>JAKELP010000025.1:6315574-8715574 GCA_029929735.1 Mimosa pudica
GGTGGAGCGACATTTTTAGTAGGATTAATTGCTCATAAAGCCTTCAATCCAGCCTTTTCTCCCTTACTCGTTTTTTTTATAACACTCCCTTAATCCTTTTGAACATGTTTAAAAAAGCCCGTAATTTTGGGTGAACTAGATTGGATTGGTTCTGTACCAAGTTATCAATCTAGTGTTTCGACAAGTCAAAGGTCAACCATTTACTTTTTTTCATTGTCTTTTTTTATTTTTCTTTATTTTCTTTTTGTTGGAATTTCCTTTTTTGTTTATGTATATAATACTGAATTCCGGACTCTGTTTCTTTATTTAGATATTTTTATATTTTGAGTTGAAATCCTCGATGTCCTTGATAAAAATGAAATTAATATAAAGGTCAATCTACATGTTTTGAAATAGGCGTCATTAACGTTTTAGTAGAAGAAATTTGAAATGCAAGTTGTAACAACCACAATTCTATAACCCTAAATTCATTTTCAAAGTTTTTATATTTTCAATTTACACAAAAGTAATAAATAACTAATTATGTATCTATGTTTTTTTGATTTCAGGTATTTATTAATTTGTTTTGTAATTAAAAATTCTTGATGTTACACAAGTCGCCTTAATTTGGAATTGTAACCGCAACATTATAATATATAAAAATGTATCAAATGCATATTGTTTTTGGAACAAATTAAGGTCATCCAGTCAATGAAAAATGTTAAAATGAATCATTTATTGTTGATACATGTTCAAACGAATCAAATCAGCAGTAAACACCAGTCAACATAATTTTTTTTATTAAACTAGAAAGTTAGAATACAAACTAGGTTTCCAAAAAAGAAAATTCAAATCATAATACATAAAAAACCTAAAAGAGTAAACATGGATAGGAGTGAGCCGTCGTCGCAAAAACCCTACCATCTTCTTCATCTTTCTTTCATGAGAATTTGTGGGTAGAAAAGAACCGTCACTGGTAGAAAAGTCATTGAGTAGTGGTTGTTCAAAGAACCATCCAAAAGATCCACATTTCTTATCGGCAATAAACCAATTAATTTGGTTTTCAAAGAAGCTCCATAAGTAGATCTCATGGAAACAAACGTACCCATAAAACTAATATATAAGATGAAGATTAGGTTGAAGAAATTTCTCTTGTCGTCAAAACCCCTAGACCAATTTATTTGAAAATGAACGAAACAGAAAGGCAGACCAATGAAAGTGACGGACGTCTCCTTCCCCGGCAGGAATCGGAGAAGTAGACGCCGATGAAAAAACTCGTACAACGACGAGAGAAGAGATCCCACCACCACCAAAAGTTTGAGAGGAGGGGGAGAGAGAATTTGGTCCCTCAAATTTAAACACATGTTTTTAATCCTCCAAGTTTGCACTTTTATTCTTAACCTTCAAGAATCCACGTCACTATGACAATAATATGCATTAAATGTTGTTTAACATGGATTATATAACATCTAACGTCGCTATATGCTTTATCAGTAATTGAATGTAATTAATTTTTTTTGTTTTCCTAAGGTATATCACTCGCGTGTCAAGTGAGACTAAATCTCTCGCTGTTAGAAGTCTCATAGGGGGGTAGATAGCTGGATTATGAATTTACTCAATTCACAAGGTTATGGATTGAACTCCCAACCACTTATATATATATATATATATATATATATATATATATATATATATATATATATATATATATATTATCAGAAACCATGATCATATATTGACTCATATGGACATGGTTTCAGTTGTCAATATCTTTAATAGTGGATTCCAAAGTAGAAATATATTTAAAATTTATATTAATTAATACCAATTCCTATCTTTGATATAAGAGTAACAGATTAAGTTGACTTATTGAACTATATTAATTATTAAGGAAGAAGATAAATCACATCATTATAAAATTTTTATAATAATGTTTGATCATATGTAAGTTTATAAGTTATATAAATTAATTATCTTGAAGCAAAACAGGGTAAATGTGAATATTACAAAGTAATTTAAAAACAGGGTAAATGTGAATATTACAAAGTAATTTAATTTATTTCGTAGTCTCTCCAAATAAGCCAACTTCATATCGATTAATCAGTGATGTGCTTGCATAATAAGATTCCTACTTCTTTTGGCAAGGGTTCTAATATTTTTTAAAAAATCCACCCTATGTTTTTTTTTTTTGCAATTTTCTATTTATAAAGTTAAAATCTAAGGAAGGAAGGATCTAATGAGTTATATGATTACCAAAAGGCATTTTCCTTGCAGAGTTATGCAGTCAAATTGCGAAGGTTGATAAATAACCAAGATTTTATACTTAAAATTCTTGTTTATGATATTGCTGCTATTTTAAAATGTCTTCCTTCATTAAAAACCGATTTGATGCATATTAAACTCTGTACATAGTAAAACATTTAAAGTTTGATGGTTGCATATAGTAAAAAAATCCCCCTCCGATGAGATTTGAAATGAGGGATCTAAATCCAGTAATATTTCTCTTGCTCTCAATACACACTCTCTCCTCAAATAATCCTTCTATAAAAGTCCCAAGGTGTATTTATATAAATGATTACGGGGTGAAACTCATCAAGAGAGACCAAAAGATAGCTTGCATTGTATACATAGAAAAAGAATGGAGGGAAAGATGGTAAGGTCAATAATGGTTATGGCTCTAGTGTTACAAGTGACGGTGATAATGATAGCATCAGAAAGTGAAGCAATATCATCACATGATTGCTTTAAGGAATGTATGAATGCTTGTGCTGGAAGTGAGACTCCAAATTGTTCTGCTAAGTGTTCTCGTCAGTGTAATCCTCCGCAAACTAATATTCCTATCGCTACTCTTCCAATATCGCGTCATCCCATGCCACCTAGGTCTGTCTATATATAACACTATTATATAGGAGTATATAGCTTTTCTCTTTAATTAATTCCATTCATTTTTTACATGAAAGTGAACGTACATACTTTTCTTATTAATTATTGAGGTCTCCTTAATTGTTTCTCTTCTTTTTTATGATTTTTTTTCTTCAGGGAATAGAGATGTTTGGTAATCAAGATTTGAGGTTTGGGCAGAAGCGTGAATGACTGTGCTTGCAGTTATTATACCAAAAACAAAGAATGTAATAGTCCAAACTAAAGATAATTAATTACATGCATGTATTAGTATGTAGCGTTTGACATGATTGGCAATGAATAATAAAATAAATAAATTATTTCAATTTGGGTATTATGAAAGTAAAATTTGCTATTAATGTTCATTATAATATTTTTAGTAGGATTGTTCATACCCTCAATCTAGCCTGGTCTCCCTTACTCCTTTTTTTTATAACACTCCCTTCATCCCTTTGAACATAATAAAAAATTCCGTAATTCTGGATGAATTAGATCGGGCTGGACCTGTACCAAGTTAGCCATCTAGCGTTCTAGATCGGCAAGTCAAAGGTCAACCATTTCTTTTTTTTACTTTTTCCCTTTTTCATTTTCCTTAATTTCTTTTTTTGAGTTGAAACTAGGTGAAATCTCAGATAAATGTTAATCTCGTTACTCCACTAGATAATATTGCTATTTAATTAGTTAAAATAATTTTAAAATTCAATTGTCTCTTATCTAAAATTTCTTTCAAACTATCAATGTCTACCATAAAAATGAAATTAATAGAAAGATCAATTTTGGCAAAATTTGATAAAAAATAAATTAACTAGTTTTTTATAGCTAACTTTGCCTTCTATATACCATTATTATATCATTTTTATTTCAAAATTACTACATAAATATTTTTTTAAAAAAAACATTATTATCTTATAGGTATTATGTAAATTTTTATAATTATAAGTTTTCACATTATTATCTAACACCCTAAAGCACAAAATTAAAAAAAATAAGGAAGGACGCATGATTACGTGGGGAGAAGAGCTTCTCCACTTCTCTGATTAGAAATATTTTCTCGTTTAAGAAGTGTATACGGTAGGATATTTTAGATGATATACTCCATTGTAATTGAAAAAATAAATAACGATCATTGTGGTCAAATATATAAAAAATGTGGGTGAAGTGTTTGGGAATTGGGAAGAATTTAATTCAAATTCAAAAATTAGAAACTATTTAAAGGAAATTTTTAATTTTAGTATATCACCAAAAGGAAATTAAACTTGGTTAATGCTTGATTCGGTTAGGATATTTTTTCTAGTCTTCAAGAATTCAATTATCATGATTAAGTTGCCATTAATACTTTCCCCCAAAAAAACCGAATAAAAATTCAATTTGCGTTTTGTACGGAATCAAAGGCATTATTCTTAATATGCATTCATTTGAATCAAGGGCTTTAAATATGCAAATAACGTTTTGTCCAAGTTTATTAATTACTCCCTCCGGTCCCTAATGTAAGAGCTAGCCGTCAAAAAAACGTTTCTTAAGAAAACATGTGAATGTTAGTTGAGTGTCTGGAGTTAATGCTTCTTTTCCAAAATTGCCCATATTTATTATGGTACTTTTAAGAGAGAGAAATACATAAGCATTAATAAATATGAAAGAGAGTTAGGGGTAAAGTAGGAAAAAATGCATTAAATGAGGAGAGAATATGGGGTGAGCTCTTACATTAGGGACCAAAATCATTCAAATTTTGGGCTCTTACATTAGGGACCGGAGGGAGTATTTTGAATCAAATTCATTAAGCGTGATGTGTATTCAACCAAATCGAAGGCATTAAATATATATTTTCAAACGTTTTGTTTAAGGTTATTATTTTTTCAACAGAATCTGCAGTAAAAAAAAACAGAATCAAATAAATTAAACAGCATGACAGAATCAAAGGCATTAATAAACACCAATTCTACTCATTACTCTATATAAATTGCCAAACTATGAGCAAGGACTTGCACTAATAATTAAAATCACCAAACAAATGATAATAATTAGTGGTATTTTATGAATTGAATGTCTTCCACGAGATCCATAATAATCCACAATAGCTGGAGTGGGCTTGGTTGGAATTCGCCACTCAGACGTTTGAATGATGAGCAAATTTAATCCATGTAGCAAGACTTGTTACAAGCCTGAAATAATTTTTCTTAATCCATGATTAAGGTACCCTTACCTGGTATTGTCGCGTTAACTACATACGCGAAAAATCGCGTCGTGACAAAACATATATGCGCGACAGAAATTTAATATTAAAATATGATGTCGCTCATATATGCGCAACATCAACGCTCTCATGCGCGACATCATCAGCAGTGCAAAAAAAAATAAAAGTTGTAGCTTGCCGAGGAAGCTGTTTCAGTCTTCCTCCACAAGCTGCAGCTTAAAGAGGTACAAAATGAGAATAAAAATAGTATTAAGGAATGAATAATAGTATTAAAGAATAATAATGATAAGAGGACTATTAAAGAATGAAAAAAAAATAGTGAAATAAACAATTTGAATTCTAACAAATGAGGAAAAAAGTATTAAAGAATGATAAAGTGGATACCTTAAATTGTAGAAGATTTTAGACAATTAATCTGCAAAAAAAATATATAATTAGTTAAATGAGAAAATAAATATGAAGAATGAAAGTGAAGATGGAGAAAATTATAAGTGAGTAAAGAAGGAGAAAAGAAAGTGGGGAGAGAGTAGGAAAAAAATAGGGGGATGGAGAAATGTAAGAGGAGTGAAATTTATATAGGAAGAGAGTGAAAGTGAGAGGGAAAATTTTGAATTTAAATGATGAGAGGGAAAAATTTGAATTTAAATGCTACAGGAGTTTGTCGCGCCACGAGGCGCAACATTAATATGAAAAGGCACAACATTGTGCTATTTAAAATATATATATTTTTGTTGCGTACGGTTCTGCGTGCCTGCTCATTTTTCAAGGTCAGAATCCATGTTGTCGCGACAATGGCGCGACAAGTGACGTTGTTGCGTGACAAAAATTGAACTTTTTTTTAAAAAAAAAATGTTACCCTTGCTCCATGCGTGACAATTCATGCACGACTAGAGGGTTATTTTCTTGTAGTGAACATTAATCCTCCCCTCATACAAACCTAAAATCTTAATTATTTTATTTTCATTCCTTCTTTATTTCAACAATTTCTCAATAATTTATCACTACAAAATACTCGACCCTTACCGGCGTTTATTTGGACCACGTTTTGACGTTTTTTTCAGTGAAACCACTCTACGGCGTTTCTACAAATCGCCGAAAAAAACTGTGGAAAAGTAACTTATCGGCGTTTCTGGACACGCCGCAGAGTGCCCCCAAAACGCCGCAAAATGAGCTGCAGAAATGCATATAATATTCAGGCACGGCGTTTTACGAAACGCCGGTGTGTGAAATATTAAAATATCCAGGCATATCGGCGATTACGTGAAACGCCGATATGCGATTATTTTAATTTAAAACAATCCGACGTTTCTAGTAAACGCTTATGTCTGGATTAAAATAATACACTCAACCCACAACGTAATGGCGTTTCTACAAACGCCGCTAAATATATTAAAATATAATAAACATACCGGCGTTTCTGGCAAACACCGATTTGTTTTATTATATTTTATTCTAGTTTGCGACACTTTACAGAAACGACGGAAAGTGATTAAAGTTTATTAAAAAAAATTCGTCCCAATTTAAAATTAAATTAGGACGAAAATTTAGTATTTTAGATATATGAATAAAAAATATTAATAAATAGTAACGAAAAAAATTCATATGGTACATTAAAAGAAAATAACAAGTATAAGAGCAACTAAATGAATGATGAATGAAGTAAATAGAAAGTAGTGTGAAGGATAACAATGGATATAAAAATAAACAGAAATGAAGCAAATGTAAATCATAACAGAGACCAAGGCATAACCAGAGACCAAGGCAAAATGAGGAAGGAGGAAGAAGTGGGAAAGAAGCAAAACGAATGAGTAAGGCAAAATGAGGGGGAACACCGCTATTTATAGGGGATTTGGAGCACACCGGCGTTTATCAGTGGAACGCCGGTAAGTAATACTTCCCCCGGTCCTAAATATAAGACCTAGTTTACTTTTTTGAAAAATCCTAAAAAAGCAAAATATAAGTCAATTATAAATTGATTTACCTAATTTTTTCCCTTAAACTAGTTTATTTAACCTATAGTCTAATGACTAATCTAAAAATATATCAAATATGTCATAATTTTATAACATATTTTGTAACCTTAACATCTCCAAAAAAAGTCATTTAGGTCTTATATTTAGGATCGGAAGGAGTATTAAATAATGCATATATACCGGCGTTACCCTCAAACGCTGGTATGTTATTTTATTATTTTATGCATATTGGCATTTCAGCAAATCGCCGATATGCATATTAAATATTATTCAATGCATACCGGCGTTTTATAGAAACGTCGGTATGCATTATTTAATTATTACTTTATTTGGCGGCGATTACAAAAACGTCGGTAAGCCTAAATATGTTACGAAAAACTTTTTAAAACTTCCATATACTCAGCGCCCCTTGGTGGAAACTTCAGGGGTATTTTTGCCTTTTATCCAAAAAAAAAATAAAATTGAATATTAAATCAGTAAAATAAGCATAAAAAATTTGTGACAACATCATTTTCCAACAAATTAAATGAATAATTTATTTGTCTAAATTTCAAAACTATAGTGTAAACAAATCCAAAAGAGTTTAAGGCGTTCAAAGATATAACATTAGTCATCTAATTTTCTAATGAGTAAACTATATACTCTTTAATCTCAGATAAAAAAAACTATATACTCTTTAATATCTAACTTTGTCAAGCTAATATATATATATAACATATTATAATGTGAAAAGACTTTTTTGCACTTTTTTTCATTCCAAAAACCTTATATGTAAAAACAGATAGCCATGACCTCGGTTAGAGCTGGAAAATGGGCTAACCCGCTTTAAACGGGTCAGCCCGACCTGACCCGCTATAGAAGCATGCTAGCCCAACCTAATCTGTTTCTATGCGGGTTGAAAATATCACAACCCAACCCAACCCGCATTAGAAGCGAGCCAGCTCGATCCAACCCGAATTTTAAGCTATGTTATTTAAAAAAAGGGAGAAAGGGCAAAAATACATCGGAAGTTTCACCAAGGGGCATTGAGTATATGGAAGTTTTAAAAGGGGCAAAAATGCTATGGAAGTTGTAAAAATAGAGCATTTTTTGCCCCTGCCGATACAAAGTGGAGGGTGAGGGGCATAATCAGAAGAAGAGACGACGAACCATTAAAAGCATGAGATATTTTTCGCTCTGTCCAAGGCTTCAAAGACTATTCATTAAATTGCTTTAATGAATACGCTTATCGCCGATGTGCGTTTAATTGTTTTATATCAGTGATTCTAAGAAACGCCAATATGCATTATTTGTTTTAAAAAAAATGGCAAAGCCTTTTTTAAATAAAATATACATACCGGCGTTAATCTGTCTAGAAACGCCGATATGTAAGCGCCAGGAGGAAGGCGGGAAGAGCGCGCCAAATTTTACGACGTTTCTTTTAAGCGTTTTTTCTAAAACGCCGGAAGGCATGTTGTTTCCGGCGTTTTTGGTGAAAACGTCGGAACATGTGCGCCGGAAAGGCCCGTTTTTTGTAATATATTAATTATTTTTAAGGCATTAGGAATGCAACCGTAATTATTATTTGGAAGTAACAAGGTTCCTCTATTATGAGCCTACATTTTGGACTTCCAACAAATTGAATTAGTTGGCTGCTATTATTGTTGTCAAATTCGCGAGTTGACACTTCGATTTTACCGAAACGTTTCACAAGTCATTTAAATTCTCATAAGTGAGAATAAATTCGGTAGAAACTTACGTGTTTACATGTTGAATTCTCCATTTTTGAGTTTTCACAGTAGAGAAAATCATGTTGAATTATTTTTATTTGACCAAATTTAATAAATTTAAATATAATTTAAATAGTAACTTAACTATTGTAGTTCATAAATTGTGAGTGCATATATATTTAATATCAACTATTTATATTTAAAATATATTGAGTCAAATTATTGTTAATTTTTACCCTAACATAATTTTACTAATAAATGTATACTCTTAAGTTAACGGTCCGATTTTATTTTCTTTCCACGAGTTTACTTGAACTATCGAGTTTGACAATCTTAGTTGCTACTTGCTAGTGATATTAGATAATAATGGTGGATAAATAAAAAAAAGTGTATCACTATAAATTATTCTCCCCAAGAAAGACTATTTTATTTAATATTTTTCGCTGTACAACTTTTTTTTTGCCAGAAATTGTACAAAGTTTACTGTCATTAAAAATCAAATGATATGTATTTTTCTTTTGAACCGGAAAATTATAGGAAATGATGACATGAAATTAACAGTTAAATAAATATTTAATTACATTTGAATGCTTTGGTTTGACCTTATCTGTTATCAATTGGATACATTAATTTGAATGTAATAAATAAATCCATCTCCCCTCAAATTATTTCTTAAACAATATGATCTATTGATTTATTTCCATAGTTACCATCACATAACCCTATATTCGTAATTATGTTTTCTATACATATAAAATGGTTACCAGGTGATCGAGGAGACTTTAGAGAGACCAAAAACTTACATTGTATACAGGTTCTAAGAATGGAGGGAAAGATGGTAAGGTCATTATTGGTGATGGTTCTAGTGTTACAGATGACAGTGATGATCATAGCATCAGAAAGGGAAGCAGTCTCAACAGATGATTGCTTTCAGGATTGTTTGAGTGATTGTCAAATTCATGAAAGTCCAAATTGTTCTGCTCTGTGCGCTCGCCAGTGCAATTCTAGGCCTCCTCAGACTAATATTCCTCTTTCAACATCTTCATCCCATACCACCTAGGTCTCTCTCTCTCTCTCTTTCTCTCTCTCTCTCTCTCTCTCTCTCTCTCTCTCTCTCTCTCATATCCTATAGGAGTATATGATTTCTATTTATTTAATTCCATTCATTTTGTTGCATACGAGTGAAGGTGCAAAATTTTCTTATTATTGAGTTCTCATTAATTGTTTTTCTTTCTCTTTTCTGCGATTCTGTTTTGCAGAGATGTCTCCTTGATCGTCTATTTACATATGTGGATGTGCTTACAGTTATCATAAAGAAACAAATAATTATAAATATGTCTAAAATAAAGATAATGTATTCGTAGTCTTTGACATGATTTGCAATGAATGACAGTTAAATATTTAATTTGTATTTCATGTGAAAGCAAAAGGGAAAATTAATTTGAGATCCCCCACAAGGGACTTAATACTAGAAAAGTCCCAAAAGTTGAAATAATTAATGTAGGGTCCCAAAGGACCTCACTTTAATATATTTGAAAATTGAAAAGACACTTTTGCCCCTGACAACTTAATGGGCAGCCGTGACAACTCGATGGGCATAACTTGACAAATGAATAGGCAAATGTGACAACTTGTTGGACATGTACTTTAAGTTAATTGCCCAAACTCTTAAGTTAGGCAAGCTACAGGGTAAGAGCCATTTGGCTCCAAATTCTTTTTATATATGGTGTTGTGTGAAGGAGGTGAGAAAGGTTAGATGCAATGAAAAAGGAAATTGGTGGTGTGTGATATGAGAGATGTGATGATTATAATCATCATAAATATTATAATTATCATAAATGCACAAAAGCTCAATTGAAAAAGCTAGTCATAGACGCCCAAAAGCTCCAAATTGTAGCTTCTTAAAATAAGCCGATTTAACCCAAAAGTCCAGTGAAAAATAAGTAAGACCCAAACATGCACCAAAAGCTGAAAACAGCTTATCCAGTCCAAACCAGCTTTTTTGGGTAAAAAAGATGCTCCCAAACACACTCTTAATGGGCAGCCGTGACAACTCGATGGGCATACCTTGACAACTGAATGGACAAATGTGACAACTTGTTGGGCAAAAATGTCTTTTCAATTTTCAAGTATATTAAAGTGAGGTCCCTTGGGACCCTACATTAATTATTTCAACTTTTGGGACTTTTCTAGTATTAAGTCCCTTGTGGGGGACTCAAATTAATTTTCCCAAAGCAAAATCTGCTATTTATGTTCATTATAGCAAAATCGTGTCTAGGTTGGACCTGTATCGGGTTAGCATTCTATGTCAAGTCCACCCCATCTTCCGATAATTTACTAGCTAATTTTATTCTTTCAAATAAATATGAACACTTATGTAAATATCTCAAACGTTTTAAAAATAATATAATCCTAGGGAAGAAGTATAACAATGATCAGGGTCCATCCTTTTAAATTTTTTTTCCTACAATCTAATTTTAATTTTTGAAATTTAATGGCTTGTTTTTTCAAGCAAGTTATGACATTAATGTAGTATATCAATGGTCAAGCTTCATTGGTCTTCAGTCTCCCAAGTCCCAACCCGGTCAAACCTGTTATAGTAGTCTAAAGTCTAATAAACTAATCTCATCCAATTTTGTCTAAGGCTGCCCTCGAGTTTAACCGAATCGCGGGTACGAAAAATGAAGCTGTGTTAAATCTTTGTTTTGTGCGCCCCCAATGTTTAGTGTGTATTTTGAGTAAATAACTGGTTGCAAAAATTGGATTAAAATAAAAAACAAAAAATAGGTGATTATCATTCTACAAGATGATGCCAATTGAAAATTAGTTAAGTATAATCAAAATTTTGTGATAACAAAAGTAACGTGAGTATCCCCACAACTCCATAATTTACAAAAAACAAATTTTTTGAATGTATCACCGAAAAAGGCATCATGATAATAATTACTATCACGCCTAGAATTCAAATAATATTCTTCTGAATTTAATATTGGATACAAAATTATTCGCATGAAATGTTTAATCTTTTCTTCGACAGCATATAGTGACATTCGATTCTATGAAGTAAGATTAAGTCATTCCTTGCTAGTAATTAAGGGTGGGAATGGTCCAAGCCTGACCTAGATATAAGAAGGTCACTCCAAGATCTTAACGGTCCAAGTCATAGGCCCCTGATAGTCGGTCTGAGCCATTCTCACCCCTACTTGCTAGTCCATTTGTTTCCTTTTTTTGGTTAATCACCGCTCAATTCAATCCGGACTCAAGAGTTAGGAGTGTTGTCCACATAAGCAAGATTGTCCTCTCTCCCATTGAGAACGCTTCCTGGGAATCGAACACATGTTCTCATCCTTATTGGGATTGTAAGTTTGTAACCCATTTATCAGCTAAACAAATTACCCATTGATTCCTTTCTTTGTTTTCTCCCCATTACATGGAATGAATATTTAAATGTTGTGCAGATATAAGTAAGATTAGCAGAACAGTAATGATGATATGAAATAAATAGTTAAATTCATTTGAAAGCTTCAACGTGCATGACCTCTTTCCACTAGGGGCGAGAATTCGATTTTCTTTCCACTAGGGGCGAGAATTCGATCTTGTTTTTTTATCTAAAACCCGAATTCTTTTCCATAGTTAAATTTGTTTTTTTTTTCAGTAACGAAAACTCATTAAAAACTATAAATTTAACTACCTCAACAAGAAAATAATAAGATTAAATAATATATAGACTAGAAACATAATATAAGAAATAACTGAATTTAAAGGGAAAATATATATAAAATACAAACAAAATAAAAGTATTCAACATTATTACATAAAAAAAGCACAATAAATTCTTTTTTAAAAATTCAATATCAATGAATGACATATGAGATGTATGTCATTTCAAAATTAAAATAATAAAAAATGGTACAATTTTATATCTTAATTTTAATACATTAAACGAAATATATGAGAAAAATATTTTTTTTAATTTTTTGAATATTTTTGCTATTCAGTTAGAATCGAATTATTTTGTAAAAAAAAAAATGTTAACTGAGAACCAAAATAATTGAATTTAAACATCAAGTATGCACCAAAAACCAAAATAACCTAATTGATTTCAGTCCGATTTAGTCCCACATCAACCAGAAATGTGTGTGTGTGAGTATATAAGTAGGACATTCGCACTTCAGCTTGCCAACCGCGTTAGTTGGTTTTGTTGTTGTGTTTAGTCCGAAAAATGTGTTCAAAAAAAAACCAAAATAACCTAATTGATTTTAGTCCGATTTAGTTTTTCGGTTTTCATTTTGATTTGCTTACACCAACTTTCCACCTCATTTGTTATCAATTTGATATATACATTTGAATGTAATAAATAAATTCTTCTCCCCTCAAATCATTTCTAAAACAATATGATCTTTTTATTTTATTTCCGTAAGCACCACCACATAACCCTATATACATATTTACGTTTCTATATATAAATGATTACGAGGTGAGGAGACTCGAGAGAGACAAAAAAACTTGCATTCTATACAGAGAATAAGAATGGAGGGAAAGATGGTAAGGTCAATAATGGTGATGTTTCTAGTGTTGCAGGTGACAGTGATGATGATAGCATCACAAAGTGAAGCAATCTCATCAGATGATTGCTTTCAGGAGTGTCTAAATGCTTGTCTTGGACATGAAATTCCAAATTGTTCTGCTCTTTGCACTCGTCAGTGCAATCCTCCTCAGACTAATATTCCTCTTTCAAAATCACCATCCCCTACCACCTAGGTACCTCTCCTTTCGTTTATATATCCGCCTAGGTCTCTCCCTCTCTATTATATATCCTATAGGAGTATATATATAATTTCTATTTATTTGATTCCATCCATTCTTAATATCTTTTTACATACAAGTGAAGGTGCATGCTTTTCTTATTATTGAGTTTTCATTAATTGTTTACCCTTCTTTATCCTGCGATTCTGTTTTTGCAGAGATGTCACGTTGATCGTCAAGATTCTAAGCGTGGGGAGATGTGAGAATGGATGTGTTTACATTTATAACAAGGAAACAAAGGATGTAATAGTCTAATATAAATAAATATCATGTATTAGTAGTTGCTTGACATGATTTGCAATGAATAATCAATTAAATATTTTATTTGGATATTATGGAAGCAAAATTTAATATTAGCCTATCAATGTCCATTATTATAGCAATTATAATTTCAAGTTCGGACCTGCACCGGGTTAGCCATTTATAATTTCAAGTCCCCCCCCCCCCCCCAAAACTTTCGATAATTTACTATCTCTTTTCATCCTTTGAGAGATATGAATTTTTTTTTTTTGACCATAATAAAGTTTTCCATTATCTGAAATAAAGTTCATACAGACTCTCTTAGAACTAGAATTGAAAAGCATGACTGATAACATAGACTCTTGCAAATAAAACTACAGATTGATAACAAAGACACATACATTGAACACACACTAAAACAAAGTCACTAATTAGACAAATGAGAGTCATCCTCAAGCATGTTAGTAGTAGTGAGAAGGCAGACTAACAATTCCCCATGATCAAATGAAAATAAAAAGGCTATAGAGGGTGGTTGTCCAAAGACATGCTCAACTGAGCCCACCCTCTTGAATGCCAATGCTGCAACAAGTGAAGCAGCTTCAACCTCCCCCTTACTGGAAAGGTGAGGAACCACTTGGATTTGTAAGACAAACACCAAGGAAGAACAGATCATGGGAAACATTAGCCAACTTTCACCACAAACAGAAATAACCCACATGAAGAGACAAGCAAATGACCATTTTATGAACACCCTAAAAAACAAAGCATAAAAACTAAGGACACTGACTAATAGGGGTGACACAAACACAAGAGATACCACCAAAGAAACCCCAAATTCTCGGTAGTACCACCTCAGCTCAATCATGGTGTAGAGGTGGCTGTGAACCAGCCACCTAACTTCATTCTCGGTGCCATCCAAAGTGGTGGTGGAGCAGTCAACAGAGTGGTTAAGCTGAGGATCTTGTGTATCTTTAGGAGGGCGACTACGATGGGATCTGAGGGGTGGAAGGTGGCGGGATCTGAGGGGTGGCCGGCGGTGAGAGCTGAGGGGTGGAAGGTGGCGGGATCTGAGGGGTGGACAGCAGGCTGGGCGACGGCAAGATCTGGGGGGTGGAAGGCGGCGGGATCTGAGGGGTGGTGGGCGGCTGGGTGGTCGGCGGCGAGATCTGAGGGGTGGTGGATGGCGGTGAGATCTGAGGGGTGGAAGGCGGCGGGATCTGTGGGGTGGACGGTGCGAAGGTGGGGGGAGAGGCTCGGCGGCGGCTGGTGGTGGAGGGGGAGGCTCGGCGGCGGCGGATGGTGGAGGGGGAGGCTCGACGACTTCTGATGGTGGGGGGAGAGGGTCGGCCACGCCGGAGGGTGGGGGGAGAGGCTCAGCGGCGGCGGAGGGAGGGGGAAAGGCTTGATGGGCTGCGGGTGGGGTGGTGGACGGCGCGGTGGTCGGCGCGGTGGTGATGGGGAGAGGAGAGAGATCATGGTGGTGGGAAGGACTCTGCCAGTGGAGAGAAAGAAGTTCTCCCAATGGAGAGAAAACAGCTCACCCTAATGGTGAGAAAAAGCTCACCCTAATGGTGAGAAAAGAACTCCTTCAAACCCTAGCAGAGCAAGGGAGAAGGAGAGACACCCGCACCTTGTGTAGTTAGTGTTAACTAAGAAGCTTTGAGAGATATGAATTACACCTATGTAAACATCTCAAACGTTTTCAAAAGTTATATAATCCCAGGAAAAGTATAACAATAGTTGTCAGGCTCCATCCTTTTAAATCCTTTTCCTGCAATCTATTTAATTTAATTTTTGAGATTTAATGGCTCTTTTGTATGAATAATTACGAAAAAATTCAAATAGGTGATATCTCATTCATTATACAAGATGATGCCATTTGAAAATTCGTTGATTTTAATCAAATTTTGGTTTTAACGAAAGTAGCGTGAGGGGTAGTTTATCCAAAAAAGTTACTAAACAATTTTTTTTATATACCACCAAAAATCTTCTACTCTCTTCCCCTCTCGATCTTCTTCAATTTTAGGGTAGTGGGAGTTCTTGTCTTATTTAAAAGTTCGTTGAGTTTAATCAAATTTTGTTATAACGAAAGTAACGTGAGGAGTATTTATCTCCATAACTCCATAACTTACAAACAAATTTTTTCGATGTATCAGCAAGATGACATCACAATTAATAATTGTTATTACACATATAATTCAAATAATACCCTTCTCAATTTAAAATTGAATACAAATTTATACAGATGAAATGTTATAATCTGTGCTTCTTCGATAGTATATAGTTACTCTCGATTCTTATTTTACTTAAAAAAATATTTAATGTTTTTGCAGTACCAAATCATTGAAAAATCTACAAAAAACTAACTCTAAAATGACATAATTCAAGAAATAAATATTATAGCGGATGGGAGCGAATAGAAATAGACAAGTTCGATACTATTTCAAGTACAATACACATAGTTTTATTCATGAGTCATCTCATTGCCCTCTAATTTCAAAAGAATATTTTTTTTACAAAAAACTTCACTTCCAAAACATACATTTTCATGGATTTGGATTTTTCAAGTGTCACATGCTTAAGCGTACGGTATATCCTGACCGTTGTTTTCATCCAATAGCTTATAAGTGACACATCCCACATTAAAAAACAGGTAAAGGTGCAAAAATGATACTCCTTCCGTTCCTAAATATAAGATCACTTTAGGGAGGAGAGTTTGTTCCTGAATATAATATCACTTTCTAATTTGACTCAAGTTTTTCCCCAAATTACCCATATACTTCTTTCACATAAAAAATAGCGGTTTGAAGATGAGAGGATATTTTTAAAACTTAGATGAGGGTTATTTTGGAAATTTCATGTAATCATATCTCATTGGAATGTCTTCCTTAATCTCTCCAAATTCGCTAAAGTGATCTTATATTAAGGAATGGAGGGAGTATTAAACGTTACCCAAAATTGCGTTTCTAATACTAGAGTTTCGCAATGTGCAAAAAAAGTATCCAACTTGAGGTTTAATTTGAAAATATAGTATTTTCACTTGAGGGAAATAAAATTTACATATGAAAAGACTCTTATGAATTCATTCCCCTCTCATTAAATAAAATTTAATGAGATGCATAAGAGTCTTTTCATATCTGAATTTTATTTCCCTCAAGTGAAAATACTATATTTGCACCTGAACCCTAAGTTGGTACTATTTTTGTACCTCACAAAGCTTAAGTATTAGAAACACAATTTTGAGTAAAATTTAATATCATTTTTGCACCTTTGCCATATAATATAATTACACGAGAATTAAAATTAAAATCATACAAAATGAAAATGAGTTGTTAATACTCCCTCCGGTCTTAAATATAAGACCTATTTGAGGGGATGAGTTTAGTCCTAAATATAAGACCTATTTGTAACTTTTACCAATTTTTTCCCAAAATATCTCTATCAATGCCCCCTAATAAAAGACAGGAAATGAGAAAGGGTGGAGATAATGCTCCCTAATGGTAGACAAGATGAGAAGGGGTGAAAGTGAAACCAATGCTCCCTAATGATAGATAAGTGAGATGGAGGGTGAATTCAATGTTCCCTAGTAGTAGACAAGGAGAGAGAAAATGTTGGGGTAAAGGTGGCTAATTAGGGTATATTGGTAATATCACGTCATTTTAACTAACTTAATTAACATCTTTAATCTAATCAAATTATGTAGGGTAAAAGATCAAATTCGCCCCGGAAGTTTTCACCTAGGATCATATTTGCCCCTAAACTTTTTCTTGGATCAAATGTGCCCCTGATGTTTCATTTTGGGTTCAAATCTGCCCTTTTTGGACGGTCAACTAAACATTGACCGTTATCTGACTATGTGGACATTAAAAAACTGAGTTGGCATGTGAGGTGGCATTATCTTGTATTAGTCGGCATATTTATTTTTAAAAAATAAGGGTTTTTGAGAGTGGTTATCATTAACTAAAAAACAATTTTGTTTTTCAGAATCAAACAACACAAATCTGTGAAAATAAAAACAAACTTTCAACTGAAACTTAAATCCTAGAAGAGGCGAAGGACGAAGCTGGGTTTTGCGATTTGATCATGTTTAACGAAGCTGATGGAAAAATGGAACAGAGAAGCGACGAGGCTGGATCTCTGGTTTGAACGAAGCTGGGTTTCGGTTTGAACGAAACTGAGTTTTGGGTTTGGGGTTTGAACGCGAAGTGCGATTCGTAAAAGTCAAAGGAAAAGTGCTCAAAGATTCTTCCACTCCTTGATAAGCAGGTTTGGAACATTAATTTTTTTTTTGACACGGGTCCCATATATTAACTTGAGTAGAAGCCAAATTTAGATTTTGGAGAAAGCAATTGACATATGAGGGTCATGTTGGTTTGAAGATATCCTCTCCTGTTTGGGTTCAAATTGACGCTGAATTTTTTTTTTGTTTTAGTTTTAAAAAGAAGTTTGTCCTCATACAGATAGAATGCTTTTATGACATGGAAGATGGGAGAGAAGGATTCTTTAATGAACTCAATTAATTGCCAAATCTGCTATATGTGAGATGGAAACAAAAGGAAATGGACAAGGTTGTCCCAATGCAAGCACAAGCAGGACTAATGATGAGTTAATATGTTTAGTTCCATGTTTAGTTGAATATAAAATGCTCCTTTATTAAGTTGTTCTTAATGACCAGGGATGATATATTTTCTATTAATGACTAGGGCTGTTATATCAAATGTTAATGAAATACCAGGAGGGCTGATCTATTTTCTGTTAATGAAATATCAGGGCTGATGTAATTGGGGCTGATATATTTGATTGTTGTTGTGTGAAGCATGAAAGAATATGTATTTTTTGTCACTGATTATTGCTGCAATGCCAGGGCTAATAAATAAAATATCAGGGCTAATATATCACGTTGTTTTGTCACTGATTAATGAAATACTAGGGTTGATATATCACGCTTTTTTGTCACTGATTACTGTTGCAACTTAGTGAAATTAGAGTGGTGTTAACTCCAACAACACATAGTCTATTACCAATTGAAGAAGTCGCAGAGGAAACTTAAGCTTGCAGTGATTGTGTTCGCTATAATGTTGTGTTGTGATAATGTTAATAACAAAGCTTGACTTTAGTTTGTTGTTGTAATGTAGGCAGCTAATCAAAGCTCGACTTTAGTTTGTTGTTGTCATCTATGTAATGGTTGAATGAATGGCCAAACAAATGACCATATGTATTTTGAAAACTTATGTTTACTAGTAGAGCTATTTGTTTTAATATTGGTTTTATTGGTATGTTTAATAATTTATTGGTCTGATTGATATTATCTTTGTGCAAGATACTCCAAATAAATACTTTATTACCCAATATTAATGGTAATATTGGTTAACATCAAGAGAATTTAAAATTCTAGAGATAATATGATTAGGCCACAGTGGGCACCAAAAAATACAGTGTTGTTTGTACACACAATTAGGCCATTGTTGGCTCCAAAAAAATACCATACAATGAGGCCATAGTTGGCTCCAAAAAATTACAGTGTTGTTGGTTACACACAATTAGGCCATAGTTGGCTCCAAAAGAATAAAGTGTTGTTGGTTACACACAATTAGGCCATAGTTGGCGCCAAAAAACAAAATAGTGTTGTTGGTTACACACGATTAGACCATAGTTGACTCCAAAAAAATATGGTGTTACTGGTAATATATTACGTGGTGTTGTTTCTAACACCACTAGTTGCAGCTTTCCTTTTTGCTTCTAGCCGTGCCAAGAGTTGGCGAGTGGTAATGGCTGGTTGACCTCTCCACTGGAGTCCTCAAGGCTTGAAAGGAAGTGTTGGAGTAGGCGGGTTTGAAGGATCCTTTAAAACTTTGACCTTCCTTGCACCAGTATTACAATTAGAGCTTTGACTCATTCGTATTTCCATCTCATTTGGTATAGCCATCCTTGTTTCCACGTCCTCGTCCTCATCAAAATAATTATCCATGTCAGCAATACCCGGCTGCACACAGAATGAATGAGAACATATAAAAATTATGATACATATGAAAAATAATGTCATTGTAAAATGTCTACTCATTAAATGATACATCATTTGTAATTTCGCCAGTGTGAGTATCTGTGAAATCCCCATATCCAATTGGCCTCTGTTGCTTGTAAAATGCCCGGCCCCCACGTGGTTTTGAATGTCCTTGAGCCCCTTTGGGTTGTTGGGCACTTTCAGGTCCATGTCCTTGTGACCGCTGCAGGGAAAATTAAAACCATATAAGATTTATTTATTAAAGCATATTTCCATGCAATGCCATTTTCCTAAATGCTTCCCACGTGATATATAAGCTGTTCCACATCAGAAAGACTCTTACATTAGCATATACTTGGCAAATTCAGCAGTAGCAATATAAGAAATATAAGCATATCAGCAATATAAGTATATTAGTATATAGCAAATTCAGCAGTAAATAGCAAATTCAGCAGTAGTATATCAGCCTCCACATAAGCATATCAGCAATATAAAACATCAGCAGTAAATAGTCTAAAACAACACAGCCAATATTGGTCTATTGTGACTAAAACATCAGTATATAGCAAATTTACAAATTAGTACTCACATTTTTGCATGTTGCTCTATTGTGACCTTCATTGTGACATATCGAGCACCTTGATCTTTTTCCTGTTTTGCGGAGCTTTTCCGGAGGGGGAACAGGTAGATCAGATGCTTCAGTTGTTGCAGACTGTTGGGATGCGCGTTGTGAAAGTTGTTTCGCAATTCCAACTTTCTTCCGCCTAGAAGCTTCATTTGCTCTAATTCGTTTCAGTTTTGGTCTACCCGGTTTAGTTTCTATGGGTGGTGGTTCCATAGGTTGGAACTCATCAGCATTCCAAAATTCTTTTCCATAAACAGGTAGAAACTTATTCTGATAACTTGAGAGATAGGTCCCCTTATGATAGTACCTAGACATCACTGTGAGGGGATCTATCTTAGCATGATACAGAGCAGCGATACCATGCTGGCAAGGAATTCCAGTCAAGTCCCATGCTCTACATGTGCACTGTTTTTTATCTATGAACACTGAGTGTCTTTCTTCACCATCTATTACCTCATACCCATCATCACCGTTAAAATGCAATTCGCACCCAGATGAAAGGTATTTAAATGATTCAAATAATAACACACATCTAGGACTAAAGTTGCCTCTCCACTTTGCCGCATTTTGCTCACTTTCTGCCCACTTGTTCATTAACTTCCTCCTAATTCCATCAATCATTCTAATGATAGGTAGGTACCTACACTCACCTATCCAGGCATTAAAACTCTCACTTAGATTATTATCAACAATCCAACAAAGAGACCTTGTTTTAAAGAAGGCCCTAGACCAACACTGCATGGGGTACTCCACAATTGCATCTGCTGCTTCTTTCCGTGTTTCACGCATTTGCAGAAGATTGGCATTAAAGCTCTCTTCATATGTGCTCCATGCACATACAAAGAATTGTTTCTTCAACTCTCGCCCACCCCACACCTTGCTCCAATTGGCATATATGTGTCTAGCACATAATCTATGTTCAGTTTCAGGCAATAGCTCATTCACAGCAGCAAGCAGTCCCTACACAAAATAATAGACGTACTTGAAATAAATATGAAAACAACAAAGTAGTTAACATAAAAGAAAGATGCATAAAAACACACCTTTTGCATATCGGACATGATCGTGATCCTATCCCCGCACTCAAGATCTAGAGAGTTCTTTAGTGCACCCAAAAACCACTTCCATGTGACAGTGTTCTCCTTTTGTGCCACAGCAAACGCAATTGGGTAGAGGGAATCATCGGCATCGATACCCACAACTGTTAGCATAATCCCACGTGCCTTACCTTTTAGGAAAGTTCCATCTACTCCTATGATAGGTCTGCAACCTAGCTTCCACCCCCTCTAAATAATATTTTACCAACCAAAAAAAGATTCAACCAACTTTAAAGCTTAAAAATTTTCAGAAAAGCAATTAAATTTTGAGCAAATACATACTTGAACAAATAATACCAACTTTGAAGCTTAAAAATAATGACTATTACGTAAACGCAATTAAATTTAGCGCAAATACATACCTTGGACGCAAAAAAGCAAACGTACATCCGCCTAAACACCCCCTTCTTCTCTTTTTCTTCAAGTGCATCCTTACTAATTTCCACCCACACATCCGATCCTGGGTTAGTGATCCTCAACGCATTGCAGTAGGCTTCCAACCACTTGTACTCATCAATGTAGCTACCTTCCATATGCTTCATAATAATTGACTTTGCTCTCTTACATTTTTGTTTGGTCACATGCAATTTGAACTCATCCTCCAAATCTTTCTTCATGTCGGCCACCTTATAATTAGGCCTACTTTGCACTTTGTTCTTGAAGTGTCTTAACACCCAATATTGTGTTGCCAAAGGGTTCTTAAATACCCGACTACATCTATGTTCCATATGCAAGGTCTTAATCACAAGGCCTGGGTTTCTTCCGTCTTTTGATGCATGCAACACAAATGGGCACATGTCTTGACAGATTGCCCTAACTCTGTATGGCTCAGTTTTCTTTAGTTTTAACCCTACACCCTCCTTAATTGCATAATTACTTATTGCATACACCAAGTCTGCCTTTTTTGCATATGACTCCCCAACCATGAAGAATGGCCTACTTGATAACCCAGGCCTGTTTGATGACTCAACCCCTTCTCTTTCGAAAAAATCATCACCCTCAAGCCCATTACTATCATCATTCAAGCCCAATAATTCATCAAACCCACCTCCCTCTTCATAGTCACTGCCAACATCATCATCGTCCACTCTAGCCCCTTCCATATAGTCATTATACTCATTTTCACTGTCACTCTCAGCAGTGTCAGCCCCCTCACTGTCAAAATACACCCTCGCAGCCTCTTCACCTACAAGACTTTCATCACCTACCACCCTTTCTTCTTCTATGACCTCCACATCTTCAATACTACCATCATTACCACATCTCATGCTAGCACCCTCTCCAGAATTATCATAATTAAGTCCTCCCTCTCCTAATAATACAATCTCATTAGTTGACAAGTATAGGAAAGCATCATCTTCAATACTAACCTGTGTAGAATCATTATCATTAGTCCCACCACTGCTTGCATTGGGACCACCTTGTCCATTTCCTTTTGCTTCCATCTCACATATAAAAAAACACTTGTGGACCCTCTAGACACTGTAAACAAACCAACAAAGGGCAAAAACATCATTTCACCTAAAAAATAATACATGGGACCTAACTTATCAAGAAAATGAAATATTCCAAACCTGAAAATCAGCTTCGTGTTCGCGTTCAAACCCAAAACTCAAAACACAACTTCGTTCAAAACCCTAAATCCAGCTTCACTCAACCCATCTTCATTGCTTCTCTGTTCCATTTCCTTCAGCTTCGTCAAAACCCGATTACATCGTAAAACCCAGCTTCATCCCTCGCCTCTCTGTCGTCTAGGGTTTAGTTTTAGTTGTTGGAAGATTGGTTTTGTTTTGATGGGTTTCCTTGGTTTGCTTTTTTCTTTTGTTTTGTTTTATTCTTTTTTATCAGATCCCTTTTGTTTTGACATGTGCATACATGTGTTTCTAAAATAAATATGCTGACTAATACAAGATAATGCCACCTCACATGCCAACTCAGTTTTTTAATGTCCACATAGTCAGATAACGGTCAATGTTTAGTTGACCATCCAAAAAGGGCAGATTTGAACCCAAAATGAAACGTCAGGGGCACATTTGATCCAAGAAAAAGTTTAGGGGCAAATATGATCCTAGGTGAAAACTTCCGGGGCGAATTTGATCTTTTACCCAATTATGTAAATAGGTCTTATATTTAGGAGCGGAGGGAGTATAAAAAGTATCACAACATAACCATTGACAGGCCCATTACTTAAGCCCATAAATATAAAAGCCTTCTTTCTCCTTTTCTTTCTTCCTATGAGCTCTGTGTTTCGCAAATGGCATTAGCTTCTGCAACTTTAGCCTCTGTCATAAATTTCACGCCATCTCCATCCACCAAGCTTTTCCTCTCTTCTTCATCGCCACTATCTTCTCAATTCAGCCTCCACTCTTGTTCCACTCTCAGAATCACTCTCTGCCATGCCAAGGTATAATATTATTAAGTAGGAGTATTAAATATTTCATTTTACTATTTTGTAATTGAGTTCATTATATGGTGTCCTCCTTCTTTTAGTTTAACGATTCGACTGAAGGAGAAGTGGATGAGATTGGTGAAGCCTTATTCGGAGGCTACGATGAAATTGAGGAGGACGAAGAAGAGGAGGCGGAGAATAGCGTTGACTTGTTGATTAGATTCTTGCGGAGTATGTTTAAAAAGGTGTCTAAAAGAGCTAAGAAGGCTTCGAGATCTGTTTTACCTTCTGTCATTTCGCCTCAGCTTTTAAGTTTTTGCTGTTTCAACAATTTCTTAACTGATTACAACTGAATTGGAAAATATTATTTTGCCTTATCCTAAATATGAGACGCATTTGACTTTTTTATGGAAGCAAATGGATTATTAGGTCATTTAATTATAATATATGTCATGTGTAATTAAATGATATGTTAGTTTATAGGTTAACATGAATTAGTTTGAAGAACAAAAAATTAAGTATAGATAATTTAAAGTGATTTATTTTGTATTGTTAATTTTGTAGCAAACTAATTGTTTAGGGTGCCTATATGGCTACATCAGATTGAATTATACTTCCTCCGTTCCTAAATATAAAAGTTAGTTGACTTGTTTTTTGGAGAATCCTAAGAAAAAGCTAAATATGGTAATTAAAAATTGATTTTCCTAACTATGTTCTCTAAAATAGTTTATTTGATCTATGAGCTAACATACTACCTCCGGTCCTAAATATAGGACCTAATTGACTTTTTTTTGGAGAGATTAAGATTGCAAAATAGGTTAGTAAACTATGACATATTTGGTATATTTTTAGATTATCCATTAGTTCATAGGTTAAATAAACTAGTCTAAGAGAAAAAATTAGGTAAATCAATTTATAATTAACTTATTTCGTTTTTTAGGGATTTTCCAGATAAAGTCAATTGGGTCTTATATTTACGATCGGAGGGAGTATGATCTAATAATTTACAATATATGATTAGGTAGTTCATTTTTCTTTCTTAAGGTTCTCCAAAAAAGTCAATTAGCTCTTATATTTAGGAATGGAGGGAGTATGTGCTAGACTTTAAGTGTTTGGTTGTGATATGGGAGATGGTAAATATGTGATAAACTGTGTTCAGTTAAGAATATATTGGCCAGCAATTGGCCTTTTATTTATGAGTATGATATGAACTGAGGAAATCACTTGAAACTATTGCTCTGATAAGTAGCTGAAAATTTCTCATACATGCAGCTTCAAGTATCTAGTGTTATTTACTTTTACTAGCCTTCATAGTCTTTTTATTTCGGCAATCGGATGCATGTTTTGTTTCAAACTGGAATGTCTCTTACAAGTTTCGCTCTACCTTAGGTGTGTCTAGTATCTCTGAACACTGATTTTTGTGTCTTCGTTCCTTTGACTTGTTCTTCTGCTTCTGCTTGTCTAAAACTTGATGTTGCTGATTTTTTCCCTCAATCTGTTATTTGCTTCTCTCTCTATTTCTTAATTATTTCCACGTGGATTGGGAATGCAGGTTTCTTTTGCAGTTGATGGTACACTGCTTCTTGCTTCATTATCTATTGTAAAGGCATTTCTAGAGGTACTGCCTTCAGTCACTGAGGGTTTGTTTGGTTCCAAGAATTGAAAGAAAGTGGGTAGTAAATAATTGAAAAGTTTAGGGGTAATATGGTCATTTACATATATCCTGGGGCCCACAAATTTTCTCTCTCTATCTCACACTTATCGTGGGGCCCACAAACTTTACCCTCTCATCATTACCCCTACTTTCCATCTCTTACCCTTTCCAATTCTAATTCTTTACTTTCTTTCTACCTACCAAACACACTCTGAATCTGTTTGATCTAATGGAGAGTTTAGGGTGACTTTAAATTGTAAACTCTGGACTCTTATTAACTGTTTCTCTAGGAGTCTCAATCACGTATAACTTACCGGATCCAACAAAGATATGGAGTGATAGATAGTGAAATAGTATTATTTGTTTTCACTTTAGAATTTTTTTGTTGGAATGGAAACCAAATGAGGTGAAAGTGATTAGTCACTATATGTTAAGCATCTATCAACTGGAAATCAAAACCCTTTCCGACCTGTCTATTTTTACACCCTCCTCAATTTCAAACTTTCTTTGGCAAATCACAATCAATCGTGACATATAATGGTGTAAGAAAAGCTTGTGTGCAAGTGGCTTCTGTTTGATCAAGTGGGGCTATTGTTAGATCAGTATTGACCGTTCACCATTTTCTTCGGCCTCAGTTGTTTCCACTCTCTGAACAACTTACGGACATAATATAGTTTGGAAGAGATCAAAGTAGAATGATAACTAAATACAGTAGCAACAACAGTAACAACAAAGTTTTATCCTATTAAGTGGGGTTAGTTACATGTGTCGTACGGCTCCATTTTGCTATCAGTAATCAAATTTCTCAATATATTATTCACCAAAGAATGATAACTAAATACATGTAGGATAAAATTTAGTTACAGTGTTTTTCAGTATTCTTTGTTTTCTCAGTATGTGGAAGGACTTAACCATTGCCGCATGTCAATAAATCATAGGTGATATGCACACTTGGAGGTACTGTATTTGCAGGGATATTGCTCCTGCGAGTGATCTGGGCAGCTGTTGCTTACTTTCAATCAAGTGGAAATAGCTTTAACCAGGGTGGCAGTTCTTTTGGTGCCACAACTTAGATGCAAGTTTAAACCTGTATTATATCCTTCTGCTTCTATGCTACTTAGTTATAGGTTAGTGGTTATGAACTTCTGATGTTACGTATATGAAATGAAAATAAACATCAGGTTTTGTAAGCAATATAATAGCATCTATCGAATTGATTGATTGGCTGCCTTCGTTTACACTAAAAGGTAGTACTCCCTCCGTTCCTAAATATAGGACCTAGATGACTTTCTTTGGGGAGATTAAGGAAGACAATTAAGTTAGTTTCTTTCCAATAATACCCCTCTTTCCAATAATCCTTTTGCACGTTACAATCCGGCGTCATGCGATCGAACAGCGCGACGACTACCACCGGCGGGAACAACAATTCTCGGAGACTCATGATGAGGAGCAGTAGATCGTTGGATTACCGGAGGCTTCACCGGAATCCGATCCCCGCCGTGACGCCGGCGGCGGAGGTTGAGAGGAATTCGTCGGTGAAGAAACCGATGAGGCCGCCGCGGTGGTTTTTTGTTTTTCGGCATTGTTAGGATTCCGTCGGAGATGGAGCTGAGTGACATTAAAAATCAGCAATTTCGCCGGAATCCGTCGGCGACGATGTTCCCGGCGGCGGACGGCGAAATGTGGCGGTGAATCGGAGCTCCGGGAAGGTGTCTTAGAAAATACTGAAGGCTTTGAGTTGTAAAGACTATAACAGTGTAGTCGTAACGACGCCGCCGTTTGTTACTCAAGAAGAAGAGAAGAAGAAGAAGAAGAAGAGGAGGAGGAGGAGGAGAAAGGTAATTTAGGAAAAAATGTGGCAAAAAATGTATTTAGGTCTTATATTTAGGAACAAAATAAACTCTCTATCTAGGTCCTATATTTAGGAACGGAGGGAGTATTAGTTTTTTTTTTTTTTAAACACAGCCCGGTGATCCGGCACCTATTGCTAACGACTAATCCAAATTCGAATGGTAAGAGTGTTGCAATCATAGACAAGGTTGTCCCTCTCCTAATAAGAACGCTTCCCGAGATTCGAATATGTGTTCTCGTCTTTATGTGATTGTAACTTACTTAATTAACTACTCATTGGTTAATATTAGTTTTTATACTGTGAATAGTGTAGCTTTCCTCTGTATTTGTGTATTTGTCTCTCATTAATTCAATTCCTCTTATTTACTTTTGATCCCTCCAATTTGATTCCATTTATAATACTTCCTCCGTTCCTAAATATAAGAGCACTTTGACTTTTTTGAGAATCCTAAAAAAGCAAAATATGGTAATTAAAAATTGATTTTCCCAAATTTTTTCACTAAACTAGTTTATTTGACTTATGAACTTACATATGATCTAATAATATTTAAAATATGTTATGATTAAATTGTTCATTTTGCTTTCTTAAGATTCTCCAAAAAAGTCAAAGTGCTCTTATATTTAGGAACGGAGGGAGTATTGATCTTAGCAATTGAATAAAATTCTGGAACAATTTCTCTTAATCACTTGAGACATTTGATTAGACATGGGAAGATATATTAAAAATGTTATGATGTATTCACAAACTTTTTTTTTACTACGAACTAACTTATTTTTTTGATACTCCATCCGTTCATAAATATAAGACCACTTTAGCAAATTTGGAGAGATTAAGGAAGACATTCCAATGAGTTAGGATTACATGAAATTTTCAAAATACCCCTCATCTAAGTTTTAAAAATATCATCTCACCTTCAAACCGTTATTTTTTGGGTGAAGGGGTAATTTGGGAATAACTTGAGTCAAATTAGAAAGTGAACTTATATTTAGGAACAAGTTCTTCTCCCTAAAGTGAACTTATATTTAGGAACGGAAGGAGTACATAGTTTTAGAAAACACATAGAACCTCAAATCTCCAGTAACAAGACACGTCACAAATAACCAATTGAATTGAAAGCAAAGAACTTATTTGTTATAGTGCTTAGAATTCGAATGCACTGGATTTAGGATTGGGGAGCATCCAAGATTAGACTAATAAAATAATTATTTAAAATTATTAAGTTAGCATTTTCCGTTAGGTTAAACTAACGGTGTTAACAAAAAAGGACTAAAAGTGTACTTTTCAAACATAAAGGACTAAATTAAAACTTGATGCAAACATAAGGGACCAAAAGTATACTTTAGCCCTTTTTTTTTTATTTGCTTCTTTTTGGCGCCAATATATTTCTTTTTTTAACCATATTTGGCGCCAATATATGGAAAAGGAAAATTTACGAAGTGAAACGAAGCTTAGTGGAATTGAGCTAAGAAGAATGGTAATGGAATTGCTGAAATTGTCAAATTTCAGACTTCAACTTCAATCTCTCATCACCGAAGTTCGTGAGCTCAGAGTATATATAAATTCATATCCCTCACTCTCCATTTTCTTTCTTCTAATAATCGCAATTTCAGATTTCTTTGTTTTTTTTGGAAGGAAAGGGAACGCACAGTGCGTGAACAACACGAACTCGAAATTCAGGTGATGATTTTGATTTTGATACAGTTCGAGTTTTTTTTTTTGGCTGAATTTCGATTTTGTGATTTTTTTTATCAGAAGCAGAAGCGAAGCGAGGAAGAGTATAACAGAAGGATTAAGGAATTGGAAGGAGAGTTGGATTCAGTGAAAGAAGAATGCCATAAACTCGAAAGGAAGGTGCGTTGTTAAATTAACGTGATTGTTCGTTAGAGTTTTAACTTAGAGTTTTTGAGTTTAAAATTTCTGTTGCAGGTGAATTACCTTCAAAACGACAATGCTTTGCTTGAAATTCAGCAAAAGGAATTGAAGGATACCGTACAAAACCTACTTTTGTCCAGGGACAATTTCATCCATGCTTATGAGGTATGAATGAAATTTTTTTGATAAAAAATAGTATTACTTCTTTCCTATTTAACAAACTCCATTAGATTACATTACAAATATTATTTATTTTAGTTAAAGTCACATTATATTATTAATAGTGATAATTTAGGAAAACTGCTAAAAAATATAGAAAATTATCTTATACTCCTCCGGTAGTAAATATAAGAACTATTTATCTGATTTGATTAGATTAAGAATATTGGTTAAGGTAGTTAAAATAACATGATATTACCAATATACCTTAACCATCTACATTTACCTCCACCCTTTCTCTCTTATTGTTTAATATTGGAGAACATTAAGAAGGATAATTTTAGGAAAATTTGGTAAGAATTAGAAATAAATCTTATGTTTAGGACCAAATTCATTTTCCCAAATAAGTCTTATATTTAGGACCGGAGAGAGTATTTAAGTATAAGTTCAGTTTCCTAAGTAAGTCGGTACTACATTGTGTTAATATCTGATTTTTTCTTAAAAAGCACGCCCTGTCATTTCCCTGTTTTTTTCACAATGAAGGTTATCAGTTCAGCAATGGCAACAAAAATGAATATCATAATGAAGGGATTTAGTGGTGAAGCTTTGTGGTACAATTGGTTTCCTTAATTTAGTTTTTTTTCCTACCCTCCTATTGTGAAGGAAACTACTTCTGAAATGAGACGTTCCATTGAAGCAAAAGATAGAAAGCTAAATGTTCTTTCTGAGAAGATAAATGCCCACCTATTGTTGTTCAATTCAATAGAGAAGGAGGTGTTTTCTATCAAGCAAACTGTGGATTACGTCCAGAATCTTGTCAATGAAAAAGAGAAAGTAGGCAAGTAGATTTCCAAACTCTCTTTGATCAGTAGCCTGGTGCCTGATTATTTAAGGGCACTCAGACTAATTATAATAGTTTCAATGCCTGTTGACTTTATTTTTTTCTGATGTTTCTTCCATTAAGTGACTGACCTCAGAAGCAAAATGGATCAGATCTCCACATTTGAAAAAGCATTCGTAGGTAAAATTAGTTTCTTTCTGACCTGCCTTGATGTTTGGAATGTTGAGCATGTTCAATATTATGTGTTCATGCGTATTGAATTAAGAGAACTAGTAGATCATTCGACCTATGTTAAATTAGCTGGAAAAACTGCATTTTCCCAGAAAGTATCACCAACTCAAGAAATGAACTAGAAAGAGCTGAAGATGAACTAAGAAGGAAGGATAAAGTCATCTCAGAGTTAGAAGCAAAGCTGGATGCAGAAAAACTCAGCAAAAATAGTACAGCTCAAATTGAAGATATATCCTCACCAACAAGGAATAATTGTTGCAATTTAATTCCAGAAAATAATAATGTGATTCTGTCCACACATTCTAAAGTTATGTCCTAACCAGCCTCACCTTCAGAAATCTTTAACAGTGAAGGACGTGATGATGCGAACTTCATTTCAGATAAAGAGGTTCGGCATTCAATTTTTTTCAATATTATATTTTTTAATTGTCAATCCTCGAGATTTTCCTACTTCTTTGAACATGTTATGTTCAGGCATTACAGCATGAAGTTGGAAGTTTAAGATTCGTCCTACAGAAGATTAAGGGAACTGTTAGAAACATGAATGAGGAGGTAAATATAATTTATGGCTTTTTTGACACAAAATTTTGATTGTTCATCATAAACTCCTATAAATCATGTCAAGTTGTGCATTTAATCATTATATCCTTAAATTTAATTTATCTAAAGTATTTCATAAATGCATCCTACGAACTATTGTGTTTGTGGAAAGTATGGTGCTGTAAATAAACCTTCATCCCTACCCAATTTTTGCACCTGGCACTTAAAGAAACACAGATATATTAACTAAACAGATGGTTGTTTTGGCACTAATTGTAAAGTAGTTGAAAAGTTCTTCTTTTGCTTTATAGTGTCCTTGTCAGCTTGATTAGCATATAAGTATTTTGCTTTTGCTTTATGGTTGTTACTTCATTGCCTCTTGAGATCATTTAGGTCGAATTTGTTCTTAAGCCTAACGTTAATTTCTTCGCTAGGACAAAAGTTTATTCTGTTCAATATTGCAACACAACGAAGCATCTGAAATGGATGTGAAGGTCGAAGAAAGTAGGTAAAGACAATTTTTGTTTTGTAACATCTAACTAATTTTGGGTGTACATTTTAAGCTTTACATTTAAATTCCCTCTGGAAGGACAAAATATAGACCCGCTATATCAGTTTTTGAAATTTCAGTATAATATGAGCGAGTAGGGTATTGTTTTCATTGACATCTCCTGCACATTTAAGCATAAGGGCATCAAAAGACTTGAAAATTAACAAAAAACTATATATGCCTCACACTGTACATACTTAAATATTACTTAATTCCCGCCTTTAATATGAAATCTATTTCAAGAAAAAAACAGTACCAAAGAAGGTACAGTAAATTTAGCTCCAAGTCCTGTCTTCACAATGAGCACATGCATCTTCATTATATGCTTTACCTGTCTTTTAGCTTTAACATGTAAATAATTTGTGTCAATATTTTTAGAAATGGAATAATGTTATGTCTATAGTTATTGGATTATTTTAGGACAAAATTATTGGTCATTGTGTGAGAACTGACCGATAGTTTGGGCAAGAAACAACTACAGGCATGATTTTCAAACTGAGGATGACTAATAGATTCTGTTGTTTCATTGTCCTTGATCATTTGCGGAAATTATTTTTCCAAGGATGGGAGATGTTGCTCAAGACGAAGAAGAGAATGAACGAAAATCTTTGGAATGACTTTCTCAATACAGGATTGATATGTCTGTGCTTTTCCTTTCTGAATGATAGAATAGTCGTTGGAGATTAACATTTCAAGCTATCAATAGAGAACTATTTTACTTTCTCAAGCCCACCACTTTCTCAATACACGGATGTTTTATTTCATTAATGTCGCGTAAGATTTGTCACGTTAATTTTGTTTTGAATTAGTTTGGCTTCTTCAAATTATTGTTGTTTTTTTATTCTATTACTTTCATGATGTTTGTACGTTCTTATTGTCAACTTTTGAATTATTACTTTGGTATTTGCTATACATGTATCACCAGTCTTGGTTGATTTTTTGTTCTTTGTGGTTGCCAAATATAATTTCAGCATGGGAGGAAAAACTCGAATGCATGATAGGTGTAGCTACTTGATATGAAATATATCCAACAAATTAAGTCTCAAGAATCATACTTTATTAAATTTCAGATCAAATGTATACTCAAATTTTAGATGATACACATATAGTCGGTACAACGCACGGGAGGAAAAACTCGTTTTATTTACAGTAAATCCGAATGTTAGAAGCATGTGTTAGAAACAGTGTCCTGCTTCCCTTGAACCACGGCATAGTCTAAAGACTTTTTTGGGCCAGCATAGTTATAGACTCTTAATACAGTATTTTATCGGTATTATTCCAAATATGGTTAAAGCAATGAACTATAAAAGATTGTCAACTGATTTTGATGTCAGCTCAGTTGCAGTTGCCTAAACTTTTCTTGGACAGCATGCAGGTAAATGAGACAAGATTTCTCCGAATTTAACAGCAATGAACCAAATTTGAGGCTTAAGTAACTTTTTTGTTAAACATCACCTGGTAAAATCTGGTGTCTATTGGCAACCGACTATTGATTGAGATTTGAGTCATTTTTAAAGAAAGGAAAGTATGACCTCTCCAAAAGAATAAAAATAAAAAGTTAGCTACGGAATTGGAATAGCATGATAAGGTACTAGAAATTCAATAACTTCAAAAATTTGAAAAACACAATCTACATTGGTTTTAAGTGGAAACGTAAATATTTCGCTAATATTGTTGTTTTCTACATCGACTATGCACAAGTCCCAACTCATAATACAAAAAATATCAATAAGTCCAAGTCTCTTGAAAAAGAATTTAAATAGAATTCATTAAAATGTTAAGGTGCAATTTTGCTTTGAAAGTCTTTCGATTTGAGACTATTTAACCTTAATTTTTTTTTGTTCAAAATTGCCCCATTTTTTATGCATAACAAGTTTGTTTTTTACTGTTAAAGTTTCAATGGTCAATGTCTTTTTTTACTTACCAACATTGATTTTTAATGGTAAAAGAGTATTTTGTATGCTTCTTTAATTTAATATATGTTGATGATTTCATTAAAAAAATTCGAAAATACCCCCAGTTTTCAACCCTCATCATCCATCGAACCCCTTAAAACAAAGCGTGACCCAATAGACCAAAACCCCCAAGGCCCCAATTTGATTCGTTCTCTCTTTTATTTTTGGGCCAACTCCCACTTTTTTGTTTGATATAGTAATTTATAAGATAAAAAGCTGACAAATCTCCCCCCCCTCGGCCCAATAAAAAATTTAACTAGTTTACTGAACGTTTGACCCAATGGCAGCATTGAAAATGATTCATGACATAAATTTAAATTTATGATAAATATCTGTTGCTCCCTCCAGGATCACGGGCACACGGCACTGAGCCCGCTCTTTTTTATGGTTCTTTTCCCTCTTCATCTTAGATCCTAATCATTTATAGAATCATATGGCTGAAAAAATGAGAAAAAAAGAGATGAGATAATGGAGAGATAATATATACAAGAGATACATTATTAGTATTACTAATATTTTTTCAACCACCAGATTTTATGGATGGTTGGGAATAGAGAAGAGGGAAGAGAGGACCATGATAAAGAAGAGGGGTTCCTTGCTACTATTTCAAATATGAATCAATCCAATGTAATTGGACGGAAGGGTATGGTGGAAAGAAAAAAAATTAAATGTTCCATAGATTATTAAACTGGCTTTATATTTTAAAAGAAGTAGATTAGATAAGAATGACTAATAATATGGTCAGAGAGAGCAGAATAAACTAACGATAGATTGGTGTAAATAAAACTAATGATAGACGATTTCTTAAACTGTGCAGAAAAATTGTATTCAATATAAACCCTTAACTTTAAGGTACTTCTAACTTTCAACTACTCCAGGGGGATTTGGAATAAGCAGTCTAATTATATGACTTACCTTAAATTGAGATAATTGTTCAATTGTACTCTAATAAAAGAATATTTAGATATTAAAATGAGAATAGTCAGATTTAACTATTAATTATATGGAAAAATGGTAAATATTGAAATGTTAATGAGAAATTCTTGAATGAAATTTATATGTCACGTTGCTTGTTGCCTAACCAAACAGAAACAAATTATCTGAGAATATTTTAATATAATGTGTCATTGAGCTTTGATTTTCTCTTTGGCGCGAGAAAGAAAAAAGTTAAAAGCTGGATCTTGATTTTTTTTCTCAACACGTCCTACGCTAGATTGAAGTTTTTAGATTAAAATGAAATCTCTTTTTTTTTTTTTGTATACAAATGGCAAGCTAGAGCATCAATCCCTACTAGCAGATTAATCAAAAGTTGGGGAGCAAATCCCCTTGTATCTTCTCCCTGTCCCTAAAAATGAAATATCTCTGAAATAGTATTTGTTTGTAATTGACTATAAAGATGTGTCACATCCTGTTCTAGGAATAAAAAAAGAAAATGCTCCCTCTATCCCAAAATATAAGATTCAAATAATTTAGAGAATATTAAATTCAGAGAAATCATGGATGCACTTTATGGTGGTAAGGTAATCAAGGTGGTTGACTGCCTTGAGGACTTCACTTAAAGAGGGGCGTGAAGTGCTGGGCATTACAGCAAAGCAACGAGTTAAAATAAATGAAAGTCAGGTTGGCCACATTAAAGGGCAAAACTTTGAATACAGTGAAAAGGAAAAGCAATGATGAGGGTTTTCCCAAACTGCAATAACACTATTCTATTCCTATTAATCTAATCTAATGATGATTTTTTCAGATTTGATTTGGGATTTCAAGAATTTAATGTTTGGTCAGAACCTCCACAGAAATAAAAACACCTCCCCTCGGATCTCTCTCATCATGTCATTTCAGTCTCCAGATTCCTTTCTGATCCTCACATTTAATACCTTTTTGAAATTTCTCCCCCAAAGTTTACACGTTTGGGTTTTTCCCCCTCAAATTTCACACATTAATCATTATTACCCCGTTAATTGCGTATGCATGGCATAGCATACCACATTATTGATTAGGTTTGAACTTCTACATACAGGTGCGGGATGATTTGAAATTTCTTCATCGTTCAACTTCTATTTTTTCCTTTCAAATTGTTTTTCAATAATGTAAAAAACGATTTTGTTTCTTCCTTTTTTGTAATAAGTGTTCTTGCTTCTTCTTTTTATGTTATAGTAGTAATAAGGAAGCATCGTAAAATTACACTTCCATTACTTCAGCAACAAACAATTCTCTGCTCATTATTGTGAGTCTAGGAAAACTAGTATCGAGGTAAAAGAATTTTGATATTTGAAATGTCTCAAACATGATTGATTACAAATAACAAAAAGTCACATGTAGGCGCTCTGTGCAAAAATGGCTAAGCGCTCTGGTTTTTAATATCTTACATATACCAAACATTTGAAGTTCTGTTTTAAAAATATTATAGGAGTATTCTAAAAGATAATAATTATATGCGTGGATGTGTATTGGTCTTGTTCTAGGTGAAAACATAAAGATTTTGTTACATAAGGACATATGGGTATAGTTGAACAATAAATGATTGAAGAACAATCTGCATCCAAAGATGAGAGTGAATTTTACACAGTCATGAAGGCACTTGTAGATATTACTATCGTATCGCCCAAAATGAACTGTTAAGTGATTTGTCTTGCTGAATGCTAATTATATATTTATTCTTTCAGCATCATAATTCAAGCCCCAACTAATTGAATAAAATAATGTATTTTCTTTATTTTGTTTGATTAATTATTGGTCGGGCAAAACTTTGCTTTATGGATTAGTTTTAATGATAGTGTAATAGACTTTAGTTCTTAGCTTTTTTTCCGTAAAGTTTTGCATATGTTTCAATGCACATTTTATTGTGGGTCCATTGCCAATGATATCCTTGAAAAATCTAGCACTCATTATTGCTCTCATATTTCAATCAAATGAGTACTCCTCCGGTCCCTAATGTAAGAGTTAGTCGTCAAAAAAACGCTTCTTAAGAAAACATGTGAATGTTAGTTGGGTGTCTGGAGTGTTAGAATCTTAAGTTTTGATGGTGACTAAGGTGTGATATGGTCTAGTACTTAAGAGAACATAATCAACACTTAGGAAGGATTAGATGACATGGTTAGAATCCTGAGTTAGATCACTTCCGGAAGTATTAGCACTAGCGCTCGCGGATGGAGTACACATCCCATAGGGGACGCAAACGGAAGCAAGTGAGACACTTGGTTGGAACCCTAGTCTAGATTGCTAACACTGAATCCTAAGTTAAGTCACAACCGGATGCGGATTCACTTCCGGATGAATTAAGACTAGCGCTCACGGATGAAAGACTCATCCCACAGCGGAATCACAACTGGATGCGGAATCACTTCCGGATAGACTAGGACTCGCGCACGCAGATGAATGATTTATCCCCCAGCGGCAGCGAGTAACTCACTAGGGATTTAACTTAGTCCATGAACGCTAGATATACAAAACCTTAAGACTAAGCTATGATTCAACCGGAAGTGAAGTTGCTTCCTGTTGGATTTAGACTGGCGCAGGTTGATAAAATAGATATAACCCCAAGCGTCAGTAAAAATGCAACGTCAAGTGAAACTGCTTCCTGTTAGATTTTGACTGGCGCAGACTGATAGAATAGAATAACCCCAAGCGTCAGTGAATCAGCCTCATCAAGTGAAATTGCTTCCTGTTAGATTTAGACTGGCACAGGCTGATAGAAGAGATATAACCCTAAGCGTCAGTGAGTTCACCACGTCAAGTGAAAGTGCTTCCGATAGCTTAGTGACTAGCGCTGACTGTTGGATTGAGGGACACTGAGCGAGAGTGAGTAATAGTAAACAAAATCCTTCATCCAGTAGTTTTACTTCCGGATGTAGAAGTGCTTCCGAATACATCATAGACTAAGAGGACTAACGTTCAAAGTGTATAATACACTAAGTCAGAACATAGTCTAAGTAAGACTACTCCCCATAGCAAACAAGCTTCCCACAGCATGTATAGTTCTTACTATATTTGATTATATATATTGCTATGTTGGACTAACCAGTATGTGCAGAACTTAGTCACACTTCCGGATGCAAATGAGCTTCCGGATGGAAAGACTCTTGGCATTGGGATTTAGAGATTAACACTTGCAGAACAAGATTGCCACTTCCGGATGAACGATGATCATCCGTCAGCAAGAGTACAAAAGTAAACGTCACATACTCAGAAGTCAGAATGCTTTTGTCAGAGCAGAGGTGTCAGGACTACTTTTCAGAGATAAAGCAAGTCAACCCTGCTGTGCATTAATGAGGACAACGTAAACAAGGCCCCAACGACTATATTCAAACGGCCTTATTGCCTCTCCAACGGTTGGATAATCAGAGGCTGGTATAAAAGGAGATATTCGTCATTTCTGAAGAGAGTTTTTTCATGAGTTTGATAAGAAAGAGAAATAGAATGAAGAAGCTCAAGCCTACTATCTGAAATATCCTTCTCATCTTCTACTCTCAGATCTAAAGTTGTAACATTCTTAGAGAGTAATTCAGTTGTACTTAAGTGAGTAACATCATCTACTCTTAGAGAGAGTCATTTGTACTTAAGTGTTTATCACAATCAGTTCATAGAGTGAACATATAACCAAATCCTCTAATTAATAGAGGCTGTTCTAAAGCTTGTGCTTGAAGAACAGAATTGTTATCTTACAATTGTAAGGGGGAGCATTTAGAGGGTTTCTAAATCTCCATAGGTTGCAAGTTAGCCAGCAAAACTTGTGGTTGTAAGGTTGCAGGTGATCCCGTTGTAAAACCTGTGGTTGTAAAGGTTTGCAAGTGAGCCCGTTGTAAAACCTGTGGGTTGTTAGGTGAACCCGTGTTCGTAAAACCTAAAGTGTAAAGGCTTTCTTGTGCCTGGTTCAAACAAGAAGTTTAGTGGATTGAAAATCTCAGGTGGAGCCTGGGGACTGGATGTAGGTCTGGGAGTGACCGAACCAGGATAAACTCGCTTGTGCATATTCTGCTTATTTTAATCTCACACCAAGCACCACACCACTGCATACTCACTTGTGCTTGGGATGATTCATCGTCACTCTCATCAAGCACAAGGAGTAAAGTTTTAAAAAGGGAAAATCACAAGATTTATTCTCCCACCCAATTCACCCTCCCCTCTTGGGTGACAGCCACGCATTTCAATTGGTATCAGAGCAAGGTCACTTGTTTAAAGGATCCAACGATCTCAAGTGCAAATACCTAGGCTGACTTGGGTTACAAAATGTGTTTTGACGGTTTTGATCATACTATCTCACTCGTGTTAGAAAATGCTGATTTTTACTTATGGAAGGGAAGGATGAAAAGTTTTATACTATCCACGGATTTCAGAATGTGGGATGTCTTTGAAAAGGACTCTGATTTCAAACCAAAAGTAAATTGGACTGAAGAGGATAAAGATTTATTTTACTTAAACCTTAGAGCAATGCAAATTTTGCACAAAAGTTTATCTGAAAATGATTTCCAGAAAATTAAACATTGCTCTAGGGCTAGAGATATTTGGAACACTCTTGACACTATGTATGCTTCTAATCAATTTCTTGAAGTTAAGGCTGTCCAAAGCTCATTATGTGCTCCCTGTGAATCTACCTTTGATGAGCTACTGGATGGTGATATAGAGGAAGCTAGCATTAGTGAAGAAAGTGTCAATCTGTGCCTAGAAGATTCAGAAACTGAAGAAAATAAGGTACCTGAACTTGAACCTTCTGAATTACAAGACATTTATGATGAGTTACATATTGAATTCTGTAAACTTGCAAAAGAAGTTCTAAACTTGAGAAAAAGGAATAGGGAACTTGAGAAACTTATCTTTTCTTCTACAACCAAGGAGTCCAAAGTTCCATTCTTAAAAGAAGAGTTTTCAAAAGACCCTGAGATTTCAAAAGTTAACAAACATAGTGTCTTTGAAAAGAAAACTGACCAACACAATAATGACAAGAAATCTTATTCTGAACATCATCCCATTATCTGTCATTATTGTGGTAGAACAGGTCATATTTCTCACACATGCAATTTTAAAAGAAATTTAAATGTGAGGAACAAATATGTATGGATCCCCAAATGACAAGTAAGGTCCAGCGCTAACCATGTAGGACCCAAGTACAAATGGGTACCAAAACTTCCTTCCAGTGCCTTACTTGTACAGGAAAAATCAAGAGTTCCTCTTGCCCAAAAGAAGGGAGCTTGTGGTGATGTCACTGCTGCAACCACCTGGTACAATCATAAGAAGCAGTGCGCCACCATTAGGAACAAATGTTCTATCTCAAGGATAAGCTATGACAGAGTTCCACTCAACTATCCTGAGAAGAACAAGAGAGAGAGGATGTCTCAACCAACATGGAGAAAGCCTATGAATCCTGTCTCTCCTAAGAAAGTGCTTCAGGCCAAAGATAAGTATAGAAGATCCCCTTGGGTAAGCAAGGGATCACTTAAGGTTGAAGCATGCAATAGTAAAATCTCCTATGCAAATGTTAGATGGACTTATTGAGATTTTACATCAAGCATCATGTATATGAACATTATATGCCTTATAAGAGTTTATCACAATGTTCATAGTCTACATGCTATCTATGAGTATCATTATCAAACCGTGTATAACCATGTGCATATAGTCATAGTTGATTCACAATGCCATATTCATAGAAAATGATTCTTAGATGCATACGAACCTTACACTTCCTACAAACTGACCTGTCAGATCCAAGTTTGGAGACTGAAAAATGGAAAAAGGAATCATTTGGTGTTTTGTAGGAAAGAAGATCCAAAGGAACAACAATATTCAAGATCATATCGGAGCAATATGTCAAATCTGAATGAGCTGTTGTTCATACTGGGCTCCGAGTGCTACTGCTCCTGAAATTGAAAAGATCAAACACCACATGCCAAGATCAAACAAGCTACTACTTGACGCAAATGTAGCTTTGATTATGAAAGCTTGATCGATGTGGATGCACAAGAGAGAACTTCAACAAGTATGCTCGTTATCAAGATGAGAAGAAATGGCTGTTCTGAACGTGATCTTGAGGAAATCTCGCCAATCGTTCTTATATGAGCATTTCTATCCCTTACTCCTATTGTAGACTTTAATAGAAAATTTCTCTTGTCGGACAACCTTAAGAAGTCTTAAGAATTGCTTTGAATCAATTTCTGCCAAGATTGTTAAAACCTAAGGCTTTTAGAATTTCATTGTGTTGACAATTTACATATCTTCATAATCTAGCATGAACATTCTTAGGGCATATTTATCGAATTATACTTGTTTATGAAACTCTGAAAAATATGCAATCTATTTCATACTCCCTGTACTATCACACTGGTATTTATCCAAAAGAGTATGAGTAAAGTTCATGACTTGAGAATGAAACTATGTGAAATTGTGAACTAAATTTTCAAAATCTGTCTTCACTTTATTAATGTTCTTGTTTTACCAAACTAATCAACAAGCACGTTTCCTTAGGATTATGGTTTTGAGCTAATTAACATAAGGTGACTGGGAAAGTCCTCAGCATGTACACTAATGTTAAATCTAAAGACCTTCACATCCGGAAGCAAATACACTTCCGGAAGCATGTGCAAGAATGGCCTCTCAACTACAGATATGGCCACCAGATAACCACTGAGGGTTGATTAATTTATCCTAATAAAGAGACATTTGGGAATGTTAAGATGAAGTTTAAATCTTCAGAAAACATCTATACTTAATTATTAAAACCTGCCAACTGTGCTAACTTAGGCATCGAAGTGCCAACCTTAAGTTTTGCAGGTCCCTCAATGTTAAATCTTAAGTTCTCACACTGACCATCAGGAAGCACTTGTTTCCTCAAGCACATGAAGGACCAATCATCAAGTTTGAGCAAGGTTGCTTTCACAACAATCAGCGCTTTCGATAGCAGGCCAACTATTGAACCATGGGAAGAGTAGAGTGACTGCCCAGTCATGTCTACTTGTGGTTGTAGCTCAGCTTGTCGAAGCGAATCATCAAAGCACTTACGCTAGGAATTTCCACTTGAGATAGCACACCTCTTGAAGATGTCAGGAAGCATGTTTATCTGCATATGATTCAGATTCATGAGTCTAATAGAGTATGAGGATTCCTCATCTGTGGTAACATCTACACCTTACCATCTCTTATATATGATGCATACATGGCATTGGTAAGGGTGTCAATTTAGGATGTTTTTTTCTCAATCTGCATTGACTTCAAAATCATTCACTGTCTTAGAAAATCATCCTAGCTCACACATCTGTATCCTTTATATGACACGCTGGAAAGTAATTGATAACATACCTCTCTTATATGCTTCTTTTCTTGATTTTGTGATGATTAATCTTAATATAGAAGAGAAGTAGATGGACATTACTCGATAATGATCCCTTGAAAATAGAGAGTTACATGTTGTCATCGATAATAAACTCTTGAGATGCTGTGATGCAATTTGTTTGGAAATTACTTTTGGCATTTTAATCTAACAAATTTCATTTGATTTGGTTTCATTTCATATGGTATCACAAGTTCAAACTCACATATTTCATTTGATTTCATTTGGTATCACGAATTTAAAATCACAAATTTTCAATTGATATCATAATCATCATTTTAAACGCACCAAAAATATTTTGATATCATGTTAATCATTTCAAGAGGGTCAAAATTACTTCTGATGTCTCCTATATTTGAAAAGAATTTTCACCTTCAAAAAGAGAACTGTTTTTGTATGTTTTGATCTAGACTTAATCCTTGCAAAACATGTTCTGTTATCTTGCATAATGGTTAGGGAGAGTAAACTCACTTAGAATACTGAATCAATATTTCCTCTTTTTGTCTCACACTGTTTAGCTAACCTACATAATGTTTAGGGTGAATACAATCATTTAGGATCATGAATCATTATTGTTGTCCCTTGTTAACTCTCGTACGTTGTATTGAATAGTCTAGAACAAATCTTTATTAACGATACATAGGGAGAAATATTAGGTAGAAAGCCCATTCCTAGGAGAACGATAGAAGTATCCCCATCCCTAAGGGTAGCTTGCACATGTTGAATTTTGATGAAGCCAAAAGGGGGAGAGAGATGAGACATGAGATGTCTAGAGCTGAGAGATAAGATAAGATGTCTAGATATCTGGGGAGAGAACTGGGGAAAGAAATATAGATAAGATGTCTAGATATCTGGGGAGAGAACTGGGGAAAGAAATATGAGATGTCTAGAGATGAGACATGAGATGAGATATAAGATGTCTAGCTAGAGGTGAGACATGAGATGTCTAGAGCTGAGAGATAAGATAAAATGTCTAGATATCTGGGGAGAGAACTGGGGAAAGAAATATAGATAAGATGTCTAGATATCTGGGGAGAGAACTGGGGAAAGAAATATAGCTCTGGGAGTGATCTAAGTTTAATTATGTTCTCTAGTCATCTATGGGTTTGTCATCATCAAAAAGGGGGAGAATGTTAGAATCTTAAGTTTTGATGGTGACTAAGGTGTGATATGGTCTAGTACTTAAGAGAACATAATCAACACTTAGGAAGGATTAGATGACATGGTTAGAATCCTGAGTTAGATCACTTCCGGAAGTATTAGCACTAGCGCTCGCGGATGGAGTACACATCCCATAGGGGACGCAAACGGAAGCAAGTGAGACACTTGGTTGGAACCCTAGTCTAGATTGCTAACACTGAATCCTAAGTTAAGTCACAACCGGATGCGGATTCACTTCCGGATGAATTAAGACTAGCGCTCACGGATGAAAGACTCATCCCACAGCGGAATCACAACTGGATGCGGAATCACTTCCGGATAGACTAGGACTCGCGCACGCAGATGAATGATTTATCCCCCAGCGGCAGCGAGTAACTCACTAGGGATTTAACTTAGTCCATGAACGCTAGATATACAAAACCTTAAGACTAAGCTATGATTCAACCGGAAGTGAAGTTGCTTCCTGTTGGATTTAGACTGGCGCAGGTTGATAAAATAGATATAACCCCAAGCGTCAGTAAAAATGCAACGTCAAGTGAAACTGCTTCCTGTTAGATTTTGACTGGCGCAGACTGATAGAATAGAATAACCCCAAGCGTCAGTGAATCAGCCTCATCAAGTGAAATTGCTTCCTGTTAGATTTAGACTGGCACAGGCTGATAGAAGAGATATAACCCTAAGCGTCAGTGAGTTCACCACGTCAAGTGAAAGTGCTTCCGATAGCTTAGTGACTAGCGCTGACTGTTGGATTGAGGGACACTGAGCGAGAGTGAGTAATAGTAAACAAAATCCTTCATCCAGTAGTTTTACTTCCGGATGTAGAAGTGCTTCCGAATACATCATAGACTAAGAGGACTAACGTTCAAAGTGTATAATACACTAAGTCAGAACATAGTCTAAGTAAGACTACTCCCCATAGCAAACAAGCTTCCCACAGCATGTATAGTTCTTACTATATTTGATTATATATATTGCTATGTTGGACTAACCAGTATGTGCAGAACTTAGTCACACTTCCGGATGCAAATGAGCTTCCGGATGGAAAGACTCTTGGCATTGGGATTCAGAGATTAACACTTGCAGAACAAGATTGCCACTTCCGGATGAACGATGATCATCCGTCAGCAAGAGTACAAAAGTAAACGTCACATACTCAGAAGTCAGAATGCTTTTGTCAGAGCAGAGGTGTCAGGACTACTTTTCAGAGATAAAGCAAGTCAACCCTGCTGTGAATTAATGAGGACAACGTAAACAAGGCCCCAACGACTATATTCAAACGGCCTTATTGCCTCTCCAACGGTTGGATAATCAGAGGCTGGTATAAAAGGAGATATTCTTCATTTCTGAAGAGAGTTTTTTCATGAGTTTGATAAGAAAGAGAAATAGAATGAAGAAGCTCAAGCCTACTATCTGAAATATCCTTCTCATCTTCTACTCTCAGATCTAAAGTTGTAACATTCTTAGAGAGTAATTCAGTTGTACTTAAGTGAGTAACATCATCTACTCTTAGAGAGAGTCATTTGTACTTAAGTGTTTATCACAATCAGTTCATAGAGTGAACATATAACCAAATCCTCTAATTAATAGAGGCTGTTCTAAAGCTTGTGCTTGAAGAACAGAATTGTTATCTTACAATTGTAAGGGGGAGCATTTAGAGGGTTTCTAAATCTCCATAGGTTGCAAGTTAGCCCGCAAAACTTGTGGTTGTAAGGTTGCAGGTGATCCCGTTGTAAAACCTGTGGTTGTAAAGGTTTGCAGGTGAGCCCGTTGTAAAACCTGTGGGTTGTTAGGTGAACCCGTGTTCGTAAAACCTAAAGTGTAAAGGCTTTCTTGTGCCTGGTTCAAACAAGAAGTTTAGTGGATTGAAAATCTCAGGTGGAGCCTGGGGACTGGATGTAGGTCTGGGAGTGACCGAACCAGGATAAACTCGCTTGTGCATATTCTGCTTATTTTAATCTCACACCAAGCACCACACCACTGAATACTCACTTGTGCTTGGGATGATTCATCGTCACTCTCATCAAGCACAAGGAGTAAAGTTTTAAAAAGGGAAAATCACAAGATTTATTCTCCCACCCAATTCACCCCCCCCCCTCTTGGGTGACAGCCACGCATTTCATGGAGTTAATGTTTCTTTTCTAAAATTGCTCATATTTATTATGGTACTTTTAAGAGAGAGAAATATATAAGCATTAATAAATATGAAAGAGAGTTATGGGTAAAGTAGGAAAAAATGCATTAAATGAGGAGAGAATATGGGGTGAGCTCTTACTTTAGGGACCAAAACCATTCAAATTTTGGGCTCTAACATTAGGGACCGGAGGGAGTACTATTCTGTACTAAACATCTGATTGTTTTGTGCGTGTGTGCGTGCGTGTGTAGATATTAAATAGTCTATTCTCAATCTATCCTTAATATATTAAATACGGTAGACTAAAACAACTTCTCCTCAGACTTACATATGAAACATATTTAACTAGTTAGATTAAATTAATGGTGTTATTTATATTAGTTTATATGATGTATTTTTTTAAAACTATCCAATCATATTGTTTCACTCACTCCCCCAACTATATTGTGTAATTCTTTTTAGAAGAGCATTAATAGGGATAATTTAGAATAAGTTAAAAAATATCAGAAATAGGTCACATATTTAAGATCAATACCAACTCATGAAATAAATCTTATATTTAGAACTAATGAAAGTTAATATTTGTTAAAATGCCCTTTCATTTTTTGAACATATGCATATATGTAAACTCATCACTTAACCTTAGCAATTAACATATGGATAGTTTAACAAAAAATACAAATATTAGAGAAAAAGTTAATTACAGTCTTATATTTATGATTAAATCAAACTTTCAACTATTTATGTATATTAAGAAAATGAATAATGTAAGATAATTTACTAAAAAATATGCTATCAATATAGATTATAAAAAATGGGCTCTTTTTTTGTCAATAAATAAATGGGCATTCACTTTCAGTTTAATAGCTTGAATTTCTTATGTGTGTGTGTGTGTGTGTGTGTAATATGAAACCGGTGCTTCAGATCCATGCGCGCGCGCATATATTTATATATTGGGTTATTGATATATTGCTTCAACTTTGTTTAAAATAACCATTCTTCCTTGGCTTATAAATATTAAAATCGCATTCTCCTTAACCCGTGAATAGTAAACTGATGATCTGAACTATGAGATTGGTTCAATTGGTACTTAGATGGCTGTGGTAACAATCTTGTTGCCTTATTGGGCGGGGATCTATAAACACTTTAATTTTAAAGTTTGAAAGCATTCCCCTGATCTTAGAGTCATTTGAACACGGCTGACCTAACCTTTTTTCCCCAAAAAAACTATTATTTTTTTAAAATTTTGTTCCTATTTATCAGCAATTCACAATTGGATAATTTTTTTTGCTTAGAGCCTTCGGTGTCTGACCCCTTCGGGGACCGACTAATCCGAAGTCGTCCCGGGATTCCTCATTTTGGGGGTGACGACTTCCCAAGGGTTCAAACTCATGATCTGGTGGGTACGCAGTGTCTTACTTTTCCCTTTCTTACCAGCTGGTCTACACCCCCTTGGTCATTCACAATTGGATATTGAGATACACATAGGCACACACATTGAAGGGACGTGGGAGATATAAATAAGGGCAAAATAATAATAAAATAATTTTGAAAAATGTATCGAGTTCAATAATTTTGTTGAAGCAGTTAAAGATTTTTTATATTTTGTATTGCAGATTTGCAGTGTATATAAAAAAATAACCATATGCATAGTATATAAATTTGAAGTAAGTTATTATTTACAGAAATTTGAATACTATTTTAATTTAAGTCATACATAACTTTTTTTTTTCCAAGAAAACATTTGAAGATCCCCGTCCATTAAATAAGACATTTTGATTATTTTAGAAAAATAATATTTCAATTACTTGTACAAGGAAGTTTGTTTTATATAGTATTATACTTTAATTTGGGTCGTAAAATAATGAACAGATACTCTCGATCTCGGGTCCATACTAAATATATTATTATAAGCGATTTACAGCTAATTCAACGAACAAGAGAAGGTTACGTTGAATAATTAAAGTTGTTTAAAATTTCGTTATGATTGTAGTACTATAAATTCAAAAAAAAAAACACACACACACACACACACACTACCTATCAGTTATTGAAAATTTAGAAGGAAAACATATGAAAATACGTACTCAATGTCTTAAAAATTATTGCAAACAGGACTACATGTATCAAGAATCTCATGCATTATCTAGTGGGAACAAGTAACAACTATATATCCGAGCTTCTTTTTTGTTTTTGGTCGAAACGAACAGGTAGATTCAGGAGGTGGATCATAATTGGAGTTAAATCAAATAACGTTACGTTGCTTCCCCAACACAATCAACGCAACATTATTTTTTTATTCTACTACATCAATGATTAAATTATACAGTAGCTAGCTACTATGTCTTCTTCAATATCGCAGGTTACTTGTCCATTCAAAATTTGACCATATATGTCTACTATACTGTCAATCATTTCTGCGTCATTAAATTTTATTGTGCACCACTTCTTTAAGAATTAAAGCTTCCGCGTTTCTTTTGTTTTACTTTAAAATCATCCCTTGTGATATAACTGATTAGATTGTTTAACGAGAAAATAAGTTAAAATAAATACTACGCCATCATTTGTCGATCAAAGAAACAAAATTATGATCACTTCACTTCAAAATTTTCTGTACTAGTACATATGCATATATAAAAATAATTTATCTCAGGATCATATTTCACAGTTCTTGTAAATTGAGATAAAAGGATACGAAGATATGTTTGTTATGAATTCTTAACCAATAAATTGAATCGTTTAAAAGCCTTAGAATAAGTTATATTAATTGGCATGTAAATAAAACTATTTTAGGGCAGAAATAGTGTAGGCCCCTAAGCTATTTTATAACCGAAATTTTCCTAGTGATGATTACATTATTTTTTTTTGGGGGCTCACACAATGAATTTATCTAATAATAATTGTGAGACAAATAATATTTGTACATGTAAATATATGCAGGACAAAGGAATATAAGTAAACCCAAGTTTTACCCATGAAGTGAAAATCAGAAACCAGAAACTACTACTGTATTGGCAAGTTTGGCATTTAATATTCTTTCGTGTTTGTGAAGTCGAAGAAGACAGTCAAACACTCCATATTCGGTCTTTGTTTTCTTTTACCGATGTTTTCCTCTGGGGTCTTGCTTATTTTTCACTATTCTCACCTCTTCAAATTCATCTTAATTTCTCTCATTGTAATTCGATCTTCCCAAACATCTTTTTTATATTATTTTTCTTTATTTTTTCAATATTTGTATATATGTCCTCTTATTCTATACAATTATATCTAAGACACTGTATAATGACATTAAATGTAGAGAGTAGTCTTCCACTTGATTCAACTATCGCCGGTACATTGACGAAATAAAAAACTATCGTCGGTACAATAATGTTAATATTCTAAGCATAATAATCCACTTCTAGAGAGCAAGAAATTTTCATTTTTAATAATGCATGGCAATTTTCATTGTATTTAGTCCTATAATTAGTTGAGTCAATTAACAACATCTATCGAGAATAGAATATGCCTTCAGTTTCTAGAAAAAGTTCGATCATTTTGCATATAATTTTTCTTCTTGTATGATATTCCTACTAGAAGAAATCAGAGTATACAGTTTAAATTATCCAAAAATATCGATCAATTAAATAATCTGCATGCTATGATTTCTCCTGATATTTATTCTTTTTTAAAATATCAAACCCCTTTATTCATATTATTTTTAAAAATATAAAGAGAAATGTATATTTTACTAAAATAAGTATTTTAAATCTCTTTTTTAAAAAATTTATATGTTGGCTTATTAAACAACAGTCGAACTCTTTATATATTTTCAAAAAAAGCTTGGATTATATTCTGTTTTCCCAATTAAAAAGCTTGGATTGAAGAATCGAAATTTGCTATATAAGAATAATATGGTTAGGCACGTTCATTTTTTTTTTTTAAAAAATAGAACAAGATACGTTTATGTGCGCATTTTACTTGAACTAATTATAGAATTTAACATAAATAATTGATGATTGACGTTGATAGTAGCGTATGGTGTTAAAAATTAACATTAGAAGAGAATGTTGATCTATTAGTTTTTTTTGGACTGAATGATGATCTATTAATTTAATGAACGTTATTTTGTTTATTTAGTTTTTAATTCATTGCCAGTTGTTTATGGTGATACTCCATTTCTTTATAAAAAAAGTGCAAAGTCACTTTCCAACAGGAATCGGAAAGACTTCTGAGTTCTGAACACAACTACACAAGTATTTATCAGAATCACAGTTTTGTTCCCTTTGACGGTTTGACCAATCACAGTGATGTTTTAATTCCACATAATACACGAATCTACAGGTACATGCAACAATAAATGGCTGCATTTTTTTTAAATTGTTAAGAAAAAAATTCAAATATTCCCTCCATCCCTTAATAAAATGATTAAATTCGTTAAGTGGTAAAGTGTATATATACTTCTATATATATTCTCATGTTATATATATAGCGTGTGTGTGTAAATTCAACTTTGAATTTTGATGCGATCAGGCTAAAATGATGCTTCGTTTATCTTAATCTCATACATACTAATATTTATTTAAATTGACGGCCAATTTTCTTAATTATTTCACAGGAAGATTTTGGCAGAAATCCAATATAATGTTTTCACACTGAAGTGAAAGAAACTGAGAAATAATTAAATAAAACATATACTCTAAATTAAACATCCCCTTGATTTCACATTGTTAAGATGCGATTCTTTTCTTGAAACGAAGTTTCCATTGTCGTCATTATGATAACCTGTACCTATTTTCTTTAGCCATAATTAATCCTGACATTAAATATAATTAAAGACAAAATTACAATTTACATAGCCCAAAGTGCATTGAGCTAACCTAAACTAATAACCAATACTCCCACAAAATAAATACTCTTATAAATCTATTTATATTTTATATAACTTACATCATGAAATTTTTTTATTTATGTATAACTTTATCTTTTATTTAGATCAACAGATGAGATTTTTTGTTAATTCAAATAATGTATATGAAATAAGGTTAAAATGACAAAATTAAATTCAAAAGGAGAATTGATGAGTTTTGAGGCACATTTCTTGGTTTATGTAAAAGCGTATTAATACAAATTTTCTACGTAAGGATTGTAAATATTTTGCACAGTAATTTAAAACTAGATAACAGTCTTTGTAAATATCTACATTTTATTTTTTTAAAAAAATAAATGTCTTGTAATTATTTTATCAATTTGTTAACATTCAATACTTTGTGACAAGTAGAGAAATCGGTTTCTACGGAGGAAGGAAGACAAGTTGAATGTAATTTAAGAGCTCTTTTGGTATGAAGGATTCAAAGGAGAGGTCAATGAAACTTTTTATGAGTTAAACATTAAAATTTGAAGAAATGGAGTCATAAAATTATAACAAATAGAAAATATAAAATAAAAAAGAGTAATAAAAGTATTAATTAAAAATCTGCAAATCCACTCCCTTGATTTATGAAAATCTAGTTTGAAAAATTACTTCTGCCCACTTTCGCCATCTCCCTCTGAAAAAGGTATACAGATTTAAAATTTAATAAGGAAATTTACTCTTTCACATTAAACAAGAGACATGTATAAAATTATTGTGTCTTATCAACATAGTTTGTGGAATAAATCGCATGACAGAGGAGGGTGTTGGGATCCCCATTATCCTTGGAAACGCAACTATTTATTACTATTATGAAACCAAAAAATGGGGATGAGAGTCAAAAGTCAAGGCAAAAGTCTATCAACAATCCTTAAGGTTTTGTAAGTCAATAGAGTAGTCACTACTTCTGATAAAAAAAATAGTCACTATACACCTCTCATTTCTGGTTCATTTACTGCGTGCTCTTCAGAGTTCATATTAAAAACTCATAAAAAAGTTCATATTAAAAATAAAGATTAAAAAAATCAAGGATTCACGTGAATTGTTTGCCAAGGAAAAATTGACAAGGAAAACATAAAAGCTATTAGGAGAGATATTTTAGTCACAATGTTTCAATTCGATTTTCTTGGAAAGACATGCTCACATTTGAAATCTGTGAGGTTTAGAAATAGCTTCTTTTTTTTCTCAGGGAGAACTAGCTATATGAATGTTAAAGATTTATTTTTTCAAGGGTTTAGGTCCAGTTATAATGTTTACTATTATATACATAGTATAATCTCAATCAGGGTTCTTCTTTCCATCTCTTCCTTCTAATTATATACTTTGGTCAGTAACATGCGTTGATTTTTTAGTTCTATCAACCTTAATCACTAATTGCTGAACATGACAAGACTCAAATTCGATCCAAAGAAAATTATGTAACACACATATTGATCTCATCAAGAATCCTGAATATGTGTGTTACATTTTTTTAAAGTAAAACAAAAGAGGGAGGCTTATACTTGATTTCACATGTACGTGAACCAATTTCCACAAATAGTTATGACTTTGAAAAAGAGGGTTAATTGAAATATTGTTAGTTGAAATATCACGGACATGATACAAAAAAGAGAGATGAGATTAGAGACGTTGCCATGTCATGTTATATAGATAAACTTCCTGCTAAGCCTGAACATATTATTCATGAGTGGTGAGATTAAAAACATAGATAAGAATGACGTTTTCGATTATTGGCACTATCTTTGTCAAACACTCTCATGTATCTCAGTACACGGGTTGTCTCTTCATTAGCTGTATGCCTGTACCTGTACCTTCCTCTCTACCTACACCTATAAATAAAAAACTTTTTTCTCTCTCTCCTTTCCTCCTTTGTTGATACTTTCGATTATGATTCATCTTCAACTCTTTCCACTCCTGAAAACCATGCCCTTCAAACTCTCAAATCACTCAACTCATTACATTAATTTCAACAATATATTACTATAATATTCACTACCTTTTAGCTTTCCTAATCATATATAGAAAACGCAATATATATTCACCACCTTTTAATGCATATAGTAACTATACAGATGCAAAACTATGGCAACGTAAGACATTATTTTGGGGGCATATACGGACAACATAACGATAATGACCTTCTTTTTACATGAGAGTGTGAAACGACATGCAATAATAATAATAAACGCCAAGAGGACCGCAGCCTCACCGTATGATTAAGGTGGTCCACCCCCTCACAAACATATACCTCATATCATAACCAGTCTTCCCACACGTTCACCTTATCAAGTCTTGCCACCTGCCATTACTCTGCCATACATACGTGGGGTCCTCTCCTTCTTCCTCCTCCAACCCCAACAATTATTCGGTAGCAAAAAAAAAAAATTGATTCCTTGTTATTACGCTGCTGCCAACTGCCACAAATAAAAGGTTAGAGTAGTTTGTACCAATTCCCTACACATCTTTCTATCTTAATAGAACATTAGTGTACTCATCAATTAAAACATTTATACTCACACCCTCATAGCTGGTCCTGGTTTCCTTTCTCAATTCCCATCGCTACTTATAAAAGGCATCATTGTGTGGAAAGAGTTAAATATAATTAGCCGTCAGAATCTCATATGGATATATATGGTAAACTCCCTTCCGTTTTAATTATAAGATTATTTTGAATTTTTAAATATTAAAAATGCAAAAGTTACATTCTTACATTCTCTATATTTGTCTTTTTCCTCAAAACTAATTTATTTTATATATGAACTAACCTATAATCTACTTACATGTGTTACAGTTATAGTTTAGCGGTCCAATTTACTTCCTTAACTTTTGCGAAAAATCAAATATTTAGCATCAAAACGAGTAATTGATTTTAGACATCTCTATTCCTTAATAATATAAGATCCATTTCCATTTTTTAAAAAAATAAATAAGTTATATATAAACCAACTCACCTTAATTTTTTTTTCATTTATTTGATTTATAAGCTAACACATACTCTAACAATATATAGTTCAACACACACATACAGTTCAACATATATATTACTCCCTCCGGTCCTAAATATAAGACCTAATTGACTTTTTCTGGAAAATCCTTAAAAAAGCAAAATAGGTTAATTATAAATTGATTTACCTAACTTTTTCCCTTAAACTAGTTTATTTTAACTATAAACTAATGGATAATCTAAAAATATATCAAATATGTCATCATTCAATAATCTATTTCGCAACCTTAATCTCTCCAAAAAAAAGTCAATTAGGTCCTATATTTAAGACCGGAGGTAGTACTATATTATAATTAAATCAATAACTTATCTAGTTTTCTTAGTAAACTAAGTCTTTTATTATTGGTGATCAACCAAGAGTTAGTGGTTGCCTTCTAAAGTTGTAAAATCTTCTTTCTCCCTTTTCTTCTTACGGGGTGTCTTATTTATTTATGGTGAGTTCATTATGACGTTGATGTCTTTCTCCTTCCTACCTCAACAAACAACACCGTAGCTTAGCTTCCACCCCTTTCCTCTTCCTTCTTTCTCTGCAATGAAGCTGATGATAATAAGCATCTGAAGAAGAAGAAGAAGAAGACATCATTATTTATGTCATGGGCGCGTGTGCTTCAACTCATCAAGCCTGCGTTGGAGGCAAGTTGAGCTCCTCCAAGAAGAACAGTTCTCGCAAAAGAAGAAAAGATGGACTCAGAAGAAGAGTGTCTTCTCTGCCATCCAAAGTATCTTTAGACAATCCTCACGCGCCTCCTTCCTTACCTACTGATCATCATCATACTTTTACTTTCCATGGTTCATATCTCTCAATCTTTATTACTCCATTCTCTTCCTTAAAAAATGGTTTTTTTTTCCATGCTGAAACTGTCAAAGCTTACCACTTATGTTTCATTAATGTTTTTTTTTCCTTTACTGTTTTGTTGATGATATTTTCTGATACTGTTTTATGCATCTGCATGGTTGATGAAGTGTGTAAACTCTGGCTTAGCAGCAGGGGATTTTATGTCTCTTTCTCTGTTCTGAGTCTCAGCGTTTAATGCAACATAATGTTTTAATCCCGTTTGGACAATAAGGCTGATTAAATAAATATAGACATGGTGTTTAGATTAAGCTCAGAAGGTTGTTGCATTTGTATAAAAAGAATTTGAAGTTATGATGATGGATATATAGAATGTAATTTGATTTGAGGTTGAAGTTAGATCGGATTTCATCCTAGAAACTTGAGCTGAAATAAAAAGTTTAATGATATAGTTTCAGCATGTAATTCAATATATTGCTTAATTTCTTCGGGAAGATTAACATAGATAATATGTTTTTGATAACTTATACATATATGGTGTTTAACTTAGGCTCTGAAGGTTGTGACAATTTTTTTGGCTACTTTGAAGTAATGAGAATGGCAGAAATATAATGTGATTTACTTTGACGGTGAAGTTAGATGAGATTTTGTCATAATATCTTGAGATTAAACTGAAATATGATGAGCTTGTTTGATTTGAAAACTTGAAGCAGAGTCTACATCTGTGATGGATATTATTTTCAGAAGGTTCATTTCCCTGGAAATCTGAGCCATAGAGAAATTTGGAAACAGTCTGTGGTCCCTGTAGTTTGTATCATTGCTCGATATAAATAACGTTAAGAGCTTTCATTTTCCTCTTTATATGAGGTCAGGTAGGCGTTGAAACCCAATTATTGGAATGGATAAGGGTAAAAAACAAGACTATGGGTAGATTAGTAATATTGAAAACAGTTCACATTAATGTCTCTCAATAAGTGGCCTTAAAGGATATTTTCCACCACTTGGTTGTTGTCTTTACTTTCTCCTTTCATTGCTTGTTCTTTTGACCAACATACCTGTATACCACTTAGCTTGGATTTTGTAATAATGTGCCAATGTTATTTTTGGTCCTTATTGTTTGACCGAACTTCGGTTTAGGTCCCTATAATTTCATATCGTTTGTTTTGGTCCCTAACTTGTTAGGACTTGATCTGAATTAAGGTATATATAAAACCAAAATTATGTCAAATTATAAGGACTAAAATCGGAATTAACCTTATAATAATATTCGGTCATGCTTCCCTTTGATGGAATATCTTGTGTTGTCACGCTAGGAAATATTGAGGAGGCATGGTTTGACTCATCTGCAGCATTTGACTCTGACTGTGATGATGACTACCAAAGTGTTCCTGATGGTATGTAAAAACATGATTCAATCAAGTACACCTGTGGCCTTTTCACTTGTTTGATGGATAATTTTATATACTCCATTGTTATTTTACAGATGTGTCTTTGAATGGGATTGAAGGAGGAAATCATGGGATTTCAGAAGCTTCCAGAAGTTCTAATGTTCAGAATACAAGTTCAGATGACAATGATATACATTGCAAACGTGAAGGAAGTATCATGAATGAAGTAAATCAACCTGTGTTCCTTGATGAAATCTCCTCAGTGGATGCTAACTCCAACAAGGATGATGGGCTTATGGACTACTGTGGGATTCTTCCCAACAATTGTTTGCCGTGTCTTGCATCGACCATTCCTTCGATCGAAAAAAGGAGATCATCGAGTTCTAGTCCTCCGAATGCAAGGAAGAAAGGTCCTATGAAACTACCCTTTAAATGGAAAGAAGGACATGGCAGTGCTAATCTATGTGAGTTTATATTCTCATTTAACAGAAAGTCTTCATTCCTGATCTTGCTTGCCTTTGAAGTTTCATATTTTAACTAAAAGAATATTAATTTTCCATATCTGACCAAAATAGATAATGAAATCTATATAATGTTTTTATATAAAGTCTGAAGCTTCTGATATATATTTCAAACTTTCAATCTGATGTGTACTCATTGTTTATGTAGGACGCTTCCTAGATTTTTCTGAAGAACCAGTTTTAATAGAAGAATAAGGAGTATTATACATTAATGATTCTAAACCATCTTCTGTACTGTGTTTTTTTTTTTCTGGCTTTTCAGTTTCTTCCAAGACACTTCTGCAAAGACCAATAGCAGGTTCACAGGTACCCTTCTGTCCAGTGGACAAGAAGATGCTTGATTGTTGGTCACACATTGATCCAAGCACATTCAAAGTACGAGGGGTTAATTACTTCAAGTAAGCATGATTTAACTGTACTTCATTTCTTTTATGTTTTTCACTTTCTTGAACAACAACATATATACATCAGTACAATGGTATATAAACTGCATTATCTGTAGTAAAGTTATGTTTCACCATGTTATTTATTTACTTCATGGCAGGGACAAGAAGAAGGACTTTGCTCCCAATTATTCTGCATATTACCCATTTGGTGTTGATGTATTCTTATCTCCACGAAAAGTGCACCATATCGCTCGGTTTGTGGACCTGCCGGTGATGAATTATCCTGCTAAACTTCCACCTATACTTGTTGTCAACGTTCAGGTACTATATCTCCTCTTAATCAGTGTTGTTCCTATGTTAGGCTTAATACCATTGTGTGTCCTTACAAATTGTTCAATACTTTTAATGAGTTGGTTTCAGCCCTTAAACTCAGCCAAGTCCTTTTTTTGCCAATATTGGTAAAAACAAGCTCAGCTTAAGTCCTTATACAATTTGAAACTTTAAAGACCAAAATTTGAATTTGATTATACTATAAGGACTAAATATTGTATGGACCCCTTGTACTTTTATTACTGTGACTTTTTTGTATCCATACATTGAACCCTTTTGTTATCATTTTGATACTCACGATCTGTTGATTACTTCTTCAGATTCCACTTTATCCTACCACACTATTTCAAGGTGAAATTGATGGGGAAGGAATGAGTTTTGTATTGTACTTCAAGCTTTCTGAGAGTTACTCAAAGGAACTTCCACTTCTTTTCCAAGAAAACATCAGAGTATGAATATGAAAGACTCTTATGTTTCAAAAGTCTCAAGTATTTTACTTTCTTTCTTAACCTTTTAACCATGTCGTTATGCAGAGATTGATGGATGATGAAGTTGAGAAGGTGAAGGGATTTCCAGTAGACACAATTGCACCCTTCAGAGAAAGGTTGAAAATATTAGGCCGAGTTGCCAACGTGGAAGATCTTCACTTGAGTGCAGCAGAAAGAAAGCTAATGCAAGCTTATAATGAGAAACCTGTTCTTTCTCGTCCTCAACATGAGTTTTACTCAGTATACCCTCATTAACTTATTATAGTTTTCTACTTCCATTGTTATTAAATATATCTTTAACAAACTTACATAATGCTAATTTAACAATAGTTCATTCTCAAGAGGATAAAGCCAAAAAAAATAAAAAGTAAAGAAAGGAAACTGTGTGTGTGGGCTCCTCATCCTTGTTTGATTGGAAGGGCCTTTTTGGATGCTTTATGAAACTTTTAAGTTTGGTCCACAAATTCAAGTGGTGTCATTTCCTTACTAAAGACATACATAGACCCACACACACGCATGGTACTTTAAATCAATAATGTTCCTGTTTCTTTGTTTTTTCTTTATGTTTTTCTTTGGTTAGCTAACCAAATATGAAATTCTGCAGGGAGAAAATTACTTTGAGATTGATTTGGATATGCATAGATTCAGTTATATCTCTAGAAAAGGTTTTGAAGCTTTCCTAGACAGATTAAAGATCTGCATTCTGGACGTTGGCCTCACAATTCAGGTAACCAAGAAAAAAATGTTACTTTGACATGATTAATATGTGTTTTGGTGAATCTAATCATCTGAGTCTCTTGATAATTGTGATTATAAAACCAGGGGAACAAAGCAGAGGAGTTACCAGAGCAGATCTTATGTTGTATTAGACTAAATGGAATTGACTACAATAGTTATCAGCAGCTTAATGTAACTCAAGATCATCTAATGTAAACTTTTGCAACGTTTTGTGGTCCATCAAAATTTAAAAGGAAAAGGATCATATTTTGAAAATGCATTTTGTTTGCATTCATGTGTTTCTTTGGTAGAAAACATCTTGTCATTATCTTCAATTATGGAGAAATACAAAGCGTGTGATGATGGGATGGATATTGATATCACCAAGCCTGCATCAATCATTTGGGAAGGGTTATGAAAAAAAAAAAAAAAAAAATCTTGGAGGGAACCTAGTTTGACCAACAAGGTAAACCAGAAAACAATCACTATCGACACACTAAAGTTCAATCCATTAAGCAATGGTCATCAACTTAAGGACCACTTTTTGAGATTCACTTGGCAATTAGCATTCATATTAGGCTTAACATAGGGGTGACGCTTGCACACTTAGGATAATTACAATCAGGTAACTAATCACAATTAGATCTTCAATAAATTACATTAAAGCCTCCAGGAATTTGAGAGATCATATAAAGTAAAATATTTTAGGACTTGTTAAGTTATCCATAACAATAACAACTAAGATTTTAAGGAGTTATCAATATCAACTAATTGAGCTGCACTAACAACTTTCAACACATACAATTTAAGGCTAAAGTATACTTTTGGTCTTTTATATTTGCATCAAGTTTTAATTTAGTTCTTTATGTTTGGAAAGTACATTTTTATTCATTTTTGTTAACACAACTAGGTTCAAAAATTAACGGAAAATGTTAATATAACAATTTTAAATGGTTATTAAATATATAAAATATGGCTTAGATTAAAATATTTTAGTGTAATTAATCTTATATTTTTAAAATTTATCATTTATGAGTTAATCCCAAATGACTATAATATTTTATATATAATAGTCTTATATTTTTAAAATATTTTAGTGTAATTAATCTTATATTTTATATAGTTAAATGGTTATTAAATATATAAAATATGGCTTAGATTAAAAAACTAACGCTATTTTTTAACTCATATTATGAGTTAATCCCAAATGACAAACCCATAAATACTTTTCTTTTAACATTAAGTAGACTCCAATAACAACACTAATCAGGGTCTTAGTGAAACATTATGGCCATCCAATGCAAAGTAGGATAAACTGTACAATATTACAATTCATAATTGAAGTCATTCATTAAGTCAAACATGAAGGGTGAAGATATTACAGAAATTCTCTATATTACAAAAGTCCAATTTCTAGTTCGGCACAATAAACAAACCAAACCAAAATGTGTCTAATAATTCAACCATAATGATTAACTACAAACCAATCCAATTCTTGAGTCTCCATTATAGTGACATCAAACAATCTTTGGTGGGAAAAAAAAGACACGAAAATTCTCAGTTCTTACAAGGAACTAGGGGTTTTCCACATAAACCTTTGTTACCAGAATAAGAGGTCTCAGGAAAGTCAATAAGAGGCTTGCCTTTTGGAATTTCCCCTTCAAGAGAATTGTCTGATAAATTCAATTCCTTCAGGTTGCTAAGTTTCAGAAAACCATTAGGTATGTTACCAGTGAAGTGATTCTTTTGCAGCTTCAACCTCTCTAATGATGTTAGATTTGCCAATATCTCTGGCAGGTTGGAGGCTAAATCATTGAAGCTCAAATCCAAACATTGAATTGACTTCAAACTTCCAATAGAACTTGGTAATTCACCCTTCAAATTGTTGTGAGACAAATTCAGAAACTGAATCTCACTTTGTCCTGCCACACCAATTGCTTCAATACCACTTGAGAAGTTGTTATCAGAAAGATCAATATATGCCAGTGACCCCCCAGAAGTACCAAAAACTTTATTCATGGACCCTGTTAGCTTGTTTGAGTGAAGATCAAGAACACCTAGATTGTTCAAATTTGAAACAGAATCAGGAATGTTTGACTCAAGTGAATTCCTTGAGAGATTTAACAAGTAGAGCTGGTCCAGACTTCCAATCCAAGGAGGTATGGTTCCACTTAGATAGTTCATTGATAAGTCCAATTCCTGAATTGGACTACCAGCTGCTTGTAAAAACTCAGGAATACTCCCCTTGATTCCGGAACCCGCCAAGTAAATACGAGAAATTGAAGGCAGATTTGCAAGCCATTCTGGGATGGTAGAGAGGTTCAAATGATTGAAAGAAAGATCAAGTGTTTGCACATTTTGAAGGGATGACATCTCTTGAGGCAATGGTCCTTCAATAAGGTTATTAGAAATGTTAAACATTATGAGCTTAGAGAGTTGTCCAATGGTCTTTGGTATCTGACCAGATAGGAAGTTGTCACTGAGATAAAGTTCTGTCAGAGATTGCAAATTTTCCAAACTAGAAGGTATTTCCCCTTCAAGCTTGTTGTTTGATAGCGAAACTCTCTGAAGGGAAACTAGATAGCCAAAACTAGTAGGTATATTCCCATTGACATGGTTACTATGAAGCCTTAAGAATTTCAGAGAAGGCATGTCACCAGATCTTAAGGGAAATGGTATGTTTCCCTCAAGAAGGTTAGTATCCATGTACAAAACTGAAATGGAAGTTAAATTAGTTAGTGAAGTAGGTATGTTTCCACTTAAAAGATTCTCAGAAAGATCAAGCTTTTCAAGAGCCTGCATCTGACCAATCCTATCTGGCATATGACCAGTGAAAGAATTTCCATGAACATCCAATTCCACTAAGCTAGCCAAATCACAAAGTGAGTCTGGCAATATACCTGAAAAATGATTTGTATAAAGCAGCAACCTTCTGAGACTTTTCATGCGTCCAAAGCTTGAAGGAATTGACCCAGATAACATATTTTCATGTACAGCCAGTTCTTCAAGATTTGACAATTCACCAATGCTTTCTGGTATAGGACCAGTCAAGTTATTACCAAAAAGGTAAAGCTTTTTGAGATTTTGCAAATGCTCACCAATTGTTAATGGAATTGCACCATTTAGACCACCCAAACCACCAAGATCTAAGACTTCAAGAGAGGTAATAAGTGTAATGGAACTTGAAAGCAAACCTTTCATTTGTGTTTGAGACAAAACATCATCTTTGGAAATAAATCCTGGAAGGTTTATTTCTGTTACTCTAAAGGTTACATTTCCACAGACAATACCTTCCCATTGACAACAGTTTTGGCCAAACCATTTTGCTAGGCGTCCAGAAGTATCCATTTGAATACCATTCTTGAAACTCATTAAACCTTCCAAGTCATTTGCATTGCAAGCTTCAGAACTGCCTCTTACACTTTCACTTGTGAATGTGATGACAAGAAATAGAGTAGCTATAGATTGTAGCAGTTGATACTTCATTTTGTGCTAGCAAAATGGAGTTTCTGATTTCTCTATCTGAAAAAGGGGTTAAAGGAGTTTTGGTTTGTGTTTCATTCTAACGAATAGTTTCAACAGATGAGAACAAAGTAAGTAGCTTTGCTCAGAAATGTATAACTTTTTCTTTTCTTTTGCTCATCTTTTGATTTTCCTTTTTATGATTATTTTTAGCTCAAAAGCATGTTTGTCCCTAAGTCATGATGTTTTTAATAATGTTTAGTGTCAAGGAATTCAAAGACTGGGCCATTTGGACAATTATATCTGAATAAGCGCCAGAAATCTCGTCTCCTTACTGTGTTCTTTTGCTATTCCACTCTGTTGCACTTTTTCTGTTGGCAGTTGTTGTCCTTTTTTATTCACCTGAATGGTCACTGATTAGTTGAAAGTTCTCACTTTTTTAATGGGATTATTTTTTGAAGAACAATTAAGGATATGTTATTATTGTTGGGGAGAATTAATTAAAGGTTTGATGAAAGAAATATATTTAAAGGGGTCCCATGGAGTTGTAAATAACAATTTTTAACTAGATGATTACAACCCGAAACGTTCCAAAATATTGTCACCAAAAGTTGTTAGTTAACGAGAATTTATAATAGTTGTGAGTTATGATCATAATGTTGTAGTAATGGCCTAAAAGAAATTGTCATAACTTTTTAATCAAATGTTGTAAGTGACAAAGTTTACACTATTGGTCACTATCAACTTTTGACTCGACAATAACAACTTTTGGTTCAACAATGACAATTTCTGGCCATAACTAGGGACTTAAGTTTAATTAAGGTATTTCATGGGACCTTGGTTTTTAGTTAGAGAATTTTGTGAGACCTTATTTTGATTAAGCTTCTTTCTTTCATAGAACTTAAAATTAATTTCCAAGAAAAAAAATGCTTTGACATATCAAGAGCATATTATCCTTGGAGAGATGGTAAAGTTTGAGATTTGTAGTATTTGTCCTGAGCGAACCAAATTTGTGGAGAACTCATAGGATTCGTTTCATTTTTGGATTTTTTAAGCAGTTCAAGGACCATTTCTAAGTGAAGGGTCTCCCACAGCAAACAAACATTTCGAAGTTGGTGTGTCATGAATGGATAGCTGGCCTTGGAGTTCACAAGCAAAGCTTTAGTTGCTAACTTTTTTGTTTTGGGACCTGGAAAATGCACATCATTTGCTCAACAACAAAAACAACTAAATTTGATAAAAAAAAACAGAAACAACAAAATAAGGCAATATAAAAAGCGACAAATAATTAGGCAACAATCTAAAACAAGCTATTTCAAAGAATTAATTTTAGAATTTTTAGAAACAATGTAGGAAAGAGTATTGACTATTGACTTTCACAACTATAGGAGGTACTATTGCTTATTATTGTTTTTTATTTTCTGTGTTGAAATTGCCTTATTAACGCCTGTTTAAAAGGTGAAAGCAAAAGATTTCACCATCAAGCCGTGAGTTTGATAGGGGTTTTGTTACCTATGTTTCAAACAGCAAATTATATGTCAATAATCAATATTTATTTTTAGGGCATTACAAGGAATTTAAATAGTGTCCATCGGATAATTGATAGAAGTATTTTGTGTGTTTAAGTACTTTTATTTTTTTTAAGAAAAATACAAAGTGAATTAATAAGATTAGGAAGTTATAGGTGTCTAACAAAATCAATGAACTAAAAATTAAAAGTACTATACTGATTAGTAGGTAACTCTAATAGTTATTCAAGTTAAGGACTTGACAAGACATTGATGGGGCTCATCCTAAGAAATCAATCATACATTTACCTTTATTACAAATTGTGATACTTTCCTCCAACAAAATTGAATGATGGATACAAGTTAAACCGTTAAAGCAAGTCAGAAGGACATGGAATGAATTATCAATGCCAAATGAAAGTCTTCATTAGATTACCATCAATACATATTAAAATGGATCCTTCAATGTAGCTGTGTGGGCTGGGCTGAACATTTGGAGCAGATGCAAAAGCCAGAGAAGAGAAGGAAACAATTGAATGAGAATCTCTGATGATATTCTAAGGATGAGGAATTTTACCACCATGGGCTGCCAAATTGCGTGTCCGCCAGATAAATTAATTGCACAACATATGTAATATCAGAGGAAATAACAGCTTTACACACTTCGCCTCCAAGTATATAAGACCAGAAATCGATGGCCTAAATTTTTAGTAATAAATTGGTACATAATAATATATTCCCCCAGAATCTTGAAATTTCAAGGATAAAAAGTAGATAATCCCCAAATTCTTGTTTCTTACTTAGACTCAGGTTTACTTGAAGTTCATCATCTTTCATACTAAGTTACATGAAACCACCACAGACTAAGCCATAAAAACCAATAGCCAAGAAACCCTTTAAACAAAAGAGCCAAAACAATCTTAAGGTTAAGTTATAAAACCGATAGGATGATAACAAGGGGAGATAATGTTTCATACCACTCGGTGCAGAGAAGCAATCTTTGGTTGTGTTAATCCCACCAGGATAGCTGTAAATGAATGAACTCAAATCTTTAATATACCCCCATACTCCATTGCTTCTTTCACAAGCAACACATGAGCTAGTATAATCATCTGTCACACTAAACTTATACTTCAAAACTATTACATATTGCCACTCATAGGGATCAGATTGCTCTCCATAGAAGTAGTAATATCCAAAATATGAATTACTTATCAGTTTCTGCAAATCCATTATAAAAGATGGACTGGGATTGACTGATGTGTAAACGCAGCACGTAGAATTGGTGAGGTTAATACTGAAGGTTCTAATAGTACTGCATGAACTCAGAAGGCTGCAAATTGATGTTCCTTGATCACAAAGAAACCTATAACTGTGAATAGATGATGCATTTGTGAAACATCCTCGGAGAGAAAAGATGTTTCTTTCGTTAAACGTGCAGGGTGTATCCCAATTCAAGCCAAAGCCTTTGCTAGAATTAGTAACAAAGCAAGATGAAATGGTGGGATCTGATAGTGCATGATTTGTTTGATATATATGGTCTATTGGTGTTACTTGATAAAACCCCGTGTGGATGATGAAGGTGAGCTTTTGTTGGTTGCAAGTTATGTATGATTGAAAGTGAGGATTGCTACAGCCACAGCCACTGCTAAACGGATACATAAGAATCTCATTGCCACATGCTTTATGGAAGAATTGAGCAGAAGTCAAATTGGCAAGGAGTTGGAAAAGGAAAGTGGTGAGAAAAGAAATTGAAGCATATCTAGTTTCCATTGATTCTCAAGAGGAAGAGGGAAAGAGTTGAAGCGAGGAGAAGAATAAGAGGCTGGCTAAAATGTTTAGTGCTGATAACATTTGTGCTGCTAAATCAGAGAGCTAGATAGCTAATGGATGAAAATTTCCCCTTTTAGCGAGTGAAAATGAAGTGGAAGAATTGAGGAACTTTATGATTTTGTTATATTTGGATATGTCAAATGCTTTCGGTGGAAGGAAGTTGAATAATTTTGTTTTTTTCCTGTTCTTTACAAGTAGTAGCATTACAGTATTCTGGTTTTTTCTGGCTACAAATTAAATTAGCTTAGATTTTCATTTATACCTTATTACAGATTGGGAATGTTAATAAATGAGTCATATCAAATGGATAAAAGAGAACAAATTAATCACTTCACATCACATCTCACATGGCAGTCAACACATGAGTAAGATGGTTCCTTCTTTTATAACCCTTGTAATGTGTCTATAGTAACTTGTTCTACAAGTTGCAAGAGTCATATGATTCCTCTATAAATTGGATAACCTATCTCTTGTAATTGTTAGACTTTGATAATGAATGAAAATGTGATTTGTATGATTTCTCTCCTTCCATCCCTCCCCTTAGTGTCTTCACTTCCCTCACTATCCAGATATGATTTCCCCCTCCCTTCTTTGTTTCTACTTTCCCCTTCCCGAATAAAATATATAAAGCTTTATAGATTTCAGCTTTATATAAAAAATTAACTAATAAAATATATAAAGCTAAATATTTAGTCTTATAGAATTCTACAAAATTATTATCTTCTCATATTCCATCAGCATGTGTATGCCAAGCCTCAAATTTTCCCCTTCAACTCTATCTTACAACCAAATACGTAATTGTTAAGTGCTTGTTAAGATTAACAGTGTTTTTTATTGGGCCCATAGTTATTGTTCTTACATTCGACGTAAGTGCCACATCATCGTTTCAGAATTATCTCCCATTAATTTGCTTTGAGGTGCTCAGGAGGCTGATGTTTGTGAATTGTGGGATACAAGGAAGACCAAAACTTAATTAACTTTTACTAAATTTAAAACAAATTTATCTATTTTAATTAAATTAGAGTTGCTAGCTTAGTTGGTTAAACTATATTCATAAAACACCTTGACCAACTACGATTTTTATTCCCACCCTATGTCTCTTACATATTCATTATTGGATAACATCATTGTTGAAGATAATTTAGATAAATGCATAGAAAAATATCTTATATTTAGAAATAAACTCCTCAAATAGATATGATATTTAGCTAGGGAGGTAGTAGTTATTAACTTATTATAGATTATAGATTATTAATCATTTCCCAGGAAAACATACCAGAATTAATATCATATTCTAAAATCGACTTTGTCTAGGATTGATAAATTTTTCTTCTATTTGCATTTAGTATAATCGCCTTTCAATCACTTTTTTATCTTATTTCTTAGAAGAAGCTTTTCACCTCTTTTTTTTCCTTGGCCTAAGTTCACCTCTTTTTTCTCCCATAAAATATTACCAGCATAACATTCAACAGGGATTGTGCCTCTCAATGAAAAAGATATAATAGTTGCGTGAATTATGGAAGAAAACAGAAAAAAAAAGGCTGAGCAAATTTATATGTTGGATAGTATTGACGATAAGATGGGGACATCTGTGAGTATCCACACTAGTGCGGAGTGGGCACTTGAAATAATTTTCTGCAGCAATCAAAACAATAGCTAATTTCTTACCCAACTTATTTTTTTTATTTTTAATAAAAAAACAAAAAAAAATTGCATATCCATTATGCTCCCTCCACTCCAAAATATAAAATTACTTTTCCTAATTTGATTAAATTAAAGATATTAGTTAAGATAATTATTATTACATGATATTACTAATATATCTTAACTATATATATTTATCCCCACTCTCCATCTTTTACTTATTTATTATAGATAAAAATTATTAGTGTTTTATGAAAAGAAAGGTTTGTAAAAATTAGAAAGTATCTTATTATATTTAGAAACAAATTAAAATTTACAAGTAATCTTATATTTAGGAATAAAAAAACTCTATTTAACTTGGTATGTACCTAGCGTGAGCAAATTCCATTTGTAGCTACCATTCACAAGTGTTTGCCTTTAACTAACTATCAAAATCAATCGTCCTCCTTCTCTGATCAAAATGCTTAGTCTTAATTAACTTAGAGTCAATGAAGTCCAACAAAGCTACTTATTATCCACACATACAAAGCTGTTTTTTTAATATTTCCATTACATTAAGCATTTAATTTTTTTCCATATAATAACATCACTTAATCTATGGTTAACAACGGTAATTATAAACTCAAATTTAAAATTACGTCTGATTACTTAACGTGGAAAAATTATCAATAATACAAAAACTAATCATTACATTTAAATTTACCTGTATCATAGAAACACAACAAAGCCTTCGTCTGCATTATACTTTTTATACCACACCAAAAAAATTCTTAAAACAACCAAAATATTAATTTAACAGGACCATAAATTAAGTTATAATCCTATGAGTAAAATGAAATATCCCCTTCAATCATTATTAGAACAAATCATTTTGCTAATCAATACTGTATCATTTTATTCTTATATAAAAAAAAAAGATGATGTAAGATTGACGTATGTACCATTTGATGTTCACTTACATGCGATGCGTTATTTCTTTTAAACAATTAATAACATAAATGCGATGATATATATCAGCACCAGTGGTCTAGTGGTAGTGGTAGAATAGTACCCTGCCACGGTACAGACCCGGGTTCGATTCCCGGCTGGTGCAATACTTTATTTTTTTATTTTACTGTTTTGTTTTAACTCTTAATCGCTTCATACTTTTTTCAAGGTTCGAAAAACCGGACCGGACATCCAACCGGACAAGCTACTGGTTTAAGGGTTATTGGTTCAACCGGGTCAAACCGGAAATAATAAAATAATACTATATAATTGTCATATATAAGAAAATAGATAAATAAGATAAACTCATAGGGAGTTTTTGACAATTTTTCTCTTTATTTAATAATATATAGATATATGGATTATATGCTAATGGACTTTTTGGCAATTATGATGTGAGCCCATTAGCCCAAACCCTAATATTTCCTTTCATATATAAACTAATCCTCCTCACTCCCTCATTTGATGCCGCCACTTACACTCAACAATTCACAAGCACCATCGATCAACATCTTCACCTCCTCACATCCTTAAACAAAAACACATCTCTCTCATTAGACCTTCTCCATCTCGTTTTCACTCTTCATGGGTCTCTCACTTTCAGTTCAAACTTCGAAGTAACAAAGTGATTTAGGTATGGGTTTTGCGTTTTTGGTTTGGGAAGGAATGGGTTTTGCAGCCATTCTGTTATGCATCTGTGTGTGAGCAAGGGTTCATTAAAAAGGGGATCCATAAACCGGCCAACCCGGTTTTTTACCGGTTTTAACGGGTCAGCACCGGTTCAAGCGGTTCCACCCGGTTCAAATGCGGTCTAAAGGGGCAGGCGGTTGTGTGCCCTGATCAGACCGGATCTGGGTCCGGTTGCAGGTTCAACCGGTCGGACCAGCCGGTCCGATCCGGTTTTTTAAACCTTGCTTTTTTTTTCTCTTCCAGAATAATTGCTTCATGCTATTCATATAATAATCGAAAAGAAAGAAACAAGACAAGATTTTCAAATAGTATTATAGTCCTATGATACCCCCAAATCACTTAAACGCTTCATAGTGGTACCATTAAGTAAGGAGCCAATCACAGCTAATAATCATGCCATCCACATTTCATTCACCTACCATTCCCCTTATCTGCCAAACCAACCAACCACTTATATTTTTTTCACTTGCACTCTTTTTATATTTATGATCATACATATAAACTTTCCTCCAAGGACCTGCATCAAATTGAAGACGGAAGACAAAAAAAATCATATATCATAATGTCAAAGGGAGAGGAAGTAGTGAAGGTTTTAGGCTTTTGGGCGAGTCCATATGTGATGAGGGCTCGCATTGCTCTGAATATTAAGTCAGTGAGTTATGAGTTTATTCAAGAGAATTTGGGCGCAAAAAGCCAGCTTCTTCTTCAGTCTAATCCTGTTCACAAGAAAGTCCCTGTTCTAATCCATCAAGATAAGCCTATTTGTGAGTCTCTCATTATTGTTGAGTATGTCGACCATGTTTGGTCTTCTCCTACTTCCATTCTTCCCTCTAATCCATATGATCGTGCCATTGCTCGTTTCTGGGCTGCCTATCTTGACGACAAGGTATGTGTTTGTATATACACTATTTATGTACTTAATATTTTTATGAAATCTAGCTGATTTTTGTATTGAGATTATGAAAGTTAAACAAACGTATTTATTTTTATCATGTTTAATTTCAAACTAATTAATTTAGATTTTGACTTGGTATATAACAATGTCATGTATGTAACATATTATCTCACAGTCCTAAATATAGGAATTGTTGATAGAGTTGACTATTCCAAATATATACAAGAATCTTTTTTTCATTTTATCTTATATATTTATCATTTTTCTCTAAATTAATTTATTTTATTTATTAACTAGAATATAATTTAGGGGGGCACATAAATTTTCAAGAAATAGGAGTATATGTTATGATTAATTAGTTTACTTAGCTTTATAAATCTCCTTAAATTAGTTAGCCATGTTTTATATTAATGACATGAGATAGTGTGTGTGTGTGTGTATTTTATAGTTAAGTCTTTAATTTCAAAAACAAGGCAATTTGTCTTATAATATTAAGGATTCGAGGGATCAATATTAGAACATAAAGAAGTCACATATAGAAAGACAACCCTAACATATACTCCCTCCAATCCGATCCTAAGGAATTAAATTAATTTATTTCAGAAAATTAAGGATATAAATTAAACCATTACTAAGATTATTTATATTTAACTTTTTTTCTCAAAACTAATTCACTTATGAATAAACTAATATATGATCTAATTACATAATATATATTTAGTAGTCAGTTTAACTTCCTTAATTTTTTTAAAAAATCAACTTTAATTATTTATTTATACGACTGGGAGGAGCACTTCAATTCGATCTAAAATTCTAATATGCGAGGGTAATATTTGTCATAAAGTAATATTTATGCACCTACCACAGGTATTCTCTGTCTTTTGCATACACAATGCATTTGTTAATTTGAAGGAGCGTTGCTTAATTTGTGCTACTATATATGCAGTGGTACCCTGCTCTGAAAGCTATTCGTGTAGCAAGAGGAGAGGAAGAGAAAAAGGTTGTGATAGGGCAGATAGAAGAAGGAGTGGCTTTACTTGAGGAAGCATACAACAACATCAGCAAAGGCAAGCCCTTCTTTGGTGGTGACCATATTGGATACCTTGACATTGCATTTGGCTCCTTCTTGGGTTGGACCCGAGTGACAGAGACGATCTTCGGTGTGACGTTTATCGACAAGGTCAAGACTCCGGGGCTCGCCAAATGGGCTGAGAAGTTTTGTGCAGATGATGCTGTTAAACCTGTTATGCCAGACACCAAGAAACTTGTTGAGTTCTTTTATGTTCTTCAGGCAAAATTTGCGGCTTCTTCTAAGTAATTCATTATTTCCTAGTAGTTTAATTTTGTGAGAGCTTTGTTAGGAATATTGAAAATAATAATTGTATTGGAAACAATTTTAAATTAATTTAGTTTGAGTTGGTTGGTAGGGAGGTTTAGCCTCATCCAATTAATCCCTTTAATTTGAACTATGTCGAGGGGGTTTCCTCGATGCAATGCTGTTGTTTCCCTTTGAATCAAATCATATTTTTTTATCAAATGAATAAAATCATATTACAAACCATGATTAAATTAAACTACATAAGTATCTTTATGGAGCTGAGCTAAAGTGAGCTATTAATAAATCAAAAACACAATTAAAATTGAAGTCAGGTAGCCGGACGATAGAGAAGCAACCAAACATTGAGAATTTAATATATTAAGGGGTATTTTGCCATCCAGATAAGAGTTAATGTTTTATGGTATACAGTGTCTTTGTTTTTTTTTTTTTACTTTCAACATTTTTACGTGATTTATTTTAGTCATCCAGTTTTGATAATATACAGTTATTTAGTTGTTAAATAATCTAAAATATTTATTATCTCATTTTTTTTAATTTTCCATGCATATAAGTTATAATTACAAATATAATGACGTGATGCCATTAATTTTGCTTCAACCCAAACCACACGTTGAACTTTTGCTTTTATTGATGTATGGGTATTTTATAAATTTATCCCTTATTTATTCTGAAAACAAAAACCTGTTCACAATTTCTCCATTTATTTATTTAATTTCCCAGGTCAACTCACATCTACACATGGGATGGCAAGTTAATGGCAAAGTTGATCGAGGTTACTGAAAATTAAGGGTGGTGTGCATTTTTCCCTTGATTTGAAATGTTATAGCTACTTTTACATTAATTAAACATATGGTGTTGGACGCAACTTTGAAACAACTACGTATGTAATTTTTACATTTTAGCCTTGAAAGTTAATACTTATTTCATTCTTAAATATAAGATTCAATTGAGTTTCTTCTTTAGACAAATTAAGGAAGTAAATGAGGTTTTCAATCATAAAATATTTAGAGTTTCATTAGATTATATAATAACTTGTTAGTGAAAATAAATAACCTAGTTTAGATTAAAAAAATTTCAGGAAAACCAATTCACTTGTTTTACTGTTTTAGAATTATATAAAAAATCAACTTATTATTAAAAGTTCTACTTAATGTAAAAAAAAAAAGAAAAACATATTAAAAGTAGCTTATAAATAGAATCACATCCAATATGTCCATCACGACGTTAATGAACACATCTAATAGCATTAAGTGCGAAACAAGAGCGGTTACATACAGTGATACAGCCCATACGAATAGAATCAGGACACTATTAATAGCTTTATGTTTGTTATAGAAGCCTTGGTGGTTCAAGCTGAACCACAAAAGTGGCCCACCCCCTTCTAGATCCTTACTTTGTCATTAATGAAGTTGCCATGTCATACCATATATACGCCATTGCCCCGGCCCCATCATTCATTAACCATTTACTCCTTTAATTTCACACCGTTCAGGGCAACGTAACCTCCTACACCTTCCTAGTTTTCACTTCCCATACTTTCACATTTATTTATACCCCTTCCAAGAACGAACCAGCCATATCATTCTAAGCTTGTAACTTAACACAACACACATTGATCTCTCATTATCAGAGGAAGATGTCGAAGGGAGAAGAAGTGAAGCTTTTGGGAGCATGGCCCAGCCCATTTGTGATGAGGGCTCGTATAGCTTTGAATATTAAGTCGTTGAAGTATGAATTCCATGAAGAAAGTTTGGGATCAAAGAGCCATCTTCTTGTTCAGTCGAACCCTGTTTATAAGAAAATACCAGTTCTTATTCATGGAGATAAACCTGTGTGCGAGTCTCTCATTATTGTTGAGTACGTGGATGAAGCATGGTCCTCTTCTGGCCCTTCTATTCTTCCTTCTCATCCCTATGATCGTGCCATTGCTCGTTTTTGGGCTGCCTATATTGATGACAAGGTACTTTTATTCTTTATGTATGTTCATTTTCTTTACTACTCATTTTGTCCTTAATATAAGAAAACATGCGAATTTTAGTTGGGTGTCTATCAATGATGATTCTTTTTCAATATTGTCCATATTTATTATGATTCTTTTAAGAGAGAGAAATACATAAGCATTAATAAATATGAAAGAGAAAGAGAGTTAAGGGCAAAGTTGGAGGAGAGAATGTGAGATGTAATTTTATATTTGAGACCAAAACCATTCAAATTTTGGTTCTTATATTCGAGACCAGAGAGAATATTATTTTTTTTAGAAATTGAAAATAATTGTTTAGCTAATCAATTCATCTATTTAAAAATCATTTGCAGAAAAGAGGGTGTGTGGTAGTAATTGAAAAGTAACTGCCTATTTGGAACATAAAAGATGCGAGGCTTATACACAATGTCACCTCAGTTACACCTAGTCTAAATTAAGATGGGATAAAAGCAAGTGATAATCCACTTATACTCTAAACCCCAAAATTGCAAGTACTTGTTGCGAAATTAACTTACATAGAGGTCATCGGCGCTAACGTTTATAAAAAAACTGGAATATTGTTTATAATGGATTTGTGGTGTGGTTAGTGGTTCCCTGCAATGAAATCCCTAATGGGTGCAAAAGGAGAGGAGGAAAGGAAGGCACTAATACAGCAATTAGAAGAAGGATCAACATTAATGGAGAGTGCTTATCACAACATTAGCAAAGGCAAGCCCTTCTTTGGCGGTGACCGGGTCGGGTATTTGGATATTGCTTTTGGGAGCTACTTGGGATGGCTTCGGGTCACCGAGTCATTTTCTGGGCTCAAATTGTTGGATCACACCAAGACACCAGGACTAGCCCAATGGGCCCAAACATTCTGTTCTGATGATGCTGTTAAGCCTGTCATGCCCGAAACAGACAAGCTTCGTGAGTTTGCCAAGATGCTCATGGCAAAATCGGCACCAAAGTAGTTCAGTTTCAGAACCATTCTGTGGCTTCTGCCTTGTGTTTTCCATTATGCCTAATCACTAAGACTTTTGGTTTGTCTATGTGTTGCCACTCCTAATAAATCTTTTACATCAAGTTAATAATTTTACTTGAAAGGATTCTGGTGGTCCTATTTAGATGAACTTTGTGCATGATTATTTTACATGTATGTAGAAATTATAACATTATTGAGCCTCATCGACTGGTCCTTGGACTCAATAGGGAAGGGTGAGACACTGACCAATCTAGTAAAGCAAAGAGATTTCTACTTATTATTCCCTCTGTTTCTAAATACAAGATCACTTTAATCAATTTAGAGAAATATAAAAAGGACATTTAAATTAGTTGGAATTACATTATCTTCCCAAAATACCAGTTAAAATTAAAAGACTAGTAGGGACATACGTTTGAACTCAACATCTCACCAAAAAAATTCTAAACTCACACTTTGAATCCAATCTCTTTGACACCTTCACCATCGTTGGAGCTCCGTCAAAACTCCTGCTGTCGGCTGAGAATATTAAATAAACTGAGAATATTAAATAAACATGATACCGTTTAAATTTCTTATCATATGAGCATATGATCGTGAAAATTATTGAAAAGGTCATGGAAAAGTTTAATTAAGATGAAGTCATTGGAAATTAAATAATTATATGAATCTATAATCATTGACTTGTATAAATCCCAAGCAACTCATAACTTTTGGTTAGATATTAACAACTTTTTGAGCATTGATGACAACTATATATATCATTCGTACTTAATGAATGGTAGTACATCTTCGTTAATATCCTTATACACCTTTGAGTTTCAACTTGTTTCTGTGGACGCAATAATACGCTTAATTAAGCACCTTTCGGCCCTGTCGATCAGCGTTAAGTGCAGATCTAAACATTAGAGCGGCGATATAAGTCATAATCCACACGAAAGGAATGAGCGGACACAATTAATATATGGCAATAAGTTCGTATAGAAGCCTGGACGGTTCATAATGAACCACAAAATTTTTCCTACCTACTTCTTGTTTTTTTTTTTTGACATAATGCCTACCCACTTCTAGATATGCATCTTGCCATCAATGAAGTTGCATGGGTTACTCTATACGCCATTCACTCATTTCACATTCATCTCCACCGACCTCGCTCCCCAAATCCCTACTACTTTTTATCTCCATTCATCTCACTATGATCCTTTTTTATAAGCTTATTAACTAGTGAGCTCGTCAAACTTATCTTAATTAACAAGCTTTTTTCCAATCATACTCTCATCTATAAATGAATGTTTGGATGATATTATGTGCATAGCATTTCACCTCTTTATTAATTCTCTCTAGACTACTAATGAATACAAGTATAAATTTGGTACATTCACATTAATTTATCTTAAACTGGACTTACAATTATTAATTAAGTCCAAATTTACCCACAAACCGAAATTTCAAAAAGTGCCAAATCGAAGTGGTACTTATTTATACCCCTCCAATCAAGAACCAGCCATGTCATTCTAATTTTGCAACTTTAACACACATCGATCTCTCATTAGGAGAAGAAGATATCGAAGGGAGAGGAGTGAATCTTTTGGGTGAATGGCCTAGTCCCTTTGTTATGAGGGCTCGCATAGCTCTGAATATCAAGTCAGTGAGTATGTATGGGTTTCATAAGTCAGTTTGGAATTAAAGAGCGAACTTCTTGTTCAGTCAAATCCTGTTCATATAAGAAAATACCAGTTCATATTGATAGACCATCTATATGTTGGCCTTATATTGTGTCTTATGTTGTGCCTAATCACTGAGGCTTTTTTGTTTGTATTTTATTTTACGAGTTCATTTACATGAGTATTTCCTTGTGCACTCCTTATTTATTTCACTCATCGATGCTGCTTTGTCTGTTGATAACGAATTCACTAAGTTGGGATGTGGAACTTATAGAACTAAAACTAAATAAATAATGCTCTAATCAATCCCCTCTCTCTCTCTCACTATAAAACTTCACACACACACACACACATATTTGCTAAACAATTCTAAGTATAGATAAACACATCAATAAGTTAAGTTGATTAGAACAATAATGTTAATTGAATTAATTAAATATAATATCTTCTCTATGTTTATAATTTTACCCTTGTATTTTTGCCAAAATACTACTCTAATAGATGTATAGAGAGGAAAAATCGAAGAAGTACTATGTTCATAATATTATTTAAATAATAATTATAAATGAGGTAAAATTGAAAAAAAATATCAATTATGACTTTTTAAGGAGTCAATTAGGATTAAAAGAGGAGTTAATTAGCTTTTCGGCACGTTAGGATTTGGCAACTGATGGAATCATAAAATATTAACGAGGTGTGAGTGTTGGTTTTCCTAAAATAATATACTTAATCATGTGTATTATAGTTAATAGTTACGTTTTGATTTCCGACCTAAAAAAATAGTTACTTCGTGATAAAAACTTCATGTGCATTTAATAAGATATTGTAAAACAAAAGTAAGAAATTTGTGTGACATATTTTTTTTTAACTGAAACTTTCGTTGACATTCAAATAAAATGTATCAACATTTTACGCTTAAAATCAAAGCATGTTGCATTGCTGTATCTAACTCAACACTATATTGTTTGCTTAAAGTCTGTTTGATTGTAGGAAAAGAATTAGAAATGGGAAGTGAACTGGATCTCAGTCTTTAAAAAATTGTCTGATGTGACTCATTTCTACTGCAACAGTGACAGAGGACAATTACACCACTACCCTCTTTTAAAAATCGATTTTAGATAAGGATAGAGGTGAAATTGCCTCTGTTACAGCAAAAATGACTCGCATTAGACATTTTTTTACAGACACTAAAACTCACTTTACTTTCCATTTCAAATTCTTTGACACCCTTCCCCACAACCAAACCAGCCATACGGCTCACATGCATGTGATGAACCCGAAAGCATAATGTAACAGAAACTTGATGTTTTAATATTGTGGCCACAATTACTTTATGAGAAAAACAATTCTTCACCACTCGAAATCCCCGCAAGCATATAAATATAATGACTTTTCCTTTATTGTCCCTTTAACTCTTTATGCATAGTCAGCATCCGTAATATTCCCAGAATCAATAATATTCGAAAATGACAAGGGAGCATAAAAAAACTAAGAACAAACCCATAAAATTAGTATCTAATAAAGCTTCTCACTAACAACCAAACGCATTCAGATCAACTAGCTTCTTTTTAATCAAAGACAAAATGATAGTATTGATAAGATAAAATATTAGTCAAAGACAAAATGATAGTATAGATAAGATAAATATTACATAAGTATTAAAGGTGTAGACATTGAAACTAAATTGTCACAATAACATACTTGCAACTTGTAGCTGTTGCAAAGTGTACATTAGAAATTAAACTAAGAAGAAGTCAAATGAACTAGGTTTGAGCTACTCTAATTGGCCAAATGGTCCCATGTTTGAGACTAATATGTAGCCGACCGCCCAGTAAACTATTTGGAATCGGTAAGGTTCCTTGTGGTGAAGCTACATTCCTATTGGCCAAATTAATTAGTCAATTGCCTCTAGCATAGTTATATTTCTCGTGAATACATAATACATAATTTCTGAAAGAAAAAGTTCTATGATACTAAATGCTAGTAGTACTTGATATTATAAAGTGGGGTTAAGGTTTATATATGCCTCTAAAGTATACATGAAAGATCATATATGCCCAAAGTATTTTTTAGCTCATATTTATCAGTATGCACATCGATCATATTCGCCCTTTAGAATTAAAATTTTAATGGTCAAATATGATTTTTGTGTATACTTTAGGGGAAAAAATAATCCTTTGTAGACATACTTTTGGGCCATATATGACCCTTCATATATGCTTTAAGAGCAAACATGATTATTTGTGAACATTTTTATGGCAAAAAAGGGCAAGAAATACTTTATAGGTAGATATGATCTTTTGTGCATACTTTGGGACATACTATCTTCGGTTCTAAATATAAGACCTAATTGACTTTTTTTCGGAGAGATTAAGGTTGCAAAATATGTTATTAAATCATGACATATTTAATATCTTTTTAGATTATCCATTAGCTTATAGGTAAAATAAACTAGTGTAAGAGAAAAAAGTAGGTAAATCAATTTATAATTAACTTATTTTGTTTTTTTTTAGGATTTTTCAAAAAAGTCAACTAGGTCGGAGTATATGATCTTTAACTCATATTAAGTCACAAGAGAGAACGAAAAAACCTTCTGAATTTGGAAATCTCATAGAATTTGTATTTGCTAGTTTCATTACTCAACTAATGAATATCATCACTTAATTGATTAATTTTTTCTCCAAAAATCCTTAAATTGATAAGGTAATTTCCTATCATTTTCCTTCGTTATCAATCAAAGCCTGCTATCCATTATCCATTGGTTCAGCTGACAAAATGGGGAGAACGTGCTACCATTTGGCACATATTCAATAATTGGGAGCCTCACTTTTTTGCCTAACACTTGTAGAAACATCTCTACGGCTACCATGATACAATATCCTTGAAATTTTCTCACCTACAAAAATAAAAACCGACTTGTGTGAGATCATCATTGAAGTGTGTGAATATTGGTGATGGCGGGGAGTGAGGTGAAGCTATTAGGAAGATGGTCAAGCCCATATTCAATGAGAGTGAAGATTGCTCTGAACATGAAATGTGTTGAATATGAATACTTGGAAGAGCACATGAATCCAAAGAGTGATCTTCTTCTTCAGTCCAATCCAGTTTACGCCTTAATCCCAGTTCTTATCCACCAGTCAAAGCCCATATGTGAATCCCTCATCATAGTCCAATACATCCATGACACTTGGTCCTCTGGCCCCTCCATCCTCCCCTCTGATTTCTATGACCGCTCAATTGCTAGATTCTGGGCTGCTTACATCCACGACCTCAAGGTGATTTCTCTCCCCAGAGAAAAAAAGATTCCCCCCCCCCAAGGATTAGTACAATTTTTTTGGTAAATAGGATTAATACAATTTTTTGGTAAATAGGATTAATACAATTATTGTCCTTAATCATTGAGTTTTAATAGTTGAATTTCAATCAATTTTGTTCTTAGTCCTATGGTGGTTTTAGTTCCTTAATTTTGTGCAATTTATAGTTTTTTGTTCATGATTTTTCAAGGTTGTTGGTTTGAAAGTTAAGGACAAGGACTGAAATTCCTCTCCCCTAGAGAAAATGTTTTTTTTTCAAGGGTTAATATAATTTTTGTCCTTGAAATATTGAGTTTTGTGCCTAAACTTTAAAATCGGCACTTTTTATCCTTGATTTTTCAATCAATTTTGTTTTTAGTTCTTGAATTAGTAGTTTTGATTCGTTAATTTTGTGTCATTTATGATTGTTTGTGCATGATTTTTTAAGGTTGTTTTTCTAAAAGTTAGGGGCATAGATTAAAATTGATTGAAAGTTTGAGCACTAAAATATCGATTTTAAAGTCCATGCATCGAGATTAAAATTCACGGAAAGTTTAAAAAGAAAAACTACATTTTTTTTAAAGTTCAGAGTTAAAACCAAAATTGACTAAAAATATATGAACCAACGTTGTAATAGCCTTTTTTTTTTCCAATCCATTTCTGCGTTTATGAATATAAGAGTTGTGTTTTGTGATTGTGATAGTGGTTTCCTTCAATGAAAAGCATTATGACTGTGGAAGATGAGGAGGCAAGAAAGCCATATTATGAGACAATGGACGAGGTGGTTGGGAGGATGGAGGATTTGTTTGGGGAAATCAGTAAAGGAAAACCATTTTTTGGTGGAGATCAGATTGGATTCATTGACATTGCTTTTGGAAGCACCTTGGGGTGGCTCAGTGCTGTTGAAACTTTGTATGGAAGGAAGTTTCTTGTTGAGGCAAAAGCTCCTTCTTTGGTGAAATGGGCTGAGAGATTTGCTGCTGATCCTAATGTGGATGGTCTCATACCTGAAACTGATAAACTCATAGAGCTTGCCAAGGTCCTTCAGATCAAATGGAGAGCTGCAATTGCCAAGAAGTAGAATCAACACAGTGTGTTTTGCTTGCTGGTGTAAAATATAATGTTCATGTTCTTATATATTGTTGTGAGATAATGATCTTTTGTTCAGAGTGTTACATACTAGTTTGCTCGAATTTTCTTCTCTTTTGGGCTGTACTGTTCTGCCTCATTTGTATTGGTAAATAAGTGGTTTGGATGTGATTAGATGATTTCAGGGTCAAATGGTTGTGTTGATGGAATGTGAAGAAACATCTGCAGTGTACTTTTCAAAACATTGTTCCATTGTTAAAAATTCAAACTCTGAGTAATACTTGATCTTGTTTTAATAGGTCATGTTCTGATATTTTAGGGCATTGTAAATTATGCTAGATGCAATTTTTGCTGAAGTTTGCAGATGAAAATAATTGAACATAAATCTACCTTTTGACACAAGAGACTTATACGGTTGATAGATCATGCAAACTTATATAGTCTGTATTGACCCGTCACTGGTAGAGTGAAAGTGGAAATATTATTCTGTGCTTGTTTTTCTTCCCTTGCTCCATTTTTTGACTTCTCAGTCTATTTCCAGTGAAAATGGATTTTGACAGCAATTTCCTTTTCCGCTTTTAGACATACTCCGGTTCTAAATATAATATCACTTTGACTTTTTTGTGAAGATTAAGTAAGTAAATTAAACCATTAAAGTATAACATATGTCACATGTAACTAGATTATAAGTTAGTTTATAAATAGAATAAATTACTTATGAGTAAAAAATATAAATGATTAAGTCTGCATCCTTAATTTCTGAAAAAAAAAAAATCAAAGTGATATCATAATTAGGATTGGAGGGGGGTAAATAATTAGCACTTCTGTTTTTCCAAAGTATATGCATATAAGATATCCAAATCGAATCCGGTCAATGGGTGGCAGAAAGCCAAAGACTATAACCTTTTCAACGTTGTTATGTCTTCTGGGCCCTTGTCCTGTTCTGTCAAGGTGGCTCAGTGAATTTAGGTTGGTGTCCCGGTTAAATTTGATGACTCAAAGTTCATAGTTTTCCTACATATATGCCTCATACTTGCTTAATTGTATTGGCCTCACAATTACTACTTCTGATCACATCTTGTGTTTATCTCCTCCACAGTGTATACTTATTACTCATGGCAAGCACTAACCTGAAGCTTCTGGGTAGCTGGTTCAGTCCATTCGTTTTGAGGGTGAAGATTGCCCTCAACATTAAATCTCTACAATATGAAAACATTGAAGAGACCTTGTACCCAAAATCACAACTTCTCTTGCAGTCAAATCCAGTGCAAAAGAAAATCCCAGTCCTTCTTAATGGAGACAAATCCATATGTGAATCCAGAATCATCCTTGAATACATAGATGAGGTTTGGAACTCTGGTCCTTCCATCCTACCTTCAGATTCTTGTGATCGAGCCATGGCTCGCTTTTGGGCTGCCTACATCGATGACAAGGTATTAAACTTTTAATATCTCTTTTGGCTTAGTCTTAATTAATTCTTACCTTATTGTATTCTCTTTGGTTAACACTAATGAATTTCACTTGGGATGTATATGTAGTGTTTTGTGGCCATGAGAAATGTTGTTCTTGTTGAAGATGAAGAAGAGAGGAAGCCATACTTGGAGGAAGTGGAAGATGCACTTTTGACAATGGAAGGTGTGTTGCAAAAATGTTACAGAGAAGGGAAGGATTTTTTTGGAGGAGAAGAGATTGGATTGGTTGATATTACTTTTGGGAGCTTGCTGGGATTTTTGAGTATGATAGAGACTATGAATGGAAGAAAGATGATTGTTGAAGAGAAGCATCCTTGTTTAGTAAAATGGGTAGAGATATTTGCTTCTGATCCTAATGTGAAAGGGTTGATACCAGAGGCTGAGAACCTTATGTCCTTACTTTGGTTGGGAAAAGAACTAGAGAAGAAAGAATAGAAGGAAAATCTCTCCAAATCTCTCTATGTAGAATTCTCTTTTATTGTTATTTTAAAAAGTTTTATCTATGCATAATACTCTGTTTTCTATTTTATCTAAATTTCCCTTTAGATGAAATGGAAATTGCTGCTACTACTGCAGAGAAGTGAAACTCATTCTGAATGATCAAGGTTTTTACGGTCAGATTATGAACTGCTTTTATTCTTTACATTAATTTTTTTTGTTCATATCTTTCGGATGTAATAATATTATAATAATAAGCGTTTTCAATTTTTCAAATAGTCATAGAGTCAAAGCCGCCCAACTTGACTTTAGTTTTGTCTTCAAGCAAGATCTTGTTTCACTAAGAAATGTAAACAATCAATCTTTGAAATCGGGTTTTAAATCAGTGTTCATCACTCATATTGCTCATCAACTTCTCATCACCATAAATACGCACAAAAACATTATCACATGGTGGGCCCAAAATATCTCTCATAATGGGGCCCACCATGTGTTTATTTATTTGTGTTTATTTGTGGTGATTAGAAGGTGGTGAGATGAGCACTGAATCAAAATTCCTATGAAATCGTAGTTTATGATTAACTTATAACGGCTTTATACTAATTGTTCGAACCAATAACATGAACTCACTCTTTCACTCTTTAGAGACAAAATAATCAATAGCTGAGGTGTTACAAATAATGTTACAAATAATGCAAGCGGCAAATTTTTGCAACAGGTCGGGGGTGAAAAATATGAATCTCGCAAGACCTACCTGAATCGAGAGACCTGACTACCTGACAATTTGACCACATAAAAATAGAGACGTTTATAAGGTTGATAGATCATGAAGTGTATATATAGAACTTTGGATTGACGTATTTCAACTTACTTTGTCTTTAATATATAAGATGAGTTTTTGTTACACTAAGAAATATTTGTTAGGGAGGTTTCAAACACCCTGAATTAACCAGTCTGCGAGTGGTCAGACAATACACGTAAATTATGATCACGCCCATGTTTTTTCTTTACATGCTTCTCTTACCATCATCTTCCTTTACTTGTAATTTCATCTCTTGAAATGAAACAAAATGGTTGAGGCTTTCAAATAGCTAAGAATTTTACCAAGAAGTTACCATCTTCTCGCTCTACCATGAAAGTATAATTTCGCAACTTTTATGACCAAATTTAATTTAACGAATGGACAAAATAGATATTTATCATATTAGACTGAAGGCTATATAAGATTAAATCCTTGTTGAGTGAGTGATAACATGACTCAGATTAAAGTTCTTGAATACACTAGAAGTTTTCTTGAAGGAACATATATATAACACCTGGAAGTTTTGATTTTTTTTTATTAGAAAGAAAGTTTTGATTTTAGATCTTAAATGCCTTAACAAAAGTTGTAAAGAATTATAATATATTATATTAAATATGATAATAATTTACTTTTATCCTCCTCCCACTCTCTTTTTTCTAATTTATCTTTATTAATTTAATTATTTAATAATAAGTGAATAAAGTGTTAAGGTCGCGATAAAAGTAGATGACCATTGTGTTTAGTAGCATCTTGAAATTTTAACCAATTCGATTTACATCATTAATCTCATTAAACTAGTTAAAAAAGTTTTAGATTTGGAAAGAGAGTAATCATATTCAATCATACCTATAAAAAATACTCCATAAAGGAAATGAATAACAAAAGGCAAGTGAAATCAGGGCACAGACGATATTATACGAGTGGTAGATAGTCCTAAAAACTGAGCCCAACAGAGACACCACTACTTCATGTTATCATTAGTTATATCGGTCCTTATCTGCCCCTCATAGGTGGCTACGTTACAGCTACACAGCACCTCACAAATTCTTGTTTTCTTATGAAAGAAGGAGAAGAAGGTGGCTAAGTTACAACACCTAACAAGTTTCATTACTTACGTCTTACTAGTTTTCACATATATATGTGTGTGTTATGTGTATGTATGTGCTAGTATTGCCTTCAAAACTGTATATATTTCTCACATCCTTTGTATTTTCTTGATACTTGTTACTTTATGGCAAGTTCTAATAACTTGAAGCTTCTTGGTGGGTGGTTCAGTCCCTTCGTTCTGAGGGTTAAGATTGCCCTTAACATAAAATCTCTGCAATATGAAAACATTGAAGAGAACTTGAGTTCAAAAAGTGAGCTTCTTTTGCGGTCAAATCCAGTGTACAAGAAAATACCGGTCCTGCTTCATGGTGACAAACCAATATGTGAATCCAGAATCATTGTTGAATACATAGACGAGGTTTGGAACTCTGCTCCCTCCATCTTACCTTCAGATGCTTACCATCGAGCCATGGCTCGTTTCTGGGCTTCCTACATCGATGACAAGGTACTCACTCTATATCTTTTTGTTACTTTATTTTCTTTGTTCGTTCATGCTAATTACTCACCCTGACCAGGTTGTAAAATTAGTCACCTTTATAATACTATGTCTGGTTTTAAATATATGACCTCTTTTTGTGGATGTTACAAGAAAGCAAATTAGGCCAATAAATTAAAAGATATGACACATAAATTAGATTATATGCTAGTTTATATGCAGAATAAATTAATTTTGATGGAAAAATATAATAATAAACATTTTAAAGTGATTGATTTTACAACCGTAATTTCTCAAAAAAAAAATTCCAAGGGTTTTATAATATGATTCAAGGGAGTATCTATATTTACTATTTTCTTCTACAAAACTAGTTTTTTATCTAATAATCTATTAAATTCCTCCAGTAGTCTGTAATATAAGAGCTCATCCGCCAAAAAAATGCTTTTTACGAAGTTAATTCTTTTTTTTTTAAATTTTGCTCCCATTAATTAAGATACTATTGAGAGAAAGACATATGTAAGATTTAATAAATATGAAAGAGAGATAAGAGTAAAGTGGGAAAATTGCGTTAAATGATAAGAAAGTGGAAGGGTGAACTCTTATAATATTTTGTGTCAAATCCATTCAAATTTTGTGATCTTATACAACTAGAGGGTGTATAACAAAAAGTGATTTATTTGACTTTTTCAATATCCACAAAAAAATCAACTTGATTAGAACATCGGTCTATAAAAAATATAAAGCTAATTACGTATATCCCATCAGTTGAGTTAAACGATTTTTATAGAGAAATGTCTCACCTCACGTAATGCCTTGGGGAATATATGTGTATGTGTAGTGTTATGTGGCAATGAGAAAGGCTGTTGCTGAAGAAGATGAAGAAGCGAGGACGGCATACTTGGAGGAAATAGAAGATTCGCTTGTGACGTTGGAATGTGAGTTGAAGAAATGTTGGAGAGAAAGTAAGGGATTTTTTGGAGGAGAAGAGATTGGATTGGTTGATATTACTCTTGGAAGCTTTTTGGCATGGATGAGGGTGATAGAGAGTATGAATAATGGAAGAAAATTGATTGCTGAAGAGAAGCTTCCTTGTTTAGTGAAATGGGCTGAGAGATTTGAGTCTGATCCTAATGTAAAGGGGTTGATACCTGAAACTGAAAAACTTGAAGAGTTTGCAAAGGTTCTTCAGATGAAATGGAAAGCTGCTGCTTCTGCAAAGTAATTATGATGAAGCTTTCTGAAATGAAATGTTGAACTGCATTATCATTAGTTTTTACATTGATTTTCTTTTAACTAAGCTTTTGGGATGTAGTAATGATAATGATACAAGGATTTTTCTTTCTTGGTTGATGTGGGATGTGGACCCTCTTTGTCCAATAGTCAGGGCAAGCCAACTTGACTTTGTATCCAAACCACAATCATTTTGATCTTTTTTTTTTAAAATAATAATATCAATGTTCTTTTTTGGATCTACTATACTATAATTACACAAACATAGACAATTTTTAGTATAATGATAGTGATATGAATTCATTCTTTACTTCTTCAATAATAGGACAACTGATGGGAGAAAGGTGATATTCATACATTCAAAATTCTAGGATTTTTTTCATACGTCTAAAAATGATTCATGGTAAAAAGATAATTAAGTTAGAGAACCAAATAACAGATAAGACAACGACATTGACAATATAATGGAAACATGCACTATACCTAAATGAGAAGTGATATTTTTTTCCTGCAAATTACATTCAAGACAATGATGCATCTTCGAATATGAATCTGACTTCCTTTATATAATGCATGGAAATTTAAATAGAATGCACAATGAACTTAACCCTTCCTAATTTCAGTAGAGAACCTGGAAACAGCACCAGACCAAATGGACTTGACATCCATAAACACAATAAACACAATAAAAATGAAACTTTACATCAACAAGGTTGTATCTAGTGGACGGTATTGGTCCCTCATAATATGATGAACATATGTTTGTATCTTTTTTGGAAGAAGCTAAGTATTTCACATTTAATTTAGTTTCTAATAGTAATAGGATGATACATGTGCTTATAAGAAGAATGAATCTTCAATAAGATAATACATGTGCTAAAACAATACCCTCTAAATATTTCTAATAGAAAGAGTAGAATGAGTAAATTTTCAGATGAACAACTATTGCATGTAATACAGCTGAAACTTCCATAGCGGATCCCAATTTTCAGCATCAGCATTCAAATAGGATGATTTGTTTCGATGCAGAATTCAAATTATTTCTAAACAGAGTTCATACCCATCATCACTTTGATTCCAAATCAACATTTGTCTGGTAACAAATAGAGAAACATAGGAATGTTCAAATTTTTTAACATTAGTGTAACAAAACCAAACATACTTTTTGTATCAGAAAAATAAAACCACATATACTTCGAACCAGAGGGATATATTCCAACATGTTGGCCACCTAACAAGGACATGGAGGGCTAATTATGTAACATAAGATTAGCATGATGCCTCTGTAAGGCCTTTTTCAGTTCCAATGTGTTTCCTAGAAGAGAATTATCAGTTCCAATGTGTTTCCTAGAAGAGAATTATCAAACTTGTGTCGTCATAATTCATTCTCCCCTCATTCCCAGAAATAAGACATAGTCGCCTTTTTTGAATTTTTTTTAAAAAATAAATGAGTTGCTTATAAATTGAGTTGCCTGGATTTTTTTAATAAATTAGTTTATTTAAATTATAAGCTGATATATTATCCAATATTACACAAAATATATCATGATTATTTGGTTTAATCAACTTCATTAATCTCTCAAGAAAAGTCAACTGTCTTATATATAAAGTAATACTATGTATATTGATCCACTTAAGATATAGATAAATAATCTTTTTAAAATTTAATTAAGAAGTTACTCCCTACGGTCCTAAATATCCTAAATATATGACCTAATTGATTTTTATGAAAAATCCCTAACAAGCAAAATAATTTAATTATAAATTGATTTACCTAATTTTTTTCCCTTAAACTAGTTTATTTTACTTATAAACTAATGGATAATTTAAAAATATATCAAATATGTCATCATTTAATAACCTATTTCGCAACCTTAATCTCTCCAAAAAAAAAAGTCAATTAAGTCTTATATTTAGAACAAGAGGTAGTACTAGAATTCATTCAAGTCATCACAACTAATTAAAACAAAAATTAAATACATAGATAAAATATCCAAATCAAATCTGGACAATGAGTGGCGGAGACTGGACTATGAGAGTCAAAGAGATTATTTCTTCTTTCCACAGTGTTCTGCTAAGACCGCTTTGATTTTTTAGGTACACGTACACACATTTTAAAGTTCTACATAACCACCTCATACTTTCTTGTAGGTTTCACAATCATTTCTGATCAATCATGGCAAACACAAACCTCAAGCTTCTAGGCAGTTGGTTTAGTCCAGTAGTTTTGAGGGTGAAGATTGCCCTCAACATCAAATCTCTGCAATATGAATACATTGAGGAGGACTTAAACTCAAAAAGTGAACTTCTTGTGCAGTCAAATCCAGTTCACAAAAAAGTGCCAGTCCTCCTTCATGGAGACAAAGCCATATGTGAGTCCAGAATCATCCTTGAATACATAGATGAGGTTTGGAACTCTGGCCCCTCCATCCTACCTTCAGATCCTTATGATCGAGCCATGGCTCGTTTCTGGTCTGCCTTCCTCGATGACAAGGTACTCTCTCCTTTCTTAAATACTATCTCTCCAGTCGTAAATATAATACTTAATTGACTTTTTTTTGAGATATTAAGGTTGCAAAATAGGTTATTAAATTATGATATATTTTAGATTATTCATTAATTTATAGGTAAAATAAACTAGTAAATTGATTTAAAAAATCTTAAGATATATAGGAATTAGTTGACTTTTGTTTTAAAAAAATCTTAAGAAAACTTAAAAAGTTACTAGTAAATTGATTTTGCATGATTTTTTTATATACTCGTTTATTTTACTCCTATGCTAATATATATAGTTTAATAATCAAAATACCTTATTATTAAGTTGATTTTGAGTAATACACAAAATAAATTAGGATAAGATGATTATTTCGCTTCCTTAATCTCTCCATATTTAGGGATGGAGAAATTTTTAATTTATATTCGGATAACTTCATCTTACTGCTTTTTTATGATATCTTTTGTTGATGTATAAAAGTAAATTTCATTGGGGATATATGTAGTTCCTTGTGGGAATGAAAAATGCTGTTCTTGTTGAAGATGAAGAAAAGAGGAAAGCATATTTGGAGGAAGTGGAAGATGCCCTTTTGAAAATGGAAGGTGTGTTGCAGAAAAGTTACAAAGAAGGGAAGGGAACATTTTTTGGAGGAGAAGGGATTGGTTTGGTTGATATTGCTTTTGGAAGCTTTCAGGGTATGTTGAGTGTGACTGAGACTGTAAATGGAAGAAAAATAATTGTTGAAGAGAAATATCCTTGTTTGGTGAAATGGGCAGAGAGGTTTGTGTCAAATCCTAACGTGAAGGGGCTCATACCTGAGACTGAGAAACTTATTGAGTTTACAAAGGCTCTTGGGTTGAAATTGAAAGCTGCTGGTTCTGCAGAGTAATGAAACTCAGTTACAATGAATGATCAATCAAACCTTCCTTAGTGGGATGATGAACTGCGTTTAGTCTTAGCGTTAATTTCCTTTTAAGTGATGAAATAATAAAAAGTAAGTTTGTGGCCCAACCCGATTATTTTCCCTTGTACAACTATGATGTTACTTGATACTTTAAAAAAACAGGAAAATGCTTGATATTTTTGTTACATTTGAAGAGGAGCTTATTCACAGTAGTAAAATATAATCAAATGTCTTCTTTCGATGCTAGTCATGATAAAGAAGAAAATGATAAAGATATTTATTCTTAATGTTTAATGTAGAAGTTTTCACTTTTCTTGCTTATAATTTTATAGAGGTGCTTATTTAATTAGTTGCGATGTCTGAACTTTATGTATTAGTTTGTTTAATCTATATATCATATAAATGTGGTTCCCCAATCCCTTATTAGAGTAGTCTTTTCCTGTTGTTTAGCTTCTCCAAGTTGTTTTCATAGGCCGGTTCAGTGAAAGATTGCGTATCAAATTTTTTGTGGTTTGTTGAGATTGTTGATGTCAATTGCGATTGCTGCAGTTTGTGGTTGCATCTATATCTAGCCTTGAAAACTTTTGATAAACAAGACTCATCTCCCTGTTTTCTAGCTTATTGATGAGTGATGTCCTTTCACATGTAGCTTTGCGTCACCCCTCATCCTAATGAATGTATGATATGAATCTGTCTTTCTCTCCCACATTTGAAAAGATTATTGTTCCCCAAGGCTTGCCAACTGATGAGGCGTCCTTTAAGCAGCCCTACGCTGTTCTATATAGCATAGCTTTTCTATTCTACTAACTTCCATCAATCCATTATTCTTCACAAAGTTTCCCGCCCACTAACTCCCCTTTCTTTTTTTTTTCAATTTTGAGTTTCCCTCCTCCCCTGGAGCCTTCAGCTGCCTATAAAAGGTGTCATAATCTATAAAACAAAACTATAACCAGTTCTGCCTTACCATAAGCCATCGCCACTTGTACCTTGTCATGGATGAATCAAGGTCCATAGTTCCTCTTCTTACATTTCAATGCATGAATCGCCATGTTCTTTTCTTATATTTGATGTCTTGTACACTTTTCTGCCATTCAGCTTGCTCGCGTGTTCTTAACAATTGATGATCAATCTGTGATGGCACGTTTCTACGTGTGAAGGTATGTGTAGTGTCTATGTCTTTGTCCATAAAACAAAACCATAACCGCCGGATTGAATTCTATTTTTTTGCTGTATCAGGTTTTTGAGACTGATTTCACCCAGGCAGGCATCAGAGAAGAAGAAGGCTTAAAGAATTTGTAAAATATAAACTAAAAAGCTTAAAGAAACAGGTAAAGTTGAAACCTTTCTTTTCTTTCTTCACTTGCCAGGCCCCATAAAACTGAAGTTTAGAACTCGTGGATGGCTTCTTGCACGGCTGCAAACATTGAAAAGTAAGAGAAGAGAGGAAGAAGAGTAAGTACTTGGAGCTTGAGGAGAGAAGACAAGATGCGTGGAAAACAAATTAAAAAGCTTAAGATCATGTGAGAGATGAGTAGGGGCGATGGTGGGGGGTTCAATGGTGTTTACGGAGGCAGAGGAGATGAGAACGAAGATGAAGAGGGTGAAAAATGAGGGAGTAGCTCGGCGGAGGAGTAGTTGGGAAGCAGCGGTAGCTAGTCAATGGTGGAGCTTAGGATGAGGGAGAGGAGGGAAAAATGAAAAAGGAGGAAGGGAGATGGACATGTGGGCAAAGTTGGTTGCATGTGATGATGAAAATGAAAGAGGTGTGGCAGCCTGCAGGAGAGTAAGTAAAAAGGAGAGAGGGAGTGTGACTGACACGTTTCACATGAGAGACAGCAAAATAGAGAGATAAGAGATGTGGTTTCAGCATATATATACTCCAATATATTTTCTAGACTATCTTTAGGAGAAATAAATTATAAAATAATGTTAAGCATGTATTGGACTTCTATAAAAATTAGTGATTAAAGATGTGCATAAGGAATTTATTGCATGTTTATATTTTCTAAATATTTTATTCCTTACTGGTTTGATATTTAATTTCATTATGGGCTGAGACTCATCAGTCATCAACCCCTATCTCGACTAAATCAATACCTAGTGCAAGTTTAATCATCTTGGGAAGAATAGAATCAATGGCCAGCAAAAACAGATGAGAGAGAGAAAAGGAAATAAAAAATGAGGAAGAAGTGAAGGAAGGTTAAAAAAATGGCAGTGCTTTAATAGCCTTTTTTGACCTTTTGACCTTTGCACCTGCTGCCATTTTACACTTTAAAAAAGACATTGGAGCATGTAAAGGGTATAGGTGGCAGACTAAAGCTATCAAATAGTACTCTACTACTGAGCACATAAAACTAAGCAGGATGGAAGCCTAGAAAAAAGTTTTGGGCAAACGATATGCGGAGCAGCCGAGGTTATGAATTACCCAAACTATCTTTGATCAAAAACTGAAACCATCAGTTGATTTTTTTGTTGATTATGATTGCAGGATAGCATCTTAGATAGATTTTTCCTTGGATTTCTCATCATCAATGGTGTGTGAGTTTGGCACCATACCCTATTGACATAGTTAGAAGAAGAACCATGATGTTCTCCAAGAAGCTATGAAGTACAAGAGCTCATGGGATGCATTCTCTCAAATTGTCAAGGAAGAGGGTGTCAAGTCATTGTTCAAGGGAGGTGGTGCCAACGTCCTCCGTACTATCACTAGTGTCAGTGCTCCAATTCTCAAATAGAAGTATGGTTTTGGTAGCATTAGTTCATTATGTTTTAGTCATGTTTTTGTTTAGCTTTAGATGATAATAGAAATGGTTGAGCTCTCAAAATTGTTGGCTAATTGTTGTTTATGTTTTTAAAAAATCCATACTCACTTAATCTATTTTATTCATATTTCATTTTAGTTAACACTCTATATTAATGAATGTGTCTTCATTCATTTATTTTGACCGCGCGAAGCGAAGGGGAACACATTACTTGCATCATATAGTATCTTGCTAACACAAATTTTTTCACTTTTTTATGATTTCATGTATCTTACAGTGATTTTATTTTGTAATGCAATAGATCTTGATGTTGATCCTCCTATATCTGTAGTTGATTTATTAAAGGAGAAGATGCTTCCCTTGACCTAATATGCCTTTGACTTATGAATGTGTTATTCATTTGTTTAATGTAACCGCTCGAAGCACATACGATCCCACCAATATTATTTTGGAAAAAAAAATACACAAAAAAATTTCTTCTATATTTATTTTAGCAATAACTTTATATTATTAATGTGTCTTTCATAAAAACCCTTTTAATTGTCCTTGCTATTCTATTTCCATTATACATCTTTACAAAAATAATGTTCAAGGGTTACATGCTCTTGTGTTTATTAAGCTAATGAAAATAATGCTCCCGCGCAACGCGCGGGTTTTTATTGCTAGTTGAGATAGAGAAGTAGAGAGAATTTGTTATATAAGGAAAATCAGAGGTGTATAACTTTACAACTCTTAACAACTTTACAACAAACGCTATACAATTTTGACAAATATACATAGGAATATTGTGCATAAGTATTCTTTTGGTAATTATAGTATACATTTGCAACAGGATTCATGTTATACTCTAACATTCCCCTCAAACAAGAGGGTGTGATCCACAACTCGAGTTTGTTTCTAAACTTCTGAAATTGTGGCAGGTTGAGAGCCTTTGTGAAACAATAAACAACTTGAAACTGATGAAATATGTCTTATATCAATACATCCTGAGATAATAACCACATCTCAAATACAATGTAAATCTATCTTTTATATGTTTGCCCCTAGCATGTTGTACAAAATCGGTGGCTAAGTTGGCACTCAAGTTATCACACCAAATGACAACGGGTTTAGGCAAGAATAAACCAAATTCAAAAAGTAATGAACATCCATTTGATTTCTGCTGCACCATCTGTTAAAGCTCTATATTCTGATTCTAAACTTGCCCTAGATACTACTTTTTGCTTCCTTAAAGACAATGACACCAAGGTTCCACAAAATACACACACATACCACTCTTACAAATCGCCTATCATCCTGGTCAGTAGCCCAATCCTCATCAGTGCAGGAATTGTAGTGATTTGAGTGGTTTAAATGTAGACATAGACTATATGTGTCTTTGATACATTTGAGTACTCGTTTCAATGCTTCAAAATGATATGTACGCAGTAAAGGACTATGTACCCAATACATTTGATACATAGACATGTCTTTCTCACATCTGGATCTCTCACTAATTTTAATTTTACTTATCATTAATAAAGGTTAAAATATAAAACTGTTAGGGAAAATCTCAAATAAATTCCTCCCAATATCCAAAAGGACAAGTAAAAAACCTAAACTTCCAAAAGGACTATGCACTTACTGTCATTTTAAAATTTTGCGAAAATACAAAATTGCCCCCATCTTAACACAAATTGCGAAAAGAAGGTGGGTGTTAGGGTGAGTTTAATTAGGGTGAGGTAGTAATTTGTACTTTAGGATGAGGGCAATTTTGTCTTTTCGCAAAATTTTAAAATAACAGGTAGGTGCTGGTTCCTTCATAGTCATTTTGGAAGTTTAGGTTCCTTACTTGTCCTTTTGGGTATTTAGAGAGATTTATTTGAGATTTTCCAAAACCGTTAAGCTATATGCCTATATCCTCTCCCATGTTCCTATATATATTAAAAAGAATGTTTTAAAATAGGACCACCGAAGTGAAGTTAAAAATTTAAATACAATACAACACTTTGAGTGAGTTTAATGATTCGCCTCAACAATTCAACTATTCTCTCTAATCTGTCAAAATACATTACTTAAAAAATATAAAAATGAGATGTTTGAAGTTAATGTTTGTTTTCCGATTTTGCCCTTAATTATTATAATGTTATTAAGAGAGACATATGTAAACCTTAATTAATATAAAAAAGAGTTAGAGATAAAGTAGAGAAAATGAATTAAATGATGAGGGAATGTATATTAAGCTCTTATATTTTAAATAAAAATTACTACTATTTAAATTTTGGAGCTCTTATACTAAATTATGGATATTAGGGGCAATATTATGAAGACACAATCTTGTTGTACTCTTAAGGAGCAGTATATTCAGAGAAAGAATTCTTGAGAGAATTACAAGGAAAAAAGTTCGTGACTTCCGGAATACTCCGCCTATATTTATAGTCGGTCCCAAGACCGGATAAAAGAGTAGAGTTGTGTTAGGTTTCGGCAGCCAACGTAAAAGTTTGTCGAATCTATAGAGCATGGACACACGCATTTAGGCGCCATGTGATCCATGTAGTCGACCCTACTTAGTTGGGATAAGACTTTGATTTGATGAGGACGATGGTTGTTGTTTAGATAAGCACCGAGTGAGAGTGTATCCATAAATGTGGCTCTAGTGGCTACCATAAAGTCGAGCCAGAAAAATATCTACAAACCAATTGCCACCTCAATCTTAAATACATTTCTTAAATACTTATATATCACGACAATGACTCACCCCCAACATTTTCTTCCCATTACGCTGACAACAACTATGCTCACAATAATAGTAATATCTTCGTGCTCATAAAAAAAAAACAAACCAGTGAGTAAAACTAAGCCCCCACTTTCTCATAGTCACACACGTTATTGATGATATTATTGATTATTAGAGATTTAAAGAATGCAAGAGGAGAGGGGAAAGATGAGAGAGGAAAGTTTGAAACTTGACAAGTGGGGATATGAAGTGAGGACTTTTTCTCAAGCATGTGTTTCATCTATCAATGCCTTCTATGATCAGGTGTGTATGATTTCAATTCTTGTGCTTTCTCTGTGTTTTGAGCTTCAATTTTGATTCTCTGAAATGGGTTGTCTTTGGATTTTGTAGGTACTTGGATATGGCAGAGATCGTTGCGTGATTTTGGAAGCTGTTGCTAATGATAAAGGCTGTGTTTTGGCCAATATTTTGGCAGCCCATTTTGTTAACTCTTCTGACCCTTCATTAGCTGCTTCTTTTCTTGAAGCTGCTAAGGCCAATCTTGTAATGTTTAATTTATTTGGCTGCTTTTGAATGTGGTTTTGCCTCAGCTTTTTTTATTGTGTGTGATTGGGGCTTAGTTGTGACAGGAATATGCTACTCGGTATGAGAAGCTAGTTTTTGATGCTGTCAGTTATTTGGTCTCTAAGGATAGAGATGATGATGTCGCCATTCAGTTGCATATTAAGGTGACTAACTATTTTTTTTTTGTCTTGAGTTTCACTCATTTAGTCTATTTAGGCATAGAGAATTTTGTTTACTCTCATTTCGTAGTCACATTAATTGATCGTATCTTTTATTTATCATGTATTGACTTTGTTATCATGTGATGTGGTTGTTGATGTCAAGTAGGGGTAAATTAGAGAAACTTTTAGATTTGAAGTGTAGTTAGTGAGGTACAAGATAATTTTTGGTCTGTGTGAAATATGATGAAAATGAGTTGTACACTCTGTGGTGAGTGTGGTGAATTATCCTCTGGCTTTGAAATTCTGGTCCTTCTCTTATAAATATCTAAGAACTTCCTTTCTACATGAATTGTTTTGTGTGGAATTTTACCTTCATGCACATATCTGTTCTGTAGAGATTACTAGCAGTTGCTTACTTCATTTACATAAATGCCTGAAAATTTTGATCCGAGCTTTAAATGCATCCAAACACATGCATTTGACTGAAAATCTATTGCAAACAAAGTTATATGTACCATCTTATATCCTTCTTGCGTATCAATATAATAATCAACTTTCCTATAGAAGCAATAGGTATACTTTGTGAGACGTAATTGATTCAAAATATCAATGCAAGTGATGATCTTGAGGTGATAACTACTGGCTATTTTGGCGTAAACTGAAACACCTGAATACTAGAGAATACAATGTAAACCAAACAAGTTAAACTGCGATTTTGACTTTTTTGGCAATGATTAGTCAAATTATTTTAATTCAGGGGTGTACAAAGTTGAAGTTAAACAGAATTCTTTGTTAATTTGAAGTATAGGTATCCTTCATATCATGAAAATAGTGAACTAAGAATTTTCATGTTGTATAGTAACTTGTGACATTGACAACCTCTTGTTAAAGTAGAATAAAAGTAATTGGAGATGCTGAAGATATATTCCAATTCTGATTGTGGTACTATCTTTGAAATTAATTTACAATGCCTTACTCGTGCCTTTTTTTTATTGATAAATATAACTTCTGTTTGCTTTGTAGCTTCTAGAAGAGTTCCCTAGAGATCTGACATCTCTGAAGAGAGCTCAACTCCTATGCTTCTACACGGGCCAATCAGATCTTCTTCTTTCTATTGTTCACCAGGTTATTTTCTTATCTGAAACAGTTTTTCCATTGGTTGTGAAAACCTTTTGCAGCTTTTGAGGAAGAATAAGAGAGCCTGGGTTTTCTTAGCAGCAATTTTGTATCATGTGTAAATAAACAGCAAAATTATCAATATAAATATATACTGGCTTTTTTTTATCAACATTTGACATAAAATATAGAATGAATTGAAGTGCACGAAGGTCCAGTGGGAATCAACAAACCAGAATGTATTCTGTTTGAGTGGGAATCAACAAATACCCTTGTGCTTACAGCCTAATGCTCAGTGGACAACATAACTTTTTGTTCAATTCAAATATTTAATATGTTAATCCCTAGATGATTTTCAATTACATTAGCTATCTTTTCAAAGAAATTTCAATTCCTCATGCTTCCAAGTTGTACAGGTTCTTCCTGAAAATGAAGGGGATAACTACATTTATGGCATGCTTTCTTTTGCTTTATTAGAAGTTGGACAAATGGAGGATGCTGAGAAGGCTGCCAAAAGGGGGCTTGAGATCAATAAGGAAGATGTCTGGGCGCAGCATGCTGTAGGTTGATGTGTTTGTTATTTGTTAAATATAAGTTTTTATATGTCATGGTTATATTGGACATAATTCCTTTTTTCCATGCTACTTAATTGACAATTAGGCGTCATTCTTTATATGGAGGTCCCAATTTCTGATAACTTAAGGAAACTATTTAATTGAAATCCTGACATATATCCTATACAGCAGTAAACAATGATAGGATGTTAGTATTTGTTGTACCCATGTTATAAATAGATTCCCTACATTTGTGGAAATTAAATTTCCATACACGAAACACCTAGGCTTCAATTCTCATCAGCAGTTTAATCATTGGCTGACCAGTCTTTTCAGTTTTTTTCGAGATCGAATTTTTTTATAATTAGTAAAATACATAAATATAAGTACCATTAGCAATATTTGCTCCAACAACCTTTAATTATTTATTACTTAGATATTTATTATAACTTTCATATTTTTGCTGCAGTTATGCCATGTTTTTCAGTATAGATGCAAGTTTAAAGAAGCAGTTCAGTTCATGGAAGGATGTGCATCTTCATGGAGTTCTTGTTTGTCATTCATGTAAGCATATTTTTCATTTTTGTAAGGCTTTGTCTCACGTATTCATAGTAAGCCAAAACATATTTTTTTCCAGGCTGACCCACAATTGGTGGCATGTAGCACTTTGTTATTTAGAAGGTAATGCTCCAACACAGAGAGTTATTGAATTATATGACCATCATATATGGAAAGAGCTAGAAAGAGCTGATTCTGCTGCAGAGGTATATTGTTATGTTTACTTCATTGCAAGCAGTAGCTTTAAAATTTCCTGATTCCTTTTATTGTCAGTTCTAACTTAATCTGCACATAGGTTTACTTAAATGCTGTGGGTCTTCTTTTACGATTGCATGTTCGTGGTGAACATGATATCCTTTGGGATCGTCTCAACATACTAGCAGAATGCCTAAGTGATCAAGTGAGTTTTAAAAAATTTCTACAACTATATTCACAATGCAATACTTGATTTTCTCATGGATTGTTTGACCTTATGTTGACCTCCACTTAGGGCCTTGAACTAGATCTTTTCACCAACCTCTTGTTCATTGCCTTATTTTACATAAGCTTCCCTTGAACAGAGGAAGTGTGAAAACCCAAGAAAATCTGTGGCAGGTTTCTTTGGGGATTTGTGTGAGGGTTTTGAATATTATTTGGCATTACAAGAGAAATTCGAATTGGTATTGAAACATGCAAGAGAGGTTCATGTAAATTTTGGGATTATTTAATGTTGAAAAATATTTTACAAACATTTTTATAATGCCAATATGAAAAAAAAGCTGGTAATCCTGGTTTAGTCTATAATATTAGAAGTTCTAAAGTCAAGCATACACATTTTGGTCTGTGGCAGTGTATTTTTGTGTCAGAGTGTTTAACAAAGCAGATACTGAAGGACCAAGACTGTTGCAAGTGTGTTTTTTGATGCGATTACTGGATGCACCTTCATGTAGTCTAGGAATGATTGCACTCTAAGTGTAAGAGTTTCTTCTTAACATGGGATCAAACTTTGTTAGGTATTGTAGTTCAAGTATATGAAACATTAGAAATAGTAATTTGAAACAAGTGGGCGAAAAATTCTTGATTGTAAACCAAATTTGAAATCCCTGGCAAGATATAGGCCCAACTTAGTAATCATTTGTTCTCATTTGGGAGATGATCACAAAAAGATACAAGCACACTAAGTGAATCGTAGTAACCATTGCTTTGGTGATGAGGTAGACATTGAGTTCCTTGTGATATATTGGTGTTAGAGAATTTTTTCCCATGAGAAGGTAGAAATTACACAAGTTCAGTAATAAAATAACTTTATTTTGCTTCTTTTTCTCTCAGGAGAATGGATTTTGTTAGGATTTTATCTCAGGCAGCAACATCTTTAGATAGAAATCATTGTTTTGATCATTAGAGATTTCCACAATATGATATGAACTTGCAATTTAATGCCTGTAACAGTAAATTAAGATTTTGAAAGGTGGGGTGCAAATATCATATGCTAAAAATTATGATTATAAGAAACAGCTCTCTAAAATTTAGACTTCAATTGTCGTCAGGATATTCGAAGTCATTAAGAATTCTATGAACCACTGGATAATAATGTAATTTTCTCTAACATGTTGCAATTTTCTGATGCATTGCCTTTCTATGTTTTTTATCGATGATTTTCATGTCGTTTATTAGTGCTTCAAGTATATTGTTGTAACTTCAAGTATCTCTAATTTATGAATTTATGCACTGGCCATTTAGGTGAATTGGTATATAGAGTGGCACCTTGATGTAATGACTGTGTGGGCTTTGGCAAACACTGGAAAATTTTCTAGAGCTGAGGATCTTCTAAATGGGTTAAAGTACAGGTAGAAGCATCATCTTATCTTTCAAAGTATGTTCTTTGATATGCTGTGTATTTAATCAAGTTTTCTTACTGTAGGATCTCAAAGATGGGCAAAAAGAAGCAACAATCAATGCGGAGAGGATTACAGGTATGGCCGTGTTTGCTGCTTCCATAGACGTGAAAAATGTTGTGTTCTCGTATTCATAATCCATAATTTCTTGTAGAGAATATCTTCCACTATTAATTATATGACCCCATTTGCCATTTGGTTCCTTTCTTTTTTTATTTGGTTACTCAATGTAGTCTCTACTTAGTGCATACTGTCTTGGCATCCATTTCGTAGCATCCTTCAAGCGCATGTATTGTTGCTTATGACAAACCTCAAACTTACATGATTAACGTAAGAATAAATCATCATAACCATGTGATCATTTGCCCATGCGACTATACAAGTTGACTGTTAGGACTATGTTACAGTTAAACTCTCCCACCTATTGAGACTTTTTAGATCAGCTTGCAGAAGCTCTTTATGCATATGGGAGAGGTAACGACAGGCAAGGACTAGAGTTACTGGATTCTGATTTTGATGCCTGTAATTACAAGGTAGAAATAAATAGACTTCATTGATGCTTCAGTTTAGCTAGCTTATTTGTTTAGCATACCAATTTCCTTCTTTGTAATATGTAACAAGGTAATTGGAGCATCAGATGAACAACTTGATGTATTCAATGAAGTTTGGTACGTGATGCTATTGAACGCTGGAGAAACAATGAAGGGTATTATGGTCTCAAACTCCACTGCCAGTTCAAAACCTTTTAGTTATGTTGTTTAACACTGATAACTATTTTTTTTACCAAAACATGCAGCTATTGAAGTGATCGACAAGCAAATCAAGAAAAGGGAAGGAGTTCCATTCTTATGGCGCTTGCTGGTAAAGTTGTGCCCAGCCTACATCATAGAGAGCCTTTTCCTAATGATTTTTATAAACCATGGTTATTACTTATTAATATTTAACATCTTTACTTTTTTACTGCATATTGTTTCAGGAAAAAGCGTACAGACTAGCAAACAGACCAGAAGCAGGCAAAGCAAACGAAATGGTCAGGGCTTTGGAGAGTGCATATTTCAAATGAAGGAACAAATAATACCAATAGCCTCCTTGACATGAACTGATACTGTACTAGTTGAATAGGAAATTAACCTATCCGTGGGGTACTTTGCATTGATCGATGCAAAAGATGAGTGTGGTTGTGTAATGTGATAATGTAAATAAAGAACTTTTAATAAACAAACAAGAAGAAAAAGGTGTTAACTTTCTGCATCCTTGGAGGCTGTGAAACCTTTGAGCATGTGTAGTGCCGTGTTTGTTTCTTACTATATGACTTTGACACATGGTAACCATGTCGTGTCATTTTCTTAGCGCAAATCACGGGAAAGGCCATTGAGATTGATATCTCATTTTGCTTTATTCACACGCCATGGGTTACCCTTGCCCTTAGCTGCACGAAACTCTTACCACAACACCAAGTCCAACACCTCACTTTTCTCACCCGCTGGCTTTTCAACCATAGTTTAATGAATTGCAAGAAAATTTGTGAAATAAAAAGATCCAATTAAGCCATTGAATCATACTAATTCAATGTTCATTCACTAAATACCAAACTGCATGGACTCAAAATTTGGTCACTCATTACTCTTCCCCCCCAAAATGGATTAAACTTTGCCTATTAATTCATTTACAACCCGCAAATCAAAAAGCTCAAAGAGAAGTACTTGTAGCATAGTACTCATATATATTACAAAGATGAAATATTACAAGATAAGAGTATTTACTTTTGCAAGTACTCTGAGGTGACATAAGTAGAAGGTAGTTAGAGTAGGTTGTGTAGTAGTAATAAAATAAAACTCAAACCTGTGCTGGGAGAGGAGGGGCCCACCATCACTGACACTTTCCTCATATGATACAAAGCCCTCGTGCGATCAAGTCCAACGTGGAATTATCATTCTCATCATCATGGGCCCCATTTGACTAGCCGACAAAAGTAAACTGAGATAGTCAAACACCACAGTACATTTTGGGCCCATCCCACCCAATCCAAAATCCAAAAAATCCCACAATCCACATTCCCTCACTTCATATCAATAGTTCTTCATACTAAGATGCCTCCATCATAAGATGAGAAGATGAACTAATGCCACAAAATGTTCATCACATTATACATCCAATTAATTCATATATTTCAACACTTGGTGGCCACGTCAGCACCACCAATGTGACAATTGGACGGTGACCGGAGGCCGGAGATCCGTACCCTCTTCAGCTCCTCCACCACCTCCTTAGAGTCCGGGCGGTCATCCTTCTCGGCCGCCACGCACCGGAATGCCAGCTCAGCAACGGCGGCCACGGCATCCATAACATCCTCCTTGGCCAAAATGGGGTCCACAACTTGATTCAATTGGCCCATATGGATCCTAGACACAACCAAATCAGCCAAAGCAACTTCCCTCTTGTCCCTCTTTTGATCCACCGCCTTCATCCCAGAAATTAATTCCAATAATACCACCCCAAAACTATACACATCACTCTTTTCTGTCAACCTAAAAGACCTATGATAATCAGGATCTAAATACCCAGGTGTACCTTGTGGCCCAGTCCACACATACCCATTAGAAGATGATGTTGTGTCCTGAAAAACTAACAACCTAGAAAGCCCAAAGTCTCCAACTTTAATCCTCATATCTCTCTCCACAAATATATTAGACGAAGTTATATCTCTATGAACTATGGGTGGCACAACAGAACAATGAAGATACTCCATTGCTAATGCTGTTTGCAAAGCAATATCTAATCTCACAATCCATGTGAGGGACCCTTTTCTGAATGAACTTTTTGGACCATGAAGATGTTCAGCAAGTGTCCCATTAGGCACATAGTCATAAACCAAAAGCAATCCTCTCGGGTCACTACAATAGCCATGAAGTTTGACTAGATTTGGGTGGTTTAATGAGGAAAGTATCAAAATTTCATTGCAGAATGACTTTGTAGAAAAAGCTCTTCCTCCAACATTGGCTTCTGTGTGATTATTGTGAAGATATTTCACAGCCACAATTCTTGTATCATGTAATTGACCCAAATAAACCGACCCGAACCCGCCATCGCCTATTTTCCTTTTCGGGTCGAACCGGTTTGTGGCTGACTCCAATTCTTCATAAGTAAACACAGGAGGAAGAAGACTTGCAGACCTTTGGTTATGAAGAAAAAGTATTGTGGGGTCTTCTTCAGTCTTTGATGAGTTTATAAATCTTCTAGAACGGAAAATTGCAGTGATGACAGACACAAAAAGTAGTAACAACATTAAGGGTACAACAAGAGATAAAACTGTGTTACGTTTTGGATTCACACTTTGAATCCAACCAGGAGAGAAGGTAGACTCAGATTTGGAGTGAAGGCACATGAATTGGCTATGTGGGTCTGATGAATTGAACCCACAGATTCCATTATTTCTTGATGTGCAGTTTTTGCAGCTTGAAAAGTAAGGATCTTGAGATTCATCCCACTCAACTTCAATCCCACGAGCAAGTATGTCATCAATATACCCCAAAACATCACTCTCACAGTAATTCTCCGAGTCAGAAACTGAGTGATGAGCAGATCCACAGCCTTGGAGAAGAAAAGATGGGTTTTTGATGAGGCTGCATTGGAATGGACAGTGACTACAGTTTGGCAAAGAAGGTGGCTTGCAAGGTTGGATATCAGAGATGCGAGAGCAGAGAGAATCAGAGAATGTGAAAGGAGAGGAAGAGAGATCAATGGAGTGGTGGAGAATGGAAAGTAAGGAAGGAGATGAGCAATGATTGGTGTTAGTGTTGTTGTTATGAGGCAAGAGAGTGAGAGAAGAGGAGTTGGGATTGTAGTTGAGGATTGAGAAGGTGAGGTTGTTGATGGAGATGAGAGAGAGAGAGTGATTGGGAGAGCATTGGATTTGGAAGGAAGGGTGGCCACAGCCTGGGGAGAAAGAGAAAGGGAAAGGAGGAGGGTGTTGTGGAGGGAAAGGAGGGCATGGAGATGAAGAAGAAGAAGAACTATGTGTGTGAGAGGAACATGTGTGGGAGAGAGAAGAGGGGAGGAGAGAGAGGAGGGAGAGAGTGAAGGAGAGAGGAGACATCATGGTGTGAGAGAGGATGAGAGATCTGAAGTGAAATGGTGAAGTGAGTTTAGTTGAGGGAGTTTGAAAGAAGAGAGAGGGGGTCACGTGCAGAAGAGAAGTGAGGACAAAAGGGGCCACTTGGTGGGGGTCTGCCAGCCTCATTCACTTGTCCAATTAAAAAATGATAATAATGGAGGAGGATTTTTCTTTTCAAATGGGGAAATGAAAATGGGAAACTTTTGAAGTTAGGGGACAGGTGAATAATTGAGAGTATTTGATTTGATGATCTTTTCACAGCTTCTTTATGGGAAAATATCTTATTTTGGGTTTTGCAAGTTATAGGTCATCTTTAAAGGAATTATCTTTGAAATTTATAATCCACATAATTAACACTCCCTCCATCATCTATACAATAAATTAGGGGTGCACAAATGACGGATATGACCGGACCAGCTATATGCCTTGATCATGTCCTAAATAATTGTCGGGCCAGAATTTTTGGCCCGAGACCTGGTCATGTCATGTGTGGCCCAACACCGATATCGGGCCGGATATGACCACAGGGCAACATGACGGATCATGATGATCACGCCTAACACAAAATGAGAGAAACATAACCCCAATTTTAGACTGAACAAAAAAGGTTTACTAAAAGACTAAAAAACATTTTAAAATATAATTAAACTGAAAATTTATGCAATTAAAATGTGCATTATTCAGCACCAAGATTATCACTTAATTATATATGAAAATGTTGATGGATCAAAAAACAAAATGAGCATTTAGAAACTTAAACTCAAGCATTCAGGTAATCTCAAAACTTCCCAGGCCCAGAATTAAAATGTGCATTCAACATTGATCCTCTGCAAAGAACTAAGTCAAACATTTATGAGATTAGGGACCTTAAATCATTTGAAAATCATAGTTTAAATGAATGTGAATCATATATTGGTGCCACTGTACTGCGGCCACTCACACACATATATCGTAGAATAGCCCCTCTGCGACCCAAAAGGAAGGAAGACACGAAGGAAGGAAGGCTAATTTAATTTGTGCTTTGTGCCTTTTTCTACTTTGTGCATTTTAGGCTTGACATGTTAGACAAATAATAAAAAAATTATAAAAATATTAATAAATAATTGGGCTGGGCCGCCCGATTGGTCTTGGAGTGTATGCCCTGGTCCTGTCCTACCCGATGGTCGGATCAGTCATGTCATGGTAGGGTTGGTCCCGTGCCACATTGTAACAGACCGTTTTTTGTATATGCCTGGGTCGAGTCGTGACGGACCAATCGGGCCACCGAACTTTTGTGCAGCCCTACAATAAATGTCAGCTCAAACCTGGCAGGTTGGCGTGAGTAGTAAGTACTCTCGTCTCTTAAGCAAGTAATTGGAGGTTCAATCTCTAGCCCTTGTGAATGGAGCAAATTTACAGGTCAGCTGTCTACCCCTTTATGGGACTTCAGAATAGCGAAGTATTAGTCTCCTTTGTCACGCGGGTAGGATACCCTTGGAAAACAAAAAAAATGTCAAGTCAGTAGTGATAAATATGTGTCAAAGCATGTAAACTTTGTTTTAAGTTTTTCTAAATGTTAATTGTTATCCTAATTTTATGCTTTGCTGATCTTGTTTGGATATGTTATCTGACATCTTTTTATAAATATCTATTTTCTATACTCTATCGTATTTGTCATATTATATCTCGTTTTTCTCGTACATTTTAAAATGCATAACTTGATAACATATTACTTTTCTTTTGATAAAAAAAATAACATATTACTTTTATAATATAATCAATGTTTTTAACTTTTGTAAAATTACTGAAAAACATAAATTAATTATTTGGAACTTGTAAAAGGGAAAGGAAGGAGAAGTAATTGATTTTTAGTTTTAGTGATGAGTGAGTTTTTTAGATGGTTATAAGTTGATAATTACACTATTGCATGATTTTCAATCGTGTGTAAGTTGGTTTTGACCATGATTGATTTACTACCATTTCTTCCTATATAGACAAATTGAATTATATGATAAATTTTATATTAAAACACAGAGGTGGTATTTCATGAAATTAAATACAGCACGATCAACATACATTAGAAGGAGACACAAATTAAATGAGAAGCCAAATAATGTTGATGCAATAGTAGTACTGTAGTAGAATAGTACCCAACATGGTGTCCTCTGATTTTAACTCTCTTACCAATAAAAAAACAAAAAGAGACGGAGAGCATGCAACTTTATAAAATTTTAATGGGCACACACATACACAAATTTTTATAATCAAAATCGTCCAATCAAAGTCAAATTGAGTCTGCTAGTTTCAAGTTTGAACTCAAATCTGCCGGACTTACTTTGCAACTACCTACACAAATAATAAATTAAATGAAAGAAACACCATTCATGCTTGTACGGTTAGCAATAAGGCATTGTATGTATTCCTCTATTTTAATTTTAAGCTGCGTATTTTGGTCGGTGAACAATGAGTAATTTTGCTAAAAATTAAATGGCAGTGTAAAAGTTATATTTGCCAAACTTGTTTGGTTAAAAATAGTGACTGAAATGATTTGGTTTGGATATGGTAGCTGAACTGTGAGTGCGGGAGTCTTCCTCTACAATGATGGATTGGCTGATTTGTGGAACTATTTAGCTTTTCATGTTTAAATTATAAGTATTATATGTTATCCCTTCTATTATATTTGAATATTTATTTTAAAAGAGATTAGGGTTGAACTTCCTCTAGATTGAGAATATAGAGAAAAGACTGAGAGATCCTTTGCATGTCCCTTTTCTCACCATTATTAGGTTGTATCAGGGTTCTATTATTGATGACTTAATTTTAAGCATTAAAATTGATTTAATGCAAGAATAATGGTATAATTATCTCCTGTAAAAAATGTGTCACATCAAACAACTTTTTTTACGGAATGAAATTTACTTCACTTTCTATTTCTAATTCTTTACCCAACTTTCCCATAATCAAATGAGCCCAGACTTCACTTCACATGGCCCACTTTTGGGCATTAAAAAATCAGAGAGAAAGTCTCTTACATATCTATTTGTGGTTTTTTTTTAAAAAAAATATCTTACATATAATCAAAGTCAAACTGACTCCTTCGATAAAGAAAGTCCATCTTTTATATATATATATATATATATATATATATATATATATATATATATATATATATGAATTTGAAGTGTTTGTAGGCTAATAGTGCATCTAATGTAGTGCTGAAAGCTCAAAGCAAAAGCATGAGTGCATTGTTGAATAGTGAGTGCATGCCTCTTGTTTTACTAGTATTTGTTTTTATCATCAACCTGTTTTGCTAAAATCAAAACGTAGGTTCCGCTCTTTTTTCTATCATGACTTAGAAATTATCGAACTCCTTTATGTTTATTGAAAAAATTTGCATGCATGTTTTCTTGAGGCGTGATGTGGAGAGTACACGTAGAGCGCATATCCACTGTTTCTCAATTCTTTAATAGAAAACGTAGAAGAAAAATCAAGTTGAAGGAAGACGTTTACCAGGTTCTTGCCCCCACCTACACGCTTCTATTTTTATATTTCTTTCTTTCACCACTTCGCACTAGTTTCAAAGTTCAAATCTAGATAAAATTCGGTCCAAAAAGAAAAGGTTCGTTTCCAGAATGGATTTGGTATTTCATGTATTAAGTAAGTCAATCTCATGTGACTAATAATTCACTCAACATGTACATAGAGGTATATTTAGATCAAACTTTTGTAATTAATGTGAGTTGTTTCTAGGGAAAAAGAAAGCACAATGTATTGTTTCCTACTTGGCTTACTCTTTATAGCTAGTAAGTTTAATTTAATATATTTCATGTGTATCTTTGTATCTAAAAAAATTGTATGACGTGGTGTGCATAGAGGGAACAGTTCATGAACATTACATATGTATGGTATGCCTACTTCTAAAATAGATCAATGTTCCTAAAATTTCAAGTTCATTAGGGAAAGAAAAAACATTGTTCCTAATTATTGAGAAAGCGTCATTACAATTTGGACGTAATGAAATACCGGGACATGGAAACATCGCAATGAAGTTTCATATTCGTGGATTACACAATACAGTACATGCTTAAATATTAGCTACCACTAATAATTGCGTTGAAAAGTATGGTATACTAAACACTCTTGAACGACGAGCAGAGAAGGAAAGACACGACAAGAAGATTAAAACTACCTAACCTTTTTTTAGGAAAAAACTGATCAGGTGCCTAAATGTGAGAACCATCCAATCCAGTTATACAAAATATATAGCGAATGCAACCCTTCATGGCATGGTGTTACAGGAGTGTGTGTATTAATCTGCAGCTTTCTGACCTTGTTTAGAAATTAGAGGGGCCAAACAAACACTACTCAAACCGCTAATAATTGAGATTGAAAGCTACATTTCCACCACATACATGAAACAAACATCTGTGTAACATGCATGTATTTACAAATACAGCTAAAATTAACAAATACTCCCTCTGTTCCTAAATATAAGATCATTTTGGGGAAGTGGATAAGTTCCTAAATATAAGATCACTTCCTATTTTATCTCAAGTTTTGCCCAAACTACCCTTATACTCTCTCTTTTCATTGAAAACCCCTCCTCCTTTTAAAGTTAATTAGTAATTGAGGGGATTTTGGGAAGATCATGTAATTTTATTGTCTTCCTTAATCTCCCCAAATTAATCAAAGTGATCTTATATTTAGGAACGGAGGGAGTATGTTGGAGAATTGATCTATTATGTAAGAAAGAGCTGTGGTTTTTAAGTGCTCTATCTATTCTTTTTCACAATACCTACTGTATCCTTCTTATAATATTGGGAGAATTCATACAATTACATTTTTATGAGGAATATAATTTTATTGATTATTATTGTTATGTGGACTTTATTTAACTGTGATATTATGTATATTAAATGAATTTAAAATAATTTGGGAAAAAACATTGGGCAATGATTCAACAATAGGTGCCAAAACTTTTTAACAAAAATTTCAAAACATGGATGGCACAAAATGAAACGTGGTTTTTGAACTCTTTAAAGTTCAAAACCCTATGAAGATGGCGACAGGTTTATCAGAGGATCAGAGGCTGATGATAACTTTTATCCTCCCTCCGTCCCAGTTCCTACTAGCTAGCCACAAGAAAACAATCATACAAATAGATATGCTTACTAGCTAGCCATAGATATGCATATCTAAACATTAAGTTGTGTTTGGTTGAGGAGAAAAACCAGAAGTGGAGAAAATAGGAGGAAAAGAAAATGGACATGGGAGATCTTTTTATTTATTAGAAAATGTATGTGATTATTTATCATCCTACTTTTCTCCCAAATTAAACAAAAAAAACTGGTTCTCACCCTAGATTTCTCATACTTTTCAACTTTCCCAATTTTCTCTCCAAACAAACAGAATCTAAAGTTTATATACAGACACTCCAATTTTAATTGAATATAGTAGTAGCACTTTATTGGCGCAAAAACAATATCTCATCATTCTAATAAAAATATGGGTTTTCAACCAAAATAAAAGCATATTAACAAAGTATTATAATAATTAATTTCTATACCATATGAAATTTAAAACCAAATTTCAGATCTTGGAATAAACAATTGCTTTGAGGAGGGTATAAAAATAATAATTTCTTAATTTCAACTATCAATTATGCTACTAGTTTTTATAATAAAAAAACCTATGTACTACATACGTGGTCAAAATTGGATGTAAATAAAAATTAATTCATCCATAAAGGCATCACTAAAGAGGCTTTGATATTACAAAAATGATCGAACTCACAACCTCCCATCTACGGGAAACTGTCATACCATTGATAAATCTCGACAGAGAAGACTCTGATATCACTAACAAGATCGAGCCCACAACTTTCTATCTAAAAGAGAGTTGTCATATTATTGAGCTTTAAGTTCTTTGATGGACAAATCATATATTAAAAGCAGATATTTATATAAATATTTTAACAGGTTTAAGTATGTAAAATTGTTTACTTAAATCATCTTCCTTTTGTTTATCAATTTCCATTGAATGAACAACTTCACTTTTAAGATCTTCTTTATAAAAATCATTGAAGAAACTCTTGCATTGATACATCAATATCCTCCCCCATTTTACTTTAAATTCATGTCCTCACACGATTCCCAACTCCAATTCCACAATGCATATAAATTATATGGAATTCGTGTTATGACCAAATTGATATATCGTGAAAATGATGATGTTAATTATTTGAATGGGCAGGATATTATGTATTCATATCCTTTATCGTCAAAGATGCAGAAAAAGAATGATGGGCTGAAATAATACTGTAGTTATTATATGGGTGATACATATAATGATTGTACGTTGCCTTCTTCCTCATTGCAGTAAAAGTTTTTAATTTCTATCCATTATTACTTAATTATTTTTGAAGGGCCGAGTTGGTTCAACGGTAAGCTCACTTACCATGGGGTTTGAGGTCGTGGGTTTGAACCAGTCACTCTGCAAAAAACAAAAAATAGAGGTTAGACTGCCTAATATATTCTCATTCTCAACACTATCACCATGTGTGGTAACTAGGAGTGGGTTGGTGTTTTTCTTTTTCTTCCCCAAAACAGTTTGGTTTACACCTACATGCATCAATTGTGTATTACTGTATTTGTACTTAGCGGGATATTTAAAATAAAATAAATTAAAAGCATATATTTAGATAGATATTTTACAAATTTTAATTTTTAAGCAAATAATGTCAAACTTAACTTATAAATATCTCTATTGTCATGTGAATTGATGAAAAAGAGTCATCTATAAATTGTTAAGCCTCTGAAACCCAATAGAAACAATGCAAAATTAATGATACTACCTAAACTAATACGTGATATATGTTTGTCTCTCCTACTTGAAAATTGTCATTATTATTAATCTCCCATAAAAAAATAAATAACAATATTTTGTTTGAATGATTAACTTAAATCAATCAATCGTTGTAATACATCCATTGCGATAGGAGGAGATATTTATTCCCTTCAATGAAAATATAGTCATTATTCTCTACATAGCATCCGAAATATAGCCAAACCGACTAATCTTTTCAGAAAAAAATGATACTAACAAAGCATCAAGTATACTATCAGAAATATAACAACCATCCAACCAAAAAAACATCCTAACACTATCCATGTAAGATTGAATTATTTCAAATTGTCGACCCACCACTGTCCATATCCATCTCTAGTCAGTCATTCCGCAAAAAAAACCTTTATAAGCACTTGATTTGGGGCTCACAGTTATATAAATATCATGGGCGTTGGTGCTAAGTACAGCCAGCACTGGTAAATATTTTAGACATGCTTAAAAGGTTCATGTAAAGTCTGACTGTAACATGTGCTCAAAATGCATACAAAGAGTCACTCTATATCTGCTTTAAGTGTGTACAAAGGCTTAAATTTTTTATATTTTACAAAAGTTTCCCCTTTGCACACCCTTAAAGAATGATCTTTCCATGCACTTTAAGCGCATGCAAGGGCGCCTTCACATACGCTTTAGGTTTTTGTAAAGGCGTTAATATTTTTCAAGTGCATGTAAAAGCTATCAGTTTTGAAAAAAATTAAATGTGGCATGGTTTTCTGTCTTTTGTAAAGTCTTTCATAACATGAAGAGATTCTTGCACTGATCTGTGACGATAGAGGCCAAACTGCTCTTCTACACTTGTAAATTTGTGACTTAAAATGCGAAAATGCTCTTCTGCACTTGAGCAGCCCCTTCAATTTTCAAAGAAGAAGAAGAGGTGGTGTTGTTCGATAAAGATGGTGGTGAGAGGATGAAGATGAAAAAAAAAATCTGAAGCACTACTAATTCAAAAAAAAAGAAAAGAAGCCCAAGGGGGCGTGGACCAGCTGGTAAGAAAGGGGAAGGTAAGACACCGCGTACCCACTAGGTCATGGGTTCAAACCCTTGGGAAGTCGTCTCCCCAAAATGGGGATCCCGGCAGCGACTTCGGATTAGTCGGCTCCCCAAAGGGGGCCGGGACACCGTAGACTCTAAGCAAAAAGAAAAGAAAAAAAAAACCTTCTACTTATTTCAATTTCTCCCCACTACTGCTTATTAGTTTCTTGCACGTAAGATTTCTACATCAACCAACAAGGAGAGCATAATGCAAATTGGGAAATAAAGAAATGATTGAAGAAGGCTAAAAGCCTAGCAAAAGAATATATGGGTTTCAATTTCGTTCCATTTTTTTGGACAAAAATTTCGTTCCATAAAAAGTTGAAGAAAATGAAATCACAGATATGATCGAAGAAACAACTTTCCTTCAAATGGTTCTAATGGATATGAACCAAAAGGAGAATACAGAGGCGAATCGATGGGATTTGAGATGAAGAGATGAAAGATAGAGTGGGTGGTTGAGGAGGAAAGGACTTGGACAACGGGAATTTGAGTCTGAGGGTAATGATGCAAGTGGGAACAATATATGATGTAACTTGTAAGTGGATGGTTGAAGAGCGAGATTTTTGTGGAAGAGAGTATGAAATTTTTGGAAAAAAATAATTATAATTTTAAAAAATAAATCAAATTTCATGCGCTTTAAATGAATGTGAAAGCCCTACCTTTACACGCATTTACGAGCATGTGTAAAGGCTTCAACATTTACATGCGCTTAAAGCTCATGTAAATACTGATTTTAAAGTGCTTGTAAAAATCTTATTTTACACGTATGTTAAGCACATGTAAATAGGATTAATTTAAAAAATGTTTTAATTTTTTTAATCTTTCATTACATTTGCTTTAGCGCAAGTATATATTCACTTGCGCGTTAACATTAATAAGCGCTTGTAAAGATGCGCTAGTAAAATTATATTTTGTAGTGGGAGCCGCAAATGCACTGTCTTTTGTTATCCACTTGTGGATAATCACATAATCCTTTGATATTATTACTCATCGTCCTCATTATATCGCGGTATTATTTCAACAACTGAACCTACTTTTCGAGCATTTGCTATCACTTCTTTTGTATCCTAGGGGATTATATCAGCTCATTAGAAATTTAGGTCTAGATCTAACTTGAATCTTCCATATGGTATTTGATCCTATCATTGATTAATGAGAGCATTTAGGCCTCCCTCCACGGTGGGATGATTTTGCTCGGCATTTAGTTAACTCATGCTATAGTTATGAGTAGATATTTTAATACTCCCTCCGTTCCTAAATATAAGATCACTTTGGCTAATTTGGATAGATTAAGGAAGACATTCAAATAACATGAACTATCCAAAATACCCCTCACTTAAATTTGACAAGTGGTGATGACAAGGAGGAGAGAGAGAGAAAGATGGAGTAATATAGGGGCCGGGTAATTTGGGCAAAATTTGAGAAAAAAGAAAAAGTGATCTTATATTTAGAAACTTATCCACTTCCCCAAAGTGATCTTATATTTAGGAACGGAGGGAGTAATTAGAATATCTATTATATAATGAATTTTAAAATACCATAATATAACAATATATATAATATAATATATAAAATATCCACATAAAATATATACTCCCTTTGGTTCTTATTATATACTCCCTCCGTTCCTAAATATAAGACCTAGATAGCTTTTTTTTGGAAAGATTAAGGTTGCGAAATAGGTTATTAAATGATAACATATTTGATATCTTTTTAGATTATCCATTAGTTTATAGGTAAAATAAACAAGTTTAAGAGAAAAAATTAGGTAAATCAATTTATAATTAACTTATTTTTTGCTTTTTTTAGGATTTTTCAAAAAAGTCATCTAGGTCCTATATTTAGGAACGGAGGGAGTATAAAGCACCTACTAATAAGTTCATCTGATTCTTTTTATAAGTTATTTATTGGTTTCCAAGAAGCATTTAATATGTTTTTTCATCTATGCCCATCTTAAATAAAGATAGCCTATGAGAGAATAGTTAATGCTTAATACGAGTAATGTAACACCCCAAATTTCTATGAGAATAAATAAGACAATATTTGGAATCTTGGAGTATTGTTTAGTATTTAGAAAATTTTAGAAATAAATTTGGGAACTAAAACATATCTAGATAAATTATATTGAGACTCAAAATATCTGAAGAAATTACCTCTGTTCTTATCGTAACCCAATTAAACACCACCCATTCAATTTACTCATGTCTATCTTCTCCTCAAATCCCTCTCCTCCATTCATTTATTCTATTATTTATTTAAATACCCATTTAATCCATCATTATCACAACTCATCACTATTGGGTGTGTTTGGCTCGACTTGTGGAAAAGTGGCTTATTTTTAAGCTAGCTTATTTTTAAGTCAGTTAGAAAATAAGCTATAGGTTGACTTATTTTTATGTTTGGATGAACTTTGAAAAAAGTGGCTTATTTTCCCATTTGACTTATAAACATGTTTGGATGACTTTTTGTTGAAAAGTAAGTTAAAGATGGAAAAAGACCAAAAAGGGCATGAATATCATTAAACAATACACCTATATCAAACCTTTGAGTTATGATGATTTTGAATGAGAAAATAAAATTTTTTTTTATAAACCAAGAAATTGTATTTTTACCTCAAATCAAATTTATATTTATATTTATAAAATAAAAATTTCTCTATCTCTAATATGATTTTACCACATATGTTGCATATTAAAAAAAAATTAATTTAGTTGTAAAAAATTACCTTAATAAAGCAAGTGACTTAATAGCCTTTTATATTACTAGCAAAGAAACATTCATACTTGCTTCCTGAATATCCATGACTAAGATCCACCATTTACTACACATAACTAAGTTTTTAGCTAACTAATGAGTAATGATTCATATAACTACTTGCGACGCATGCTTACAACAATGTCATTTCTAATTTTGTCACGACGATTGTTCATTCGTGGTGAAGACATCACTGTTGTTGAATGTGATGATGATGCTTCATTATTTTCTTCTTCATTCTCTTCACCTCCTTCATTTCCAGCTTCTTCATTCATGATTCAAGTGCCATCAAAATATGCTTCAAGATGGTGGATGAGATTTTGAAAATCTTGGATCATATGTTGTTGATACACAAATATATCAAATCGAGAAATAATGATTTTATTCAAAATAAGTGGGTGGACAGACCACTATGATAATACAAGAGATTAGTCGCCTAGACTTTGGTCGACTAGTGAAAGAGAGAAATAGAAAGCACAAGATTCAGAGGATATTGGATGCCCCAATTACATGGATTGAGTTTCTATATATAGACTATAAATCTCTTTCCCGTTGGAACAATTGAATTCCTTCATTATGAATATCTCCGTTTTGATCCCCATAAATATGAAGGTTACAAGAAATTAATTTGGCGGTTACAAAATATCTTTGACCAGCAATAATGCCTTTGTCGACTTGCTGATGCAATGGGCTTCTTCAGACTTGTCCTCCTTTTGGGCTTAATGGGCTATCTTCATTAAGTTGAAAACATGTCATAACATTAAGTCCCCCACTTCTCGATGACGTTGCAAATGGTCATTGGGAAGTAGCGGTTGGAATATCTAACGGCTGAAACCAATCTGTCGCTTCAATTGCCCACGTCCGACGGCTTGGATACATTTCTCCTGTAATTGGCGCTATTTTCGCAATTCTGGCGCTATTTCTTTTTACATTCAAGTTTCTTCTTCTTAACTTCTCGTCTCATCTTCCATCGCCCTAGGTCGTTCTTCTTTCGAGCGTCTTCTTTAATCCTTCTCCAGGTATCTTCTTCTTCTATCTTTTATCTAGAATATGTCTGGTTCTGACTCTAACCCATCGCATGTGAGTTATCCAAGTGAAGATTCTCCCAACCTGTCTGATTCTGGGTCGTAGTAAAACTCCAAAAAACATTAGTAACCAAAATGTACCCTCTGAAGGTACGAGTTCAAAATCGCCACCCCTTAGATCGCTTGTTAGGGTAATACCTGAGGAAGTAGTTAACATTGAAACCAAAAGGTCTTCTCTGGTAACTGACTTAAAACCTGTTAAGTTAAAAGCAATTGAATCTAAGAAGTTAGAAGAAAAAAGCTTGTATTTTTTCAACCCGTTAGTACCTTTTAGGATCCCCAAAAATCATGAAAGGCTTGATTCATTTTCTAAGACCACTATTGCTTTAAGCGTTGAAGCTTTTCGCTATGCTAGTTGTTTTCCTGTTCCTCTTATCATTGAACAACTCTGTGTTCATTTTGACTTATCCCCTTCCCAGCTTATGCCTCATGTTTGGAGGGTAGCATTAGTAGCCGACATCCTAGGGCGTCACTTAGGTATTCCCCTTGATCTCCTAGATGTTTTAACCTCTTACTCTATAAGTGAAGTTAAGGCTTCTTCAGGAGAGGTTAGGGCAGGGATTTATACTTTAATTTGTAACCGCAAGGGGCTTGAAACTTGGACTTCTGACAAAGGCCCTAACGACCGACAATGGGATGAGAGGTTTTTAATTGTTCCAATTGCTAGCCTAGAACCTCCTGGCGTCAAACTCAGAAAGGAGTGGCGTCGTCTAAGTAAGACGACTATCCTTATTTCTTATTCACAAATTATCCTTTGACACTTATTCTCATTTTATTTTTGTTTATAGGTGTCAAGCAGCTAAGTTACTCTCATCCTGTTGAAAAGTCCTCCACTGATAAGATCAAAAGAATCCTCACTCTTCCAAAGGATTCTAGGCGTTTTTTATCCATCATCTCAGGTAAATTTTAACCCTTAACATGATTAGCCTTAAAAATAATTTTTAGAAACGATAATTGCGCAAAAGTAATGACAATTTACCACATTCTTTGTAGGGAAAATGCCTCCCAAGTTGACTGCTGCTGAACGAGCCCAATTTAGGGCTGAAGCGAAGAATGCTGCCGCTTCTGAAATCAGGAGCAAGAAAAGACACTCTGCGAATGCCGCCGTTGTTACTCCTCCTGCTGTTATTGTTCCTCCTCCTCTTCCTCAGAGTGAGAACCTCAGTCCTGCTAAAGCTAAAGGCAAGGAAACAGCCACTGCCATAGCCGATCCCCCTGCCACTAGAAGCAAGAGACCTAGAGGAGCTGGTCTTCCTGGGATTGTCATCCAAGAACCTTCAGTTCACTCTACTCCCCCTTCTCCTAAGAAGTTCAAAGCCGCCTCTGATTGGAGCTTACAAAGTGCTTCTCAAGACTTAATTTCCCCTGAAGAGTTGAAGGGCGTTGACCTTTCTCTTCCTGCCGAGGCTTCTGCTTTTCATAGAAAGCCTTGGGCGATGACCCTGGACATTCTGCAAAGACTACCAACCCCTACTGATAGGGCAATTTTTCAATCTCTAGAGGTGACAGAGAACATCGACAACACGATGAGGAATCTTTTCCTGGTAACCCACACAATTCACACTTTTTACTTAGTTAATATCTGTAAATACAATATTATTACTTACAACTTTGTGAGCCTTTTCAGGCCCTAGAGTTCATGTCTTTGCATAGAGAGCAAGTGAAGTCTTTAGTCGCCCAGGATCGCCTTGCCCAGCTGGAAGCAGATAGGAGTGAGAGGATTGCTGTTCTAGAAAAGGAATTACAAGCTATGCAATCTCTGGTTGACAAGGGGAAACAATCTTTGGCCAAAGAAAAATCAGCTTCGCTTCAAAAGACTGATTTAATTAACAACCTTCGCAGAGGCGTGGAAGAATGGAGGCAAAAGGTTACTGAGCTTAAAGATATCAACACCAACCTGGGTGGTCAAATCTCCAGCAAGGCACAAGAAATCACAGAGCTATTAGTGGAAAACAAGGCCCTTAAAGATAGGGCAAAATACCTGGAAGGGGTCATTGCTGAAGTGGAGATGAGGACTCAAATGGAACTTATGCTGGAGTACAAGGAGGGTAAGCATGTCAACTGGGACCCTGAGGCCATAATTAATGAATATTATGCGACATTCCCAGACCCTTTTGTTTCTTCTCCTGAAAATGAACCTCGCAGTCCCCCAGCCCAAAATGGTGGTGGCAAAACCGATGGAGGTGACAACACCGATGCTCCAACTGCTTAGCCTGTATTTCAGCTATAATTTGCATCTAATTTCCGCTACTTTGGCTCTTTATTTTCTTTCCTTGAACTTTATTTCCCTGGATATTATCACAAACATATTTATGGATGTTAAGTTTTATTTGCATTTGCAATTATATAACTGCTATGAATCTTAGCATAACAAGTTATCTCACCCGCTTTTGAGTTAAACGACTAGCATGCTTAGATGCTTGGTTGCTAACTCTCGTTTGGGAAAAAGCATTACTCTCATTTGAATCAATCGACTAGTTCGAATGCTTGGTCGACTATCCTGTTTTGAGTAAGCATGGTCGACTATATTACTTGAATTGTGTCGACTTAAGCTATTCTTGACAATTAGTCATTTAGCTTGATCTTTGGATTTTCATCAGCTATCATCCGAGGTAGCTTTTCTACAACCTGCAATAATCATAAACAAACTTTTTCGTTTTGACTATGGATCAGAATTTTAAGTGCCACAGATTAACGTCATGATCCCATGATCCTGTTAGCACGTCATTCATCATTTTCCAAAGTTCTTGACGACTTTGTTAATATTAAGCAATCTGCATTTAGTCATCAACATTAAACTCGTGATTAAAAATAATATTTTTTCAAATGTATGGCATTCCAACTTCTTAAAAGCTCTTTACCATTTTTGTCGACTAATCTATATGCTTCAGGTCCTGAAATTTCAACTACCTTATAATGACCTTCGAATGTTTGACTCAACTTACCATCTCTACTTTCTTCATTATTCTGGAACACTTTCCTAAGAACCCAATCGCCTACTTTAAATTGTCTTTCTCGAATATGTTTATTCCAAAACTTAGTTGCTCTATTTTGATAAGCTGCTATCCTAATCAATGCTTGTTCTCTTCTCTCGTCTAATAAATCTAAATTTAATTGTAACCCTTCGTTATTAGTTTCTTCTCGTGACCACTTATACCTTAACGAAGGTACCCCTGCCTCTACAGGGATCATTGCCTCCGTCCCATACACCAATGAAAATGGTGTTTCGCCAGTCGATGTCCTTGACGTTGTCCTATAAGCCCATAAAACAGCTGGCAATTCTTCGGCCCATCGGCCTTTAGCCTTATCTAACCTTTTCTTTAGCGAATTAACTATGGTCTTATTACTTGATTCAGCTTGCCCATTAGATTGAGGATTTCTAGGTGTCGAAAATTTCAAGTGAATATGCCATTTTTGACAAAACTTTCTAAAACTTTTCCCAATGAATTGTGACCCATTATCACATATTATATCTTTTGGTAGACCAAACCTACAAATTATATTTTTCCACACAAAATTAATTACTTCTACTTCTCTGATCTGAGTAAATGCAGCTGCTTCTATCCATTTAGTAAAATAATCTGTGACTACTAGTAAGAACACAACATTCCCAGGGGCTGCTGGAAACTTCCCAACTATATCCATTCCCCATCTCATGAACGGCCATATAGGTGCAATTGTATGTAATTTTTCGGGTGGTAACCTATCTACATTGGAATACTTTTGACAACTAACACACTTCTTGACTAATGCTATTGCGTCACTCTGTAAAGTGGGCCAGAAATAACCAGCCAGACGCACTTTTCTCATAAGGCTTCTACTACCACTATGATCCCCACAATCTCCTTCATGAATCTCCCTAAGGATATAAGTTGACTCTGAGGGGGACACACATTTTAATAACGGACCTCCTGCATAAGATCTTTTATATAACTCATCTCCTAACATGGTAAATCTAGCAGCCCTAATAATTATTCTATGCGTTTCGCTCCTATCACCTGGTAATTGTCCATCTTTTAGGTAGGCGACTAAGGGTGTTCTCCAATCCCAAGTCAAATTATTATTATTTACCAATTTATCGGAACTTTCTAACGCTGAAGTTGTTAAAAAATATAAGGGAATATGTTTATTTTGATTAGCATCTAAAGTTGATCCTAAATTGGCTAAAGCATCAGCTTGTTGGTTGTCTTCTCGACTAATCTGTTTTATTTCAAAACTTTCGAATTTGTCTATTAAACTTTCCACAACACCTAAATATTTTTTCATTCTATCATCCTTTGTTTGATAACTTTTCTCAACTTGCTTTGAAACTAACTGTGAATCACTGCAGACTATCAAGGATGCTATTCCTAGATTTAAAGCTAATTTTAAACCAGCAATTAGAGCCTCATACTCTACCTCATTATTAGTTGCTTTAAATCCACATTTTATAGCTTGTTCTATTTTGTCTCCATGTACGTTCTGCAAAACAATTCCTACCCCTGTTCCTTTAGAATGGGTGGAACCATCAACATGTAACTCCCATGGAGCTTGTCTAATATTTTGTTGACTCTCACCTAATGTGCTTTTATTCATTTCTTGCTGTAAATTAGAGCTAAACTCAGCTACAAAATCAGCTAAAGTTTGAGATTTAATTGCAGTTCTAGGCAAATATGAAATATCAAATTCACTAAGCTCTATTGCCCATTTTACTAATCGACCAGATAAATCAGGTTTATGCAAAACATTCCTTAAAGGATAATTAGTTACTACCACTATAGGATGACACTGAAAATAGGGTGTCAACTTTTTAGAGGCTGATACCAAAGCTAAAGCTAGTTTCTCCATTAAAGAATACCTGGTCTCCGTGTCGAGTAGCGCCTTACTCACGTAATAGACTGGATGTTGTTTCTTTCCAATTTCTTTTATCAACACCGCACTTACTGCACTTTCTGCTACAGCTAAATATAAATATAACACTTCACCTGCTTCAGGTTTCATTAACAAAGGTGGACTACTTAAATAATTTTTTAAACTTTGCAAAGCTCCCTCTGCTTGATCATTCCATTGGAAATCTTTGCATTTTCTCAGAGCTTCAAAAAATGGTTGACATTTCTCAGATGACCTGGAAATAAAACGAGTCAAAGCAGCTAGACGTCCTGTTAGTTTCTGAACATCCTTAACATTTTGAGGAGAAGGAATTTCCATTATTGCTTTAATTTGTGCTGGATTAGCCTCAATCCCCCTTTTTGAAACAAGATACCCTAAAAACTTTCCTGACTTTACCCCAAAAGAACATTTTTCAGGATTCAATTTCATATTATACTCTCTTAATAAATCAAAAGCTTGTTTCAAATGACTAACATGATCTATTGCTTTTAAAGACTTAACTAACATATCGTCTATATAAACTTCCATAGTTTTTCCTAGATGTTGATAAAACATTTTATTTACTAACCGCTGATAAGTTGCTCCTGCATTTTTCAAACCAAATGGCATAACTTTATAACAATAAGTGCCTCTTTCTGTTATAAAAGATGTTTTCTCTTGATCATCACTATGCATTAAAATTTGATTATATCCAGAAAAAGCGTCCATAAAACTTAACAACTCATGACCTGAAGTAGCGTCAACTAGTGTATCTATATGAGACAATGGAAAAGAATCTTTTGGACATGCTTTGTTTAAATCCGTAAAATCAATACATACTCTATGTTTACCATTCTTTTTAGGTACTACTACCACATTAGCTAACCAATCTGGATACTGTACCTCCCTTACTGAACCAATATTCAGTAATTTGTCGACTTCATCATTTATAATTTTATTTCTTTCAGGTGCGAATTTCCTCCTTTTTTGCCTAACAGGTTTAAACGACGGATCCACATTCAACCGATGAACTATTACCTCCGAACTAATTCCTGTCATGTCCTCATGAGACCAAGCAAAACAATCCAAATTGTTAGATAAAAATGTAACTAATTCTTCCCTAATTTCTTTACTCAAATTTGCTCCAATGGATAAAGTCCTCTCAGGTTTTTCAGGAATTAAAGAAATTTTCTCCAATTCGTCACCTAAGCCCCCCTTATCCGTTGGAGACAAATTCTGTAATTGCTATACGGGCTCAAGACTTTTTGAAATTCCTTTTAAAGCAGTTTGGTAGCATTCTCTTGCAATTCTTTGTTCTCCTTTAATTTCCCTTACCCCCCATGGAGTATGAAACTTGATGGATTGATGCAAAGTAGATGGTACAGACCTCATTTGATGAATCCATGGTCGACCTAACAACACATTATATGCTGACGGACAATCCATCACCTGAAATTTGATTAGTTGATTGACACCCACAGCTTGGGTGACTAAAGAAATTTCACCTACCGTTCTATCTGGTGCTCCATTTCCGAAAATCAATATTGTGGGTGCTTGTATAATTTGAGATTCTAAATTTAACTCCTTAACTGTTTGCAAATAAATTATATTAACAGAACTACCTGCATCGATTAAAACTCGCTTGATATTGCAATTAGCTATCATTAAAGTTATTACCAAAGCATCATCATGATAGGAAAACATTTGAATTTCACTACTCTTAAAAGTGATTTGTTCATTAATACTACTAGTCAACATAGCGTCGCCTAGGTAACTAGGTGATGAATCATAATTAAACAAAGAACGGGTATGTCTCTTTGCAGCAGAATACGTACTTCCACTTACCTCGGACCCACCTATTATCATATGAATGGTACGGGCATTCTGTGGTGTAGTCGATGAATGGACCGGCTTTTGTTGCGCATCCCCTGCACGAGATGTATTTTTATTATTTTTTATAATATCTTTTAACATACCTTTCTTCATCAATTCCACCACTTCTTTTCTCAGTTGAATACAATCTTCCGTTCTATGTCCATGGTCGTCATGAAAATGACACCATTTATCTGGGTTACGCTTTTCTGGCTCACGTCTAAGCTTGTTGGGCCACCTAACAGAATCGCCTAGCTTCTGCAATGTGTTCACTAATTCCGCCGGGCTTACTGAAAAATTATGCTCACTTAATTTGGGCACGGGCGGCTTTTTGGAATCATCTCCATGCGACCCTCCTCGATTACCTATGGAATAAGGTTCAGATCTCCAATTCTTACCTCGAGATTGCTGGGATCGCCTATCGACATAACCACCTTGCTGTGTATTTTTCTGTCGCTCAGCTAACTCTAATCTAAATTTTGCATCATCTTCCTCCCATCTTATCTGAGCCCAAGCATAAGCTTGGACTTCTACCCAAGTCTTAACTTGATGCATAGTGAGTTCTTTATAAAGTTGCGAACCTGGAAGCAAACATCTACGAAAAGCTTGCACAGCTATAAATTCATCACAATTTGGAATACTTACCATTTCTTGAGTAAACCTGGTTAATATTTCCCTAGTAGTTTCATTAGGTCTTTGTAATATTCTATATAAATCATCAGATGTTTTGATCAAATTACGACTACTAGCAAATTGCTGCACAAACATTTCAGTTAGTTGACTAAACGAATTAATACTACCTGGTGTGAGGTTTGTCCACCATGACAATGCTGGACCTATTAGGCTAATGCCAAAACCACGACACATCGCAGCTTGACGTTTTTCAGCAGGTATAACGGCAGCCATCATAATTTGTCTATACTGTGCCATATGCTCATCAGGATCTGTTTTTCCACTATATTTTGGCAAAACAGGAAACACAAAACGTTCAGGTAAGTCAATTAAAGCAATTTGATCGACAAATGGGCTATCGGAGTAATTTCCCAATCTAGCAGACTCAAATGGTTTTCTAATTCCTGGGATTTGCAACACTGTTCTTTCAAGAGTTTGCACTTTCTTCTTCAAATACTCTGTTTCAGTGGCACGTGTGTCACCTGTATAAGTGGATGCTTTGGTGGATTCTTCTTCTTCAGATCCTGCATCATGACTAAAATTGTTAGGCTCAGCATCTTTCTTACCTCCTCTTTCAGAATCGTGAGGAATATCGTCCTTGCGCTCCTCTTCATTCTCAGGATGCTTATCAACAATGGCATCTATTTTTTGGTGTAACTCTTGATTTTCCTTCTGCAATCGTTCCAAAGTTTCTGTTTGAATGACAATGGCTTCGCTCTGCTGTGTAACAAATTGTTCCTGCCTAGTCATCCTTTCAGATTGTTCAGTCAACTTTGCTAAAATTTGAGAGAATTGATCACCATGCCTAGGTTGTTCCATTGTAAATGAATTGCCAAAAAGACGGTAGCTTATAGGAAAAGACTATCGTCCCCACGGTCGGCGCCAAATGTTGATACACAAATATATCAAATCGAGAAATAATGATTTTATTCAAAATAAGTGGGTGGACAGACCACTATGATAATACAAGAGATTAGTCGCCTAGACTTTGGTCGACTAGTGAAAGAGAGAAATAGAAAGCACAAGATTCAGAGGATATTGGATGCCCCAATTACATGGATTGAGTTTCTATATATAGACTATAAATCTCTTTCCCGTTGGAACAATTGAATTCCTTCATTATGAATATCTCCGTTTTGATCCCCATAAATATGAAGGTTACAAGAAATTAATTTGGCGGTTACAAAATATCTTTGACCAGCAATAATGCCTTTGTCGACTTGCTGATGCAATGGGCTTCTTCAGACTTGTCCTCCTTTTGGGCTTAATGGGCTATCTTCATTAAGTTGAAAACATGTCATAACATATGTCATCTCCTTCAACCATGATACCAAGAAGTCCCGATTTGATTTGAGTGAAACAAATATATCCCGACATGTCTTGTCCATCATAAGTGTTATACATCGATTTCGAAGGGCCTTATCAAATATGATTTCATCCATGGAAATCAATTCCTGCACAACCTCTAGCGTCGTTGCATCTGCCTTATCTTTAATTTCCCTTAACATCGAATTTTTTTCTTTTGATGCAGCAGCCAAGACACTAACAGCATCTGCAATTTGTTTGGATGCTGCAACTTTTTGCTTCTTCACTTTGACAGGGCATTCACCACTTTTCCTCTTCCCATGACTTCCTGAATTGCTAGGCTCACTAGGTGCAGCATTTGTTGTAAACTTGATGTTTGCCCCATCATCAGTGACGCCTACGCTATCTCCTAGATTAACATCGAAATCCTCGTCTTCACTGTCACCTAAGCCTTCATGTTGATCTTCATGTTGATCTTCTTGTTGATCTTCATGTGCTGGAGTTTGTGTACTAGATGATGGGGCCAACATGAACTCTCCAGATGCCACCGCGTCCTTGAATATAAAATTCAACTCTGTTTCAAACATTAGACCTTTGTTTTTGTACTATTTGTAACATGGATTTTCCTGCATGCATATTCAGTTAACCAAAATGAGGACTAACAAAAAATTATCAAACAATATGCAAATTAATTACCACAATCAAGGCTAATGCACCTGTATTTTTCGAGTCCACCACTCAGCCGGAGCAACCACTGTTTTCGTTTCAGGATCACGACCTAGACCGGTCTCTTTAGAGAATAAAGTATCCCAAGTCAACCACTCTTTCCTCAAACACTCAAATTTGTTCTTCAACTGTTTCTTATCATAGGATTTCCCCGTTGCTTGATTGAATGATGCAATAAGAGCTTTCCATCCATCTGTTGAGAAAGAGGCTCCTTGACGATGTCTTGCATATATTTGCTCAATACATGAGTTGATGAAAATCCGTATAGAGTCATTATCCCATTTCGCTTTGTCTTTCTCTTTCTCTTGGTCCATATTTCTATGGGATAAATTTCAGTAAGAAATGGATCCACATAATACCATCATATCAATTAAAATAGTAGATTGCATTAGACACTTGCAATAAGATAGATTTTTTAATGCAAAAGTTTACCTGAAATTTAGCAACAGTTTCAGGAGTGCAAAGTATTCCTTCTAGAGATTCTGCAGCAAGCTCTGCAGCTTCCTTATACTTGGTTTGAGCAAACAATTCTTGAAAGCGCTAAACAACCTGAGAAAAGACGAAAGCTTCATCATCATCCAGCAAAGGAGATATTATAAAAGCACATGAAAAAGCATTTGTTTGTCATCAACAATGGAGATATTAAAGGAGGCTTTGCAAATAAACCTTGTACAATTTTCTTATCTGTGGACAGAATGGCAAAAACAATTTCAGAGATGGTAAGAAAAATGAAAAATGAATTTAAAGACATAATCACCATAAACACAATATCTGAAAGGAAAATGTGTCATATCAAGAGTAATATAAATTCCATATCGAATCATCAACCGATGCAAGAATGATTAGTCCAGCCATGTAATCAAACAGTGTAGAACATTTACATGCATTAAACATAAAAGGATAGAGATGCCGAATTAATCAAAGCTCGGATTTCCTTGTCGGCAAGTATTGTGTTTTAAATCTAAAATTTAAACAGGATGGTCTATAAGTATAACTCTACATGATGTCATACTGTAAAAAAGGACAGTCATTATTTCATGCTTCTAAAAAACGAATCTCATATTCTTTTAAAATACTATTATGCAAAAAGATATGAATGACATAGGCTTGGGGAAAGATAGAGAAACTAATGCTACAGGTTTGATGGTTAATGCTGTGAAAAAGGATAATGAAATGGCCACAGTTTCACTTGAAAATGAAGCAAAATCAGATAACAATGTTATGGTCACAGAAGCACATATGACAGCTCCCATTTCATTAACACCAAACAATGATTTGATAGCAAGTTCTGCTTCAAGTATCACTACTGTAGATCAGGATCTCAGCCTACACAAGGAAACCAAGGAGGAAAATAGTTATTCTAATTCTTCTAGAGACCAAAGGGAAAAGAATGCACCCCAATCTTCATCAGAGACTGATAACGCCACTAAAGTTCATTCTCAGGAGCAAATGACAGCAGAAGTAGATGAACCTAATTGGCAGCAAATGTTTATGGATGGAATGAATGATAAGGAGAAACTTATCTTAAATGAATATACAAATGCTCTTAGGAATTACAAAGTCATGAAGAAGTCTCTGACAGAACTAAAGTCTTCCAATGCCTTGAAAGATGAAGAGATTAGACTCTTGCGTCAGAAGCTAGGCCTTACGGATAGAAGTGTGGAAGGAAACATTGAAAGAAAAGAAGAAGAAAATGAAGACGACGATGATTTGATATTCTAGAGGAAAATTTGGATTTCTGGTTGAATTTCAACACTACTTTCTCTGAGATACAAAGATTTGAAACCACTATAGACGATGTACAATCCGATAAATCGAAACTTAAGGAAAATGCATCCCAGAATAATGACCCAAGTGTACAATTTAGAAAAACTGAACCCAATACTCATATTCTTTCTAAAATATAAGAGCTATAAGAGCTAGTTTGCTAGTTGACTCTTTTATAGAATACTAAGAGAGCAAAATAAGCTAATTAAAAACATACAAACATTTCCTGACTAATTCATCTGTACTCATAGATGGTGAAGAGGGTGATGAGGAGTTTCAAACGTTTGTATCAGATTGAATTGTACATAGGAAAATTTAAATGGATACATTAATGTACATGTTCATTTTTTTGGAGGTGGCATTTCATTAAACACAACCCTGACATCTAATATACTACTCAAACAAGTCAACTAACATCAAGGAACTTAGCGACAAACATATAAAACCATGAAGGTTGTGTGAGAGTTAAAACTGACAGTAAAACAAAGCTCTATATGAAAAAATGGATCCAAGAAATTAAGTTCAGGCCTTAAATTAAGTCCATAAGATAATTAATCAATGCTAAAATTGCCATATGCCATTATACTGGATGAACAAATGACCATGAACAAGTTTTTCAGAAAATTATGAAATTGAAATTCATATCAATTCCTCAAAATCTAGAATAGTATGATATAGATCAGACATGCAGGAGACAATCTTCTACAATGAGCAACTGCAGTAAAAAGCATAAAAATCTCAAATGTGAACTCCTCTTAGATAGATAATGCAAACTACAACAAGACCACCATTAACAGATTCTGAACAACAATCATTAGCAGTATAGTAAAATAATTTCTTCTTGCCCTCTACTCATTCTTCAATGAGTTCTACAGACGCCAACCATTTTGTATATACGTTCATTCTTAATGCACTACACAAGCAAATCAAATCTATTGCTAGAACTTCACACAAGCACCAAATTCTACAACATACCATCACAATCATTCACATTTCCCAGAACCACATTCCATAAAGCCAAACAAAAACTAAATTAACACATCAACACTCAGTTTAAACAAAGCTGCAACACATTAAATATCGCTAAGGCGATTCGCAAGCTAAAATTAACACATTCTTATAATTGAAAGATTCAAGATAAACATGTGAATTGGATTAAAAATAATCAGATAAACTCATATAACATAATTCAATAGTTAACTATATTTATATGTACAGAGAGAGACTATAAATAGCTGTATCCAAGCATAGACAACAAGATCAGTTCAAAAAAAGCATATACAACAAGATCAGCTCATTTAGCAGTTATGTGCAAATTAAACTCAGAGAATTACAAATGAATGAATTCAGAAATAAAAGGAGAGTACAAATTAAACTCCTAAAATTCAAACAAATGAAGGATTTCTAAATCATTTAGTAGTAGAACATTTCAAGCATGAAATTGAAAGAAGATCAGATTCTCACTCAAATCTTAGTTCTCAAACTCAAATCGGTAAAAGGAGAGAAATAAGGCATCTGAATCTGATCCTGCAGGTGTCACTTGAGCTCGCCGTCGCCGGAACTCACCAAATCTCGAAGCGAACTTTGGCACACTAGAAAAAAACCGATCTCAAATAGAAATCTGTTTGAAATTGAAAAATAAAGAAATGGCATGCTAGAAAGAAACACACCTCGAATCGAAATATGTTTGGTGATCGGCGCCGTCGTATACGGAGATGATGAGTGAAGAAGAAGGAGAAATGAGTGAAAGGAGAAGAAATGCGTGAAGAGACGAGTGAAGAAGGAGATGAGTGTTCAGGAACGCGTGAAATGAGTGAAAGGATAAGGTAAAAAAATAAGCTGACTTTTTTTCTGAAATAAGCTAGTCAAAGTAGCTTATGAATAAGCCAGCTTATTTAAAATAAGTTGGGTGAAAAATAAGTCCAGCCAAACATAGAAAAAAGCTACACATCCAAAATAAGCTGGCTTATTTCTAAAAATAAGTCCAGCCAAACACACTGATTATCTCACACTCTCATTCCCGTCACTGCCTCCCTCCCTCACCATCATCTTCATCACTTACTCTCTCTTTCACTCAATCTCTTCACTGCCCCATCATCTTTACTACTCTCTGCAGATTTCACTCTCACTATCTATCTCTCGTCTTCTTCCTCCTCCCCTCTTCAATTTCTGCATGGCCAGCGAAGGTGAAGCCTTGGTAAACTTTCCCCCACTTGATTTTCACCTTCTATTCTTCGATTGAAACGATTCTCATAGAGGACCAAAGTTGTGTTTGGGTTTTGGTGAGTTTAAACCCATCGTTCACCATCCTTGTCACTCGAATCTCCCTCCCTAATACACTTTCTTCATTTTCTCCTCTGTTTTAGCAGTTGACGGCAACCTACAGTGGCTAGGGACGGCAAGAACGCACATGAAGATTGGGTTAGCCTTAGGTGAGTTTATTTTCCTATTTCCTTCTCACTTTGGCCGATTCAAGTGAGATTTTTGGGGAGGGTTTTGTGTAATTCGAAAATCTGTACTATTACTCTTATTATTTTGATTCTAAGCATAAAAGGAGTTTAATAGAGTTAGTCCTAAAAGATGTATGTTTAGGTTCTTTGATTATTTGATGGTATAGTCTGTTCTTGCATTTGTGGGATGCCTGATCTGTTTAGTTTAGTACTAAGTAGAGTATAAATTAGTTTGAGGATTTATGATGATGAGTAGAAACTTTGTTGTTCTTTTCTTTGTGGGTGTATTAAGCTTATTTGATAGTCTCACTAAAGTTTGTCATGAATCCCAAGTGTTATAGCATGCTAAGTATATTCACTAATCTTACGCAAATACTTTCACATATTAAGACCTACTGATGTGCTTTCCTTCAAGTGTTTTTCAATAGCCGACAATTTATATTTAGAACTTCAAATTAATTGGAACTTTCAAGCTGATTATAAATGTTTTTATATAGAGATATATATGTTTATATTTTCCCTTGGAGTCAGACGTGGGAAGCTTGGCTGTGGGAAAAACATTAGGTTGGAAAACTAAGTTGTTTTGATTTTGAGAGTGGTGCTTACTAAATATTATGCTTAAAAGGATTGTATTCAATAAAAATATTATATGACAGCAAAATGTAGAGCAACTTTAGGACTTAGTATGGATTTCATTTCAAGTTCTAAAGTGATTAATGGTGGGTGTTTGTTGAGCGTCTGTTGTGCCATACACGTTAGTCTCATATTTAGGTGGCTGAAAACATGTTCAAAAAGTATTTGGAGAAGAGGAAAAGGAGTTTATGAATAAATTTCTATGATTTTTGGAGACCCTTGAAATTATTGGGAAGTCTAAAATTACTCTGGTTAGGATTGTTTTGTTTTGTTGAGTATTTATGTGATTATGGTTAAAAGATGATTGAAAGGGAGAGGTTAATTTAGTTAATTTACTTTCTGCACTGTTTTGGAATGTGTTTGTGGAAAGGGAGAAAGAGGAATATTGGTTGAAAATAGTTGATGTTCAAAGAGTGATTATATGGTTCATGATGATTGGAGAATTGACTATTGTATTGCTGAGGTTTAATTTGGTTTTTAGTTTAGTCACTAATCATATTTGAAATTAGATTTTCATGTTTGGGAGCTTTATGGAGATATTAAAAAGTTGCTAAGATGTTTAATAGAACCCTCCAAGTAGTTTTATTTGAGGTTGTGAATGTAAGGGCTAAGTTGTAGAATTGAATGATGATTTGCAAAGATATGGATTAATTAGAGAAATGCCCACTGTAGCTTAATGTAATAGTTTGGAAATGTAGGGAAGAGGTAGTTATTATTCACCCTTTTAGGGATGATGTGTGTGTGAGTAAGAAGTCTTAATGAGAAAATGAGTGGTGAATGATTAAGATGACTGTGACTTTTTGAAAGATAAATTTAATTAGGTGAAGTTATCAAATATGAATTTAGATGGTTGTGATTGAAGAAATTAGGTCTTATATGAGTGAAATGAGAGTTGGTACTATTGAGAACATTGAAAATGTTATTATTAAGTGAATAAATATGAAACATGCTTTGAGAAATTAAGTTTGAAAAGTTTTATGATTGTTGTACCCTTTTCTTAAGAAGGCTGGACAGATTTGAGGAAAGTGCTTTAAGTTGAGAACTAAAAGCTTCAGTTAAGAAAAGATAGATTATGGAAGAAAACTATTTCTTTTACTAGGTGGTGCTTATTTCACTTTTGTTTAGTAATTTAATGCTTTGTTCAGGCTGAATGATTGGTTGAAATTGGAATGTTTCAAATGGTGACAATTTAAGATGTTAATAGAGTTAGATAACTACTTAATATTGGAATCCCATATTGGATAAGGGAAATGATGTTTGTGTTGGGTGCTTATTTGTGATGCTTGTTTAATAGTATTGTGTTTCTTAAAGAATCTCTAAATTTATCAAATAATCTATGAATATGCAAATAGCTAAGTTAATAGAATTTAAATAGATTCCTAGGATAGTGAATATAAATAAGGAGTTGGGTAGTATTCAGTTGGGATATGAGAGAGAGACGTCAAATATATATATATAGATACAAAGGAGTAATTAGTAATGTTAATTATGTGGGATCAGGAGAATCAAGTGGAAGTGCTAGTTGGCAGTAACAAGAAGGCAAAGAGAAAGCTCAGGAACAGTTAAAGTAAAAGGTAGCAGTTTACTTCATATATATTATGATAAAAGTTCGTAGATTTTCATGAAAATTATTTATTTTATGATCATGATGATGTTTAATCCTTTGAGGAATATTGAGCAATATTTGAACATTATTGAGGAACATTGAGGAATATTGAGAATTGTTGATGAATGTTTGAGGAATTATTGAGTGGAGTACTCCAAGGTATTGGTGGGTAGCTCCCCCTATACCAGAGCTTATGTTAAATCCTGCAGGTAAAGGTGCCTCCACTATTTAGCGGTTATCTCGTTATTAGTGGTAGGTAGTTGAGGTCCCAGCATTGGCTGGAGAGATTATTATTATCATTTTCATGAAAAAGGGTATATTTATGTTTATTATTATTATTATATGCATGTATACGAAGTAAACTGGTTTAACTGCTGCTTTTCAGAGGTTCATGGAGCTGGTGAGATGGAGGATATAAGGTGAACTATTTTTGGAGTGCACATGAGGGATAACAAGACAAGAGGTTGATCGTTCGTGGAAATGTTAGTGGCTATACCTACTTAAGAAATATCTTTAGTTCAAATAGGCAAACTAAAGCGAGCATGAGTTTGCATAGAAATTGTTTTATTATTTGTGAATGTTTGAAATTAGAAATAGAACAATACCCAAATTGAGGGATTGCTCATCAAGATAACTAATATTTTGATTAGAGCGTAGTAATAGTGATAATAATGATTTGTAAAACATTTTGAAAAGAAAAGTTTTAAACTATTGGTATTTCAGGCTTTCTACAATAGGAAAAATATATTAAAATGATATAGTATAGTAGAAAAAAGATTAGGTGTTACAAGTAATATGATACTGCTATTTAATTTGTGTTTAGAGTAACTAGAATGAGCAATATAATATTGTAAATCACTTGATTTTTAAAGACCAAGTTGATGTTGTTAACTAATGATATTGATATGTGGGATTTGTTAGTTGGTGTCTTATAATAAGGAGAAGAGGAATTAGTAATTTGCTGTTATTCTAGACGTGATTGAGACGGCATAGCTAGGTAGAACATCGGGGTTGTTTGCTGTTTGAAGACGACGCTGAATAAGAAGCTGATAAAATAGTAAAATACCATTACTTTGATACCAAGGGGAATGAGATGGGTATCATGGTTTGCAACCTCCATTGAACATGATCGTTGAATTTGTATCACGCGAGTCGCCAGACTTATCGCCTGGTATATGCCACGACGACACACACTTCTTCCTACTTTCTCCAGGGACATGATTTATTAATATATGGATGAAAGCTTCGACTATGGTTATTTATATACACTAGAATATGACCCGCAACATGTTGAGGCCGATTCAAGCTTAGCCTCTACTAAGATTTGAAGGTAATACAATATTGATTTATTTTTCTTTGTTTTTTCTTTTCAAAATTCGTGCGATTTAAGGGTAATAAGGAAGACAAAGAAATCTGATCGATTATATATTGTAGTTGGTCTAATTAATTAGGCTTTTCTCGACAAGTTATTTTCTAGAAGTACACATATTTATAATTTGTTTGTTTGACTTTGTATTTTTCACAAAAATTGAAATTGTTTGTTAATTAAGTAGATATGCTATTAAATGTTAAAGTCACAAATATATTTATTTGAATATGAATTCTAAGAGATTCATAAAGGCCATATCATATTTTCTTATTCATTTAGTCATTATCTTGTCAATCAGTTTTTAACAATTAAGAAGTTGAAAGTTGAAAACAGGCCAACTTCTCATAAATAATAGTACTAGTACTCTATCCATTCGATAATACTCCTATAAGAGTAATATTTAAATAGTTTTGATTCAATATATAAAGTATACATTTGTTTTCGCTTATCATTTAATACGTTTTCTACGCCTAATTCTCTTTTATATTATTTATTAGTGTTCACATATTTCTCTTTTAATAGTATCATAATAAATAAGTGTAAAATTGAAAAAAAATCAATTACTAACTTTTAGTAGTATTTGCTTAAGTAATGCATTTTGATGATTGGAATATAATATATTACTTCATCTTGTCTTTATTATAAGTCATCAACCACTCATTTCTCACATACCAATGAATGATAGTTGGGTTTAAAATTCATATTAAATTTGTCACTTTTTCAACTCTAACCTTCATTAAATTATGTGTTTCACATTTTCAATTTTAAATCTCAATCAATAACATGAGTAAAGTGAGAAAAAACATTTAATGTGGCAGTTGATATCTTATATTAAGGGCCAAAAATTGTAGGTGATTAGTGACTTATAATAACGATTGGAGAAAGTAGGAACTGAGAGGGAGTAATATTTTCTAACGTTGCAATTAATAGCAATTTAATTATCTCCGAAACAAATTGACTTTCCCCGCGCTATCAGTCATTGCCTCCCCCCTCCATCACGCTTAAGAATTTTATAAACTGTGTCTTGATGAAATTTTATAGTTCTCTAATTTGACGTTTATTTGATCATAAACCTTACCCTAGACTGTACATTTGAATAGAAAATGTGATACTTATAATATTAACTAATAACCTTTATTTACAAATAAGATTAAAAAATTTCTACCTTTCATATAAACGTATGAGAGGCCCGTGATTTAAAATCTTAAAAGTTAGAGAGAAAAAATTGCTTTAACGGGTATTTGGGAGTTTAAATCTCACTATTATGTATGAAAAACATTTTCATGGCCAACTACTGTCTACTCTTAAATAGAGGATATATTGGGTAAGGAGATTAGTCACTGTAGCGGTGAATACCGTAAGTGTACTAAAAAGTTTACCTAATTTCAATATAAACCATTAAAAATATTTATATTTTACTCTCTTCTCTTCATAGTATCTTCTACTTTAAAATTATGTTTTTTTTTTGACCATAAACTTTAAAATTATGTTGAAACTTACCAACAAGTTGATCATTAATGTGACAATCCTTCACCTACATCCACACAAGTCACAATATCTATAAGCGCGTTACTCCCCCACATAATAATATAATGCACCCGCCCAAGGGGCGTAGACCAGCCGGTAAGAAAGGGGAAGGTAAGACACCGCATACCCACCAGGTCATGGGTTCGAACCCTTGGAAAGTCGTCACACCCAAAATGAGAAATCCCGGTGTGACTTCGGATTAGTCGGTTCTCTGAAGGGGGCCGGACAAAGAAGACTCTAAGAAAAAAAAATAATACTACCTCCGGTCCTAAATATAAGACCTAGATAACTTTTTTTGGAAAGATTATTTGGAAAGATTAAGGTTGCGAAATAGGTTATTAAATAATGACATATTTGATATCTTTTTAGATTATTCATTAGCTTATAAGTAAAATAAACTAGTCTAAGAGAAAAAATTAGGTAAATCAATTTATAATTCACTTATTTTTTGCTTTTTTAGGATTTTTCAAAAAAGTCATCTAGGTCCTATATTTAGGACCGGAGGGAGTATAATGCGCCCTAACAAAATCATTAGTTCCAAAAATTTGAAGTGGCTAGCATACAACGCAATATCATACACTAAGTCTAACAATATTAATTACATGTAACAAAAACAAAGTTAATTAGTCTCAATAGTATCATTCACACAACAGAGACCGTCACCAGTTGCCAGTCTCATGCATTCCTGCATCACCCTATTTTCCTTTCAAAGACTTTGATTTTTCATTTTTCAAGCTTCAAATTTCACCCTTCCAATCTTTTCCCTTGTCCTTAACACTTGTAATTACTCTGAATCTTCCCCATCATCCTTAACGTCAACATTAATTTATTTCTTCTCCCCTTATATTCCCTTTCACACTTTCAACACTCTTGATTCTCAACATTCCCCTTTCCCATCCAAATCCTCCCCATTAAGAAAACCATTTAATTCCCATTCATCCCCCATAAAATTTTTAACCTTTTCACTAAACTTTATTATAGTATACACCTCTTCACCATTACACCTTGTTTTCATCCATGGAGTTTTTCACAAAGTCAAGTGCCATTAGGCTTCGTAGCCACCTAGACAAGTACCTCGTGGCGGACCACGGCCGAGAAAAGGTCCGACAAAGCAGAAACGGGTCATCAAGTAAGTCCATATGGGTGATAGAAGTAGTACAAGGAAAAACAACGTTGTACGTTTCAAAAGTTGTCATGGCCGTTACTTAACGGCCACGGAAGATCCTTTTCTGTTAGGGATGACCGGGGAAAGGGTAGTTCAGGGAGACTTTGAAGTGGATGCTGATTGGAAATATGAGTGGGAACCGGTAAGAGATGGGTTTCAGGTAAAACTTAAGAGTTGGTGTGGTAAATATTTGAGGGGTAACGGTGGAACGTTACCGTGGAGAAACGCCGTTACGCATGATGAGCCTAGTAATTACTCGGCAACGAGGAATTGGGTTTTGTGGGATGTGGAGGCCGTGGAATTGGCTGAGTTGACGTTGGATTGTTCGGTTTCTAATGAGAGTGTTATGTCTTATTCCTCTGTTTCTGAAGAGAATTTTGATGGTTCTGACCCGTCTTCACCTATGTCAGTTTTTTCATTGAGTTCTTCGACTAATCGGAATTTAAAGATGCAGGTATGTTCTCAATGCTCTAATGATTTATGTCTGTTTGCTGATTTTGGTGTTAGTTTTTGGAACATCATTTGATTTTGGAGGTGGTTTGATCTGAAAGAGCTGGGATGAGAATACTGGTGTGTGTTAATACTAAAAGCTAAAATATTATGGAAATCAGATTCATTGATAAACGAAGATAAAGTGTTATGACTGATAATTAACTAATGAAGCATTGGAAGACATCTCAAACTTTAATGAGTTCCATAGGAACGCACTAATTCTTTCAAGCTTCATCATGAAATATAGCTCAATGATTTTCCAACAATTGTTATACTCTATGTCTTAATTATGAGATCACTTTAGCTTTTCATGGAAACAAATTAGACCATTAAATTATGACATCTACTACATGTAATTAGATGATATGTTATTTATAAGTAAAATTAATTATTTTTAAGAAAAAATTAATATATGAAGTTTTAAGTGATTAATTTGTAAACTTAATTTCCTAAAAAAATAGTGAAAGTGAGTATTATTTTTTTCCAGTTATGAACTTAGGATCTGGTTCGTTTTAATGGCCTATCTTCTTGTGGAGTTATTATAATTTTTGAATACTTATTTGATTATCGATAAGAGAGTAGGAGTATTTGATTATTAATTCCTCTAACTTTGTTCTATAATTTTATTAGAAAAATTAGCTTTAATATAGGAGTTAAAAATGTTTACAAAATAAGTTGAAGCATTTAATTATAATATAAATACATATAGGTACGAGAATTAAAATTAAATAAAAGTATAAGTTGATAGTTTACCTTTATAAATTGTAACAACTTACTAACTTTCTTTTAATGAAATAAAAGATCTTCCTGATAAGTAACATAAAAACTCTCGATCCTACTTATAACTTCAACAGTTCAACACTTCAACCTGTTTGTTAGTTCATGCCAAACAAAAAAGTTGTTTATACACGTGCCTTTAACATAAAAATATTCCAATTAGAAATATCTTTTTAGGCGAAACGCTTTATATTTGTATGTTTTATAAATTTAATTGTATGAAATGCGGTAAATTCGAAGCCAAATATTTTGAAATAAACTATTTTATAAAATAGATTGAAAGTTCAATAGATATTACTATTAGAAAAAGATAGGGGGACCCTCGAGCGGGCCATTTTTTGCCAACAAACGGGCCTTTTTGTTGCTTGTGTCAATGGTTTTAACATTAAAAAAGCGTTAAGCTTAGGAATCTACTCTATGGAAAGAATGATCAGAAATTGAAATTATTCTAACAATCAAAGCTTTATGATAAACCTTTCCTCGGTTTGGATGATGAGAACATACAAGCTTTTTATCACCTATTAATTAGTACTTTATAAAATTTAAAAAGATAGATAATTGATTAACTATAATAATCATACAGGAAATCTGTAATATTAATTTCGAATAACATGGGAAACAATCCAAAGATTAGCTTTGAGTAAGGAACTCGTGTTATAATTCTATATTGTATAGGAGGGGAATATAATTGGTGATAATGATAGGAGTAAAAAGTATTGTTGAGAGGTTGGGAGAACAAGTCACCTAAAAAGAGCCTTGCCTTGTGGTATTATTCCATTTGGATTGGATGTCCCTTACAAATTTGCTATGCATCATGCCTCCTCCATGATAAAAGTGCCCCCACCTTAACCTCTTCAATGTCTTTTTCTTACATTGAAGATTGATGTTATCTCAATTCAGAGTTTCGGCTACCATCTGCCTCTTTTATTTAGCGTGAGCCCCACTCATCCCACCTAACCGCCCTCTTTAATCGCCATTTTCATGGCTATTCATCTCAATTACTATCCCTACTCCCACTTCCTTTTCTTATTATATACATCATATTCCTAGTCTAACATCAAATTAATCTTCTTATGAGACATTATGGTTTCAAAATAAGCTATTTAATCATCATATATGACACTACCTTTTAGAGAAATAGAGGAGGTAAGATTAATCACTTTAAATTGTCTATAATTATGTTTTCCTTAAAATTAACATAGTTTACTTATGAATTAATCTAAGATATAATTGCAAGGGACATATGCTATAATTTATTAATTTAATTTGTTTCCTTATCTTCAAAAAAATAAAAAGATTTTATATTTATGACTGAAGGGAGAACATGTTACTATTATCGGTCATAAATATAATATGAAATTGAATTTTTTGTTGGAGATTCAAGTATGCAAATAGATTTCTTAGTTATAACTTATATGTGATTGAATGATATTTACCTCTTTTGAGAAAAATTTAAAGTATAAATATTTTTTAAGTGATTTTATAGCATACTTGATCTATTTGAAAAAAATAATTTGATCATATAATAAGTATCCAATAATATAAATTTTAAGCTGGGTAAATTAGTTTCAGGAAAAAATTTCAAATTTATGTATTTTAACCTTAATAATACTATCTTTTAAAAAATATTCTAAAGCATGTACAATTAATTCAACACTCACGCGAAATCAACAAAAGAAAAACGGAAATCAATCAATTCATGAACAATTATTAGGAAACAACTGTATACACAAGTTGGCCAACTATTTCACGCGTTCGCCCTAAGTTCAACACATCACAATAATAAACACATTAACGTGTCATCCACAGTGACCTTCTTTGGCTGTCGCTGACTGTATCCACATTTCAATCCCAACCGCGCACACTTTCTTTTACCCTTTCCCCTACTCACATATATATACATAACATACACTCAAACCAATCATGAGACCATCTTAATTCTTCATCTATCTCTCTCCTTCAATATAAATCCTCTCTTAAATTTGTTCCATATTTTTTTCAGATAAGTTTCAACAAGTTCAGATCAGGCATGGACTTCTTTCACAAAGCAAAGGCTGTTAGGCTGCGTGGCCACCATGAGAAGTACCTAATAGCTGATGAGGATGAAGAATCTGTCACACAAGACAGAAGTGGATCATCTAAAAACGCTAGATGGATTGTAGAGACCGTACCAGGTTATGACAACATCATCAGACTCAAAAGCATATATGGAAAGTACCTCACAGCATCAAATCAACCATTTTTACTAGGCATGACTGGTCGTAAGGTGCTTCAAACTCTGCCACGTAGGCTTGACTCTTCCCTTGAATGGGAACCTGTTAGAGATGGGCATCTTGTTAAGCTTAAGACTCGGTATGGGAATTATCTTAGAGCCAATGGTGGCTTGCCACCTTGGAGGAATTCTGTGACACATGATATCCCACATAGGACTTCCACACAGGATTGGATCTTGTGGGATGTTGATGTTCTTGATATTCATGTTCAGAAACCTGTGCCTCCTCCTGTTGCTCATTCTGATTCTCTTGACTTTGGATCTGACACCCCATCTGCTGAATCTGCTAAAGTTGCAAGCTTTTCTAGACAAGAGGTATGGTTAGGGAGATTTATCTAGTTTTTCTCATGTGGGTGTTAATGAAATATGAATTTAATTATTTCTATATGCTAAAGTTGCAAACTTTTCTAGACAAGAGATATGATTATAAATAGTGAGCATTGTACAGTTTTTTCATGTAGGGATTGGTGAAATATGAATTAACTGTGTGTATTTGTGAACGGATTATTTTAGCAAATGTGTACTTATGTACCCTTAATTCATTTCTCAATCTTTGACCGTGGGACTTGTTATTTTGGTAATTTTGTTGAATGATTTGATGATGATTTTGATTTTTTTTTTGGTGTTTTTGTAGTCTACTGATTCGAATGTGGGATCGCCACCTAAGATGGAGGGAAGGACTATATATTACCATGTGGCAGAGGATAATGGGGATGTGGATGATGAAGGTGTGCAGGGATATTCTTTGATTTTTAAAGGGAGTGGTGTTGAGCAATTAACTCGTAAATTTGAGCAAGAAACAGGGCTTGAGGGTGTTATTGTTTGCACTCGTAGTCCATTGAATGGAAAGCTTTATCCTCTTCGCTTGCAGCTTCCTCCCAACAATGTTACTATGCAGGTTGTTTTGGTTCTACCATCATCCCAAGGTCAGTTCTTTTTTTCTTTTGCCTAATTTTTCTTGATTATGAACAAATTGAATTGAAAAGCTTGTTTTTAGATTTGGCTGTGTTTATGGATTGTTAGCCTAATATGTGCTTTTGTTTTTTTATTATGTTTCAGTGGCAAGGCAGTTTGAGGAACAGGGTCTACTGTGAGAGTGTTGCAATTTTGAGTCTTGTAAAAAACAAGGCTAATCCATGTAAATATTCAGATTTTAATGTGGAAGTATTTTTAGGAATGTTGGTGGATTTCTATGCATTCATAAGCTGATTGGCTTATAGGCTTTAAACATCAAATCAAAGGCGACCATTGTGAAGGGGTGTTCATAGTTATATAACTTGTAAACGTGTGATATCTCATCACAGCTATATCGGTTTGTTAATGGCTGTCGGCTATCCTGTCGTGTAAGATCATTTTGTAATTTTTTTTAATGCTTTATTCAATTTATTTGTCAGATGATTTTTTATGCCAGATATTTTTGTTTGATGCGTTAAATTTACCTCTTATCCGAATCAGGAGTTGTTGCATAGCTGTGTGTCGTGGAATGTGGACTAAGTTCAAAAAAAGTTATTTTTCTTTTCTTTTCTTTTTTTAGAAAAACCCTGCACAATGTTTCAGCAAGATAACAACTTGGGAAAATCAATTTGTACAAGGGACTTAATAGTAGAAAAGTCTCATAAACTCTATGTATAAACTCCACGTATTAAAGTACGGTTTATACTTTAATATACTTCAAATACAAAAAGATCAGATTGTCCCTCTCTGTGGCAAGGTCATGGGTAGTGAATGACGAGGTCATGCACACGTATAATAAGATCATAGGCAACTCTAACAAGGTTATAACACACCGTGTGACAAGTTAATAGTAAGCATTGACAAGGTCATGCGCATGTATAACAAGTTCATGGGCAGGGAAGAAGGGGCAATTTGGTCTTTTTGTATTTGAAGTATATTAAAGTAAGGTCCCTAGGGAGCCTACTTTAATATGTGGAGTTTATGAGACTTTTCTACTATTAAATCCTTGTAAGGGGGTACAAATTAATTTTCCATAAGAACTTTGCGCTAAGTATGATCATTCCTAGATATTATTTTCAAATTTTTTTATGAATTAAAAATGTTTTCGCGAATCATAAAAACTTGGTAACAGAAAGAGGCATGTGAAACCCACTAATCACTTTTATATTCTGTGGGCCGGATTAGTAATATAGAAAGAGACATGTGAATATTATAAGAACAAGCGCAACTCCCGTGCCGAAGAGGTATTTCAATACATTATGAAATACACTCTTGGAGTAATAGAAAAGAGGGACTCAAAAATTTACAAAAATAATACTCCCTCCGATCCTAAATATAAGATTTAATTGACTTTTTTGAAAAATCTTAAAAAAAAAGCAAAATAAGTTAATTATAAATTGATTTACCTAATTTTTTCCCTTAAACTAGTTTATTTTACTTATAAACTAATGGATAATCTAAAAATATATTAAATATGTCATGATTTAATAGACTATTTTGCAACCTTAACCTCTTCAAAAAAAGTTATCTAGGTTTAATATTTAGGACCGGAAGTAGTAGGTTAAAAATCTCCAATTACAGACTTACAGTGACAGTCGTAGTGGAACCATGATTTATGTTTTAAAATTTACTTGGCAAATGATGAAGCCTCTCGTTCTTTTTGCTCGGTTGCTGCCTTGCTGGTCACTGAATCATGGCTTATGTTTCATGGAGTCAACAGGGCTTTGTATGCAAAGCTTTCAATTGGCTCATAGGATATTAAATAAAAACCGTGTGGCAACCAACGCTACCCTCTATTTATGGGTAATACTTTTGTCTCTCAAGTGCGGATTAGCGGATTAGTCAGTTGTCAACAAGGCCGAGTTATTGGACAATATTTAAAAAACAATTTTTCTCTCATCTCTCTCACCCACAATGGTTGTCTTATTAATTAATAGGTAAATTGGGACGAAACCCATTTTTTTAAAAAAATTAACTATTGTACAATGCAACTCAGAAAAATGTGAGGTCATATGAGGTCCTTCAAGTTTATGTCATATTCCCAATAATCAATTATAGATACTTCAAAATTATCTTGAGCTGAGATCACATAAGGATAAGGGTGGAAATACTTTAGGTCTTGCTTGGCTTGGTTATAAATAGGTTTGACTTATAGTGTAGTTGATGACATGAGTTAGACTTGTAGCCTGTAGTATGCCTTTTTGTAGGCCTGAGCCTCACCTGTTCAAAGACTGGGTCTGACTTGAACCCTATTATCAACATGCTGCCTAATAAATCTAAAAATAGGCTTATAACGATCAAAATTTATAACTACATGTTTTACTTATAACGATCAATTGCTAGGGAACCAATTACTTGGCTCCCGCGCCACTTGACACCGATTTAGCGGTCGGTGTAGTGTGTCTTGGGTCTTGTGCTTCAAGAATATTTTAGGACCTCAAGGTAAGCGGAAGTTACCCCGGGTATCGTTCTCAAAGGAACCTATAAAATGCAACTAATTTCCTAGTAACTAAATGCTAAACTTGTTTGAATAAGAAAAATTGTTATGGATTAATAATAAAAATTAGTAAAGGTGTGATATCAAAAGGGGGAAATAAGAATTGAAATAAGCAAAGATTTGGTAAAATAAAATGAAATTGCTCTTGGGAAATGATTGAGAATAACTATCCTAGCTCAATTAATATATTCGGGAGTCACTATGGTGCTAATTCATTAAATTGTCAAATCTCATGAACCCATGAGTCCAATTACTAATTAGCGGAACCCAACTAACTAGAAATTGTTAAACCCTTTAGCACCTTTGAGTTTTCTCTAGGTTTCCTAAATTACCAAACCTCACCAACCGGCAAGTCTAATACCTAACGTCATGAACCCATTCAATTAGGCATTATTAATTACCCTAGAGTGTGATTAGTGATTTGTAATGCATTAAGTTCAATTACAATTCAATTCAATAAACTATCTATCAATACCATAAGTAAATAGAAATATCTAATGAATTATAGAGAACATATGTATGACCATACATATTATTGAGTCCAAATCCCTCATTACAAGTCAAAACCACAAATAAACTCAAATAAATTTAGTCCAAATCTAAGTATAAATGACACTCCTAAACCTAGGAAAGTCATAAATACAAGAGAAAGTGAAAATAACAATACTACCCTATTAAGCATGAGAGCTCAAGTCATAACAAATCATTCCCAAGAGTAAAAAGAGTTTAGTTACCTCTCATATGAGAAGCACCAAATAGGAGAAAGTTGAGACAAATCATATGGTGAAAATATGGGGAAAAGTGAGCAAATGAAGAAAGGTTGGAGGAGTAATGAGATTCGGCGCCCCTGCAGCTTCCACAGTCAGCCTCAGCCTTCAATTCATTTCTCTCCTCCTTCCATTCTCTGCTTCGCGTGGCTCCCCCTCACTGTACGCCTCCAGCCCCTATTCTTTCTTTTCTTTCTTTGCGTCACAGCCCCCCTCCCTCACTGCACACACACTTTCTTTTAATTCATTTCAATTTGTTCAGCCCAAGTCCACTTCTTCCTTTCTTGCTTCAGCCAAAATTATCCTCCTTGGCCCAAAAATCAATTCCATTGCATTTGAGCTCCAATAACTCTAAGATCAATAAACATGTGGCTGATCTTTAAAAAATGAAGGAAGAAGGTAGATCAAATGGTCAAAACCTTAATTATCAAACATCACAAGACCAATTGATTCAATTCTCAAACCAACTCTCACTTAAAAAATGCATTTTATTTTAGTATGTAAAGGATGAAAATTACATCTTAAATATGTTTAGAGCCTCAATTAAGCATATAAAAATAATACAAATCCAAGGATTTGTCAACGTAGTAATAATATGATACACAAAAATGTAAGAATTCAAATCACATTCAAAATAACAAGAGTCTAAAAGACAAAACAAGTAGACATTTTTTTTTGAACTGAAAAAACAAGTAGACATTGACAAAGTTGGTAGTCCAACACGGGTGACAAGGGAAATGGTGAAAATGAGGGAAAAAAGAAATCCTCATACACACGTGTAAAATCCCAAATAAATCTCTTCCAATACCCAAAAGGACAAGTGAAAAATCTAAACTTTCAAAATGACTATAAATGAACCAACACCTACCTGTCATTTTAAAATTTTGCGAAAAGACAAAATTACTCTCATACTAAAACCCAAATTGCGAGAAGAGAGTGAGTGTTAGGGTATTGGACATATACCCTAAAACGTAATATAGAAAGATGATTCCTAAAAATGACAATAGCCACTTCGTAGAAAAATACTAGTAACAAAATTCTGCCACTAAAAGAGAGATTCTGTCACCAATTTTTTTAACATTGGCCAATTTTAGAGTGGATTCCGTGGCTAATGATTTTGTACAGTTTATGTTGCTTTTACTACAGCACCTTGCCCGTATTTATTATTTTTATTCTCATCCTTGTTTACTTGATTATTATAAATTAAAGAAACTATGTAAAACGTGATAAAAATTATAAAAATGTAATTATATTTAAAAATAAGACTAACTCCATGTACAAGTCGTATACTAGATAAGACGCGGGTGACTACATGTTTTAAGGGAAACAATAAAACTAATGAAGGATTTTGACAAAAATACCTATTGTTTGTCAAGTGCGACTAGAAGGTAGTGATATTGTATATCACGGCACGGGTGAGGGTTGGTTGGAACGCGATCCTAACAATTTTGTGTGATGTGTTAGGTTGGTTAATTAATTGTGTCGGGTTATTAATAATACTAGTAGATACTGTATATATTAGTTTAATGTTTGGTTTGGTTATTACTATATTGCTTACGTTCCCCAAAATACCACCAAGAAAAAATCACTACGTGGACAAACCGTATGTGCAAGAAAAAAGAAGTATCGTGTTCTGCGATCTCCATGAGTAATAGAGGATGTAGAGCCCATGCATGTAGTGTGCATTTGGTGTATATGTTACTAATACTTTCTCTTATATCAATTATAAGATGATTTTACTTTTTTTTAAAACAAAATTAAGGATGCAAAATTAATCCCTTTCAAGTGACTATAATTTACTTTTTTAAAAAAACTAATTTATTTTACCGATAAACTAACCTATGATCTAATTATGTATAATATAATACTCCCTCCGGTCCTAAATATAAGACCTAGATGACTTTTTTAGAAAATCCTAAAAAAGCAAAAAATAAGTTAATTATAAATTGATTTACCTAATTTTTTCTCTTAAACTAGTTTATTTTACCTATAAACTAATGGATTATCTAAAAATATATTAAATATGTCATCATTTAATAACATATTTCACAACCTTAATCTCTCCAAAAAAAAAAGTTATCTAGGTCCTATATTTAGGACCGGAGGTAGTATAATTTAGTAGCCAAAGAAGCTTTCTTAACTTTCACACAAAAAGTCAAATAGGTCTTATATTTTAAAACAGAGAGTACAATTTTATTTTCTATTAGTAATTAATAATATAATTATTGATTATAGTCTCATTGCACATGAGAGGTGATAGTTTGTCTTTTTCCTTAATTCTAGTATATGTATGTGTATCTATATATATGCTTTAATTCTATAAATTTATATTGAATTTGGTTCAGACACTTTAAAATCCATAATGGGTATCTTAGGGCCCGTTTGGAAGCATGAAAGTAATGGGCTGAATCTGAAAGTGAGGAAAGTGTTTCACTTTACCAAGAAAGTAAATGATGGGCGACTGTTTGGTTGGCTAATAGAAGAATCTGAAAGTGCATTTTTATTAAAACAACATATTTTTAGTGTAATGAATGTGGACCTTAAATGACAGTAATACCCCTTCTTATTGTAACATTCCCAAAAAGCCCCTGATTGAAAAAAGAAACCTCTACTAGGACTCCTCTTTTTTCTGCGAAGCTTGCTCTTCTCTCCATCAAGGAGGCGCTGTGTTGAGGACCAAGGTGGCCAGCTGGAGAATGGAAGATAGAAACTTGGGGACTGAGTTGTGGGAGACGAAGTTTGGGAGGTTTACAGGTTTGGGGTTCAAACTTTTCGTTCTTAGTTGTGAAAAAATAGTGTGAAAATATATCTTATTACACATAACTCATGGAGAATCACATAACAAATATATCTGCGATTTGGGGTGAGATTTGAGTGAAGGCCAAACTGAAGCATGGGGTTCTGTTTGTTTGATAGGTATGAACTGAAGTATGTAGTTGTAGTTTGAGTTTACTGCATGTTTAATTGGTAATTAATGATCATCATATTTGTTTTGTGATATATTTCAGCTCAGATTTGGTGTTTTGTAAGAGCGTTTTGGCTATGTCTAACGTAAATCAATTTTGTTTTTAATTTGTGGCTTTGAGTTTGTAACAATTCTGTTAAAGAATCTAGAATTTCTATTTCCCTTTAGGTATTGGATATATGGTGATGTAAATGGGTGAGTTTATAAATCTGGGAGTATGGTTACTTGTGGTTAAAATCTCAATTTGCTAGATATACAAATGCTCATTCTTTAAATAATCTCTTTGAATTTGGATAATATAGTGTTTGCTCCTTAGTCAACTTTTATATTGTAATTAATTTTCTTGTTCACCATTACATAATTTTGCAGGTATATTTTGCTGGCTTGGGGTGCTTACAAAATGTGAGGGCTGCTCTTTACAGAGGAAGGGCATTGAAGTGCACACACACTACATTTTTTCAGACGCCATGGACAGAACATTGGATAGGGGAAGACAATGGGCATCTAGATGTCATGGAGTTGGAGATGTTGAATTTAATTTATTTTAGGTTACTTGTTTGTGTTGTGAGGACGAGTGAAGTTGTACTGTTTGTGGAATGCATTAGGCATAGAACATATCTGTTGCACTCTGTGTAATTCGATTGTTGTAAGTGTGAAATGACAAAACATTGCCAATGTATAGTATGCATGTAAGTTTTAATTGCCAATGTAAAATCTGGAGTTTTTCAATTGTGTGGTTAAAAAGAATCTATGTCACTTGGTAAGTAGGTTGACTGAAAAGCAAGTAGCTGCATTGGTGCTGCATAGGTTAAAAGATTTAAAGTTGTTAAAATTGATTTCAACTTTCTGAAATCGAGTTTGAGAGGATAAAATCGATTTTACTTGAACGAAATCAATTTTGAGAGGTTAAAATCGAGTTTACCTGAACGAAATCGATTTTGAGAGGTTAAAATCGATTTGACCTGAACGAACTCGATTTTAAGCAGTTAAAATCGATTTTAACAGTGTGAACTCTGTAATATGACACAGCACATTTGAAAAATGTTCCATATGTGGGAACGTCAATTGAACCTAACTGCCGAGAGTGTGTGCCTGTACAAGGCTTCAGTTGATACAAATGACAATAAAGAGGGGAAAATGTAAAATATGTTATACAATTGACGTTCACAAACAAAATACACTAAATCCACATTACAACATCAGCTACTAACTGTCAAGACAAAACCAAAAGTCTTGAGAAACAAACACTGACATAGTAATACCCATTGAAATCCTGCCCTACAACTAACACAAAGATGGATTCCGAGTCTGGTGAGCACACCCCAAGCACGTTTGTTGTTAAGTCCCCTTTCTTATTCCTATAACGCCCTCTTGCGTGCGCTGGCACATGTACAGGTATGTGGGTTCCATCTAATGCCCCTACACAACCCTGCAACAAAAGAAGGTAAGGATCACATAAAATCACTCAATATGAATACATTACAAACATTTATTCGAAATGACAAACATAAAATCCTTGTATGCGCTGTGGGGATTTCAAAAGATGTGACTGTAATTTCAACACATCTCTTAGAACGATATTGAAGTTCCTACTAATTGTTTCTCCAGACCGGCTAAACTCAAAATGGATCACCCTATTCTTGTGATCATGGGCCAGAATGTTTAAAAACATTGTCACTTGTTCATCAACTAACATATGGGTTGTTGGTTTCAATCCCCCAATTGTGTCCAGCATGTGACATAACCTGTCAAACGTTGATATATATATTCTAATTTGGTTGAAGCATGTTGTGTCGTTGCTATAGATCATCGCCCTTAAGCATGCCCTCTTCACATGGAAATCTAACCTATATGTGCTATCGGGTATGTGTCTTAGGTTATACGCGGTACATGCTAGCATCGTCACCACAACCGTCCTCACAGCTAGCAGTATGGCTATGCAGACAACCACAAATTCATAATGCATTTGAGCATGTATTTCATCCATCACCTACAAAAAATGACCCAACACCCCTTTCCGATATCAACAGGATGTACAATAAAATGCATCATACCCACCCACACACCTGTTGAAAAACTTAATTGATTTTAGACTTTGCCTACAAAAATCGATTTTGGCATCCTAAAATCGATTTAGTAAAAAATAAATAGATTTAAAATCGATTTGGTCATTGTAAACTCGATTTTGCCATCATCAGTTTACTCAAGTTGGACCTTTTCAACTGACGTCACCCCCAAATTTTTCCCAACAGTGTAGCTAAACACAAGCATTTGGACAACAACTTCAAACAACACCCAGGCAGATTTTTACTATGTAACTATAGTTTGGAAACCAATCATTGCTAACTCATCAATTTTAAAGTTCAAACCAATTCATTGAAGCAAAAAGCAAGCATCACACACACAAAACACTTCAAAAGAAACACAAACAGGGTCATGAAGAAGAAATGCAAACATGTTTGGGTTCACCATCAATGCCTAGACAAAAATAAAACTTCTCCACCAATATGAAACTACATTGATCACCCTTACCTTTGTCTCCTTACTTGGCACAATCTGCAGCTATCTAATTTGAGTTAAATGCCACCCACGACAACCCACACCTCCTCACTGACAAATTCGTGTCTTGCCTGAAGCTCTCAACGTTTGTGATGTATTTGGTTAGAGTAAATGAAGGGCAATGTGGTATTTAGCACATGGGCCCACACTCAATTTTGGTGGGAAGCCAAATTTGTATTTCTATTCTTAATTTTGGAGGGAAACTGAAAGTAAAAACTTTCTAATTCAGAGCTACAGTTTCTGCCTTCCAAACCGCTTGAGAATGTGAATTGATTTCACTTTCAGATTTAGAGCAAAACTTTCCTGCTTCCAAACGGGCCCTTAGTTTTCCAATATCAGCACAATTCATATATCTCATTATTAAAAAATTGTTTACTCAATAATTCATTTCATAAAAAATTTTATAATAATTTTGAGCAGTTTGGCTTAAACTTAGTGATTTAAACTAATAAATAATTACCGAAGGCATTTTCCTTATAGTGTTATGCATTCAAATTGCAAATGGTTGATAAATGTCCAAGATTTTATACTTAAAAATTATTGTTTATAATATGGATGCTATTTTAAAATGTCTTCTTTTATTAAAAACAGAACTTGATTTGTATAAAAAAACAGAACTTGATGCATATTAAAATCTGTACATAGTAAAACATTTAAAGTTTGATGGTTGATATGGTAAAAAATCCCCCTTCGATGATTTTTGAATTGAGGGGATCTAAATCCAAGATTTTTGTGGCTCTCAAATCCAAGATTTCTGTGTGTTATCGTCCGTGCAATCCTCCGCAGGCTAATATTCCTATCCCTACTTTTCCAATATCGCTTCATGCCATATCGCCTAGGTCTCTCTTTATATAACACTCCTATATAGGATTGAAACTCCTATATAGAGTATATATAACTTCTCTTTATTTAGTTTCATTTATTTTTTTTTTTACATAAAAGTGAACATACGTGCATACTTTCTTATTAATTACTGAGGTCTCGTTACTTATTTCTCTTCTTCTTTAATTTTCTGTGATTCTGCTCTGTAGGGCATAGAGATGTTTGAAATCATGATTCAAGGAGTGAGCAGAGGCGTGAATGAATGTGCTTGCAGTTATTATACAAAAAACAAAATGTAATAGTCCAAACCAGTGTTGTAAGAACCGGACTGGACCAGTCCAACCGTCGACCGCTTCACATTCTGTCTCAACGGTTATCCGGTCCAACCATCGGTTTGAGCAGTTAGACCGTGTTAAACCATGACCCGAAGCTTTTTCCGGCTCACCTTCCGCTTCAGCTTTTACAACATTGGTCCAAACTAAAGATACTTAATTACATGCATGTATTAGTAGCTTATGTAACGCCTCCTTTTCTCTCCCTCCTCTCCCTCACTTTCACTAATCATAGTCATTCATTTCATCTAATGGTCATAATATCTCACTTATCCCACAACTCATTCCTCCTTTGATACACACAATCTCACCCTCTTCTCTCTCATCATTCTAGATTAAGAAAAGAATCTCTCACATTCACCAAGAAATTGGAAGGAACAAAAATTTGTTGAGAAAATTTGGAATTATTTTTCTTAATTAATCATAAACTGCTATTTTATTCGAAAAATAAATTATATTATTTTAATTATATAATATAAAAAATATTAAGACAATTCATGTCTTAGTATTTTAACAAAACTTCCTATTTCACTTCAATTTCCTGTTTCAAAACGGTATTTTATCAAAATAAAATACTGCTATTTTGATAATCAATCATGATTTGGGTGGGACAATTCATGTCGTAACAAAAATAATTATAATATAATATAAATTATTAATAATAACAATTAATCTCTCCCCCATAATAATCAATCATTGATTTTCCCCTTTTATTATCTTATTAAAAATAACAATTAATCTCTCCCCCATGATTTTCTCATTGTCAATGCATCATTTTTGCAAACAACCTATTATTTCTTATAACAACATCTCTTACATAAATTAATCGAAAAACTTATTATTGTTGAAAAACAACAATATTGCAATAAAAAAGCAAATATATCACTTGTCTTATTTGCATTATAATAGGGAAATATGAATAAAATGGTTTTAGTAAAAAAAATGACAATAAGAAATTGGTGAGTCATGTCTACCAAAGAAATAGGTCTATTTGTCTTCAGCACGGAAGAAGAATATGCTTGGGAATTTCATAACTTAATGTGGGTGTTGATATCTGAGCTTGAGTTTGCAATGAATTGTCCCATTGTAATCATTAGTGATCAACTTTATTTTAACAAATTTGAATTAGACTTTTTAATACGATTTGGTTAATATTCTCAGTGATTAAAAATAATATTATTTGGAAATAATATTGATGATTCCAACTGAAAATCAATAATTTCCTATTTAAAAAGAAGAAAGAATAAAATAGGCGATTTTTATATGATTGACTAAAAATATGTAATTTGGTTTTTGAATAAAATAGGAAGTTTAATGTCCAAAAAAGAAAAAGAAAATGATAGAAATCATGGTATAAAATAAAATAGGAAGTTATAATCATTGAAACGGTGAAAGTATTAATTGAAATAGGAAGTTTTGTTAAAATACTGGTTAGCAGTTTATAATTTATTTTTGTTAAAATACTAAGCATGAATTATCTTAGTATTTTTGTTATATTATAATTATTTTTGTTATGACATGAATTGTCCCACCCAAATTATGATTGATTATCAAAATAGCGGTATTTTATTTTGATAAAATACCGTTTTGAAACAGGAAATTGAAGTGAAATAGGAAGTTTTGTTAAAATACTAAGACATGAATTGTCTTAATATTTTTTTATATTATGTAATTAAAATAATATAATTTATTTTTCGAATAAAATAGCAATTTATGATTAATTAAGAAAAATAATTCCAAATTTTCTGGGCAAGTTTTTGTTCCTTCCAATTTCTTGGTAAATGTGGGAGATTCTTTTTTTAATCTAGAATGGTGAGAGAGAAGAGGGTGGGATTGTGTGTATTAAAGGAGGAATGAGTTGTGGGATAAGTGAGATATTATGACCATTAGATGAGATGAATGACTATGATTGGGGAAAGTGAGAGATAAAAGGAGGGAGAGAAAAGAAGGCTATCCTGGCCGTTAGTATCATTCGACATGATTTGCAATAATGAATAATAAATTAAATAAATTATTACAATTTGGGTATTATTACAAGGGCAAAATTTGTAAATGATGTTCGTTATAGTAGTAATTTAAGGTGGAACGATATTTTTAAGAGGATTGTTCATACAGCCCTCAATCTAGCCTGTTCTCCCGTACTCCTTTTTTTATAACTCTCCTTTAAATCTTTTAATCGTTTTGAACATGTTAAAAAACACTCGTAATTTTGGGTGAATTAGATCGGGTTGGACCTGTACCAAGTTAATCATCTAGTGTTCTAGACCGACAAGTCAAGGGTCAACCATTTACTTTATTTCCTCTTTCCTTTTTTGTTTTCGTTATTTACTTTTTTATGGATTTTTTTTTTTAATTTTTTTATATAATACTGAATTTCGGACCTTATATCTTGATTTAGATATTTTTATATTTTGAGTTGAAACCATCGATGTCCATGATAATACTGAAATTATTATCTAGATCAATCTACATTTCTTGTAATTTTTGTTTTGCGTGAACTCTTTCGAAATTCGGCAAAATTCGGCAAAATTTGATAAAGAACAAATGAACTAGCGTTTTATAGCTAATTTGCATTCTATATACCATTATTATATCATTTTTATTTTAAAATTACTATGTAAATTTTTTCTAAAAATATTGTTGTCTTATACATATTATGTATGTCATGTATGTATTCTGATTGTAAGATTTCACATCCCCGATTTAAAAATAATTTTCTATCCAAGCCTAAACATTAAGAAAAATAAGGACATTTAGATCAAATGCATATTGTTTTTTTTTGGAACAAAGGCGTCCAATCAATTAAAAATATTAAAATGAATCATTTATTGTTGCCACATATGCAAACGAATAAAATCACCAATAAACACTATAAACACCATGACCGTTATATAGTATTAAACCGAATAAAATCTTCAACTCAATTAAAGGCATTAAACTCTATGACAATAATATGCATTAAAAGTGTGGAGAACAAAAAATATAACTTAACTTAATGAGGAATCAATTGATTTAAAACAATCAATGTCGTCATAAAAGATCAATAAGTCCTCACTGAATTGAATAGGAAATAATTTTGTCAACTGTAAAAACTACCAAAATTAATTTTGAAATAATTTAACTTAATGAGAAATCAATTGATTTAAAACATTCAACTTTTCAGTAATTAAGTCCTCACCCAATTGAATAGGAAATAATTTTGTCTCTGTCAAAGTTAATTTTCAAATGAATGATTCCTGAATGAAAAATTATTTCAAATGAATAAGCATTTATTTTGTTTGATATTAATTAATATAAATTAGCTGTGAGCTGAATAGGAAATAATTTTGACAATTATAAAAAATGGTAGAGTTAATTTTCAAAAGTTTTCCAAATCAGTTATATTCGCAATAAAAAAAATAAAAGGCTCAGGCCAACAAATTAAGATAACTCTAAATAGTGGCAACAGTGAAACACAAACAAACACCCCTGCTATCATTCTCATTCTCATCTCCTGCTTCATTCTCAATAGCTCTCTCCCTCCCTCCTTCATCCATCTCCAGTGGGGCCCATTCCCAATCCAATCGGCCAGGTACTTTCATTTCTCCCCCACACCTATATTAATATAGTCCCTCCATTCCTAAATATAAGATCACTTTGGTTAATTTAGGGAGACTAAGATAGACAATAAAATTACATGATCTTCCCAAAATCCCCTCAATTACTTAACTTTAAAAGGAGAAGATATTTTCAATGAAAAGAGAGAATATAAGGGTAGTTTGGATAAAAATTGAGATAAAATAGAAAGTGATCTTATATTTAGGAACTTATTCACTTTTCCAGAGTCTTATAGAACGGAGGAGGAGGGAGTATGCTTTAACATCTATTTTATTTCTCTGTTTCTCCCACGGTTAGTTCCTCTAGGATAGGATAGGAACTACTCCGTATTTATAGAAAATACAATTTCATTATATTGCTTGCTAGTTTGGTGTATTGTATATTTGTATCTATGTTTTGTTCGGCGTATAAAAAATCTGCGAAACCCAAAACTTCAATCCCAAATTTTTTTCCAAAATTTCGGTTTCCAATCAATTCTTCAGCTTTTACAAGGTCAGAGATCAATCATTCATGTATAAACCCTTTTGTTTTTTCCCTTCAACTCCAAAGTTTTAAACTCTGTTCTTCATTGTATAATAGTAACTCTCTTTATCTCACTCACTCCACAGTTACATATGCAAAATAAGGATCTGAACTTCTTTAGAGGGAAAAGGGGATTGTTTAGAACATAAGATGGTTTCTCTTGTAACATGCATTCAAGTCCTATTATGCTTGGTTTATGTGTACTTGGACATTTTAGAGGCAGAGGCTCTTTGTAAATTTATGTAGGCTTGTTTGGTTGTGTTTTTGTTTCATACCAGTCCTCACAATGTTTACTTTTCAGGATAGCATGGCTGTCAAAAGGAAAGCAGATTCAGATTCACTGACATGCTCTAAGAGATTGAAAGACGTTAAAGTTGATGAATCAGAAGAAGTTCATCCGTCTGGAACATGGGCTTATCTTCCTGATAGTATTCTCATAAACATTTTCCTCATACTTCCCATAGCCTCAATTTTGAGTTGCAGGTGTGTATGCAGTAGTTGGCGTTCCATTATTTTGGACCCATATTTTGCTAAAATGCATTTTCAAACTGCACCTAGGAGTATCTTGTTGCGTACAAACAGTAAAAAAAACGTGTTTCAAGAACACTCCATTTACTCGACTTTGATGGACTCGAGAGATTGCCATGTAACCACAATTGTTCATTTAAGAATTCTCCTACATCCACTTGTGCTTGTCACGTGAAGCTTGGGATTAAGCTCAAGCTTCCTCTTCGTGATTCTAAAAGCGTGCTTGACACAATGCTTGGGGCTAGAAGGAGGGGTAAGAAAAGGACTACTATTGGGTGTAAGCCAAAAGACGACAGGTTCAATATAGTAGCTTCTTACAATGGTTTTCTTTGTTTGTGTGAACCATTATCTAAAAGATTTCTTTATGGTGGTATATATGTAACAAATCTATATCTATCGACACTTGTTTGCAACCCTCTTACAGGAGAGTTTATTAGACTTCCAGAGTCTGGTGCTAGTAGAGTGTTTGAATGTCGTGATATTCATTTTGGATTAGGTTATGTAAAGAAAACTGATGAATATAAGATGGTCAAAATATACCAATGGTCCCATCATGACCTTATAACTGTTGATGTATACACATTGGGGACCAAATCATGGAGAAACATCAAAAATCATGGCTTACCGTGCACGTTTATTAGTTATCATACTTCTTTGGATGGATCACTTTATTGGCTTACCTGGTCCATGTCGTCCATGTCAAATAGAGCATCAATTTTATGTATTGACTTAGAAAGTGAGACACTAAATCGACTCCCTTGTCCCTTTTTATATGAAACAAGCATATATAATCTAGTCATTGGAGTATTAAAGGGAAGTCTCTGCATATGTGATCCATTAACGGAGTTTAAGTTTTGGACCATAAAAAAGCATGGGGATGGTCATTCTTGGACTGAAGTTCTCAACTTAAATGTCATAGCTTCAACAAATGTCATGGATTCAACTTATTGGGCAAAACAGCACATAGATTTCATTGGACATGGAATGCTGGGTTATGATTGTGAAGAACAACACTTTATCTATTATAATCTAGAAAAGCATTTATTTAGCTACTTTGAGTGTCCTGGAACATTGTTTAAACTTGAATCAATTGCTTATTCTCCAAGTCTTATTAGACTAAAGGATAGCCTGAAAGGAGACGATGTTGAAGTGTTTAATGTTCATTCAAGGTAATTTGGATTTCTGGAGTTTTGTTATTTTGCTTTTTGGTGGTTTTTTGTTATATAAAGTGACATCAATTAATTTTTATAATTAATTTTGGGGTAATTAATTAGAGGTCCCCCACAAGGGAGTTAATACTGGAAAAGTCCCAAAAGTTGAAAATATTAATGCAGGGTCCCAAGGGACCTCACATTAATATATTTGAAATGTGAAAAGACAGTTTTGCCCTTAGCCTTAAAAAAAATTTACTTCCTCCCTCACCCACCCCCTCCCCCCACCCTTCCCCTCCAGGCCGCCCCCCACCCCCACTCCAGCCCCCCACCTTCCCTCCATCTCCACCCCCACCCCTCCCCCCTCACCCACCCAGTTCGGCCCCCCTCCCCCACCCCCTCCCCCCACCCTCCCTCCCACCCCCACCAGGGTCGCGAGGAGGAGTGGGGGGTGGGGGCGTGGAGGGAGGAGGGTGGGGGGGGACTGGGGAGGGTGGGGTGGGGGAGGGGGGGCGCTGGGGAGGGTGGGGTGGGGGAGGGGCGCTGGAGGGGAGGGTGGGGCTGGAGGGGGTGGAGGCTGGTGGGGGTGGGAGGGAGGGTGGGGGGAGGGGGGCCGAACTGGGTGGGTGAGGGGGGAGGGGTGGGGGTGGGGATGGAGGGAAGGTGGGGGGCTGGAGTGGGGGTGGGGGGGCGGCTTGGAGGGGGAGGGTGGGGGGAGGGGGTGGGTGAGTGAGGAGAAGGGGGAGGGGGTGGGTGAGGGAGGAAGTAAATTTTTTTTAAGGCTAGGGGCAAAATTGTCTTTTCACTTTTCAAATATATTAATGTGAGGTCCCTTGGGAACCTACATTAATATTTTCAACTTTTGGGATTTTTCCAGTATTAACTCCCTTGTGAGGGGCCTCTAATTAAATTTCCCATTAATTTTTATAGGTGTGCCACATTTAAATTGCGGGAGGATGAAGAGGTTCTGTATCTACGCAAACAGAAGCCTGATAAAGAGCATTTGTGGTTGGATTTTGGGAACTTTTAACAATGTTCTGTTCAAAAATGTTTGTAGGCATCATATTTAGTCCCTTATTATTTATATATCTATCTATTAAACACTAAAGCCAAAATCCCCATTTGCTATTGGGGGAGTTACTGTTCATTACAGGTGGCGTCCATGTGTCATCTGATTGACAAATATGGGCCCACTTACTACACTCATTCTCCCTTTTGCTGGACATGTTTGCACTGCTTCTACGTATTAGTCGGAGAGAGAAAGTCAATGCTCACTTTTTCACCTTCTCCTTTTGCTGACAGTGGGTCCAACTGGACTTCTTTTAGATTTATTTGGTCGACAAATGATATCTTCTCACCCAGAAAGCATTAAGCGTGTTCAACAAGCTCAAGCTCCCATCAATTGCTTCCTTTAAAAGCTTTATTTGTTGAAGTTTGAATTCACGTACTTCCATGTGCTTCTCTCTCCCTCTTCCTCTTGTCTTTCTCCTTTCCCATACTCAACCCAGTCCAAGCTTCCTCAACCGAGTAGAAACTTTCTCCTCCCCATACTCCCTTCCCACTGGACGCCGCCAAGCTTTCTCACTTCCTCTTTCAACTATTAGCTCAAAACCCCTTGCTCTGATCCTTCTGTCACTATGGTAAACTCAAAAAACATGGAGAGTTTGTCTCTCTCTCCACCACAGTCCACTTAGCCGACCACCGCCACCGTCGCCGATCTCCGGAGGGTTCATCCTTCTTCACCGTTTTCACACCCAAGTCGTAGTGCCGCTGCCGTCCTCTCCGTTTTTCTCCTCAACTCTGTCGCCGTCGCCGATCTCAGACGCCACCGTCGCCGGAAAATCCTCTCTCCGCCACCATTCTCTTCACCCTGTGGCCGATCTCCTCCTCTCTCTGCCGCCTTCCTCCTCCACCGTCGCTGCTCCCTCATCCGCGGCCAACCTTTTCCACCAAACTTTCTCACTTCCTCAACCGAGTAGAAACTTTCTCACTTCTACCAAAGAAAGCTATTAGCTTTCTCCTTTCAACTTTCTTGTGATATAATCTACTTTGTATTTGTGGGTCTCTGTCTATTTCTGTCTATATTTGATTTTTATTTTATTATGACGTTGTTTTAGACTTCTCTTTGATATAGGATATTTCTTATTTTGAGAGAGAGCAGGTTGGTCAGTGCATTTGATCCCAATGAAAAACTCAGTGCTGATTTTTTTTTTTTGCAGTCACGATGCTTATTGTTTTGTGTTTGGTCCGGATTTTTCAGTTTCAATTTTATTTGGCTTATGGGTTTCCATTTTATTTGGGTATCTTTTGGAAAGTTTGAATCTTTGTATAGTTAGATAAGTTTCTTCTTATCTTTTGGAATCCAACATTATTGTTCTGTACAAAGGGCTCAGATATAGGAGAAGCTTGAAATTGGTTTTTGCCCATTGTTTTTCTGCGCAAAGGGTTCAGATCGGTGAGTTTCAAATAACTGTTCATGCTTTTGTGTTTGTTTTTCTTTATCATTGTTGATTTTGGATTCTGTATTTGTAAATTATGGCTTCATCAAGGCTCTTTCATTATGGTTTGGTGTGTTTTTGGTTGAGAATGAGAATTAAAGATGGTTTCAATGTTAGAATCTTTATAAGATTTGTGGTATGAGCTAATTGGTCTGAATAAATTGAGGGTTGGTTTTGGGTTTCTATTAGCATTCAAGGAGAATGAGAAAGTGATATTATTTCTATACTTGAAATGAACTGTGTTATTTTGTTGTGTCTCTTCAATGGGAAATTGAGAAAAAAAGTCTTTTTTTATGCAGAAAAACAAGAAGAAAGAAAGTGTCTGCATGGAGAGTTTTTTCTTTGAAGGATCTACACTCAGCTACAAATAATTTTCACTATGATAATAGGCTTGGAGAAGGGGGATTTGGCAGTGTATATTGGGGTCATCTTTGGGATGGATCACAGGTGAGATTAAGTACTTGCTGCTCATTTCTTTGTTGCATGCTTGTAAAATTAGCTTCAGTGTATGATTGCACTTTAATTTATTATTCTGGATGTGATTGCAAATGCTCCGAGTGTGCAAGATAATTGACTTAGTCTGCACAATAACATGCTTACTGATATAACTAGATTCTGCCATGAATATTTTCAGTGTGACTTTCAGTTGGATACTATCTTTACTGCTATTGGAAAGGTCTGGGATACTCCAGTATTCGTATTGGTCAACTATTATAACTCTTAAACGTGTAAAACTTAAGAATCCAACATTCATTACAATAAGTTTGAATCTTTGTATAGTTAGATAAGTTTGAATCTTTTGGAAAGTTTGAATCTTTGCAGCCACGATGCTTATTGTTCTGTCTCATCTCTTACCATGGAGTTGATAAGTTTCTTCTTGATATGGTCTTTAATAGAAAGTCTCTTCCCAAGCATTCATGATATTGGTACACTGATTAAGACAACCTTGCAAACCTCAGTTGTAGCTATTATTACCCTGGAACCTTATTTTGTGTAGTAAGAATAACATGCAAGTTACTTGACTATAATCCTTTATGTTCTAAGCTAAATAGAAAAACTATTTCTTTTGAATGGATTGCAGAAGATTTGGTGGCTAATTTAAGACAACCTTGCTTATTTCTTTTTGCAATGTCAACAATTTGATTAACTCATTATGTCATTCTCCCCATGCAACTCATGGGAGTATTACTAATGGAGCTGATAAGTTTTTTCTTGATTCGGTCTTTGATAGAAAATCAAATTCATAAAAATGCTGCATTTAACAGAAAATCTAATTCATAAAAATGCTGCATTTAAGGGAAAACAGTAGAAAAAGCACTCAACTACTATATTGAGGCAATCAGGAAGCATATTTTTATTTATGTATGGAACTAGAATAGTCAGTTTTCTTAGAGAATTGTAGATTTTAAGAACTTTGCTTTTTCCTTTTTTGGGTTTTGGTTATGAACTGGGTTTTTATATTTAAGATTGTGTTTTCAGATTGATTACTTTGCTTATACACTATGTTGTGTGGAATATATATTGTTGTTTTTTTGGTTGGTTGTTTTTTGTGGTTTTTTTTGGTAGTAATATATATTGTCTTTCTTGGTTGGTTGTTTTGCCTTTGAGATATCTAAGCCTTGGGTGGATATCTCCATGGGATTACCAATCCTTTATATATGTAAGTGCTAAGTTTTGTGAGATTTTCTATCTTTTGAACCACCAATTAATTTGTCAATCTAGCAGGAATACACTTATGCTTAGGCTAGAGTCCTCAATCTTGCAGTCAAGTTTCCAATCCATGTCATGAAACCAATAAAAGAACTTGGCAAAGGGGATTCTGTAATAAAGCTTCATTGCTTAAGGAAAAACATATTCTCTTCTCAAGAACTTTTATTTTGTTTGTTTATCCTTTGGCTATTTTATCCATCAATTGTACCTAATATATGTTGCATGATTATGGTAAAATAGCCTCTGATATATGCTTCACCTTTAATCCACCCAAATTTAGTTAGTATGTGAATTACACTGACAATTTTATAGAATGTGGAAATGTTAAAAGATTACTCTAATGATTTTTCTTATACTGCTCTATCTCACTAATGCTATGTTGGTAAATTAGTAATAATTATATATAAACCGCGCGAAGCGCGGGAAAAATGTATATAACATCTCACTAATGTTGTGCATGAAAATTTGTTACTTCCTTTTTTTGAATTAATTTTACTTTTTTTGATTATTATTGTCCTATGATGTTATTACTTTCGTGATATTTGTACAATGTTATTCTTTTTTTGTTTGAATTGTTGCTTGGAATGTTATTTTTTCTTTTGAACCATTACTTCACTTTAATGATAACCATAGTGAGATGTTTTTTGTGTGTTTTTCAAAAACAAATAGCATCACAAAGTTAAATTTAATTATAGGTGAAGCTCCCCGTGCAACGCATGGGAGATTTTGCTCGTTTGACTATAAAGATGAATGATTTGATAAGTTAAATGTTTTAACCTATATTGAAGTATTTTGACATCGTGGTAGTAAAGATATGTATTGCAACACTGTGTACTTTTTGGGTGGATTTACACATTTGCCCAAAATACTTTTACCATCCCACCCTATTCACAATCCTATCCCATCAACATTCAAACCACAATCCATTTGATCATCTTGTTGATTTTTGTTCTAATTACAATATTTGAATTTTGAATTATATTTTGTCAATTTCTCCCCAAATCATCCCTATTTTTATATTTCAATAAGGGTTAATATGCAAATCCCCCCCTCAAAGTATAGTAAAAGGTGCAGATTTCCTCTGACATATTTCTAGATACAATTTTACCCTGTAAGTAAAAAACTTGTGCAATTTAACCCTTCCGATAGGCAATAAGTTTAACATCGTCTATTTTAATACATTGAGCCTTAACAAAAAGCTATGAGCCCATCACAAATAATTAATTTCTATATAGCAAGTAACAATAGTGGTGGACAAACAGTTATTCGGTTCAAAACCGAACCGAAAACCGAAATAATCGAAAATCGGAAACGACCTAAAATGAAAATCGAAACCGAAACATTGAATAACCGAAACCGAAAAACTGAAATGCTACAAGAAAAACCGAAAACAATTAGTTTTTCTCACATTTTTTTTGTGCTAATACAACCATTTTACAAAGGAAACCGAAAAACCGAAACCGAAAACTGAACAAAAAAACTACCTAAAATGAAAACCGAAAAGCATGGGAAATAGAAACTGAAACCGAAAAATCGAAACTCATTTGGTTCGATTTGGTTATCGGTTTAATTTGCCCACCCCTAAGTAGCAATACATCACGTTTGCATTGAGCTGTGCCGTTATTGAATTGAACTTAATAATTATTTATATGAAATGTCCAACATTTTTCAGTTATACACGCTTTTGCGTGCTAAATACTACAGCAATAAAAAAAAAATAGGAGTATCATTCACCAATAATCTTCACAAGAACATGTTCCGTCTTTGAAGTGATGGAACCGAACACGATCTCTTACAATGATCTCCACATTGTAAATCCTAGATATTAATTTGGTTACCTTGTGACAATCATTACAGACTCTAAGATTCTTAAATATTCTTATGGGTACACCAGGCTTTGATCTCAATAGCCCAAAAGCTATGGCCAATCTCTCACTATGAAGCCTCAACGTATTCTGTTTTACACCATCAAGCTCTTCATCAACCATAGATGCTCCAGAATAATCAGGTGAATACCCAATTGATTCTAACTTCTCATCAATCACATTTAGAAACTCGTATATATCTTCACTTTGATCATGAGTTGTATCCCCTGCAAAGAATTCATGAGTTTCACCATCTATTTCTATCAAACTACATCCAGGTTCTTTAGTCACACCCTTGTCAGTCATCAGCTTTCTAAGCAACCCTACTTCATTCCATCTTTTAGCTGAAGCATACACTTTTGAAAGAAGTACATAGACCCCACTTCCAACAACACTTCCTTCTGATGACTCAAAAATCTGCTTTGCCATTTCTTCACTTAGCTCAACGCTTGCTTGTTGCTTACAGCATGCATCCAACAAGCTTCTCCATATGACAGCATCAGGTTTCATTGTCATTTCTGACACCAAGTTAAGAGCTTCTTCTACGCGTCTGGCTCGAGCGAGAAGATCAACAAGGCAGCCATAATGCTCTAATCGTGGTTCTATATTGTATTGCTTGATCATCATGTCAAAGTAATCTAGCCCTTCTTTCACTTTACCCCTGTGATTACAAGCACTCAATACACCAACAAAAGTGATAGAATTTGGTGAAACAACCCTAGTATTCACCATATTCTCAAAGTAATCCAATGCTGCCTCAGCTTTACCATGCATGGCAAGACCAAAAATCATTGAATTCCATGAATTTACATCTTTATCCCTCATGCTTTCAAAGACTTGTTCAGCCAATTCTAAGGACCCACATTTACAATACATATCCACCAAGCTATTGTTAATCAAAACATCACCAGCTAAATCCATCTCAGACTTCTTCAAAACATAGGCATGTGCCCACAAACCTAAAGATAAAGCACCTAAACCAGCACAAGCACTAATAACACTTTGCATTGTATAACCATCAGGCTCAAATGCATTCTGCATCATCTGTACAAACAACTTCAAGGCAGTGTCAAACTCACCAACCCTCACATAAGAATCAATCAGCACATTCCAAGAAACCCCACTTCTCTCAGGCATTTTATCAAACACAACCTGAGCCAACCCCAATTCCCCACAAGTAGCATAGAAATGAATCAAACTATTACAAACATGAACATCAGAATCCAACCCATGTTTCAAAATGTGGCCATGCAATTGTTTCCCTTCAAAAATCCAAAACAAGAAAGCACATGCCTTGAGAACAAAAGGGTATGTATGCTTATCAGGAACAACACTTTCATCTTCCATCATTGCTCTGTAGAGATCAAAAGTGAGATCTTTGAAGTGGGAACTTTTAGAGTAAGCTCTTAAGAGAGTGTTCCACATGAAGGAATTAGGATTTTGGGTGTGGTTGAAAACTTTAGTGGCATAGTGAATATTGGAGAGAGAAGAAAAGTGGAGGATTCTGCTATAGAGAAATAAGAATTGAGGGTGGTTAGTGGGTATGGAACGCAGCGTTTTGGAGTGGATTTGTTTGAGATGAGAGAGATTAATATGGGAAGGTTGGTTTAGTAAATGAAGGAGATTATTATTATTATTATTATGATCATGTCTATGGCTATGCCTATGCGGTTGTCCACCATGATTGACTGCGTTTTGGTTGAAAGGGGTTCCTGTGGATATTGTCATAGCCATTGTTAGTACTTAGAACTCACAAGTATCTCTGCTGAGGCAGAAAACAAAATGTGCCCACACATATATATCCAAGAGAGACGATATATATATAGATATACCTTAGGAATTTTAGATAGGAGATTTTGATTAGTTGAGTAACACTTTGCAGTTGTTAGTATGATTACTTGACGGGTGATTGTTGAACACACTCATTTAACTTAAAATCTTCTACATTTGTATCTGTCATGCATTAACTCATTTACTTGCATTGTTTGTACATGTGTGTGTGTTCAAAGATTCATGCATCCTCCTGTCCTTCATATTGCACAAATTTAACTTAAGAAACCAAAAAAATGTAGTGAAGAAAACAAGATAAGTTACTTGATTGTATTATACTCCGTGTTAGATGATATTTCTGACAAGTTTGTGTGTATCATTAAAATGTATATCAAGTTATAAGTTAATAAAATAGTTTAAGAAAATGATAAATATAAAAGATGAAATGAGACAAAAATATATTACTCATTCATCTGGTGCTAATTGTAACACCACTTTAACTTTTGTTGAACAAATTGTATAATGATTTAAAATTAATCATTTTAAAATGTTTATAATAATCTTTTAAAAATGGTGACACGTATGATTAATTGATTAAAAAATTATGTTCTCAAATGTTTGCTTATGTTTTGAAGATTTGTAAATTTATTTTAGTTTATATGGATTTAACTAAAGCATAGTATATATTCGTCGATTTTTTTCCCTCAGTACTAGTTCAATTAATAAATTTCATGTGGTCACTTTTTTATTTCAGAAATAGGGTTTACTTTGTAAAGCATATATATTCATATAAACAAAATACTACTGTCACGAACGATTTAACATGATTTTGGAGGCAAAAGCACAAAAGTATAGATGCGAAAAACTGGATATAATTAACCTCTTCAAATTCTCGATCTTCCAATATTCATTTACATGCATATCGCTCAATCTAAACAAAACAAAACAAAACAGAGATCATTATCTCTTACATTAGAAAATAAATTGAAGAAGTTTAAATGGGCTGTCTCTCCCATAAAGCTGACCAAGATAAGAAATTCAAACTTGTTAGTGGTGCAGTGGTGCTTTACTGTTGATACAATCTAATATTTTAATTTTCCGAAAAGATTGGTGAGTGTCCTTTGTTGACAAATATTTGTGTCCTGAGTCATAGTGCCAGTAGAACTTTCACACAATCTATAGAGTACTGATATTTTCCGTTTATAAAAATTTATCATACCAAGAAAATTTTTAAATAACTTTTGTTTTTGTTTTTGTTTTTTCCATATCAATAAGACCTTTTATATGTTTGTTCAAGTGTTCTTTCTAATACTTCATAGGCTGCAGAAACGTACTTGAATAATTTTCCCTAGACAGCTTGACAGAAAAAATAATGTTGAAAATCACCCAATGATAATTCATAAAAGAAATCATCCGATGATATGGTTATATAAATATAATATTGCTCAAATAGATAATTTATGAATTAAAAACAATTACGCACTCACATGGTCTCTTTAAAAAAGTAGAAAACATCTGGTATAGAACCATTGCCAATTTCCATTAAGATTATTAATGACATTCAGGTAAAATAAATGATTAATAATGACACTGTAAAATTCGAAGGAGGGGGTTAATCTTGTCGTGTGCAGCAACAAGAAGCTACTTGCCTCCGGTTTTGAGCAGTAAAATTTAGTTAGAGTTAACCATTTATCCTAAATTTAAAATCTTTTCTCATTTTGATTCTTAAATTTTTTATTTTTCTTTAAACTAGTTTTTTCAAACAGAAGGTAATTATATTATTATTTTATAAGCAATTGATTAATATTTGCACCTTCTAGTCTTAATGAAATGCATGCCACTAGGCGCTAAGGGTGTTCATAGGACAAGCGGGAATCGGAATCGGGGATCAAATAGCCCCATTCCGATCCTATCCCAAACAAAGTCTTGGGACAAAACATGTTTCCCATTAAGTAGATCTTTTTGGGACGGGAAAATCTCTAAGTTTTTGAAAAAAAATTTAATCAAAAAAGCTACTTGTGAAAAAATATAGCATTTTGTGTTTATAGCAAACAAAGAAGTAACTCAATATTACTTTTACAATAGATTTATACAGCAAAATAAGGCTAAAAATTTATTAAGATTGCATGTTTCATAAAAAAAATTAAATGTTATATACGTTGCTCATACATGATACAATGACACGCGTATTTTTTTTTTAAAAAAAAAAGCATATAAAACACACACACATATTCGAGAGTAGACAGAATCGAGATGACATCGTCCCGTGTCTAAAAAATTTTAGGATGGGAGATTAGGATGAAACAGGACGGACAAAGATGTGAAAATGTTGAACACTCCTACATGCCACTCATTTTTCTAGAGGCGGAGGACTCCATGAAACTTGAAAGATGTAGAGCGGAAGAATCTTATGCAGTAAATTAATAATGAACCAAGATTAAAATATTCAAGTACATGTAAGAAGTTATATTATTCAAAGTCAACATTTTGAGTCAATCTTTTGGTTGATGAGTAATATGTAAGAGAAGTACGAGTTAAACTAACTAATACAAAAAATCACATGTATGATATTCAAATTATTTTTTCTCGTTCAAAAGATGGACATGCTCAAACAGACGCAGAGAAAAATCAAATCGTGGACTATTAGATGGGTTGGTTTCATTTGTTGACCCGAACAATACTTATCTTCACTTAACAGCCTTTACGACGAAATGAGTAGTTGTCTCATTCACCTAACCTTTTTGCAAAAATTACATTAAAGAGCTGACAGCAAATATAAGGGGGCTGTGCGTGTATATATATATAGCCACTTGCTAGTCAAGACCACAAGCATTTAATTGAACGCATACAAAGACACAAGCAAAGATTTGAAGGGGTGAAAACGAAAGGAAAATACAGAATTAAACACACCCATATATACATACCTATGCATAGTTGTCCTGGGACTACGTGAGCTTGATGGATCATGACGTTCTTCTCTCCCGTTAAGTACCAATCTCTCATTCTCCTTCCGGAACAAATTAAGATTGACGAATATGTTAGCACTGCATTTACTCGTCAAAATACTTATGATCAGTATCACAACTTAAACGTCTGGGTAAACTAAAATCCAGCATCCTTAACTTTTATTCTAGCAGTATTTAATATTTTATATAAAATAAGTAGTCTGGTGTATTTAGCACTATAAAATGTTTTCCTAATTTGCACCCGGTATCATAAGTTTACGCTGCTCGTTATTGGAGCAGAGGAAAATAATTTAGGGAAAAAATTCTCCTAGAAATTATTTTGACATATTAATCAGTCACTACTCACTAAAATTAAAAAAGATATATACGTTAGGAAGTTAAATGTAAGCTACGAGAAAAAATATTTTGAAATGTTCAATGTAATTTAGTCCATACACTCATTGAACGCGTACTTTTGAACTTTTCAAGTAAGAAATCACATTGAAGTACAAAATGATAATCAAATGGATATTTTTCAATGCCCAAAATTAACTCATCTCAAAGTCATTGGATAACCAAAACTTTTAATATCAAGGTACATATGAATTTATAATTCTTTTGAACAAGGACAAGAAAATGAACTTACCGATTAGAGAGGCATTTATTGGGAAAAGACTCTTCTTCTTCATCAGGGACACTAACGTCGTGTGAGTCGGCTGAATTAGGTTCCTCAGAATAATTATGAGATGCAAAGTTCACAACTTGCGGTTCATTTGCAAGCTGGATCTCTATCGAACCCAACTGGCTCTCCAGTTTTCTTGAAACATTAATTGCTATTTCCTCTACAAGCTCAGCTTCACTTCTATATATACAAAGAAGAGCCAGCAGATGGAGATAGAATTTTTTTAGCTCTTCATAATTCTATGGAGTCTCTATATATCATATGATCATCATCTCTTTAAATTCATACCCAAGTCTTTAAATTAATTGGTCATCATTTCATGAATTCAATTAGAGACGATCTGGATATATATAGAGATCTTCATAAACAATAACTACAAAAAAAATTGACATCAAGTATTTTGGTAGCTAGAGAACTTGGTACATGTTTTTATTATAAAATACGCACTAAAACAGAGGAGAGAGAGAGAAATTAACCAATTCATATATAACTTTGAACTTGAACCTGAGACTAATTTTTTCCCTTAAACTAGTATATTTTACTTATAAACTAATGGATAATCTAAAAATATATCAAATATGTCATCATTTAATAACCTATTTCGCAACCTTAATCTCAAAAAAAAAGTCAATTAGATCCTATATTTAGGACTAGAGGTAGTATATATACCTTGAACCTGGGATTACCCAACCAGAGAGATCAGCTGCATCTGTCATGGCTTTCATCCATTGTTTCACTATATCATTATTAACCTTAGATGCCTTCTTGTGTTGTTTAAAAGCAATCTCATAAGTTCCTTTTTGGTGTCTCACATCGGTAGGACGAACTTTATAGAATATGGGAATCACATGTTGCCCCCTTGTCCTCTTGCACTCCATGATCTTGGTGAGTTCATCCATAGTCCACGTTGAGTCGGCATAGTTTTCTGAGAAAACTATGAGCAAGATCTTAGATTGCTTGATTGCCATGAATAGCGTGGACGATATCTCGTCTCCTCTCTCGAGATGAGAATCCATGTAAGCTCTGATTCCATGCCTTGTGAAAGCGGCTAGAAGATGGCTCACTATGCCGTTGCGAGTATCTTTACCTCTAAAACTGATGAACACATCGTGACTAGTAGGGCTAGGATTGGTTGAGGAAGTTTGTGAAGAGGAAATTGATGATGAAACTATTGATGTTGAGCAAGAGGGTCTAAAGCGATTGTCATCTTCAGATCTAAAGGCATCATTAATGGAAACGCCATGAGTATTATCTTTGATGATAGAGCCAGGAGAAGAGGAGAATGAAGAAGATGGTGCTGATGATGTTGATGAGTTCATACAAAAGTTCTCTTTGGAAACGATGGTGAGGCCATCTTGAGAGATTTCTCTAAAACTAGGACTAGGTATGGCGGAATAATAACGGGAATCATCACATGAAGAGGAAGAGGAAGAGGAAGATGAGTTTGAAGATGATCTCATGAGGGAGAATATGACCTTTGCTAATAATTAACAATTCCTATAAACAGATCACCTTCAAGGTTGTTATTTCTTTGGAGCTTTTTTTTGCAGTTGATGACTTGCTGTAGGGTTAACTTTATTTTTTTCAATGTTGTTATATTTAATTCTGTTTATGCTAATGCTGTTAGGTTTCTTGGCGATTCCCTCGAAAAGAAAAGGAAATTTCAGAAAGGTGGGGCTACATTCCAGAACATTTAATTTCTCTACGAAAAAAATATGGGTCAAGGGTAACATATGCACATGCATGTTTTCTTCAAGGTTGCTTAGTAGCATATAATTTTTTATTTTACTCGAATGGTCACCCAACATGAACGCACATGTACTCAAAGGTAACTTTTACCCATAAAGGCGTTGAGTGACCTAGTAAAATACACATATTTTTTATCCAAAAGTATATATTTTTTTACACATATTTTTTACACTTAGAGTAAAATACATCTGTATATTTTAGCTTTAACCTAGATCAGAAAAAAATATGACATAAGCATGACAAGTGCATGTTAATTAAGAGGATTGACTTTGAGTGTTTGATCCGGATGGGCTTCTTTCAAAATCCCTCCCCCTCATAATCCCTCATTTTCCTTTCTCCTCTCTCACATGACTTCTTATATTGGTCATTCAGATTCATTTAGCTAGGAGCTCATAATTTGTTACTTATACCATTAAAAATAAATAACATTATAAAATAAATGAAGTACTTTTAATTTTTTTTATTTTTGAAAACTTTTTATCATAAAAAATTTCAACAATCTAGACCTATTTCTTTTCAATAGAAGGATCTATAAGAGATACAAACTTATCCAGTTAAGTGTAAAATTATTTTATAGTTATCTAGATAAGTCTGTATTTTTTATAGATCCAATTAATTTTACAATTAACTGGATAAATCTGTATCTCTTATAGACTCTAGGTCTAGATAGTTGAAATTTTTTATGCTAAAAAGTATTCAAAAATAAAAAATAATTAATATTTTATATTATGATACAGTACTTATTTATTTATAATGGTACAAGTGAAAAATTATGAGTTGTTAGATGAATCTTATTAATGGTCAAAATGAGACCCCAAAAGAGGGACGATTATGAGGGATGATGAGGGTTGGGATTCTGAGAGAATCTAAACCCGTGTTTGATCATCTTTACAGTCTATACGCCTAAAAGGATATTTAGGTCCATACACACACACACACACATACATACTCAGTTGAGTCATAGATATAAATTGATTTATTAAGTTTAGCTATTTAATTGACATTTGAATATAGTTTTTGTTTATTTGTTTATCCTTGAAACCTCATTAAGTGGGCTAAAATAAAAATATTGGGCGAATGGGCAAAAATAGCCACCGTAATTTGGCAAATGGACAACTTTGACACCCGTAATTTCGATGGTGCAAAACCGAACATTATAAACCAAAATGAGACAAATCTAGTCATGCCGTTAAGTTGAAGCTAACATAAGTGTGTTTTGGCGTATGGCCCACATTCATTAACCTACGTGGCATGACAATTAGCAATTGAAGTGAATCCACGTTGGCAAACCCTGCCACATCACTAAATCCCTAATTTGCACAAAAAAAGCTATATGAAATAAAAAACAAAGAAGGAAGCACAAGTATTTTGCAGAAGGATCCATCTTCTTCTTCTTCTTCACCACTTTCTCTGCAAGCAAACAACGAGAAAGAGAGAGAGAAGATGAAACCCTAACAACAAAAATGGTGGGCCCCAAAAGGCATTTCCTTCCTCTGATTCTAATCTCTCTCACTGCGTTCTTCTTCTTCTACTCCTACTACCACTCTTCTCTCCCATAAGGAGAACGGAGCTATGGCGGTGACGACGGAGGATGAAAAGGTAGCTGCTGCAGGGTGGGTCAACGACGATGGCGGAGGGGCTCCCTTACGATGGATGTAGCGGCGGGGCTGGAGAAAGTAGTTGAGATGGTGAGAGAGACGAGCTCTCCTTTCCGGAGGTCGAACCTATGGCGGCTTCGGCGTAGGTGGAGACGGCGGCGGAGGTAAGAGAGACAAGCTCTCCAGTTGATTCACGAAGCTTCTATGCTTCTATATTGACCTTGAGATTTACCAGATCTAAAGGAAAAATGAAGCTTAGCAAGGAAATGAAGTAGCAGCCACGGTGACGGAGTAAGCAGATACGGCGGAGGTGGCTATGTGAGATGGTGGAGGATCTTTTTTTTAACAACAGGACAATATCTTTTTTTTTAATCTTTTTTTCCTTATTGCGCCACGTCATCATGTCATATCACCATTCCCGGTCAACTAACGGTCAAACTTAACACCTCAGTTTGAGGGTGCTAAATTTGTCTCATTTTAGTTTATAATGTCCGGTTTTGCACCATCAAAATTACGGGTGCCAAACTTGTCCATTTGCCAAATTACGGTGGCTATTTTTGCCCCTTCGCCCTAAAAATATTTATCAATTTAAGATAATTTTTTTATCAACAATTTAAGGTATATTCAAACTTAGCTGTGATGATTGTTCAACTATTTCGTTTTTCATTATTTGAACTAGTTGAAAGTGTTTTATAACAAGCATGTGACTTATTACGGTACTACCTCGCTCCTATCATAAATATAAAAAGTAGTTTCAATTGATTTAATTTGATTCTAAATTTCAGCCACGTTATTTTTCCATTTTATCCCTCTAAATTACAATTTTTTTATAAAAATAAGTTGATTTGTAAAAAGATATATTTAATGATAGATATAAGTTTTTTGAAAAAACCATATAATCGAAAATTTAATAGCTTATTTAGTTTTGCTAAACTTCCCTATTTAATTAAATCAGTCCATTGTATATGTGTGTGTGATGTGGTTGGGCCATTGAAAAACCTCTCAGGCCAGAACGTGACATGCAAAAAACAGTAGCAAACTACTTTTCTTTTGAAGTATAGTAGCGAACTACTTGCCCACCGACGGAGAACGGAAACGGGACACATTCCAGCATTTATTGCCGGCAAGCACCCTGTTGCCAAATTGCTAGAGCAAAGATTGATAGATTGATAGATCACCATCTCCACCAACTTGCTCCTGGAACTTGACGAACCAAAAGGCTTTTACAGAGTCAGATGTGCACACCAGATTTGGGAGCAACATGGAGCGAAGGATTTTAGAAAACCAAAGATAATAGTCTCAATAGTATTTCATTTATTCACAGCTTTTTAGATTTTAGATAACCGGGCGAAGGTGCAAATATGATGTTCAACTATACCAAGAGCATTTATAATTTATAATTAATATGTAAGTTTCGTGAGTTACACTAAAAGTACCATCTTTTGGACTAGGTACAATTTTAAACTTTATACTTAAAGGAAATAAAATCTAAACATGAAAAAACTCTAATGTTCTCATTGCATTATTCTTCTTTTTCAACCTCCCTTCTCTTTCACTCACTCACTCCCCATTTCTCTCTCTCTCCCTCTCTCTCTCCACCATACTCTCGGCCCTTTGCCCTTTTCTCCTCTATTCTCATTTTCTCACTATTGACTGTTGTCCCTCTCAACAAAATGTATGAAAGGTATAAGAGTCTTTTCAAATTTATATTTTATTTTCTTTAAGTATAAAGTCTAAAATTATACCTGTTCCAAAAAAGTGATACTTTTAGTGCAACTCGAGAAATTTTGGTAGCTTAATATCAAATTTGTACATTCCTTCTACATAATAAAAGCCCTTATTTCTTTTTATCAGAATAATAACCTTTATTTGAGTACCATTGTTTTTGTGTTTCATGTAGTGGTTTGTAGCATTGATTATTGGACCCCATCCATGTGGCTAGAGAACCTCTTGTACAGTTTTTTTGACTTAATTAATAATATATAGAGCTATATTTCTCGGAAGATTGAAACCTTCTATAGATTTTTTTTTTTGGTTGGAAGTTGGAACCCCCTGTAGATTTAGTCCGTTTGGTTTATTAGAATTGGGAAAATGGAATTGGTGGTGGGAATTGAGGGTAAGGGAGTAAAGATGGAAAATATAGGTAAATTAGGTAATGATAAGATGTAAAAGTTTGTGGGATCCTAAAAAAGTGTGAGTTGGAGGGAGAAAGTTTGTGTAGCCCGGGATATATGAAAAATATCATTCTCCATTCTAATTTGCAATTCAATTTCTCAATTCCAACCATGTAAACAGGCCCTAATGTAAAGACGGTTGGGAATCTCAGTTGATAGACCTTATGCATATCTGTAGCGTAGAATCCATCAAATTCGGAAGATTCTAAAGAAAATAATTTAAAATTTGATAAATTCATGCGTAACTATCATTAACATTCAGAAGTAATTCATTTATCTGTGGCTAAATTAATATAATATTTATTCACCATATTTTCAAAGATAATGGATAATAATAAAAAATTGTTTGATATATTTTTTTAAATATGAATTCACATATATCGGATTTAATTTTCGGTGTTTAATGTCAAATATTGATAAAGTTAACTCCATTTTCATGTTTATATATTTTTAGTATTTTCCATAAAAATTTGAATAATATTTACTTCACATCGACCTCGTCTACAGAATACATCCATTTCAATATCATTAATTTATTAATATTCATAAAATTTTTTCTGAAGTACTTTTCATTTAAATATACGTCAGATAAAAGCTAATTAACCAATCTTATTTTAGTCAAAGATCCACGTCCTATATCAACATCAAGTAATCAAGTGAACTGGTATCTTTTTTCTTTATTCGGCCAAAAAAAGTATCTTTTTTCTTTATATATAACCATAGTAACTTTCACTTGGGATGTATTCTCCACCCACTCTTTGTTAATTCCGCTCCAAGAAATGCTGCGGCCAAATTATATATATATATATATATATATATATATATATATATATATATATCCTGCAAAAGAAAATGTTTCATCTATGATATTTTTTCTCTTGTCTCCTGATTGGCTTACTTGAAAGCGTATAGTTTGCCTGTTTTAGATTTGAGAGTTTGGGCCGCTCGCTTTAGAAGGGATGAATATATTCCGGAATTTTTTCAAAGAACGTCTCAGCTTATATAGAATCATTTTAGTTAAAAAAAAACTTATATAGAATCATATTAGTTACGTTAACTAAAATTCATATAAACAAAAACTAGTGGTAGCGAAAACTTAAGATTATTTTATGTTTTACATTTAAGAGACATAATTATTTAACCACTTAGTGTTTGTATTAATTACAAAATGTTTTAGTTTAACTGTTTGTTTGAGTTTTGATTATGTAAGTAGCCGTAATTACTACAAACTATGGTGGTAACGAAAACAACCTACAATTGATTGATACAAGTAATCGTTGATAAAAATTGTTGCATCTCTTAAACACTAAAGTATAATATAAAAATTTCATAAATAGAAAAATATGAGAGTTTCCCTATATTGAATCAATGAATATATTTAAACTTTAGTAAGGGCAAAGACTCAATTTTACCTTGAAAGTAATTCTTTAAAACTACCTGTCCACTTATCCAGTGCTATAAACCAATAAATAGAGCATATGCACCTTGAAGCTAAGGTAACATGTTTAGTCTATTCACCCTCACTAGATGGAACTACCAATGAATGTTGTCCACATGACAATAATAATGTGCTAATCAGATGGTAAAATAACTACATGTTTACTAATTCCAGGGTAAATACGCCCCCTTTGTTAGTTTAGAGCACTAGATAATCCTAAGGTTACCTTCAGTAAAATTAAACACTTACACTTTAAATCAACCAACTCTATTAGCTAAGTGCTCTTAAGGGACGATTCTTGCATCACCCATTCTTTTTTTATCTCACATTTTGGGAAGGAGTTTTGGCTCGCACAGCCCTGGATTCAAACTCATATAATTATATAGGGCAAAGGTGCACCCAGTAGCATGGTAAATTTAAAATGGTGCATCTAGTAGCATACTAAATTTGAGGGTGCAAATTTAACAGTTATAACATAAAATGGGGCAAATTTAGCAGTTATAACATAAAATGGGGCAAATTTAGCATCCGTTAAAAATGACAAACTATCATTACTGAGAGGTGGGTCCAACAAGTTTTAAATTGACACGGCATACAGGTGGCATGACAATGTGGCAATAGTTTGCATTTTGAATAAAAAGAAAAATGGAAATTTGAAGAACAATTAAATTTGAAGACACTTGCATATGAAATTTGCAGAACTAGCAGTAGCATAAAGAAACACAACATAAAGAACTAGCAGCGACATCATCAGAAAAGCTCGAAAAATGAAATTTGGTGGTGATAATTAATGAAGATGCACCTCGCAGTAACAATGGTTTGTCATTTTTAACGGGATGCTAAATTTGCCTCATTTTATGTTATAACTGCTAAATTTGCTCCATTTTATGTTATAACTGCTAAATTTGCACCCTCAAATTTAGTATGCTACTAGATGCACCATTTTGAATTTACTATGCTACTTGGTGCACCTTTGCCCAATTATATATATCCCTTTCAATGTTTGAAAGATATGATAAGAAATTTAAAGAACACTAAGGTGTACCGTACCTGACTCTTTTTATAGGTTAACCAATTTTCTATTCGAGCTTATCAACTTCCTTATAGACACTTACCAGTACTCTATTTATTGAAGTTTTCTAGAGTGCTTTTTTCTAATAATTTTCCTGATTCCCATGTTTATTATGAAATTAAATAAACTTTTAAAATATTTTATCAAAAAGTTTGTTATATATCGCGCATGAATCATTCATATTTGTTTTTTAATCTAGTGGTGGACTTGAGAAAAGGAAGAATGATGAGAAAATGGATTGAAATTTCTTTTTTAAATAAACATTGAAATTAAGTTTGTAGTTATTAGTATAAAAAAGAAATTAAGTTTATGAAAAGTAGGGCCCTCTCCAATTTTATCTCTGTCCCTTCCTCTTATATATCCAGGTGGCACGCTGAGATTGGACAAACAGAGGGAGTAACGGAGGGCAGCGGATGGAATCTGCAATGGAGAGAAGCCGCACCCGATTGATTTAAACTTCGGCGAGCTCCTCTTTCCATTTATATCATTTGGTTCTTTTGATTTATAATTTAGATTGAGTTTTATTTATTGAAAATTAAAAAAATTCTTAAGTAGAAAGACAAATTTTATGGCAAAGACGGAAACCGAAACGAAATATATTGGTCCATTTGGTTTAGTTACTATAATTATTTGGTTTCATTTTGGTTTTGACAATTTTAGCGTGTCAGTAATATTTAAAAATTTTCAATTTAAAATTAATTCAATGAGTTAAATATCTAATTTTCTGATAATTAAATTAAATAGTCAAAAGTGCCTTATATTGGTTTAATTGGCATTTTTGTGGAAAGTGTATTTTAAAAAATGAATAATGTTAGAATGTCAATAGATTTCTGGGACAATTGTACATTAATCTTAAATAAGAGAATTTATTTTAAAGAAAGTTCAATGGGTTGTTAATTAATACTATTAATAACTGTGGTAACCTCAGTTAACAAATAAAGGAGTTGCTAATGAACATACTTAAAATTAATTCGCTTATTTAGAACTGTGATTGTCCCTAAATTTTAAGATAAAGTAAATAAAATTTAAAGATGTAATAACTTGTGAATAAAAGTAATTGTTTTTCTTCTTATATGATTTAACCTACATATGTTGACATTTGTGTACAGCTTATTTTAGTGGAGGAGCTATATATTTTAATCAAATTAAGTTTGCTTGTGAGGAAAGTAATTCTCAAGTGCATGGACATGATATGAAAACCGCAAGAGTTTTATGTCTCTTTCAATTTCTTTTTGGATGACGTGGATAAAACATAACTTGATCCTTGTAGATTCGGATAAGCTGGATCCAGTACATTAAAAAAACAAAATTCTGATTACATTTAATATTTTAAAATAATTTTGTGATGTAACTTGATGGTAATAATGTTTTAAAAGTGAAGCAATCTCACTCAATATTAAACGCCTGCAAACAATTTATTTAAAATATTTGTGCTTGACAAGATAAAAATACGATCTCATCGTGTATATATAAAAAATACTCTCATCATTTTATTATATTACAAAAATCACTTAATCAAAATAATTGAAATAAAACAAACACTTTATAAATCGTTTAAAGGGAGTGTCACAAATTCGTCAACCCAAACATAGAAATGGAATAATTACAAAATAACAATACATTCCGTTGAAACAAAAAAGAGCAACAGGTTTCAAATGAGTACCTGCGTTTGTTTCCCTTGAAAAAAGAATAACAACATACACGCACAGCCAGAAACGCCCTTTGCAACAAACGAGTGGGTATATTTATGCTTAATTATAAGGAAGAGGCATTATTGGAGCTTGTGTTTTTTTTTGCTGGGGAAGGAAACGCAGCGTTTCAGAGTGAATTTGCTTGAACAAGATTACTAAGCTCCTGTTATACGTGCTTGCTTTCCCCACCAAAACTGCTATCTTTTAGCTGTATAAGGATTCCTGCATTGAAATTCTTGATATTAGTTTGTTATCTCAAAATAATATACTCCATACGTTTGTCAATTTTAATTAAGTCGACTTTGTTTAGGATGTTATAAGTTAGGTTAACTATTGTTGAAGAGAAATTATAAAAATGTACATTTTAAATTAATTTATTTTACAACCTTAATATCTCTAATAAAGTTAATTTGATCTTATATTAAGGATTAAAGAGTAAGACACTTTCAAAACATCAATATTAAACACTAGTAGGCTGGCCAAAAATATATTAAACACTAGTAAAATAGAACAATGTTATCAATAATAATCAATATGGTGCCTTAATAAAATGTACTATAAAAAGTTCCTCCTGCTTTATGTATATATAGGGTCCGGAGGAGTATTTATTGATTCTAATTAATTTTGAAATAATTCCCTTATAACTATATTATTGAAGATTTTTTTTATTCAGCTTGCACAAAAGTTGGAGGGAGTAGTAAAACATAAGAACTACTTATAAAACCAAATTATTCGTAAATATGGCATAACTCGTATTATTATAAAGTATTTATTTTTAAGAAGTATAAATAATTATATATACGTATACCTATACAAATAGCCGTAAGTAGTATACAAGCTTGATGGCTGTTGACCTATAGTTGTGAGCAAGCTTGATGGCTGTTGACCTATAGTTGTGAGGATCAACCTCGTCCCATACCCCTTCCGCAAGAAAACACCCCGTACCTTGTCCCCGAGATAGGCCAGTAAATTCAAAGCGCTGTTCATTTATCATTAACTAATCAATCATTGTCAAGTATTGATTAATTTGATACTATCAAAATATAGTAAAACTAATACTCCATCTAGTTCATAATATAACACCTAATAATTTTGTGTCAATAATAATGTAGAATTCTACTCGAGGAGTTGTTTTTAACCCCAACAAAGCATTTACTTGCCCCCGTACAATGTGTGGGGAGTAAGTGTTACTTTATTTTATGTTGTTAATATTGTATTCAATTCTTTTTCTTGGAATCCCTCATATGATAACTTCAATTCACACTCATTACTAGAAATCCTTTTTATTTTTTTACTATTTTTGTTAAGGTTATTTTGGAATAGAAGTTTTAGTTTTTGAAAAATATTGAGTAAATAGTTTTTGTTCTATTTTCACATTTTAAACCTGGAATGGATATCAAGTTGAATAGTCAATAAATCATTGTTCAAATGGGCAATTCAATTTGAAAAAGAAAATTAAAAATATTAAATCACGTGTGTGTTTTTGGATGTTACCTCGTACATGTTATTCATTAAATTAAAAATAAATAAAAGCGAAGGAAATCTCAATTTTTTTTAAAAAAAAGGACTATTTTTTTAAAAAAAAACTTGAAATCAATTTTAAAATTAAAGTTTAAAATATACTATATAAAGGTAACGGGAATGCGGAGAAGCACTGTTAAATGAATAGTTATTCTCGGCATTCCCTTTATATATATAAGATAGAGAACATATTTCAACTTATTTTCATTTTTTCTCTATTTACTCCTATTGATTTTATGATCACAATAATCAAATAAGTGATAAATGAGAGAATTAAGTGAGATGATTATGGTGCTTGAAAAAATATGTAATACTTCCCTAAATGTAAGACCACTTCCCTAATTTGATTAAATTAAGTATGCTAATTAAGTTAGTTATTAATACGTGATACTAATAATCTACTCTAACCATATACATTTATTCTTATTCTTACTTGTTTACTATAGAAAAGGATTGGTAAGATTTATTTGGAAAAATTTGAGAAAAATTAGAACGTTGTTTATATTTAGTAACAAATTGAAATATGAAAATGACATTATATTTAGTAATAGAGGGAGTAGTATATAGTCTTAACTAAGTTAACTATTATAATTAATATAATCAAATTAAATGGATATATGCTCAAGAAATATTTCTGTACCCATTCGGTAATAGGCATTTTGAGGTGAGGGAAGAATTATGAGGTATAGGGTTGTCATCACCATCATCATTTGATGAGCCACCGGAATATGGTTGCAATTGAAGTCCCTCACTTCCCTGTTCGTGGCTCATAGATTTCAGTTTGCTCTTCACTTCCATAGCTATGACCTCCACAAGATCAGCTTCCGTTCTTATATATAAAAAAAGCCCATTATTGGGTGAAAATAGTTTCTGTATATAAGACTTGAGACACTATCTATATTCACAGTTTAATGAGTGAGATATACTCCCTCCGGTCCTAAATATAAGATTTAATTGACTTTTTTGGAAAATCCTAAAAAAACAAGAATAGTTAATTATAAATTGATGATTTACCTAATTTTTCCCTTACACTAGCTAGTATATCTTACCTATAAACTAATGGATAACAAAAAAAAATATCAAATATGTTATAATTTAATAACCTATTTCGCAACCTTAACCTCTCCAAAAAAAAAGTCATCTAGGTATATTTAGGACCGGAGGTAGTATATACCTATAGTTGGAACTTGACCAACCGGCGATACCGACTGCTTCCACCATGGCTTTTCTCCACTTTTGCTCTATCTCCTTTATCTCGGACTTATTAGACACGTTTGGGAGCTGTTTCTTAATGACAACCGAATAACTCGTTTTCCTTTTCAATTCTGAAGGACTAGTTTTATAGAAAATGGGAATCACAAGTTGCCCCTTCCTTCTACAACTTATTATACTCACTAGTTCATCCATTGTCCATTTTGAGGAGGCATAGTTTGGGGAGAAGACGATGAGAGAAATCTTAGATTCCTCGATTGCTTTTGAAAGAGTGGATGATATTTCGTTGCCTCTTTCTAGATTGATCTCATCTATGTATGTTTTGATATTGTTCCTTATCAAAGCGGATAGAAGGTGGCTTACAAAGCCTTGACGAGTATCTTTACCTCTAAAACTAATAAATACTTCATGACTAGTGGAGAGTATTTCCTCATGGTTTAGGGCTCGGGATGGCCGAGACCAGCAGGGCATTATATATATGAACAAGAAATTTTTTTGGACTGAATATATATGAAGCAGATGGAGCATATATATTATGATGATGATGGGTTTCCTTGATCTCTCGGTGATCAATTTATGCATATAAGCCCCTCGATGATGAACTCACGATGAGAGAGATATATTTACTAGACGAAAAGGAAGAGTTACAATGTCAGTGAATAATTGAATATCTTTTAAAAAGTATCGACTCCTGGATATATACTTTTCTATAACCAAGTCTCAGTCTTAAAACGGGTTTGCTTAACTCGGGCTTCATAAAAGAGCTAATTGTAACTTAACTCTAGTTGTTAGACTTAAGTTAGTTTACTCAACCATAATTACTTATTTAACTATAGTTATTATTGGTAGTAGGCTTAACTATAGTTATTAGTTTCTGCAGAACCCACCCATATATGTCGACAATTTTGTACAGGAATACTAAGAGAAATAGATTGCATATTTTCTTCTCTCCTTCACATCAGATTGCTTTTCTTCCTCCTCTGATTTTATATACTTCATGCTTCTTTCTCTGTTATACTTCAGCCCATATTACCGCCCCTAAAATATGCATATATAAATGTACTTCATTTAGTCAATAATATAATATATAGTTGTCTTAAAAAGTTTTAACAGAGCTAAATAAACCACTCATAAATTGATTTATCCAAATTTTCTTCTTCAAACACTAGTTTATTTGACTACACATGTCATGGTGCAGTAAATTATTTGCTTTATTCGATTCTTTCAAGAGTTTGCGTGTTCTAAAAATGGATGAAAATTCTAGAATTTTTTGTTTTGAGAGCACGCACGGACGACTCCCCGACTTAGATATTGTTTTTTACCTTCATGTACCATTTACATTACATATTGTACCTATACCTTAGCTTTGATTATAATTTCAATAACTTAATTTAGTTTATTGTTAGTTTTATTTTATAAAATGACTTGTTACCATATATATGATACTTAACATTTTTTGATTGAATGATTGAAAGCCATATCACTTTATATAATAATTCTTATGTTATTATATTGTTGTGATTAAATGACCAGATGTCACATCACATTTTTTATTGTTCTTTTTGTAAAAAGAATATTATGATCATTGTGAATCCCACTAAAAATGTATACGAAAAAGAATTGTGGTGCTTTGATGATTAATCGTTGGATATGTCAAAGCCCTGAAGACTTATTTTCAAATATCAAATTAAATGACAAAAAAGTAAAATATTGAAGTCATGGAGGCTTATTGTCTAATATCAAATTAAATGAAAAAAAAACTTTATAGCTTTGAAGGTTCTGCCTATGGTGCATGTCTTGAATTGTCTATCAAAGTTTTGAAGGATTATTCTCAATATGGTTTTGAAGACAAATATTTGATAAAAGTGATTATTTTTTATTGAAGGCAATGAATAAATAATGTGATGTGCCATTGATATTTAAAAGCCAATAATATGCATGTTTTGGTTATCAAACCATAATCATGGAAATATTGTGGTTGTTAATATTATGAGAAAATTTGAAAATATGACCCAAAGTCATATAGACAAATATAAAACATTACAAAATGACTAGAAGTCATGAATAAATATGCATTAATTAATTATGATGCCAGAAAAAAAAAACTTGAGGCAATGGGTCATAATGTGTGTGTGTCATTCTACGGAAAATTAGATGATAATAAGCCCCAAAGGTTCTTTAATATTTATTTTCAATTTTTATTTGATGTTGTTATTTATTTTATTATTTATGCAAGTTAACGATACTTTTTATATATATGTTATTTACATATTACATATTGTCTATATTGTACTTTTGTAATATACCATTTTATATTGTTGATACATTATTATTATTGTTGTTTAATTTATTGTATCCAGATGCTTTAACTGCCTTGACTCTGAACTGTTGTCACATATGTTACCTTTCTTTTTCGATTTATAGTTTGTGGCTTCTAAGAAACGGTTATACCTTTTGGATTTATAGTTTGAGGCAAGATTTGATTTGGCTACTGTACCCCCAATGTTTGCGATGGTGGATTTTATTAAGGTAACATTTACTTGCTTACTGTAGCGGAATTGTACATTTTTGTTTCATTCTATTAGTTATGAACTATGAAGGAATATATTTTTAGAGAAATAGAAAGCAAAAATATTAGTTTACTTGCATATTCATTTATGTTTTGGATTATTTTCACTAAAAAGAGAAAGCACCATGGGAATTAAATAATAGTGAGAAAAGTGAGGCAGCTGGGGAGAAGAAAGAGAAAAAGACAAATAAAGTATTCTCAATTGGTAAAAGGACAATTGAGGTTGTTAAATTGTAAAAAGGACAAGTTGAGTCATAAGCACCTAATACACATTAACAAATTTGTGAGAAAAGACTCAAATGCCTTTAACAATTTGAGATTGGAGAGGGTGTGGTGGGATTCGAATGATGTGTTTTGTGAGGGTGAGGTAAATGTGTGTTTTAAAGGGTATTTGAGTCATTTGCTCAAATTTGTTAATGTGTATTAGGTATCTATGACCCAACTTGTCCTTTTTACAATTTAGCAATCTCAATTGTCCTTTTACCAATTGAAAAGACTTTATTTGTCTTTTTCCCAAGAAGGAATAAGAAGGAAATCTATTATTTAAAAATGGCAAGTATCCGAGAGCAGGGAAAAAGTATAACGAGTTAAGTCTTGTTTTCGAAGTAGCTTTTGATTTTTGAAATTTCATTTGTTTTAGACAAAAGATTTTTGAAATTTTATTAAGATACTTATCGGGTTGCTAATTCCACGTTCTTCTTCTTCACATATTTATTTATTTTATTAGGAATCATTAGTGATAGTTGATTCCAAGTTCTTCTTCTTTACATATTTATTTATCTATGTTCAATTCATTGATTTTGAGTTCTGTTACTAAATAATGAGATTTGTATTGTTAATTTGTTTCCATAGCTTTCCCTTTTGTTTTATGTTTACCCCTTGCAACGTTTGGTTGCTAGACACCAAGGAAAGTGACTAAAAAATAATTGAAAAGTTAAGCAGTGATATGATCATTTACATATATCCTTAGACCAATATGTTTTCTTTCTCTATCTCACACCTGTCACGCACAAACTTTTAAAAGTATTCTTCCTGGCCTGCAAGTTGAATTGAACCAAATCTGCTGCTTTCTCGACAGATTCCTAGTAGCAATGAGAAAACCCAAATCAAGACACTTTCACAAGTAGCGTACGCTTGCAAAGGAATGAGTTGGGCTTTTGAACTCATGGGCTCAATCCCCGAACTAGACTTTGGGTCCAATGTGATATTTTCTTTTGACAGCAGGACATGGTTTGTTTTTTCCTCAACATATTAGGGTATGTCTGATGAATCATGTGCAGTCTACTGTCAAGGTTTTCATTAACTGACTGGTGGATCTTAATGAATAAAATTATTTTTAATTTATGGATGATGTTATTATAGTTATAAATTTGTAGATGATGTGATTTGTTTATTATAGAAGTTAGGACTTTGATACATATATATATGCAACCAAATTCCGGAATGTAGATTCAATTTAGGCTATTTATTTATTTTCTTAAAAAGATAAATGCTGCTATACACTTTTTTAAAAGAAATTCATATCCCAGCACTTATTAAAATAAGCGCCGCTAAAAGGTAAAAAAATGCCGCGAAAGGATGCCTTAATCCAGAATATTCCCTTTAAAAGACGTAATCAAGTCCTGAAGATTTCTCTATAACCAGATGACCAGATCTCAGAACGTGGATTGATAAAAAGAATCTCAAAACTTGGAAGGAGATTGGTGGGTAGGTATTGCAATTTGCAATTAGTAGCCAAGATTGGGGAAAAAATGAAGATCAGCGCAATTGGATCTATCTGCCTTAGTAACACGCTACAACAAAATCTTTTATAAATGAATCATATGATGTTATCCATCGATTTTTTTTTCTATCAGCATGTTATCCATCGGCCTAGTCCTTAATAAAGACATGAGGAAAATAGAAGAAAAGTAAAACACTTAAAAATTGATTTGCTTACATTTTTTTCCCTTCAAATTAGTTTGTCCCTTTGACATATAAACTAAATATGATTTAATAATAAATCATGTGTCCTAAATATATGAACATGTTGAGTTTGTTGTGAAATTTAAGGAAGTAAATTAGCCGATTTAATTATAACATATGCTATATCTAATTACAGCATATATTATTTTATAAGTAGAAAAAATTCGTTTTAATGAAAAAAATAACTACAAATAATTTAAAATGATTAATTTTATATCCTAAATTTCTTAAAAAAAATCAAAATAATCTTATAAAGTACCCGGGAAGCATACCATTCGAAGGTAGCGTCAAATTTACCAAACACGCACGAACGTGTAGGAATCGAGCAACGATCGAATTCCCAAGCCTCAATGTGGCTTCGCATTTGTTTAAATGTAAAACATTGAAACATTAAACACAGGTCTTCACAGCAAACGGGTATGCGTGCCAATGCAACGCAAAAGTGAATTTGCTTGATCTGATATATAATAAACCAAGGCTAGTGTTATGCGTGTGGTTACTTGTTTTGGATTCCCCACCATAATTGCTCTCGTTTCGGCACATAAGGGTTCCTGCGTTCACACTCTCATTAGTTGCCTTTGACACAATACTCTACATATAGTTAATCACTTAATCTATTTCATGTGCCTTTTTAGAGGTAATACTCCCTCCGGTCCTAAATATAAGACCTAATTAACTTTTTCTGAAAAATTCTCAAAAAGCAAAATAATTTAATTATAAATTGATTTACCTAATTTTTTCCCTTAAACTAGTTTATTTTACCTTTGAACTAATGAATAATCTAAAAATATATCAAATATGTCATCATTTAATAACCTATTTCACAACTTTTATCTCTCCAAAAAAAAAGTTAACTAGGTCCTATATTTAGGACCAGGTAGTATATAAAAAGGACGCAAAATCCTCTTTCACGTGCCTTATAATTTATAGGGGGCATGTTGATAAAATCAGTAGAGGGGGCATCAAAATGAGTAAATAAAACCAAACCATTTGTAAATTAAATACTAAAATAATTTAAATATAACTCCAGCCAACTGTACTCGCACTTATTGGTGCTACTCAATACTGTACGTTACGTTTTGCAAAATTTAATGGTACACCTATATTCTCCAATAAGAAATTAGTTGGGATTTGGTTTGATTGAAGATTAATAATCAGAACTAGCTGATCTCCACTCTATTTTATATCCAATAATTATAATTTTTTTTCTCAAATCAATTTAAAGAATATACAAGTATATATAATTCAATGTTGTATACGAGTATTTTGGAGATATAAAATCATACTACCTCCGGTCCTAAATATAGAACCTAATTGACTATTTTTTTGGAGAGGTTATTAAGGTCGCGAAATAGGCTATTTAATCATGACATATTTGATAGATTTTTAGATTATACATTAATTTATAGGTAAAATAAACTAATAATCTAAGGGAAAATTAGGTAAATCAATTTATAATTAACTTATTTTGCTTTTTTATAGGTTTTTCTAAAAAAGTCAATTAGGTCTTATATTTAGGACCGGAGGGAGTACTTGTTATGCCAATAAAAATCGTATCTGTTATACATCATAAACAAAGTTACTAACTTATTTCATCTATACTTGATCTATTCAAATACTCCCTCCGTTCCCAAATATAAGAGCACTTTGACTTCTTTGGAGAATCCTAAGAAAACAAAATAGGGTAATTAAAAATTGATTTTCCCAAATTTTTCACTAAACTAGTTTATTTGACTTATAAACTTACATATGATCTAATAATATTTAAAATATGTTATGATTAAATTGTTCATTTTGTTTTCTTAGGATTCTACAAAAAAGTCAAAGTGCTCTTATATTTAGGAATGGAGGGAGTATTAAGTAACTCAAATATTAAAGGTCCAAAGGAATATAACATTTATGACTGATATAAAAAAAGCCTCACTACTCAGCCTATCTTTTCATGGTGGAAAGGACTTAACATGTGTTAACTCGCTTATATAATTAAGAGCAATGCTGGAAAAAGACTTAAATAAAGTGACCAGCAACAATGACACATTTTTTTAAAAAAATATATATACCATAATTAAGTAGTATGATGAAAAGATACACACCTATACAAGTAGGGGGCACTACTCAAGCTAGATGGCTGACTACCGCTCCAGGTGGTAGTGAATATCAATCTCTCATTGTCCTTCTGTAAGAAAACATCCCTTGTCTTATTCCCCAGATAGCCCACAAAATTCAGAGTGCTGTTCATTACCAATAAAATTATATTAGCCCTTCCTTTCTTTTCTTGTTAAGGTCAGTAGTAGTGATAATAGTTAACAGTAAAGTGCTCAATGTTTTAATTTTTAATATCCAAATAATTAAGACCATTTGTTGGATGAAGATTAAAGTTTATTTATTTCAACCTTTTCATTGAATCAAACCACTAGTAGTCCCAATTTATTTCCTCTCCTCGATCGACCTTACATGTGTACAATATAAAGAGTGCAAGTTGAGAAGTATCTATGATTTTGACCAATCTTGATTTCATAAAAAATTGTGTAGAATTATATTGAATACTATGAAAATATAAAAGAAAAATGGATATAGTTGGATACCCATGTAGCCATTTCCTTGGACAAGAATCTTCAAGTTTAGGGTCAAGATCATGCGGTGGACTACAATGGTTCATAGATTTCAGTTTCCTCTTCACTTCTAAAGCTATAACCTCCACAAGCTCAGATTCCGTTCTATATACATACACAATTATTAGAATATAGATAGAACTGTTTCCCTACTAAATAAATGAACAAAAAAAAAGTGTTAGGCATTATGCAAACCTAATTAACTTAATATCTGACCAAATAAATTTTCTAATGATAAATACCTAAAAGTAGAACTTTCCCAACCAGCTAGATCCGCAGCTTCTACCATGGCGTTTGTCCAACGTTGTTCTGTATCGTTCATGTTTGACCTAGAAAGTAGAAAGGTTCTTGTGTTTCTTAAAAATAGCTGAATAATTCCTTTTCTTTCTTACTTCTGTAGGACTGATTCTATAAAAGATAGGAAGTACATGTTGTCCCCTTGTTCTCTTACAATCCATTATCATAACAAGTTCATCCATCGTCCAACTTGAAGAGGCGTAGTTTTCAGAGAAAACGATGAGTGAAATCTTGGATCTCTCTATTGCTCTCAAAAGAGTGGATGATATTTGGTTGCCTCTTTCAAGATCAGAATCATCCATGTATGTTCTAATTTTATTCCTTCTTAAAGAGGACTGGAGATGGCTTACAAAACCTTGGCGAGTATCTTCTCCTCTGAAGCTAATAAATACATCATGTTGAACATTATTTTTTCCTGTAGTACTAGGACTACGGATGGCTGATGATTTCATGTGGGTGGCTAATAGGTAGTAACGCTTTCAAATCACAAGCAAAATTCATAAGCTGCTTACTGATCCCAATACAATATAGCTCTGTGAGAACTGAGAGGAAAGAAGGTTGAAGGATACTTTTGGCAAAAGATTAAGGGGTATAGCTAGGGAGGGAGGGGAGAGAGAGATGGGTCGAACGTGTGGCAGTGGGGGGAGAAAGATTGAAGATAAAATGCAGCATGTTGCTACCCGGCTATTCTATTACCTTCTAGTCCATATTATTATAAGAGTTTTTGTAGATTGATATATAGTTTGGTCCATATTATTATAAGATGTTGACAGGATAATTAATGATTTTCTTTACCACATTTGACAAGAGATGGATTTAAATGCAATATAGAGAGAAGAGACATGATAATATATAATAAATGGAAGAATAAGAACGAGTATAGTAGGAAGGTTTTTAATTTATATACATTAAATGATTTAGCTACCATTTTGTGTGTGGTGTCTGTGCATGTGTTCATTAGAGAGATAATATGGAGTTGGAGGTGCGTGCATGTACATAATAGAGCCTAGTCTTATGTATAAATGATTGGTGCATGCAAATCTGATATTAAACTTTGTCCACAGGAGTGTTTCTAATGCTCAAATTTCGCAAGGTGCACTAATGATATTCATCTATTAGACATAGAATAAATGTAATATTGTCATTAAATTTGGATGATTTCCGCTAAAATTTTATTACCAAGAGATCCCTTAAAATCATCTAAATATTACTATGTCCCAATAGATGTGAGGGTAATTAAATTTAATTGAGAAAAGACTTCAAAGTCCTTGATTGAAACAAATAATTTCTACGCCAAACTAGTAATCAAGAATGTTGTAATTTTTTCTTAATTAAATTTTACTTCTCTGATCTCAAGGATCTTGGGATAGTAAAGCATGCTTAAAGACTAGTTATTGTAAATAATACTCCCTCTATTCCTAAATATAAGATCACTTTAGGGAGGAGAGCTTGTTCCTAAATATAAGATCACTTTCTAATTTAACTCATGTTTTCCCCAAATTACTTCTATACTCCCTTCACCCAAAAAATATTGGTTTGAATCGGGCGCCAGATGGGCATCGATCACGCTCCTTCAATTCTCATGCTTCTTTTGCTCCCTTTATTCATTCTCTTGATTCTTTCTTCCTTCTACACTTGAGCACCTCTTCCTACACAAGATAGAAAGAGGGTTGATGAGGTTTTACACTCCAAACAAACAACAATTTAACTCCAAATTTCACACAAGTATTTCATTTTCAATTTTTGTCCATTCCTATTTGCATTGAATGTATTTATCATGTATGTATCATCAAAATTATGTACAATCAAATGGAAATGTGAGGTAACTTGTGTGAAATTGTGGGGTTCATCGAGAGGATTTTTAAAAAATTAGGTGAGGGGTATTTTGGAAATTTCATGTAATCCTAACTCATTTGAATGTCTTCCTTAATCTCTCAAAAGTTGCTAAAGTGATCTTATATTTAGGAACGGATGGAGTAATATGATACTCTCTTCCGTCCTAAATATAAGACCTAGCTAATTCTAACTTTTACCAAATTTTTCCATAATATCTTTATCAATGCCCCCTAATGGTAGACAAGAGGAGAGAGGGTGGAGTCAATGCTCCCTAATGCATGGTAGACAAGAGGAGAGAGATAGTAGAGTCAATGTTCCCTAACGGTAGACAAAGAGAGAGGGAGGGTGGAGTAAATGCTCTCTAATGGTAAATAAAAAGAAGAGAGAGAGAGAGAGAGAGGGTGAAGGTGGATAGTTAGGGTATATTGGTAATATCATGTCATTTTAACTAACTTAACTAACTTCCTTAATCTAATCAAATTAGGTAAATAGGTCTTATATTTAGGATCGGATGGAGTATATAATAACAATGCAAAAACACAAATTAATACAAACTAATTAGAATCTAAAAGATAAAACACAAGTACACAATAATAAAGTTAATAGTCTTGTACAACCAACGATAATAAAAATACCCTTTCTATAATAATCCAACATTAAATTAAACAGAAAAATTGAATCATGGTAATTTAACCAACCAAAAAAATCATATCAGCATATAACTCTAAGAAAGAAAAAAAAGAAATACTAAGAGAACTAAAAATATGTGTTAACCTGGGTGTGTGGTTGAGTAGTAATTATTAAGGACTCATTCACCCTTAACCAATTGTCTGGGGTTCGATCCTTGACGTTGGGTATGGAGAAACATTAAATCTTCTAGGCCAGCTGTCCCACCCTTTGAGGTGCCTACAAATCAGCGGGGTATTAGTCTTTCACTTGTCGAGTGAGGGAATACTTTGATCATGGATAAAAAAAGAACTGAAAATACGTTGATGATGAGAATGGAGATGTTGAGAGTCTATGGAAAAAATAAATGAATAGTTATTTTATTTAAAGTTATGGTACAACTAAAATATATTTTTTCAATATATAACAGACTGATATTAATAAGTTTTTTGAGAGGTTTAATTTTAGATTGTTTAGAAAGATATGCTTTTAAAAAGCTTATGGTTGAGCCTAGGGCCAATTATAGGCTTGTATAATTTGGACCTAGACATGAACGCCTCTTATTAATATTTTGTCATGTTTCTTCACCTATACATGGAGTGGAGGCTGTGTTGTGAGAAGGTGATGAGATGAGCACCGAATCAAAATCTGGAGTGGAGGGAGTATATTTTTTTGACAAAGTAACATTTTGTGATTGATATGATTCGTTAGATTCATCTATTGGAATGGGCTTGCACCAGATTATTCGAAAGAAAAACAATAGTAAAAAATAAAGGACACCCATATAGCATATTCAAGAGGATCCATATCATGATTAAAGCTTTTGCAATAATATTACACGGCCTCAATGGTTGTCTCCTGCTCTATCAGCTCCCTATATTTGTCCCTCACACCGTCCTTTATCACTGTCTTCTAGTAAATATATTTACTTATGTTTTCAAAAATTATTTACAAATATAACCCTCAGTTTGACGCGGAATTAAGCCGTACGTTAAAAAAATTAATTATAAACTTTGGCACTTTATTAATTAGATAGAATTGATTAATTATTATATGGTTCACGTCTTAATCAGACAGAAGGAGGGTCGACTTCATTTTCAACAACATATATTAATCAATTGCGTATGATTGATGAAACAACTTATACCCAATCAGCCAATGAATTTTATAAACTTATCTCCATCCATAACTCTTGCGGCAACTTCCCATGATCTTTTTTTAAAAGTAATCTAATTCAATACTCACTAATTTGTTATTTTAATCAATGTCTAATCGAAATCAAAAGCTAAAGGAAGAGTAATGGACTAAAATATTCAATTAATTGAATATTTTAATGGGCAATGACCCTATTTTATCCTTCAAGTAACCACCCTGGACCACTAGGCACCATAAACTAACACTGGGTACAATTTTATCCATAAAGTAACCAAAGTGGTCCAATTTTACCCCTGAAGTAACCAAAGTGGTCCAATTTTACCCTCTGACGAATGTAATGTTGACACGTGTCGTCCACATGTCAACATTACATCCTACGTGTCAACATTACATTTGTCAGAGGGTAAAATTGGACCACTTTGGTTACTTCAGGGGTAAAATTGTACTCATTGTTAGTTTAGGGTGCCCAGTGGTCCAGAGTGGTTACTTGAAGGGCAAAATAGGCTCATTGTCCTATTTTAATTAATTGGTTTGTATTACTTTTAATTAATTAGTTTTATTTTATTATTTTTATTTTTTAAAAAAAAAATATAGGCTTTTATGCCAGCCCTTAAAGGAAGTTCTTCGGTTTTTAATTATTTTATTATTTTTGTTTTTTTAAAAAAATATAGGCTTACATACCGAGTCAACACATTTTTACTTATCCGGTTTTGCATGAATACAAATAAATAAATATATTAAAATAGCTTCAAAGTAAGGAATACGTAATTTTAATTAAGTTCTTCGAGAGTTTATTTTAGTGGTAGTTCAATAACTTAAACTACAGCACACACACAACTACAGACAATAGTATCCAAATTTACAGCAAGAATTAGTGTTGATGAAATAATACAGCACCAACCACATTTTATATACACAAACAGACATTTTAAGGCATCAACTACCAAGGTGATTAATTAACACTCATTAACTAACCCAATAATCATCACCTTGACTAACAGTTGCGAGCTAATAAACCTAGAGACAGCACCTAATTAAACGTTTTTACAGTTCTGTAGAGTTACAATTTACCAACCCTGACATGACATATTTCTGGAAACCTTATTACTTCTCCACTATACACTTTATCAACAAGTGGTGACATATACAAAAGGAATTAAACTATTGCAAACTAAAGTTAACTTCAAACTCAGACCCAATTGTTTCAAAATGTGCATTTTTTTATATCATTAGGAAGAGCAATATTTCAGGTGGTTTTGTTGTGAATTCAACGCAGCGTTTCAGAGTGAATTTACTTGTTGAGCCCATGCATTTCATCAATTGCTACTGTTGTATGTTCTCCCGTTGGATTCCCCACCATCTTTGCTCTTGTTTGAGTTTATAACGGTTCCTGTGTACAAATTCTGCTTAATTGCCTTCATTTGTCACAAATATAGTAGCCAGCGCAAACGATCATGCATTTTAAAATAGATCTTTTTAATTATATGGTCTGTTTTCTTAGAAATTTGTTATGCAGTCTTAGCTTTCACGTGAACTTAAAGATGCAATGCAACTCAGGTACCCATATGTTAACTAGAGCATATAGAATAAGAGAAAAATTGTTATATAGCTAAAATAGTCTCCTTTGCATTCATCAAAGAAAAGATGACTAACCTTTTTGTTAAAAAAGTAAATCAGTTGAGTAATTTTTTGGATTAAAGCTATATTTTCTCCTGGAAATTTTCACTAAGGACAATTAATTTTGTTCATGAAGTTTTTGTTTTTCAAAGTTTCCCTAAAAATTTCAAAATGTAGTAATGTCGCTTTATTTTGTTAGAAAATCACATTGTTATAAATATCAAAATTTTAACTGATTGTTACTATTTTAATGATTAAGGGAAAAATTACATCATTTTAATACATCTAAGGATAAGATAGAAATAAAAATACTTTCATGTAAAATCGATAATGATTTAAAACTCTCGGGTAAAATTGATTATTAGCCCTAGTTTTTTTGTTTTAAAATATAGAATAGTTTTTTACTAAAAATATAGAATACTTATTTTAATCTAAAACAGTTCTTAAATGGAACAAAACCTTTATAAAAAAATAGTTCAATAAAAGTAACAAGTAAACTTGTTTATTTAAGTTTTAACCCTTTTTTGAAAACAACTAGTTCTATTAGATTTGTAGGCCAGTAGTTCAAAGGTCAATTTATCAACATCTCTTAATCAACGAAAGAGCTGGATTTAATCTAATAATTCCATTTTAGCTTATGGATGACGTAGACATTTGAATCAGTCAGTCAAACAATTCTTAGTCTAATTACCTTGCGAGCAGGGATCACAAGGACTGACGGCTCTAATTTATTTATTAGAAAAAGTTCCTTTAGAAAACCGACGGTGAAAAAAATATATTGAGGATCAAAATCTTACATAACTAGTTAACGACTACTATAATAATTTAATTTCTGCAATTTGTGCATGTTGGTAACTATATAGGTATATTAATCAAAAATCCAATATCATCGACAATACTACCTACCATCTTTTATGTACAATATGATAATTTTAAAAGGTCTGTGAGGATTTTTCCCTTTATTAAATCAATTTTTTGTCTACTGGTACAATTATCAAAATTAACAAAGATTGGAAGGAATATTGCCTTAATAATTAGGGCGAAGATGCAAAAATGAAATTAAACTTTACCTAAAATTGCGTTTCTAATACTGAAGTTTTCATGGGTGCAAAAATAGTACCAAAATTAGGTTTCAGGTGCAAATATAGTATTTTCACTTAATGAAAATAAAATTTAGATATGAAAAGACTCTTATGCCCCTCATTAAATTTTATTTAATGAGGGGAGAAATGGAGGCATAAGAGTCTTTTATTATCTAAATTTTATTTCTTTCACGTGAAAATACTATATTTGCATCTGAATCCTAAGTTGGATACTCTTTTTGCACCTCACGAAACTTTATTATTAGAAACGCAATTTTGGGTAAAATTTAATATCATTTCTGCACATTCACCCTAATAATTAATAAGGCTTATTGAAAAATGATGTTGTACAATTTTTCACCCTCAACCCATTCTACATATATTTTAATTTCTTAATTCAAGTAAAGTAGTCATTAGAGTTTATAAAAAATATTAGAGGGGATAATAATTGTTTTAAAGTAGACATACCTATGCACATAGGACCTGGACGTATCCAAGTTTAAAGGTTGATCATGAGGCCCCCTGGATTTGAGCACCAACCTCTCATGCTCCGTCCGCCACAGAAGATAGCCCAGTAAATTCAGAGTACTGTTTCATTTGTCATCAATCAATAACCTCCGAGTCTTTATATATAGTTAATAATACTGTCAAAAATATAAATTAATAAGAAATCAAAATGGATTAATTACCCGTTTGAAAGGCATTTCCGGGTAGAAGAAGAATCTTGAGGCATAGGATCATCATCACGATTATTATGTGATAAGCCACCGGAATTAGGTTCATCCGGTGAACTATTCTGGGATGAAGAAAGTCCATGATCACGACTTGTTTGCCTCATAGATTCCAGATGTTCCTTCACTTCATTAACTATAACCTCCACAAGCTCAGATTCCGTTCTATGCAAACAAACACCATTAATTAATACTCCTATGTAAACACCTTCATAAATAGGAACAATTTAACTCAAGCTAATCTCTAACCAAATAAGCTTTCTCATGAATGATGAGAGGAAGAGAAATTGATCAATATGCTAGCATGTATAAAGTTGAGGTGTATCCTATCAAATTGACTTGCGTCATTTGAGAGAAAGACTAAGCTATACATACGTACATACATAAATTAAACCACTAAATTCAACAAGCTAAGTACCTATAATTAGAGCTTTCCCAACCGGCAAGACCAGCAGCTTCTTTCTTCGCGGTGGCCCAACGTTGCTCGGTTTCGGTCATGCAAGAAGACCAGAACGTTAAAACAGTTGAAGGACTCCTTTTCTTTCTTATCTCTGAAGGACTGATTTCATAGAAAATAGGGAGAACAAGTTGTCCCTTTGTTTTATGGCAATTCATTATCTCCACCAATTCTTGCATTGTCCAACTTGAGGAGGCATAGTTTTTAGAGAAGACTACTAGTGAAATCTTGGATTGATTGATTGCTTTCAAAAGTGTGGAAGATATTGTGTTGCCTCTTTTTATATCGCGATCATCCATGTAGGCTCTAATACCATTTCTTCCCAAAGCGTCATGAAGATAGCTAACGAAACCACGTCGAGTGTCCACTCCTCGGAAGGATATAAATACTAAGTGAGTGTCCTCTCCTGAACTAGGGCTAGGGTTATTAGAGGATGAAGGCCGTGAAGATGAACATGAACAACATGATGATGGTGATGAAAAGGATGATGAAGATGAATCCATAGGGGTGTTTTCTTGTCCATAAGGGTTTTCTCTGGAACTAGGGCTAAGGATGGCCGTGAAATATGAGGAATCATGTGAAGAAAAAGAAGAAGATGATAAAGAAGAAGAAGATAGCATGTGGGGTGAGTATTGCTAATTTTAACAATTGGTTCAATTCATTTTTCAAGAGTGTTTCTTTGCAAAAGCTAAGGGTTGACCAAAAGCAAAATACGCCACAAGAGCCGCAAACATATTTCTGGGGAAATAAAAGGTAAAAATATTTCAGTGATAAAGGCCAAATTAAAAGAAGATAAACGCAGCGTTTTGCTCTGCGTTTCTTGCTTCAATTTGTTGGGTTTACTTTGAATGTTTTGCTACCGTTGGATCTATAATGACAACAGGACCTGCGTGATTGATAAGGTCCGTTGGATTCATCTCTAATTAATTAATTCAATAGCTTTATGCAAGAATAAATGATCTAATAAGTTACTTATTGCATAGACACATACATGAAGAAAGAGTAGTGTGGAAATTGTGGCAAAAAAAAGTAGTGTGGAAATTTCCTGGAAAATGAGCATGCCAAAATTTCAACATATATTTCGTTTCAACAAATTTTCAACAAAAATTAAACATAACTTTTTTTTTTTCCATTTTTTTATAGTTTTACCCAAAATAAACCTTATTTTTCTATAGCGGCAATTTTATAGGTAAATGACAAAATATAACTTTCAAATTTCGAAATCTCAAGAATTATTTTTATGCAAGTATTAACAACTTCAGTATAGATATTAATAACCATTAACAACTCAAAATAACCAATTTGGGATTTTGAAATTTGGAAGGTATTTTGTTGTCATATTCCCATTTTTTATCTTTTATTAATATTTCTCTCCAATTTTCTTATCAGCTCTATATCTCACTGATCTAACTAGGTGCACCTATTAAACTTAATTTTCCATCGTTTATAGGAATATTTTCTTTCTTTCTTTCTTTTTGCATGAGGTTTGATTTTTTGTAGCTTTTTACAAAATTGTAATTCAAATAGAGTTAGCCAAAGCGTCCCTCCTGATCTCCCCAAGAAAATAACCCTTTTCGCGTGTAAATTTCAAGCGGTGAATATAATTAACTTAAGGTGGAAGGCAAAGCTTTCCTTTTCCATTGTTTATTTTTTTAAAAAAAATTCCTTTGATTACTTATTGTTTCGACTGAATATTACTTTTAACAAGACGTGTCTTTATCCTTTGATAATTTGTTATAAAATTTCAATAATACTGACGACGCGATGAAAATGATAGTCTTGGAAAGGTTAATAAGAATCGTACGTTCAAACTCGGACAAGTTCAGATTAATTCATTATTTTACAAAAAAACTGAAAAACTGTAGCTTTATTGTTCCAAAAATAATGTCGACCCCAGATAATTTGGTAACTTAATATTCAATCCTTATGGTTACCTCTATTTTTTGTTTTTATATTTATAGCTAGTTTTACACTCCAAGTTTTTGTTTCTGTTTATTCCTTTAAAGCTGTAACTCCCTATAATCTTTCTATCTTTAACATTAAAAATCAAACTCTCCGTTTTCCACCCCTACCCGTAGCAATCCCTCAGCTCATTCCCGTTTCATTCGGCGCCAGACACGTTTTCCTGTTCATAGAGCCGTTTTGCTCGCATTCGGCTCCGTTTTTTCGATTTAAAAAAAAAAACCAAATTACATGACGTGTTTCAAGTAAAACCATCCCCAAATTTGACTTTCAAATTTCAAATTTGTATTCAAATTCAACTTCCCTCCTTTCTGAAATGTCTTCCTATTTCCTATCATTTGAATTGAATTTGAAATTTGAAATGTCTTCCTATTTATATTAGTTATTTAGTGCATTCAAATGAACTTGCTTTCTCTGCTTCCGTCTTCCTCCACCATCGCCTGACTACCACACAAGGAGCTTGGTTTTTTGAGAAATGGAGAGTTTGAGCCTCCCGTCCGTGCCTCTGTCAAGGGTTGATCCTCTCAGTCATGGCTTTAAGGTGAGGGTTAGGTTCGACCGTCCTTTCAAGAGTGAATGGATGCGTAGCATTGGCCCTAATCGCAGTCCGGTCAAGGAACTCGTGTCAATGGATGTTGTGCTCTACGACGAAGAGGTATGTCCTCTGTTTCTGTATGCCTTGTCTGTGTTATGTTGTTGCATTTCGTTTGTTGCTTCTATCTCTCTCTATGGTTCCTGTCGGTAATTATCTATGTTGACTCAGCCAACCGCAATGATATTCCGGCTAATCACTGAGGATCAAAGGGATCGGCTGTCTTGGCTATTTCATGAGGGGAGGGAGTTTTATTTGTGTAATCCTGTTGTGGAGAACGGCGGCCATGGAATCCATGATGACTACCATCTTGTGGCCAACTACAGCCAATTCCCGAGGGTCCTTTTCCGCCATTTCCATATAATATCAAGTCGTGTGCAGATATTGCTTTGGATCATACTCCTGTCAACGGATTGTTTGGTAAGTCGTTGAATCTGCGCTGTGTTGTACAGGTCATACCGTTGTTTGTCCTGCTATGTGTGCTTATACTTTTTTTTGCAAAGACATTGTGGGATTTTGTAGGATTGCTAATCCTGCAACTTTCATGAAAAATGAACGGGACTGGGAGCCTGAAATGCGTCTCGTGATAGGTGTCTGCCTTGAAAAGCAGGGTTGGTGAGTCACCAAATTAAATGCTGTGGTGAGACGTTTACGTGTCTATCGTTAATTTTTTATTGTTGATTGAACCAAGGCTTGGTAAGGCGTCGGTGATCTGTATATTGCGTGGTGCATTTGTTGAAGAGGTGGCAGATTTGGTGGACCCAAAACGTGAAGAGCCCTTGTCACCTCTGATGACTCCCCATTTTTGTATAGATTTGACATATATTTTGGATATATTTTGGGAGTCATCAAGTTAAAAATTGAATAAATTTGTTGAGAATTAGAAAAATACTAATTTGGACATTAATTGGGGATTTCTGTAGACATATCTATTATTGGATCAAAATTAAGATAGTAAAAATATGAGAAAAGAGAAAGGATTTTAGTTGAAGGGATTTGAGTCTAAATATTTTATTAGCATCATATATTATATTCCCTATTATGTGCAGATTATAAAAGAAAACAAAACAAACAAAAGTTGTGAGTTGCTTACCATATGCCTCTAGGATGAAAATCGACCCGGACATCCCCCAAGTGTAACTGGTGAAGAAGGAAATCCTTGACTTGGATTTCATTGATTAACCAGTTAAAAAGCCACGTTGAAGATTTCCATGCTTTCTGTTATTTTTTGAAGGTTCTGTTTGTTTATGTCTAGATGATTTCATAGACTAAGTCAGAGTGACTATTATGTATATGTTAAGTGTGCTCTTTTGTGTTGCCAGTACAATTGCTTCACAGGTCAATTATCTAAGGCCCATCATGATGGCCCAAAACTCTGTTGACATATGTGTGTGAAACTAAGCATATCTTTCTGTAGTGCCCCCTTTAACTTGGGCTATTTTGTGTGATGCTCTATTTTCAAGTAACAACATCTTAAGTCGTGGGTCATTGATAGAAGGCCCAAAGCTATGGCCCAAAACCGTGTTTGCAGTGCTGAACAGGTTTCAAATAGAGCAGGATCTAATTTTAGACAAGGCCAACTTAAAGTATAAACTTAAGGCAAATAGAAATGAGAATCTATATACCTTAGATTTATGTCAACAGCTAGAAGAGAAATGTTTAATATCTAGTGACGAGAATAGCTGGCTTTGGCATAAGAGGTTAGCTCATGTCAACTTTACTTAATTAGATATGCTAATTAAAAATGAGCTAGCTATAGGTATTCCCTCTTTTAAAGTTAAGCATGATTTTATCTGTGAATCCTGCCAACGAGGAAAGCAAACTAAGTCCTCGTTTAAAACCAAGAAGAGAGTCTCCACCAGCAGGCCCTTGGAACTAATCCACATGGATTTGGTTGGACCAGCGAGAGTAAAGAGCTTGGGTGGAAACCTATATGCTCTAGTGGTGGTGGATGACTATTCAAGGTTCACTTGGACTATGTTTCTTGCCTCTAAGCAAGATACTTTTGATGCTTTCGTTGTCCTGGCTAAGAAAGTGCAGAATGAGAGAGAACTCAAAATCACAGCCATAAGGACAGACCATGGAGGAGAGTTTGAGAACCATAGCTTCTCTGAGCTATGTGAGCAAAACGGCATTGAACATAACTTCTCAGCTCCGAGAACTCCTCAGCAAAATGGAGTCGTCGAAAGGAAGAACAGGGTTCTGACAGAGATGGCTAGAAGCATGCTCAATGAGAAAGAGGTTTCTCAAGTGTTCTGGGCAGACGCTATGAGCACTGCTTGCTACATCTCCAACAGAGCCTATGTTCGCAAGGGCTTGGATAAGACTCCATACGAGCTATACAAAGGGAGGAAGCCCAACATCAGCCATCTCAGAATATTCGGATCAAAATGCTACGTGCACAACAATGGGAAGATAAATTTGGGTAAGTTTGATCCAAAGACTGATGTAGGTATATTCATAGGATATTCCCTTAGGAGCAAAGCTTATAGGATATACAACATGAGAACTAAAACTGTAGAAGAGTCCATGCATGTTGTATTTGATGAAACTCCTACATGGGGACAATCCACAGAAGATGATGAAGCACTTAATCTTCCAAATCTTCCATCATCTTCCTCACCACCAAAAGAAACAACAACAAGCTATCCCAAAGAAGAAGGTGAACCCAGTGATGTACCTAGAGGGCAACCCATGCCTGAGGAGGCACAGCTGCCAATAGCTAGGAGACATCACAGGGATCACCCTCTTGATCAAGTGCTTGGTGATGTTTCTTCTGGTGTCAGAACTAGAAGACAAGTTCAAAATGAAGTTGAGTTTGGAGCATTCCTATCTCAAATCGAACCAACTTCAGTTGAACAAGCTCTTGAGGACTGCGACTGGATTATTGCCATGCAGGAAGAGCTAAATCAATTTGAGAGAAGTCAAGTGTGGGAACTAGTCCCAAGGCCGTCTCATCAATCCATAGTGGGGACCAAGTGGGTCTTCAAAAACAAACTGGATAAGACAGGTCAAATCACCAGAAACAAAGCCAGATTAGTAGCCAAAGGATACAACCAAGAAGAAGGCATTGACTATGAAGAAACTTTTGCTCCAGTCGCTAGACTTGAAGCAATAAGGATTCTTCTAGCCTTTGCATCCATGAAAGGTTTTAGATTATATCAAATGGATGTAAAGAGTGCATTTCTTAATGGTTATATTAAAGAAGAGGTATATGTAGAACAACCTCCTGGCTTTGAGGATCAAAAGCACCCCAAACATGTGTATAGATTAAAGAAAGCTTTATATGGCCTAAAACAAGCTCCTCGAGCTTGGTATGAGAGACTCAGCAGCTTTTTGCTGGGCAAGGGTTTCTCAAGAGGCAAATTAGATAATACACTGTTTATCCTTCACAAAGATAGAGATATGTTAATTGTCCAAATTTATGTTGATGATATTATATTTGGGGCAACTAACGAGAAGCTTTGTGAAGATTTCTCTAAGACTATGCAGGGTGAATTTGAGATGTCAATGATGAGAGAACTAACATTCTTCCTAGGCCTGCAAATCAAACAAAAGAAGAACGGAATCTTCATCTCCCAAACCAAGTACTGCAGAGAACTACTCAAAAAGTTTGGGATGGATGAATGCAAGGAGTATGAGACTCCTATGAGCACCTCAGCTGCACTCGACGCTGACGCCAAGGGTAAAAGTGTCAGCCTGCCCATGTACAGGGGAATGATAGGTTCCCTCCTATACTTAACGGCGAGCAGGCCTGATATTCAATTTAGCGTAGGCATGTGCGCTAGGTTTCAAGCCAACCCCAAGGAGTCACACTTAACATGCGTTAAACGCATTCTGAGATACCTTGAGGGAACACAAGAACTGGGTCTTTGGTATCCCAGAGGAAACCAAGAGTTCTTGTGGGCATATTCTGACTCTGACCATGCAGGTTATAAAACAGATAGAAAGAGCACCAGTGGACAATGCGCCTTCCTTGGTGGTTGTCTGGTGTCTTGGGCTAGCAAGAAGCAAATCTGCGTGTCCTTGTCATCCACTGAGGCAGAATACATTGCTGCTGCAAGTTGTTGTGCACAAGTGCTATGGCTGAAAAACCAGTTGAGAGATCTTGGCTTGGAATTCCCTGAGGCACTCATCCTCTGTGATAACACAAGCACAATTAGCCTCGCCAAGAATCCAGTTCAGCACACAAGGACTAAGCACATTGACGTCCGACATCACTTCATCAGAGACCATGTTCAAAAGAAGGATGTCAAGGTGCAGTTTGTTCCCACACAACAACAGCTTGCGGACATCTTCACCAAGCCTCTGGGGACTGACCAGTTTATTTTCATTAGAGGTGATTTGGGAATGGTAAACCCAAATGAAGTGTAAATTTTTTTTATTACAACAATACTGACTTAGGCATCGGAGTGCCAATATATGTTTTTGCAGGTGTTCAATGTTAAATCTTAAGTAAGTGCAACCGGAAGCAAAACCACTTCCGGATGGTTACTCACTGACGCTGGATGATCAAACCAAGAGAGCGCCAGCACAAGTCCAAGAAAACACGTCACTTCAGAAAACACTTCAACTTCCAAATGAGACGTCTCGACTTCTCTGACAATATGAAGCGACACATGTCATCAGGTATATCGTTCCAACTTAAGTCGTTTACACTACCCAATGTGTGATAATGTGAAGAAGCATGACCTTTTTGCCCTTAGTGACTTTACCTATAAAAAGGACATCTCTTTTCACTTCACTTTTCATCTTCAAACTCTTGCATACACTCTTCATTTTCATCTATGTTCTTCATTCTCTTCATATAAACATTTCATCAACCCCACAAAAATGGCCGAACCCTCTGCAACAAACCCAGTTTCGAGGAAACCTTCCTCATCTAAGAAACACAAGTCCAAATCTGGGAAATCAAGTTATCAACATTCTGGAAAATCTGGGCATCATGAAGTTTCTGGGCAAATTACACTAGGGCAGGATGAAAATATTCAAGGTCAGCCTGAAACTTCTGGTAGAATGGCAGAACTGTTAGTGGGTTCTAACAGGAGGAAGTCCATCCTTAAGGAGGAGGCTGCGGCGATCAAATACGGAAAACCCTCTTTGATGATGCCAAAAGGGGGAGAGATGCATTGACCACTAGCCTTACTATCCTGGGAGTTCCTTGATGAAGAAGAGCTTCAGCGTGAGGGAGAGGAAGAAGAAACAAAAACCCTTGAACCCCAGCCCAAATTTTTTTTTGTTTACTTAGAAATGTTCACCTTTTCATATTGTCATATCTGCCTACTATATGCTTGTTACTTGTAAATGTTATTTGATTATATGCTCTGACTTGTAACCTATGCTTATCAATAATATGTGTCTAAGTTACTTGTTCTGAACTATTGCCTTTATTCTTCAGCTAATCCTTTCATCTGAACTTAATCGATAAAGCTAAGTTTGTCATCATCAAAAAGGGGGAGAATGTTAGAATCTTAAGTTTTGATGAAGACTAAAATATAAAGGATTAGACCAAGTACCTAGGAAGCAATGGAATAACATAGGATCCCAAGTAAGAGTGCTTCCGGATGAGGGTTTACTTCCGAATAGATTAGGACTTGCGCATGCGGATGAATGTTTTCATCCCCCAGCGTCAGCAAGTAAATCACTGGGGAAATAACTTAGTCCATGAGAATTAGGTACACAAAACCTTAAGACTAAGCTATGACTCAACCGGAAGTGAGTTTGCTTCCTGTTAGACTTAGACTGGCACAGAGCGACAGAATAGATATTACCCCAAGCGTCAGTGAGTCTACTTCGCCAAGTGAAAACACTTCCTGTTAGTTTTAGACTGGCGCAGACTGACAGAATAGAATGACCCCAAGCGTCAGTGAATCAGCCTCGTCAAGTGAAGTTGCTTCCTGTTAGATCTTGACTGGCGCAGACTGATAGAATAGATTTCACCCTAAGCGTCAGTGAATTCACCACATCAAGTAAAAATGCTTGAGATAGCTCAGTGACTAGCGCTGAGTGGTGGAATGAAATAGACTAAGCAAGAGCGAGTCATGGTGAACTAGATCCCTCATCGAGTAAAATTACTTCCGGATGTAGAAGTGCTTCCGGATACACCTTAGACTTAGGGAATCCCCACTGCATGAGACTATATGATTATATTGCTAAACTAACGTTCAAGTGCAGCACACTCAGTAAAGTTGCTTCCGGATGAGAAGTAACTTCCGCAAGCAAAAAGAATGTCTGAACGTTCAAGAGATGCAGTGTCAGAATGCTTATGTCAGAGCAGAGGTGTCAGGACTACTTTTCAGAGATAAAGCAAGTCAACCCTGCTATGCATTGATGAAGCATTAAATGGGCGAACGGTAACAAGGGAAAAACGGACATATTCAAACGGCTAGCCCACCTACCAAGAGTTCAAAATGCTTGAAGACTATATAAGGAAGCTCAACTTCATTTATGAGGAGTTAATGATCTTCAAATATTCTTGAGAGAAGTTAGAGCGAGAAAATCTTTCAAGCTGCCCAGAAAAGCGAAGAGCATTTAACACTTTGAGTGATTTTTCATCTACTTATCCTGTACTCACAGTAGTTAAGTCTCTTTCTGTTATAAGAGCATTTATTGTACTTAAGTGTGTATCACAATCCGTTCTTTAAGAGAACTCAGTCAAAAATCCTTTAAGTGTAAAGGTTAACCCCTTGCTTGGTGTAAGGGGGAGTTAGTTAGAAAGGTTACAAGTGAGCCTGAGTGAAACTTGTTGTAAGGTTGCAAGTAAGCCCGTGAAAACTTGCGGTTGTAAGGTTTTCAGGTGAACCCGATTTAAAACCTGAGGTTTAGTGGAACTCGACCTGGGAGGTTGAGAAACTAGACGTAGGTCAGGTAGACCGAACCAGTATAACTCGTGCGTTATTTTATTTGAGCATTTAAATTTTTGAAGCACAATTCACCCCCCCTTGTGCATCCATTACTTTCACCTTCTTCATGTGTTGCAGAACAAAAAAATGGATGGCCTGTTGATCTAAATGATCAAATAGGGAAGAAAGTCTTGCTCAAACTCAAACTAACACCTTACAATAAAAAGTTCACCACCTCAGGGATCAATGTTGTAGACTTTTCTTCTTGTGTAGATCTTCTTGAAGAATTCAATTCTGCCACATCATAGGTATTAATCTCAATATTCCCCAAACCTGGGTGCACATTCATGATTAATCTTAAAATGTTTTAGAAATATCTAATTTACATCTATTACATTTCTGGCTTTGCAGCAGATAGAGGCCACAGACAATGCTACCAGTGAGATTGGAAACATTGGGAAAGAATCAAGCGTGGAAGACAATGGTAAGCATGCTGTCGATCTCTCTGATGAAGACCCACCCTCTGTGAATGTAGCTCAGCAATCACGTCAAAGTCAATCGAGGGGGAAGAGAAGAATGACAAATAATAGCAAAAACAAAGAAGGGAGCCAGGGAAGTTTAGAGCCCCCAAATGCTTCACCCTCTGATCACAAGTTGTTGAAGACTATCAAGCAAGAAAAATAGGCTGGGCAGGAAATATTTTGAAATATTTTGGTAGTATTATCACCATGGTGATATGCAGTGCACTTATGTTGCATTTTGAAAAGAAATTCGGACAGATGTGTTTATGTTTAGTTTGTACCACTCATGAATTAAGAATTGTATCCCCTAACAAGACTACCTTCGGTATTACCCTATTGCTGTGCACAAACTTATGTGGCAAATGTTAGCACTTGTGTTTCATTATTCTCAAGGTATAATTATAATGGGAGTTTTTATTTACCAGTTATATATGATAGAAGTTGATTAGTTTTTTTTTTATTTTGACAATTCCATCTTCATAAAAAAATATATATTTAGAAAAACACAATATGGTAGCAATGTTGGGTATAAATTTATAAAAAAAAGGCACTAAAATATTCCCCTCTTCTTAAACACACTAAAATCCAGTAAAGAAAAATTGAGAATTTCATGGTATGGTTTCATCAAAAAATAAGGGCTATAATAGACACTTCACATACCTAAATCATTAAGCGGGAGATAAAATAAACTTGAGCAAAAATAATGGTATGGTTTTATCAAGGAACAAGGGCTATAATAGACACTTCACATGACTAAACCATTGACAAGTGACATTTGCTGTCCTACTCATGTAGCCACCTACATGGATGATATCTACTATCATAGAGCCACCCAACCACACCATTGCAACCACACCATTGCAACCACAAGGAGGCATGGTTTTCACCACCTCTGAAAAACGAAAAATGCTTCTTCAAAACTAACTAAAATGGCGGAAAATACAAACACTGATGAGGCTAAAATATACAATGACAAGTACCACTCTGAACATGAAAGTTGTGCGCAAGAGTCACTCTCCCAAACAGACGTGCGCGCCAAAAAACAACGGTTAGCAACTGCATTCGAAGAACTCACAAACCACTACGCGAGAAATCCACGTGAAGGCCAAAAAAATGTTTTTGCCACATCTCAATCCTTACATTTCACTCCACCATCATCATGCACTAGTCGGTTGGAAGGTACTGCCTCTTCCTCCAAAACGAACAAACGGAAGACGAACATAGGATGTAGGAAACCACCCTGTGTTTTGCCAACGCTTCAGGATGATTCAGGTGTATTATCAGTTTTTGAGTTTTATTGCTTTAGGTTCGTTCTTACATATACAGTATACGTATTCAGGGGTTTTAATATTGGTAAATCAGGTTCACGTGGAAGCTTGCCCAAAGAGAAAAAAAGAGCCTTGACTGATGTACAACAAAGTCAATTCAATGGATAAGATGCATCAAGGGATGCTCCACCAAAACCAAAATCACGAGCTTCTAAGTCACAAAAATTCATAAATGGGTCTTCACAGTCAAGCATTTCTAACGTGTGTACCAACTTATTACGAAACTTCAACGGTAAGTAATGTCTATGGCAAATGAATGCTAAAATACTTTTATTTTATACTCCCTCCGGTCCTAAATATAGGACCTAGATGACTTTTTTAAAAAATCCTAAAAAAGCAAAAAATATGTTAATTATAAATTGATTTACCTAATTTTTTCTCTTAAACTAGTTTATTTTACCTATAAGCTAATGGATAATCTAAAAAGATATCAAATATGTCATCATTTAATAACCTATTTCGCAACCTTAATCTTTACAAAAAAAAAGTTATCTAGGTCTTATATTTAGGACCGGAGGTAGTAACATATTGTCTTACTTTTTTGCTTTCATTTTCTTAATTTCCAACTATTATATTGTTGTTTAGCCTCAGTAGAATATCTTCCTACCCGCATGAGTGCAAGATGGTGTAGACTTGATAATTTTGTGGCAAAGGGTCCACCAAAGAGGAACAATAAAAGTAGAAAATGTCTGAGGACTACACAAGAAAGTAGTCATTCCAATACCCTGCCCAGCAAAATGGAAATACGGGTGAGGATACAACAGCTATGTTTTGCTACTTCCTTTGTGTTGACCTAAATCTAACACTTGACCTTTGTCATTGTAGTTGACAAAATAATCCCACAACAATCCTACTATAAGGATGTAAACTTCAATTTGGAAGCAGAACCAATGCAAGATATGGACTCTGACAGTGATGATGGTAATCAACCACAAGGTAAGCATTAAATTCGCTTCTCACCATAGAAATATTGACATATCAGATTATCCACTGCCCGTAGTGATGTATAATTGTTTTATCTACAACAGATGATGACCAAATATCTGGAAGAACTCAATCTTCTATAAGCACTTCTTCTGTTCGAAGGCAGAATTCAGAGAAAGTGTCTTATATAGGTAATTTACCGACGCTTGCATGCATATGGATAAGCTTTAATGTCACAATGTGCGACAAACGAATGAACCAACTAAAAATAGTGTACCTTAACATCATTTTTCTTTCATTTTTTATCATTGATAATGTCAATTTGATACACCAAATTTCAAATTGTGCTGTCTTTGTTGTGATCATGATATGCTCTTTGTCATTTGGACACACATGTATTTCCAAATTGATACTAATATAATTAGATTCATATTTAGATGAAGGAGATCCAGTGCATGTTTGCAAATTTTGTCAAGCACGTATGTGGTATAATGAAAGAGTGAAGAAAGATAAAAAGCAAAGAACAGCCAATCTATTTTCTATGTGTTGTTTGAAGGGCAAGGTTGTTTTGCCGCAAGTCAAGAAGCCTCCTGATTTTCTTAATAAATTGTTCTTTGACAAGGAGTCGACTGAGTCAAAAAACTTCTATGAAAACATCAGACAATACAACAATATGTTTGCCTTTACATCAATGGGAGGTACAATCAATCATGCTATCAATAATGGATCACGGTCATACACCTTTGTCCTCTCTGGAATGAATCATCACAGGATTGGAAATTTGTTGCCACCACAAGGATGTCAACCAGTTTTCTCTCAATTAGACATACATGATACTGATAACGAAGTTCCCAAGAGAATTGCTGCTGTCAGGTACTGATATTAGTTTTAGTGCTTTTAATCCATTCTTACATTAATAGTATACTATAGGAAAAAAGATATATTAGCAAAACTAATATTGACATTGTTCTTGCAGTAAACACCAGAAAGCCAACACTATCAATGCAGGGATTGTTGACAAGATTAAAGCTGAATTAGATTTGAATAATGTATATGTCAAACAATTCCGCTTAGCTGCCCAAACTTTATCATCCACTGAACAAGTCCAATTAAAAATGGTTTTATTGGGAAATAGGCAACATGATGGAAGAACCTATAACACTCATTGTGCTTCAGAAGTAGCAGCATTTATTCCGGGTGACAGATTTTAATTACACTGTCAGGGACATCATTCTTCAGGCAATTGATGGGGATATACAGCGTATCAATGAACTTCATGCTGCTTATCTGCCCTTACAGTATCCCCTATTGTTCCCCTATGGTGAACATGGTTACACAGACAATATCATGCACAGCGAGGAGACTTTGGTGTCAACAAAGTCAAAAAAACGTGTAAGCATTCGTGAATTTATTGCATACAAGCTAATGGTGAGAGACAATCAACCATCCAGTCTCCTACATACATCAAGATTACTCCAACAATTGATATGTGACACCTATTGCATGATGGAATCACAGAGATTATTATGGTTTCGCACCCATCAAAAGGAGCTTAGAGCAGATCTGTATAAGGGAGTATCAAATGCTTTCACTAATGGGGAAACAAATACTTCAGCTATAGGAAAACGAATTGTTTTACCTGCCTCATTTACTGGTGGATCTAGATACATGATGGGGAATTACCTTGATGCAATGGCTATTTGTCAGATGCTTGGATATCCTGATCTATTCATCACATTTACGTGCAATTCAGGATGACCAGAGATACAGAGGCTTTGTAAAGAACTAAGTCTAAAGCCTGAGGATTGCCCACATATCTGTTCTCGGATATTTCATCTAAAACTTCGTAGTTTGATGAAGATTCTGAAGAAGGGCAAGATTTTTGGCAAGCTTCGTGCAGGTACCTTAAAAATCTTTTCATCTCTAAAATTCGCTACTTTTTCAGTTATCTCTCATGGATCCTTTACCCTTCATTGCCCTTATTAGGCATCTCAATTTTCTTTAGTATTCTCATGTAAATAGTACCACGTTTTCAACTATTAACTTAGTTTTAATCTAAACATTTTATTTGTAGATGTTTACACAATTGAATTCCAAAAACGAGGTCTACCACACGCACATATTCTGCTCTGGGTTGACATTGCTCATAAAGTAACTGACCCAAGTCAAATAGATAAGATTATTTCTGCAGAGATCCCTGACAAGACTAATGATCCTGAGTTGTATGCCTTAGTGCGTAAATCCATGCTGCATGGCCCATGTGGAAGTGATAAACCCAAAGCTCAATGCATGAAAGCCTCAGGCCAGTGCGCTCAGTACTTTCCTAAGAAGTTCCATGCTGTTACTTCAATGGATGATGAGGGCTATCCTACATACAGGCGTAGAGATGATGGTAGGACTATCCAGCGCAAACATGTTACAATAAATAATAGATCTGTTGTTCCTTACAACCTGAAATTGTTGAAGATGTTCCAAACACATATTAATGTGGAAAAATGCAACCAATCAAGAGCTATTAAGTACTTATTTAAGTACATAACCAAAGGGAGTGACAGAGTTGTTGTAGGCTTAGCTGGGAAGAACAAAAGCAACTGTGAAGAAAATGTGCACGATGAAATACAACAATATGTCAATTGCAGATATGTTTCTTCATGTGAGGCTTCTTGGCGCGTGTTTGGATTCCCAATACACCACAGATACCCCTCAGTGGAGCGCTTAAATTTTCACTTGCCAAATGAACAATATGTTGTGTACCAAGGGAGTGAAGATGTATCAGAGCTGTTAGATAAACCTAGAGTATGTGAATCGCAATTTCTAGCTTGGATGAAAATCAATGCTGAAGATACTGATGCAGCTAAGCTAACTTACTATGAATTCCCAAATAAATATGTTTATGTTAAGCCAAAAAGAAGCTGGAAGAAAAGAGAAGGTGGCTTCTCAGTAGGTCGGATGATTCTTATTTCTCCATCAGCAGGTGAACTCTACTACTTACGTATCTTGCTGACTCATGTACGAGGTCCTAAATCATTTGAAGATATAAGAACTGTTGATGGAATTCTACATGACACTTTTAGAGATGCATGCTTTGCAAAGGGCCTACTAGATGATGACAAAGAATACGTCAATGCAATCAAAGAAGCAGCAATGTGGGCAAGTGGAACATCATTGCGTAAACTCTTTGTCACAATGCTTCTGTGTGGTTCATTGCATAGGCCACATGTAGTATGGGAAACATGTTCAACTCTACTTTCAGAAGACATGCTCCATGTTTCAAAGAACCACCCATTGTTCTCAGGTAGTCACCTTTGCAAATAACTTTGCAGCAAAATATAGTTCTTATCATTACAACATATTATCCTAAGTATATTCCTTTTGTCCTGCTTTTATTTTTGCAGAGCATACTTTCACGGCCGAACAGAAGCAACAGGCAGCGCTTAAAGAAATTAATAGGCTACTTCAAAAAAGTGGAAAGACATTAGAGGACTTCTCTCAGATGCCTTTAGTTGATGATTCTGATGATTTCGATGCTTCCAATCATCATCTCATTCTACAAGAGCTCAACTATGATCGGCATTATTACAGAAGGAATCTGTAGCCCTTTTACAATCTCTAAATACTGACCAAAAGAATGCATTTACTGAGATAATGGCAGCTGTTAAAAGAAAATGTGGTGGCTTCTACTTTGTATATGGATATGGAGGGATTGGAAAAACTTTTCTATGGAATGCTTTAGCAGCTTCTTTGTGAGCAGAGGGACAAATAGTGTTAACTGTGGCATCTAGTGGCATTGTTGCAACTTTACTACCAGGAGGAAGAACAACACACTCACGTTTTGCCATCCCAATGGCAATTAATGAATTCTCAGTTTGTTGCATCTCACAAAACTCAGCCCTATCAAATTTACTTAGAGCAACGTCACTAATCATTTGGGACGAAGCTCCAATGATCCATCGTTTTTGTGTTGAGGCTTTTGATAGGTCCATGCAGGATATTACATTTTCTAGCTTACCATTTGGTGGGAAATGTGTAGTTATGGGAGGTGACTTTAGGCAAATTCTTCTAGTTATTCCAAAGGCATCTAGAGCATCCATTGTCCATTCATGCATCAATTCGTCTTATCTTTGGGCTGATTGTCAGATTTTTCATTTGACAAAAAACATGAGGCTTGCTTCAACTAATGATCTTGCTGTCAATGAGAAAATTGACAAGTTCTCAAGGTGGCTATTGGACATAGGTGATGGCAAAATAGGAACACTGGTTGATGGTACAACACAAGTTGAAATTCCTCAGGAACTGCTGCTTCCATCTAATAATGATCCAATTCAATCAATTGTCTCTTGGACCTATGATAATCTTTTTGGAAGCATCAACTTGAACGCTTACTTCAATGATCGAGCTATTCTAGCACCAACAATAGAAATGGTGAACCAAATTAATTATCATATGTGTGCCCTCCTACCAGGGGAGGAGTATCAATTCTATAGCTGTGACACAGTCTGCCAAGGATCACATGCCTCTGATGATATCGATAGTTTATATACAACTGAATTTCTCAATTCTATTGCTTCCTCAGGTCTCCCTCCTCACAAACTCACTATCAAGGTTGGTGTTCCAATAATGTTGCTAAGAAATATTGACCAGCAATCCGGTCTCTGTAATGGGACTCGACTAAGGGTTGTGAGTGTTGTTACTGCAGTAATAGAGGCAATCACATTAAATGGTTCAAATCCAAATGAGAAGGTATTGCTGTATAGAATGGATATGAATCCATCTAAATCATCTTTACCTTTTAAAATGCAGAGAAGACAGTTTCCTATTACACTATCCTTTGCAATGACTATCAATAAGAGTCAAGGGCAATCACTGAACAAAGTTGGTCTGTATCTATCAAAACCAGTATTTACTCATGGACAATTGTATGTGGCATTATCAAGAGTCAGGAGCATGGCAGGACTAAAGATAGTATTAAATTGTGAAGACCAACTACTAAGGCCTGGTATGACAACATATGTTGTCTATCATGAGGTTTTCTATAATGTATCAGCTCCGTAGTCACTGTCTTCTCAAGTTGCTGCATTTTGGATATCCAACCACAATATTTTGCTAACAGAGACATCAAGCTGAACATGTTTTTATTGATGTTTCCTCTATGATATCTACATTATTAGTACTTTTCTACATTTCCTGCTTGGATTTTATAAATCTATGAACTGCTTACATCATGGATTCCAAAAATCCAAGCATTTTGGTTGAAGAGTTTCTATGTCTCACATATACAATCATTAAACTCTAAATTTCACACAAATGAATGATTTCCTATTTGCATCACTTTCTATTAGTATTTGTGTGTTTTGTTGTCTATGTATCATATAGAGTGTGAACTAGAAGGAAATAGAGATGAAAATCTGTGAAATTATGGAGTTTATCACTCCCCCAAACTTAAGTCCTTGCTTGTCCTCAAACAAATTTTCAAAACACTTTAAGAGTTGACTATAAGTTCACTTTACTTTGATTGAAAAACTTGTTCTCATATGTTGCCATCACTATTTGATGTATGGAAAACATAGGATCTATGCAATGATAAATGTTTCGCTACATTAAAAACAAGCTTTTCAAGATTCAATGAATGGGTGTGTGTGTTGAGGTTAAGGGAATCCTTCCAAGTTCTTCAGTCCTTTTGCAGTAACCTCAAACCATGAATATGCTGTCATTTTTCAAATTTCTCATTCTTTTCTTCTCTCTTCTCCACTTTACACTTTTAGCACATAAAATCAAAATCAAGAGGACTTTTCATGGCTTATAATGGGGCTAGGGGTTTTAAGTGTTTGGCTATTTGAAAGAATGGGAAAAAGGAATTCAAATATCTTGAGATAAATGAATACATTTCATTAGATTCACTCATACACAAAAATTTCTTCCAAAAAGCTTAAAGTTCCCCAAACTCCTCTCAATTTGATTATTTGTACTCCTAGTCTTATTGCAACAAATTTTTGTTTTTGTTTTTTTTTTTACTTTTCTCTTTTCCTTTTTCTTTTCTTTTTTTTTTCGCAATTCATTCATCATTTCTTGACTTAGGAGTACAAACTTTCCTTTCACAACTAATATTTCTCTTCTCACAATGTACTCACATTTACACACCTTTAGCAACCGTACTAATCTTCACTACTAATGAAATGTCCATTATCTCAAGATTCAGGTAGTTCATGGTTTTTCGGGCTGTAAGGGTTAAGTCTAATGTGGGTTTCAAAAAGAAATTTCACATGGTTTTTCTTTATAAGGCTCAAAAAGGGTGCAAATGGGATATAAATTATCAAGGATAGCTTGAAAGGCTCAATCGCATTTAAGAACTGCCTCAATCATTTTTCAAAGTTATGTGCAATTTGTGAAAAATGTTGAAGTTTTCCAAAAGGAATTTTGAATTTTTTCAAATGAAAACAGATGCATAGATTTGGGTTATTGCAAATCTTCCTTCCTCAAACCCTTCCAAATACACCTTAACCTCTAATGTGTGCAAATTACTCATTAGAATCAGGTAAAGATTTGCCTTAATGCAACAACTCATGTTATGCAATGCATACATATCTATTTTTCCATACACCCCACAGTTATTCAACTAGTTGTAATCAGTGAACTTTCTAGCAGATTTCGAGAAAACTTATAGCCCACTCATCAAAAACTAAAGCAACAACTTAAGTATGGTATGCAAATCTCATAATTTCATCATCCAAAACTAAAACTATTCCCTGTGCACTAATTATTTACAAAAGAATTTATTCATAGTGCCAAAAAGTTTCAAAAGTGATTAGCTCTCCCCCAAACTTAAACCAGACAGTGTCCTCACTGTTGTTCTACAAAAGGGAAGAGTCAGACACAATACACACACAAACAACTAGGAGATAAACACATCAAAAGTGGAACATGAACCTGCATATATCATTGAAATCACCCACAATACAATGCAGTAAAACATTGGGCCATCAAGGGCAAAAACAAGACAAGACACTTAACACACCATAGAAACAAGGTTGTTGAAGAAAATTCTTAAAAATCCTAACACAAACGAACTACCTAACAGAGAGAGAAAAAAAAATCCTAAGACGTTCCCCCAAACTTGGAGTAAACTAGTCATCAAACCTCTCCACAGCTTTCAAACCTAGGCTTAGTCCACTATACCATTATTCTCAATATTCACTTCAAGTCCAGAAAACCAAGTGTCAGAGGTTACACAAAGTGGTGGGGCGTCGACTTTTGGAAAGGGAGGGTGGGTTTAGGCGTAGCTTTGAGTAGCAGAAGGAGGAAAATTAAGTTTCAATTTTTTTTATTTTTTTAGATTTCTCGCTATACAAAGACGCTCACAGATGCCCTGCTCGCCAGCCGATCGCCAGTTGGCGAGTGACCGGCGAGTTTCCAGAGGCGTCATGCCTTTGCTCGCAGTGCTGCTCGCCAGTTGGCGAGCAGACTGGCGAGAATTTGACAGCAGAATCATTGTGTTTGCAGAATTTGCCCAAACCTTAGAATCCCAGTACAACATGCCCTATGCCTATTTCAACTAGCTTATATGCCCTTAAATCATTCCATGATCAACAAAACTACTTATCCACATGCCAAAATAAATGTCCATCTAAAAGACCACATTTTGCACTAACAATTATTCACTTGACATATTTTAAACTCACCAACACTCCATGCCTCAATTTCACTACACACCCATAATCAAACAAGCACCACATGGTTAAAATCACAGGAACTCATCACACAAAATATGCTTCAATCACCAGACACCTCAAGATGCTCTTATGACACAAAGTGAACCTTTTTATAAACAATCAAAGCAAAGTTCAAAACACAGACATAGATCCAATCAAAAGGTCACTTTCATATCATAGACACAAATCAATCACAAAAACACCATGAGGGTTTTCACAGTACCAACCAGCATTAATTTTATCACAATTCAACTCATGAGTCTCAAATTGACCAAGTGGCACAACTAGCATCAAACTTTCAGGACAGTAAAATAACTCCATGCAATCAACAACAATAATGCTCAAAATTGCTTTTAAGTTTGGAATTCAGATCTACTCCCCTTTGTAGACCTTTTCTTATCTTCCAAAATTTAAGCTCCAACTCTCCATGTCAAGTGGTAGTCCAAGTATCAGCGAGGACCTTCTTCCTACAAACACGAAAAACAAGAACAAAACTACCAAACAACCTAAAGTTAGGTAAAACATCAAAATGAAATACTAAAGTTGAAAACTTGGGTTGCCTCCCAAGAAGCGCTTAGTTTATAGTCCTTAGCTCGACTTTTTGCAACATCATGTGGACTGAGAGAGTGGAATCGAGGTGGTTTGACGATCAATCTCTCCACCCCAATAATGCTTCAACCGGTGCCCAAACACCTTGAATCTTTCACCCTTTTTGTTCTCTAACTCCACAGCACCAAAATCATAGGCTTGCACAACGGTGAATGGTCCAGACCAACGAAATTTCACCTTCCTTGAAAATAATTTGATCTTGCAATTATACAACAAAACTCTCTGACCATGTTGAAAATCATTTGGAGGAAATACATCAGCATTTTCACACAGCTCAAATATTTCATGCCCATGAGCATCCATTTCACACAAATTCCTTGAACTGACATTATGCACATCTTCAAGTCTTTCCTCTTCCACTAATGACGATGTCACTTGACCTTTACTCAATGAAGCCTCAAACTTGTTTTGACAACCAGAACCAAGTATGTCCACAAAAGAGCATTGAGAGAGATGATCAAAATATTCTACATCTCTGTTCATGTTGAAGCTTACTTGTTCATCATCAACTCTCAAAGTGATTTCACCTTTTTCCACATCAACAAAAGTTCGAGCTGTAGCAAGGAAGGGTCTCCCAAATATGATAGGAATGTTTGGATCCACCTCACAGTCAATAACAATAAAATCAACTGGAAAGATGAATTTGTCTACTTTCACCAAAACATTTTCAATGATCCCTTTGGGACGAGATACACTTCTGTCAGCGAGGAGTAGTGATATTGTAGTAGGTCTTGCTTCACCCAAACCTAGTCGATTAAAAACAGCAGAGGGCATCAAATTCACGCTTGCCCCCAAATCACAAAGGGCTTTTCCTTGGAAGTTCTTTCCAATATTGCATGGAATGTAGAAATTCCCTGGATCTTTCAACTTGGGTGGAAGTTTTCTTTGGAGGATAGCACTACAATCTTCATTCATAACTACAGTTTCAAATTCATTGAATCTCCTCTTCTTTAACAACACTTCTTTCAAAAACTTGGCATATTTTGGCATCTTCTCAAGTGCCTCTGCAAAAGGGACATTAATGTGCAATTGTTTGAACATCTCCAAAAATTTCTTGAACTGTGCATCTCCTTCTTTCTTCTTTAGCCTCTGAGGAAATGGAACCGGAGGTACATACGGAGGAGGACCATTTGTCTTAGGCTTTTTGTCTTGCCTCTTCTCACATTCTCTCTTCTTGTCTTTTTCTCCATCATCAATAGCTTTTTCAACTTGTCTTATTTTCGTACTTTCATCATCCACAACTACAAGATCTTCCTCACATTTGTCATACCCATCAAGAGCAACAATTTCAGAAACTTCATTGCTCTTTTCATAAGATTGAGACATATTAGGCACTTGCCCCTCACTTCTAAAGAATATTGCTTTACATTCCTCTTTGCCTTCCCTTCTTGGATTAGGAATGGTGTCACTTGGGAAGCTTCTTCTTGCCATAGCATTCATTTGAGAGACAAGTTGGCTTATCTGTATTTCAATGTTCCTGATAGAAGTCACATGACTAGTCGTCTTGGTATCATTTTGAGCATTATACACCTTTTGTGCTTCTAGTCCGACTATGATTTGAGCAAGCATTTTCTCCACCTTAGATTCTTCCTCCTTAGGAGGTACTTGTCTAGGTTGATCTTGAAAACCAGGTAGATAAGAGATCTTAGCACCAGAGGATGATGATGCATTCAAGTTTTGGCCTTGGTTCCAAGCGAAGTTCGGATGATTTCTCCACCCCGGATTGTAAGTCTGAGAATAAGGAATGTTTTGAGGATTTTGTCCTCTTCCCATATAATTCACAGATTTTGGAGTGGCATAGAGAGGACAATGATCCGGCATATGCACATCATAACACTGTTCACAGACAACCAGAGTAGACTGAGTCGCTCGCACCTCTTGAGCACCACCCTTTCTGATTTGAGTTTCTAAAACATCAAACCGCTTGTTGAGTGCAGAGAGGATAGATGCAAACTGAGTGGTGGCGGTATCCTCCTTAGGAGCAATGGAAGATTGAGGAATCCTCCTATCTGTCCCTTGAGAATTATTGGCCGATAGCTGATTTAACAAGCGAAATACTTCATTCACTGGCACATTCCGATACCCACCATTAGTCATAGAGTCAACCATTGCTTTAGACTGAAGATTAAGTCGAGTGCAGAAAATTTGAACAATCACCCACTTGTCTACTCCATGATTAGGGCATTGGTTCATTAACATTTTATACCTCTCCCAAGCAGCATAGAGAGTCTCATCATTGTATTGCCTGAAACTCAAGAATGCATCCCTAGCCTCAACAGACTTGTCATCAGAGAAAAATCGAGCACGAAACTTGGTTTCAAGCTCATTCCAAGAGGTGATAGAACCTTCTGATAGGTTGTTGAACCACTCTCTGGCCTTGCCTTGCAAAGAGAAAGGAAACAATCGCAGTCGAAGAATATCAGCTGGAACCCCATTTTGCTTGAATGAATCACACACTTCCAAGAAATATATCAAATGTTTGTTAGCATCCTCATTGTAAAGACCATGAAACATCCCTTGCATTTGAAGCATTGTGATCATCACCGGCTTGATTTCAAAGTTCCTTGCTTGCACATCCGGAATCCGAATGCAAGATTGAGTTCCTCTCAAGTTCCGACTAGCAAAGTCATTAACCGTGGCATGATCATACTCATCCTCTGCCATAGTTGCAGTTTCAACCTCAACCTCTTGCTCAAGATTAATTACCCCTTTAAATACTACTTCCAAGTCACCAAACTCAATGTGTTGCATGCACCAAGAAATGAGTACCTACAAAAAGGAGCACCTACAAGCACTACAAGATCACAAGTATCAAAGTAACCAAAAGTGAAAATAAGCAAGGCAACAAGGGTAAAGCTATTTCTAACACTCAAGGTAGCTAGAAACAACAAAACACAAAGTTACCACAAGATAAGGAAAGAGGTTACTTAAAAGCAATTAATCATACAATTAAGCTAATCAACACAAGAAAATGAACTTTTTGCTTTAACTACAATCCCCGGCGGCGGCGCCATTGACTTAACGCGGATTTGGTGCGCTTCCGTAAGCATACGGGTCGTCAAAAGTAGTATAGTAGAGGGTTGTCGTTCCACAAAGATTGTAGTTTAAACAACGTGATTAGCACTAATTATATCATTAATTGTCTTAAGTAAAAACATAGTGAGAGTTTGTTGTACAAGTAAGAGAAGAGTTTAAAATAGAAATGTAAAAAGAGTTGGAGTTTCAAACACGGGTTAACAATGATGACTAAGGCCTAGGGTTGCTAATCCCCTATTTACTTCATGAACCAAGGTTTCCCTCTTTTCTTTAAGTGATTAAATGAAAATATGAGCAAGTATAGGGTTCAAAATCATTTGAAAAAACTTTCCCAAGTCAAGATCAAATTTATGCTAGCATTTATTGCACAATCTCTTGTCACAATAAATGCTAGCTCTTTTCCTTAATCACCCTAATTATGACTATGCTAGGTCAATAACTATATCCCTATGTTATCAACAAACCTTCCATTTAAAACCATAAACTTCAAGTCTAACATGTTCTTATCCAAGTTCTAAAACAAAATACATTTTCCCAAGTCATATTTCATTTAACTAATTAAGTGGTGATCAAGCACTTAAAACAAATAGAGAGCAAGATAAAAACTACACATATACTTCATTAATTACTTAAAGAAAGAGAGAGTAAATGGTTCAATCCATAAATAGGTTCATAACAACCCTAGATTAAGGTTTTAGTTACACATAAATGCAAATAAAACAAACCCTAAAACTATGAAAGAGTGCATTGAAGAGTGGTGAAGAATAGGGAGAAGAAATTACAACCACAAATGAGGAATACCCAAATCTCTCCAAGCTTCCTCACTTGATTCCCAAGAGATCCAAGGTTCTTCAAGCTCTTCAAGCCTCCAAGAAGTGCCCTAGAAGTGCCCCAAGTCGTGTTTTTCCAGCTTGCTTCAAATGCCCTCATTCAGTGACGTACTCTCGCCAGTTGCACGCCGGTTGGCGTGCCACTGGCGAGATTCCAGAGACGACATGCCGCTGGCTTGCCAGTTGGCCTTGTGACTCGCCAGCGGCTCGCCAGTTGGCGAGCCACTGGCATGCAGCTTCACTAAAGACTGAAAATTGGCTTTCCCTTGCTCCTTTTTCCTCTTTTGTTGTAGCACTTGGGTTTCATAGAGCTTCTAACACCTGTCCACCTCTTCCTACACAAGCTAGAAAGAGGGTTGAAGAGTTTCTATGTCTAACATATACAATCATTAAACTCTAAATTTCACACAAATGAATGATTTCCTATTTGCATCACTTTCTATTAGTATTTGTGTGTTTTGTTGTCTATGTATCATAAAAAGAGTGTGAACTAGAAGGAAATAGAGATGAAAATCTGTGAAATTATGGAGTTTATCACTGACTCACTGTTAACTGTCCATATGAAGCTGACACTAGGTGAGCATTCAGTTTTTAACTGTTTTTCACTAAAAATCAAAATATTAAAAATTTTAAAACTGAACTGTAAGTAAAAAAGTTTTGGTAACTGAATCAAACTAACCGAAATAATTCAGTTAGATTTTAGGTATTATCTAAAAAAACAAATTTTTTTGCCTTTATATTAAAATTAGATTTTGATTTTTGGGTTTTAAATTAGTAAAACTCAATAAATTAAAAATTACAAATCTAACAACCTCAACAAGATCCCAAATAATTAAGATAATACATAATATAAACTAGAAACATATAATATAAGATTTCTATAAAATTCAAAATACAAACTAAATAAATGTATTCAACATTACTTCATAATTGGTAAAAAAACATTACTTCATAAAAAAATATTAAAAACTTATATGATCGATGCAACATTTTAATATGTCATTACTGTAGAAACTTCAATCATTTTTCATAAAGAAATTTAGATTCACTAAAACATTAGTGTATTAGCTACAGAATCTGTTAAAAAATAGGTCTTTGTTAAAAAATTAACCACCAAATTAATCTCTCATTAAGCCGTGAAATTCTGCTTTTACCAACGGAATTAGTTCCGCTGCTTAATTTCATGACTAGTTGACTACTATTTTCTAGTAGTGATTTCCCACGTACAGACAGGTTTATCCAAATCAATTTGCTACCTCCTCCATATGATTCCATGTTCGGACCTGCATATATACTAAATATAAGGGAACTAGACCATAGAATTAGTTATAGAATCCATTCTAAAATTGACCATTAATAATTAACTAGTTACAGTATTCCTCGGAATTTTGTTATGATGAAATCCAATCTATGGCTAAATTCCTATTATTAATATAATTTGAGTATATTAAAATGTTAGTTAAGTTAATTCATATGATATTACTAATATACCTTAGTCATCTACCTTTATTCCCATCATCCATCTCTTGATTGTTTATAATTGAGAAACATTAAATAGAGATAATTTAGGGGAAAATTGAAATAATTATTTTTATATCAGTACAATAGTTTTTCTCACCTTATTTTGTCTTTCATGCTCAATATTAATATTTTGGACAAAGCAAAATACAAACTTAACATAATTTTTCAAAATTAATTAATTAAGTCTCATATTGAGCCTAAGGAGTAGAAAAGAGCCATATATACTTTTGAACAAAATAAATAAAATAAAAGGGAAATTCATAGCCAACCTCACCATCTACCTATGAAAGCGCGCGCGCATACAAACAACCTCATAAGAAAGAAAATAATATTAGTTAGAAAAATTATAGTTTTTTAAACGAGGAAACGCTGCAAACATTACAAATATAACTGCTTAAGCCCTCGTGTAGCAGTAGGCTCGATGCATCATTCCTCGAAGTTGTGGACCGTTTGCTCGAACTTTTACGATACAAACAAACTAGGTTGTATACAAACACTTTTAAACTTGAACCATAAAATAGATACAGATTTATTCACATGAAAAGGTTCAAATTTCAAAGGCTCAGAAGTTGGAGGGTGGTTATCCGATACTCTGAGTTGTAATCCCTTTGTTGATAAACAAAATGTCAATGTATTTGATGAATCTTTAATCCTAATAATGCTACTCTCCGACCGGCAAGGACTTTTTAGCCAGAAGCTGGCAACAGTTATATGGGCATACATTATCACAAACTAACAATTACATGTTTGAGTATTATTTATGTCAATTTTGAGTTATTTTGGACAAACAAAAATGTTGGTGAAATAATTTACTCCGTTTTTTTTATGAAGAAAATTTAATTATGATTTGTATACTCTCGCATGTGTACGCAGGTTGCTGTGAGATCTCCTGCTAAATATAGTCAACTAGAAAATACATATTAACATCCTGAATTCCAGGCATTAATCATTGTAATAAACAACTGATCACATAAGATTTCCATCGTCTAAGCTGGAGGAATCTATGTTTTAACTGTAAGTCAACTTTGAACATGGATGGCAAATAAATCCCACTTATTACATGAATCTAGATTCTTATAGCCGACTAGTTTGACTGATCAATATTTTTCCAAAAAAAAACATGTTGAACAATAATAAGTCTGGTTAATTAGTTGTGAACCGTGAACTATATATTTGCCGAGACAGTTGTACGCTCTAACCACTTGACATTGAAATTGTTGTTCACTTCCAATAATCACATTAGGAGTAGGTGCAATTTAGCCAATAAATTCTTATAAAAAGAGTGTACAACACAATCATTTTTAAAATGGTCCGTATAAGCCAAACATCTTTTAAAATGTGATTTCCCACTATTATTGTTTAATCATGTGCTGGCAAAGTTGCTTCATTTTGAATGATGGTTGGTTTATATGAACCATTTTAAAATAGTGTTAGACCTCTTTTTGAAATAAATTATTGGCTAAATTGCACCTTATTAACCCATCACATTGCTTTGAGCATAACTCATTATCTCTTATAAACCTTCTGGCATGATATCAAAGTTGGACATAGTAATTGATGACCATTGAATTATCAATGTATGTACATGTATTAACCAAAATGACAGACCATCATAAGGCAGGTCAAACATTATACCAGCCATTCTCAAAATATGTGAAAGCCGGGATCAAAACCTAAACCAACACTAGGACTTTACATCTATATACAATGTCAAAAATACATTAACCTAACTTTTTAAGAGACGCCCTTACTTCTCCCAAATAAGTGGCATATACACATATATAAGGGCCAATTAAACTAATACAAAAAGCAACATCAAATTCAGACCAAGCTTCAAAATGTGCCTAATCATGAGGAAGATCAGAGTTAACCTGCTTGAGTTGACATGTACATGTCAGTTGCGCGGGCTCCCGTGCCAACTTTGCTTACTTTTGGGTAAATAACGAACCCTGCATGTAGTGTTCAAGCTCATTGATACGGCCTACTCATACAATGAAGCTCCAATATACACTTATATATACATATTTTTTTAAAAAAATACTATTTTTCTGCTTCTTATAATCGTCATTCAATTTCTAGTTTTAAAAGGAGAAATTTAAATTATGCAGTTTTGTATGGTGGCTCGATCAGTATAGACTTTCATTAAGGAAACAATTTCAATATATCAATATATAGGAAAAACATTAATCGAGACTTACTTACCTCGTCTGCATGTCTTGATTGATACATATGCATCTTTGTTAAATGAATAGTTTACAATTTTTCCATTTTATAGGTACTTTTGGACCCTTTTATGGTACTGATGAATAGATTTAAGAAATAAATCTTAACTCTTAAATTTTTAAGAGTACAAGTCCAGACAAAGAAATAAATAAAAATAATGAGAAAAGATAAAATTATTTGAGCCGGTCATATTATCAAAATCAGTAAATTTAATAATATAAATATATGAAATTATAAATTTAAAATTATTTCTGAATGTCGATATAAATGTTCTTAACTTATTATTATTATTATTATTATTATTATTATTATTATTATTATTGTTATTATTATATGTTTATTCAGGATTTTTGGTTAAAACCACGGGTCAACGTTGTTATTAACCTCATAGTTGGGTGGATAGATAGAAGTCGAATTTTTAAATTAGAAGGGAGGTTTATGTAACATATATTTGGATTTAAAGATATGTTCATACAAATTTTTAAAGTAGAGGAGGTGTAACATATATTGTAGTGTGAATCCAAAGAGATTTTAAAATGACAAGAACTTTATTATAATTTTAGAGTTTAATTAAATTTGATTTTTCAGAATTAAAATATTTGCATATTTTATATCATTTAATTCCACAATCGTCATTCATCAATTAAATTTTCTTGGTTAAAATTTTTGGTAAAATTAAATGAAGTTAACTAGCAAAGTTTGAGGGCTTAAATAACATTATATGTGATTTCAAATGACTAATTATTTAAAAGAAATTAAAAGACTAAATTAAACCTCAATGCAAACTTAGAGGACATAAGATATGATGTGGTCTGAATAATAAATTTCAACGTAATTGAAATGAGAGAGCAAGATAATACAAGCAATAATGTGGGCAAATGAAATAAAAATATTTATGTGTAAAAAAGAAAGATGAAGCGTACTTAATAAGTCAGGAGTAAAGCTTTGAGATAGTTTCCAAAAACCAATTCATTTCAGAATCACTTCAATTTTGAATTTTCCACCATAAAAGCTAAGTCAAGCAAATCTTAATCTATAATTAAGTTGTCAGAAACAATCAAAAGAACACTCTTCTAAGTTCTAACACATTAAAAAAGTTACTTTGAATAACCAACAGCAAATATATTGGGATCAATAGCTTTTATAACTAGTGCAACCCTTCGCAAATCTTTTTGCCAACCAACAAGTGAAAAACATTTATAACATATGCAATATACCTGAATAATCAGTATTATTAGTATAATATTAACACATCGTGCTTTGGCTCCTTATAAAAGATATTCTTATGTTGATATTTATAAATTATTTTAAGCATGATTATTTGTTTAATGGAATAAAAACATTTATGGTAGTTTGAACACATCAAAAGAAAGTCATTGGAGGCACCGGCAAAACCGTATGGATTTCTGTTACGAAAGGTAAAGGGAGTATGTAGCGAACACCCAGCAAAGTTGTAGAGCTTGATCTTCTAGTTAACAATATATAGATTTTGTTATTGATAAAGCACAATGTTACCGTATATTTTTCTAATTTCTTATCATTGTTTTCTCATAGAGAATCATTGATAGTCCGTCAATAATAATTAAGTAAATGAGAAAGAATTACGGAGTATAGTATTGGTGGTTTTATTAAGGAAAATATCATATAAACTAATTTAATTACTCCCTTATTCATAATTATAAGATAGAAATAAATGAGTTGTGTGAACCAAATTGTTTAGTTGAAATTAGCTTAGTTAAACTAAATTGTCTCTAAAAATGATCTCATTCATTTATGAGGAAGATTGGGAATACCAGATGTGCAGTTGGGGTGGGGGGGGGGAATAATATTAAAACTTCGTAAAATATGGGGGGATAAAAGAGGAAATTCGCAGAAATTTTCAAATATTAATCAACCCTATCTTATAATAAAATAATGGTTTAGTAAAGATTTTTATCTTATGGAGTAATAAGGAATGGAGGGAGTAGTAATTAGATAAATAAGAGCTAGATTTATAATTAGATATTGTATATACCTATAAAGAGGAGATCCATGGGAAGTGGAAGTACTCGATCTTGATGGCTGACGAGGCGGCCTTGTTGGGGCGATCGACCTCTCACCCTTCTTTTTCCGCCTCAAAAAATCACATGTCCTATCCCCCAGATAGGCCAGTAAACTTTGAATGCTGTTCATAATTGTCATTCAACTTATTAGACCTTTCTTCTCTTATAAATACTAATAGATCGAGGCTGTCAGTTATTTTAATTTCTCATAATCAATTATCAAGACCATGTTGGATGAAGATTAAAATGACTTGAAGTCCTAAAATTTATTAACATTTAAAAATTTAATTTATGAATCTTGTAGCTAATTTTTTGTATCAATATGAATCTTAACTCTTAAGTATAAAAAATATATATGAATTTCGAAAATGAACTCACCCATGTGGTGTGCATTTCTTGTGAGAATTAGAATCTTGAGGCGTAGTAGGGTTATCATGTGATAATTCGCCGGAATTAGGTCCATCAAGTGAAGGAGATGTAGTAAGGTCATCTTGTGACAAGTTGCTGGAAAAAGGATCATCAAGTGGTGTAGTACGGTAATCATGTGATGATGAGTTGCTGGAATTAGGTTCGTTATGAGAAGGAGGTATAGGGTCATCACATGACAAGATTCCGGAATCAGGATATTTGAGTAAAGAAGGCATAGTAGGGTCTTCATGTGACAAACTATTGGAATTAGTTTTATCAGGAGGCTTAGGAGGGTCAAAATTAGGTTCTTCAAGTAAAGAAGGCATAGTAAGATCATCATGACATAAGTTGTCGAAATCAAGTTCATCACAAGAAGGTGTAGTAGGGTCATCATGTGATAATTCAACGAACTCAAGTTCTTCATGTGAATGAGTCATAGTAGGGTCATCATGTGATGAGTCATCAGAATTAGGTTCCTCATTGTATGTAACACTCGGTGATGGAAGTCCCTTAATCTTGGAACCCATAAGTTTTAAATGTTCCTTCACTTGATTTACTATAACATCCAAGAGCTGAGAATCCGTCCTAGACAAAGAAATAAAATTAGGAGGACACAACTAAAGATCTACCATTCTATTCCTTTTTCTAAGTCCACTTTGAATTAAAAAAATTGGTCCCTGTTTAAGTCCATACAAAAGTAATCATTGATAGTGAACAAGTTTGCCCCATTAATAAATTCAAAGATATGATTAAGAAACAAAAGCATAAGGAATAAAAAAATTCTAATACTGTACTCATTCATGAATGAGGTTTAAATTTAAAAAAAAAAACTAACAATGTAAGATAAGTTTTTCTAATAATAAGTTAGTAATAACATTGACTTATAAAAATGACAAGGGTGATAAAATACACACATCATCGTTAGAATTGACACAACCTTCTAACAATATAGTTTAAGACAATTTCATCGCTGGCTAAATACACTTAATTTCATCGTTAGAATTGACAAGGGTGTTATTAATTAATGCTGAACGAGAGAGAAAGGAAACCAATTAAAGAATACCTATACTGGGAGCTTTCCCAACCAGCGAGATCTGCGGCTTCAGCCATGGCTTTGGTCCACTGTTGCTTTACCTCCTCCATTCTGGACATAGACATGTTATGGTGCGTCTTGAAAACACCCGAAAAATCTCTTTGCTTCTTAACTTTTGAAGGACTAATTTTGTAGAAAATGGGCAGTACAACTTGTTTCCTTGTGTTCTTACAATCCATTATCTTGACCAGTTCATCCATTGTCCATCTTGAGGAGGCATAGTTTTCAGAGAAGACAACAATTGAAATCTTGGATTGCTCTATTGCTTTGAAAAGGGCGGATGATATCTTGTTCCCTCTTTCTAGATCACGATCATCTAAATATGTTTTTATATTATTCCTTCCTAAAGCTTCATGAAGATGGCTTACAAATCCTCGGCGTGTGTCTTTTCCACGAAAATTGATGAAAACATCATAAGTGTTTGATGATTCCATGGAGGTATTTTCTTGTCCATGATTGTTTTCTCTTGTACCAAGGGACCGTCGAGATTTTAGATATGCAGTTACGAATAACCCAAACAAACCAAAAGGAATTAGACCATATATAGTGAAATATGAGAAATCATTTGAACATGAAGAAGGTGATGGTGATGATTTCATGTGGGTGATTGCTACTCTTGCTTGTTTATATAAGCCACTTGCTGAGATGCCCAGGGACATATTTGCGGGAAAACTAAAAAAGGGTAAGATTAATTCAATAATGGTGGAAAGCCCCAATAGCATAGAAAAACATTAATTTATGAAATGAGTTTAAGAAATATAAGTAATTTTGAATATATCAAAATATACATACTCCAATATTTGTCCTAACCTGATGGAACAAGCTGAAGATAGAAGGAGACGAAGATGGTAACGCAATCGAAGAGAGACGAAGCGATGAAAGGATTGTTGGTGTTGAATATAGAATTAATAAGGGGTGGGTGAGGGAGACACATGATTTTGATATTTATGTGGGTCCCATATCAAAGTGGTTTGATTAGAAAAAAATATGAATTAGTTTGATTCCCTAGTTTGGTAACTATGGAAAAATCGCCTCCAAAATTGCAAGATTTTACACAAGTGTTTTCTTATCAAAATAAGTGGTCTTATAAATAGAATTAAAAGAAGTATTGATTAGATAATTAAAATATTTCAAATAAAAATAGTTTATAATAAGCAATTAGTTAACATTCTATCCTCACTTCTCCAATTTCCTTAATTCAACTCTTTTAAATCTTTCTACACTCAAACCTGGCGGGTTGACGTGAGTGGTAAGTACTCTCGTCCCTTAAACAAGTGGTTGGGGGTTCGATCCCCAGCACTTGCGAATGGAGCAAATTCACAGGCTAGCTGTCTATCCCCTACATGGGACTTCAGAACAGCGAAGGATTAGTCCCACTTGACACGCGGGTGGGATACCCTTGAGAAATCAAAAATCTTTCTGCACTCAACTTCCCTCCCAATCCCTCATGCCAAACATTTTAATATGATGTGGATGTTAGAAGGAAAATTTTGAATGTTCCCTTGATTAGAAGGACAAGTAGGGAAACTTCCTCGAACTTACTATTCCACGTTTGTTGTCATTTAGGGTCCCAAGTAATCTGTATATTCTACATTTTTTTAATATTCCTCTTCCAATAATTTTGTTCAACATTATCTTACTTATCCGATCCAAGAAAATGACTATTATGAATCTCAATTTTCCCGTATCTTTATTACCAATGTTTTCCTCCTTTTTGGGGAAGTAAAATTTAATTCAACTAATTAATTTAACTTTGATTAGAGCTAGCCAAAAATTGTCCCTCACAGCAGGTTGCCATTCCCATGAAAGTACCCATTTGTTCATTGTGAATTTCGATTGATAATGTTATTAATTATCGCTTAGAGGGAAGCAGCTGCTCTGCCTACTCATACGGAGGGGACTCGGCGAAGGTAATGACTTTTAGTTTTCTTCGTTCGTTTTTAGGAAGATATATTTCAATAATTTTTTAACCAACCGTGTTTTGATTATTTAATTACTTGTTTTAAATTATAAATATATTAATAGTCATCTTTTCTAACATCTAGCAAGTCATGAGTTTGAGGCTTCAAGCAAACGTGTTTTCTTTAATTTCTTACCCCACGTCCTAAAGATAAATGATGAATCTCTCATTTCCATCTTGACTGTTCAAATTTATTCTAAAGGTTTTGATATAATTTAATTTATTTTAAATTTTTAAAAATTTATTATCTTATTAGATATACATGTACACTAAAGAAATATAACATTAATTTTATTATTGCATCTCTCAAAAAACTAAATTTATTATGAGACATGAGTAGTTAATTATGGATGAAATAGGAAGGTAGCGCAGCAGAGTTTGGGACTATTCAAAATTAACAAGTCAAGTCACCTATACAAAACAAGGAATTGCTCCTATAATTCCCTAATGTTTGGGGGGAGGCTTAAAAATTCTTTGATCCTTCATTGACTTTTTAATTTTTATATATTATGTAATGCAATAATCCACAATCTTACCCTCCCCAATCTATACTAAGATTGAAACACACACACACACACACACATAAGAATTTCGTTTGTAGTTCCACTAAAAAGCAACGCAAAAAGCTCCTCCTTATTAATTGGCAAATCATGTGTCAAACGAAGGAGTGTGGTGGGGTGGTCTTAAAAATATGGAAGGACAGAACTCTGCATTTTCAACGAAGTTAGCTTAGCTTACTCTATTGAAACAAAACCTGACTGCTTGTGGGTCCAAGTGTACGTTGATAGCAAAAAAAAATGACTATAAAAGAAGAAGGTGACGTCTAAGCATAGGATTCGGAATGTCTCGTACGTATGGAAAAGCCTAGCAGCAATATTTAAGCCAATGGATCTGGGAGTGATGAAATAGAATATTGGAGATGGTCAAAACATCAAGTTTTGGACCTGATCACTGGAAGCTTGCTTGGTCTTGGCTACGCCCACAAAGAACAAGGACCTTCCTAGATATGGATGGCGCTACACGACAAAATTCTCACCAACATGGTTCGAGTTCGAAGACACATGGCAGATAGTGTAATGTGTGAAATTTGTCACCGAGAATAATCTGAAACAATGGATCATACATGCTTCGCCAATGTCATCTTGCGAGATCGTGTTGGTCACTCCTCATTCCGCCACATGTCCACCATGGATTCTGCCAAGGCAATTTTAAAGGAATGGTTGCAAGCTAATTTCAGTACTTGACTAGTGAATGGTGTATTAGCTTGATGTGAGCACATACTGAAGGTAAAAGAAAAACTATAGCTGTGTAAATCTTATATGGCCTAAATTTTGTTGTTTCTTTCATATCCCTGCAATAATACTACATCATAGCATCCGGTAATTATCTGTTAATTAATAAAATCCATGCTTCACTAAAAAATTGACTTTTTTAAGGTTGAAGAAGCCAAATATATCTATTAAACTCAACATACTTTCAAGTGCTTTACTTTTCATTTTTTTATTTTAATTTATTTTTTCATCTTCAAAATTAACTTAATTTTAAAATTAGAACCGGAGAAAGCATCAATTGAATATTTGTGTTTGTTTGCTCAGCAACCTAAACAAAAAGTGTATGCAAGGATTTCGATGGTAAGGACCCATAATCCGCAAGTTGCTTGCCAATGGCGAAGGCCCGTGATCCATAAGTTGCTGGACTGGACTCATGTTATATTTACTCTTAAGGGCTAAAAGAGAAAGATTTTTGAATACATGAACATCATTGTAATCCTTACTTTTTAACTTAGACAGAAAGAAAATATATGCGCTGAAAAGACCTAAATTGTAAGAGTTATTCAGTTTTAGACCATGGGTTTAATAAAAAAAACAGTTAAATCTTCCAAAAAATATGAGAGAATTAATTAGAGGTCTCATGGAATAAACATAATTAAAGTGAGGTCTCAGGAGTTATTATATAAGGCCAAGAAGTTGTTATTGTTAGGCATAGAAGTTGTGATTACAACTCGTAGAATCTCACTTTAATTATCTTTCTTCCAAAACACCTTTAATTAATTCTCCCAAAAAAAATCCTATGAATTTAATTCTTCCAATTAATTTAATGACTTAATCACCATTTTTTCTGCAATGATAAATTAGATCAAATAGTTAAAGTGAATTATATTGTGCTAATTGTTGTTTCTATGGAAAGTGTATATCTATTACAAGGGTAAAGCCAACTAATATTGTTAGAGAAGCATGTTTATAAATTTCAAGAAAATGTTAATGAGGAAATATAAAGTAATTTACTATTGTTTTAAGTTGTGAACAAACATGCAAAATATTAATTACAAACAAAAAAGTGACTGTTTTTTTTGAAAGAAAAGTGACTGCTTTTATTATGATGATTTAGTGTGCGACTTAGGTTTGAGCTCAAACACTCACAAATTTTTTAAAATAGTTTTTTTATTAAAATATTTTTTATAATATCTATTAAAACGTATGTTTCAATTTAAATTAGACAAAAATTCACACTTTTTCATAAAAGATTTTTTACCTAAAAACCTAGGTTCGAAGCTTAAAAAATAGTTAGATATTATCAAAAAATCATTTTTTAACAATCTCATAATATATTTTCGATAATCTATTTTTTAAAATAACTTTTCAGTTTTTTTCTCAAAAACTAATTTAAACCGCCTTAAAATACAAATGTTGACATTTGTGTACGGCCAATTGTTGGGGGAGCTTTATTTATAAATAAACTTGTTTGTTAGTCAAGTTATTGGCATTAATCGAAAACTCCAAGTTTTATGTTTCATTCTATACTCATTATAGTGATGAGAAAACACTCTCTCGTGTCACTAGTGAGATATAGATATGATCTTAAAATTTTGATCTCAAAATGACTCATATTTAAAATTTATAATTTATTTATTTTAAAGTGATTAACTCATTTTTATGTTAAATGATAGTCATGTGATCATCTTTATTTCACATTTTATATATATTAAAATAAAAATTTATTCAAAATATAAAAAAATAAATTAAAACAAATCTAACAGTCTAAATTCGATCTAATGGTTTATATAAATGATGGGAACACTTTTCTCATTCAAGTGATGAACATGGAATTGAGGTCCGAATTATGTACAACTAACATGTTTTTTTAATTGTTCTGATATGTTTAGAAAATTCGTGATGCATATTGATAACGGTGCCTAATCAACTTGTCATCGGTCTTCCATTTAAAAATAAACGATTAGCAAAAAATGTTCTTCGTGTCTAGCTAAATTAAATGTAGGATTTAAATATAGATACTACTCGGTTAAGAAACGAAATGAATAGACTTGCGTGGTTATTTGAACTCAACTTTTAACAGTGGAACAATTAATTTAAAACATTTGTGCTTGACAAGATTTTTTTTTTGGACTGATGGTGTCCTTGACAAGATAAAAATGCTCATTTTATATAATCAAAATCACTTAAAACAATTAAAATGAAACAAATAGTGTACAGACTGTTTCAAGGAAGTTTCAAAAATTCAACGACCCAAACATATAAATCGAATCCTAACAAAACATTCCCTTGATGAAACAATAAAATACCAGTTTCAATGTGGACCGGCGTTATTTGCCCAGGAAAAAACAATATATTGGAGCAATGCAAACTGGTGGGTATGTTTATGCTTAATTATCAGGAAGAGGCATTATTGGAGCTTGCTTTTTTCTTTGGCTGAGAGTGTAACGTAGCGTTTCGGGGAGAGTTTTCTTGAATAATACTCCTACCATTGACAAAGCCGTTGTAATGCGTGCTCGTTGCGGGATTCCAACCACAACTTCTTTAACTGGATTTCCCACCATAGCTGTTCTCGTTTGGGTAGATAAGGATTCCTGCAATGATATTATTGTCATCTATTTTATTGCTTTTAACATAGTAATATACTTTCTTCCGTTCTTAATATTAAAATTAAGTTGACTTTGTTTGAGTATATTATTAAAATAAACTACTTAATCATGAGTTAAATACTGGGTTTTAAAATATAAGAGTTAGTTGATTTTTTTGGAGATTTTAAGAAAGCTAAAGAGGTTACTTCAATATTGATTATTAGCACATAATATTACTAATCTACCCTAACCATATATAAATAAGCATTATTAGGCTTTATATTTGGGGAAAAGTTGAAAAAAACTAGAAAGTTACTTATATTTAGGAACAAGTTGAAAGTGATCTTACATTTAGGAATGGGGGTAATATTTTATAAGAAGGTATAAAACTATCCAAAATGTTGGCCTTTCTATATATATAGAGATAGAGGTGTGATTAAAGAACATTGTATAGTAAAGATTCTTATCCTATGATATGGTATAAAGGAAGTAGCATCTTCGATATATCATACATTCATTGGATACGAGGGAGTACATATATACGAGTACATACCTATAACGAAAGGACTCGGAAGTACTCAATCTTGATGGCTGATGTGGCTGCATAGTATCAGCCTGCATAGTTTCGGGGATGGGGATAGTTTCGGGGATGGGCCTATCCCTCTTCTTTTTCCTCCACAAGGTATCACATGTCATATCCCTCAGGTTGGCCAGTAATCTTGGAATGCTGTTAAAAATCGTCATTCAACAGATTAGACCTCCCTTCTCTTCTAATAAATACCCTGTCCGTCCTTAAATACAATTGATTTTTTTAGAATATTAATAAAGTTAATAAAGTTAGTTTTAAATCAATTTACCTAACCTTTTCCCTTAATAACTACTCCCTCCGGTCCCTAATGTAAGAGCCTAAAATTTGAATGATTTTGGTCCCTAATGTAAGAGCTCACCCCATATTCTCTCCTCATTTAATGCATTTTTTCCTACTTTACCCCTAACTCTCTTTCATATTTATTAATGCTTATGTATTTCTCTCTCTTAAAAGTACCATAATAAATATGGGCAATTTTGGAAAAGAAGCATTAACTCCAGACACCCAACTAACATTCACATGTTTTCTTAAGAAGCGTTTTTTTGACGGCTAGCTCTTACATTAGGGAACAGAGGGAGCAGTTCATTTGATGTATAAGCTAATATATAATCTTTTAATACATGGACTGTGTTATGATTAAGCAGATAATTTAACTTCTTTGATGCATAAAAAAATCAACTAAATTTTATTTTTGGGTATGGAGGAAGTTCTAAATAGAGGCATTGGATTGTTGCAATTCCTCATAATTAATAACCATCAAGACCATATTAGACAAAGTTAAGTTTTAGGATTAAAGTGCAATAATACCAATATGATTGTGTTCATCCAACACCATGTAATTCTGTTGGAGTAAAAGTAACTATGAAGTTTTAAATTTGGGTAACACTACTACCCATGAATTTTTTAATTTCATGATTACTTTTTCTCAGTTTTGAAATGTTATATTCCGTTAGTTTTGCCTTAGTTTTGCCTTAGTTTTAAAATGTCACAGTTACTTTTGCTTTAAAAAAAACTTTTGCTTTAAAAAAATACATGGTGTTGGGGTGCACCTTGAGAACAATCACATGAGGATTTTTGTACTCTACCCTTTTATTTCAACTCTTCAATTATGATGACTTGAAGTTACAAACTTTATTCACGACAAATCACTTAAAAATTAATTTAATAATCTTGTATATATCAATAATTGTCTATCTAGTCTTTCAATACTATAAAACATATATACATATATAGAATTAAGAACATGGACTCACCAATGTAACGTGCATTTCTTGAGAGGATTAGATTCTTCAGGTGTAGCAGGGTTATCGTGTGATAAGTAACCAGAAGTACCAGGTTCATCAAGTGACGTAGACGTAGTCGTGTCATCACGTGATAAGTTGCTGGAAGTAGATTCAACAAGTGGCGGCTCAGTAAGGTTTTCATGTGATATCTCTCCACCAAAACTATGTTCAATATGGGAAGGAAATGCAGGATGAGGATCGTCATGTGATAAGATGTCAAAGTTAGCAGGTTCTACAGGTAAAGGTGCATCAATAGTGTCTAAATGTAATGAGCTACCGAATTCAGGTTTATCATCAAGAGGTTTATCATCAAGAGGATTGGTAGGATTGTCAAGTAATGAGATGCTGGGATAATTAGGTTCTTCAAGTCGAGAACACATTGTAGGATCACCGTATGATGATAAGCTGCCTGAACTAGGTTCACCATGAGGTGTAGTGAGGTCATCATGTGATGAGTTACCATATTGAGGTTCGTCAGGTGAAGGAGACGTAGTGATGTCATCGTGTGATGAATTGACCGAATCAGGTTCATCATGTGATGAATAGTCATAATCATGTTCATCATGTGAATGTGAATGAAGTGCAATGGAATTGTCATGTGATGAGTTGCCAGAAGTAGGTTTGACGTCATGTAAGAGATTCGACGACCGAAGTCCCTCACTTGTAGGACATGTACGTTTAAGATGTCCCTTTACTTGACAGACTATGACATCTAAGAGTTGTGAATCCGTCCTACACAAAGAAATTACATTAAGGAAAGATATATGTCAAATATTTTTGAGTCAATATCACTATTGTCCTTATAATTTACTTTAATTTTGGTCTTGATTCCTTAATTTCAAAATAAATCTTGAACTTATTTCAAAATCAATCTTGATCTCCTATTTAATTTTGGTTTTTGCCCCTATACTTTAAATTATGTGATTTGATCTTGTTTTTTCAACATTTACCTGATTGTGGTTTATCTTTGAACTCTGTTTTGCTTATAAATGTTGGTTCTTAAACTTTGAAAGATAAAAATCACATATTTCAAATATCACTATTTAAACCAAATTAACTAGAAGTTAAAGTTCTAAAACCTCATATTTTAAAGTTCATGGATTAAAACTAAAACTTGGTACAAGTTTGAGAATCAAAACCATTTATTAAGGGACTAAAACCAAAATTAAGCTTTAGTTTAAGACCAAAAGTAATATTATTCAAATATTTTTCAAAAAATTATTAGTTACAAGTCTCATGCTAAAAACAATATTAAGATTAGGTCTCACTAAATGGTCAAATTAAAGTAAAGTTCATAGATACTTCCGATCCCTAGGGATTTGACATTAACTGTACTCAACAATTAGTTAAGGTGCATACAAAATAAATCACAATTTTGAGAAGTATGTGTGATACTCCCTCCGGTCCCTAATGTAAGAGCTAGCCGTCAAAAAAACGCTTCTTAAGAAAACATGTGAATGTTAGTTGGGTGTCTGGAGTTAATGCTTCTTTTTCAAAATTGCCCATATTTATTATGGTACTTTTAAGAGAGAGAGAAATACATAAGCAAAAATAAATATGAAAGAGAGTTAGGGGTAAAGTAGGAAAAAATGCATTAAATTAAATGAGGAGAGAATATGGGGTGAGCTCTTACATTAGGGACCAAAACCATTCAAATTTTGGGCTCTTACATTAGGGACCGGAGGGAGTACCATTAAATTCATTGAATTATTAGGACCTAAAGATCATTTAATAATGCCTATGGAGAGAGAAGAGAAACCAATTAAAAGTACCTATAGTGGGAGCTTTCCCAACCAGCGAGACCGGCAGCTTCAGCCATGGCTTTCGTCCACATTTGCTTTTTCTCCTCCCTTCTTGACATAGACATACGGTGCTTCCTGAAAACATCCGAAAATCTCCTTTTCTTTCTAACTTTTGAAGGACTTATTTTATAGAAAATGGGAAGCACAATTTGCCCCCTTGTCCTCTTACAATCCATTATTTTGACCAGTTCATCCATTGTCCACCTTGAGGAGGCATAGTTTTCAGAGAAGACAACGATTGAAATATCGGATTGCTCTATTGCCTCTAAAAGTGAGGATGATATTTTGTTCCCTTTTTTTATATCACGGTCATCTAGATATGTTATAATGTTATTTCTTCCCAAAGCCTCATGAAGATGGCTCACAAATACTCGGCGTACGTCTTTTCCTCGAAAATTGATGAAAACATCATAAATCTTTGATGATTCAATGGGTGTGTTTTCTTGTCCATGAGTGTTTCCTCTTGTGCCAAGGCCAGGTTGTGAATGTAAATATGCAACTACTAATGATCCAGTTACCAATAATCCAATCAAAATAAGAAGAATTAGACCTATGGTGAAATATGAGGAACCATTTGAGCATGAAAAAGGAGATGATGGTGATGATTTCATGTGAGTGATCACCACACTTGCTTGTTCACATAAGCTGCTTGCTGAGATGCCCAGGGACATATTTGCATGAAAGCTAAAAAACAGAACAATTGCACCTCAGTCTCAAATAAAAAACTCAAATAAAAAGTCTCAAGGATCGAAGTTGTTACTATTTGTTAATGAAGACTATTGCAGTTGTTAATAATAGTCATTAACAACTCTTTGAGACCTCATTAAAATCAAGTCTCTTATTTAGGACTTAGATGTAATTGTCCCCCCAAAAAAGTAAGGTTACAATGATAGTGGAATGTCTTAATTTCATAGAAAAACATTAATGAATAAGTTTAAGCGATAGAAGTAATTTTGAATATGAAAATAGACTCCAAAATTTGTCCTGACCTGGGGGAACTAGCTAGCTGAAGTAAAAAAGATGACCAAGCTATTCTTTAGCAGTGGGACGAAGTATTAAAGCCATGATCTGGCTCTATAATTGATTTTAATTATCTTGGGTGAGTTTAGAGTAACAGAATGTGGATAGTGTAGGGAGAACTGGAGAAGCTAGAAAAGCAATTAGCATTGTTAGCTGAAGATCCCAACGCTTTAGTTTTTTTATTGATTTTTGATGGAGTTTACGAGGCCTTTGAAACCAAATAAAAGAGAAATTAAAAAAAAATATTTGTAACACCAAAACATTTAGAACATGCAGCTTGTAAAGGAATCTTTAGGGATGAACAAGGACAGCGGGTAAGAGGGTTTCGGAAAAGCCTTGGAGACTACCCAATCACAATTGTTGAGATATTACTGGCAATTAAAACTTGACTTAATATAGGAAATGCTACATGGAAGCTATCGATTCACTTAGAGATAGTGGCGATCACAAATCCTTGGATTTGCATGGTTTTATATGCTTAATTTGAGACAATTAACATGATTGAGATGCAATTTTTATCCAATTGTGCTTGATTAATATATAAAGCTCTTATGTGTGATGACTCCCATTTTTAATTATATTTGACAAATATTTTGGTTATATTTGGGAAGTCATTGATAGAGAATTAAAGTGGTTTGATCTTGAAAATAATATCTTGACTTTAGTTAAATATGATAAAAAATTTATTAATTAACATAGGAAGAGAAAAATGGTGTTTCATGTGCTAACATGTATTGCAACTTTTGAAGTGTTCTTTTTCATCCTTGTACTTGTCTAGGCCCACACTTTTAAGTGTATAAGAAAGTTATTTGGAATGTTGGGCTTAGCAATTGAAAAGAAAGGAAAAGAAAATGGAAGGCAAGAAGCATACATGTGGGCACAAAAGAAAAGATCAAACTGAAATTTATATTAGGCCAAGGAGTGTCATTGAAAGGAATGAAGTGGAACGTGTGTGCAGTCAAGGGAGCCCAAGGGAGAATGGATTAGAAAACAAGAAAAAGACAAAAGAGGGGTTTTTGGTTTGAAGGGACAGTGACGCGGAAGAGGGAGCTGCAGGAGGCGAGAATTGAAGGAAGGGAAATGAAGTGAAAAAGATGGATGCGAGAGAGAGCATAGGGAGGCGCAGAAATTCAGCTCAATCTCCTCTCTTTCCATCTTCATTTTGTCCTCTTTTCCTCCTATTTTCCACCATGATTCCCCTCAATCTCCTCCTTGTTTGTGTTTTTCATCATGGGAGGTAACTAAAACACCTCTTTGCTCTTGGGAATATTGGGTTATGGCTTGAGCTCACATGCTTAATAGGGGAGTTTTGTACTTTTCTATTTCTCTTGTATTTATGATTTTCCTAGGTTTAGGTTGGTCATTTACATTGAGATTTGGATTTGAATTACCATGTTTATTTGAGTTTGATTTGTGGTTTTGACTTGTAATGAGAGATTTGGACTCAACAATATGTATGGTCATACATATGTTCTTTATAATTCATTAGATATTTCTATTTACTCATGGTATTGGTAGATAGTTTGTTGAATTGAATTGTAATTGAACCTAATGCATTGCAATCAATAATCACACTCTAGGTAATTAATAATGCCTAATTAAATGGGTTCATGAGATTAGTTATTAGACTTGCCGGTTGGTGAGGTTTGGTATTTTAAGAAACCTAGAGAAAACTCAAAGGTGCTAAAGGGCTTAACAATTTTTAGTTAGTTGGGGTTCCGCTAATTAGTAATTGGACTCATGGGTTCATGAGGTTTGACAATTTAGTGAATTAGCGCCATAGTGACTCCCCGAATATATTAATTGAGTTAGGATAGTTATTCTCAATCATTTCCCAAGAGCAATTCCATTTTATTTTACCAAATCTTTACTTATTTCAATTCTTATTTCCCCCTTTTTGAGATCACATCTTTTACTAATTTTTATTATTAATTCATAACAATTTTTCTTATTCAAACAAGTTTAACATTTAGTTATTAGGAAATTAATTGCATTTTATAGGCTCATTTGAGAACGATACCCGGGGTAACTTTTCGCTTACCTTGAGGTCTTAAAATTTCTTGAAGGACTAGACCCAAGGCACACTACACCGACTGCTGATTCGGTGTCCTTCAGGCGACAACCACTCTTTTAGCAGATCATTGAAGACACCAGGAGATTGTTATATGATTATATCAAGATAGAGTGTATAGTACTACAACCGTGGAAGAGAGCTATTGAAATATTCAGATACATTAGAACGAGAAGCACATAGGGAAGAACATAAAACTGCTCCCTTAGTCCCCAAATATAGCAATATTTGAGATTCATTTTATCCCTTAATATAAAATCATTATTCATTTTGTCTCATATATTTATCCATCTTTTCTAAAATACCCTTATGTATGCTTTTTTCACAAACTAATTGTATCATCCACATTCTCACTCATTTCTAGTTTTGAAAGGGGCATTATAACATACATAAAATTCCTAACTTAACTACTTTTTTTAATTTCTCTAAATTAGTTAAAATGAGATGGTAATTTGGACCGGTAAGAGAATCATTCTACGACTCAAGATTTTTGCATGAATCTTATGCAAAAGGACATGGCATATGCCATTGCATATGCCTATATGTTTTCACTTTCTGTTCATGTCAGAATTTCAGGCGAAAAACAAGCTTAACTAAACTGAGTTGGTCTCTGAAATAAAGCTTATAAAAGTTATGGTTAGATTCTTTTAGATATTAATGAGAGACTATAAGTTGATTCTCCACTGGTTATGAGATATCCAATTAGGGATGTATTAATTCGATTATTATTTTTTGATTAAGAATAAGAATTCCAGAACAGAGAGGAGGTATGATATGAATATGGGTGGAGTTTAGTCCTTATACGAAGAAAGAGTGATCTGATATGAGTTTTATTAATCATATGGTTGTTCGTTGTCTCGAATTGAAGTTATAATTTAATGATAACTATATATCAGAGTTCTTTTATGTTTGACAAATGTTCATGATGCATAATGTTCAAATCCCTAAGGATTTCGTTGTTAACATGCATATGGAGATGAATGCTGCTAAATTTAAAGATAGAATTGAAGACTATTTTATTTGTATGTATCTAAACATCTAGCAAGTGTTCAAGGATTTTAGGGAATATGAGGTTGAAGTTTGAATGGGGATACAACTTGTTAAACATTTATTTTGATAAGTGTTCAATTCAACGAGAGTACCATTTAATTGTGGTTCAAATTGCAACACTTGAAGATATATTTCCACAATTAAATGAAGTTTGGCAAAATCTACATGTATGAATACTGCAGTAATTTATTGTCACTCACTGGCATTGGAATATGAGATTAATTAACTTCAAGGCTTCAACATTGTTTTAGAACTAATTAAAGGACATAACTGTTTCAAACCATTAAATATTGATTTTAAGGAACTCTGGAGAGTGATTATAAGAAATTGTGAGAGTTTTGCTAAAGGTTGAAGTTAACTAGTTAAGAAGGAAAATTGTATAATGGAATTCAAAAGTTTTAAATATTAAATAAATGTATTAATTACTAAAAAGGTTTAGGTGAATACAAGTTTTCCGAAGATTTAAACAAACAGTTAATAATTATTTTATCAAATAAATAATTATGAAAATATTATTTTGATCAACAAACAATAATTGATATTATTTGGACCATTATTGAACCATTCAAAATGCTCTTTTTTTTTTTTGAACTGAGAAAATGCTCTGGCTAACACCATTAATCAAATACATCAACGTTGTGAACATGCAAGTTCATATGACAACAAAACTAATGGTGTTAATGTGTGATAAATGTTATTGACCAAAATGAAGTTTCTTTTAGTTTATTGATCAAAATTGAAATTATTCAAATTTCATTACGTTCCTAGCGTTGCAAGAGGGTCATATAATAATGTGTGTGAAACTAACACGGCGGAAAGTAGGAAGTTTCGGCGAAGATGGAGAAATCCATTGGCGTATATTTATTCATTAACTAATAAATCAACTTTGTTCAAAATCAATAACTCCAATCCTTGAATCTAGACCGTACCGTAGAGATGATTGCAATGACCCACCCCAAGAAGCTACAGTGTAGTCCGTACCGTAATACAGTTAACCAAGTCAACTATATATAGTCGCTGTTTCACACAGCCGTCGAGTTTGACTGATCATCATTTTTCAGGGCCGACGGAAAAATTGGGTCGAACAAAAAATAGGGCCTGAGTAGACTGCGATCAATAAAAATTTTAATTGTTTTTTTTAGAAAAAAACGTACTGGAAAAATCGAATAGGGTGAGTAAAGAGGGACAGCAATAATTTTCGTGCCTCCACTACTTAAAATAACAAGAAAGAGATGCGATATTAATGGTTCAATTTTCTAATATATCATTTTAATTTTCCGAATGAAATTTACAAAACAGATATAGCTAAGCTGAACCTTGAAATATTTTAATTTTGTGTTGAATATGTGTTGATGATTATGTTCTGTAGCGTTACTTACTTTCAACCTGCTATTATTGCGTGGGCATAAAAAAACTGCAAGAATTCCCTTTCCCGTGAGTTAAACTACAACAAACAAGCAACACTAGGTTTCATTCACTTAGCCAGTAAATATACTACAGTATGCGTTATAAGTGGATAAAACGTTCACTTCAACCTTTTACACTGGATGAGTGTTAACTCTGAGATATTCATGACATTTAAGTAAGTTTACTTCATTTTGAGTCCTAATTTGCATATTGGTGCATGTTTTGGATTTTGAATGAATAATTTGTGCATTTAATTTTGAAGTGCACTTTCTTGCTTATATATATATATATATTGATTACATTTTGGTGTTAGAATTATTTTTTGTTGAAAGAGTAGAGAAACATCAAGTGGAGATAAGATGCATTAGGAAGGATGACAAAAGAAGCTTCTTGGAGTCTGGGCAAAATTCTGAAGCCTAAGCTAAATCTCTTCCAGGAATTAGACAAGTCACATGGTCTGGTCTAAATTCTGAAGCCCAGGCGAAATCACTTCCTGAAACTAGGGGAAATCATGAAAGTCTGCAGAGCCTAGGCTAATGATGACTCCCCATTTTTATATAGATTTTATATATTTTTTGGTACATTTTGGGAGTCATTGTACAAAATTGAAGGAGTTTATTTGTGATTTGTAGAAGATTCCAACATAGTACATAAATTGAAGATTTGATTTTTAATATGTTGGTTTTAATATAACCACACAATTGTTTCATAAAAAAAGAGATAAAATAAAAAGAAAAAAATACAAGCCCATGGAGTTTTTAATGCTCATATGATTAATCATTCTTGTCAGATACGTGTAGTGCCATTTTGAATTGATAATAGTGTATTGGTTTTGATTTGAGTTTGACCAATTAAGCAGCAAAAAGACAAGGAGAAAAGTGGGCTTGAATGAATTGGACCAAGGCAATTAAATGGGTCAGCAAGCATGATGGGCAGCAAGGTGAGACCGTTTGGCAAAAGGCAAGGGAAAGAAAAAGAAAGCCCATGAAAGAAGGGTTTTACATGTGAAGAGGCAGAGAAGCAATGGGGCCCGGAGATTCTGCGCAAATATATATAAGCACATAAACACGCGAAGCAGCAGAGGGAGGCGCACAAGGAGCACACATCAGCTTCTTCTCCAATCATTTAGGGGCAGCAATAGTAAACCAAACCAGCAATCAAAATCAAAGGAGAAAGAGAAGTTGGGAGCAAGATTGAATATTTGGGGGAGATATGCATGAAGATGTCAAAATTTCTGTGGTGGTTTCCTCTTCCATTCATTTTCACTTGTCCTTAATCTCTCTTGATTACTCTGGAATTTTATTGTTGCTGGTATGATTTTTATTTCTAATATGTGTAGTTAAACTCATATTCTAGGTTTATAGGTTTATTTGGATGCTTTGTATGGATTGATACTTGAACAACCTACTAGTCTCTTGTTGATTAATGTTTATTATAGTTGTGAATTTAACTTGTGTTTTATTTTTACTAAGTGGTGCGCAACACTTAGCTTGTTTGTTTAGTTGTGGCTTGGAAGAGCATAGCTAAATAAAGAACTAAGTTAAATTCAAGCTTGTCTTGAAATTCCAATGAGGAATGGAGAATTTGTTAGTGAGATAGAGATATGATCTAACCAAGTTTTGCAAAATTGAAGTGGGTTGATTATAAAGCTAGTTGGCATAATATGTAGTATGGAAATATGCATGTTAATGTTAGCTAAGGTTTGAGTAAGCTTGGAAGAGTTATTCAAATACTTGAGACTTCAAGTATCAACTTAATATTTATTAATTAACAATAGAGGGGGGGTTTAATAAAGCATCATGAAGTACAAAGTGGATAAATAAACCTAGATCTTTTTCATTGGTATTTGTTTTTAACTTTACAAATATATTCTCTATTTTTATTGCAATCCTATCACTTACTTTTTACCCAAAACTAATTTTAATCATAATTTATTCAAGGAACTTGCTTAAACATAGTTTCTGTTGGAATGACACTCTTACTTTTTCCACTATACTACTAAACTTGACCCGTGCTCTTGCGCTAAGCAATTTTGCGAACAGCTAAATTCCGAAGCCTAGTTGAAATATCTCTCTGGACAAGAACAACAGATTCGCGAACATCGCAATGCCTAGGCCAAATTTTGTGGCCTGGGCGAAATGTCATCAGATACGCATAGTTTTGTTTAAATGAAAGGTTGGAGATATTTAAGGTGGAAAAATGCAACCTTGAGTGTGTGCTTCGACCTGGGACTGATCTAGGGCAATTCTTAGGGCACAAAAACACTCTTTCTTGGGTCTCTTGGCATTGGGTTGCTTGGGGGTTGAAGATTGAAGGTTGGGAAGTTGGTGAAAGCATTGAAGGACACTTAAAGCTCTCTCCTTTTGGTTTCCTCTTCATCTCTTCTTACTTGTATGCATTTATGATTATGTATTCCTTTTGGGGTTGTAGGTTTTATTTGAATATGAGTAGCTAAACCTATTTATTTAGGATTATTTTGAACCCTTGTATGAATTGTAACTATTTAAAACTCCTATCCTTTTGTGAATGTATATATATGTGTTTATTTTACTCTATACTTAATGCTTCTAAATGCTTGATCACCATTTAGTTGGTTTGTTCATTTAACTTATGACTTGAGAGAGCTAGGTTGAGTGTAGAACTTGAGTAAAATAGTGTGAGAACTTGAAGTTTGCATGACAAATGAATGATTTTGTTAATAAGATAGACATATACTTATTAGCCTCACATAGTCACATTAGGGTTGAAACTTAGAAATTGAGTTTTATTAATTGTGACAAGACATTGCATGATTAATGGAATTAAACACTTGTTCTTAACTCGACGGAGCATTTACAAGTATTCTAGAACTCTAGGTTAACACATATATAAACATATAAGCAATATGGAAAGAAGTTGATTAAAGGTTACAAGGTACAAGGGGGATAAATAATCCTAGGTGCCAATTAATCCTTGAAAAGAGCAATTTGCCATCTTTGTACAATTATAATTTTAGAAAATAGTTTTTACTTGTTTAACCCTCAAATCATTTTATGGATAGCTCAACTTAATTTAATCGCTAAGTCTCTTGCTTGACCGGATTTGTATCTCAATCCTCGTGGGAACGATCTCTACTTATCCATTTATTACTTGACGCGACCCGTGCACTTGCGGTGTGAACAATGGGCTACATGGATTACATAGAACTATTGTATTTTATCAACAATTATAGATTTTAGATATATTGTTAATTAAGAAAATGTTAATATAACTTCATTGCTTGTTCTTTTAAAATGTAATAATACTCCCTCCGGTCCCTAATGTAAGAGCTAGCCGCCAAAAAAACGCTTCTTAAGAAAACATGTGAATGTTAGTTGGATGTCTGAAGTTAATGTTTCTTTCCAAAATTGCTCATATTTATTATGGTACTTTTAAGAGAGAGAAATACATAACCATTAATAAATATGAAAGAGAGTTAGGGGTAAAGTAAGAAAAATGCATTAAATGAGGAGAGAATGTGGGGTGAGCTCTTACATTAGGGACAAAAACCATTTAAATTTTAGGCTCTTATATTTGGGACAGGAGGGAGTATATAATTATTCTGACAATCCAAACTGACCACATTCAGTTCCTTACTTCATAGTTTAAACTAATATCCGATCATTTGTTGAAAACACTCCCTAGGTTGATCATTTTAAAGATTACTCTGGACAGAAATCAATTGGAACGGGTTATATATTATTCTACATTATTTGCAAAGAGTTTGAGCCTTTGAGATATTAATTATTAGGTTGAAAGGACAATAATTATTTGATACTATATTTCATCGAATTTATAATATTCAAGTACTCTGAGTCAATGATATCCGAGTGTTCAATCACCACTATAGAATCAATTACTTCTTGTGAACCGTGATAGAGGAGTAGATTGTTTCATTCCATAGACATGGATAAAGAGTTGGCTTTATCCTCTCCCCCTCCTCTCAAACTTCTTGGGAAATGGTGGGATCTCTTCTCTCATCATTGTATGAGTTTTTTTTCATCGGCGTTTCTTACCCCGGTTCATGCCGGGGAATGAGACGTCTGTCACTTTCATTGGTCTGCTTTTATGTTTATTTCATTTTCAAATAAATTGGGCTAAGAGTTTCAACGACAAGAGGAATTTCTTCTACCTAATCTTCATCTTATATATTAATTTTGTGGGTACGTTTGTTCCGTGAGATCTACTCATGGAGCTTCTTTAAAAACCAAATTGATTGGTTAATTGCTGATAAGAGGTGTGGATTCTTTGGAATGATTCTTTAAACAACCACTACTCAATGACTTTTCTACCCACAAATTTTCATGAAGGAAAGATGAAGAAGATGGTATGGTTTTTGGGACGGCGGCGGCTCACTCCTATGATCCTATCCATGTTTACCTTATTAGGTTTTCTATGTATTATCATTTGAATTTTCTTTTTTGTAGAACTATTTTGTATTCTAATTTTCTAGTTTAATAAAAAAAGTACGCTTCATGATTAAAAAAAACATGGACAAAAAATCAAATGAAATTGATAATTAACACACCATTGTAACGTAACTCAGCGCAAACATGTTACTTTAGACAATGGAACCGATTTCCCTACACATAATAATGCGTATAAAAAAGATAAGCATATATAAATTGTCTAAATCTCATCTCAATAGTAGAGTTGATATGAGATCTAAAAATGTTCGATATATTTAACTTTCCCTGTTCATCTTTTTCATTCGTCAATAAACCAGATCCCTTTTTAAGATAATACAACAAAACAAAATCATAAACCTGGAAATTAAAAAGATGACTTTATTAATGGAAAAAAGGAGCTAGAAAAAACGAAAATTATTGCGAGGAGCTGCTTGCTCAATTTCAGAAACCATTTCAGGAGTGAGACGGAGCATTCGAAGATTTCTCTCCATTTGAAGCTGAATGATGCGTTGCTTAGTGACCTCAACTTGTTGAAAGTTTTCAATACTTGGTATTTTGCTAGCAAACTCATATTGAAGCTGTGCAAGTTGTTCATACTTTGTTATTTGCTGATCTATGTCACCCACATACACTCTATTCAATTTCTCCAACACATCCTTCACTATTTCCTCCACCAGCTCAGATTCCATCCTGCCCAAACCATTTTACACACTAAAAACACAATTTCGCTTGCATGTTTTGGATATTTTTAGAAGTTGAAGTTTCAAAATTTGATTATAGTTGGAACCAAAAAAAATTGTCATCTAAATAAAAAAATGGTGTTCGGGATAGCAGAAACTGACGAGTTTTTAATTTAAAAGCCAAATTTAAATTGTAATGGTTTTTTCTTTCATATTTTTAAATTTTGTCTCGCCTTATAGTTTAATTTTCTGAAACTGATTTTTTCTGTCTCACTGATTTTACAAGTAAAAGTCTATCCAAACTTAAATTACATGACAACATATTTGATTGTTTACTTCAATTTTAATTTGCAAAAGGAAATCAAGATAAAAATATCAATGATGCATGGAAGTATATGTTAAAGTTTCTTAATTATAATGACCAATATATATTGTTGGTAAATCCAATTTTTTGTCAATATTAGCTATTTTTTAAAAAAAAGTTTATATTCAAACATAAATCATATAATTAGATGTTACCAACATTGGTTGTAAAAGTCACTTGAAAATAATACTTCTGCATTAGTTAATTCAAACTATGTGTTATATTATATGGTAGGGTCAATGTTAATTATTAATTACCTGTTGATGGTACAATCCCAGCCAGAATAACTAGCAGCTTCTGTCAAAGCATCCCTCCATCTATGAACCTTGATCAAGTTATCACTAAATCTCTTCTCATGTTTCTCAAACGCTTCAGCATAACTTGCTATTTGATTGCGCACAAATGAAGGATCAATGTCATAAAACACAGGCAACACCACTTGGCCTCGGTTTCTTTTGCACTCAAGAATCTTCAAAAGCTCATCCAAACACCACTTGGAATTGGCATAGTTCTTAGAGAAAACAATCACTGAAAGCTGAGCATCTTCTATGGCTCTAAGAAGAGTGGATGATATTTCATCTCCTCTCTCAAGATTGTAGTCCATGTAGGTTCTGATGTCATGCCTTGTGAAAGCTGCATTGAGATGGCTTGTGAAACCTTTACGAGTGTCTTCTCCTCTAAAGCTTATGAATACTTCATGTTTTTCAGGAGGAGGAGGAGTACCATTACCACTACCACTTGAAGATGATGATGAACGATTCATTGATATGCTAAAGTCTTCTTTATTAAGTGGATCTATAAATCTCTTTCTGTGTTTCTATGAAGCCTTAGCTTCCTCCCCTTATATTTATTTCAAACTATAGATCCCTGTCCCTTTCTCACTGTTATTTTCTTGGCTAAATAAACTCTATGATTGTTTTTTTTTTTGGCAATGAAAAGGTTTTGGTCAAAAGGAATAAATGTTACGCGTTGGAACCGACGACCAAGGAAGGAAGACTTGGAGGAAAAATATATTTTAATTCTTTAATTTTATTATATTTGATATTTATTTTTTAAAATTTATTTATTTCTATACTGTTAAAATCTCTGATACAAAATTTTCTTATGATACAGTATGCGTGTATATGATCCATGCCAAAACTTTTCTTGCTTCTCTTGCTACTAACATTTTTATAAGTTTTAGTGAAGAGAAGTTAAGGTTACTGGACTAAAACATGACTTTGTCTAAAGTTAAGAGACTAAAACACAATTTAATTTTTAAAGTTAAAAGGCTAAAACATGATTTTATCTAAAATTGAAAAACCAAAAAATACTTTAACCTTATTTAATTATATGTCCAAAATATTATAATTACATTTTATAATGTGATATTAAATTTAGATGATTTATATTGAAATTTAAAGGTAAAAAAGCCGACTATGAGAAGAAAATAAGAAAAAATGATTATGAGATTAGCATCTTTTAAAGAGAAATTCCACTACAGGCAGAAAATATTAAAAAAAAAATCTAATCTGGCATCAAGAAAATGGTAGAGTAGCTATGGAATCAGCAACAAAATCCGTCTTAATTAACTAATTAATGACGAGTTTCTTCTTGTAATGTGGCAAAATTTATTTGTCTGATCTTTATAATATTTTTTTGCTCAGAACTGATCTATATAAGCTGAATTACATTCTAATTCGCTTTTTCTTGTAGTTTAGTATTTCTATCTCAGACGTTAAATAAAAAAGTTTTAAACTGAATGAATGCAAAATAACATCAATATATCAATATAAAACTAAAACGAGTGAGGATTATTACTATTTATTAATTTACTTTCATATATATTTGATGTAACTATTTTTTTATAGTTACTGATTTATTTAAATAATAAAATCAAATGCAATTAAGTTTATGGTTACAATGAAACTCGCAATCATCTTTTCTACAATGCTACGAATAGGTCCTGATTAATTATATTGTTTAACCAAGAAATAAGTTAATTCAATATAATAATATTTTCTTTTTCCAGACAATATATGAATATAATATAATCTTATGTGTGAAAATATGTAATTTGAAGGAGAATATATATATATATATATATATATATATATATATATATATATATATATATATATATATATATATATAATATCCGTAAAATTTGACTGAAAATGGGAATGTGAATGGGCCGATGAGAAGGCACACAAGTGGGGATATTCCACTTACCAACAAGGTAGTAATAGTTTAATGCATTATGCAAGCTAGGTTATCCGCACATCGTTTAATACATTATATTCCACTTTTTTGCCATCACACTCTTGCCAGTTGGCAAATTAAACCTGTAGCCAAAATTCAAGTTTTTAGTAATCAAGATAAGTTTGACCCTATTTGATAAAAAAAAAAAAGATAAGTTTGACCCTATTTTTCAACTAGAATTGTTAATAATTCCCTTATGATCTATCATGATCAATAATACACAGATTTTGAACGCTACTGTATATTCTTTCACTTTTCTACAAAAATTAGGTTCAACGCGTATAGTTATGGGTTGTTTGGGTATTAGTTTGTCCTTAACATAGTTCAATAGAGAGTATATTGTGTCTTCATATACTTTGGACTTAAAATAATTTAAGATTAACCGTGCGACCTTACGTTCTTACCTTCAGAATGTTCGTTCAGATCGGGAGATAGAGGCGGGGGAATTTTGTAAATAGTCAGGCATCAAGTGTTACTAAAGAGACTTATACAAAAAAAAAGTGTTACTAAAGAGACAACTTTGTTAAAATAAAAAAAAAACAGAGAGACAACTTTGTTATCCTTAATGAATATCTTAAATACCATCATGACATCCAAATGAGATACTCACCATACCCCTTATATGGGATTTCATAACAACGAGAGTTTAGTCTTACTTAACACGCGAGTAGATACCTCGATAAAAAATGAGGTATTCAGAAGTGTACGTTATGACAATAATTTGTAGATATTTAAGAAATTAATTTTAATTTAATGTAACTAATATGTTATGATTTTCTTAGTATATCCTTTTCAATCCATTGATTAGAAACTTTCATTTTATACACACACAAACACTGATGATTTATATCAAGACCAGAGCAAATTGTTTGACACTTGTATATTTTAGGGTTGGAAGCAATACTTTTGATTGTCTCTAATTCTAAAATCACTTTGTTCTTAAGTTTGATATTTGGTTGACTTTTTTGGGGCATTTTAATAGATGTTGAAAAGCTATTTTAGAAATTTTGTCCGAATTATTTCTCTAAACTAGTTTATTTTACTTATTAGATAACATATCATATAATAATATTAAGTAGTTCATTCCACTTCTTTAACTTTTTCAATAATGTCCATTGTATCTTATGTTTAAGAGCAAAGTATATTATAATTAAGTAACTCTTGTAATTTTTTTAATCTTCCAAAATAAAATAAATTTGACCATATATTAAATATTGGAGGAAATATTTGTTACTATATACCCTAATTATGGGGGCCAATGCAGAAGTAAAAGCAAAAACGGCAAAAACGGTGGGCGAAAGCAGTTCAATGGTTTATAAAATAAGAGAGTGGTACCCACAAGCTAAGATAATTATAAAGTGGGTGGTGGAAGAAGAAGGATCTAACACAATTTATTGTGGTGGAAGAAGAAAGATCTAACACCATTTTTTTTTTTTTGATACAATGATCTAACACCATTTATTGTGTGTGACTATATAACATATAACATGAAAGGTAAGATGCAGAAAATAGATCTTAATGTGTTACGTAAATATGTCCTCTATTTTATATAGGATAGAGTAATAAACACTCCCTCTGTTCTTAAATAAATATATTCGAGAATACTTTTAGATTTCAATTTGTTTTTAAATACAAGTAAAAATTTTCTATTTTTTTTTTCAACTTTTTTTTCCAAATAAACCCTAATAATACTTATCTATAGTAAACAAACAAGAATGAGATAGTGAAGATAAAGGTATATAGTTATGATAAATTGGTAATGTCATGTGTTAATAATTAACTTAACTTACATTTTTAATTAAATCAAATTAATAAAGTGATCTTATATTTAAGAATAGATTAGATGTAATATTTTTTTAAGGCCCCATTGTGGTTTTCCCATTATTTTAGCCGGTTACCTTTTCAAAGGGTTACGATGAAAATAGGTAAAGGTACACTTTACACCTTTGATATAATTTTTTTCAAGCATGCCTATTAAATATGACTGAAGACTAAAACATCACCCCATCATTCATAAATTCTCTACAATTATACAGCATAATAATAATATTCATACAATATTCGGAAGTGATTTTATGGCGTATCGGTGAAAGTTATCGTGGCTTGCACAAAAACGCTTTAGAAAGCCAAAACAAGCAAAGCAGGAAATAAACTGATTATTAGCCAGAAGTCACTGAGAAAAAAATCACTTGAATTACTGTCTTAACTTATCGGCGCAATACAAATTCATCAATTAACTAAAGGGAGAAAGAAAAAGAACACACAAGGAAAAAGAGAAGAAAATACTCAGCACAAAAGTTTTCTCCTCCATCTCAGATAAATAGTTCCCAACAATTGTCTACCCTCCCACATCCTATAAAATCTCAATGTGTATAAGCTGTTTCTTGCTGTTTACCTTGCTGCCTCTACTCTCTAGTCACTTAGATTAATTCAGAACCGGTGCGGGTGGGACGTCAAGGGTGGTTCCGGCTTGGATTTGGCCCCAGCCAATCAGACGCCAATGCTTCTCCACACGACGACTTAGAGCAATCTTCTCTCCCTTACTAGTACACACAGGGGAAGTGAGTTGCAACTTTGCCAAATCATTCTTTACAGCCATAACTCTAGCCCCAGTTGACATTGATCCGATGTTCAACATAAGGATCTCTGATTTGGTCAACTTTGATACCTTTCCTTGTCTTTCAGTTCCTTTTGTTCGGACACCAAGCAAGCGTCGAAGCAAGAAGAAGTTAACCTGAATGATCAAAACAAATAAAACTAAACTCCAAACAATGCTTTTCTCCAGATAACACTGAAAAGAGAAATTTTGTCATGCATGAAATTAAAAGGGAAGAAAAGAGGGAAGATTTCCCCTACTTTTACACCCACAGATGATGTACTTGAAGAAATTTGGTGTACATAATAAATGATCTGAATACAAACCATATCCCAACCAACTTATCCAATATCAGATTGGCAAGCAAATGCAATATCTCAATAACAACTTAGAGAGAAGCAAAAAAATAATCCCTCTACATACTCAGTTTAAAAAGATAAGTAAATAGATTGACAACCTATAATTTAACTCCACATACCTCAAGTTCAACATACACCTCAGGAAGTGATCCAACTTCACCAAGAACTTGCCCAACCAATCTGTCAGCACGGGTCAAAGTGGGATCCATTGTTGTGCCAACACCAATCAAACCTCCTGGCACAGCAAATTGAAGCTCATTTTGCTCAGCATACAATGAAACAATTCTCGAGTATATTGGAGTGCATCTGATATTCCCACTCTCATCTTTCACGACTATTCCCGGTCGAACTTCAATGAATTGGTTTACTTTCAAAACACCCTGCAATGAACACAATCAGATTGTATCTAACAAAAACTATGATATATACCCGACTTCCAGAATCTGCCCACAAATCTTATGTCAATACCTCATGTCAATGTAAACTGCAATCACAAACTCAGTTTGGTATTTAGATAGACAAAAAGAATATTTCATTATTTAAGTTTTGTATTGAATCAGTACACAAATTCTAATAGTATGTTGAAGAATCCATGTAAAGGAAAGAGTTAGGCTACAGAAAGAGAAGAGAGCTAATTAGTAACACCAAATATCTTGTTTACAAACTATCCATATATTTAGCATGTAAAGCACACCAACCTCTAGAGATGGACAAAAACAGAATCATCTTATAAAGTTCCTTTTTCCTTACTTTTTGGTCAAACAGAAACAGACTATCAATGAAAACTAAGATACAACAAGCATTTGCAAGAGAACAGGTACAACATCAAGCGTATCATATACATAGAGACTTACTCTGAGAATGCTTCCACCAGCTACACCTCCTTTTATTTCATCAACCTCAAACCCAGGCTTGTTGACATCAAAGGACCGAATTACAATCATATTAGGTGGAGAGATAAAGTTCCTCTCAGGAATTGGGATCTTCTTAACAATATATTCACACACAACATCAATATTGTACTTCAACTGAGCTGAAATAGGTACTACAGGTGCTTTATCAGCAACTGTTCCCTGGTAGGCAACAAAAAAGGCAGAAGTGAGTTACTGTAATTTAACTCACCCATGTAGCATAATATGCTTCATTAAAAGCTTACTTGAATAAACTTCTGAATTGCTTCATGTTGATTGATGGCCACATTTTCCTGGATCAAGTCAACCTTATTTTGAAGAATTATTATATGTTGTAGACGCATGATTTCTACAGCAGCTAGATGCTCAGAGGTTTGTGGTTGAGGACAGCTCTCATTAGCTGCTATGAGTAGCAACGCTCCATCCATGATCGCTGCTCCGTTAAGCATTGTAGCCATGAGAATATCATGACCCTACATGAATGACAAAAATAAATACTAATATCAAATAGGGGTATAAAGGAAACAGCTAACATAATCTATACATTTACATCAAAAGTGACCTTTTAAATTTCAACTTATATAGACAATACATGTAAAACCATAAGTAAATATGTGCCATGTGAAGACAATATAAATTGGAAACATAAAAGTTATATGCCACATAAAAAGGGGAAGTAATTACATACATCATTATTCCAATGGTCCAAAATATTAATATGCTGAGAAGCTATATATATATATATATATATATATATATATATATATATATATATATATATAATAATTTAGGCAGAATCAGGGAAATAAATCCATGTCACATTAGACATATATCATTTCAGCCCTAAAATTAAAAATGCCTTACCGGGCAATCCACAAAAGAAACATGCCTCAGCAATTTCATCTTGGAGTTTTCAAACCCTGGCACATCACACATGGGATTGTCTTCTTTTCCACTTCCATAGGCCCTGCAGAAGCAACTTAACTAAATAATGGAAGCCCAAAATGACAACAACTATGACATTATTTGCAAAGATACCCACTTGTAACACATAGGCCTAGGACACTTTTCATCTTCACACTTGTAGATCTTTGCATTTGCATAACCAAGCTTGATTGTAATATTACGCTCCAACTCATTTTTAAAACGAACAGTCTGCATGTATAATGGGAATCCAAATGCATAGAGTTTAGATTTAAATAAGTTCAGGAATATATATAGATAGTATAATCTGACACCATATGATTCCTTTTCCCATGCAGCTCAAGATGCAATGAAGCATCAAATGCAAAAAAATTTGCTTTGTAAAAAATAACATAACCACACTCTCGTAGATGTTACAAAAATTTATGGTGCATGAACAGAGGGAGGGAGGGAGGGATACCTGGACACCTGATATTGCTTTCACGACTGTTGACTTGCCATGTGCCACATGGCCGATGGTACCTGCCAGGACACAGAAAATCATTGTTAACCAGATTGAGGGAAAATAAAGGGTCAAGTCAACCCATTTATAGCCCTCACTTGGTGAGAGTGTTGGGGAAAGAAATATACTAGACAACCTTACCCCTTGCTTTATTCAGGGAGGTTGATTCAAACCCACGACCTCAGACAGTCATACCCCACATCAAGTGAGCTTACTATTTAGCCAAGCTGGCCCTTCATGGTTATTTATCTTATCTCATATCATTAATGATAATGGTAATTGTGATGTACATGCAAGTTTACTATTTGGCCAAAAAAAACAAACTAAATTGAATCATAGTAGTACCAATATTGATGGTGGCCTGACGAGAGATGACTTCAGGTGAAAGTGGATGCAACTTTGTCACATCCAGTTTACTTAGGTCCTGTTCCATTAAGCCCTTCCGCGACATTTTGGCTAAAATAAATATATAACTTCAGTAGGTTGGCTATCTATCTGCACACCAAAGATCACATGACAAGGAAACTACATTAAAAATGCAACTCACAACCTTCAGGTATAACCATTTAAGTAGAAACCAGACATAAAAAAATGACTGTAAAAAAATATTCTTAGCAAAACATTGTGTTCATAATTGCATTTTAAACTGGCGGCCTAGTCGATTATTGTAGGGCAAGTTGAGCATTCAAACTTTTGATAAAACCACTACGATAATCAGCATCCAGTAAGATAGTTTCCAACTGTAGAAAACACTTATTGGATAAGTTTCCTATTGTTGAAAACACTTATTGATAACTAAATCACAGATAAGAATCCTCTTTTTATTTAGCTCTCACTCGCCATCCGGCAAAGCTAAAATACAACCAATTTTTAATAGCTCTTTGTTGCACCACTATTATATATCAGTGTCATCAAACTATTCAATCATAGATATCACCAAAGCTCAAGGATTCTGTTATTTTGAGCTCTCACCTCCTATAAATAAATAATTTTGTCAACAACGTGCTTTATTTAAGCATGAAAATATATTTCTGGATAGAGGATAAATCATCTTTCTAATAGGAAAAATGAAAATTGCAGCATATAAAAACAATGTAGAACAGTATTTTGACTTAATGAAACGGAATCAAGTACTAGCAAAACCAAAAACTGTAGCTCATATGGCAAATAAGCCCTATGTGCATTCGGAAATATAGCAATAACTAATTTTGCAATAATCACATCGAACATGTAGCTTTGAAATTAAAAATAGAGTAGAAAAGTAAACGAGGAAGAATCTTGAACATAGCGAATTAGAAATTTGGAAAAGAGAAGAGAGGAGTAAGGAGGATTACAAATTATGGTGGCCGCCGATCGCCTCTCTGCCGCCGTTTTAGGGTTTGGATTTGTCGTTCGTTCGTGTGTGTGCGCGTGACTGAGTGATGATGGGGAAGGAATTTAAGGAGATTTGTTTTTTTTTTTTAAAGTATTTCTTCAAAAAAAATTAGTACGTACTTTTTTGGGAAAATTAATTTGAGGTCCCCACAAGGGACTTAATACTAGAAAAGTCCCAAAAGTTGAAAATATTAATGTAGGGTCCCAAGGGACCTCACTTTAATATATTTGAAAAGTGAAAAGACAGTTTTGCCCCTAGCCTTAATAAAAAATACCCTTCCCTTCTCTCTCCTCTTCCTCTCCCCTTCTTCATCATCTTCAACCCACGCCCTAGAGAGAAGGAGGGGTATTTTTTATTAAGGCTAGGGGTAAAACTGTCTTTTCACTTTTCAAATATATTAAAGTGAGGTCCCTTGGGACCCTACATTAATATTTTCAACTTTTGGGACTTTTTTAGTATTAAGTCCCTTGTGGGGGACCTCAAATTAATTTTCCCTACTTTTTTAGGGGAAAATCTCAAATAAATCCCTTCTAATACTCTAAAGGACAAGTGAGAAATCTAAACTTCCAAAGGGACTATGAAGGAATTAGCACCTATATGTCATTTTAAAATTTTGTGAAAAAACAAAACTACCCCATCTTAAAACACAAATTACTACCTCACCCTAACACCCACCAACCAAACCAATGATTGAGATTAAATCCCTGATCCAATCTCATTCCCTCACCATCATTCCCATCAACCTAACGAGGCCTAAAAAGTTTTCTTTAAGATTTTTTCGGCGTCTTCAAGAATCCAAGTCACTATAACAATAATATGCATTGTTTAGCATGAATTATACTCCCTCCGGTCCTAAATATAGGACCTAGATAGAGACTTCATTTTGGTCCTAAATATAAGACCTAGATACATTTTTGGTCACATTTTTCCTATATTACCCTTCTTCTTCTTAACAACTCCTTAATAATATTATAACTCCTTAAAACTAATTAAGGAGAGGTATTATTGAAAAGACATCTAAAATTAAATTTTCCTTAATCTCCCCAAAAAAAGTTATATAGGTCCTACATAAGTCTTCCTTAAACTTTTTCCTATATTACCCTTCTTCTTCTTAACAATTCCTTAATAATACACATTAAGCTCAAGCTTCCTCTGCAACATCTCACGTCACTGTATGCCTTATGAGTAACCCAATCTTTATATACATTATTCATTAAAAATTAAATAGGCTCTACAATTTCATTGAATGTTTTCATAAGTAGTTTTTCTCTTCCTCTTTAATCAAGGGTTAAGTATACTTTTAATCTTTTAAGTTTACATCAAGTTTCTATTTAGAACTTTATATTTGAAAAATACACTTTTAGTACCTTTGTATCAAGTTTCAATTATTAGTTTTCTCACCATCCCGTCCTTAAATAAACCACTCAAAAAAGAAAACAAAGGAATTATGATTCAACTATATATACATATATATGTGTCACAAGTAGTATAGCTACTAAATAAGTTGCCGCTATTAGGCACAATTATGAACAGAGATAGCTAATTATTTTAAAGGCATATTTCATATATATATATATATATATATATATATATGAAGTGTGGAAAACGAAAAATAATTTAACTTAATGAGGAATCAATTTATTTAAAACAATCAATGTCGCCATAAAAGATCAGTAAGTCCTCACTCAATTGAATAGGAAATAATTTTGTCAATTGTAAAAATTACCAAAATTGATTTTAAAATAACTTAACTTAATGAGAAATCAATTGATTCAAAACATTCAACTTTACCGTAATTAAGTCCTCACTCAATTGAATAGGAAATAATTTTGTCGATAATAAAAACAGTCAAAGTTAATTTTTCAAATGAATAATTCCTGAATGAAAAAATTATTTCAAATGTTTTGATATTAATTAATATAAATATAAATTAGGTGTGAGGTGGATAGGAATAATTTTGACAATTCATTGTAACAAATGGTAGAGTTAATTTTCAAAAAGTTTTCCAAATCAGTTATATTGGCAATCAAAAACTAGAAGGACCCAGCCCAACAAATAAAGAAAACCCTAAATAGTGGCAACAGTGAAACACAAACAAACACCCCTGCCAGCCATCAATCTCATTCTCATCATCTCATCACTTACATTATCAGAACCCTCTCTCATCCGTCGGACTTCTTCATGCTTCAATCTCAATAGCTCCCTCCCTCCCTCCTTCATCCATCTCCAGTGGGGCCCATTCCCAATCCAATCGGCCAGGTACTTTCATTTCTCCGCCACACCTATATTAATATAGGCTTTAACATCTATTTTATTTTATTTCTCAGTTACTTCCACAGTTACTTCCTCTAGAATAGGATAGAAACTACTTATACAAAATACAATTTCATTATATTGCTTCCTACTTGCTAGTTTGCTGTATTGCATATTTGTATCTATGTTTTGTTCGGCGCATAAAAAATCTGCAAAACTTAAAACTTCAATCCAATTTTTTTTTAAAATTTCGGTTTCCAATCAATTCTTCAGCTTCTACAAGGTCAGAGATCAATCATTCATGTATAAACCCTTTTGTTTTTTCCCTTCAACTCCAAAGTTTTAAACTTTGTTCTTCATTGTATAGTAGTAACTCTCTTTATCTCACTCATCTCATCTAATCCCATCTTCAGATTTCAGATTTTGAAGTTGAAAGCTTTCTCAATTCAGTTAAACATTGAGAGTTGAAATGATTCTACATCTTAGTTTCTCTGTTATCTCTTTAGCTGTTACTTTTCTTTCACTCTTTGCTCTAAATAGTATTTGCCATGAGTTTTACTTCCTCTCTGTGTTAGAATTATATATTTAATATTAGTATTTTCTATTTTCTATTAGTAGAATCTTAGTGATAATTATCAATTATAGTATTTGGAAATTATGTTATTAGGGAAAACTTGTATGAGAAAACTTCTCTTTAAGGAAGCTTTTGTATTATCAATATGATATTATATCAATGCAATATTCATCGGACTATTCCGTCATCTTTGTTTCCACAGTTGCATATGCAAAATAAGGATCTGAACTTCTCTAGAGGGAAAAGGGGATTGTTTAGAACATAAGATGGTTTCTCTTGTAACATGCATTCAACTCCTATTATCCTTGGTTTATGTGTACTTGGACATTTTAGAGGCAGAGGCTCTTTGTAAATTTATGTAGGCTTGTTTGATTGTGTTTTTGTTTCATACCATTCCTCACAATGTTTACTTTTCAGGATAGCATGGCTGTCAAAAGGAAAGCAGATTCAGATTCACTGACATGCTCTAAGAGATTGAAAGACGTTAAAGTTGATGAATCAGAAGAAGTTCATCCGTCTGGAACATGGGCTTATCTTCCTGATAGTATTCTCATCAACATTTTCCTCAGACTTCCCATAGACTCAATTTTGAGTTGCAGGTGTGTATGCAATAGTTGGCGTTCCATTATTTTGGACCCATATTTTGCTAAAATGCATTTTCAAACTGCACCTAGGAGTATCTTGTTGCGTACAAACAGTTATAGTAAACGTGTTTCAAGAACACTCCATTTACTCGACTTTGATGGGCTCGAGAGATTGCCATGTAACCACAATTGTTCATTTAAGAATTCTCCTACATCCACTTGTGCTTGTCACGTGAAGCTTGGGATTAAGCTCAAGCTTCCTCTTCGTGATTCTAAAAGTGTGCTTGACACAATGCTTGAGGCTAGAAGGAGGGGTAAGAAAAGGACTCTTATCGGGTGTAAGCCAAAAGACGACAGATTCAATATAGTAGCTTCTTACAACGGTCTTCTTTGTTTGTGTGAACCATTATTTAGAATCATTCATTCTGGTCGTACATATCTAACAAATCCAGATCCATTGACACTTGTTTGCAACCCTCTTACAGGAGAGTTTATTAGACTTCCAGAGTCTGGTGCTAGTAAAGTGTTTAAATGTTGTGATATTCGTTTTGGATTGGGTTATGTGAAGAAAACTGATGAATATAAGATGGTAAAAATATACCGATGGAACCAATCTCACCATTTAACTTTTGAAGTATACACATTGGGGACCAAATCATGGAGAAACATCGAATATCTTGGCTCACATTGGTGGTATATTAGGTGTCCTACTTCTTTGAATGGATCACTTTATTGGCTTGTCTCTAATCCAGAGAGAGCATCAATTTTATATATTGACTTAGAAAGTGAGACACTAAATCTACTCCCTCTGCCCTCCTTTAATAGAACTACAACTTCGATACATCAGGTAGTCTTTGGATTATTAAAGGGAAGTCTCTGCATATGTCATCCATTTATGAATGACTTTAAGTTTTGGACCATGAAAAAGCATGGGGATGGTCATTCTTGGACTGAAGTTCTCAACTTAAATGTCATAGGTTCAACTGATTGGGCACAACCACGCATAGATTTCATTGGACATGGAATGCTGGGTTATGATTGTAATGAACAACGCTTTATCTATTATAATCTAGAAAAGCATTTATTTAGCAATTTTGAGTGTCCCGGGACATTGTTCAAACTTGAATCAATTGCTTATTCTCCAAGTCTTATTAGACTAAAGGATAGCCTGAAAGGAGACGATGTTGAAGTGTTTAATGTTCATTCGAGGTAATTAAAGGTTTGAAGTTTTGTTATTTTGCTTTTTGGTGGTTTTTTGTTATTTATAAGTGACATCAATTAATTTTTATAATTAATTTTTATAGGTGTGCCACATTTAAATTGCGGGAGGATGAAGAGATTCTGTATCTACGCAAACGGAAGCCTGATAAAGAGCATTTGTGGTTGGATTTTGGGAACTTTTAACAATGTTCTGATCAAAAATGTTTGTACGCATCATATTCAGTCCCTTATTATTTATATATTTAACTATAAAGATGAATGATTTGATAAGTTAAATGTTTTAATCTGTATTGAATTATTTTGACATAGTGGTAGTAAAGATATGCATTGCAACATTGTGTACTTTTTGGGTGGATTTACACATTTGCCCAATATACTTTTACCATCCCACCCCATTCACAATCCCATCCCATCAACATTCAAACCACAATTAATTTGATCATCTTGTTGATTTTTGTTCTAATTACAATATCTGAATTTCAAATTATTTTTTATCAATTTCTCCCCCAAATTATCCCTATTTATATTTCAATAATAATCAACTAAAGGATTGGATTAGATAAGGGAAATGATGGGGGGCGTTTTTGAAATATTATCTTACACCTTCTATTCCCAAATATTAGAATTATTCCCTATATGATTAGATTATGGATGTGGTAATTTACCTTGGCAATTGATATTTGCATAAACTCAAAGCTGTGTGGGTAACGCCAACATAGGTTGGTTAAGTTGATCAAATTGGTTAGCTCATAATCATATTGTTGTGAGTTTAAACTTCACCGAATAAATGACTTTTCCGTTGAGCAATTTGTAAATGTCTCTATAAAAGCTATTTGAGCTTAGATGTTTGCCCTGAGCCTGGTGAACCCTCAAAACTCAAGTCACCTAAACTTTTTAATAAGGTGTTTGGGTAACAACATACAAATCAATTGGATAGGAAATGACTATTGTGATAGTGGAGATTAAGCTAAAATTGAAATAGGAATGTGTGAAACCAATAGCCGTTATAGCTACTTGAATGTAGAATTAATTGGCATTTCCTTGATAATGGATATTTCCATGACTTGGATACCCAAAGGTAAGAGGCTAACGTATGTATCAATTTGGGAGGGAATAGTTAGTATGAGAGTTGAGGTGAAGCTCATATTGAAATAGAAATGTGCGAAAATATGGTCATTATTACTAAGTTTGTCAACCTAATGAGTTTAATTAAACTTGTGAGAACATTCAGATAGCAAATTTAATTTGGTTTTATTAACAAAGACATTTTTGGTCATGTGCAAATATGTATAGTAAAAAGTGAAAGATATAATTTTGGTTTTTTCACTGACAAATTAAGCATATAAAATAAAATGTACTTTAGTTGTCCATCCAAATATTACATCATATGAAACATGATTTAAAGATTAATCTCACCCCTAATCAATACGAATTCAATCCTAATTAAGGGATCTAATCCTAATTGTTATTACATTCTTGCCAAACCGTGCCTTGGAATACTCCTCCAATAACAATAAAGTAAAATATGTGACCGGAATAGAAATTGATTGGGTTGTTTTGAAAAAAAAAAAACAATATACTCCCTCTATCCTTTTAAAATATTACTGAAAAATATTGTGCTAGAGTACAAACTAACAATTTACCCTGTGCGTTGCACGAGGATTACAAAAGCAACTTAACTATTTGTTGAATGCATTTCTTATAAATGTAAAACACATATTATGGTTAATTATTTCTAGATCATTTGTTCATTGGTATAAATTTAAATTAATGAGAAATATGACTTCTAGTATAGTGATTTTTAAAGGCTTATCTAAAGGTGAAACATATATTAATGCTACAAATATTTGGTGTAAGTAAATATTTATTGCATATACCATTTCAAATGATGTAGGATATGAGTTTTAACTTTGTAAGTTATGGTTTTTCCAGTTAGAAGTATAAGCATGCATTTCATACAATATAAAGTTAGTGTTTTACCCCATACACGAGGTAAAACACTAACTTATAACCCCCAAAAAAATTTGAAAACGCTTAATGACATTATGTGTCCATAAGAAATCTTCATTAACTTATTTGATTTTGGATTGAATTTCAACATTTAATGAATATCATCTACTATATTTTTAAAAATGTATATTATTAGTTAATGCATCTTTATTGATGTTTATGTGAGAACAATAATGATTGATTATTTTCTTTCTGCTCTTTTGCAAGTTAAAAAAAAATAAATGGAAAGTCTAAAATATAATTCACCATTTTGAATTTGAAAACATATTATAATATATTCATCTATTCAAATGTCATTAATGACTATGTTAATTAATGATATTTTTTTGGATTTGGTCGTTTGTCATGAGCACATGCGGGAAAAATGAAATATCAAACTTGTCAAATCAATTTCATTAATTATGGGAGATATATGTTTTTACTAATATGTGTGTGACAAATCCTAAGATTTGTACGATTTTATTGAACTAAAATAGAACTTTGAACCTGCTCAAGATATAATATTAACTCTTAATGACTCCTCAATTTTAATTAGATTTTATATACACATTTTGATACATTTAGTGAGTCATTTATATTAATTGAATGGATTTGTTGGTAAGACAATTTGCTTGGTACTGTTATTATTATATTATCATTATAAGCTTATGAATCTATTTAAGAGATGTAATCTCTTTTTAGGCAATCAAGTCACGTGGCTGCAGTGGGGTGGGGTCAAGAGAAAAGAAAAATTTTGAAGCAAAGCATTGATGGTGATATGGGCTTGAGGCCCAAAGAAGTGTTGCCTGCCAAAAGAAAAGTAGTGTGTGTGTTTGAGCTGGTCAACAAAGACAAAAAAGAGAGACAGGAATAAAAAGGAATGGAGGGGCCGCTAAATTTGGAGACCTCCTTCTCCCTTCCATTTGTTTTCTTTCCTTCTTATTTCCACAATAAAATCTTTAAAAAAGTAAAATAAGTTAATTATAAATTGATTTACTTAATTTTTTTCTCTTAAACTAGTTTATTTTACATATAAACTAATAGATAATCTAAAATATATCAAATATGTCATCATTTAATAACCTATTTCGCAACCTTAATCTTTCAAAAAAAAGTCAATTAGGTTCTATATTTAGGACCGGAAGTAATACTAAATAAGATATTTATAAATTAATTTGTCTATTTTTTTTTGAAAAACTAGTTTATTTGACTAAAACACTAGCATATGATAGTATAATATACCAAATGCGATATAATTAAGTAGCTGATAATTACTAAGTACTCCATCTATTCCTAAATATGCACCACTTTTAAACTTCAATTTGTTTGTTCTTAAATATAAGATCACTTTCTAATTTATGTCAATTTTTTTTCTAAATTAACCCTACTGGTGCTTATTAGTAATAAACAAGTAAGAGAGTGTGTAGGGATAAAAGTATATGTTTATGGTGAATTGTAATATCATGTGCTAATAATTAACTTAAATGTCATCCTTAATCTAATCAAATTCTCAGCGATATTATATTTAAGAAAGAAGGGAGTAGCTGGTAGTTACAACATCACGACATAAGTTATTTAGTCAGTACTTAATAGTTAGTTAATGTAGGAGTATTTGTTATGTTGAGTCATAACCAAGACCTCTGACTCGTCCTCTGACTTATGAGTACTGAGTAGAAAGGACACTATCTACTGGTAATGCCTTTATCTCTTTCTTGCCCATGTCTTCATCTTTTTCTTTCTTTGCTGTTTGTGTTTTACTTCCTCAAGTGTACATTTTCCACTTTCCCAAAATCTGGCTTTTGACAACTTCATGATCACAGAGTGGAGAAGACACTTTCTGCTTGCTTCTTGCTTTCAAGTCATGCTTCTTTTGTTATTTTGTTCTCTCACTACCTGGTGTTAGTTAAGAACTTCTCTGTTGGCCTTTAGTTGTTTTTCTTGCCTTTCAAGCTTTTTGAGTTTAAATGATGATCTTGGCGCATTTTTATGTTTACCTTTGTTACAAGGATAGTGAACAAGATGATATATTGTCCTTAATTAATAAGTTATTATAGTATCAAGTTAACTTTTTTTAATAAAATGAAACATACCACTAAACTTTAACACGTGCTACACAATTAGATTATATATTATTGTACTACTATTAATAAATAGTTTAGTTTGGATGAAAAAAGATAAATATAAACAATTTATTTAAAATGATTTATTTGTATTTTTAATTTTCTCTTAAAAGACCGGGGGTATACATTCAATCATCCTTAAAAATGAAGAGACTAAGTTCATCAGCACAGGCAGCTAACCAGTACTTTTTGTAACTTGATGGAAGTGATGTTACTCGTGGATACAATCTTTTCTCCATATTAGTTTTTTAACTTGTCGCTTCTAAAGTATTTTAATGAAGAAAAATGAGTGATACATGATTCATTATGAATTGAACGCGTGTTTGCTCAAAAAATATTTAGAATTTGGTGTTTATTTAATTTCTACTGTTTGTTTTCATACAGAAGCCTATGATGCACTTGATCCAACCGGAAATATAACAATCAAATGGGATGTTGTAAGCTGGACTGCAGATGGCTACCTTGTAAGTCTTAAAACTTTTGAAATATGGTAAGGTGCCATGAAAATCATTGTATGAGCAAATTTATGACATGTGGAAGAACAATTCATAGGGATTCAAAAGTATGTTTTTGATTGTGTACATGTTATTATTATAGTTTTATCAAAGAACCTAAAACATATAAAGCATTGACACCAACATAAAAGGGTTCACTGGTTACTAATGAACATTGATGTATTGTAGGTTGCCATTATGTTACTTGCAATGCAATCACCTCCCATATATTTCCACTTTCCTAGTATTTTGAATCCTTCTTGCTTGGTTATGCAGGCTGTCGTTTCGATGTACAACTTTCAACAGTACCGTCATATTTTAGCTCCGGGATGGATATTAGGGTGGACGTGGGCGAAAAGGGAAGTAATATGGAACATGATGGGAGGTCAAACCACAGAGCAAGGAGACTTTTCAAGGTTCAAAGGGAACATCTCACATTGCTGTAAGAAGGATCATACAGTGGTGGACTTATTGCCAGGAACTCCTTACAATCAATAGGTTGCAAATTGTTGCAGAGGAGTTGTTCTAAATTCATGGGCTTATAATCCAACCACTTCTGTAAGTTCATTTCAGCTAACTGTTGGTTCTGCCGGAACAACTAACACAACTGTCAAATTGCCCAAAAATTTCACCCTCAAAGCACCAAGTCCAGGATATCTGCAAAGAAAGTAAGACCAACTAAATTTATAACTAATGACAAGAGGAGGACCACTCAAGAATTGAGTAAGTGAATTCCCAAAAAGCTTTTTCTTGAAACTTTGTTGATGAAAATCAAACATAAATATGTTCATATAATCCCTTGAATGCTGCATTTCCAACTTTTATCTATGGACTATGGCAGTATTCTGTAAACAATAGTAGATGGTATAGAACTTAGCTTGAAATATCATTTGTTTTTTTGGCATTGATCAGAAGAGTTTTAATCATGAAAGGAAAACTGTATATTCTGTAAACAAAAGTAGTTATAACATAGCCTGCATATTTTGTTGCAGTGACCTGGAATATCACCTGCACATTTTCTCAATTTCTGCCTCAAAAGACACCAACTTGTTGCGTGTCTCTCTAATCTTTCTATAACCAGACAATAGTAAACTGCACAACCTATGCCTGTGGCTGCCGAAACAGAACAGAACCTGTAGCTGTGTGGAGTAAGTAATTGGTTTAATGTTCTTCTGAAACATGATTTTTCCTTTTCCTGTTCCATGGTACTTTTTCTAAGTAAACTTTGTGGCCCCTTCAATTTTTTATATCATCTTGCAGTCCAAACCATCCAATATTAGCTTCGGTTGTATGGCCTCCAGGAAAAGCGGTCAATGCACCTCCTTTAGTCCAGTGCACCAGCCATATGTGTCCAATTCAGGTGCATTGGCAGGTGAAGGTCAACTATAAAGAGTATTGGAGAGTAAAAGTCACAATGACAAATTTCAATTACAGGATGAACTATACACAATGCAACCTTGTGGCGCAGCATCCAAATTTTGACAACTTAACCCAAATTTTCAGCTTTAATTACAAGTCATTAACACCTTATGAGGGATTAAGTAGGTGGCATCTTTCATAATAAGTCATGTGAAATCTTGTCCTGCAAGCAATCCATTATTTTGTGTAACTAGTATGGTTTATGATTTTGCAGATGTTACTGGCATGATGTGGGGAGTTAAATTCTACAGCGATTTGCTTGCTTCAGCTGGACCGCTTGGGAACGTACAAAGCGAGCTCTTATTTCGAAGGACAAGTCAACATTCACATTTGATAAGGGATGGACTTTCCCATGAAGGATTTATTTTAATGGAGATAATTGTGTCATGCCACCTCCAGATGCCTACCCTTGGTTGCCAAATGCAAGTCCAAAATTGTTTCATCTCTACTTTCTCCAATCTTAGCCATCATAGCTTCTTTGGTGATCTTATTGACTCATGCATTGGGAGTCATGTTTATAGATAGGTAACAGGTTAGACTATTCTGGAATATTGTATGATTCTCAGATGCTCTAGGTTATTGGAACTATAGGCAAAATCTATTGTCCAGAATGCTCTAGGTTACTTTCACGTTCATATTCGTGGGTGTTTCATTGCGTAATTCTCAAGGTTACAAGCTTGAATTATTGGAATTATTATAACTTAATGTAGACTGTTAGCATTGTAATTTACTCCCACCGGTTGTAATTATAAAAACACTTTGACTTCTTTCCAGAAATTGAGGGTGCAAAAACTGTACAAAATTGGAGTTTTAAATTTGGATGTTGGATTTTTTCATGGAATCCAGATTTCTAGAGTTCTTTTCATTTTTTTTTATTTCTTAGTGCTGAAGTTTTAGATTTGAATCTTCTTGTGCTTGCAAGAAAATAGGGAAATTAATACTAAAAAGTGTAATAAACTCTCCAAATTAAAGTAGGGTCCCAAAGGACCTCACTTTATTATATTCTAAATGTGAAAAGACTTTTTTGCCCCTCAGCCTATTAACTTGTCATTCCCTGCACATGAGGTTGTTACGTATGCCCATGTCCTCGTCAATCTCTATCCATCAACTTGTTAGAGGAGTTGTCATTACATTTAGAGTGTCGGTCATGACCTTGTTAGAAGTGCCTATGAACTTGTCAATCCCTGCCCATGGGCTGTTACGCGTGCACATGCCCTCCTCAATGGGACCCATTAACTTGTTAGAGGGGTGGTCATTACATTGAGGGTTGGTCATGACCTTGTTAGAAGTGGCCATAAACTTGTTATTCCTGCCCATGGGGTTGTTACGTGTGCTCATGCCCTTGTTAATCTCTGCCCATTAACTTGTTTACTTAGGCTGAGGGGCAAAACAGTCTTTTCACATTTAGAATACATTAAAGTAAGGTCCCTTGAAACCCTCCTTTAATCTGGAGAATTTATGGGACTTTTCTAGTATTAAGTTCCTTGTGAGGAACTTCAAATTAATTTCCCCAAGAAAATATAGTCATGGTTGTACTTGTCAACTAACAAAGAGGGGAAGATTTTTGTGTGACCCAACTTTTGTCCCTTGTACATCATAGTTTGTTTTTTGGCAAAAAAAATGTTTGTTTGAAAACAAGAGAAATTCCTTTTTAGAAATTAAAAAAGTAGATTGGCCCATCAACCCATCATGGCGGGCTCCGATTGGCTTGCCTTAACTTATTTTTGTTGGTTAGGCAAATAGAATCTCACCATTTATGGGTCACTGTTATAACAGTGGTTATAAAGGAAAAAAATCTAATCCATGGATTTCAAAAAATATCTAAGTCTTTAACTTTAAGATATGTGATTAGAAATTTGAGTAAGTTGAAGTGCATAAGCGAAATTTGGGGAGAAAATAAAATGTATGTGTGGTGTGGTTTTTTTTGACTGAATTTGTGTGGTGGTTGAAGTCAAAGGAAAAAGAATATACTGTATATCGTGTAAAACAAAGGATAAGAAGAAAAATGACAAAGTGTGTGTTTCTTGCAAGTATTGTGAGCAGCTAACGGGAATTGCAATTTGGCCACAAGGACACTTCTACAATACTACAACTCAAACGCACGTTCCCATTTCTCCATAATGATCTCACCCACCATAACTTTACACCTCTGTCACCCACATTATTTCTCCCACTTTTCTCTTCATTTTACCCCAAATTAGTCCCCATCTTTACTTTACTAATCAACACTCATGTCACTTTCAAATATCATGATGTCATTACAAATTTGGCTAACCATCCCTTATTCTATCATGTGTTTTTAGATTTTCAAATAACTTAACTTGACCCACAAGTACTGGGTTTATGTGGTAAGTGGTCTGAATCCAACCTGAACACAAGTTCAATTCTTAAAAAAAGTGCTTAGAGATCATTCTAAAGATGATATTTAAATTATATTAAATTATTAAAGTAAAACAATATGTACAAATATCGTCATTTACTTTTAAAGCTTAATATCAAGCCACATAAAGTTTTCAATTTTGCTCTCTTCTTTTTTTATTGAAAAATCAATTTTACTCTCTTCAAATCTTGTTTTTAAACTAAATTGGTACACAATGAGTAATGGCACCGGGTTACAAACTCCAACCTCGCACGACCAATCTTTGAGCCCCAATGTCTAGCACAACTTTGCTAAGCCGAGAGGGAACCAACTCACATATAAAGAAAAAAAAAGTGAGGTTAGTTTTAATTTCTATGGTATGTAATCCCTCCAATCCCTAATATAAGAATCAAACTTTGAATAATTTTGATACAAAATATAAGAGTTCATCTCACATTCTCTCCTCATTTGATTCTTTTTTTCCTACTTTGCCTTTAACTCTATTTCATTTTTATTAATGCTTATTTATTTCTCTTAAAAGTATCATAATAAATATGGACAATATTGGAAAAGAAACATTAACTTCAAACACCCAACTAATGTTCACGTGTTATCTTAATAAGCGGTTTTCGCTACTGACTCTTATATTACGACTGGAGGGAGTATATATGTGATTTGAAATATGTGTGCAAACTACCAATGGGTAGGGTAGTTGGTTGAGAAGTAAGTGGACTACAACCCGCGTAAGGATGAGAACGAGTGTTCAAATCTCGGGAAACGCTCTCATTGGGAGAGAGGACAACCTTGCCTATGTGAGCAATAAATTGATAAAATCAGACCATGTTTTGTATTATTTTACATTTACATTTACATTTTGGGAAGCGCTCTCATTGGGAGAGAGGACAACCTTACCTATGTGGCTAAAACTCATAATCAATATCGGGATGCGTTGAAAAAACTTTGTTGATTTTCATACTCATTTTATTTACATTTACATTATTTTACGTAGCGATAAATGGTCGAAGATGACCAAGATTCTAAGAAAGAGGGAGGAAAATGGTTTACGTATTGACAAGGGGCCATCGTACTTGGCACATTTATCTATACGGTTGAACGAACTTGGTTAGTTTTGATACTCTTCATTTTACATTATTATTATTTTAAGTGATTAATTAAATATTTGGCAGCTAGAACTGTTGAGCTGTTGATGGGGAGGAAGGAGCTGCTGCTGGGGAGGAAGAAGCTGCTTGGGAGGAAGGAGATGGTGTTGCTGCTGAGTAGAAAACACTTATATATATATATATATATATATATATATATATATATATATATATATATATATATATATGACATCCTTTTAATATGTTAAACAAGAATTTTAACGGGTGCGATGCACAAAACGTTTTTATTTTCATTGAAATATATGCGGTAATATAGAAATTGAAATCGTGTTTGATACTATTTAAAGTTTTTCGCTTAACAGTTTGTGTTTCATTTATAATGTTTGATATTATTTATAACGTTTGATATCAGAGTGTGTGCGAATTTAAATTTCATTTACATCATTGTATCAATAAAAGAATTTCATTTACATCAAGTTACATTTTTTATTCCATTAACTAGGCTTAGTGCAAACCAATATTTGGTCCATCATCAACATCTAGAAACAAGAATATATATGAAGGCAAAATAGTAAATATATATCTGTACGTATCTTATATTAAGAAATTAAGAAATCTTTAAAAAAAACACTCATCGTCAATCGAAATGAAGTTATTTCGTTAAATATATGACCCCAAGAATAATCGTTTAAAAAACACATAAAATATGAATAACAGTAAACATTCAAATGTTATGCATATATTAAGCTAATTATGATCATTACTTAAAATGAGCAGCTGATGTTTAGTTATAGTATATTCTTGAGAAAATAGTGTAAGCTTCGAATCATATCTATGAAAAATTATATGTTAAATTTACTTTTAATTGAACTGGACATTCTTAATATCTGATTCTATTATACTCCATTATATATAGAAAGTCAATAGTAAACAATGGGAAAAACTGAAAAGAAGGAAAAGAGATGAGATTAAAGTGGTTGGAAATGGTAGGCATACAATAATAACAAAATTTCCAAAAGGGTAGGCACATATCACTGTTTTTTTTTCTTGTACCACATTTCACTTCTACCATGTCGTATTTATTCTTCGTTTCTGGCTACCTTCAACATCTTCATCATCTATCAATCTTATATGTTATCCTCCATTCCTAAATATATAATATATTTTTTTTCTTACTTAATTAGATTAAGGATAAAGGATACTAATTAAGTTACTTTACATCACATGAAATATACAAGAACCTTCTATCTCTCTATTCCTACTCCCTCTAACTCTTATTTGTTTATCATTAAGGAACAAGAGTTAACATCCTCAAATAAATCCTTGAATTATCCTTTGTATTTCAAAATATTGATAATGAGCATTGGATCTTGCATATAAGAAATAAATTAGGAACAAGTTAACCTCCTCAAATAGATCCTATAGCAATGAGGGTATAGCAATGAGGGGAGTATATATTGTGTTTCATACCCGAAAAAATTTCATACATACATATATAGAATGTTTTTCATAGATATATAGTAGTAGATATTGAAAGACAAATATCACCAATAACTAATATTTAAATAGGTAAACACTATTGACTCGAGTTAACTATGAATGAAATTAGCCGTTCACTTCTGATAAAAAAAATTAGCTGTTCACCTCTCACTAATTTTGTTTTTACCATATTTCACCGTACCTCTCACCTATGAAGAAGCTCTTATATAACTAGTCTACATCACTACAAAAAATGTTCAATAATTAATTTTAGAATGTAGAGATGAAATTTCGTCAGAAAAGACACTATTCCATGGCTAACGTTTTAGCAACGACCTACTTACAAATGGATTTCGTGGCTGATTCCTTGGCTAATGCACTGGTTTTTTTGTAGTGACAATAATAGGTCAATTAACAATTACTATTTATTCAATTTATCAAAACAAAATATTAATGATGAGCATTGGGTCTTGCATATAAGAAATAGTATCTTATAATATGTATGATAAAACATTGTTTGAATCCTCACCATGAGATGTGTGCATGTCTATTACTTTGTTCATAAACAATTGTTCCCTATAAAAGATATGTGTATACAGTAATAGAAAAGGGAAAAGAAATCCAATTCAAATGATTATTGTATATTTAAAAATCAAAGGCAATTTTCTCCAATCGTAACGATTCAATCTATTATAAAATCAGCTATGTGTGTCAAACATAACTTTGTGAAGAGTTTATAAGTTTCTTGTTTTTGGATATATATACCCTAAAACAAATGGAAGAATAGTGATACTTGCCCATGACCCTAACTAAACAAACAAAGAAACAAAATACCATTAAACAATATTTAAGAAGGATGCCCCATCCAAAGTTTTTTTTAAATTCTTATATCAAAAAGAGTTTTTTTTTACTCATGAAACAGTGGGAAGAGGTTGGTTGGTATCCTTTTGAAAGTGTGTATGATTTAAATTGCTATATATTATTTTCCTTTTTGTGCACATTACCTCCATTAAGTGCGTGAATCATAAGCTCTTCTAAAGTTCCTTCTTTCTGTCTTTTGGCTTCCTTTTAGCCAAAGTCATTTTCAGAATATGGGATGAATATGTTTACACACACACACACATGTTTGCTTAAGAGTTTTAGAAGGCCTAATGCTTGTTTCAGACAATAACAGTGAAAGAAAAAACACATACCAAATAGTAGTCACAATCAGGTCATTGAAAGATCCCATATTTAATAATTAATTTTGATAATACTGTCGTTATAAGTTGTTAATTAGTTACATATAGAACAATTAGAAAGTGATAACAAATAAGTATAATTAAGCAAGGATATTTAATTTTGCAGTACATATTGTCCTATCCAAAACATGAGCCATTTTTAAATGGCCTGAAATCAACAACACACGCTTCACTCATTAAATACATTTTACATTATTGTTTTTAGTTTTGTCCATATATTTAATTATCTCACATTCCTCTCCTTCTTGGATCTCAATTGTGAACCTCAAGTAAATCGGTATAAGTTGGAAAATAGTAATCAATAATTTCTAAGCATTGGTCTTAAACATAAATTAGGGTGATTTTTTAACGAGTAATTAACTACTTAGAATAAATCACTTTAAAATATTTATATCGATTATTTTTTCTCAAAACTAATTTAACGTACTTATGACTAGTGAATAATGTAATTACTTGTAATATATATTATCTCATTAATTTTTTTAATCTCTAAAAAATAATTTTGACTTGATAAATCTTATAGTTAACTATCATTTTGACTTGCAAACTATCGCACAAGTATCATTTGGTACAAATATTAATAAAAGACATCATTTTGTCAATTAAATTTTAAAATTGAGCAAAATGACTAACATAAATCAAACTGTCATTATGTCCTTGTCACGTGTCAACATGTACTGATCCATGTCATTATTTTGATCTTTTTGCTATTCATGTAAATGAATGGATGAGTGATATATCGATACGTGACAGAGACATAGTGTCATATAACTACACATGACATGGTTATTTTGCTCCATTTTAAAAATTGATTGGCCAAAATGATTATGTTCATTAGTACTTGTACTAAATGATATTTACGCAATAATTCATTGATCAATATGATATTTAATACTCCCTCCGGTCCTAAATATAAGACCTAATTCACTTTTTTGAAAATTCCTTAAAAAAAGTAAAATAAGTTAATTATAAATTGAATTACCTAATTTTTTCCCTTAAACTAGTTTATTTTACTTATAAACTAATGGATAATCTAAAAATGTATCAAATATGTCATGATTTAATAAACTATTTTGCAACCTTAAACTCTCCAAAAAAAGTCATCTAGGTCCTATATATAGGACAGGAGGTAGTATGATTTTATCAGCTTATTTCAATTCTTTATTCTCTATCTTTTAAAATATATGAAGGCTAATTGATTGCGAAAAATTTAACTCGGAAAAATCAAGCTGATTTATTAAAACAAAAGTTGGAGTTCAAATGATTAGACCATATGTATGTAATAAAATTGGGTAATTAATTTGAGGTCCCACTCAAGACATAAAGTTACCAAATGATTATGATATTTTGGTAACTTTATGTGAATTTAACTAATATAATACTTATACTTAGTAAAGGAAGAGGGAGCACTTTTTCGTCCAAAAAAAAAAGGAAGAGGGAGCACTTTTGATCAAAAAAGGAAGAGGGAGCACTTCAATCTCACATTTTGGTAAATGTTTATTTTTCGAGTAAAAAGTTGTGATTTCATTCATTCAAGGACAAATGGGTTTTTTCAAATCTATTGTGTAGCTTTTTTGCTTTCATAGCAAACGGGTCTACCAAATTCAACTTTGATAGCGCAAATTCAAATTTATTTGCATCAAATTGCGCAAATGACAATGATGAATCTAAACTGTTTTTCCTTTTTACGTTTGAAATTCTTAAAGAAAAATGTGAATGGAAATGAAAACCTCAAAGCCTTGTCTCTCCTTTCAAAGCCATTCGTTAGAAATATTTCTCTATATTAAGGAATGTTCACTAATATTAGTTTCCGATTTCTATTTGAGTTGGTGTCATTATACATCTTAACCACATCATTCACCTAATAGTAGCTGAAGGGCTTTTCATTGCAATAAACCAAGATAAAGGCTTTTAGATTAATCTCATCCAACACTTTTAGTATTAGAATCTCAAGTTGGGTGAATATTATCAGTGGTTAGATTTTATCTTACCCTTTTATGGTCGTTTAAGATTTGAACAAGCTAAATTTGATCGATGTTAATGTTCTCTTTTTCTTCTTTGAATCGTTTTCTTACCCGTGATTTCATTAGTGAGACTCATGGGTGATCATTGAAGGTGATAGGGGCATGTATGAATTTGAAAAGAATTCAATAAGATGACTTAAAACTCTTTTTTATATATATAAAATGATCAAATATATCATAATACTGGAGGTGTCATGGATTGTAACTTAAATCATAGATTCAATCAGCGAAATAAGGAGGCTTAGATGGTTGATGCTAGGAGTGATATATGAATTATTGAAATATACACTCCTATTGTTCTACCTCTTAAACTCCCTACTTGGTACAAGCACATATGACATATTGGTATTCATAGTAGGTCAAATAGTTTGTTAACGAAAGTTTGTTCTCACCTTATTACTCTTAAGAGTCCATTTGGATAAATATAATTGAAATGATGGAAATGGAATTGGAAATGGGAATAGGGGTAAAATATGGAAAATAGAAGTAATGATGAGAAATAAAGTTTGTGGGCCCTAGGAAAAGTGCGAGATAGAGAGAAAAAACTTGTGGGCCCAGAGATATATGTAAATTACCAAAATATATTCACTTTCCATCGGTTTCACTTTCCCTCCCAACTTTCCTTGCCATCCAAATGGACTCTTAGTCTTAGAATTTCCCAGTAATAGCTCTCTGGTCTATTTGCAGAGTTGTTAAAACAAGCTAAGCCCATTGGACCAATTCGACAACCTTCCTCAACCCGTCAAGGCAGTGCATGGGATGCAAGATGCATGTTGCCCTCTTTACTGTGCTGCCCATGTCAAAATCCCTTCGTGTCCAATTATTTGTTTGTGTTTATTTTTACTATTAGATTCTACATATAACAAATGAAAATTTCATAACTTATAACTAAGGAATGGGTATAATTTTCAATTTATTATGATTTTTTCTTTGTTCCTGCTCTCTCACCTTTCCTACCATAGTAGACACCTCCAACATTCAAATATTCAATCCCCTCGCTATGCTCCATAATCAATTAGGGCCTTGTCATAACGTCTCATAGCATAAGGAGTGAAGTATAAAGTAGAGAAAATCTCGTCACTCATCAATGTACAATCATCCAAATCATGTAAACCTCTTTGTCTTAGTCATGTACATGACCTTGTTTTAAGCTCGTCTAGTACAACTTATGGAACCATGATTACATAAACTGTACAAAATTGGAGTGTTAAATTTGGATGTTGGATTTTTTCATGGAATCCAGATTTCAATATTATATTCTTGAAAGCCTGTTTCTAGAGTTCTTTTCATTTTTTTGATTTCTTAGTGCTGAAGTTTTAGATTTGAATCTTCTTGTGCTTGCAAGAAAATAGGGAAATTAATACTAGAAAAGTCTCATAAACTCTCCAAATTAAAGTAGAGTCCCAAGGGACCTCACTTTAATATATTCTAAATGTGAAAAGACTTTTTTGCCCCACATCATATTAACTTATCATTCCCTGTCCATGGGGTTATTACATATGCACATGCCCTCGTCAATCTCTATCCATCAACTTGTTAGAGGAGTTGTCATTACATTTAGAGGGTCGGTCATGACCTTGTTAGAAATGCCCATGAACTTGTCAATCCCTGCCCATGGCTTGTTACGCATGCACATGCCCTCGTCAATGAGGCTCATTAACTTGTTAGAGGGGTGATCAGTACATTGAGGGTTGATCATGACCTTGTTAGAAGTGGCCATAAACTTGTTATTCCTGCCCATGTGGTTGTTAAGCGTGCTCATGCCCTTGTTAATCTCTGCCCATTAACTTGTTTACTTAGGTTGAGGGGCAAAACAGTCTTTTCACATTAGAATATATTAAAGTGAGGTCCCTTGAGACCCTCTTTTAATCTGGAGAGTTTATGGGACTTTTCTAGTATTAAGTTCCTTGTGAGAAACTTCAAATTAATTTTCTCAAGAAAATATAGTCATGGTTGTACTTGTCAACTAACAAAGACTAACAAAGAGGGCAAGATTTTTGTGCGACCCAACTTTTGTCCCTTGTACATCATAGTTTGTTTGTTGGCAAAACAAAAAGTTTGTTTTGAAAACAAGAGAAATTCCTTTTTAGAAATTAAAAAAGTAGATTGGCCCATCAACCCATCATGGCGGGCTCCGACTGGCTTGCCTTAACTCATTTTTGTTGGTTAGGCAAATAGAATCTCACCATTTATGGGTCACTGTTATAACAATGGTTATAAAGGAAAAAAATCTAATCCATGGATTTCAAAAAATATCTAAGTCTTTAACTTTAAGATATGTGATTAGAAATTTGAGTAAGTTGAAGTGCATAAGCGAAATTTCGGAAGAAAATAAAATGTTTGTGTAGTGGTTTTTTTTAACTGAATTTGTGTGGTGGTTTTTTTTTTTAACTGAATTTGTGTGGTGGTTGAAGTCAAAGGAAAAAGAATATACTGTATAGCGTGTAAAACAAAGGATAAGAAGAAAAATGACAAAATGTGTGTTTCTTACAAGTATTGTGAGCAGCTAACGGGAATTGCCATTTGGCCACATGGACACTTCTACAATACTACAACTCAAACGCACGTTCCCATTCTACATAATAATCTCACCCACCATTACTTTACACCTCTGTCACCCACATTTCTCCCACTTTCCTCTTCATTTTACCCCAAATTAGTCCCCATCTTTACTTTATTAATTAACACTCATGTCACTTTTAAATATCATAATGTCATTACAAATTTGGCTAACCATCCCTTATTCTATCATGTGTTTTTGAATTTTAAAATAACGTAACTTGACCCACAAGTACTGGGTTTATGGGGTATGTGGCCTGGATCTAACCAGAACACATTAAATTCTTACAAAAAAAATACTTAAACCATATGTACAAATATCCTTTTTTACTTTTAAAGCTTAATATCAAGCCATAAAATTTTCTGTATAAACAGACCTTTTTAAACTGTCAATTTTACTCTCTCCAAATCGTTTTTCAAACTAAATTGATAAACACTAATGGCACTAGGTTACAAATTCCAACCTCAAATCTTTGAGCTAGAGCTGAAATTTCGGGCTAACCCGATTTAAATGGGCTAGCCGATCCAACCCACTTTTAATTCAGGTTAGCCCACTTTTAACCTGTTTTAATTCGGACTTAACTTTTTCCAATTTAACCCGCTTTTTTCTACGATTTTTCGGGCTCAACTTGACCCAAATACAAGTTTTACATGCAAAATAGAGATTTCAAATCAACCCAACTTGATCCACTTCAAGAGCGAGCTAGCTCGCTTCCAACCAATTTTAATTCGGGATGAATTTTTTACAACACAACCCGCTTTTCTCTTGTATTTTCAGGCTCAACCCGACGAGTTGGGCTAGAAGTCTCAGCTATACTTTGAGCTTGGATATGTGTCATGACTTTAGTAAGCCCTCCCCTATGAGAAACTCAAATAAGTTCCACATTGAACATATCAAACGTGGACTATTTAACCTGACAAATTGGTGTGAGTGGTAAGTACTCTCGTCCCTTAATCAAGTGGTTAGGGTTCGATCCCCAGTTTTTGTGAATGGAGCAAATTCACAGGCTAACTGTTTACCACCTATATTAGAACAGCGAATGATTAGTCTCACCTGACACACGAGTGAGATACCCTTGAAAAAAAAATCAAATATGAACCAAGGATATATAAATGAGTTGAGTCTCCACCACATTTGCATCAACTTTTGTGTTAGAATAAGATGACTCATATCATACGTCATTAGCCCATAATTTGAACAGAGTTAACTCACCTGTAAAGAAAAGTGAGGTAATTTTTAAATTCTATGGTATGTGTGTGTGTGATTTGAAATATGTGTGTACAAACTAATACACTATTTAAATTCAACTCCATATATACATTTTTTTTAGGAATAAGTAATAAAATAATCCCTAATCCTAAATATAAGAACTAGTTGACTTTTTAGGAAAATCCTAAAAAAGCAAAATAAGTTAATTATAAATTGTTTTAACCTAATTTTTTCCCCTTAAACTAGATTATTTTAACTATAAACTAATGGATAATCTAAATAATATCAAATATGTCATGATTTAATAGTTTAATTCACAACCTTAATATAAAAAAAAAAGTCAGATCTTATATACGAAGAGGTAATATGATAAATTGGGAAGTATATATTTAAAGTTGAATATTTGGCAACAGTCTGTCTCTCTCAAGTCTCAAGTGAAGTGTGAAGTTGGCTTGCGAGCATTTTCTGCTTCTCTCACGCGTTTCCTCTCTCTCTCTCTCTCTCTCTCTCTCTCTCTCTCTAAATTCTACTCACCTTTCTTTCACTCACGAACTCAACCTAACCAAAAGCCTCACCAAATTCACCAATTCCTCTCTTCATCTCCATCCAAAAATTCACTGCAAACAAAACCACGTCAAATTCTCTTCCATATTCACCAAAAATGGGCGCCGGCGACTACTACAGAATCCTGAAGGTGAATCGCAATGCAACAGAGGAGGAGCTCAAGCGAGCCTACAAGAGATTGGCCATGAAGTGGCATCCAGACAAGAATCATCATCATCAATCACAATCGGTGAACAAAGACGACGCCGAGGCCAAATTCAAGCAGATTTCCGAGGCCTATGATGTGCTCAGCGATCCTAAGAAGCGTCAGATCTATGATTTCTACGGCCATTATCCGATCAATTCCAGAAGCTTTGAGAGGAAGGACGAGAAGATGGAGAAGAAGGTTGGTGCGATTGAGAGTAGATTGGCGTTTAGTCTTGAAGAGCTTTACAGAGGAAGTAAACGGAAGATGAAGGTTTCCAGAAACGTTCCTGATGATGAATTCCGGTAATTAATGTTCATATTTTTTTTTATTATGAAATGCCTTTTTGTTATAATTTATAACATTGGCTAATTAATGTTAATATTGATGATTAGTATGTTTTGTTTATGTTGTTTCTTTCTTTTCTTTTTTTTGCAAATTGTTTATGTTGTTTATGTTATGTGCAATTTTGGTGATTTTAGTTTTGTGACTATGAGCTATAATTTACTCATTGATTTTTGACACTGTCAAAGGCTTACTAATCAATCGGTTCATGAAGGTCAAAAAAAAAAAAAAATCGCTTCACTGGTTTTATATTGAGTTCCTTTTTTTAAAAAAAAACACTCAATCAAATGAATAAGTTTTCCTGGGAGGAGACTTGAGAGGAAGAAATTGGAAACTACAATTGCCAATTAAATGCTCAGAAGACTCTAGAAGAAATTTTGTTTCATGGAATAGGAAGTAGTAGTAGTAATAATAATAATAATAATAATAATAAAGGATTAATTCACCTCAATTATGCTGATTTATTTGCTTGATTCCAACACTTTATTTTGGAATGAAAGAAGCCAAATAAGCCTTAGATTATAATGTTAGATAAGTGAAATAAATAAGCTTATGTGAACTAAAAAACAAAATCATCTAGTCTGTATATTTAGTTGAGGGAGTAGAAATTAGAAATTTTGCTGTTTGGCTATATGATAAAGAGGCAAATTGGTGCAATTTACAAACACATAATTGGCTTAATGGTGTTAGGTGCTGATATGTCCTTTTGAAGTTTCATATTTGAGATCAAGAAATTTAAATAATTGGTTGTTTGGATGTCTATATCTATTAGTATGATGTAGAAAAGTCCCACTACTAGTACATATATAAAAAATATTTTGTGGTGTCATTTCTATAAACTGTCATCAAAAGAGATTAGTCGGCTACTATTCAATCATCACGCCGGTTTTTATTTTCTTAATGATCGTTTATTTTGTAGAGGAGGATCTGAAGTTCGGCTTTCGAAAAAAAATGATTCTCTTGTAATCATTTTGATTACAACTAATAATTATGGGATAATTAAATTTATTCCATCCTTGTTTCTTGCCGACGTTTTAGTATTTAAAATATCCTTACTACACGATGCTGTTTTTTGGCATTTTTCGTGTTTGGCTTCACATAAAAATCATAAAAACGAATCACAACCAGAAATGCTGAATTGGCACTTATCACGCACACTTGTTCATACTTGCATGCGTACACGTGAATAGGCATGTGGACAGAAGAAAGTCTCATGTTTCTTAATTGCCTTTGGGATTTGTGTTGTTGGCTCTCCTGAATGGTGTGTATGATTCAGTTGAAAAAAATGGTGTGTATGTTAGTAGTAAATAACAAATGAAGTCAAAGTTTTTGAATTTGTTGCTGGGTTTATAATAACCCCCACATTCTTCACTTGAGCTTCATGCATATTTAGTTATTCACTAACCAAGCTGATTATCTGAATCAATATAGTAAAAACACTAGGACAAATCCCTTTGATATATAAGATTTTTGGGTGAAACGTTGAGTTCAGTATATTATTATCTTTTGGAATGTTTAAAAAAATTTTCTTCCACATCATAATATCAAATACTGAAATGGCTTAAGTTAAGTCTTTCCTCATGTAAAGAGGCTTTACAGAGTGCCCATTTCTGTTTTTTTTTTTTCAGGGAGTTGAAAACTGTTGAAGAAATAGTAAAGATTGATATTAAACCTGGCTGGAAGAAGGGCACAAAAATAACTTTTCCTGGGAAAGGCCACCAAGAACCAGGATGTGAACCAGAAGATCTAATCTTTGTAGTCGAGGAGAAACCTCATCCATTTTACAAGAGAGAAGGGAATGATTTGGTTCTCACTCAGAAAATATTACTTCTTGAGGCTCTTGTCGGAAAGACTCTGAACCTTAGAACATTGGATGGAAGAGACCTTACAATTCAAGTGAAGGAGATTGTTGAACCAGGATACGAGCTGGTGGTCCCAAATGAAGGAATGCCCATTTCAAAGGAACCAGGAAAGAAGGGGAAACTAAGAATTAAGTTTGATGTTATGTTCCCTTCAAGGCTGACCACACAACAAAAGTATGAACTGAAAAGGATTCTGGGCGATGCTGATAACTGATTTCAGCCTGTTTTCTAATGGTTGAGTCTCGTCATTAACCTTGAGTGGCATGAACAGTCAGTTAACACTGTAAATATGTAATTCCAAAGTTAGATATGAGAATTGTGCATAGAACAAATAAACCAAGCATATCTGCTACCTTTTCCTCGGCATATTATTGCTTTGGGAATTAGTTGTGTTTGCCTCTTCGTCTTCGAGACTCAAGTTTTGTTCTTATCATGTTGTGTATAATTATTGTTTCTTATCACCCGTTTTGGAGAAAGTAAAGGAATGTATTAAATATTCAAATAAGGGTAGAATCTGTGCATATTGGTTTGGTTTAGTTTGATTGACTTGTTTAGATAATATCACCTTTTTATTCTCTTCCAGATGTTTCTTTTTATTTCTTCCTTCCTTTTTGCGTTTCCTTTTTTTCTTTTGGGTTTTTTTGAGGTAAGGGGGAAGAACAATCAAGCTATCAACATCACTGAAGAATCCAATGAACGTGTGGTATTATATTAATATAAAAAGAGGGCCAGGTGTATCAGTGCCCATTTATGTATTATAATATATATAAATAAATATAGGCACCGACACATTATTAAACAAAATGAAACCAACTTATTAAGTTATCTTAGGTTGCTGGTCTTGTGTTCCCTTGGTAGGAATATATTGCATAGTCTTGCAACTTCATCTCTAAGCATATGAACATACGGTTACTCTCTTGTGGTTCAAAATCAACTTTTCCAGCTCCTCCTTTCTTGCTCCAGTCACTCTTTGAACAACCTTTCCTTTCTTGATCAATAAGAATGTTGGCAATGTCTGAACTTGGAATTCTTGAGACACCTCCTGTTTCATTTATATATGAAATCTGATCAGATAATTATTTCATTGTATGACCAAAGATTTCTTTTTTCTACTTGCTCTTACCAACCAATATAAGCATGGTAAAGTGGTCCCATTTGACATGTTTTCTGACATACTTATATAATGATTTACTCAAACTTTCTCTTACTTTATATTAAAGCCTAGGTGGGTTTGGTGAAGAATTAAATCACATGTGATGGTGAATATCATTTGTTATAAAGAAAAGTAATAGTAGCATAAATTGTATTGAAGATGAACGGGTGGTAGGTGTACCATTAATTCATCTGCATCAATCTTGATAAACTCCACATCCGTGTATTTTGTAGCATACTCTTGTATTACTGTGTCCATGAATTTGCAGGGTCCACACCATGAAGCGTTGAAATCAATCACCATCTTTGGCAAACAACAAATATCTCGTGAGAACCAATCATAATGAAGAAGATCAAATATGTTTAATAATAACTGTCACTGATAGTAAAGATATCAGACAACGTACCAGCTTGTCTGTTTTCTTGGAGTCATTAAGGTGAGCATTCCATTTGGCATTGGAATGGAAGCTGAGTATGTTTGATGATGAATCTGAGGGTCTTCTAAAATATCCCATGTTCATATAGCTGCTGCTTCTCATGCTTGATTTCTTTTAGAGGCTGTACGAGAAATTAAGGTTGAAGAGTTTATTATGCTTCTTCTTACACAAATGGTTTGGACATGTCTTACTGGTTGCAAAAATCATTTATATAGGACTCACAAAGCTGTATGTATGGAAGCTGCCATATTGTTTCCTTGAATAGCATCAGATTCTTGTAAGTGGCAAGCTGTAAAAGCTAAGAGACCCCCTGTGCTAATTTATGCACCTATTTGGTAAACATACGTATCCTCTATATATGTATACTCCCTCCAGTTCCTAATATAAGAGTACAATATTTATCAATGCTTATGTATTTCTCTTTCTTAAAAGTATCATAATAAATATTGGCAATATTGAAAAAAAACATTAACTTCATACACCCAACTAACATTCACATGTTTTCTTAATAATCGTTTTTTTTTGTGATTGACTCTTAAATTAAGGACGGAGAGTATAAATCAATCAATCAATCATTTTCAAGAATGATAGTTTCTATTATATTTAAGATTCAAATTCGATTTTGCTCCCCAATAGGCTTTTAAAATATTCCGCAGTAATATATTATGAAGGATAACGTTGAGAAATTTCATGGCTGCTTTTGGTTTAATGGTGGGGCAGATTTTACGTCTTTCTATTCCAGAATCAACGCACACAGTTTATATAAGAAATGAAAAAAAAGTGACGAGTATTAAAAGTAAGGGTTCATATTGAACTAGCCAAGAATATATGTGCTCTTATCATATTTTATGAGCTTCTGGTTTTTAATATTTTTTTGGGGGCTAAATTAAGCTTGTGCACAATTTGGTTCTGGTTATAAAGGGAGCATCTACTTTGTGATAACGGTCTCTATTTCACATAGGAGAAAAATACTCTCAAAGAATAAAAAGATAAAAAAAGAAAATAAAACAAGTAATGAAAAGGGAACAATAGTGAATGGTCCCAAATCCTAATATTCACCAGGACAAAAATAAACAGATATTAACATCCTTCCAGCTCCTAATTGATCTCCTAGAAGTAGAATAGAATATAATTGCATATCACATTCATGCGTGTGTATGTATGGATATAACACTTGCATACATAAACAAGGTTACAAAAAATCATAAATGTTGTCAGCAATTGAATTTTCTTACGTATGAAAAGTTTCCCATTAAAAAGGGACAAAAGGTGAAATACATTCATTGACATCTACCTTTAACTCTCGACCAAAAAAAAATCTACTTTTAACCTCCCATTTCTTTTCTTCTTCTCTACAATATGAAAAAAGAGAATTCATATTCCATGGGCGTTTTATCAACGAAAAAGGGTATTTTGCCACAATCTTATTTTTTCTGAACCACTATTTTATTGTGGGCGTCAAGGCATTATTCCTACAACCCTACCAAGAGTCACACCATATTAGTAGTCATTATATCACATAAGTCCTGATAAAAGAAAAAATATATTACATAAGTTTGAAAGCGTATATTCTTTAGAATTACTGTTAGGCTTCAATTTATGTGATTTACTTGTAATTTCTCAAAAATATTTTGCCTCTCCTATAACATGGCAGTATGGAACTATTTGACTCTTCACCAAAATATATTTCACCTTTTCTAAAATTTTCATTTTCTCAAGTCCAAGTAGTTCCCATTCTAGATTATAAGTCTTCCTGTGTTTTGAAATTGTCCTTTTTTCAGTTCAAAAAAAATTGCGTTCTTTCATTTTTTTATAGTCTTAATATTGCAGATGTCATTTCATTAATATTAAAATAAAAGGATACTTTCAGTCAAAAAAGAAAAAAAAAGGATACTGATTTGAATTGAGCTTCTAGGCGCTCAAAAGCTATGTCGTGACGTTGAACCTAACCTTCTTGTAGTTTCTGGGTTCTAGAGGAGAGAACGACATAGGTGGAGAAAAGGTAAAGGTTTGATCCCACTTTTATTCTTAAAATAAGTCACTTTTATTCATACAAATTTAAACATAAATCATATCGCACAAATTAACTTTTTTCTTATCTCACTTCTAAAGAAGTTAGATCGAAAAAGGGTCACTTCTCTACCTGTTATTACAAATATATAACACTAGTTGATGACATGCAACTGCAAATTTTGAATTACATGTGGAAGGAACACATGATTTCAAATGAAAAATGATGATTACAAATGAAATAGTTTAAAAAAAACTTTGGGGAAGTTAATTTGAGGTTTCACCCAGCACACGTAACAATTAAAGTTATTGAACCAATACACATAATATAAACCTAGAAGACCAAAAGAGTTTTATTTGGATAATTAAAGAGATGTCCCTTGGACACTAATATATTTTTTTTTTGTTACATCCTTGGACACTAAATTAATTTAACTATTTAGTGGGACATTTTTTTTATATTATATGCATTAGGTGGGGCCCACCTAGTTGGAATAAGGCTTCATTGTTGTGGATGATGAATATTGGGTGGGAGGTCAAAGTAATTACTCCAAAAACTTATTTAAGACAAAATAGTACCCATGACTAATAAATGAGAATATGGCCCCAAGAGTTCAATGACAAAAGTGTACCCGTAACTCATAAATGTGAAAAATAAGTGTAAGATTGGAAGCAAGAAATTTAATCACCCAAAAGTTCAATGACCACTTGGGACTTGGGAGCATAGAATTACATGTTAATGTGAATAAAATAACAAGTTCATATTGCTTACTTCTCATTGTAAATTGTTAAATTAAATTTTTTACTTGGAATCTCATAGTAATTCTCACAACTGAGATCCAAAAATCACATGTATTTTCATTTTATACCAACCTGGATTCCTTATACAACAAGCCTACTTGGGAAAAAAACCAAAAGAAGAAACAAACAAATAACAATAAAGTCAACCTAGGGTGATTTCTTTTACCCGCCACAAAGGGTCACTTTCACCTTTGTTTAAATACTCATATACACGACACAATATTCTCAGGAAAATATGACACTAAAATAACAGAGTACAACCTGTCATTTGTCATCTCTGAAATTCAAGAATGTCAATGACGGGTTAAAAATAATACTCAAGATTCGATTTAGAAGAGAAAAGAGCAAGTGTGTCAATACAGCTAGATGCAAATGACTGCAAAATATGGGTTAGGTTCTATTTTTACCTTAGCAAGTTGATAGTTAATAATAGTTATATAACCAAAACATGGCATCTCATTCTTTTGATGCAGATTCCAAATCTAGAAACACCCATTGGAAAGTAAAAAGCCTGAGCTAAGTTTCATAGATATCATATATGTTCCCAGGTAGTTTTTCCATGTAAGATTTCTCACAAAGGTCCAATACTGGACTACAAAATGGTGCAGTCTGGGATGTTGAATTCTGTCAACAAAATTGTTCAAAAGAAGGTTCCTTTCATGCCAGACAAATACAACAAAAGTGAAACCTAGTACAGCCGGTTAAGAACGCTATGAACACCGCTCGATATATCAAGATTGAACCCCGAGATCCACTACATGATTAGCTTGACCGCCTGAACCATGGTTATCATAAAAGTGCCCACCACCACCACTACTGCCACCTCTGCCGCCTCTTCCTCTATTGTTATGATAGTTTCTGGGATAATAGTTACCACCGGATTGGTCATAGTATTGGTTGCGACCGTTGTAATAGCCACCTCCCCTCCCGGCACCCCGGCCTCCACGTCCGTTTGAATAGCCTCTACGACCACCTCCACCACCGCGGCCTCCTCTTTGGCTCTGATAACCCCCTCGCCTGGGGTGATGCTGTTGCTCCTTCGCCTCGGGGTCTCTCTGAGCATACTCTTGCTCTGCATCTACATGTGGCTTGACCTCTTCTTGCTGAACTGAGACCATCTCAGCTACATATTCTACCTCTACTTGATCCTATAAAGCAAACACCCAAAACATCAGATGATTCCCACCAAGTTACAACTCGCAATATTAGTATCAACTAGCTATCTAGGAAAAAAAATGTTTGCACCTTATGAAATTCCTCTTCAGGACCAGATTGATTGTCTCCAGATTCATGTCCTTCAAAATTTGCTGCCCCCTCATCCTGCAAAAAGCGCATGAGGCTGATAAGTAAACATAATGAAAAATTGTATTTTTGTTTTCGCCAGTCATCATTGAAGGGAATATGAGAGCTCGACAGATAGGGGGATTCAGCGATTCAGCCAAAGAAAGTTCTCAAAAATAATACTCCCTCCGTTCCTAAATATAAGACCTAGATAACTTTTTTTTGGAAAGATTAAGGTTGCGAAATAGGTTATTAAATGATGACATATTTGATATCTTTTTAGATTATCCATTAGCTTATAGGTAAAATAAACTAGTTTAAGAGAAAAAATTAGGTAAATCAATTTATAATTAACTTATTTTTTGCTTTTTTTAGGATTTTTCAAAAAAGTCATCTAAGTCCTATATTTAGGAACGGAGGGAGTAATAAAAAAAAGAACTTACTAACACTGTTAAATTGATCCCTCCCCCTCAATTCTGGAACAAATTTGAAATTACAAAAAAGTGATAAAATTGGAACAAGTAATTTTCTAGAGCAGAAAATCGTTGCCACCAGAAAATGACTGAAAATAATTTGAAATAGAATCATGAACTCTTCAACGAAAAACAAACAACGAGACGAGACATTATTAAACCAAGCAGATTTGGGAATTTCAGATCATTGTCAAAAAAAATTAGATGTAAAGAGCCCATAAATGATCAAGCCCAATCAGTGCAAACAATATACTCCCTCCGTTCCTAAATATAAGATCACTTTGAGAAAGTGGATAAGTTCCTAAATATAAGATCACTTTCTATTCTGCCTCAATTTTGGTCCAAATTACCCCTATATTTCTTAGCTCCCTCACTTCTCTCTCAAATCCCTATTTGTCTTTTAAATTTAAGTGAGAGGTATTTTGGGAAGATTATGTAATCCTAATTCCTTGGAAAGCCTTCCTTAATCTCTCCAAATTAGCCAAAGTGATCTTATATTTAGGAACGGAGGGAGTACATCAAAAGAAATGGCATTGCCAGTGCCCACTCTAATGCATGCTGATATGCTCAGGCAAATCATAGAATCTTTCTTCAGCATAAATCCTAAGTAATCTGTCAAACCATGCTTGAACATATTTAGATGTGCTTCCCGATAGGGTAGAAAAATCTCAAGGTTCATTCCTAAATCCGTGTCAAAAAATGAATAAACAACTAAATCACACCAAAATAAAAGAGTAAACAAAGAGACCCCTGAAAGCGCACTTCCTTCTCAATGCCCAATTTTCACCAAAAAATCTTTACATCAGAAGACAAGCAAGCTAATTGTTTCGCAGCATGCCTAGCACCATCTATATGGTGATGACTACAGAAAAGGTTTCACCATGTTTCCCCTGATCTTAACCCAATTCTTCAAAGTGAATAAACAAAAGAAAACGGAAAACAGGTGGTTCATGCAAAAAATATCCATCATAAACACTACAGGATGATATATAATTGAACTTAGAACCAGATGAAAAATTGGTTAAAATCACACATTTCATCCATGTGGTGATGAAACTATGATGACATATTCCAGCTTGCATGCCATATAGCATAAAGAACAGACTTTTGCGGGATAACCAAATATTTAAAAGAATAAAATTATTGAAAGCTAAAACTTCCTTAAGGACTTTTTTTGACCAATAGATATTTATATTATCAGTATCCATATTTACCATAGCCAACATTCCTAGTAACCAACAAAACCTCTACCTTTGACCAAAAATGAAATACATGCACTGAAATAAGAAGCTAAAACATAAGATACTACTCCAGTCAGTCAATCGTCAAACAAGAAACCATTTTGATCACAAAAAAAAAGAAATAACTTCAATTTACAGTCAAAGACTGGAGCTCTGTAGGGTAGATGACCGTAGGCATCCCCAAGCTATTTTTTTAGCATGGCTTACAAATTAAACATATTTTGGTTTGGAAGGACTCAACTATTTGAGTAACCCAACTGACTGTAAGCTTTATAATATAGCAGTCATGCTTCTAAAAGATAGCAAGACTCTTTAACTCAAGAATTGTAATCCTGTTGAAAACATACCCCCAAAATACACATGCGCGCACACACCAAACTCTGCAGCAAACCTTGCAAAACTTGAGCTTTATTTCATAGGTCTAAAGCAAATCTAGCAACACAGTAAACTTCTAACCAAACTTTACTTCAAACACTAGCATCTAAGAAAAATGACTGTTTATCTTCGTCATAGCAGATAATGTTCTATCGTTTAAAATATTCATTGATGTATGCAGGTGTTTGGAAGAGGAAGTTGACCAACCAAGAGTATTATTTGTTCTATTCCTACAGAAAACAGCTGTTGCAGTATAGACGTTAAGGATGAATGTACAAGCTTGCCCCTGAGAAAGGAGCTTTGTCAGACGCCAACAAGTACCATCTTACGAATAAGGTAGAAGGAATAGAAAATGGAGTACAGTACGACATGCAAGGATGCGACTTCATGCACTATGTGTAATCATTCTTTTGATAAATTCAAGTGATATGAAAGTGACAAGGAACGTATCCTATGACAAGTAACGAGTCAGTAAAGCCTAAAGGTGACAACTGAAAATAAGAATAGGCAGATTAATTCAATTGAATATAAGCAAAACTTTGAGTTCATAACCCAGTGCACACATGATACCACAGCCATCTAAAAAAAGTGAAAAGAAAAGTGCAGGCCATAGAATCAAGACTTATTGATGTTCAAGGTACCTAAAATCTTCCATTACACATGCATTCATATCTAATAAGTAAAAATATTTTGTGCATATCGTTTTTCCCACTCAAAACATACTCCGGCAAGAAAGTTCATACAAATTACCGATATAACTATAATTTTGGTAACTACTTCTCTACAAGTTGCTCATTCTAGGCAGGCATATCCATGTCCAAATCCATTGAAGACCAAAATTGATACCAGATAACAAATAAATATACAGTCATAACCACATCAAACAATCTGCAAGTACCGTAACGAAAACATCAGAAGCTCATTATCAAGAATTATGGAGGACAAGAACAAAATACACATCAAAGATTTTTGCAGATAAAAAACATGAGACAATCTCTTTATGGTTGTAATAGGAAAGCACAGCACAAGTCATAACAATGAAAGATCTTACCATGAGATCACCTTGACTAATTTTGGGGAGACTAGGGAAACAAAATAAATTACTTCAAAATATTTATATTTGTCATTATTCCCCAAACCACTTACCTTATAAACTAATATACAATTTAATGACATGTAAGATGTGTTATAATTAAGTAGTTTACTTAGCTTTGTTAATCTGCATAAATTACTTTAATTGATCTTACATCAATGACCAGATGGAGTACTTGATAGAAAGACATGTGCTGACTGCTTATTGCATTTCACATAATCTGATACTAATGTGAGAGGTCAAATATGATCCTTACCCGCAGAACTCACACTACAAGTCTACACATATATATGAAAGAAAGAAAAGAACATCACAAGCAACAAATGTTCTTCTCCACCTTTCCATTTCCACTTCAACTTTATTACTAGAAGAATACTTGAATCAATTCGTTGCACCAAATAAGGCAATTATGATTAATGATGTTGTGCAGACAAATACAAAATAAAGAGAAAACTGAAACATAACTAATGCTATACAAACAAATATCCAAATCAAATAACACAATACTACGGGGTCTGCAAATATACCTTCTCTTGAGATGGAGAAACTGAGCCTTCCACTTCCACTGGAACACTATTACCTTGCACAACAGGCACCTGAAAAGAAGCAAAATTCCCAGCAGCTGCAGCAGCAACTTCAACAGGAGCTTTCATCTCAGGAGTGGTAGTGAAATACTCTGAAGACATAATCTTATTCAACCTCTCCCTCAAACCAGCATCTACAAAACAAAAAAAAAACCTCAAAATTCAACATAATTAATTAGAAACAAAAAAAAACAACAAAGCAAAAAGAAACAAACATACACGTAACATCAACATTGGAATCAATAGGCATATCAGCCTTATGAATCCAAAGCTTAGCATGCTCAATACACCTCTGCAAAGCATTCTTATGAGACAAACTGGAATCCACAGGCCGTGAAATCAAAAGCCCACCAAGCCTAGAAATCAAGTCCAAATCTTTCTCCCCAAGGAGATCATTAGCATCATCATCCGTCACATAATCATAAGTCAAACAACACCCTCTCTCATGGGTCCTAGTCAACATAGTAGAAGTGAACTCATTCTGAGACTTCACATCAAAGAGTGACCCAAAATAGAGCACATTGAGAAGATCTTCCACCACAGAATGGCCAAAGTCTTCACCTTTAGGGGTTTCTTCGAGTGGGGTTTGGTGAAAAGCGAGGGCAATTTCGTCTTTTAGTGCGGAGGAGAGAGGTTGGCGAAGCTTTTCGAGCTCGTCGATTGAGGCGGCGACGGAGGGCTTGGAGAGAAGGACTTGTTGTTGCTCTCTGTTGATGGGTTTGCCCTGAGAGATGGCTTCTTCCATTTGGATGATGCGGTTCATCTTCTTTTTGAGTGCTCGGATTCGCTTGTTGAGGAGGTTCAGGACTGGGCCTTCGGAAATGTCGCAGGAAGAGGAGGCAGAGGCGGCCATGAGGAGAGAGAGAAGAGAGAGAAAAGTTGTATTATAGGATTCTCCGAAGAGGGCCTCGGCGGTGGGAAGAGGAGAAGAGGAATGAGGCGGCGAAGGAGAAGGAGGAGATAATAGAGATAGTGTGTGTCTATGTGTGTGAGGGGAGTAGGGAGTGATATTATTATATAGACATAGATAAAGAGAGGTATGGTTTTCTGATTCTAAATATAAGATTTATTTAAGTAATTTGATTAGATTAAGAATGTTAGTTAAATTAGTTAAAATGACATGATATTACCAATATACTCTAACTATCTACCTTCACTCTCACACTCCCTCTCTTCTTGTCTATCATTAGGAACATTGGCTGCACATTCCCTCTCCTCTTGTCTATCGTTAGGGAACATTGACTCTGTCTCCCTCTCTTCTTGTCTAGTATTAGGGAGTATTGTCTCTACTCTCCCTCTATTCTTGTCTATTATTAAGGGGCATTGATAAGGATATTTTGAGGGAAAGTTGGTAAAAGTTAGAAATAGGTCTTATATTTAGATCAAAGTCATTCTCAAATAGGTCTTATATTTAGGAGGGAAGGGAGTATGTCAATTGTTGTTGTTGTTGGTTTGATTTTGTGGATGGATGAATTTGGAGTGGGCAATGGCCTGGGGTGGTCGGGTTTTGATTCATTGGGGGTACAATGGGGAGAGGGCACAGTTGAATTAAGTGAGGTAGCAATTATAGGAGGCATGGGGAAATTATATCAGTCAAATGTGAGCCAAGGGTGAAATAGGATTTACCAAGAGTTTACTTGGCAACGTATTATAGAAGGGTTTTTAGATGTTATGACTGTTTAAATGTGTTTACTAATGTGTACAATGAAATTGGCGGAGGGAATGGAGAGACTTGAATAGGTGAAGTTGAGGGGGATGATGAGTCATAGCTTTAAAACAAATTAATTCTAATATGAGAGTAAAATTGACAACTATAAAACCTAGTGTCTAGATTTCATTTTAAGAAGCAACTAAATTGTGATAATATACTTTATTGGACCTTCATACTCCCCCTCGGTTGAGTATGTTGGAGTGGGTGGAACCTACAACTCATAATTAACACCACTAATAGAAACAAATAACATTGTCATCTAAGAACTTCTTTGTGTGTGTAGATATTTTTTAACCTTATTTTTCAATATAATGCTAGTAAACTTTTTGTATATGTAAACGAGTGGAATCGACCCTTCACACATCAAATATATAATTACTTCAAAACGTAAAAGATCTCAAACAAATTAGGTATGCAATTGATGAGGGAGTTTCTGAAAATTTTATATGTTTTTTTATCTTCATGTAATTTTATTCGTATTGAAATACAAGCTTCAACTTTTGTAACCTAATGGTCTAATGGTATAAAGATTAAATACCAAATTTACATAGGAAGTTTTCTCATTCTCAAATTCACCTCAGGAGTTTTAAAAAGAGCAATGTTGCTCTAGTTCATTAACGTCATTACTTGTGACAGCTAAATTTCTATGAAATTCTATGAGACACCATTGACATGTCATTCAAATGGTCAAAATTAACGGTCAATATTAACGGCTTTAACAAAAAAGGTAGCATTGTTCCATTTTAAAATTTTTAAGGCTTCAATGAGACAAAAAACTTTTAGGGTGGATATGAGATTTTGGTTATACTTGTAAGATAGATTTAGTATTTAACACAATGATATTGTATCTTCAAAAGTGATATACCCAAGGACAGGATCCGGATTATAACTTTTAATCAAATGCCCATCTCCAATTCTTTCTGATTGTTTATAAGATATATTCCAGCTTAGAAGCATTGAGGTTAATTTAGCATTAGGCAAATGGGAAAGATGCACGTGTATTGTAAAATTAAAAAATAAAAAAATAACTACATTGTGAATATCTGATGTTTCACAATTGTTTTTAAAATTTAAAAATATTATATAAAGTCCTTCACTCATTTAATCATAACTTCCATTACATTTGTGGGCTTTTCAAAGCACACTTCAAATTTCCACGAGCCAAATCAAGGATGAACAGTGAAATGAAGCAGGTTAAGCAAGGAAATGCAAATTCAAGCCTAATGAGCCAGAACAGAATATCAAGTCCTCATACGGTGAGATTCAATCTGAATCATGTCATACTAAACTAGTAGAGTATGGTAGCAAGGCAAGAAGACCAATATTGATTAACAAAAATTTACAACCTGATCTGGCAGTTGGCAGGAAGCAATAATGTACAACACAGTCAAGTAAACTAATTAAATATGGCAGCAAGGCAAGAAGACCGATATTGATTAACAGCAAAGGACAAAATAGCTAATTTTCATATTTCTGCTAACCCCAAGAAACTGGGAAGCAGTTCTGGCAAGATCATTCAAAACCGTGTTGCAATAAACTGCTCCTGAGGTTGAGAATAACATAGTGATAGTTGAATCACCTGTGTCTAAGTCATGTGAAACGAAGCCGGATGTGAAATGAAGCCGGAGGGAGCCCCATAACCCAATCATCATATCATAAAAATGGCGATTCATTATGAGGGAAATTCATGGGTCAATATCTTCAGGGAAGGTGGCTTCCCCGCCATAAATATATTGCATTTCCTCCTTCCATGTCTGCAAAAAAAGAATCCATTGTCTTTATCAAGAAAAGACACAAATCTTTGTTAGGACAGTATGTATAGATGTGGTTGTTGCGATTTACTACCTCTTCTCGGAAAGAGATTCTCAAGTTGGGAACATTCGACTTATGAATATCATTTCCTTCGGAACCTTTCAAGTAATATTTATCCCCAAGCCAGTGCGCCTGTGAAGGCAAGAAAAATAATGATAATGATTGTAAATGCAAGATCGAAATATCCAACAATCAGGAATCATATAAACAAAACGTGAAAGGAGCCAGTCCTCCAGAGAAACTCTAGTGGCCATGCTGATCATATTTTTCTCTTTAAAGAAAAAATTCCAACTATAGGACAATTATTCAGCAATTCAAATTGATAATCAGTGGATTACGTGCTGGGTACCATACAAATGTATTAATAGGGATTAATTAGGCCTTATTTACCCGTGGTGCATGAGGTGCTTTTCAATAGAACAACAATCTGGCCCGTACCACTAATCATGGTATCACATCAACTACCAACAATTAAACCACCAAGGAGCAAGACACATCCATACATAGTTTCAGGTTCAGCACATGAAATGTAAAATATAGAGTGACACTCGCTATTAATAAGTCCTGAAAAGTTCAGCTCCTCCCATACTTGAAGGAGATTCTTAATTTTTTTTTTATCTTCCTCCACAAGTAATATTGGACTGTACAATTTTCATTTTTATTACTAAAATCATTTTTAGACATTTCAACCAGGTTCAAAATTTAGAAAAAATAAGCACAACTTTTCCAAAAGCTATTATACATCTTGTGCATTGCATAAGACAGGACACCAAGATTTAGTATACTGATTTGCATGCAGGATGGATGACACAGACATGCATGGACTAAAACATAAACATGCATTTGCCGTCCTATCATTTACCTTCGCTTCATGTGGAAACCCAGACTGATAGACCGAATTTCTGGCTATCTCACACAAGTCACAGGCACTGAGCTTCCACACCTGTAAAATACATGATTTTCATACAACACATGTAACAGCCCTTAAAATGAGTAAACAGAAGATTTGATGGATGAAGGCTTCGACCGATCAGTAGCAAACCTTAGCAGCAACACTATATTCTTCGAGCAATGGCTCTTTAGTCAAATGAATTTGCAAAGGATCATCGCTGGAGAGAGAAACATTAAGACCTCTCTGGAAAAACATGGGCAACGGATTGCGATGATAATCCAAGAAAAGAGAATTGTTGCTCAGGGGTGACATTGCCAATCCAATCTGAAGATGATGTTAATACAAATCAGCAGAAAATCAAAAGTTGAAAGAACTTCCTATCAAAACTATCTTCAACTCAGAGTATCAACAACATCTCTCATGTGTGAATGGCTAAAATCACATTATTGGCAAAATGTTTTTTAGTGAGGATTGACCTGTGCAAGGTAATATAAATATTGCAAAACTGGAGTTTTACGCAGAATAATCCCATGGGAAATGTTATGGCAGAGAAGGAGAGCAGCAGCCAAATGGTCTACATCACCTGCCTGCACCACCAGAATAGTTATATCCATTCCAACAACAGAGCATAAAGAACAGATTGTAATACATTGATATAGATGCACTAACCTCTCCACAATGAGGCCGCAATTTTATAGTGGTCATTCCTTTAGATTCACGCAACTAGAACCAACAGGAAATTATAATGAGGTTAAATTTGTAGGAAAACAGAAACTCATATAATTGTTAAGCCTTGAATCAGGAGGAAAATATTAGAAACCTTGTTTAGTGTATACAAGTTTGCATAGCAGTAATAAAGGTAGTAAGAATAAGCTGGATTGAATTCATTTGTCCACAACTCTGGGGTTAGCATGTGCTTAGTTGGGCGCCTTTCTGGTTTACTTTCATCATCTACAAGATCAAATCCCACCACCTGTATTTGGTATATGAATATCTCAATATAATACGTCCAACACATTGCATTAGAAAAAACACAGCAGCCATATCAAGAATAAACAGAAAAACCACTTCCTGCGTTCATTATTTAGACATCCTTTACTAACATGTCAATAAAAAGGAGTTGAAAGTGACTCATCGCCTCTTCGCATTAATTATCATTAACACTTAACAGGAGCCTACAGTACAGAGCACAATAGAAACAAAATTGTTGAGCAAAGAATGAATTTGAGTACAAATGATCTCACAGGACACAGATGGCAGATCTCAACTTTGTGCAGACCCAATGTTAACAACTCAAGGGAATACAAGGAGTTTATGTGCATCACAGGCACCCCTTTGTCACGATGAAGAACCACTTAATTACTCTAGAAGAAACTTGTAACAACGCAACAAAAAAAAAACTTTGAATTGAAATATAAGGACACTCTTTAGTAGTGATATCAAAACTATAGCTAAAAAATAGTTACATTAGCAAATTAGAAGAAATGTTAAATACTCAGTAATGTGCCCTATTGATTGAACAAATACAATACAACTTAGGGACTCATGTGCCATGCAGCAAAAGACTGACTAACCTGCTTCAAGAATAAATGTAAATGAGGATGAGAATTTGGATTCACTGTGACTTCAAACAGAGGAATAAACACATTATCCAGAATATTCTGAAACGAGGTAACAGTTCCCATACTCTTGTACACATTGTATAGTCGTGGTAACTGTGCCAAATAAAGATTAGAAAAAGAACTAAGTTAATTAACAATAATCCAAAGGCTCAAAGAAGGCACAAGGGAAAATATTGAATAACAAGTTACCTGAATCAACCATACTGCATTTTCACTATAAAGAGAATTGTTCACAAACCAACTTGCCAATTGATCCCATTCACTTTGTTTTCTTCCATACACGGAAATCCTGTACTCTGCCATCTGTAAATTTTATGTACACAAATGAAGCAAGATATGAAATGTCACTACCATGGAATCTGGTATCACACAGATAAGAAACCTGATATCTGCTTGCTTCGAGATCTGACAAAACTTCCTTTGTTACTTCAGCCAAAAACCTTCCTGCGCATTTTGGGCTGCCATTAATTTGTGATTGAAAAGGAAATTCACTAATAACCCTAAGACTAAGAATTATTATGAGTTACTCAGCTGTATTCAAATAATTTATCCGTATCTTCTTATTCTCAAACAAACCTTGGATAAGGTTATCCTGCTTTAAGAATATCTCTCTAAGTCTGCTTTGTCCACAAGGATTATACTTTAGGTTGAATTTATCAAATCTATGGAAGGTGCTCTTATCCGCATGAACATCCAACAAATCAGCATTTAGATCATGCCTGCACATGAATTGCTACTATTCAGACAACATGAAAACATGCAACCACATAGTCCACACACATAGATATGCAGGACTACAGTACTGCATACCCAGTCAAATCCAAGCTTTCAAACACCTCCTTCAGTGTCATATACTTTCCATCTCTAAATATTACAACCTGCCACCACAGGATAATAATGTAATTAAAAAGCACCAACAATCTAAATTTAGAAAGAAAAGTATGAAGGAAGGGGTCACAAGAAGCTAAATTAAGAGACAAAATTACAACAGTTTTCACCTCATCAGGTTCTTTTTTTAGCTTTGACTTGATAAAGCGTAGAAGATGCTTTTGATTCATGCAAGCAGAATGATGGATGTGCGTATCAACTTTTCTAATATTGTAAAAATCTCGGTGGGGTGCACTCTTTTGGGCCAGAAACTCCCTGTCTGCATTAAGTAACAGGTGAAGCCGGAATTTCTGCAAATTGATTAGAATATTTTAATTAAATGTCACAAGTGGGAGAAGCATAAATCAAATAAAGTTACGAAAAAAACTTACTTCCTCAAGGAATCGTAGCCTATGGTAGCATGCAGAGCGAACATTTCCGTGAGCCATGACTTTAAGAATATAATGCATATCAGTAAAAAATTCTGTTGAGTTAGCAACTGGGAAGAGTTCTTCGGAATCTGCAAAATGATTTATTTGAAAGCTCAATTGTTCTGATAAGATATAGACAACATACTAAGAAGAATTTTATTATGGCGACTGAAAAAAGATTGTATGTTTCAATCGTATAGCCAAATCAACATGTTTTACATAAAATTTATTGGAAGATACACTATCCATATGTCTTGAACAGTGTATCAGACTTCATGCAAACATTGCTCCCACAATCAGATTGTTAGAGGAAAATACGCAGTCCATAAGTCATTAATACCATTTTTGGACATTCACAAACATTAAAATTACTTTTTTGGTAAAACCTAATTATTAAAATCAACATAGAAAATTACTAGATGTACATCATAACCATAGAAGGACATTATTCTAACATTGTATGCTTTTGGGACAAGTAGATCCATGAAATTGCACGGCATTAAAACTTTTGTGGGCTGTGACCAAGGGATTAAGAGCTTACTTTTAGCCAACCAGCATTCTCCAAATTTATATTATATCAAATAACTGAATATTGTGAGATAGTGCTTTCTCCATGCTCAAAGCTCAGAACACATTCTTTTGAAGAGATATTTCAGAGATAAAATAAAAGCCAATTGAAATCTTCTTTTAAAGATTCTCCTTTCGGAAAGAAATGATCCTTGAAATCTAGTAAGTACCACTTTCTCTGCTTACCATTTTCACTGGCATACACATGCACAACTCCATCTTCCATCCTAAAGTGATGCTGTTTGAAACAACACAAAGTCAGTCAAAGTGGTATCAAACAAACACTAACAAGAAAAATGGCTTACTATTTCACATACAGATTTAATTGGCAGCAGAACTTATCTAACACAGATCCATAATGGACAAGCAACAAACATACTGATGATCGTTCAACAGGATCAAAGTGATACGGATCAGAATTCTTTGCCAAAGGTTCAGCCTTCCAAGGAGCAACTTTTTCCCGGTAAACATATTTCTTGCGCAAATTCAAGCATTCACGAATCATCTTGCATACTTCCTCCTCTTCAATATTTGTGGACTCTAAAGGTTTTGTGGAAAGAAAAAGACACATCAAATATTTACCTCTTTATAACATTTCTTTATCCAAGTAAAATAAAAGAAAAATCATACTCCAATATGGCTAAAAAAATCTGTAACACAATGCATCTCAAAATTGGGGGCCAAATGGAAAGATAACAGAAGCATGCAACATTCATTGATGAAATAATTCTTACAACATATAGCAAGGAAGAATATGGAAACAATAACCAGACAGCATATGATAAGAATGTGAAGGCACCTGGCCCTGCAGTTCTTGGAGGCACAACTGTATTGGAAAACATGATACCATTTCCAGCTAAGTCCACAGAAGTTGGTCCTGGTTTTCCATCGTGCTGCATATCTGTACCAGCTTTAAGTTCTTTTAAGGTCTCATTGAACATCTGATTGTTCACACAGTTCCCATCATCACCTCTGTTTGGAATACCAGGCGAACTGCATACGTTTGTATTTACCCCCTACAACAGCACACACGCCAATTGGAAAAACTCACAAAACTACAAGTAATACTGCCACGTTGGTGAAAAAAGGAGCTATGTTGGGGATGTGATTCTATTCCTAAATATAAGACTTTTTTCTATTTTTTCTCACATTTCCCTCAATTGTCCCCTCAATAATAAACAAGTAACAGACGAATGATAGAAACAAAGGTACGCGGTAATGCTGTTCTAGTAATGTCATGCGAGTTTAACTAATCTAACTAACATCCTTAAAAGCACTGCCAATGTTTATAACTGACACCAAACGAGAAGGACAGTGCTTGACTCTGATAGTCAAAGTAAAACAATGTCGAATCCCATAAAAATGGATTCACGAAAATGGTACCTTATGGTCCATGTAGCCTTATCCCACTTTATTGTTGTAACTAACATCTTTAATCTAATTAAATTATATAAATAGACCTTATACTTAGTAATATACTTAAAGTGAGTCATCTCTCAATTGAGAGAATAAAAAATCATACAATAAAACTATCAAAATCATCACATTACAATTGCATAACTAATTGCAATAAAAGTTCATAAGAGATAAGAAAGTAAATCATCTCACATAATTATCAGAAGATTCTGTATTCCCCGGATAGAAAAGGGTAATATCGTCATTTTCAAGGTCAGGTCCTTCATCATCATCAGAATCTTCAGCACTTTCAAAAGTATTACGACTAGGAGACCTCGGAGTCATAATTCTACCAATAGAACCTATCCTCTTATAAGAACTCGAAAACTGACCACTCTCTCCTGTCCAAAAAAATAAAACAATTTAATTTAATTTCCTCTTAATCAAATTTAATTAAACATAAATTAAATCATCATATCAAAATCATTCAATAAAACATACTATCAGCTTGATTCATTGTCAGCGGAGGAAGACCAGAGGCAACAAAATCAAGATTATCCAACGACGAAGCACGTGCCTGAGCTTCATAACTAACAGTCATAGACGGCTCGCACGTGACCACGTCATCGTCGAACCAGTCGGAGTTAACGGCGACGTTAGGCAAAGACGAAGAAATTCGATAACTCCGTTGATTTACCGCCATCTCATCGAGAGACCTAGAGAAGCTTCTAGAACGGTCGTTAACGTTAACGGCGTCACCTCCTCCGCCGTCAGAAGAACTGAAATTAAAATCTCCGTCTACGTATTGGTCGTTATCGTCGTGGAGGTCGTGGTGGTGAGATTTATTGGTGCGGCGGATTTGGATTAGGCGGCGGAGGACTTGGTCGACGCTGCGTTTGTGAATGTAGAAGGCGGAGAGGGCCATTATGGAGGCGCCGAAGAAGGCGGCCATGGCTAAGTGGAGAGAAGGTGGAATTGATGATGGAGGATCCATCTTGGATGTTTGTGTTTGTGTGAGAAAGAAGAGTGAAGTGAAGAAGATGAAGATGATGAAGATGGTGAAGAAGAAGAACGAATAGGAAGACGGCGCGCGTAATGAGTGCTTGGCATGCTATAAATAGTTTCGTGCATAACCCGCGGACGATTAAACTACGGGATTTTGATTTAGTGCTCATCTCCTTCTCATCAGACACAAAAATATAGTACTACCTCCGGTCTTAAATATAGGACATCATTTATTTTTTTTTTTAGAGATTAAGGTTGCGAAATAGTAGGTTATTAAATGATGACATATTTGATATATTTTTAGATTATCCATTAGTTCATAAGTAAAATAAATTAATTTAATGGAAAAAATTAGGTAAATTAATTTATAATTAACTTATTTTGTTTTTTAAAGATTTTCTAGAAAAAGCCAATTAGATCTTATATTTAGGACCGAAGGGAGAACTACCTCCGATCCTAAATATAAGACTTAATTGACTTTCTTTTGGAGAGGTTAATGTTGCGAAATAGACTATTAAATCATGACATATTTGATATATTTTTAGATTATACATTAGTTTATAGGTAAAATAAACTAATCTAAGGGAAAAAATTAGGTAAATCAATTTATAATTAACTTATTTTTCTTTCTTTTATAGGATTTTCTAAAAAAGTCAATTAGGTCTTATATTTAGGACCGAATGGAGTATAATCACAAGGTGGGTCCCAATAGGAGAGAGATTTTGGGACCCACCATGTGTTTGTGTATTTGTGTGTATTTTGTGGTAATGAGAAGTTAATGAGCGATGTGGGTGATGATGAGCAATGAATCAGAAGTCAGAACCCATTTGATCAGCTAGTTGGGGGCTTGTTGTTGTTATAAACTTAACTATGGGTTTTGAGTTCAAGATATACGATTGTAGCATCTTACGAGTCAAGAGTGCTATAACCTGAATGATTTCTCTCAAGACTAGATTCAAATTAGTTTGAGACCATTGATACGCAGGGAAAATGCGGAAATAAAAAAATTATCTTCATACTTTCATGGATAATACATCTAATGTCGCTTTCAAGAAAGGTTACGGGGTGTTGAGAACCATGTAAAGTTTTCTTCTATTTAGTGGGGGAGACTTGAGCGACATTCTCAGCCCCTAATTTTTTTTGCTTTTGTTTTTGAACGCTACTACTAGCATCTTCTATTACATTTCTATATATTCTACATTTCTATGTGAAGGTAATAGATATGTATGACATGCCCATGTGCAAATTTATAGTTGCGATGAAATGTTTTGAAATGTTTTGCAATTACCGATCGGATGGACGTCAGTTTGAACAAATTCCTTCCAACATTGTCCTTATTCGCTCTTCAAGATGCATCTACTTCCACTCATAACATTTGTTAAAGTTGAGGTGTCTAATTCAAATTGGACATGTGGGTGACTGGTGCATCACATAACTAGAGTAGAATTAAGGCTACATAAATAATAAGTAGGATTAGGCCACATATATGTTATAGGTCTCATCTAAAATATTTCTGGACTAACTTTTTGGACCGAATGCTATGTGCTCTGGGATCAAGATTGGATGAGACATGTCCTTCGGGTCAAAAGACATATCCTTTAGACTTAAATTTTTAAATCGTAAGAAAATAATGAAATTAATCAAAAATATAAAATAGAAAAAGAATCTATAATTTTTTTGTGTCGTGTTGTATTAAATATTAATTATTATATAATGTATTTTTAAATTAGAAAAGAAATTATTTATTAATAGAAATATTAATGTTTCCAGGCCAAACCACCTTGCTGGTCTTGAAACTCATGTCCTTGTTCCATCATGCATGTTGGTAGTTTTAATCCTACTCTAGCTGTAATGGTTGGAGATTTGTCCCATTACCAATTGCATTTGGGTGTCAGGTTCATGTCAAGCCACAAAATCCCCAAGTTTTTGTGCAACTTCAAGTAGAATATGCACTTCTCCATTGAAAGAGTTTTGGGCGGTGAGACACACTATTGACCTCATTATGTGGATGGATATTAAAATATGAATGCTAAGTCTTAATTTAGTTTAAATGTGGACTCAAAGGCTTGGTTTATTTTGAAACTCTAGGTTGAACTTTACTCACTTCATGGTAAGGGGATTTACGGGGTCCTACCCCAAAAAATGGGTTTGAGAGTTTTAGTCCCATCTCGATATCATTCGAAACGGAGTGGGATGGGACTCGACCTTTTTTTGTCTCAAAATATTGCTTTTATGTGGACCCAATATTGTTGCTCTCTGATGTATGAATAAAAGAAGAGGAACGATATAAGAAAGGGTCGATAGAGAAAAGTAAACTAGTTTAAGTTTATTGTGCCAGTTTGGGAAACCCCTAAAAGCATGTCGAGACAAAATTGCCCTAACATATTTATCCTGAAAAATATACAACAACTTTCAAAAAAACTAATCCAAACAGAAATTCAACAGAAAATATTGAATCAAAAAAATTTAAAATGTGATTTGTAGTTAAATACTTACATGATATGATTAATTTTATGTAGTCAATCTATAATTCAAAATTAGACATTTTTAATCATCAATAAATGACACTGCCATCATTAGAAAAAAAGTATTGAGAGTGCATATTTCAAATCTAAAGGATTAAAATAAGACTTGATTCAAATATAAAGATCAGATGTATTGTTGACGCCTTCAATATTACAAATGAACATGCAAATTCTAAGGTCTGGTTTTTAATTTCATCGTTATTAGACTGCAAGACATTGAGAATCAGTAAAGGGACCTAACCTCACGGGCGATGGAGAAAAAAAACTACAACAAAGCTTATTAAGAACTTTTTATGATATGTTTGGGCTTTCTCAACGTGTTTAACAAGATATCAGGTAAACCCATAAAAATGTGTTTTTTAAGACAATCAGAAACTATTTTTTTTCAGAGCTCATATCTAAGGCCCATATTCTCAATGTGTTCAAACTGATCCACAGCCTAAACAGACCAATTCATTATTTCAGCCACTAATTCCCTAATCATCTTCTCCCATATAACTGTATATTTTGAGAGAATATTCTAAATCAACGGGGGAAGGCTCCATATAAAAGATTAAAAAGAGATTTTGAAGGAAACTTTCACATATTTTCCGCACATAATAAAAATATATATTCATTCTATTGTTTTTAATTAAGGGTATCGATCTGATCCATAAAAGAACGAACTTTGGGCCCGAAAAAGTTTGATCTGTAAACTTTAAATGGTAGCTTTTTGATCCTTCAACACTAACATCATTGATCTCGAAGTAAAATCTTACAACATTTTTCATTATCATTTTGAAAATTAAACTTTGATTGCATTTGTCAATGTGTTGTCAACATCTCATCATTGAAATTTCAACATATGTATTTTCATTTAATGCCGGTAGAAACAAAAGACTGAAAATACTTTTTCTGAAGTTAAGGGACCAAATATATTGAATCATGTATAATGTTAAAAAAGTGTAGGAATACTTTTTGGCATGGGTGAGACTAGTTTTTCCTCCTTACCAATACAATATGGTACATGCTTTTCGATTCTCTAACCATACATAACAAGCGTTTCCGGTTGTATTGGGGAATGTAAGAAAACTAGCAAAAACATCAAAGGTAGCTTAAAATAACAAAAGTGAGAAAGCGAAACATGTGTAAGTTCAATGCCAGCGATGAAACACACAATGCCAAGTGAATAATCTGGATTCTCTTTCTGCTATTTCCCAACCTTGTTGTAAGTTCTTTCTTTGCTAGAATGTCATAATTATCGCCGAATTTATTGCCCTTGTAGTAAGTTCTTTCCTCGCTAGACTTAGCACTTCCGTTTGGGCTTGTTTATTTGGGATTTTGGATCTAATCTGATTTCTAGGCCTACAATCCATTACCTAAAGAAAAATCTCCCTCAATGTAAAGGAAAGGGCCTTGTTTCAGCTAAAAACAAAGTTTTCGCAAAGTAATTTGTTTGGAAACAAAATATAGTCACTAAACTTCATACAAAATACATTTTTTCCCCGGCTTGAATGTTTTTTAGGTTTATCACTGCCTTGAAATTCTCAAAATGCAATAATAATACAGTCATATGTATGTTCTTAAAAATTTCTTATTCAAGATTAGAAAATTGATGTTAATTAACCATTAATATTTAAATATAGTAAATGGCAAAAAATGTTTCATTTTCGACTTGCAAAGTAACATGCATTGTGAAGATAGTTCCAAAATAGAATAGCTCCTTTTTTTGTGATCATTAACCCTTAGATAATTTTAATGAGAATCGCACATTACTATATCTATAGATCTACTGATCTACATATATTCACTTCGGTCATGTAAGTCCATTAGTGGAACCTGCATGGTCAGATGGAAAGAGCTAGTGAAGTGACATAATAAGAATCTTGGGATTGTTTGGTGATCATCATAATTATAGTGGGGAGGGTCAGAATCAAAAATTTGGCACCACCTTTTAAAAATTGCTTTCTCACTGTATTGCGCATCACTTTCCCTCCAGCATGGCCACCACCATAATTTCGTCGTTCACATATTCGAGATAGGAAAAGAAGTGTTCATTTTGAATTCCATGGTCTTAATAAGTAGCATTTTTCGTTCCAGAAATCTCTCTCATACAATGATGCTTTGTCCCTATCTAAATATATGTAATCCCCCTTGTCATCACTATCAGAAAATTGAGGAGGAAAATTAAATAGCTGTATCCTTACTCCTCTAATTCTCTTTTCCCCCATCTTCTCGTATTCGATTTTCCCTTGTCTAACTATTCATAGGACTCCATCACTCCAAAATGAAAATTTCAATACCTATTTATCATTTACAACTATTTTTTTGGAAGAATATATATATGTTGATACTTAGCCTACAATTTTATTCAATTTTGATTTTAGTGTATGTATGTTTTTATATCCTAACTAAATGTTTTGATTTTATTCTATTAGCACAATTAGTTTCTAAATATAAATGAACAACGATGTTTTAAAAAAAGTTAGAAAAAATAATAGTGATAGTTGAGCAAAATTAGCATTAACAGTATAGTCAATGATAAAATTAAACATAAAAGCTAAGTATCAAAATCCAAATTAAATAAAAGCATAGGTACCAATATGAGTCTCTTGTTTTGTTTTTATAATGAGTTTTTAAAATGGAACTTGTAAAAGGGATAATACAATGGCTCCTTGCATAAGGTGCATGAAAGATGGAAAATAAAAAGCGACCAAAACATTCTAGACATATTTTCAATTTTATTGTAATTGTTTGGCCGGATTATTGCAATTATTTGAACAGTAATTGTAAATTGTAATAAGTGCATGTATTTCTATTTTATTGGATGCACTTATAGTTAAAGTATTGTTATTAGACGGTTACGTTTTGTACTTCATCTCCCAGGACGAATTTGAACAGTGGTTCTCTACATGACAAGGGATTATTCGCATCTTACGCTGAATCCCAACCACATGTAGGTAACAATTTAAATCATATTTGTGATTCATTCCTTTTTTTTTATTTTTTTAGGGAATAACTGTCATTAAGTCCATCTATTGGAAAATAAACGTTATTTCGCCTTAACTTAATTGAATATATAGTAATAATTATATTTAAATAATTTTTTGGAATTAATCTGCATGATTTACTATGGATAAGCACTCAGCAAAAAATCAATCACGAGTAAAAAAAAATTACAAATCCAAATTAGTCTTATTCTTTTTTATTTTTCACAAATTTCCAAGAACCTATTTATAGCCAAAAACCTTTTAATTTAAATGTACAGTAGTCAAGAAAGTTGGCCTACATTATTATCCTAGGATTATGATCCACCTATACCAACTTATTTTTGTTCATGCACCATCTATCATAATACTGAAAATGCAACACATTCACTGATGGGAACGAATTGTAATGAATGATGATCGCCGTGCAACTTGGTTCAGATTCTCCACTTTCTTACTTCTAATAAAAACCAACGTTGGTATAATAATAAAAGAGTTCTGGCATATATAGGGATTATTTTTCTATTTATATCATATAATTTTTCACAAATTTCCAAGCACCTATTTATAGCCAAAAACCTTTTAATTTAAATGTACAGTAGTCAAGAAAGTTGGCCTACATTATTATCCTAGGATTATGATCCACCTATACCAACTTATTTTTGTTCATGCACCATCTATCATAATACTGAAAATGCAACACATTCACTGATGGGAACGAATTGTAATGAATGATGATCGCCGTGCAACTTGGTTCAGATTCTCCACTTTCTTACTTCTAATAAAAACCAACGTTGGTATAATATAATAAAAGAGTTCTGGCATATATAGGGATTATTTTTCTATTTATATCATATAATAAGATCCATAATCTCACATCATAATTGTCCTTTCCTATGCTGTACTAGTCCTATGCATCGGCTTTATTGACTTATCTTCAACCTGAAATTTATAGATGAACCATGCGCATGATTTAAAGTTCCCACGATTTAGTAGTACTGAGTTTGAATAAAAGCCATGTATAGCTGTCAAACTGCAAGCAATAAAATCTGACAAGTTGATTTAATCTTAGGATGTATTTTGGGAAAATTAATTAGAGGTCCCCCACAAGGGAGTTAATACTGGAAAAGTCCCAAGAGTTGAAAATATTAATGTAGGGTCCCAAGGGACCTCACATTAATATATTTGAAAAGTGAAAAGACAGTTTTACCCCTAGTCTTAAAAAAAATTTACCCCACCCCACCCCCTCCTCCTCCCTCACCCATGGTATTTGCATTCATGATGATGGGTAGGACTAGAGAAGATTTGTATGGAGAATTGTGTTATCACGTGGTAAGCCATCACTCGGTGCACAGTGAGTGGTACTTTGTCAGGGCCCTCTCTTCTATGATTTCCTTTGCCAGGGATTTCAAGAAGTTATGGGACATGTGACACCTCCTTACATTCGTTCTTTAAGGAGTGGAGCCATAGTCCATGCTTGAGCTCTGTACCTTTGGCAGGGTACATCTCAAGTAATGGTGAGCTTGAAACAATCCAGTCAATTGGATGTATTTCTGTTTGGACTATGTGTATGGGTTAGCCTATGACTCCTGTCAGCGGAATAAGGTGGAGGCGGTACAAGGGAGGCATGCATGATACATTTTTTAACTTCATGAGTTAATTATTATTATTTTTGTTTATGTGTTTGTGCAGTGTAATATGTGTGTAATTAGAGACTGTTAATTATTTCATTGAGTATAATTATTTGTAATATATTTGTATATGAGTTGCTGGTGTATGTTAGGATTTTTCGGTAGTTACTGAGATGTCGATCTCACCCCATTATTAACATTTTTAGGTGAAGGATTTAATAATAAGCAAGGAAAGACACGTGAGAAGTAAGCACGTTTATTTTATATTTATTTTGTCATTGACCTCAACCTTTAATGTTTCACTTTGTTTTTGTTTTAAAAATAGAGTGTAAATATAATTTTTATTACAAATTGGATATTATTTTGTTGGGGCTGGAGGGGGGAGGAGGGGGTGGGGGTGGGGTAAATTTTTTTTAAGGCTAGGGGCAAAACTGTCTTTTCGCTTTTCAAATATATTAATGTGAGGTCCCTTGGGACCCTACATTAATATTTTCAACTTTTGGGACTTTTCCAATATTAACTCCCTTGTGGGGGACCTCTAATTAATTTTCCCATGTATTTTAACGCAAGTAGGAGTAGGAAAATTTTGAGGGGACTTTCCTTGGATAAACTCGCTTTCATTTTCTTATATTGTGGGGAAAATAATATGTTGTCATAATTAAAGGTCCCATTAAAAAACAAATAAGATAGTATCTTAAATGAATTATATTATTTCATCTATTATACTCCCTCTGGTTCTAAATATAAGACCTAATTGACTTTTTCTAGAAAATCCTTAAAAAAGCAAAATAAGTTAATTATAAATTGATTTACCTAATTTTTCCGTTAAACTAGTTTATTTTACCTCTAAACTAATGGATAATCTAAAAATATATCAAATATGTCATCATTTAATAACCTATTTCGCAACCTTAATCTCTCCAAAAAAAAGTCAATTAGGTCTTATATTTAGGACCGGAGGTAGTACTTTGTATGACACACAAGATATCTAATTAAATATTTTAAAATAATAGATTCAATATACAAATCTTTTACTTGATTGCCTGAAAAATTTAGAAAATGGAAACTTCCATTTGTTTAATAATTTTTTTAAAGAAATCATTTGCCAAACATATACGACACTACCAATATTATATAGAAAGACTAATGATGAACAAGCTGAAAGTGAAAATGTCTTAACATATAGTGCTTGTAATTAACCATGGAGAGAATAAATACATACGCAAGTGGGTTTCTTTTTGGACTGAATACGCAAGTGCTTTGAAATTCACAACTCACAAACCATGATAAATTCGTAAACGTACAATTTTGTGGTTTATTGTCAAGATTTTTACAGAAAACAAGTTAGTCTTTAAATAGGCAAACAGACGAATTAAGAACCAATGAAGTTTAAGCTTTCCATATATTTGTCATTCTTCGTTTAAAAGAATCCGCTCACAGATGTGATAGAAACTTCTGTTAATTATTTTTTAAAGCAAGATAACCTAATTATTCTGTTAAAAAATTGATAAAAATAGCTAATATGAAAGAAATCGTTTTTCTCAAAACGCGTTCTCATTTCTAAGCGGATAATGAGAGATAGGAAAATAGCATGCAATAATAACAAAAAGTAAGAAGGAGGATATAATATTAGATATCAATATTAAGAGAAAGAACAAAATTAATTAGGGACATTAATTTAAGCGTGTTAAATATTGAGACATTTAAAGTGAATTATTGTAAAAAATACAAAAACAAATTAATTAAGTTTTAAATTAGTGAAGAAAGGATAAGAGGGGGGATTTAGTGTAACTGCACCTGAAGATATGATCGAATATTGGACGGATGAGTATATAATCTCTCCGTTCAAAATATAAAATCTTTATAATTCATTTTTTAAGTTAAGTAAATTAGACAACTAAATTATAATACATGTCATATAATTAGACTATAGTTTAATTTATGAGTAAAATAAATTAGTTTTGAGAAAAAAAGATAACTAATAAACTAAAAATTGAAAAAAAAAACTATAGGGGTAAAAATATAAATAAAAAAAAATATGGGATCAATATGCAATTTTTGCGAAGTTTTTTTACCGTCAAATGTCATTGACCGTCAGGTGAGGGTAAAATTTGACCACTTTAGTTACTTTAAGGTTAAATTAGAGTCTGTTGTTAATTTAGGGTGCCAGTACTCTACGGTGGTTACTTGAAGGGCAAATTAGAGTCATTACCCTTAACCAAAAAAAGGTACAACTTGTTGGGATAAAAAGAGATTAAGGAAGATAAATAGATCATTTAATTATATATACACACACACAATTATATAACTATCACGTATGATGCATTATTTAAATTTCTTTCCAAATTTATAGACAACTTGATGTAAAATATATAAGTATATTTTGCAACTATTCTTGTATCAAAAATTATATGTAAAAGATATAATTGTATTTGCACAACCCTATAATTCTTTGCACTTTTTTTTTTATAACAGGCCCACAAAAATAAATTATAAATTAATAGTACAATTTTCTGTTATTGTACTTTGATTTGATTTTAATATTAGTATCTAAATTTTAAAATAGGCGGATTGACTTTGATTTTAATTTTGGTTACTTAAGTTTAAAATCGGTGATATTAATTTGTCACATTTATATGATTTTTTAATCAAAATCAAAATAAATAAAAATTTAAAGACCACACAACTAATTTTATAATATACATAGAAAAAAAAAACCAATTGAAAGTTTGACGATGAAACGTGTTAAAATCATCCATTCAATTATTTGATGACTCAAAGTTGGCCAAACTACTACTATTTTGTTTTTTCTGACTAAAAAAACAAACTACGCTGACTCAATGCAAGCAAACATTCTGGTAAAACAAAATGCAAGCAAGCAAGTCAATGGAGATAGCGACCCATATGGATATACAACTCAAACCAACCATTTTAAGTTTATTTTAATTTCTTACATATCATACATGCATACATGCAATTTTTTTTATCGGAATACAAGCATACGGCGTATCAATTATTAAAATACATACATATAAGCATAATTCCAGTTACTAGCATCGATCCAAACCTTCCTTAACCTTTTTGAGAAGCTAGTTCAACATCAACTTCATTATCATGAGCAAAATCTCCAATAGTAATTGGCTTATAATGATATCGCCGAGCAATAAAGAGGAAACAAACCGTATTCAAAGCAGCAATCACAGCAATAAGGTAATAGAAATAATCCAACCTCCCTTCATTGATGTTATCCGTAAGCCAATCTGGATTTCCCTCTGTTCTAGTGGTATGATGAACAACTGTAACCATAAGGGCACTCACATAACTAGCCACACCAGAGGAACAACACAGTAATGAATTCGCAATGCTCTTCATGTGGTCAGGAAATTGCTTGTTGAAAAATTCTATTTGTCCTATGATATTAAACGCTTCACAAAATCCCATGAGAATCAACTGTGGTGCTAGCCACATCACTGACATTGGAGATATTCCAAGAGGATTTGGATATTTTTTTGCTACATCTCTTCTTGTTTTTTCAACCATTCCTGCCACTACCATGGAGAGGATGGAGAAGATCATACCAATTCCAATTCTTTGAAGAAGAGTTATGCCACCATCGTGTTTTGTGATTTTTCTTAGTGAAGGTACAAAGACTCTGTCGTAGAATGGGACCCACAGGCCTATGGTCAGGAATGAGATTACAAAGATTGAACCTGCTGGCATTTGAAATTTGGGTCCCAAGTGTCTGTCCATCTGTAAGGCTTGTAATACTGTGAAAGTTCCTTGTTGTGCCATTGATGTTAAACTTAGGATTCCTGCTGCCCATATTGGGAATATTCTTGCTAGGCATTTCACTTCTTCTACTTGTTGTATGCTGGCTAGTTTCCACTTGTTTACTCTGCTCCCATCTGACTTCAGCTCACCCTCCTTTATTAGACATGCTTTGTTTAAGCTCCTATAAAAAAAAGAAGAAGAATAAGAACAACCTCTTGATGTCATTACACCAATATGAATGGTGACATTTCTGACTTTTCTGTTCGTCAGTGATTTTCTACCCGAAAGTAACTGAAGTATGATGAGAAACATACTATTTAGTCACCAAAGTAAAGTTCTCTTCAGATAATTAATACTCTTGGTAGGTAGCTTACTCTAAATATTGTTCAATGATGTAAGGCCTATGTGATCAGATTCCTTGCAGATATATGTTTGACATTCCATGCTAATGCTAATGGAATAGAAAATTGGGAGAAATAGTATGAGTTCCCAGCATCTTATAATGTCTTTAAGGTGTATTCTGACATGAATTCACAACCAAATTTGCCTCCAAAATTTTCATTATTTAAAATTCCCATGACAATTTCAAACTGTAATAATTTCACTCTATTTTGTTTGAAAATTCTTGTTGACTATTACTTTGATGTTAAGCATTAATATTTTCAAAGTAAAGGCTAAAACTGATGACTTATTTTAATACAGAGAAAAATTATACTAAATAATACTTGACAAAATTGCTCATGAGCTAAAACTTTTGAAACAAAATTATGTTTTAAGTACCCTCTAATTATTGAAAACTCTGAAGGACAAGTGACAACATCATAGATATATCATCAACTTGTCATTGGATTTTCATGAGCTTTAAAAATTTGGGAAAATCACAATGAGGCTCCACTTAGACAACTAATCACAAACAAGTCTCAAATAATCAATAAAATTATATCAAAATCTCAAGGGACCAAATTAAACCTATATTAAATGGTTTGTTAATGACAACCAAACCATTAGTTGTTAATAATTGTTCATTGAGTTGTCAATATGTAACTCTTTAAAAAACGTAACTCTTTAAAAATTGTTTATTGAGGTGTACTTATTATTGACAACTCAATTAACAACTATTGATAACTACTAATTTGTCAATAATAAATCATTTAATATTATCTAGGTATCTAGGACTTTAATGTAATTTGATGATTACTTGAGACCTAGTTGTGATTGATTGCCTTATGAGGGATCTTAATGAGATTTTTCCTAAAATGTTTGGATGATTAGATCTTTTTTTATGACCTTATAGTAGTTCCTGAAAGGAAATTGAACATGCATGATAGAGATATTTAACCTGAATTGATCAGTGAAAGGGAGTTTTGACAAAATGCTAGAACCCTCCAACAATGGTGGATCATAGAAAATCCCATCAATCTTGTTGTCACTTGGAAGCTTGACATGTCTTTTTCTGTAAGCAGCCACTAAAACTTGAGCAATGCCTGCGAAAATACTTCCTTCTGGTTTGACAAGAATATAGATTCTCGTCCCAACGAAGAACATGATGATTGAGAAGAACATACATAATGTTGGTATCCCAAAACCTATCGTCCAACTAATAGAGTCTTGAATATAGACAACCACTGTCTGAGTTATGAGTAAAATCACAGTAAATGTAGTGTAGTACCAATTAAAATAGCTATTTATTCCTTTCTGGCCTTTATTAGTGGTGGGGTCAAATTGGTCAACGCCAAACGGAATACTGCATGGGATTATACCAGCAGAACCAATGGTTAAGAAAAGGATTGATAGATTGAGAACACCAAGATGAGTAGTGTTAGCCTTCACACATTGGTTTTGAGCTAGTTGTTCAGGTGAACAAGGTGGAGGATGAAGATTCGGTAACCAAGCTGATAAAGTTAATGTAATCATCCCCTGTTTTTGGCAGAAAAATTTTAAATTAGAAGAAAAATCCGATAAATAAATCGAAGGGAGATAGATAGAGATAGTGATTAGTATTGAAATCTTAAGAAAATGCTTGCAAATCAAACATAATATAAGATAATTATTTAAACTCATAGAAATTCAAAAATACAAATTATTAATTAAGATTTAAAGTACTAGGCAAATAATACGTGTAACTCAAATTTTTCTCTATAATTTCATGATTAATCTTTCTTCACCACTCGATATATTGGAATTCGATCATGCAAACAATCTTTGTGCAAAATTTGTGTAAGATTTTCATATTATATTTTTTCCTATTAAGCTTTAAAATTGCTTTTGAATATATAGTCTTAAAAAATATTTTATTGAAATAAAAAATTTATGCCCTTGCTTATGTATTTCTCCCTATGTGTATGGTAACCACATACAAAGAATCATTTTAATAACTCTATGTCCACTTCTGGGGAAAATCTTCTGGATATTAGACGTATTTCGAACCAAACTTCATGGGTGTTTTTACAATTTTTTATTTTCACTAACATTGAAAAATTTTACATGGTAGGTAAATATTGTGGCATGAGTTTTTTATCCATTTTAATAAGAACATGGCATTTTTGGGCAAAAAAAACTTTACACGGGTGAATGCATTTGAAAATAATTTACATGATCATTTTTGCATTTCTCCTTTCATTTTAGAGTTAGTCACTCAGAAGAAATTACTACACTTAATATATATCAAAATATTTTTATGTTACATTTTAAAAGTCGATCTTTATGGTAATAATCATATCTACATATAATTAATTAAATCTAATTGTTCTTCTCAAATGGATAAAATCAGCGTCAGTGAAGATAGAAGTTGACAAAACTTGAGCCTGTGCCTGGGCAAAAACTTTTATGTTGTGTCATAGAGTGTTGGGCAAAAACTTTTATATTGTGTCAGAGAGTGTTAAGTATATTGCGCCCATGTTGAGAGAGAGTGGGAGAGAGAGTGAGGGGGGAAAGAGAGAGCACCAGTAGAGTAAACAAGGAAGCGTAGGCAATGGTCTTGAAGCGACCGACATAAGCATCAGAAATGAAGGCACCAAGGAGAGGAGCAAAGTTGGAAATCCCAGACCAAATGTTAGACCAATTTGATGCTTCCACCGTCTCCATGTGAAGCTCCCTCGTCAAATACACCATGAAGTTCGCAAACAACCCACACATTGCCAACCTCACAAACGTCTCATTCCCTGCACATACACTTACACAACATATAAGAATTCCAATTCGCACCATAAACTAGACCTAAAAACAGAAGGACACATATAACATTGTGTATGTGTGTGACTAGTGGAGAACCTAAAATATAAGGCATGGCCCTCCATCCTCCTGGCTTTTTCTTCTTCAGGTGGCCACCATCCTTGTCTACTTCGGCTGTTGACGATAATGAAGTTGAAGAATTGTAGGGAATGCAATAATTTCTGCTGCACAAAAGCCACCATGAAGATGATGATGAAGAAGATGATGAGCGGTTCTTGGTCTCCTCATCTAGTGAGCCTGACATTTTTCTCTCACTCTCTTTTCTGTTTCCAAATTAATAATAATAATCTCTGGATATTTTTTGCTGCAAATATATGGAATGAAACTTATGGAAGGGATCGATCACCACCACCCTTATTTATTTGTACACTGATATATACTGACAAAGGGCTGTTAACATCACTTTTCGGCCCTCTACTCTTCTATTTGATTATCTACCATGTCTAGGCATTAATTTAATATTCCGTCCTGCTAAAAAGCCAGCATTATTTGGGCACAAAAAAACAACGTACTTTATTCACAGAGTGCGTAGTACAGTACTTGATACTTCATCCTCTCGAATCTCTAACAAGCAGCTAAGTTTTTCAAAGAATTGAAGAAAATATAGTAGAGACATTTATTATTGGTAAAACTATTGTCATTTTGTAATTTTACCTTAGACAATTTATAAAACTATTATGTATCTCCTACTCCCCTTGTTTACATTTAATATGAAATGATAAAAATTGAAATTAGACATTTATTATATTTACTTTTTCATGTTATATATCTCTTAAAATATGGAAAAAAAATTTCCATGTTAACTTTTATAATGTAGATCAGAGAGAGTAATATTGTTATAATTATTTAATTGGGCCGGGTTAAATTTATAGTTTACGATGTTTCTATTTTGATGAAAAATATTTTTTATTCTTTTTAGCCAAGTTTCTTGTATATATTTTGTTGAATTCTCCAACTACATCTACATGTGGTCATATATTTTATTTTTGAGACATGCATTAACATTCAACTATTTATAAATTCACTTACATGAAATAATAAAGGGGTATTTGCAGTTTAGTCCCAGGCAAGGGAAATTAATACTGGAAGGTCCCAATACATTCCAAAATAATTATAAAGTCTCAGGAGCCCTTTCCTGCAATTGTTTGCTTATCTTCAATGACCATTTTGCCCTCATTAAAGATGGTTGTCATCTCACTGGTCCCTACAGGGGGACTATGCTTTCATCTTATGAGGGCAAAATGGTCATTGAAGATAAGCAAACAATTGCAGGAAAGGGCTCCTGGGACTTTATAATTATTTTAGAATATATTGGGACCTTCCAGTATTAATTTCCCTTACCAGGGACTAAACTGCAAATCCCCCAATAATAAATAGAATACATACCGTGCTACCGGTGGCATCCTGTGAGTTTTCCATTCGGCCCATCTTGAAACACGGACCAAAGAGTCTTATGTGATTAGAGAACTTGATATAGTGAATATAAGAAATTTAATTTGACAAAAAAAATGGGTTAAACCAACTTTTGGTCCCTATAGTTTGGTGTGATTTGGGTTTTAGTCCCTGAAGTTTAAAATTGGAGGTTTTGGTCCTTATAGTTTGTATCAATTTTGGTTTTAGTCCTTATACTTTGAAAGATGGGGTTTTGGTCCTTCAAGTTTCATTTTTTCAAACAAATGGTCCCTGTAGTTTGATAAGGACTTGATGATATTAAATAAGTTAACATGTCAGCCTTAATTTTGATGATGTGGATGCTGATATGGAAATAAATCATAAATATATCACTAAAAACAATTAACTTTTTTTTTTAAATCTCTTCCTCCCTCTAAATCCATCACTGTCTTCTTCCTCACATATCACATATCATGTGCAACATCCACCTCCACTTCTCCTATGCCCTCTCCGTCCCTCTCTTCTCAACCTCTCTGAACATCTCCACCGCCTTCGTCTCCTTCGCCAAAACCACTCACTCTGTACAACGCCGCCACACAATACTCCGTCGTCATCTCCACCGTCTTCCTCAAAACTCCGAGCAAGATCTCCACCGCATTCGCATACAACATCACCCTCCGCCCCTATGTGAAAACCCACATTATTGCCATATGGGTTCCAAAAGTTTCAAACTTTATCCTTGAACACACAAACCAATAAAAAGAATATTGTTTGTTTATTTTTTAAAACCTATGATGCTCCTTAAAGTTCTGCAATTGCTTAATGTAACTTTTGCCATGGCGGGTGGAGTTGATTTGAGTGGTGGTGTGTGGAGGAAAGTGGGAGGAGGAAGAGGAAGAAGTGGGAGGGGACGGTGGTGGGTGAGGTGAGGGGAAGGAGGGAGGAGAGAGAGAAAGAGAGAGGTGAGGTGGGGTAGGGTGAGTGTTTTTTTATTTTTAAAGGTGGGACCCACATCCTCAAAAATTTTATTAATTAAGTCCTAAAGGGCATTTTAGTATTTTCCAGTAGCCCGGTGACCAAATTGAACCATTTTTATTGTTTAATGGCCAAAATGAGACCACTTATTATTTGTAGGCCAAATTGAACCTTTCAAAATAGTTTGTATGCCTGTTTATGGGATTGAATTTCGTCATATATAAATATAAAACTTCGGGAAAATGAAATGTGGGGCTGCAGTCAACGCGGCAATGTCAGGGTCTTTTGGAACTACTATTAGAGTATTCCAGGCCAAACATTTAGTAAAAAAACATGAGATTATTTTGATTTATTATTTAACCCAAAAAGACTACACCGACTACCAACCTTTGGGGGTGACATGTTTAATGCATTGTGACTCCCAAGAATATTTCAATGTCCTTTGTGGTATATAAGTCGTGAGACTATGATTTTCTCTTAGCTCTCGTGGTGGCGTGTCTCTCTGATTCCAACCAGCAGTTACTCTCACTTGTTGTTGGAACTATCTCACTGGTTCTATATGACAACTTGCAAGCAGGTACACAAAAGGAGCTCGGCGTTGTCTCTCTCCTGTCTGTTTTCTTTCTTAGCTGATTTATGTATGTTTCTTATATTTCTATTATTATTAAACTTTTGTAATAGTTATATTTTAATTAATGTCATTTTGCCTTTTATAAAAAAAAGATATAAAGTAATAAAAAAGGTATAATAATAAAAACAATTTCTAGACACAAGTTACAAGACTTGATTCATCAATCAAATAGTGAGATGGGTATATTTATAAGTGTGATGGGCGAGTAAATTTCATTTCGGACGTGAAAGACACACACACACATAAAGACGGGTAAAGGATGCATGTAATAAACTCTTTGATTTATATATCATTCTATATTTTCAATGCATTTTTTGAATTAATCTGCATGCATGGTATGGTACTATGGAGTATGGATGACAGGTTATAAGCACTACGAAAAGCAACTCAACCACAAGTAGATTGATTAAAAATCCAGATTATTTTTACTCTTTTTCCCACAAAAATCCAATTAACTATTTATAGACAAATAACTCTTAAATCATTGAAATGTATTGTCAAGAAAGTTGGCCTACATTACCCTAAGATCCGACTCTCCAGCTGCTAACTTTTTTTTTTGGTTCATGAGCAAATCTATCATATGACACTAGAAAAGCAATACTTCCATTGATGAGAACTCGGGTAGTGATGGATGATGATCACTATGCAATTTGGTTAATGAATTGGTTTAAACAAAGTTTTAAGAAATGAATTACTCCCTCCGTTCCTAAATATAAGACTTAGATAACTTTTTTTTTGGAAGGATTAAAGTTGCGAAATAGGTTATTAAATCATGACATATTTGATATCTTTTTAGATTATCCATTAGCTTATAGGTAAAATAAACTAGTTTAAGAGAAAAAATTAGGTAAATCAATTTATAATTAACTTATTTTTTGCTTTTTTTAGGATTTTTCAAAAAAGTCATCTAGGTCTTATATTTAGGAATGGAGGGAGTATTATATATGCCAATTTGGAAAATATAATAATTTTGGTAATATATAAAAGAGTTATTATATTTTTCTATTTCTCTCATAAGGTCCATATATAATATCACATCATAGACTTCCTTTTCTTTGTTGATTTACTCCTATCAATCGGCTTTATTGACTTATCTTTAACCTGGTAATTATAGCTGAGCCATTAGAAATCTCACGAACATGATTAAAAGTTCGAAGAATAAGTAATATTGAGTTTGACTAAAAGCCATCTATATCTTTCCAACTTACTATAAAATCTGACAAGTTGATTTAATTTGTGGAATGTCTTTTAGTGCAACTAGGAACTAGCAAAATTTTGAGGTGACTTCTCTTAATTATATAAACATTTCTTCATTTTCTTATAATTACTTTTATTTCAAAAATTATTAGAAATATGAATAATGCCATATGAATAAAATTTTCAATTAATTACATTGTTTTAGCTATAAAAAATTAAAATTTCGTATAACACACAGGATATTTACTTTATTATTTTAAGATAAAGACACATGACATAAATCTTTTACTTTCATTGCCTAGAAATCGGGATTTCCATTTGCTTAATGAAAATTTTAAATTTTCATATACCCAATATATATGGCACTAATAATATAGAGAAAACTAAAAATCGATGAACGAGGAGAGCGTGAAAATGATGACTTAAAATAATACGACATGTCATCATTTAATGTTGGAAAAATGATCGATAGGATAAATACACACGCAAGAGCTCTGAAAGTCACAACTCATGATAAATTGAAAAAAAAAACAAAACAAAACACGTGCAATATGGTGGTTTATCTTCGAGACTTTTACAAATACATATACTCTCCGGCCTTATTATTATAAGCCACTTATTACTCCAAACAAACCACTAGAATTAGTTAAAACCAATAATTATATTTTGAAAAGCAAGTGACTTTTAATATTTTCCTTATTGATTCAATTGTTGTAAGCTAAACTACCAAATTACTATCATCTTACCCAATTTCCTTATTAAATACAGGCATAACATGAGAAATGTAATTAATGGTCATTATAAACTACTAAGTGCCTTATAAAAAAGATTAAAAAATTTGCTATAATGAAGATATGAAGGAGTAATACATCGCCCTTAAATAGGCAAAGAAAAATTCAGAATTAATAATGAATTTTAAACTTCCATATTTTTGTCATATTATTTCATTTTATAAGAATCCATTTACAGTTTTTATAATAATGACTTCAATGAAACTACTTTTGATTATTTTCAATTTGAGCATGATATATAACTATGGAATTGAAAAATTAGTTAAATTAGTCACAAGAGTAAGTACCTACTAACAATTTGAACTTAAGAGCAATATTAAATCTGTAATCTCCCATTTATATATTGGGAAGATGCATGCTATATCACTAGGCCACAATGCCTCTAGTAACAAGGAATAACCCTAATTAATTACCACTTATAATGCCTAAATTTAATTTCTTTCCAATGCAAGTTCATGGTAATCTCATAAAATATAATTCTCAACTATCCTTTTCTCAAAAATTAAAAAAATACACATAATAAGCATAAATATTGTCCCAAGCTAACATGGAGATATATCATCAATTTTAAATATCATTGTATACCAACAACTATACGATTTTTCTCATTTCTATTTTTATAATACACTCATGACTCGCACAACTGAACGACGACAGGTTATTATATACCACTTTTTTGTTTCTTTAGTTTTGATTTGATTTTGTTTCATCTTAAAGCTCTTAAATCAGTGATTTTGATTTTTCATTTTCTTACTCGGATTTAGTTTTCATATTTTAATTTTAAAAATAATGGTTTTTATTTTTCAAAATTTTCACCGTTTATCACTAAATTTTTAAAGTGGTGATTTTTATCCTTTAAAACTTAGAGATCAACAATAATCAAACAATACAAATTTAAGTGACCAATGATAAAAAACAACACAAAGTTTGATAATCAAAACCTCTAAAATTAAAGTTTGAAGCCCAAAATCAAAATTGAGTCAAAACTCTAAGATTGAATCAATTAATATTTAAGTTTAGAGACTATAACTGAAATTGAGTGAAGGTATAAGTATAACAACTAAAAATGATGTTTCCTCATTCTTGATCATTTAACAAAGTTTAGGTTTAACAATGAAATCCAACGATTTAAAAGTTCATAGGTCAATACTATAAACCAATCAAAGTTTAAAGATCAGACTAAATCAATGTTGATTGAAAGTTTAAAGACTAAAAAAGTGGTACTATTCTTTTAGGTCTTAATTATAAGAATTAATTGAATTTTTTTTTTTTGTGTAGATTAAGAGATCAGAATATCCAACATTGATTGCATGTAAATTGATTGTCCAATAATTTTTTAGTAATACGAATCAGTTCTTGAGGAAAAAATTAAATATAATCAAAGTAATCTATTTTGTATATTGATTTCTAAAAAACAATTAAATGTTATAATTAGAAGTAGTGTAGTATTATCCATTGAATAACTCTGATTCAAAGCAAGTCAATAGTAGCGACTTAAACAAAAAGAGCCATATATATATATATATAATATATCACTATTATCCATTGAATAACTCTGATTTAAAGCAAGTCAATATATAGTAGCGACTGAAACAAAAAGAGCCATATATATACACGCATATAACTCGCTGCAATCACTTTAACATTCATACATTCATACATAATCATAATTCCAGTCATCAACATCGATCCAAATTTTCCCCTAAGCTTTTTGTGAAGCTAGTTCAACATCATCATCAGTAGCAAAATCCCCAGTAACACTTGGCTTGTAACGGTATCGCCGTGCAACAAAGAGAAAATAAACCAAATTCAAGGCAGCAATCACAGCAATAAGGTAGTAGAAATATTCCAATCTCCCATCGTTGATGTTATTCGCAAGCCAATCTGGATTCTTCTCTGTTTTTGTGGTACTATGAACAACTGTAACCATAATGGCACTTACATAACTAGCCAAAGCAAACGAACAAGAGAATAAGGAGTTGGCAATGCTCCTCATGTGGTCTGGAAATTGCCTGTTGAAGAATTCGATTTGTCCTATGATATTAAATGCTTCACAAAACCCCATGAGAATTAACTGTGGTGCCAGCCACATCACCGACATTGGCGCAATTCCTAGTGGATTTGGATTTTTATTTGCAAGATCTCTTCTTGTTTTTTCGACCATTCCTGCTACAATCATGGAGAGAATGGAGAAGATCATGCCAATTCCAATTCTTTGAAGAAGAGTTATGCCACCTTCGTCTTTTGTGATTTTCCTTAGTGAAGGTACAAAGATTCTGTCGTAGAATGGGACCCACAGGCCTATGGTTAGAAATGAGATCACTGAAATTGAACCTGGTGGGATTTGAAATTTGGGTCCTAAGTGTCTGTCCATCTTCATGGCCTGTGATACAGTGAATGTTCCTTGTTGTGCCATTGATGTTAAGCTTAGGATTCCTGCTGCCCATATTGGGAATATCCTAGCTAGGCATTTTACTTCTTCTACTTGTTGTATGCTTGTTAGTCTCCACTGGTTTACTCTGCTCCCATCTGGGTTCAACTCACCCTCCATTATTAGACATGCTTTGTTTAAGCTCCTAAAAAGAAAAAGAAAAAGAAAAACAAGAACCCCATGGTGTCATTACAGCATTACGATTTGACATGTCTGACTTTTCGGTTCACGAGTCATTTACTTCCAGAAAGTTAGTGAAGTATGAGAAAGATATGCTATTTTAGTCACCAAAGTTATCTCTGATAATTTAATATTCTTGGTAGATAACCTACTCTAATTAGTAGTTATTGTTCAATAAAGTAAAGCCTATGTGATCAGATTTAATTTCCTGCTGATATGTTTGACACTCAATAATGCTAATACTAATGCTAAAATATAGAGAATAGAAATTGGGAAATTAGTATAAGGTCCAAGGAATGGATTTAACAACTGGTTAATTAAGGGTCTGTTTTGACTTGGAAATTTTCTACCCAAAACCGATTTTGTCTTGGAAGTTTTTCTAGATTCAAAATCATAGCAATAGTGTCATATTTTATTATAAAACTAATATCGAGGGTTAAAAAGTTGGCGTTTAAAAGGTGAAATTTCTTCATTTTAATACTTCTATGATGAAATTCGACAATAGAATTACTATCTATACAAATATTACTCCCCAACTAAAACTTATGAGGCAAAAGCTACCCATCACCCTTTAATAATTGAAAAGTTTCAAGGGAAAGTGACAACATATATAGCTCTATTGTCAACTTGTCATGCTCATGAGCTGTAAAACTTTTGGGTGATAATTTTTTTCCTAGGATCAGACCTTATATTATAGTAATTTTGTCAATGAAATTGTCCATGATAGAGAGATGGTTCACCTGAATTGATCGGTGAAAGGGAGTTTTGCCAAAACACTAGAACCTTCCAACAATGGTGGATCATAGTTTACCCCATCAATCTTGTTGTCACTTGGAAGTTTGACATGTCGTTTCCTATAAGCAGCCACTAGGACTTGGGCAATGCCAGAGAAAATACTCCCTTCTGGTTTAACATGAACATATATCTTCATACCAACAAAGAACATGACGATTGAGAAGAACATACACGAAGTTGGTATCCCAAAACCTATGGTCCAGCTAACAGAGTCTTGAATATAAACTACCACTGTCTGAGTTACAAGCAAAACCACAGTAAATGTAGTGTAGTACCAATTAAAGAAGCTTTTGATCCCTTTCCGTCCTTCATTAGTGGTGGGGTCAAACTGGTCAACGCCAAATGGAATACTACAAGGTCTTATACCAGCAGAGCCAAAGGTTAAAAATAAGAGTCCCACGATGAGAACACTAAGCTGAGTAGTATTGGCTTTTACACATTGGTGCTGTGCTAGTTGTTCAGGTGTACAAGAAGGAGGATGAAGGTTTGGTAACCAAGCTGTCAAAGTTAGGGTAATCATCCCCTGTTTTTTGCAAAAAAGAAAAAAGAAATCCAATTAGAAGAGACAATCCGACTGAAAAAATCTAAGGGAGAGAGATAGAGATAGAGAAAGAGATAGCAGTTAAGATACTTGAAAGTGACATGTCATAACGCAGAACACGTGAAATTGAAATTCATGTCATTGATTTCAGGAGAATTTGTCATCATACTTCGTACAGTTCAATAATCTTCATATAATATTCAAACTTGCAATATAATCCGGAGTTTTTGACCCGGACGATAATATAATGAGTTTCTTGTTCTTTTTTATATTTTGTAGAGCAAAGGCGAAACATGATATATAACTATGGGACAAAGAACAAAAATAGTATATAATTATTCCAATGTACACAAATGATAACCAATTATTGAACATGAGATCAAAAATGATATTTTCAATAATATGACAATAAAATTAGACATGAAAAGTCTAAAATACCTTTATAAATTAGTGAAAATATGTAAAAATAATATAAATTTATAATGTCATTTCAAACTTTTCATGTCTAATCTTATTGTTATATTAGTAAAAATATCATTTTTTATTTTATACCCAATAGTTGGTTATCATTTATATACTTTCAATGATTATGTACTCCCTCCGTTCCTAAATATAGGGCTTAGATGACTTTTTTGAAAAATCCTAAAAAAAACAAAAAATAAATTAATTATAAATTGATTTACTTAATTTTTTTGTCTTAAACTAGTTTATTTTACCTATAAGCTAATGGATAATCTAAAAAGGTATAAAAAATGTCATGATTTAATAATCTATTTCGCAACTTTAATCTTTCCAAAAAAAAGTTATTTAGGTCTTATATTTGGACATACACCCTTTTTTAATTTGAGTTGAAGTTACGTACATTTTCACTAAAAAGTAAGGGAAAGTGCAAACACCAATTTATTACGAATTGAGTAACAAGGAAATCTTTTTCTTTTTTACAAATAATAAAGTGAGAATCTGAACTGCACCAACAAACAATGAACAGCGTTCAATGAAACTGTAACTAAATTTAATATGAACCAGGCTTCTCAGAGGTTGTACAGGGAGGTAGAAGTATCATCTTTTAGAGGGCGCCGACATGTTCTTTCATTAATTATCAAACTTTTGTTTTAGTAAATATATTCTGAAAGACAAACTTATATCGAGTTATTTTACCTATATATATACAGTAATTTTTTATTTCTAAGTATAATATCTTTTAAAGGGAGTAATTTGTAAAACATATATAGAATTATTTTTTATAACTTATATAGATTTATTTTACATGTACATACACACACCAATTTATAAACTTACCCCATAATTAAAATTTCATATATAAATTTTTCCATAAAAAATTCAAAAAAATTCAAATTTAAATTCATTTAGTCTTTATTTACATAGGAGATTTATTGCAAAGTGAAAAAAAAAATTTACTTGTCAAAAATAGTATTGCACAGGAAAAACTATAATTCTTTTAAAAAAGAATTATGGGAAAATTTTAAAATTAATTTTCGATTTAAATAAGAAAATGAAAAATTGCTGAAAAAATTAGGTTTAACAAAACTTTTAGTCCTAAATTAATCAATTTTGATTTTAATCAATAAACTTTAGAATTGGTGTGTTTCATCCTCAAACTTTCCATTAATATTGGTTTTGATCCTGAACTTTAAATGGATTGGAAGGTTTTGATCCCTAAATTTTTGGTCAATTTAGTTTTGATCTATCAACTCTTAGTCAATTTTATTGTTGGTCATTGATTGGATTTGAAGTTTTTTTAAGTTTATGAATCAAAACCAAAGTTATCAAAAGTTCAAGGATCAAAACCGTTAATTTCAAAGTTAAGGGATCAAACTGAAATTGGATGAAAGTTTAAGGCCCAAAATTTGTATCAATCCAAAAATTTATCTTCAAGAGCTTAAAAATGTACTAGCTTATTTTTTTACCAATCAATTGTTTTCGATTGTGTTTAACATATGTACATCAGTATATATACAAGATGGATGAATCGGCTTGCCTACTTAATGTTAGTTATAGTCGTATATCAATATATCATGCATGTAGATCTCACGATTTATAATTTTATATTTGATTTTAGACCCTTTATCAATAAAAATATTGTTATATTACTTTACAAAAATAAATATAGACAGTAAATATAGTAATTAATTTTTATGGATCGGAAGACCAGCATAATTGATGATAGAAGTTGACAAACGGAACATTAAATTGTGCATTAAGAGAGAGAGGAAGAGAGAGAGTACTGAACACATGTAACATGTAGAGACAGGGAGAGAGAATACTGAACACATGTAACATGAAGAGAGAGATCGAGTTATCGAGAAGTACCAGGAGAGAAGCGAAGGAGGCAAAACCAATGGTTTTGAAGCGACCAACATAAGCATCAGATATGAAGGCACCAAGGAGAGGAGCAAAGTTGGTAATTCCAGACCAAATATTCAATACGTTTGATGCTTCCGCCGTCTCCAGATGAAGCTCCTTCGTCAAATACACCATAAAGTTTGCTAACAGTCCAAACACTGCCAACCTCTCAAACGTCTCATTCCCTACAAACACACTTACACCATGTTACTTAAATTTGTTCTACAAACTAAGCAATAAGTAAAGACATAACATAATACTCCCTCCGTCCTACATATAAGATTTAATTGACTTTTTTTTGGAAAATCCTTATAAAACAAAATAAGTTAATTATAAATTGATTTTCCTAATTTTTCCCCTTAAACTAGTTTATTTTACCTGTAAACTAATGGATAATCTAAAAATATATCAAATATGTCATCATTTAATAACCTATTTTGCAACCTTAATCTCTCCCAAAAAAGTCAATTAGGTCTTATATTTAGGACTGGAGGTAGTAACATATAACTAAAGAATAATTTGTAGAGGAGGACCTAAAATAAATGGCATGGCCCTCCATCCTCCTGGCTTCTTCTTCTTCAAGTGGCCACCTCCCTTGTCTGCTTCTTCCATTGATGATGTTAGTGAAGTTGAAGAGTTGTAGGGAATGCAATTTCTGCTGCACAAAAGCCACCATGAAGATGATGATGATGATGATGAGTGGTTCTTGGTTTTTTCATCTGGCGAGCCTGATGACATTTTCTCTCTCTAGGTGTTGTTTCTAAACTAATGATAATAACAATGCTATGTGAATTTTTTTGCTGGAAATATATGGGTTGGAGCTTAGGGAAAGGATCACTCACCGCCACCCTTATTTATATGCACTCGGATACTGACAAATGGCTTTAAAATCCCTTCCGGTCCTATGCTCTTTTATTTAATTACTCAACAGTACCATGTCTTTTTATCTTGTGAATAATTCTAATTTAATGAACCCTCTAATTAAAATGCCAAGATAATTTTCGGACAGAAATAACAACGTACTTTATTCGCTAAATTAAAGTAGATGCTCCTTTCATGCTTAATTATAAGAGCCATTCAACCATTTTACACAAATAGATAAAAACGAAGTCATAGGAGTATTTTGTAAAGATTAACATGATTTTTGAATTTTACCTTATAGAGTTATTTAATTTACATCTGCAAGGTCAAGAAGTGAAAATGAACATTCATCTCATTATGTTGACATTTATATGTCATCACCTCTTATAACGGGGGGCTGCAAAATTTCTCATGTTATTAACTGTAATGATATTCACTAGTTGAAGAATTATCATAATAGTTATTTAATTGTGTCATATTCAAGTATTATTGAGTTCATTTAACATAAACTGGAACTTAAGATTTTTTGTTATTGCTTCTTTCAAGATCATTTTCTTAGAAACATATGAACATTATTAAGATGAATTTTTTTTTATTATCTGTTGACATGATTTTATTTTTTAACCAATGAAATTATTTTTTCCTAGTATCATAATCTATTATTTATGTGAAGATTGTTCTAATTTTTTACTCGAAAATTGTGTTCGATCCTAATTAAATATATAAGGCTAATTAATACAATGAAATCCCTTAAAATCTCAGAATTACAAATAGATTATAAGGGATCGAAGGGTAATATATATAATGCAATTGACAAACTATCTTATTGCGCTTATTGATAGACAAATTAAGAAGAACATTGACCATTAGAAGTACCTACAATACATAAACAACTTAATTAAGTTGTGTTGACCTTGACAAAAAAAAAAGTTACCTTGATTGACAACTATTTTTGTTATTACTGAATAATATATGCATATCCAACAAACTTTTTACTAACAGCAGACATACATCAACAATATTTTTCGTAACACTCTGCACTAACAACAAGTGATCACTTACATATATTATACACTTGTCCTTTCTAACTTTGCGATTTCAATAAACCCTTACAATATTGATTTATATATATATATATATATATATATAATATATAAATATATATATATAATGGAGATTAAATCTAGACATTTTGGCCTAGGTTATCGAGGAGACGGATTTGAAGAAGTAAGAATGAAAATAGATAGATCCAAAGGAAGAGTCTCAAAAGTAAGCTAGTGCGTGCAGAGAGATAGAAGCAGTGGACGATAGTCGATTGCGTGCTGTGCTAGCCATGCTCAGTGGAACTGTGGTCACTCCTGTCTCAGTCTTCATATATATCATTAATCATTCCCATATCATTTCTTGGTTTTAATTATTGGACATATTCATGTCGACGCTAAACTAGAATATACCTATATTATATGATAAGTATAAATTAATGTTATTTTTTATATTTTATATTTATTTATGTGATGTCCCCATATACGTACCCTCCCTCTCAGTCGTCAATTGTGGGGTGACCAAATTAAATGTGTACTCTATAAATGCCATGAGGTGAAATGAACATCTAACATATATATAATAATGAATTATTATATTGGGCATTTGTTATATATTGAGATTCTTTTGTGATTGTGTTCATTTTTCGGATCTCCTTAATTTATTGTGTTGATTAAATGGAGTACTAAAAACGTTAATACTTATCAGTAATGTTTTTGAATGCCCAAATTAGAGCATTGTTCTAATTGCCTACTAATGACAAATTAGCATGAATCTTTTTTAATTAAATATATAATTTTTACTAATTGGAAATTCCGGATTGAGCTACTAATATTTATTCCATATATTACGTGTTTAAATAAGTATCGGGAGGAAAGTAGTATGGAGATGAGTTACTATTTCCAAAGCTAAAATAATTATTGAAACTCAGCGATGGAATGGAAAGGGTTACGCTTCAATGTTAGCATTAAACTTGCCAATAAAAAAATGTGTCTAAAAACACGTCTTTCAAAACTGAATACACACACACAGACACACACACACACACATATATATAGGAGTGTGTGTGTAGCTTTTAGACATGCACATCCAGCGTTCCAGTATAGTATCAGGTGTATCTGACTTTCTAAAGCATTTTGTAATGCATTCAACACTCTATAGTATTCTTTTATACTCCATGTTTGGCACCAAAAAATGTTTTTTTATCCCGTGGTTACAAAATTTGTTAGAGTGATAATTGTACCACAAAGTATTTAAAGACACTAGGAATACTAAGAATGTATGAACAAAAAATATTGCATAAAATCACCCTTTTTCGTGAAAGTTAGCTAAAACCATGACTTAAGCTTTGAGAAATGTATTTCCAATTTCTGATTTTTGCCCATTATATTCTGTCCCAAAACTAGTTCATTCATTTCTACATATCAATTACCAATCATGCCACTCTATCTTTAATCCTCTCAATTATCTTTTAGCTAATTGAGAACCTTAATTATAAGTATATAAATGGCCTCATCGTATACTCCCTCTGGTTCATAATATAAGAGTCTAGCCGCCAAAACCCGTTTATTAAGAAAACATGTAAAAGTTAAGTAGTTAATTAAGTGTCTAAAGTTAATGTTTTTTCCAATAATATTTCTCATATTTACTTTGATACTACTAAGAGAGAAAAATACAAACATTAATAGATATGAAACAGAGTTAGAGGTAAGGTAGAAAAAAACACATTAATGAAGAGAGAATGTAAGTTGGACTCTTATATTTTATATCAAAATCATTCAAATATTGACTCTTATATTATAGACTGGAGGGAATATAGCAGGAATACTCTAGTATAAAACTTTATTCAAACTATAACCATATTGACTTATTTTAAATTTTAATAGTGGACCCTCTAAACTTTAAAAGTTATGCATATATGACCTCAAAATAACTAATAATTTTAGACTCCCTATTTTTTTGTGAATACAATCTCAAACAGTCAAACATCGAGTTAAATGCAAATACACCTATAAATATTTAAACTATTTATAGATAACTGAAAGGAAAAAAATAATATATCATATTATTTGGGAGGGAGTCTGCCATAAAGTTTCTATTTACATGCATGACATAGTTGAAATAAAGAAATTTTGTATAATTTATAGCTATATTTAATAATCATTAAAATCCCTCCAATCTTATATATAAGGTATTTTGTTAGATGTTTTCTTAATTCTTTAACAAGTTATTTTTTAATCTTAAAGATTATTTAACTTTTTATATTCTAATATATTAATAAGATCAATGAGCTATAGCGTAAACTAAAATGACCTAGAGATTAATTAATTAAAATATATAACAAGAATACTGTTAAAAACTATTAGGACTTTACTGTAAACTCAATGTTGATTACTATTTATTATTTTTATTGGTAGGTGTATATCAGTTAAGAATGACTTGTATTTAAAAAGTAGGAGCAAATCATATCCATCATTATGTCACTGATATTTGAGTCTTTCCTTTCGATAAATAATTGTTGTTAGAATATCAATTTTGGTCGGTTGTCATGCATGGCACGAGGAAATGCTTGTTTTTTTCAACAATTTTTATTTATAAAAAGTCCCTTAATAATTTCTGAACCTTGCTCTCTTTTATTTTGCTTCTATAAATGATTTGATCGTCATCATCATTTCCACAACATTCATGATCATTAAAGACTAAACTTCTCTTATTTTGAGGGTTATCACATCAAGTTTTTCGAAATTTTTTTGTTTATTACATTCAGTCTATTGCCTTTTTCTATGATGATGAGGAGATTAAATTACAATATGCAAAATGCATGCAACCGAATTTTTTTTTAACGCGGATTTCAATTCATAAGTTCAGCAAGTTTCTGTTGGGCTGGTAAAACTAGCAATCCAACTATATATGAAAGTCAAATGACCTAGTTTAAGGGTGAAATAAACTGTTTTCAAGAAATACCACAAAGGCTATCAGTAGTAATTAACATATTTGATACGAAGGCTTTATGTTTAACTTTTGCTAATATATATATTTTGAACTAATTGGCAACCAAAAACAATTTAGTGATTGACACAAAAAGTTAAATAATCTCAGTTTTAGAGTTCTCTTTCTCTACGATGAATTATTATTACGATTTTCTTAGGTCAATGAATGTGGAGATGATGAAAAGGAAAAGGGTTCATTAAAATTTGAGCGGTCAGTGGGTCACATTCAACATATAAATGATAGATGCATTTCACTTATCTCAATTTTTCAAGTGGGTTTAATTTAGGCTATTGGTTGCATGTGAATGAGGATTTTCGGAGGACAATGATTTTGGGCTAATTAAATTCAATCGATGTAGTGTTGCCTTATATTTAGTCCTTCAAGGAAATTTAGAATCAATAGGTTAGTGGATGCTAATTGGTGTCATTTACTTGAAGGAGCCTAAGAAACACAACTATTCACCTAACAACTATATGCAATACTCGTATGAAACTGGAAAAGTCATTATTTGCTGTGAAAATCAATAAATATATCTAAGGAGTCAATTTAGGTGCTAATTTATTAAGATATCAAACTTGATTATGACTCCATATAGGTCCAATTACCTAATCAATGAAATTCCAACTATTTAGGAATTGTCAAACCCTTTAGCACCTTTGAGCTTTGTCTGAGTTTCCTAAAATACTAAACATCACCAATCGGTAAGTCTAATACCCAGTTTCATGAATACATTCAATTAAACATTACTACCTCCGGTCCTAAATATAAGACCTAATTGACTTTTTTTTGGAAAGGTTAAGGTTGCGGAATAAGCTATTAAATAATGACATATTTGATATATTTTTAGATTATACATCAGTTTATAGGTAAAATAAACTAATCTAAAGGAAAAAATTAGGTAAATCAATTTATAATTAACTTATTTTGCTTTTTTATAGGATTTTCTAAAAAATTCAATTAGGTCTTATATTTAGGACCGGAGGGAGTATTAAATATTTCAAAGTATGATTAATGACTAGCAATGCATTGAGTTCACTCATAATCCACTTAAATCAAACTTATATATCCTAATCATACATAAATAATAGAAAGAAATCAATGGAAATATAAAGAACACATATATAACCATATTATATTGATGAGATCCTCATTACTAGAAAAAATCACAACAATTCAAATTAATCAAAACATCAAATTCAAATCTCAAATGTATAATTGATAAACCTAAATCTAGGAAACCATATATACAATAGAAAGGAAAATATAATTAAGAGTCCCTAGCTATAACGTGTGTGAGCTCAAGCCATCCACCCATCATGGTGTATGTGGTGAAAGAGGTGAAGAGATGAAGATGGAGGAAGGTGAGGTTGAGAGGAGATGAGAATGGTTTTTTTGTTGTCTGTCCGGCGCTGTTTTCTTTTTAGACCGGCGAGTAAAGTGGTCTTTTAGATGACGAATCCTATGCCCTTTATGTCCAGGTGCGCCGCTTTTCATTTCCTTTGTCAAAACAATGCATTGTAGCTCATGGCTTAGTTAAAAAAAATATGTGTTTTGAATTTTCAAACATCAATCATCATACCTCCAGCCACCCACGTATACCTTTATGCACAAGAAGGAAACACATACATAACAAAGCAAGCAAAGGAAAGGAGAAATATATTGTCAAACTATCACGAAAATCCATTTGATTTTGTGATAATAACTCTCAAATATACCAAAATATTTATTAAATCTAATTGAAAATGGGGATTCATCAGTACAATATTCTTTAAGCACAAATTAGACCAATATTACATCTTTACTATGTAAATAGGTTTAAGTTAGCACATAAAAACACTAAATATTTGAGGATCTGTTAGACTTTTCCAACATTTTCTTAACAAGACTCATATATGTGACTATGTGTAATTAAAACTCTTTATAACGTGCAAGTGTATGTGATACAACTCACTTAGTCACTTATATATATATGCATGAATGAAAATTCAGCCTAAATGTAGAATTTCTTTAATTAGTTCTTTTTAGAATCTAATTAATGCAGAATTTCTGCCCATAGCCTTGTAGCTTATAAATTTAATACATAAAAATATTGCAATTAATATGACAGGTGAAATAGTAGAGTTGTAAATTAAAGGAAGGATCCTTTGATTGATTATAAGTAACAACATGCGGATCCAGATAATAATATCCAAACATGTGGTGGCTCAACCTGCCCCCATTAAATACACACACCACACCAATAATTATAAACCATAGATAATCAACATTTTCAATATTATTTTACCAAATTTCTCATCCTTTTTATCTATCCTAATTAAGTGGTTAAATACTTTTTAATTAGAGTAACAATGATGATGAGTGATAACTGTATGCATATTAATTTATGATTTGTTGCAATTATATATAGTTATGTTATTTTTTATTTTTAAGGATAGAAAAGACTTAACTCATTCCTAATTTTTTGCTCCATTTATCTCAATAATTAGTTGGAAACAGAATGAAAATAATTCTGACAAAGAAAAGCTAGCTAAAATCTGTTGATATGATGATGGCTAATTAATTAAATTCATTCCATAAATATATTGTATTAATTTTTTTAAAAAAAACTCCAACATGAAATATAATATGTGTTATATCCGTAAACTATATAAATTAAATTAAATTAAATTGTTTTAGATGTACGTGATTATTTTTTTAAAAAAAAAAGGACACTGAAAAAAATCAGCAACGTAACACCCTTTCTAGATCAGTCTTGAAACATATGTATTTATCACCCACAAACCTTTACCTAATTTCTTAAAGAAACATTTTTGATAAAGTGATATTATAATAAGCTAAGATTGCGTAATGCCTTACCTAAAAAGAATTAAATTGACTTGTTAATTTTTGAAAAAGATAGTTTCTGATCTCATTAATATGATATTTTACACAAAATCTTATTTAATCCATACAGTAATTTGAAACAATAATAAACATAATAAATTAACTAAAATTACTTGTCACCATCGCTACATGACCTTTTTTATTCACTCGCACAATATAATACTTTTTAACGACTACTTATTAAATTTTTTGGCTAAAACAAGTGGGTGCAAGTTCAACTTTTTACAAGTGTGATGGGTGAGTACAATACTTCAACTCGAATGCGAAGGATGTGAAAACAAGTCAGCTAGTGGATCCATCATGCATGTAATCGATTTTTTTTTATCACACTATACATTTCATCAAATTCAATTTAATTTGATGGCAAAATAATCAATTAATATTGTAATATGCATTAGTCACCTACTTTACTGTTCTTACGTCATCGTCTCGCAATTTGGCCTATTTCATTGAACTTGCGCCCTGAAGCATGAGTAGTTATCGATATAATGAAGAACTTAGCTGGCTTTTCTTCTTTCTCTGTCTGTTTTTATTTTTTGTAAGGGAAGGGGCAAACGCCAAGTTACATTAGAGCCTCTGTGAGCGAACAACAGTATAAATATTAAATCCTGCTTGCTTGGTCTTGCAATGGAAATTAGTTATCACGCATGTGACATTTTTTTAGCTATTTTTTTGTTGTAATGGAAGATCATGATAACTAGTTTACTTGTCATGTGACACACGAGTTTAGGTTTATATGATATATGGCGAAAATTGATTGATTTGGACTTTGTTTTTGGCTAAAGTAGATAAAATTAAAGCGAGAATTTCATTGAAGACATCTGTAATAATTTAATTTAAAATCAAAACCAAAAGATTCTAAAATTCAAGTTAAGTCCTGTAGAAGCAAAATGAAATTAAATGTTAAAATTTCTTAACAAAGTGGGTAACAAACAAACCTTGGATACACTACCCTGACAAATTATACAAATTCACTGGTTTTTTTGAGTTTCTTCAATTATTCCATGGACCATTCTCTTTTCTTCTTCTTTTACTGTATACCTGTAACACGCTTTATCTCTTTATAATAAATCATGTCATAAAAAAATAAAAAAAATTGATCTAATTATTCTTATTGATATATAGGAATTAGTAGGAAATTGGAAATTAAATAACTTCTATATGGGATGAGAGAGAGTGGGAATCTTTTACTTATTTTTTTTGACAAAAAGCTTTTAATTAGATTTAATGATTATATTCATTATTTAGCATGGATAAAATTCTATCAACGCACTTGTGGAACTATTTTCAAATTTCAATTTATATTTAAATATAAGATCATTTTTAATTGTTTTCATTTTTTCTTAAATTAACCCTAATTGTGCTTGTTAATAAAAACAAACAAGAGAGGGAGAGGGAGAGTGAGTTAAAGGTATATGGATAGAGTGAATTGGTAATATCATGTAATAATAATTAATTTAACTAATGTACTTAATTTAATCAAATTAGGTAAAATAGTTTTATATATTTAAAAACGGGGGAGTAACAAGGACATGGATGCAACTGAAGCTTCGAAGTCTAAAATTAAACCCGTGTGTATGTGTGAATAACGGGTTTTTGTTTCGATTAATTGTTTATGGAGTCTCCCATTTCCGTTTTTTCTTGCCTTTATTTAAGTTACTTCTTGCTTCCTAATCATATAGGCATTATAATGCCTATTATATGAAAGAAAAACAGTTTACGTAACATGGTTGTATTAGAAGTTGGAACATATACAGTCCCCTGACTTGGACTATATCATTCTATGTTACTGTCGATGTTCCCACATTGGTTATATTGCACGTCTATTATCTCTAATGACCTTCAATATTTATCTATTGATCTTCAAAATGATTAAGCACTATCCTTTGGATAAATATTATCCCACTTGTGTATAATAATGTGATAAGTGGATGGTCTTTATCACTCAATTTCCATTATTGATCTCTAATTATCTGGCTTCATAAATATTTGTTGGTTGCGTTTGAAGCTTCATCCAGATCTGCAGGCATAATATTTAATCTCCAAGACCATTCAAAAAAAAAAAAGCAATTCAACTTGCTTCTCTCGTTTTATGAACTGAAACAACTTTGATTCGCTTAATTTGATTCAGTCAATGACATTATATGTGGGGCTTTTAAATCATGATGGGATTTTCAAAAGGAAAAAGATGGGCGTTATATGTGGACAAATGGCCTCCCAACTTCACCAGCAGCTGACAATTATACAGTAATATTTTACTAAAAGATTTCTTAAGATGATTAGATCAGAGAGATTTTTTTCTGTGTGTTTGCGTTCGAGATTAACTGATTTATAAATTGCTCCCTCTATCCTATATTATAAGGCCAAGTAAACTTAATACTAATGGATTCAAAAATTTGCCAACTAAGTTATAATATGTATGTTATAACACATAGTAAAGACATTATCATAATGGATTCAAAAATTTGGTTAAAATTAGTTGTAAAGCAGTGATTACGTAGGAGACAAAATTTTGTGTCCAAAATACCCTTGTTTAAAAGGAGAAAAGAGAATATGTAGGGGAAATAAATTGTGTGTTTTGGTTTGTGTGTTATCTCTCTTTCTTTCTCCTCTCTCTTCAAAAAGTAAAGCTAACACAATTTTTTGAATATAAAATACATTAAGTAAAAGCAATACTTGAAAAATACATTTATCATGTTAATCAACTCCAATATCACCTTATATTTTGGGATAGAATAATATTAAAAAAAAATTGCCATGTATTATTGGGGGGGAGCTTTTTGAATTCATCTATACTAAAAAATGGTAAAACGAAGCCAATTCTTTTTCTATCATGAAGAGAGATATGACGCATGTCAAATACAAATCACTTATTACTCAAACTCAAACGTGGAAATATATAATTAAGACGTCATTTTCATACAACACAGCACATCTATGGGTGATCTTTAAGTATGTTTTATATGGTATGGATAAGAGAGCTTTGGTTTAACTTGCCAAAAAGAACTTCTTTAATTGCTTCTATTAGATTGCAGACAGTCAACTAACGTACACTAAAAGTCTAAAACAAACTAACCTATTCAACCTCAAGAGAATATTGGTTTTCAAGAAACTGCGAAAGGCCACTGATCCATCCTCCATTTTTTCAAAATCTGTCTTTCTTCTATTTTGTCTTAAAATTTGAGCTCTGCAATGGGATAAATTTTCAAGCCCATGGTTCTAGACTAGCCCAGCCCACTCCTAAGATTAAATTACAAACCTGTCTGAAACTTCGGCCTTTTCATATAATAGTAATAGACTAGCCCAGCCCAGCCCACCCAAACTTCTTAACTAGCTTGATTTTTTCTTAAAGAAAATTTCTAGAATTATCTTTTTATAATATTTTTCAATAACAAAAATTTCTAGAATTCTTATCAATAGTTAATAAATTCGTTTTTTTAAAAAATAAGAAAAAAATTTTGAGGAGGAAAAAGCATAAATTCCTACAGGAAAGCCCCCATTCATTAAGAAATTATCATGTGTGTTCTAGCACATAACACATGAGCAATGAGCAAACAATACAGCTATAAAACAGAAATATGTATTTATGATTATGGGACTACACTAAATCGTATTTATAGTTTTATACCCATAACACAAAAATCTGCTTTCACAGTCAGATTGCAAGCACAACGACGAGTACACAAAATATGTTATAGCTGAAATTAAAAACACCACAGAAGGAAAAGTATTGAGCACCTGTTCATGCTTTGCCCTTTAAACCGGATAATATGACTTTTAATTAATCTCATGTCTCAATAATAAAGACGTGCAACCAGAATGGAGGAGCTCTAGACGGAACCATGATATTGTTTTAAATGGATTCCAAGGATGGCGAATTGTGCGGCCAACTGGGTTGCAAAAGCCATGATGAGTGGGTCTTGCCTTTGCCATTGGGTGCTTAGATCGCCGACCAAACTTCAGGCTATTTTGGAGAAGGATGCTGCATTAGAGATATATGACACTTTCGATAATGGATAATCATACAGTGTATTATTGATTTGTTTGTTTTAAGTTTTTGTTCATGACTTTTTGTTTAATTCTGTTATTTTATTTGGTATTGTACTTTGTATTTTTCAGACTTTGTACTGTACTACTCTCCCTTTCCTAAATATAAGATCACTTTAGGGAGGAGAGCTTGTTCCTAAATATAAGATCATTTTCTAATTTGACTCAAGTTTTCCCCAAATTACCCCTATACTCCCTTCACCCAAAAAAATAGTGGTTTAAAAAGTGTGATATTTTTAAAACTTAGGTGAGGGGTATTTTAAAAATTTCATGTAATCCTAACTCATTGGAATATTTTCCTTAATCTCTCCAAATTTGCTAAAGCAATCTTATATTTAGGAACGGAGTGAGTACTTGGTTTAATGAAAAGTATAACCTTTTCCTGGGAAAAAAAAAAGAATTATGCACTAAACTTCTTTATATCATCGTTCACCCAAATCTGGTTGTGCTTTGGTTTCCACTAAAATTATGCACATTGTTTTCTTTCAAGCTGCTCAAAAATACTCAAGCTGAAAGGCAAAGAGAATTTCCTACGGTTATTATGTTACTTGTAAGGAGAGTATGCACAAGGCCTAGTAGTATGAATATGAAGTGAACTAACAAGTTAGCTGCAAAACAAAACATGGATGCAACCCCATGAGTGATCAATATTATAGAAGCTTTAATTCAGTATTTGACTTCAATGAAGGACACTGGGACTTTGGGAGTTTCATGCGAGTCCTCAAAAGTAGCTAACAGTTGTTTTTTACCTTTTAGCTTTTACTGCCCAACAAGCCGTACAAAAATTTGTTGGCAGAATATTCGTAAAGTTTTTTATTCTAAAGTAATGAAAGTCTGCCATCAACGTGCGCATTTAATGATGGCAGATATCATTACATCAGTTAACTGGAACCATAATTTATGGCAAAAGCGTACTTGTTAGTTTTTTCATATAAAATGAAAAAGTTAGGCCGGCGTTCTTAAACGCATTAGAATTAGAATGTCACTCCGAAATTAAAGAGTACTTAAAAGATATTTACATCGCCTATCAATAAAGTCACAACATTTTTTGATAAAAAAAAAATAAAGTCACAACATGATTGAAATATGAAATCATAACCTTATAACCGTGAGTTCACCTTTTGGCCGCTTAGAATATTATTTATTATCTAATCGAAAGTTGATGTGCTTAAAAAGAAATTAACACAGTATTACTCATGCATGTTTTATGTGATATATGTATACATGTATATTAGTAGGGTAATTAAAAAGGCAATAAAAATATAATTAGGTCAATGTGTAAATTTTACAACGATAAGATCTGCTATGTGCACTTAATATAGTAAGGTCTTGCTATGTTGAAAAATAAATGTTAACTTAAAAAAGAAGTAGAACCTGTCAACTAAGACAACACTTTATTGTACTTTATACTCATTCTGTTGTCAAAATAAATAAGATATACATAATTAATTTGGTTAAACTAATGGCGATAGTTATTTTAGTTCGTATGTTGTAATTTTTTCTAAAAATCCTCTCAATCATCTATTGGATTTTTATTGGAGGAGTACCAAATATGGACAATTTGGAAAGAAGACGATAAAAATTAGATCAAAACCAATTCCATGAATAAATCTTATATTTATGACAAGAAAGAATACTAACAAAAAGGAGTTTGTCCTTAGCCAATAAGGTTGTGATTTGCAGTTTATATTAAAAGATTTATGATTATTTATTGCACACAAATAAGACATTACCATATGCATAAAACAGAATGAAAAAGTGTTAGTATTTGAGTGTCATATAGATGATGAATCGTCTTAATTAGCATTCGTGTGTATGCATGGTGAAGCAAATGTTGCTCCTATATAGCCTATAGCCTATAGCCATTGGTTTGAATCAACGTTAGAGAGAGGAAGAGGGGGATGATATGAATGAGGTATTAAAAAACTCTTTGAATTAGTGTCAGTATTCAAATGTCATGTTAGTGATGAAGCAAATGTTGTTCTCACATGGTCACCAACATGAGGGATGATTATTATAAAAAACACTTTAGACAAGTTGATTAATTAGAAGTAACAACTAACAAGATAAACAAGATTACAAAAGATATCCAGAGCATGAAAACTTCCCATCCTTTGCAACTACTTTCTTCTATCTCCCTAAATTAAATCTCTTGCGCAAAACAAAGTGAGTCAGCTTAGATATAATTTCTAAAATCATAAGTGCACTTTATAACATAGTGATATTATAAATACATAAATACTCCCTCCTATGTTATAAGATTGTTTTAACTAAATCACAATTTCCAAAAAAAATGTTAGAATTAATTAAAAAAACAATAATTATGTAGGAGACAAACTTTTATTTCCAAAAATGCTCTTATCTAGGGAAGAATGAGAACAAATGTAATGATAAAAAGAGGAAAGGGAGTAAGTGGAATAAATGACCGAGAGAAAAAAACTTAAGAAAAAAATGACATTTATTATTCTTTTTTTTTTTTCAAGGGTATATACCCATCCGCGTGTCAAGTGAGAGTGTGAGACTAATGTCACGCTGCTCTGAAGTCCCATACAAGGGTAGACAGCTGCCACGTGCATTTACTCCATTCACAAGAGTTAGAGATTGAACCTTCATCCACTTATTTAAGGGACGAGAACACTTACCACTTACGTCAACCCATCTGATTAAAATGACATTTATTATTCTAACTAACCCAAATACTATCACCTTAATTATATTATGGGATAAAATCATTTAAATATTTTACTATTTTTCACATCACAGGGAAGTCACGTGGTATCTCAATCTCATGTTAGGACCGAAAACACAGGAAGAAGCCAAAATAAAGAAATGGCAAAGACAAGATTTATAGTACACCTTAACTTGCTTCGTTATCCAAACACAACACTAAAAATTCAATCTTTTTCATACCCCACAATTCTATTTCTTAATTCAGCTTTGCTTTCCCCGTCCAGTGTCCTACGGACCACGCTGACACCAACAAATTATATCTATATATTATATATAAAGGACATGTATTGTATTCATTGTCAGTGTTGAAAGTGAAGGTTCAGTGTAATCCCGCGCTTTTCTATGCTTTTATTCGGTGCTTGATTCATTTTCACTCCAAAGTTTTATTTTTTTTTATGTGGGGATAAGCTGTTTGGCGAAATGCCTGAACCATGCATGCACTTTATGCTTCTGTATTTTTTGCTGATTTGAATTTTGTGAGATTTCCTTCATTTTTCTATGTTGTTGATTTGAGGGGAGGAAGGAGAACGAGGGTGGTGCAAAAGTTTGCAGCTTTGAACCTTGTGGGGTGTTCTGAGACTTTAAGGATTGGGAATTGTTTTAAGGGTATTGTGAGGAGATGCAAAGATTGGGACTGTGAGGGGGATTTCTCTCTTGAAGCTGAGATTTTGGAGTTTATGAATAGTTCTAAGAACCCGAATGCTTTTCCTACTAAGAGAGAGTTGATTGATTCAGGAAGGTTGGATTTGGTTGATGCTATTACCATGAGAGGTGGTTGGCTTACACTTGGGTGGGATTTGGATGAAGTGAATGAAGAAGGACTGGGAGAAGTTCTTGTTAGAGATGAGGATTTGTTGGCTAAGAATGCATGTGAAGGTGAAAACATGGGCAGTGAAATTGAAAGCAAGGAAATTGAGGGTTCTGGCAAAGATTTATCTTCAGCTAACAATTCTGAAGCAGCTCCTTCGCCTGGTAGATCAGTGTGAGATTTCAGTTTTCATGCACATTTTTTATTTGCAGTACTTTTCATAAAGCATAAGTGTTTGCCAGCTGAGCTTTAGGGAGGGATTAAATGGTATTAACTTTGTGGCATCTGTATTCATGTAATGTTAATTTAATTTCTTGCACATAAGTAGGGCAAGGGAGTGTGGTTGGATTTGCTATTATTTAGTGCATGCATTAGATATGACTCTTGAATTGGCAGTATAAGTTTTGTTTTCTGTCTGACAGAGAAATTGCTGAGCAGTCTGGTATTGAGGGTATATTGAATCGACTGGAGAAAGAGAGAAATAGTATTTTGGGAATAGGAATCAGTCACACAGAAGATGGTGTTTCACCTGGTGATAGTGAAGATAAAGGTGAAAGTCATCGTAGATCTACTATAAATTCAGTAAGTAATCTTACTTGCTTAGGATGACTTTTATGATGTTATGGATCATGTGAGTTGGTGTGTCATGTCAATTATAATTTTCTGTAGATTCATGAGTTCTGAAATAACTGGATACTGTTGAAATTTGATAGAGCGCAAGCAGACCGAGTTTATGTTAACCAACAAGGTATTCTTCCCCTCGATGGAATTAAGGGGAGTTACAGAAAAGAAGATACACTAAAATAGAAATAGAAAATAATGAAGAATATTGGAAGGGCAAGAACTTTCCTCACCGCTCTCAATTTCCAAAAGACAACCAAATAAAAGAGTTTAAAACCCAAAATGAATATCAGTCCCCCAACTTAGCCCTCTCATAGTCCCTGCCTATAGCAACACTAATTTTACATTTATTTCTCTATAACATTAAGAATCTCAAAGTAAACGTGATTCTATCTGAATTCCAATTATAGATCACATGCTTCTTTTTCAATTGAAGGGGCAGGCAATAACAGTCTGGGGTAACTATAACCTTTCAGTCATTGAGGAAATGTCATCATTACTCTACAAGGCCTTTGATTATATCATATATTTCGGTTATGTGATATATGCCAGCTCTTTAATTATATGAGCTTTTTTTTTTATCAAAATATGAGCTTATTATTGAGATTTTATACAGTATAACTAGAACTCTGGCTGACTGTAGGTCTTTGTTTTTTAGAAGACAGTAGGTGTTTTTCTTTCCTTAGAAAAGATTCCCTGTTCTCTTGTTCAAAATAAATTTTATGATACTTTTATTTCTACTCTTTTCTGAAGGTAGCAGCTGACCATGATAAAAGCACCAAACCCTCCTCAGTAAGCTCAAACAGAAGTCCTTTTGATGGTTTCTCGGGCAAATTTAATCAGAATAGATCTGTAACTGGTGATCATGATTTGAGAAACTCACTAAAACCAGATATGTGGAGAAGTTGGGTTATTCAAAGAAATGGTTCCTCATTTGAAAATTTTGAAGGTAATATATGTGAATACTTTATGGCTTGTGTCTTGGCTTATTCAAGAGAATAAACTAATGTCTTTGTGATAATACTACTTATAGATGCTGAAATTGCACCTAGTGTAAATTGTCAAGGAGGTGGGGCCGATGTTTCAGGAAATGATATCCCTAAAATTACACAGTTTGCTGATAAAACTATAAATAGGGAGGGAGACTCAATTCCTTTCAGTGGGAAGGCAAATTTCAAGGAAATAAAAAGCCGCGTCCAGCAGCTTGAGTCAGAGCTATCTTCTGTACTTCAGTCGTTGAGGTCTGGTGCGGATGAGGTTGAAGTACAGACGGTGAGTGGCCAATAATGGTCTTTTTTCTATAAATTACACCCGCCATATTGGGAAAAAGGGAAATAACACTGTTATACTTTATTTGAGCTCAGGTTTTTATGCATCACATTGAGCTTTAATTTGAACATTCCTCTACTCTTTATTTTTAGACATGGAAAAATAAAAGAATTTTATGAAAAGTGTACAAAAGAAAATGCAAAGCCATTTTTTTTGGAGAATAGAGGGGAGGAGAGATTGGTGTAACTTTCCTTTGGATTAAGAAACTTCTTACATGCCCAATATATCATTAAAGGATAATATTTGTTATTTAATGTCAATAATGCATTATGTTATAGGGTTAATTACCAAAAAAGATGATCAATAAACTAGATTTATCTGTGCTCATAACTATGCCTATGTAAAATATGACTATCATGCATTGATGATGAAAGAATTTTAATCTGTCATCCTGTGTTAATTTATATTCCTTTTAATTCGATGAGCCTTTTTTAAGGTGCTTTTATAAAATCTATTTTCATTTACTCCTAAGATGAACACAAATGACTCTCATTGGGATGCTATACTAATCCTTCTTCCCTGTCCTATATTCTTCATTAGGGCTGGGAAAGCTCTTCTGATGATCTACAGAATCTTTCTGATGCCTGGGAATTCCAGGAAAATGAAATCTTTAAAGCCAAGGAGAAACTGCGCTCAATTCATGCTAAATTGGCAGTGTTAGAAGGAAAGATGACAATGGCAATAATGTATTAATAGATTCTATTCATTTCATTTCATGTATCCCTAGTTTACTTAATATTAAAGTTGACAGCAACACATTCTTTTCTCTCAGGGATGCGAATTTGAAGGTTAAAGAGAAGCAAAAGAGGATTGATAATGCTAATAGAGCTTTAAGATTTCTTAAAACCACTTGTGTGGTTTGGCCTAATTCAGCCTCAGAAGTACTTTTAGCAGGATCATTTGATGGTTGGTCCTCCAAGGTAACGACATTTTGTGAATAGTCAGTTAGATTTCAAGTATTAGTTTATTTGCTCATCAAAACTCTAAGAAGTGATCCATATCAAGATGACCATCCTTATTTGCACTTGACAGAACTGCTTAAAGTAGTGTTTCATGAAACTCAAGTTTGCATATTTCGTTATTCTCCAAAACTTTATTGAGTCATACTAAAACATGTCCACGGAATAGTAGCATGTTTGTGTGGTAAAAACAGCTTTTGTTGATGACTTGTGTAGGACCTGCTTGACTTCCTTGTCTAGGCTAAACTACACTAATGGCATGCCTGTCATGTGAATTTTTATTCCCGGGTTTGGATGTCATTCCCAGTACTGCATTGGACATGGTTTTGAGGGTCAATAACCTTGTATTCTGGTTCACTAAATTAACACAGCGTGCCATATTTGTTAAGGGATCAAATATCAGTTGCAAGTAACCAGATTTTTTTTTCATCAACCGGTCCTCCAATTTCAATCTTGGTTTATGTAGTGCTTGTGGAACTTCACAATCCTAACCTGGCATATGAAGTAGTTTCAGAATATGAAATGCTCTTTCTTTTGATACATTCTAGGTGTCTTGTACTGCTAAAATGCATATTTAATACTGAGATAACATTTTATTGCAGAGAAAGATGGAGAAATCAAATACTGGCATCTTCTCTACATATCTACAGTTGTATCCTGGAAAATATGAGGTTCGTAGTAGTAATCAATTTCTGATACCTCAAGCAATATGATTATGTGTCTGGTAACATATGCTCAGCAAGAATCTTAATTCTTCTGTTTTTCCTGCCTGGGTGCAGATCAAGTTCATTGTTGATGGGGAGTGGAAAATTGATCCGTTGCGCCCAGTTGTTTATAATGATGGCTACGAGAATAATCTCCTTATCATTCAGGAATAGTTATTCTTTTTAGTGAGCGTGGGATTTTATTTATTTAGCAGACAACAATTGACATGGTTTAGGTAGTCTTCCACTGATTTTCATTTCATTTTTGGCTCATGTAAATAATAGTGAGCAGCTCATTGATTCTTTGAACTTGCAGATTATTTGTAACATTTGTAGTAGCCAATTGATTCTGATAGTTTGACTAAATCAGTAGTTTGTAGTGTGTTTATCTGCCTGAGTGATACTAACAAAATGTAACTGGAACATATTTGTAGTTGAGGCATTTTTGTATTTGCGTTATGCTATTTTATCTCAATCAGCTGTCTTATTGGAGTGATTGTTATTTGACTTATTTCGTTATGGACTAGATTTTACCTCTGGTACGATGCATGGATACATTAAAAATTGAAGGGTAAAAAAAGTGAAGCAAAAAGAGGAACAGAAAAATCTGAAGTGAATGAAACACAGAAAAGGCTAACACAGCATAAAAATGGCATATTGCGTTATCAAGAAAAAGTCATTGCGAGACTCATTTCAAATCTTTAGAATGTAAATAAAAAATCTTTATTTCTGACAAATTAATGTGAAATTTCCATTGCATATAAAAAAAATCTATAGAGAAACGTTAAAAAAATTGAAGTAAAATTTCTTACCTCATAAAAAAAATCTTTAGAGCAATGTTCTGGGATTTCAGGTAAGATATCCTTATTGTTGTTATAATTAAATCAATTTTAGAACTTTAGATTAACTCAAATCAATTTTTTAAAAAATCTTAAACACCACGCACTAGCTGTGATGGAATCAAAATTCTAAAATATCAGTAGCACTGAAATGAAAAAATCTTGAAACTCTCATTTGTGATTAGTGGTTTAAAACAAAAAACCAAGTGCAAGTGGCATTGTGGTCTAATGGCATGTAATCTGTGCAGTTATTGCTTGCCCCTTTGAATAAGGGGGGAACACTAAAAACCAAGCTAATGGATCAAAATTTCTATACAGATAAGTTCACATTAAATTAGTGTATCAATGTAGTGAAGGGTCAATGGGTATGGTTAAAGCAAAGGTGAACCCACTCCCACAGAAAACTCTAATTGATTCTGCTTCATTCAATTCACAGCCAAGACTCACTGTGACAGGACTTGTTTGATCACATGTATCACCCAAGCCAAGTTGCCCATGCTCACCCCAACCCCACGTCTTTATTTCTCCGTTCTCTGCAATTTATCACAAGAAAGAATTCATTGGTTTTCCAAATATCATAGTTAGAAGAAGCAGTGATTGGAAAATGTGGATCTTACCAGTGACTAAGGCAAAATGTTCAGCACCAGCAGCCACATCAACAATCTTTACTCCATCAATACTGGGAATTTTTTCCAGCTTAACTTCTTTTATATTTACTACAAGAATTTGGAGAAAAGAACAAAACACATTCAAGATTATTCCTAAACCAGAAACAACTACCACAATGCAAAAGCAAGTGCATGAATTATGATAATAGCTTTTAGATGCATGTATAGGTACCAGGTGATTGCTTTGCTGAGTTTGATATCTGAGGATCTGTAAGCACTCCAAGGTGGTTACCACCAATCATAAAACCTTCCCCTTCATCTATACAAATATTTTAACCACAAAAACATATTTCTCAGAGAAGGAGGTTACCAAAAAAACCATGAAGTTTAAGGAGCTCTAAAAATACCAGTTAAAGCTAATGCGTGGTTCCATCCAAGAGTAGCTTTAGTAAATCTCAAAGAAGAACTTATCCGTTGAGGAGAGTGAGCATCTGCAACGCCTTTGAATCCTCTTCCCCACATGAAAAGATTCCCATCAGCTGGAGCAACAAGATTCATAGTGAAATCAATTGGTTCATAAGAAGGGGAAAACACTATGAGATCTCAAGGAAAAAAATTTGGTCACGAAAAAGTTCTTCAAGTGAACACTATGTAATAACAAATTCTACTGCAGGGAATGACAATAGGTCGATATTGCTCATTGGTTACAAGTAATTTTTGGTGATAATACTCCTCCCTTAGGATTTGTGAGTTTTCCCTGTGAACTCAACTCTATATTCAATCTATATATCAGGAAGGAGGGAGGTGATGAATTTACCAGATATTGCAGCACTATGATCTCCATTTGCAGCAATTTCAACAATATCCTTATCTTCAAGTTCACTAATCACTTCAGGAACACTGATGGATTTGATCTTATCTCTGGAAATACCCAATTGACCACGCTTCCCAGATCCAAATCCATAAACTTGATTCCCAGAACTACCTGTATTGCAATGGCCTTTCGTAGTTTAATCAACCGCAACATATATGTAGTAGCTGCCAATCTAATATATATTCCTAAATTCTGAAATATTTAGAAAACACCACCTATCTGTATTCCTATTATCAATCAATCATCACTATCTTGAGGGACAAGAACACCACAAACTCCAAGATTGCAATACATGTACAATGTCCAATGCTTAGTACAAGAGCTTGATAACTAATTTGATGATATTAAGAAAATTGGTTAAATTTGTTATTTATAAATGAGCTTTGCTTTTTCTAAATTAGTCGTGATAATCATGTACATTTGAACTGCCACGCAACCCCTTAACATGTGCAATCAATATGAGATACTTTGGGGGAGAAAATCATAAATTTAGATGACAAAGTTAAATGGAATGAAGTCTTATATTTAGGACCAAAATAAATACTCCCTCCGCTCCTAAATATAAGACATTTCTAATTCTTTCCAACTTCGCCCCCAAATTATCCTTATCAATGCTCTTCAATAATAGACAAATAAGTGATGGAGGGTGGGGGTAAACGTAGATGGCTAAGTATATTGGTAATATTATGTGCTAATAACTAACTTAACTACATTCTTAATCTAATCAAATTAGGTAAATAGGTCTTATATTTAGAAGTGGAGAGAGCATCATCTTTTAAATTAAGCATTCCTATATATTGTTTGTATGTGTGTCTGTTTTTTTGTGGAACTATGTATTTATTGTTTAAAAGTATTGACCAAATGAATACCTTTGAGCAAGACAAGGGAATGGCGCATGCCGCAAGCAATCTGAGAAACAAAGTGATGAACAAAGGAAGACACTCTGACAGGCAAGCATTGAGAGGTGTAATCAGCATGACCAAGCTGACCAAAGGAGCCATCTCCACAGGTGAACAGACAGCCACTATCTGAACAAAACCAAAACCATGCAACACCATTGAGAGACAGACAAGACAAAATAAGAACAGCAAAAGAAAACAAAGGAGAAAACAAAAACCTGAAACAAAAGCAGAATGGCCCCAACCAGCAGAAACATGGGTTATGAAGTAGTCATCCAAGGATGTGACAGGCTTGGGATGCAAACCATAAGTAACAACCTCCCCATGGCCTAGTTGGCCAGAGCTTCCCCTACCCCATGTCATCACCTTCCCTCCTTCAATGGGCAAACAAATTAAGATGAGCATATAATCTTTTTAAGTAATGAATGAAGGCGTAAATTAATATAAGGTTTCTCACGAGAGACTTAATACTAGTAAAATAATATGGTCCATATGGAACTTACTTAAATATACTCCAAATACAAAAGATGAGAGACTTAATACTAGTAAAATAATATGGTCCATATGTACGTTACTTAAATATACTCCAAATACAAAAGACCATTTTGCACCTCATACTATAAACATATATGAGGTGCAAAATGTCTTCTGTATTTGGAGTATATTTAAGTAAGTCCATATATACCCTACTTACTTTAACATGTGGAGTTTATGGACCTCTGTGAGGCACTCATTAATTTTCCCATGAAGTCATGAGAAATGTGTTAGAAATAAAAGTTGGTGAGTAAAGGTGGGTACCGGCGGTCAAGGCGAGGACGTGGGCGCCGCCGCAGGCAAGGGAGGAGAAGGGCGGAAGAGGGAGGAGGTGTGGGAGGGTATGGTCCTGAAGGGTGGCGGTACCCAGTTGGGCATCAGTGCCTGCACCCCAACTCCATATTCTTTCATTTTTTGCTTTCTCTTTCTCTTTCTCTTTCTCTTTCTCTTTTCGATCATCCTCTTCTTCTTCCATCTCCTATATATGGCTATCTATCGCCGTATTCAATACCTCGTACTCTACTTTCACTTCGGAGTATTCCACGACTGACTCACTCTCTCACGTAATCTATCCTCGTTGCGCTTTTAGATTCCTAGATCAGATCATTGTTTTCGAATTTATTTATTTATTTTCAAATATCATTCTCTATTATAAAATGTGATTAATATAACATATATGAATTCCCATAAATTTTTTTAATAATATTGTTAGTAGAATAAAGCTAAGATCCAAATAAAAAAAAGCTAAGAAAATGATTGTAAAATAAATATGTAATTGGGAAGTCCATAATCTTATGATATTTAGGATATTATACTCTTGACTGATGATGATAAGATATTTTTATTAATTTGAAATTTTTTATCAGATTGTTAATATGAAATTTCATTTATTATCTTTGAAATTTTTTGAAAGAAATAATTATTTTAAAAAATTAAAAAAAATTTGTGGGTTGGGGGCTATACCTCCAACACGAATTAAAGGGTTATGGTTGGAAGATTGTATGCCAACAAAATAGGGGTTACAGCAACTCAACCTATGTAATCCGCGAGTTCGTGTAGGCTAACTCAAAACCCGCTAGCTAACCCAAATCATCACCTCTAGCTATTTGCCAAGATAGATATTAATGCTAATATATTATAAATAATACTACCTCCGGTCCTAAATATAGGACCTAGATAACTTTTTTTGGAGAGGTTAAGGTTGCAAAATAGTCTATTAATTCATGACATATTTGATATATTTTTAGATTATCCATTAGTTTATAAGTAAAATAAACTAGTTTAAGGGAAAAAATTAGGTAAATCAATTTATAATTAACTTATTTTGCTTTTTTTTAGGATTTTTCAAAAAAGTCAATTAGGTCTTATATTTAGGACCGGAGGGAGTATATGGTATCATAGTATTATTGATGAATGGTGTTATTAATTTGTGGCAGCAAGCCAATGTTTATATTTTTTCTATGCATCGCATAGTGACTAGGTCCATCCCAATTGTATTTTAGACTTTAAAGTAGTACTTTTTATGTGAGATACAAATGGGTAGCAACTACCAAGTCATTATGCTTTTTTTTAGCAATATTTGGCTTCTTCAATATTGTATAGTATCTAAGGATTTGAGAATACTGATAGTGATTCAGTCCAAAAAAAAATGCTGATAGTGATTATTGTCTTATGGTTCACCTGGAATTTAGGAAAGCGAAAACACAAGAGATTATTAATTGGTTATGCATATAGGTGAGTTGAAGATGTTGTCACCGTTGGTATAGATAATATGATACTTAAAACTTACAAGTAACTCCTTGAGAGGTTTCAAGTCATTGAAAAATATTACTACCTCTGATCCTAAATATAAGATCTAATTGACTTTTTTGGAGAGATTAAAGTTGCAAAATAGATTATTAAATCATGACATATTTGATATCTTTTTAGATTATCCATTAGTTTATAGGTAAAATAAACCAGTGTAAGAGAAAAAATTAGGTAAATCAATTTATAATTAACTTAGTTTTCTTTTTTTAAGGATTTTTCAAAAAAGTCAACTAGGTCCTATATTTAGGACCGGAGGGAGTATTCAATAGTAAACAAAAAATAGTAATGAGTATTAGTAATATTTTCGTAAATAATATTTTTGATTAATGGTGGTTGAGGGGGCTAACGAGGGTCCTAGCAGTGAAGATGACATGAGTGGTGTGCAGAGCACAAAACTATGAGGAGGAAATACATGATGGCCTGTTTCAACAATAATATATTGAGTAAGTAGTTGATAATCACAACGATAGAAATACATTACACTGGCTATTGTCCCATAGTTTAAAGTGTGGGGTCTAAATTTAATTCTAAGAGAAAACGTGCACCCTATTCTGAACTGTATCTCAATTCTCAAGTCTCAACACATACTCAGCAATATACTCCATCTGGTCCTAAATATAAGACCTAATTGATTTTTTCTAGAAAATCCTTAAAAAAACAAAATAAGTTAATTATAAATTGATTTACCTAATTTTTTCCCTTAAACTAGTTTATTTTACTTATAAACTAATGGATAATCTAAAAATATATCAAATATGTCATCATTTAATAACCTATTTCGCAACCTTAATCTCTCTACAAAAAAGTCAATTAGGTCCTATATTTAGGACCGGAGGTAGTATTATACAAGAAGCCCAAATTTTTTTTATCAGTATACAATAATAAATTTTTTTTATCAACATATTATACAAGAAGCCCAAATGGTTAAACAATTGCCTTCTCAAATTTGAGTTACCCCCTCTAACAAATTGCTGCAGTAACACAAATGAAGAGTTAACCCGGTAATAAAATTTTTCACTCTCCAAGAGAACCACGATTATATTTGTTCACAATTATATACGTTTAGAGTTTCTTAACACAAACACTGGAGAATAGAATCCTCTTAAGTTACTTCCCTCATACACAGCAGTACATCATTATTGAAAAGCTGTCTTACAAGGCTTGTACTGCCAAGCCAAACAAGCCAATTGGATTGTGCAGAGCAAAGAAAAAAACTTTGATCTAATGCACAGCAAAGTGTTCCCAATTACATTACCAACGTCAAGATTTTAAATTTAAACTTACAGAATTAAACCAGCCTAGAGAATGAACTGAGGCAAAAGACATAGCATAACTCGCATAAGAAATCATTCTTCAACTAAATTACACAACGATAACTTCAAGTCTCAATACTAGATCAATGTGACAACTTTCCACTATGGACAGAGGATTTCAGACCTTTTAACAAGCAGCCCAGAAAAACAAATTGCACAGCTTTCACAAATTATTCCTACGGAGAATAAATTAAATATGAGAATATATAATTTCTAAAACTAATACATAAATCATTGTTACAGATCAGGATGAACTCTTGGGCTCTTGGCTACAGAATGTCATCATAAGCCACGATTTCTCTGGTCCCGAAAGGCACATCTCGACTTGAGCTAGAAGACTCACTATTTTTAGGATTCACAATAGCTGAGGCCAGTTTATTACCTCTTCCATGTCTGCTCAAAGGTATCTCAGCCCGCACAAGTTTTGACATTGACCCTTTCTCCTTGTTACCATTACCTATTCCTTCCCTCCACATAGCCAAAGGATCCGTCGCCCACAATACCTGAACCTGTTAGATTTACCTCTCTTAGTTTTAAATTTTCAAACAAAAAAATACTCCCTCTCTCCCTTAGTATAGTACCTTACCTTAGCTCATTTTTTTAAAAAAAAAAAACCAGTAAAAAAGCTAAATAAATTATTTATAAATTGATTTCTTTGAATTCATCCATCAATCTGTTTTGTTTGACTTATAAGTTACAATATCTAATAATACAACACATGTTACAATTAAGACCCAGTTGACCTTTTTTGGAAAGATTAAACTAAATATGTCGCTTAATCATAAGGTATCTTGTGTATCATTATATTATATCTTAACTTATAAGTCAAATAAACAAAATTTAAGAAAAAATAGATAAATCAATAGGCAAAATGCATTCAAGTCACAAGGAAGATAATTTAATATCTAATAAGTCATTGTCCTAATGACTTTGGCAGTTTTTCACTTTGCACTTTAGGTTGTCAACTGGCTCTTATAATTTCCTAAAAAATCAACTAGTCTACTATTTAGTGGTACCGGAGCCAGTACATAGTAACAGATAAATTACTCAATTGAAACACCCCTTCCTCCAATTATGTTCTAATTGTTAAAATTAGAAGAGAGTCATAATTTTTTTCAATGGACTGGAAATATATCTAACAATCAAGAACGTACATCAATAAAAGGTTAACAAAAAGGACGTGCACTACTGATGCCTCCCATAAAAAAAAAATAAAAAAAAGGCGAAGGGCAGAAGAAAGTCCAACAATTTGTTCCAAAATTCGTCAACTAAACTTTCTACCCTTATATAGCTAGTGCATAAATTTTGCTAAATTGAGTTTACAGTATCCATATCAGTGAAGGATTTTGAGATTCAAACACCTTAAAAAAACCACTTAAATTTCCAAAAACAACTAAATTTTAACAAAGTTCAAAACTTTGTTACTTAAACATAATACTCCAATTGTCCTAAATATAAGAATGCTTTGACATTTTATTTTTTAAAAAAATTCATGTAAAATTAATCACTTTAAATTGTCAATATTTATCTTTTTTCCCTCAAAACTAATTCACCATACTTATAAACTATCCTATAACACAATTAAAGTGATAGCTAGCTCAAGAATTTGGAGAAATTGAGATTATATAGTTTTTGATGTTAAAATCAGAGTTTCTTGATAAAAAAGGTACCTTTTTGGAACTAATGGTGATACCAAAAGAGGGATCAAGCGAAGCAGCGATAGCAGCATCGGCGAATTCCTTGGTGCGATAAGTGATGTAGCCGACGCCGTCACGGTCGATGCGGATGCGAGAGATCGAGCCGTAGATTTCGAACCGGCTTTTCAGATCTAGGACGGAGCAATCCAGAGGCAGCCCCATCACCACCACCGCGCACGGCGGAGCTGCCCTTGTGGTTGGGATGTTGTCGTCGTCGCCGGCGGTGGGCTCCGGCGGCGGAGGACGGCGCTGCCGCTTGTAGGGAGCGTGGCGGGAAAAGTAGGGTTTCTCTCGCTTCCTTCCCATTCTGAAACTGAAGATGATGACAATTTTCGCTCCACGCCTCCACCGATTCTCTATTTTTATTATTATACTTTTTTAAACTAAATTATTTAAATGTGATATAAAGTAAAAAATTTCTTTTTCTTTGGACTGAATTGAAAGACAGAGTATGGTCTAGGATATAAGTGTGTGTTGTGTGAAATATCGCATTTAATTTTGATATTTTAAAAATAGAACAAAATGAATTAGTCTCCATGATTTAAATAATGATTGAATCGTCTTTAGTTATAGAATATATATATATATATATATATATATATATATATATATTATAGATAACAACTTAACTAATCTAATTTAATATTCCCTTCAACCTTAAGGCTATGCTTGGTTCAAAGGAGGGGAAGTTTATTAAAGGGAGGTGAGGGGAGGTAAGGGGAGGGAGGTGAGGGGAGGTGATGTCAATTTCTTGTTTGGTTCAAAGAAGGGGAGGGGAGGGGATAATTTATTAGTTGACAATTATACCATCACTTTTATAATCTTATTTTATAATATACCTTTCTATTATTCTACTAAAAATCTACACTACACCATGTTAAATAAATATTATTGATTTGCAAGTGCTTACCATGTTAAATAAATCAACATCACCACAAGTATTGCTTAACATCTTTCCCATCATCATTTGACAACTATCCACACCATCTTTCTCATCATCACCTGACAATTATCCCTAACAAGTGCTTACCACAATGAGATACCTATTCTCACTCCCAAAATCACGAATGACATCAAAGTTAAAAAGGTTCAACTTCAACGACTTTCCATGTTGTCTATTTATATATCAAATGATTAAGTAGCACTAAAAAACAACAAAATATGAAACACCCAATAATAATAACATCCAAAACACAACACATTGCACTAGTAATCCAAAATATTAAAATATCCCATAGTTGTTTCCCAAAATATGAGCTATCTAAGTTTGGTAATCCTAAACCAATTAGGCAATTACCTTTACAAACCAAAATAATAAACATGACTAAACAAGAGTTTCCATAGTCAACCACAAGGCTACAAATTAAGTAAACCCGAAGTCGTTCATCATTTCATTCAGCAAGTCTCCACGAGCTTCTAATGGGCACTCAGCAAATGCTGCATGTTGATCAACGTCACGCATAAGAACTCTATACAGCTTTGTGGTAGCAAGTTGAGAGAAGCCACACTCTTTGATTATGTTCCAAACTTCTGCCCTTGTCATTCTTGGAGCTCTAGTGGTCTCTCTAATAGCTTCATTTCCATCTCTAAGTGCTGCAGTAAATTCATTGATGATGTCCTTGATGCACATTATATCAGAATCACTTTCTTTGGTGGATGTCCGTTTTTGCTTCTTTCTAGATAGACCACTTGAAGCCCCAGTACACTCAACATACTGGCTACTTGCATCTGGTGTCTGATTTGCATTCTCATTTTGTTGTGTTTGCACACCATGTTGAGTTGAATCATTGACAATATCATCGGTCACATTTGTGAAGATCTCCACATTATTTTTGATCATATCACCAATTGTTAAGGTTTCCCCCATACCTGCTATATGAACTCCATATAATTTGATCATCTTATCATAGTGTGGAAAAGACTTGTACCTCAACGTTGCAGCAATTGCCTTGGAATGTAATTGTACAATTATATAAAAATAAGAACAGAATGCAATTATATAAAAATAATGTCAGAATGCAATCATATTTTGCCGTCATGAATAAGAATTTTAAACATGAATATTTGCATTCAGCAAACATCAACAATATGACAGATTTCAAATGAACTAATTCCTAACAAACTAGTCAACAATATGCATGAACTAATAACTACATTTATATACAACATGTAATTTGTAAACAAACCTCAATCAGTTGAGCCCAAACTTCATCCTCAGCTTCCCAAAGTTGGGTTGATGGGTTCCAAGCAAACCCACTCATTCCACCTTTAAAAACATCATAAGCTTCAGAAAAATTTTTCTTCAATGTCTTCCACCTATTCTTTATCTTCACTTTGTCAATATCAACATCTAGTAAAGCACTCATTTCTTTGACAATGTTCTCATAAGCCTTGGGAGTGAATGTGCCTTTCACTTTGTTGCCACATTTATCTTGTTCCATAAAAGCATCCACTAAATAATCATCCATGGCCCTTGTCCAAGTCAAAGCTTGTTTTTCTTTGCTTTGGTCCGTTGGTGCCATGCTAAAGGTAAAGATAAGAACCAAAACAATTTAAAAAAATATTAGATCATGTTAAATCTAACACATAACATAATCATTGAAAAATAAGGAGTTACATCCATGTCTTGTCATAAATCTGATTATAATACAAACCCATAATAAAACTAGAATAACAGAAAACATACAAAGTAAAACAACAATACCAAGCACACTTGAAAACATAAATCCCAACAAATCATACAACAAATTCAAACCGAAGTTTGATAATCTAGCCAAATTGCAGTTGCTATTGAATCCCTATTGAGTCGAGCTTGAGTAGTTTCATCATTGTGACCATGTTGGTCATGATTATCATCAAGTATTTGGGATTGAGCTGCAAGCTCTTGATCAACTTGTGCTAAGAGATTTCTCTCTTCTTCATCGAGATCCATGCCTATTAAATAATTATGAATAATACAACAACATCCAATTATAAGACTTTGAGTTTTTATTCCATATGTAGGCTCAGTTGAGTTGGCTAAAATAGAAAATCTCTTTTTCAAAACACCAAAAGCTCTTTCAATCGCATTACGTAGTGATGCGTGACGCAAATTGAACAATTCTTTGTAATTCTGTGGAGGATTTCTTTCTGAATACTCTTTCAAATGATACTGAACACCTCTATATGGAGTAATAAGTCCACCAGTCAGCATGAATCCAGCATCTACGAGATAGTATTTACCATCAGGAATTATGAGTTTATCTTCTCGTATTAGTGCATCTTTAATAATCCTAGAGTCTGAAGTAGTTCCTTCCCATCCAGTGAGCACATAAGTAAATTTCAAATCAAATGTACAAGCTGCTAGCACATATTGTGTCGGAAATTCTTTTCGTCCACGATAACGAGGAGCATCGTTAGCAGATACTTTAACACGAATATGTGTACCATCTATAGCACCAACACAATTCTTAAAGAATGGGTCGAACCTACTATGACCTTGGATTTCAGGGGGGATTGTTTTTCCATCTGGTTGTACAATGAATTTATCTCCTATCGTAATGATGGCTCGCAAAACATTATGGAGATGACGACTTATAGTCTCACCAGATCGTCTGAAGAAGAAATTTACAACCCGATTTGTAGCTGTATGTCCTAATATGTTAAAGGTTTTTCCCACTTGCTCTTCCACAGTTGACCATCTTGTGGGTTTTAATCCCCCTGCTCTTTCCAACAAATCACATAATTTTAGGAAAGCTTCATAATTCATTCGAACAATATCGTGACTCTTACCAGGTTTGCTTAATTCACCCATTAGTTCTTCCCGCGCTCTTTCCCTTTCAAAACTCATACTATAGCATATTTTTCTCTTACGAGAGTTTCGAATATAGAAGTATACAAAGATGCAGGTGAGCAGTGCAACGGCTTTTTGGCACAAATTCAACCATTGTTGCAAGGCTAAATTGTTTTTGAAATCCAACCTCATCTAATAATTGAAGTCAACACATATCCAATAAATACAAGATCACTAGTAAAAAAATAAAAGAAGTGAATCTTTCATCATAATGCAGCCCATAAGTAAAGAGCAATAAAAATCTGAGCAGCAAGCAAACTTTGCGGACCTATAAAAGGATTGCTCTAATTCATCTAAAAAAATTATAGGCGAATCACACAAATTAAAGTTGATAGATATCACTCTCTCCAATCACACAAACACATATTGATATTATACAAATTATTACCAAATAAAGTTCTTTCTTCTTCACCTATTCTAATCCCTCACTGATATTCCTTCCCATCTATATTCCTCACTACCTAACACATAAGAGGGGAATACATATATATAATCTTTTTTAAAAAAGATTAAAAAAAGATTAAAAAAGATGTGGTTTTAAACCATGGGTGAGCACTAGGAAATTATAATCTTCAATTATTTCAGTTAAACAATATATACCAAAACAAAGAAACTATGGGTGAGCAATAGGAAATTATAATCTTTAATTTTCCCAATTCTTATTCACCCTATGCTTGAAACTTGGTAGTAATCCAAAATGGTAATGAAGCCACCGAAAGATTCCAGAATAAGCCTTGTTAGTTGTTACTCCATGGCTGAATTATTTTCACTACGCACACGCACAGGGAGGGAGATGAAGAAGAAGGGAAAAAAAAGATGTGGTTTTAATTAATTTTCTCAGCGCAGGGAGGGAGAAAATCCAGAACCGTGTTTGTCTTTATGTGTGTGTGTGTGGGTGAATAACGCATGTATATCAGTATATGAATAGGCGCACAGTTTGATACACTCACCTTTGAAGAGCAGTGAAGACGAAAAAAATGGACAGAACTGATGCCTCTGGCTCTGTATAGGCGCAGTGTAGATGAGTGAAGATGAAAGTGAAGCGGTAAGGCTTTGAACGATGGGATAAAGACGTGTTAATTGATGGGGGTAATTTTGGGATTTATGAAATATGATATGGGCAATTTAGTCCAGATTTTTCACCCCTCCAAAAAACCCCACTTTTGGGGGTGAGGAGAGAGAGAGTAAGGGGCCACAAAAGGACAAAATTTTTTACCTCCCCTCCCCTCCACTTTTTTCAACCAAACAAGGTATCTTGCATTTCATCCCTCACCTCCCCTCACCTCCCCTCCAAAACCCTCCAACCAAACAGAGCCTAAATATAAAAACATTTTTTGAATTTAATATATTCATAATTATAAATTTATTTTCCGCTTTATCTCATATATTTATCCATCTTTTCTCAATTTACCTTGTTATACTTTTTTATAAACAAATTTTATGAGGTGAAAGAGGAATAAAGAAGAATATTATTGGAAAAACACAAATTATACCTAGCTTAACTACATTCCTTAATCTCTTTAAATTTAAATTTCGTAAAGTGGTCTTACAATGAATACTAGAGAAAGTGTTATTTAATGCATGATCTAAACTCTTCATGTAATGGGAACCTAAAACTTAAGATGATTTTAATGATAACTGGTTGATCAGGGATGACCACTCATTATAAACAATGCGATATTTATTTTGGTTTTAAGAAAGATGAGCATATTATCATTTAGAATTAGAAAACCTGGCAGGTTGACGAGAGTGGTAAGTACTTTCGTCCATTAATCAAGTTGTTGGGGGTTCGATCCTTATCCCTTGTGAATGGAACAAATTCACATACTAACTATCTACCCCCTATATGAGACTTCAGTATAACGAAAGATTAGTCTCACTTGACATGCTAATGGAAATACCCTTGGGAAAAACATTAGAGTGTTGATGAAAGGTTTCCCATGTAAAGAAAATAAAATGTGCGAATTGTTCGCTGAAGTTGTCAGTCAACTATATTGATGAAAGGATTATACTTCAAATGACATGGTACAAAGTATGTAAATAACTCTCCGTGTTTATATGAAATTAGAACATAATTTAGTTATAAAAAAAAGAACATAATTTATGTTTGGCAAAAGAAAAAAACATAATTCATGGGTAACACTAACACATTCCGTCGAAATGAATTTTCCTTCACGGCGCTAAACATATCTAAGTCAGTTGCTGATAAAAAAAACATATCTAAGTCAGTTTGATGTAATGTGGACAATTTGAACTTGATTGTCTCAAAAAAGCAAAAACAAAAACAAAAGATACAAAATCTAAATGAATTTGAGATCACCTGGATAAGATCTAAGTAATTCAAATATTTATAATTCTCCATACTCATGTTTTTCAAAAGTACGAAAGCCGATTCTCATGTTGTTAATCAAATAAAAAAACAATGCTAACAATATCATTAATTTAAAATTAGCATTGTCTCCGATCAATGATGGGGAGTATTTGGTGAATGTTGGATGCGATGACTTGAAAGAAAACAAGAACATCCCTCAGACTAAAACCACTTCTTCAAGTCAAGTATTATTTCTTATGGTTCCTGGCCTAAATTATCTAGTTTGATTTAATTTGGATGTAATTTGGGTGTCTAAGTTTGATGCTTTTACTTTGATGAATAGTAGCTCAGTTTGGTGGTTGGTAAAATGAACAACAAACGAATAGTACGATTTTATCTCATGCTATGCCTCCACTCAAGACATGGTGTGTTGGAAGGAAAATAGAAACATCCACCGGCAGTAGATGGCAAAATGAATTGTAATGGTGGAGCATTCAAGTCCAAGAGGAACGTTGCAGGCATCGAAATATATACAAATGACCACGGGATCTTCGGGTGAGGATTTGTTGATAAAATGGATATGTTTATGCTTTTATGAGTGAAGGCTTGGGCTTGAAGCAAGCTTCAATGATTGCTAGCTATTTTCCTGGGTTTGCATAAGTCCATGCATTGCCAATTTCTGTGGCATTTGCTTCATCAACCTTGTCTATATGATCATGTGAGTTAGGGAGTTATAGGGGACATTTTTAAACCTCTTAACATATAAGTTGGGTTCTCTTTTGTCTATATTTCGTGAAGGGGTTATGTTATATAACTGATCATTTTAAAGTCAAGCCTTCTAGCTTCAAATGTGTAGAAGGATGTTGGACTGTGTAACTTAATTTCCTGTTTTAATAGCCGTTAGTTTGATGTTAAGTTTTCTTTGCATTTTTATTTAATTCTACTATTGTTACGTTGACTAATGGAAGTATTATATTCAGAAAAAGAAAATATGTACTCTTGACATCGGAGAGGGATCAATATGTTGTCAATCAATTTAGGCTTTTTTATACTTTTTATGCTTAATAGATAATATTACTAATTTGATTAAATTAAAGATGACATTTATGTTAATTAGTATAGTAGTAGTGTCTCACATCTCTTTCTTGATTATAATAATTAGAGGAGCACTGATAGAGATAATTTGGGGGAAAAATAGAAATTAAAATTAAATCTTGTATTGAGAATCATGACTAGTTATCTAAATACTTCATCAAGTCCTAATTATAAGATCATTTTGATATTTTTGAAAAAATTAAGATGCAAAATTAATCATTTCAAAATGTGTATAATTATCTTTTTTCCACAAAACTAATTTATCTCATTAGATGTGTGATATGTTATACTACGTAATTTTCATGTTCTAATTTGCTTTCATAACTTTCACAAAAAAGTTAAATGAATTTTATATTTATGATAAAGGAAGTATATCATATATTTAGGACTAGAGTTAGTATAATAATTTATCTAAATTAAATTGCAAGCTCAACCTATTCACTATAGTTTAATATATGTATATGTATTAGATAGAGGGTGAAGTAGGAGAATCACATGTGAAAAAGGTCAAATGTATGCACTACATTTATTGTGATTAAAGTGACGGGATTTTATAATAGTAAGTTAGGCGAGACTTTTCAATAGTAAGGATTGTCATGAGTTAGAAATTCTAAGAAATTGTGATAGAATTCCTAATATCATAAGAATAAATATTTGGACGATTGATAAATCTGTAGTGGTGTGTGAAGAGTTTGAGTATACACTACATTCCCTTTTAAATGATACTGTTTATAAAGGGGATAAGTGATATATTGTACATTTTGATATCATTTATTGTTTTTTATCCAAATTGATACTAGCGTAATTGTCTGTTGACAACTAGTTTGATACCGTTTATTATTTGTTATCCATATTCATACTTGTTAAACATAGTTCCGTTTGAGAAAAGTTTTAATTTATATATATACATACACACACATATACATGTGTGTGTATATACACACACATATAGATACATATATATACAAATGTGTATATCTATGTGTGTGTACATATATATATATATACACACACACACACACACATATACACACACATATCTAGACATATATGTGTGTGTGTAGACACACATGTGTGTGTATGCTCAATTGAATGACCGACTTTTTTTCTTAAAATGAACACAAGAATGTATTATGTGTATTATTATTACATTAATTATTAGTTTATATTTATATTATAAAAAATTATTTACTATTACCTCTGTTTCTAAATATAAGATTATTTTCCTTAATTTGTTTAGATCGAGGGTGTTAGTTAATTTACTTATTACACATGATATTATCAATCTATCCTAACTATATATATTTATCCTCACTTTTCATCTCTTACTTATTATTATAAATAAATAAATATTTTTTATACATTATTAGGGTAAATTTGCATAAAGGGGAGTTAATCTATGTGTTTACTTGTTTATATGTTACATTCTATATATATATATATATATATATATATATATATATATATATATATATGAGAGCATAGATTTAATTTTTTTTCAAGGGGGCGGGTAATTATTAAAATGTTCAAATCGATCAAATACACATCATACTTTTTATAAAATTTTGTGAAAAGATTATAATATTACTTAGATCTCTAAGAACTTCAATTTAATTTGATGTTTTTTTGGGACTTGATTGTTATTAGTTTTTCATTTAGGACTTAGTTATAATTATTCCAAAAGTTTATGTACAAACCTTCCAACAGAAATTTTAAAACAATCAAGTCCCAAAAAAACAATTTGCACATTTTATTTCTCCTTTTACCTTGAAAGATTTCACTCAAGAACAATTTTATTTCAGAAGATATTTCAGATTCAAAATTACCCTAAAAACTTTAAAATGCAGCAATATCACCCTATTTTCTTAAAAAAATTAATGTTGAGTAATAAAAAATTGACGTCTATCATTTATACTTTAACAGTAAAAGTAGAAATTGCTCTGTTTTATGCTTCTAACACAATCGCTCGAGTTAAAATTTTCGCGCAAAATCAACCCTCAACCATTATCATTTTTTATACATCGGAAATAAATCAACCCTTAACCCTTTTTTATTCCATCTTTGGTGCCTTAAATTTACTCCAACTTAGATTTTCACTCTTCAAATTTCAAACGAGAGGTTTTTTTTTTATCAATTTTCAATTTCCTTAATACACAAAATCTCCCTATATGTTGAAAAATATTGGACCATTTTGTCATTAGAAGTACTAACACTTTTTGTTTGAAATTTTAGGGTCCAAAAATAAAATGAAGTCAAACTTAAGGACCAAATATTATATTAAACCTCTGTTTTCTTTTCTTTTTTGGATACATTATTTTTTGTCCTTATTATTAGTATTCAACAACCCAAAAGGGATGTGGGAGCTGGGTCATGTTTTCTTTCTACCTGGACTGGCCCAGTCCACCGTAGCATTCTATTTGAGAAGCTTAAAAATTGGGCCGATAAGGACGAAAAATCAATTTCTTATATTGAAATAAAATTAAAAAAGTATGGGTTTAGTACTCCTTTGGTTCCTAAATATAAGAGCACTTTGACTTTTTTAAAAAATCCTAAGAAACCAAAATATGGTAATTAAAAATTGATTTTCCCAAATTTTTTCACTAAACTAGTTTATTTGACTTATGAACTAATATATGATCTAATAATATTTAAAATATGTTATGATTAAATTGTTCATTTTACTTTCTTAGGATTCTCCAAAAATGTCAAAGTATTCTTATATTTAGGAACGAAGGGAGGGAGTATTCAACAATGATCATACACACACATTTTAACTTTTGTGTGGAGTACAAATATTTTTTTGATTGTGATTCTATCAAGCATTGCTACCGTACTGAATGTAACAACTAACAAGTCATGTCAAAAGTTATTATCTTAAATGTGTATACGACTATACGGTCTATTTATTGTTATATTCATCCGTCACACGAAAATGAAGTTGCCATCATTGTTTATTTTACTATCTTTTTTTCAGGTTATGTAGTAGAGCATTAAAATTTTCTCTGGACGAAACTATTTATTATTTTTTTATAGTAATTGGCATCAAAACAAATAATTAAATAATCAGCTTAATGAATTTTTAGTTGGCCTTTTATGAATTTCAGTAAATTTAAAGAATAACAATTTATTGCTAGATGTAAACAGTACAGCTTGAAATTTATGATAAATGATATACATGTTTAATTAGTAAGTTTTTTCGTAAAAAATTTGTGTATTTTCATGTAATCAAGCAAAAAAACTTTTCTATAATTCCTAAATAACATTACTATTGATATATTCTAAATATAAATTGAGATCTTAGTTTATTTACGCGTCGGACATGTCATGATACTGATAGGGGCGAAAAACTAAAACTATGCTAAATCAGTAAAACTTTCTAATTAATGTGATGGTGCTTCAGGAACTGGGCACTGAAAAGGAAACAATGATGTGAATGGTCATGTAGGGTCACTAGGAGTTTTCATATGGGAAATTATTGTGGCATACTTGCATGAAATATTCCGAGCCATATAAAATAAATGGTATTACCAATTTTTCAAGATATTTTGAAAAATCAAAATTAAAATTTAAAAAATATATGTAATTACTAATTAAGACGAACGTCTATTTATGATACATAACTATTGTTCTAGGATCAACAATAATACATGACTATTTCAAAGTTTAATAAAGATACCCAACTTTCACCATGGAATCATATTTTCCTTAATATGACAATAAAATTAAACGTGAAAAGTTCAAAATGCCCTTATAAATAAAATAATACAATTAAATAAAATAAAATGCCTTTATAAGGGATTTATTTTATTTTATTATTTTAAAATATAATAATGTAACAGGAGTGAAAGCAAGAATGGAATTAATTGTTTATTTGATTATGAATAAGTCAAACTACCGAAATAAGATTTGAATAATAAATATCCTTAAAACACCCGGGAGGGGGGATTGATGGAGTCTTGTTTGAGATAACTTTTCTTTTTTGTTGAAGTTTTGTGACAACATTAGATTGCACGTCAAATACCTCCAAACAAAATTCCTCCTACTTATCCCTCCATCACATAATATGATGCTATTTATGAAAGGGTAAACGAGCAAATTTAACAACAAATTTCCTTGTCCTGGCACCATGAACTTTTGGGATCGGAGAACCTTAGATACACGTGAATTTTGAATTGTGAAGCATCTTTAACATTAAACTTTGAAATATGAAGACATTTTCAATTGTTATCTCTAAACTTATCACCATTACTTTATAAAACGAGCTAGGACCCACAAATTTGTACAGAAGTTTCGATAGGCTTTAATTTTGATTTAAGAGGTAGAAGTAAAGAACAATGATGTGAAGAGAAGGTGGGAGAACAGAAGGATGGAGGAGAATAAATTCTTCGTGCATGTTATTTGGAGAGGTACGAGGAAGGAGATAAGAGAGGTTTGTAATTTGTTGAAGGAACATGGAGTATGTGATGCGGTGGTTGGTGACAAGAGATAGAGTGTAGTCGGTAAAGGAGAGAGGTTGAGTAGATGACTAATGTGGAGTGAAAAATCAGTGCTCAATTTAATGTATGACGTGTACAAATTTGTGAGTCTCAGTTTTTATAAATTAAAAGTAACGGTCTCTTGAGAGTAGATCCTTTAATTTGAAAATCCGCCGTGTAATCTTTCTACCAAAGAAGCCCAAGACTATCCATTGTCCAGCGTGAGTTTAGTGGCGAAAGGATTGAATAATGAGCGTCGAGTTGTCCACCTAGTCTCGAGTTCGATTCCTGGGGAGTGACACTTTGTTGTGTCTCCATTGCAGCGCTTAGGGAGACATCTCCGTAACTTAGTGAAACTGAGAGTAACCTACATGTGTGGGCAATCAGAATGAGCTTGCTGGTCATGCCTCAGAGCCCACAGGAACAGGCCCCAGTGGATCATGATTAGGTGTTCTGCCCTTAGATTGGGTTGAGCCTAAACTCCTTCCTAAAATTTTGTAACAAAAAAAAGAAGAAGCTCAAGACTACAAGATTCACAAGATTAAAGATGGAAGTCATAAGGTTAAAGAGAACGAAGAGACCATAGGAAGAGTGTCTCCCTTACTTTCTGGGTTCCTTCGGAACTTGTGCAAAAAGCTTCGTAGTTGTAAATGATATCTTTAGGGATCTTTAAGTTCCTCTGCAGCTACTTAGAGATCCTTCTTGCAGAGCTGCATTTGTTTGTTTCTTCGTGCAACTTCATGATTTGTTTGTTATATTTCAACTCTAATCTACTGAACCTTTTATTCTGATACTTTGAGCTCTGTTTTAGACATATTTTCTCTATCTACACAAGCTTCAATATGTCATGTTGAATCTTCCAATTCTTCGTGGGTGACATGTTTAGTGAATTGTAACACCCATGAATATTTCAATACCTTTTGTGGTATTATACGACGTGAGGCTTTGAGATATTCTCTTAACTCTCGTAATGGCGTGACTAGCTCTCTGATTCCAACCACTCAACTCTCAACAAATCACTGGTCGTTGGAACTACTTCACTGAATCTATATGACAGTTTGCATGCAGATGCACGCCAAGAATTTGATGTTGTCTATGCCCCGTCTATTTTATTTCTTAGTTTATGGTTTCATTCTCAGTATGCTTTTTATGTTATGGACTTTATTAAACATTTGTAATAGTTAAATTTTAGTTAATGTCCTTTACATTTTATAAAAAAAAGCTAAGTGATAACAATAACGTTTAAAAATTTTCATACTTCAGCTCTATATTTCAAAGTCCATGTGTTTATATGGTCTCTACGAAGTTTATGGTGCCAAACGCCCCTAGCAACAAAATTGGTTGTTAAATTTTTTCATTCACCCTTTTTTCTTAATGACATTTTATTTGAGTATTAAATTTGGTTTTCCTCATTTTACCCATGCATTAATTTCTCCCACGCATTCTCTTTTATCCTCTTTTCATAATTATTATCTCTCTTAATCATTCATTGATAGGGGCACTTTTGAAAAAAAATATCTTATTAATTACACATTTATCTTCTTTAACTTATTTTTATGAAACTGTAATTCAATTAAAAGGAACTTATACTTTGGGATTGAGAGAATACTCCTTTCATATTTTTTTATACAAAACTTTTAGAAAAGTGACCCATTCACACATAATAATCGAGGGCGTGATCCCTTACTCATAGACAAGTAAGACTACCTCTAGGACTTGAGAGACCCCTATAATAAGTATATTTTCAGCGTATTTCACGTAAATTAAAGAAAATCTCTAACTTCATTAAACAATATGTGAACATGGTCATCACATACTCATGAAAATTTCAGTCAAATAACTTATAAATTAGACAAAGTAAAGTATGAATATAGTAGCAGTAACCCCCTACAACCATAAATCCATACTGGCACAAGAGTCTATTTCTTTAACTTTTTTGACACTCAAAATAAAAAAAATATCAAATGAGAAAAAGAAGGGGAAGTCATAACTCATAATACTAAGTCACAACATAAGGGCGGTGGTCACAATTGTCAGCGCCATCCACTAGTCTCATAGCCCACACCTCAAAAGGCAAGAGATTACACCACCTACTACCACACGTGGTCCTCACGTGGGAACTGGGTCCCACTCTCCCAAGTCTCTTTCCCCTTCTTGGACCCCACTATATTCTCCTCCCCCTGACCTTTGTCTCTCTTGGGCCCCGGATTCCCTTCATCTCTCACCAGACATTAGCCCAAATATATCTCCCAACCTCTCCTTAGTGGGCCCTACTCTCGGCCCATCACGTCACGATGGGCCTGGGAACATGACACGTGGACGGCCGATGTGTGCTCATCCAGCGGAGGGTGGGCACGTGTCGATCAGGGAAGGTCGGTTTTAGTAAGGTGGATGGGGTCGTCGGCAGGGAAATATCTTTTAGGAAAGCGAGTTTCTGTAAATATTTGGCGGGACGTGAGGCTTTCTAGCCCGTTGCTTTCATGTCTTTTCACTTCTTTTTTTTCTTTCTGAAAATTTGTGAAAGAATTAATATAATATTTTCATCTCATAAGTTAATTTTAATTTTAGATTTAATCTTTTATTAAAAAATTAGATTTAATCGCTTTTTTATTTTTTTACAAAATATTTTCTTAATGGGAATAGGAACTTGGATAAGTATACCTCTACAAGACTAGAAATATTGTTTCAAACTGGAGGGATCAAAGTTAGAAATATTATTATTTGATTTCTTTTTTCTTTACATTTGTTCTTTTTTAGTTATTTTCTTTATTATCTTTACATTGACATTGGCGGAAAGAAAAGGACAATGAACGAAAGTTTCATCGGGAAGCTGGCAAAAAGAAAGTTTCCATGGATCCTCAAAAGAAGTTTGTCGATGCGAGATTCACTTATTTAAAATTTCAAATATGTATAACGAAATATCTAATATTTTTCAAATATGTAGTTCGAACTATCTAACTAGATCGCATTTTTTATCAATAAAAAGGCGAAAATTCTGTATTTGATCAAAATTGTTCATGTGCATTTTTAAAAATGAAATTTGAAGAATAAAGGATAAATTTTTGAATTGCAGGGTTTCTGATGAACTGTTCATTATATTTTAGTAATTTAAAGATGTTTAACTAAAAGAGAAATGGGGAAGGGGAGATCGTCTCTTTTAATAAATTTTATTGGTGAGAAGGACTTAATAAACACTTAGATAGCAGCGATAGTCTTATGAATTTGGTAGAGACAACAACCGATTATGCTACTTAAGTCTTTCTCACGTTGGTAAAGATAAAAAAGTCTTTCTTATCAATTAAAAGCTTTAACGGTTTTTTATGTAATTTAACCTACGTTAAATTTTCATCTTTTGCTGAGTCGTAGATATAAAACATGCTCGTAGCTGAAGGAAAAGTTGGGTTAGTTGCAAGTGAGTAGGTCAAATTGAAAAATGGATAACTACACTACCTGGCAGGCAAGTGGCAAGTTGCCTGAAGAAGGATATGATTATATTTGTGGAAATGTGTGAAGAAGATGTGGGGAAAAAATTAAAATTGAAGGACAATCGAATTAATTGAATTTGGAAGCGCAAAGTTAAATATGATTGTTGTTGGGTTTTCTTAAATCAAATATCGCTATCTTCATGAATTGATTTGACGCATGATTGTGTGATTGAAGCTTGGAACGTTATGATGGGATCATCATCGCTCCTGTCCTTGTTAGTGGTACTTCATTCCAGTGATGGCGTCTCATGTTTTGCACTTCAACATTTACCCTCACTCCACTCAATTTACTTTCCCAATTATTACTCCGTTATTTTCTAAATTATAGTATGTTAATCTAACATTATAAGATTAAGGATGTGATAACAGATAACATGTCTTTTTTCTAACACATCCACATTCATCCAGTTGGCAAACGAAAAAGCATACCACATTCATCTTCTTCATGATCAATTTCATCTATCTCTTAATTTACTGTCGTCATTAAAAATAGACAGAGTTAATATTAATGGTTTCATCAATTTATGATCAAAATCAACTATAAGTCTAGATCTGATTATTTCTTTCTTCCACTTACTTTACCCCAATATGATTATGCACCATTCATTTTTTTTCCTCCAGCGTCAACACAGTTGAATGAAGAATAAACCATCTCTTAATTGGCCCCCTTAATTAGTTGTTTCCATTCAATATTTGCTTTTCAATGAATAGGATATCTCAACATCCATTTATCCCCATGCAGCTATATTAAAATTAAGTTAATTAATTTAGGTAGATAAAAAAGAATAAATTAATTAGAACAATTTTAATATGCGTGCTCTATAGAATATCTATATTTAAATTAGATTATACCCATTCTAATCCGTATCACACACTTTTAACTAATGCTATATACCAAGAAATGACTGTTACGTGTTTTACTGAGTTCAAAATTGACAAATTTTTTAGCTTTACTTATCTTTAAATGATGTGATTTTTTTTTAATTACTTTCAACCACAATTTATGAAAAGGGATAAGTTGGAAAACAATATTAAGTGAGGTTGTTGGTTACTCACATATTCAGGACAAAACACTTGCTTGTAAATGATAGGAATATCTTATAATAAGGACAAGATGGGTATCAATCTATTACTTTTCTTTAAAAAAATAGACAAAATAATATTAATTAAGAAAGATTACATAGTTTTAATCATCACGAAAATAAAATGGAAAAATAATAAACTGATCATCAGAAAGCAAATGAATAGAAACTAAAGTAAATAGGCGGGTTAAAAAGGCAATGTCCCTAACAATAGTATGTTTGCCTGACAGAGCCCAACAATTGAAATCAATGTTATGCTTATGAACATTGCCAAGACGCTCCATAGGTAATCCAGATTTATATACCCAGTATATAGCATGACGAAAGCAGTCAAGGGCAAAATATCAATCTATTACTTATATAAATTAGTGTAGGGGCACTGAATACGTGTATGAGAAAAAATAAATTGAAATGTTATATTGTGAACCTACTTCAATCTATAACCAAGTCTAATATGAAGAACCAAAGGCACTAATTCAACGCCCTTATCAAAATATAATCTGCTTCATTAATCATAGCTACCAAAAAAACACACCACGGTACTGTAGAAACTGGAAAAAAATGGCCACATCATTTTTTCTTTGTTCCTTTCTTTCCTAAAAGATCGAATTATGTGGGAGTAGGGAAAGACAAATGTATGTGAAGCTAATTGGCTACGTAGACGTCGTAGCTACGTGTGTCTGTTATTTCGTATAGAATAATCTGTGTTTTTGGAACATCCAGATTCAATGAAACTATAATGTATTTTGGAGTAGTTATAACTAAATTTACAGACAACAATCTTTTCAGACTCTTTTCCTCCCTTATGATTATCCTAATGGTTACGGAAAGCTGGACTTTTTGAGACATGTCCAATAATTATTCTTCTACTTAATAATAATAATAACGTTGCCAAGATATATTTAGATCTGTGTAGAATTTGTTTCTTTGACGCCACATATACATTATTATACCAAATTTCAAAGTAGCTTTTCCCCTATAAGCATGACCACCCTAAAACTTTCTCCCTACCAAAATGCTGAAAAAGCACATTAATATTTACCATTTTCATTTTATCACGACCTTGTTCTCGTGGTCCTTTCCTAAGGTAGCCCATATACACTATTTCAATATTACTAGACATAGGTACATAAATTTTTTTTAATAAAAAAATATTTACATGTCTTTTGAATATTCATATATAGACGACGACATAGATATACATGTAGACAAGCATATAGCTTTTGCATGAACTTAATTCGGACTCCACTCCTTCAAATCCTTAATTTTTCTTATCAAGCTACCTCTATATTCTTCATTACCACCGACTATATTCATATGTGCACATTCTATCAAAACTTTGTTAGTTTGTGGTTTATTTGTAATTACTAATTACCTTTATAATAATAAATACATTTGGTAAATTAAGATCAGAGATTTCCCTGAGTTATTGTGGATTTGATTAATCCCTTTTGATCTTTAAGCACAAAAGCCTTGTCAAGCTTTCTTAACAAGTATGATTTCCACAATTTGAACTTATGTCCTCCTTTTTATGGGATAAGGTCACTTATAATTACTTCAATTAACAGCTTGTTTTTTGAACGACAATTAACAGCTTGTTGGTTACTTTCTTTTATAAACATTTTTTGAGTTATAAACTATGATGCAACTTTAAGTATACAACTCACATAAACTTTTGATTACCCCAAAAGCTATATATTGACCATGAGATGTAGCTTCTCACTAATATCATAGTTAAGCGGTCAGAGAAGCTTACGAAGAAGGAGGAAGATGCCAGAATTTTACTCAACCACACTTGCCATCAAAATCAAAATGCCAAATACAGAAGTGTGTCCCACTATTAGGACCACAAGGAACTTTTGACCTTGGCTATATATACTAGCTTTTAAAAACAATCCAGATTTTGAAATTTAGAAAAAGAAAGAAAACAAAGCAATAAAGAGCATGACATTGTTGACTCTTCTGTTAACTTCCACAGCACACACTCTCTCTCTCTTTCCCCTTCTCAAAAGCAAGTATTTTTTATCACTAGCTTCCAAGGACAGAGAGAACTTAAAGTTTCACCTTAACCCTATAAACAAATATTCTCCCTTCTCACGTGAATTTTTTTCAAACACATAACGGACATCCCCAAGATACAGAGTTAGTACTCCGGAGTAGTTCATAATTTTCGTCAATGGATGATGCAATTATTCAGTAAAATATTGGCAAGAGACAACAAATAAAACTTTAAAAACCGATCTTCAAACTCTTGGTTCAATATGTAAGGGCTTTGACTTTTAACAATTTAATCAAATGACTCAATTTTAAACTCTAAAAAAGCAACAATGTTAAATACTTGGTGATAAGTTTTACTGTCTTTGTGGTCCTACTAGCTCAAATCAATATGAACCTATGATAAATACTCCAAATTAAAAATTTAAAGGAAGCAAGTGAATGGATACTCCTCAAAAAATAAATCACCATTGAAAGGTATAAGATTATTAAATAACTAGGAAGAAACAAAGGCATGGAGCCTTTATATAAATATAGGTTTGAATTTATAAGTAACACAAAATTACATATCACCATAAGTAGACTGAGACTGAGCTATCAACATCTTGAAAAATAAGCAAACTAAGGAGCCACAAAGTCATTACCAATCAAATTTGTACAATAATGATGAAACCTTACCAGAACTTTGACTTTTATGTAGCAAGATTCAATATTTTTCATCCTATTTCTCTTTTTCTTTGTTTTGGTTTTCGGCGGGAGATTTATCGATATATCTTTCTTCACCAAATTCCACGTCGGCCAAAATGAGTTCGAATTCATTACAAGACCAAATTCTCAAACGGGAATGAGTTCAAATTTCTTGTGGGACAAGTATCCAACATTTATTTTCTAAGCTTCCTCTCTGGGGTTTACAAGCTTATTATTAAAACATATCTTTTGGTTCAGGTAAACAATGCGTGATATATAGAAACACCTGAACAAAACAAGCAATAGAAATGAAGTTATTAAAATATTGAAGTAATTGAGGTAGTATAATGTATTATATTTTTCAATAGATTAATTTTTTTCTTGTGTCAGCCGTCCACATACACTTTCTGTGTGTGAATGGCAAAAATCACGTACAGGATTTGGTATGCATGATTGGCCGAATTTACATCAATTTGCACGTGATTTCACCAAGTAATTGATTTAAACTTTACACTTTAAGTCAGCTTCTAAATGTATATATCACTAACATTTTTCAATCTTGTCAAATGTAAAATCATAAGAAAAATCACTCCTAAATTTTTAGCCGCATAAATGAAATATACATGTTGAATAACTTCGAAATGTGTTTGGTTTCACATTACATGATTTTTTATCAAAATTTTGATGGGCTTAATATAAAATAGGGTTAATGTGCAAAATTGTCAATGAAGCATTCCCTTGTAAGTTGTAACATTAGAAAAGTTTCATTAGATGCAACAATACATATGAATGTTATTAGATAGAAAGAAAATATAAATCATGTCAATTATGAAACATAAGGTCTTTTAGTGTGGTGAGACTCATCATATGATGTTTTGGCTTCGTAAAATAACAGTAATTAATTGCCTTTAGTGGATGTGACATCTTTACCTATTCGACAAACCTAAAGAAAGCACTTAAAAAGGCATTTTTTTCATAAACCCCGAAAAAATTAACTTCACATACTTTTCTCGTGCAACATATATACAATCACCATTGAAAAACTAATCAATTTAGTATTAGTCATGTATACTATTTTACCTTAAAACAATTTATTTAATATATGCGGGATACATGAGTAAATTTACATGTTAACCCTGTAAATGTAAAAGGTCTGTTATGTTAACTTCTGTTTAATTAGTGAAGCTTTTGCAAGATGGAATGACTCAAGCAATATAATGAAGATAATTCGAATAATGTGCAAAGTAAATTATGATTACCAAAAAGTGTTAAATTATCAGAGATTTTTCTTTTGCAGAGCACAATACAACAATAACAACAAGAAGATATGGCTGTGTAGATTCTAGACAAATAGAGAGAGACAGTTCCAAATCCAAAGAGTAAAACAACGTTCTCTTCACGCAATCTCCCACCCCCTCTTGAGATTTTTGTAATACCAACCACTCATAATTATCTAACTAAATTTTTCCTTGGCTTTGAAAACCCAATTAATCTTAAATTGGCAGTACCATATTCTTATTGCTTGTAGTACACAGTTACAGAGTAGTAAAATCCATATTTTCTTAATAAGACCAAAAACAGAAAGGTTGATCTTCATATGGGAATCCAAAGTTACAATGCTCTTCTTCAACCTTCGGTAATAAGCATGGTGGGAGACTCAAGAGATTGTTGTTATCTTCTTCATCTTGTGAAAAATCAGAGTGTTCTGCTTCATATGCATGGTGGGACGAATCTGCAGTATGGTGTGAGCTATCACAAGAATCAAACACATCACTTTTAACAGAATTGGCATCTTCTTGTTTGCACATCACTGTATCAACCTTTTCAACTTTTGACCCATTCTCAATAACCCCATCATCATTATGTGAGATCACAACATCCACACACTTCTCATAATTATCCTCTTTCCCTTTCTCTACATCTCTCCCTTTTAATTTGTTCTTCAGAGAATTCACCTGCACCATATGGAGAAATCTATCATTGACCCATTATTAAAGAAAGACATAGAAAGATAGTGATATGATTGGTTTATTTTTCTTTTCTTACCTCTTCTTTTAACTTGTCATTCTGGTGAATAATATTTTCATAGTCACCTTTGAGTTTGTCATAGCTAGCTTTTAAGGCTGTGTAATCTTTTTCTAGCTGTTTGGTTTTGAACCTAGCTCTTCGGTTTTGAAACCAAATAGCAACTTGTCTTGGCTGTAATCCTAGTTCTTTAGCAAGTTGGACTTTTCTTTCTGGTTCAAGCTTGTTTTCTACCTCAAAGTTTTTCTCTAGGAATTGAACTTGTTGGCCTGTGAGCCTCCTCTTTTTTCCTGGCTGGTGAAAACAAGCATCATATTCATCTTCTTCGTTGTTGTTCTCTTCTTTGTCAAGTCCTTGAAAAAATGGCAATTCTGTCACTGTGCTTCCACTAACATTCTCAAAATCAACCAGATGATGTTTTGAACCTGAAAGAAAACACCTTTAACATGTAAATCCAATTGCTTATAAATGAGAAACCCGCTTTCATTTATCTTGAGAAACAAACAAACGTATGGTGTTTCATAATACAACAACAGCAAAGCCTTATCCCATGGATCACAGGACGCCAAATGCTAAGATTCGACATAATTTTATGTTAGCTACCGAGGCCTAACACAACCCTACTCGTTTATTCGGGTTTGAGACCAACTATAAATTTAGGCGGAGTATTCGTCATGGTGTTTCATAATAAAGGATCAAAATTTAGAAACAAAGAGAAGACAGAGAGGAGAATTGAATTCACCTTGAAAGGAGGAGGGAAGCAAGAAAGAGTCAAGGACATGAGGAGAATGAGAAGAAGAGGGGAAGTTTTCGTTTTGGAGAAAAGCTGTGAAGTTGGATGAAGCAAAAAGCTTGTTAGGACAAGCCATGGCAAAAAGGGAAACTAGAGCGGTATGTGGGAAGCTTGAGTTTGAAGGGAAAAGAACATTTACAGTGAAGAAGAGGAAAAGAAGTAGTGGGGTTTGATGCACAGAATTTAAGAAGGAGGGAAGAGAGGAATGAGAATAAGAGTAGTAATGTAGGAATGATGGGAAGAAGGGGAAATCATCATAGCCATAAAATAGAATGGAGATTGTCAGATGTCAATAAATTACAGAGGCAGAAGGTAGAGAGTATTTGAATGTGAAAGAGATGGTGAGAAAGTGAGAGAGAAGGGTTGAGAGATAAGAGATTTTAAAGGGAAGAAAAAATGGTTATTGACAAGAAATGAGAAAGCAAGGTGAGAGAGAGAGAGAGAGAGAGAGAGATTCTTCTTAGGAGTGGGTGACACTAGGGGGTTTATATGGACTTATGGAGGCATGGCCTCGTGAAGAAGCCCCACCCAAGGAGCCTAAGACTAAGCTCTCATTGGTAATTTACCATTTTGCCCATCTAAATTTTTTGGTCATGACTACCTAAAATTGCCCGCTTACTTGGACGAGAAAGTGAATGATAGAAATGAAAATGGAAACGGAAATGGATATAAGGAGTAAAGATGGAAGGTAAGGTTAAATTAGGTAATGATGAGAAAGTAAAATTTGTAGGGTCCAAGAAAAGTGTGAGATGAAAAGAAAAAACTTGTGGATCACGTGATATATGTAAATTACCATAAACTACCACTTTCCCTCTACACTTTCCTTCACAACCAAAAGGACAAAGTTTGTCCTAATCTTTTGGAAAAAGCATAAACTGTAACCCTTGAGCTTGCTCAAAGAAAGAAATTTAAAATGACCAATAACACTTCCAAGAAATTGAAATTCAAAAGAAGAATGAATAAGTAAAGAAATTTTTTAAAAAACGTTTATGACCTTACATCATATAAAAAACCAAGGAAATGATTTATGAGAGGGGTAAAGGTACAAAAATGGTAATAAAAGAGCCAAATCCAAGCATAGGAAGAAGGAGCTTCAGGAGGTTGATGAAACAACTTGGAGTCCAATTGAAAGAGGGAGAGGAAGACCAAGGCAAACACTCAGTAAACTGATAGAACGAGATCTATTGGTGAATAATATATCAAAAGAGTTGGTGAATAATAAAGCACAGTGGCGCCGTATGATCCATGTAACCGACCCCACGTAGTGGGATAAGACTTAGTCACGTTGTTGTTGTTGTACCCTTTATGAGAGTGGCCAAGAGTTTTTCAAGAGAAGGAGCTAGTGAACCTGAGGATGGATTCTTCTGGAAACATGAATATGGTGTCCAAAAATAGTACCACGATCAAAGTGTCTTCCAATTGCATCTCCATGTTTAGCCGCCGATTTTAGTCGATTTTTACATATGCTTGAGGTGCACAATGTTAAACATTCTTTGGCACAGGCATATAAGTGTTTTTCCATTGATTTCAGTTGGTGGCAGTGGCAGTATATTTAACATGCAAGTATCTACTGCTTTTATGGAGCCATAACGATTAGAACCTTGAGGGTTGAGACAGGCTCCACTAGTAAAAGTATTTTGCCTCACACTTAATGCCTGATTGATCGATTGTTCTCTGTGTATACATCATTTAGTGGGTTTGGCAAAGGATCGGTAGTAGGCCCATTGGAATTAGAACAATGTAGCTCTGCTACCCTTGTTACCCTATTCCACCATGATAAATTCACAAACATCATATAGAAAATCATCAAGGAAATGATGGCCATTGTTATGGAGGGTAGAAAAGAGTCTTTCATTGGAAGGAACTACTAGGCTTGAAGATGGATTCTGCCTCCTATAGATTTGCAGATTCTTTGATATATAAGTGTATGTTATAGATCCATAATGATAAGATCCTGGAGGGATGGGAGATGTATTTTGGCTGACACTTAATGCCTGATTCATTGAATTCACTTTGCAATATCATTGACAAAGGAACAATAGCATGTCCATTAAAATTAGAGAAACGCAAGATTATATTGCTACACTTGTAGTAAACAAGTTCTCCTCCATCATCAAGTACTTTTCTCAAGGTCATTTGGTCTTTAGTATACCAGTCTCCATTGATAAGAACAATTTTTAGGCTTTCTTGCGGTTTTGGGTACACCTTTGTCAAAAGTATACGAGTATTTTCACCCTTTTACTCTATTTCCTCACTTTTTTACCAACAAGTTTTTTCCTCACTTAAATGAACACAATATACCATGTCGTATATTTCTGTTTTTCCACAAATATGGACATTTGCTTCATGTTCTTCATTCTATTATGCCGTGTTTAAATTTTATTTTTGTTTGCTTCCATGTGGATAATAAGTTACAGAATAAATCTTCATGAATAGGATGAATTTTAAGAAAAACAGAGGGTCACACTTTTTTTAATGGATGGCTCATCCTAACCCTTCCCTTTAGAAAAGTACATGGTTGTCTTTTTAAGTATGATTTTATGTAGAACAATCACATATAATATTATGTAATTGTCATACAGGTATTTTTCAGTGATTTGGATGAAAGTAATATATTTTTTTTTGTATAAAAACATTCTTTTGTTTGAATTTTAAGAGATTGTTATAAAGTAAGTCTCTTTATTTTTTTTTTGGTTACAGAAAGTAAGTCTCTTTAATATGGGGTAAAACTCTGCCCATTTCATTAAGTGTATTTTCTACCGATTTTTGACCTAAAATGTGTCAACTTTCGTAAATCGTAATTATTACTCTATCCCATCTTAAATAAAGAACTACTTAGTTGATTGTTTTTTAAAACAACTTCTAAGAAAACTAAACAACTATTTATAAATCAGTTTAACTGAATTCTTTCTCTTAACTATAGTTTATTTAATTTATTAGCTAACATATTATCTAATAATACACAACATAAGCAATGCTTAAGTGATTTATTTAACTTCCTTAATATCTTAAAAAAGGTAAGTCTTATCTTATATTCTCTCCGCTCCTAAATATTAGATAACATTAAATTTTTGGGAAAATGACAAAAAAATGACACTTGAATTTGAGTTGGACAAAATGGGGTCTCCAATTCCAACTTGGACAAATAAGGGATAGTCCCCAATTTGTCCTAAATGAAATTTGTGACTTTGTGCTAAAGAGTAGTGAATGACATATTCTAAAGTAGTTAACAGCGATACTTGAGTAGTTAACCATTAACTACTTAAGTATCGTTGTTAGCTATTAAAGTATCGTTATTAGCTACCATTCGCAATAACTACTCAACTATCGCTATTAACTACTTTAGAATATGTCATTCACTACTTTTTTTGCACAAAGTCACAAATTTCATTTAGGACAAATTGGGGACTATCCCTTATTTGTCCAAGTTAGAATTGGAGACCCCATTTTGTCCAACTCAAATTCAAGTGTCATTTTTTTGTCATTTTCCCTAAATTTTTTGGGAAAATTAAAGAAATAAATTAGATCACTAAATTATAACATATATCATCACATGTAATTAGATTATATGTTAATTAATAAGTAGAATAAATTTGTTTTGAGGGAAAAGATAATTAAGATCATTTAAAATGATTAATTTTGCATTATTATTAATTTCTGCAATAAAATTAAAGTGATCTTATAATTAAACCGTATGAAACATTAAGTAACGGGAGCGAGTAACAACTACTTAATTAGCTTGTAAATCTTAAGTCATATAGGGGATCGGAGTGGCTTTTAAGTTGATGTTAATCATTACTCAATGATAAACTTTGACTTAATAAGTAATTATATTGCCATGTTGGGGACAAGGAAGGAGGTGTGGATTTTGGAAAGCATCAAAATCGGCAAATGTGGATGTATCATCAAAGCGTTTTTTTTTATTTAAAGGGGCAAGCACTAACGGCTTGTGGTTACAAGCGGGATCAAACCCGCAACCTCCCACCTAAAGGGGAGATGTCATATCACTAGGCTACAAGGCCCTTGGTGGACCAAAAGCGTTTGAATGCAGGTTTTTACAAATTATGAGGGGAACTTAATTAAATTAAATGGCACGCATACGAATTTGCAATAGTGAATGAAAACGCAAGTATTTGACCAAAAATGGAAATGTAAGTGATTAAACAGGGATAAATATTGTCAAACATAATTTAATTTAAGGGGAATTAATTTGAGGTCATCCCCAACACACATAATATAAAAAAATCATACCAAATGAAATTAAAGTAGAGTTTGAAGGACCTTACTTTAATTATCTTCAAATAAAGAAGACATTTTTGCCCTCTTTTTGTTATTCCCAAGATAACAATTGTTTGACGATGAATAATAATATTCTGACCACGTGTAATAAGTTATTATTAGCAATCAGTATCAAGTTTTATACTTTAACTAGTAAGATGTGTTTGTGTGGTAAATAATAATGTTCTGACTACCACGTGTAACAAGTTATTGTGTATCAGTCACAAAATTTGAGATCATAATAACAAGAGGGCAAAAGTATCTTGTTGACTTTGAAAATAATTAAAGTCTCTTGAGACATGACTTTAATTTTGCCATTTCTTATAACTTTTTATTTTATTTGTTGAATTACACCTCAAACTAATTGTCCGTAATTTAACGTCAAGAAATTATTTGTCTGCCCTACTTGCGCCGCCACCATAACAATAGTCTGCGCAATCTTTTTTTTCCTATAACAATTAGTCTTTGCAATCTCAATCAGCGTATTTGGAGGCAGCGTCCTCTCAAATTATAATACAACCCCCCTCCCTCCAAACAACATCATCTAGGCTCTTCTCCTCCATACCCAAGGGTACTTGTGTAATTGAACTTACAATCCACTAATAGAATTATAAAGTGAGAAAAGTGATTTTCGAAAACCATCTTAAGTATGCTGATAAAAAAAGAGAGAAAACCATCTTAAGTATTTTCAGTTAAAAACGTCTTATTTCTGTTTAAAAAGAAAATCACAGTGAAGTCTTTTAATCCAATTAATCACAAACAATGAGGTCCCAAACAATAATAAAATTGTATTAAACTCCCTATAGATATGAGTTATATTAAATGGTTTGATAATATGACAATTCAGTCGTCGTTGATAGCAGCCATTGAGTTGACAATGTAGTTCTTAAAAATTTAGCTATTATAGACAACTAAATGAGTTGTTATTGATAAATCATTTAATATAACTCACGTTTGTTGGGACTTTAATAGAATTTGATGGTTAACTTAGATGTGATTAATTGGCTTATAAGGGACTTTTACTTTGTGGTTTCCCAAAAAAACCCATATCATTAAAAAAGATTCTCCCAAAAGCTAAATTTCTATTTAAATTAGTCAGTTGTTTGTATTTAGAGAGTATAACCTTTTTTATACAAGAGTGTGAAACCATTTTTTTAATAAAACAAGCTCAACAACAAATTTAAAACAAAAACCAATCATCAAATCAAATAGGCCTAAAACCCAATCTAGCATAGTCCCAAGTCAATCATCGCCACCAAGGTCCAAGGATAGGCCTTTAAATGCTTTTGTTAAGTTACCTAAGTTTAAGGAATATGTCACTTGGATGGCCGTAAAAAATGGAACATGTCTCTCGGGTATTTGTTACAAGTACGTCTCTCTTACGGAGAAATAGGCATACGGGCTTGCTTGGTAAACTATGTTATTTTCTTGTGAAATGAAATGATGTTCACATTGTTTACTTGTATTGTTTTACCTCCTGTATAAATCCCACTTAAACACCTCATTGTGCTTCTAATACAGTGTCTCACACCGTTGTTCAACAATTTACAAATAATCATACTTGAGCAGGACCATCAGGAAACGCTTGTTTAGAGTGAGGCTGGTTTTAAAATTGCAGGAGGATATATGTATATGTATTGCCAAACTTTATAAATAAGCATGTGTATTGCTTCCATTACACATTGATACTATCCGGTTTGTGTTATTTTTCTAATCCGGAGAATTATTAAGTCTAGTAGTACCCTTAATGCTTCCACTGCACTTTGATACTATCCGGTATTTTTCTAAAGTCGAGATTTATTGAGTCTAGTGGCTTGTGGTCCATACATGTTTTACATTGATTATCACATGCATGAGACTTGGGTTGGTTAAAACCAAATTTAAATATTTAGTTATGTTGTGGTTGATGAATGATTACTTTGGTGGAATTAAGAATTTTCGATGGTTATTGATATTGAGTAAATTCAAGTGAATGTAATTTAGGATTGTTGAGAAATAGGACATTATAGACTCGAAGCCCTTATGTTATAGTGAAGTAGTGACTTACACGTGTATGAGTTAAATAATCATGTTAGCATGCTCATTTTTTAACATGATTAAGGATTATTATTTTTGTATAGACTATTATCAGACTAGCTGTGTGGGAATTTAAGCTTTTTGACTCGATAACGCTTAAATGAGCTGAATTTCAGGATTCATTAACATCAAGGCATGCCTCTAAACCGAGAATAACTTTGTCTATAAAAGCAACTGGGAACATTTGAACACCGTCCATCTTTACAAATTACACGTAACCAACACGTAAGAGAGAATCACAGAAATGACCAGACTTATATTCCTTCTTCATTGGAATCAATAGTTGTACTTATCATGAATTTTAAATTTCCCCTACCATTTGCACTTCCAAATTTATTAGTAAAATACTCATTCATCCCACATTCCCACTTATATATTATTTCTCCCTTTAGATTGGCTTATTCATTTTTCTTTTTAGCCAAAGCTTATTCATTTTTTCTTGATTTAAGTTGCTCCGCACACATGAATATTTATATAGTGCCCATCCATGGATCCCAAACAAACACTCAATCAATCAATCATCCAACAACCTCCGGAAATTTCAAACTCATTAAAATTCTCTACTTTATTTGCCTACCATGAGAGAGTGATACCCAGTCACGTATTCCTTCACTGGGTTGTTTTAACAAAGAATTGGAAGATTGAATGCATCCCAAGTTGACTAAATAGAACAAGTGCAATGAAACTTTTTGTGATTGGGGGCAACAAATTCCTATTCAATTGAAGAATTGATTGATACCATCCAAACGGGTATTTATGAAGGAATGTGTCTAATTTAACAAGATTACAATAGGTAAGCCAAGGTGAATATATGGTGTCAACGCTCTAACTTTTGCTTCTTCAACTTCGCCATCCGTCGTTTCCGTTCTCTTTCTTCCTCCTCCTCTATCAACCGGAGTTGCTCTTCATCCTCCTTTTGAGCAATTCTCGCGCTGCATACAACACCAAAAGGATATATAAATCAACCACCAGAAAAAAAATCCATGAATACCATGGTTAACGTGGTCGGCAAGCAAGAAATTAAAAAATATAAAGGTGATCGATCCATGCATCTGAAATATTCTCAAATAAAGGTCACATCTTGTACATGGCAAAGTGGCTTAAGAGTTTTTTCATTAACATTTATTCTAAGTGGGGGATTAGAACTGAGTTGACCCTTTATTTCCTTAGTCATTCTATTATATATCAACTACCAAGCATATGGTGTGGTAGGTCTTCCCACTTAAATTAAGGGCAAACGAAGCAGTAAATCTAAAGTTAAGCCTTAAGGACACATACCTCATCCTTTCCTCCCTCATTATGTCTTCAAAGTTTGCCTCCATATTGATATCATCATCATCCTCATCAGCAAATTTGTTGGGGTTGTAGCTGCAAAATATTCAGCAAATTGATTACAAAAAATTACAGCATTCGCAACAAAATCACCAAGTCCATGTTAAAATTGAAAGTCTCCAATCAGACATCAAAAACCAGGAAGGCATACAACTAAATACTTTAACCACAGTTACTCTCTTTTAAGAAAACACATTGTTCATAGAATGGAATTATGAAAGAGTCAGCCTAAGTCATTAGCAGATTAAAAGGTGGACCCAAAATGAAGGAGGAAAATTGGTTTAAAAAAGGAATGAGAAACTATCTAGGCAAGATCTGTGATAATTTGGCTCCATATCTAGATCTATCAAACACATTGCAAGGGAATGAGGGATCACGTGCTAAGACTTACCCAAACATTCTTCTGATCATGCTGATGGCTCTTTGATCTTCATCATCTTCAAAGGGCCGTTTTACAGCCTTCTTCTTGGGGCGCTGTTCTTGGACTGAACGTTGTGCTGGAACCTTTGTCAATGGCTTTGATTTCTGTTTAAACGATACATAAGAGAAAATATTAACTTCAATAAGAAGCTACAAATACAAGTACATGGATGTGCATGCAGCATCACAAACCTGAGGAATTGAAGATGCCACTGGCTGTTTAGGCATCATTTTAGGCTTTTCCCTAGTGTCTTTTCCTGGTTCCACTCTCTGCTTTGTAATAGATGAAGGCGCCTTTGAAATGGGCCGTTTCTGCATAGGATTTACAGGGCCTTTTATCACAGGCACCAAACACTTACTGTGGCCCATGGTATCAACCGGCCTCTTTGGAGGCAAGCCTTTTGGTCCAACTGGCCGGCCAGGTCCATTCCCACTGTTGTTTCCAAGTTGTTTTCTTGAATCTGATGATGCCATACTAGGCCTGCTAGTAGAAGCTACCTTGTTATTGGACCCCCCATTAGGACGTAGTTGACCACCATTAATGTGCCTGCTGCCATTGCTTAAAGGCTGTTTATTCCTTCCTTGTACTTGAGCTGGTCGTGCATCTTCAAGATCAGCAAAAAGCATGTATAAGATTACTCAATCATAATAATATGCTTATACCCCAAACAAGCATCCCATACAAACATGATTCCAAGCAGCAATGTACCAGAACTTCGAGCAGATATATATCTAGGTGGAGGCTCTTTTGCAGGAGCTGGAATCTCTGCATCATCAGACAAAAGAAAGGAGTAATCTCTTGTGTCCTTGATTTTCTGCACCTTAAGCTTCTCCTGTACAAACAGAGATATTAACCTCCATCACTCAGCTATTCTAGATGCTAGTTACACATGAGAGATATTTCAGTAGAATAGTTTAAATACCTCAGTGACTTTGGGTTGCGGATTATGAACTGCAGATTTTGATCCCCCTTTAGATACTTTATTTTTAGTCTTGTTCCGTAAACAAGATCGTAGTTAGATGTGCACCTATAACATGGGACCAGAAACATATAACATATTTAGCATAGGTTGCCATCGATGAAGCACCAGGTGACAAGCAACGGGCAACAAAGGGAACAAATACAAGTACAATGATACAACTCTTGTGTATAAGCCCAGTTTTACCAAGGCATAGAAGTGATGACACCCCATATCTGATGATGTATGGGGTATTATAGGGAATTGGGAGTATTTGGGGAGCCAAATTGCATTTTAATTGGTTTTGTTTGTTTGGTTACATTTCTCAAGGAAAGATATCATTGCTAAAATCATGGTCTAATTCATACATCTGTTCACATATTTTATTGTATTAATAGCGAATTGATCAATGCAAAATAAAACGCGTCCAGTCCGGCTCCCTGACCAATACAAAGGAAATTAGCATTGGTGTGGCAGTAGTATTAGTTCCAACACTGCTATTCTCCCTACCCTTCCACTTTCCCTAAGTAATACCCACCCCAGAAACAATGTGAAATTAACAATGAGAACAAGATGACCATAGTGACAAAGGGGAGCAATTCATGAATATCCCAGCAGAAATAAGTCATGTTGAGTAAAAGTGAATACAATGAGTTGAAAGTTGAAACAATCAAATGCATAGTAAGAAATTAATATAATGGAAAACATAGACTTTCGGGTTCTTACACTATGTAGGTTAGAAAGCTTAGATGTCAAATGCTTGTTTTCCAACAGTGACTTGCTCTCTTGGATAACTCTTTGCGCAATGACAGGTTGGGAAGGACCAAAAAATGAACCGTAACTGCAAATTTTTTTAATAAAATTTGATAAATACTCCAGCAAGTAATTCATCTTACAACTGCCAAATCCCAGCTAAGGATGAATAATACAAATGATAAGCAATGAAATGCGGGGAAAATATTATTGCATACATATACATTAAAAGAAAAAAACATGCTCGTCCAAGAAAACTGAAAGTAAACATGAGCTGGAGCCGAACATAATGATTGACAAATAACATATGTCTTGTCTAGCATGAAGTAAAAGTCAGACAGCAGGAGCATGCTTAAAGCTACTAAGCATAGAAACATTACTTTACAAACAACATCACAAGAATTGTGTAATGATTCTTTCCAGCTAATTAGTTTGTATGATCACATTATTGATCACAATTACGTTTCATAAACATTACTAATATCCATTTGGTCACTAAAGTAAACATAACACAAAAGCAAAAGAGCATAAATATATCCAGATCCAACAGAGTCATAACATGAAAATGTGATCAATGTCAAGGACACATTGAAACAACCTGATCAACATTCTTTGAAAACAAAATCAAAACTCATTCCAAGAGGTGCAGTACTCACTTATCATAAGGAAGCTTTCTCTTCCTATCACTTGACTCAGCACGTGATGAACTGCTCTCCCTTTTCATCTTTTGTTTAATAATTTCTTCTTTCCTTCTCTTCCTGTATTCAAGGTATTCAAGTTCTTCCTTTGTCGGTTTAGGAGGTTGTTTCTCTTCATATCCCTCCTCTCCCTCCTCTCCCTCCTCTTCCTCATCTTCATACTCATATTCTTGCTCTCGTCCCTCATCCTCATAATCATCGTAATCTTCGTAACCCTGCAAAAAGAGAACGGAAGGAATAATGAGGCCTAAAACTATTCCCATACAAAGCTAACAAATATGACAAGGAAAAGAACAAAGCAACAAGACGGTAGAATAAGGAAAAAGGCTTACATCACTATAATATTCCGGCATTGCCGCTTCAATGAGTAACAGAAAGCCACCAATGACAAGTATCAATTACAAGTCTCAGACCGCAAACCTTAAAACATGATAGAAATCCTGCTTTGTTGATTCCAAAACACAACATAAATAAAGGTTAGAAAAGAAGATGAATCTCTCCTCACCACAACTAACAGTGTGCTGAAAGAAACACAATAACAAAAAAACACTGACTAATTCCCACACAAAAATCTAAATTTTCCCTAAGGGAAACAATAAGATCGTAAATTTTTTTTTGCCAGAATAAGATCGTAAATTTACAAACTTTCTTATCTATTCCATGAATTCAATGATATCCAATCACAAGTACCCAATAAAAATCATGCTTTGTTGAAACCAAAACACAGCAAAAAATTAATGTTACAAAAAAAGGAACCTAAATCTCTCCTCACTATAACTAACAGTATTCCAAGAGAAACTCAATACCAAAAAAGCTAAATCTTCACAGCAAAAAAAAAGGGATCGTCATTAGGGTGAAGAATTCGCAAGCATTGAACAAAAAGTTACAAACTTTCTTATCTATTCCATAAATTACACGATACCCAATACTTATGCAGTAAAACCCAGAAGAAAAATCGGTCAATTTCACCGGATAAAGCTGAATCGACTCAAAAGTTACAAACTTTCTTATCTATTCCATGAATTAAACGATACCCAATGCTTAAGCAGTAAAACCCAGAAGAAAAATCGGTCAATTTCATGGAATAAAGCTAAATCGACTCAGATTTTGGGGGAAAATCCCCAGATACGAAGAGAGCGAGAAATACTAGGTGGAGTAAGCAAATTAAAAAAATTGAGAAATATAGAATAATACAGGAAGGAAAGGAAAGGAAGAAGGAAATTGAGCTTACGAGTGGATTAGGGCAGAGAGGAAAAAAGAAAAAAGATAGGAAGCGAAAGGGAAAGGGGTTTTATTTGATTGGCGATGTTCTTCCAGAAATTTCCTTTCATCTGAAGGCCACAGTGTCTGATAAAAAAAATATGATAAAAAAAAAAAGACCACAGTGATTATATTTATAACGGTACCCGACTGGAAAAGTTGCACAAAATATATATAGAAGTTGACTGTTTTTGAAATATCAAGGAAACAAAATATGGCATAGTTAAAATTTTGATTTATTATTCGATATTCCTGTATTTTTAGATTCCTGATTATTTTATTGGTCAAACAAACTAGTTTAGTGAAAAACATAAGTAAATTGGTTTATAAATAACTTTTTTTTTGCTTTCTCAATATTTCCCAAAAAAGTTATGGAAAACGATTTCAAACACATTCATAATCCTCAATTGATCTCCTCACCAAACAAGACCTTGGATTATATCACTCATTTCAATAATTATTTCCCTCTCTTAACTCCCACCTAGATCTAGGGTTGACGTGTCTTATCCAGCGCCTATTTTCAAACTCTAACCTCCTGATAAGGAATAGTAAATAGCTAGACAAGGTGCCAACTAATATTATGAGTAATACAGATAAAACCGTGCAAATGCATGGGATAATAGATTAAATTTTTTTTATAAAAAACGCTTATTTTCAAACCCTAACCTCGTGATGAGGAATATGACTTTTTTTACTGAAATATTAATTAAAATTCCAGTGTCAAATGTGTCTCATTTTTCTATCTATTCTTCTACTTTCTATTTTCAACCCCTCCACCCAATCCCCTGGATTTTGGAGTCAATGATATGAATTTGTTCATTTGTTCCTTGGTATAAATTCGTTGATTTTTTTTATTTAAAGATGTTAAATGAGCTTTTTAATCCTAATATATTTTGTCTATTATTTGAGCATATTTTAGATTATAAGTGGAATAAACGGTTTAAAGAAATGATTCTAAAAATTAATTTGTAAGTAGCATATTTAACTTTTTTAATTATGATTTTCTTGATTGGTGACAAAAATATAACTTTCTTAATTAGTTAGATAGTTACTACCTTAACTGAGCACGATCTCATAACAAGCTTCGTACCTGATCAAAGTTAGCTAGTTGAAAAGATTGAGGAGAGAGAAATATGAGATAAGAATTTAAAAAGGAGATAAGATGATAGAAATGTGACACTTGACAGTAAGTTAGACGGGACAAATATGGATAGATAGAATATTTTAATTATTATCTTCTCCCTTACATTTATTTCAAAATATAATCATACTTGTAATTCCAACGATCAGGGAGATATAAACAATTTTATGACAGATTTCTCTTCAGATATTTTCGAATTAATATTTAATCTAAAATACCTATGCTGATAAAATGTACACAAAGCTGAAAAATAAAGGTACTGAAGTGGGCCAATCATTAGAAAGCCCAAATACTTTCTCTATTCTTAATCCAAACGAATTGCAAGCCCAAGAGCTATTAATCTCTCATTTATTTTATTTTTTTGGACTGAACCAATCTCTCATGTTCTTGGCGTCGATTCTGAACAAATGGCACCAATGCGAATGGAACAAATTAGCCACGTGGACCCACCAGTTTTGGACTTAAATATATGTCATCTTAATGGAGTGACAGGTACGAGGGTAGAATTGACTCAGGATAATTTAAAGAGAAAAAATAATGATGATTCTCGGATAATGGCTTAAGTCCCTTCACCAGTAATTAATTACATGATTTGGATTGCTAGAGAAACAGGCTCGAAGTCATTTCCAGGCCTGGTAAATGAAATTAAAAATTACTAGTATTACCGTTTGGATTTCTTAGCAATTGTAAAGGAGAATTAAGAACCTTGAATTTTTGTATTTTTTTATTGCTAGGAAGGATTTTTTTTGTTAATTACAGTCCGGTTTGATCCGGACTCGAGGAGTCGAGGGGTAGGAGTGTTGCCTACATAGACAAGGTTATCCCTCTCCCAATGATAGCGTTTTCGGGATTCGAACATGTGTTCTCATCCTTAGGGTTATAATCCACTTAACAGCTCAACCAACTATCCATTGGTTGTTGGGAAAGATTTAGTGGTGGTACTTGGTGTGTTTTGGGAGTGAATATAAGAAAATTTACCGTATTATTTCAACACGGTCAGTTTATGCATATATGTATTGAAGATTCTCGCTGTGGGAATCAGTTTTCAACGTTGGTGCATGCAAGCCCAAATATGATAGCTAGAAGATCCCTCTGGACACAAGTGTTTAAAATTGGTGAGACAATGCATTGTCCTAGGCTTCTTGGAGGTGACTTTAATGCTACTCTTTGAGAGAATGAAAGAATCTCAATGGCTATTTCAATATTGTCAGAAGATAAAAGAAACTCCTTCGACGGCTTGATGGGTGAATGATGCAATATCAAGAGGAGGTCATACTCTTTTCTATGAGGAGTTGCAATCATATCAATGGAATAATCAACTATAACAAACTCTTAGTCAAGAAGCTTTGTTGTGGGCTCAAAAGGCACATGTAGAATGGAGTGTTTATGGAGATAGAAATGATGCCTTCTTTTATCAATCTCAATGCCTCAATGGGATCTAGTTGGGCCTTCTGTTTGCAGAAGTTGTGAAGGAGATGTTCTCTAAGCGACAAGATATCCAGAGTATAAGCGCTTGTAGTCTAATTCCCAAAAAGGATAATCCTATTACTTTTAAGGAATTGAGGCTAATACGGCCATGTTAGTTTATGCAATGTACATGTTATACACCGTTATACCTTAATGGGCTTGGGCCTCAACAGAGGCCCAATAAAGTGTTAGACGCCTTCAGGGCGTCGAAGATAACGTCACTAGCGACAGTAGAAGTCTAAAAGCAAGCTGGACGCCCTATGAGCGTCTATGACAATATCACCAACGGCAATAAAGCAGATTGACTTGGTCGCCCACCTTTTTCGGAGCAGTCGCCCACCTTTTTCGGAGCACGTACAACGTCTCTTATCCATAACGGCCGCCTATGACTTCGCAACTACCAGGACTGAGCTTCAACTATAAGAAGGTCACTAACCCACTCAGAAGCACACAATCAATCTTCTGCGATCTCTCTCTCTCTACCTTTCTTTGTATTCTTCTCTCTGATAATCATTGTACTCTGAATTAAGTCTTTGTGATCAAGGCATTTACGCCCATATTTGTAACCACCGTTGCCGGTGACCCCTTTCATTGTATTCAATCATATTATTAATAAAGTGCTTCGATTATTCGTTCATATTCAATAGTTCTCCTATATTGTGCATCAACATTTTGGCGCCGACCGTGGGGACTCCGGCAACATTATCTCTAAAAGCTTCACGTTCTCTGAGCGAGCCGATTGAACTTTAAGATGGAACAGCAACCAAAGCCTGTTCCCAAGCCAACTAGCTCTTCCTCTGACCTCCAAAAAGTCCTAGAAGCCTTGACCTCTCAGTCTGAACAAATGAAGCGTCTCGAACAATCCGCAGGAGTTCAATCTGAGAGGATGAAACGTTTGGAGGAAGAAAACAATGAATTGAAATTGCACTTAGCAGGTTTAGAGTCCAGGAAAAACAAAAGGAGGCAGAGCGGACCTGAAAGGGAGATTCGCCAAGTGCCAAACCCAAATGACCATGAACGGAATCCTAATGGTGAAAAAGGTAATAAAGGTAAGAATACTGACAATAATGATATTCCTAATGATGAAATAGGTAGAGACGACGAAGAGGGATACGACGATTCCCAGTCTTATGATAGTCGAGAACAAGGTGAGCAGTCCGCTCAGAAGTCGCAGGCAAAGATCCCTCAAAATCATTCACAAGGAGGACAAAGGAGGGAAGATGAAATTCTCTCTTTTGCCCTTCGAATGGAGAAGGAGGTGGCTGAGATAAAGAAAAAGATGTACTCAATTCCAGGTGTTCAAAAGCCACTAGATGCAGCCCGTTTAGGGAGTTATTCAGAATCGCCCTTCGTAGACGACATCGCGTTTGCCGATCTACCCGAAAGATTTGCTTTTCCAACTATGCCAAAGTATGATGGCAAGTCGGACCCAGACCAACACTTGGCCCAATATAGGCAGATCATGTTGGCAGCAGTCCTCCCAGCCGACAAACGACATGCAGCTATGTGTCGTGGATTTGGTATAAGTTTGATTGGCCCAGCTCTGATGTGGTGGACCAATCTCCCTCAAGGTAAAATAACTTCATTTAGTCATTTAACTGACATTTTTGTTGAACAATTTGCAAGCAGCAGAGTCATGGTTAAGACGTCAGACGACTTGTATCGAATTGTCATGAGGCCGGACGAGTCATACAGAGACCTCCTGAAAAGGTTTACGGCAGAAATGGTAAGCATTCCAAATTGTGATCCTAACATTGCTGTGCAGGCGTTTAAGAGAGCATTACCACCCTCTTGCGGCCTCTATCAAGAATTGGTCTTGAAACGGGTGACAACTTGGCCGGAAGTCCAATCATACGTGTGGTCCCATATTAATCTTCAAGAGGACGACGCCAGTAGAAATCATGCCCTTAAAATGAATCAGGGACTGGCGACAACCAGTCTCCCCGCTAATTCAGTGATTGCCACAAACGCGGAAAAGACAGCTAATCAACAACAAAATAATTTGGGATCCACAGACCGCCGTTCGAAACGGCAACGAGGTAGAAATTTTCGTTTTCACCCTTATACTAACAATAATGAGCAGGGCGACAAACAGAAGAGGGACCCACCCCCTCCTAGATATGAAGAGTTCAACATGTCCATTGGACCAGCTGAAATGGTAAGTGCATTTGAAAAGATGGATAGGGTGAAATGGCCTAAACCTATGACGACGCCTGTCAATGAGAGAGACACCACTAGATACTGTGACTACCACAAAGACGTCGGCCATCGAACAGAGGATTGTTGGAGGTTCAGAAAAGAAGTAGCCTTCCAACTTAAGCATGGTAACTTACAACATCTCCTTAAGAATAATACTACTAACAATGCAGGTAGGGATCAAAGGCAAAACGCCCCAGCTCAACCCCCGCAGGCCGTCAGAACAATTAACACAATAATTGGGGGGTCGGCGATAAGTGGGATGTCTTACTCCGCTGCAAAGCGACATGCAAGGTCTCTGCCAAAAGAATTGGAGTGTATTAATGGTAATGTAAGTAACGATCAGGTGGTTGAAGGTCCAATAACCTTCAACGACGCTGATATTCAGAACGTTCAGATGCACGACGACGCTCTAGTAATATCTTTACTAGTAGCTAATTGTTTGACTAAAAGAATATTAGTTGATGCAGGTAGTTCCGTTAATATTATTTATTTGCAAACTGTCAAAGAATTACAATTAGAATCCCAAATAATTAAGGCTCCAACTATCTTAGTATTTGGAAATGGAACACCAGATAGGACGATTGGAGAAATATCTTTGATGACTTTTGCTGCTGGAATTAATGCTTTAGTCAACTTTCAGGTAATGGATTGCCCGACCACTTACAATGCTTTATTAGGACGTCCGTGGATTCATCAGATGAAGGCAGTCCCTTCGACGTTACATCAATCAATTAAGTTCTCTACACCTTGGGGTGTGAGAGAGATCAAAGGCGACCAGAGGATGGCAAGAGAATGTTACCAAGCAGCATTGAAAGGCTTGGAACAGTCTCCCCCATCGGCATAGCAACTACAGGCGTTCATTCCTATGGATAGGGCGACAAAGGAGGAAGACGATAACTTAGAAAAAATAATTCTAGATTATGAAAACCCTGAAAAGTTTTTATCCATAGGAATGGACCTAGTTCCTGAGGTAAGAAGGGAATTAATTTCTTTTCTAACAAGTAACTTAGATTGTTTTGCTTGGTCCTATGATGATATGACAGGTATAAGCCCAGACGTCATTGAACATCAGTTGAACGTCGACCCTACATTCAAGCCGGTCAGACAGAAAAGGCGGAAATTTGCACCAGAGAGGAATAAGATTGTTAACGAGGAAGTTCAGAAATTATTGAAAATTGGGTCTATTCGAGAAGTGAAATACCCTGATTGGTTAGCTAATGTTGTAGTCGTCCCAAAGAAAAATGGTAAGCATAGAGTGTGTATCGATTTCACAGACCTGAACAAAGCCTGCCCAAAGGATTCCTTTCCTTTGCCACACATTGACAGCCTAGTAGACGCAACATCTGGACACGAACTATTGAGTTTTATGGACGCCTTTTCTGGGTACAATCAAATTTTGATGCATCCTAACGACCAGGAAAAGACTTCTTTTATCACAGATCGTGGAACTTATTGTTATAAGGTAATGCCTTTTGGTTTGAAAAACGCTGGTGCAACATACCAAAGGTTAGTCAATCGCATGTTCGCAGCCCAACTTGGGAAGACGATGGAAGTTTACATAGACGACATGTTAGTCAAATCTTTGAAAGCGGAAGACCATATTAACCATTTGCAGCAGACGTTCGATCTTCTGAGGAAGTATAACATGAAACTCAACCCCGAAAAATGCACTTTTGGGGTGCAGTCTGGTAAGTTTTTAGGATATTTGGTGTCGAAAAGAGGGATAGAAGCAAACCCATCACAAATCAAAGCCGTGTTGGACATCCCATCATCCAAATGTGTGAAGGACGTCCAGCGTTTGACGGGTAAGATAGCTGTTTTAACCAGATTTATATCTAAATCTTCCGAAAGGTGCCAACCATTCTTTGATATATTGAAGAAGAATAAGGAGTTTGTATGGAACGACGCCGCTGAAAAGGCGCTTCAAGATTTGAAAGAATATCTCACTAGCCCCCCTTTGCTTTCTAAACCAAGTCCAGGTGAAACCTTGTATCTATACTTGTCTGTCGCCTCTAATGCTGTGAGTTCAGTTCTTGTTAGGGAAGAAGATAGGCGACAGAGCCCAGTATATTACGTTAGCAGAGCCTTGATAGATACGGAGACGCGATATTCAATGATGGAAAAACTCGCTCTGGCTTTAGTAACATCTTCAAAGAAGTTGAGGCCGTATTTTCAGTGCCACCCAATTGTGGTCGTCTCGACCTATCCCTTACGGAACGTCCTCCATAAGCCTGATTTATCTGGGAGATTGGTGAAGTGGGCGATTGAGCTGAGTGAATTTGATATCTCTTATGCCCCAAGAACAGCTATCAAATCTCAAATCCTAGCAGATTTTTTGGCGGAATTCAGTCCCAACCTTCTGGTAACAGCTAATAATGAGTCTTTTTCTATTAAGAAATAGGTGAACTTGGCCTTGGACCCTCCATGTAGACGGATCTTCCAATGTAAAAGGAAGTGGACTGGGTATCGCGCTTGAAACCCCCGATGGTGAACAAATTGTCCAAGCAATTAGATGTGGTTTTAAGGCAACGAACAACGAAGCTGAGTATGAAGCCCTGATAGCTGGGCTTAAGTTAGCATCAGAATTGGGTGCAAAAGTTTTGGAAGTGAAGAGTGATTCACAGTTAGTTTCGAAACAAATCAATGGTTCTTATCAGGCAAAAGACCAGAGAATGAAGAAATATCTGGATGTAGTGTCTGATTTGACCACGCGATTTGACGCTATGAAGATTACCCAAATAGGTAGGGAAGACAACCGGAAGGCAGACGCCCTTGCCAATATTGGGTCGTCTATAGAAGTTGTGGAGACAAAACAAATCCCACTGTTTTATCTGAAAACACCGGCAATTGAGGTAAATAATCGAATTGTGTTAAATAACAGTTTGACATGGGATTGGCGATCCCCTTTGCTTTCATATCTGTTGCAGGGTAAATTACCTTCAGATAAGAACGAAGCGCGACGAATAGTTGTTAGAGCTGCCAGATTTACCACCATAGGCGATGATCTTTATAGACGTACATTCACCGGTGGACCTTTGCTGAAATGTGTCTCTCCGTCTGAGGCAAATTACGTGTTAAGAGAAATTCATGAAGGTGAATGTGGAGACCATAGTGGAAGTCGATCATTGATAAGAAAGGTGACTAGAGCAGGATATTTTTGGCCGACTTTGCAGAAAGATGCATTAAGTTTGGTGACTAAGTGTGAACTTTGCCAAAAATTTTGCACCGTGGCAAGACAACCCCCTGAACAATTGCATGTGATAGTGCCTTCGTGGCCTTTCCTTAAATGGGGAATGGATATTGTAGGCAAGTTTACTCCAGCACCTGGACGACTAGTTTTCTTGTTGGTCGCCACAGATTACTTCACCAAATGGGTAGAGGCCGTCGCCTTGAGCCAGGTACAAGAACCCCAGGTAATTGATTTTGTTTGGAAAAATATAGTATGCAGATTTGGTCTGCCCCAGGAAATTGTATGTGATAATGGATCTCAATTTATAGGAAGAAAATTTAGAAAATTTTGTGATAAGTGGCATATTAAACTTAAGTTTTCCACCCCTAGAAATCCACAATCGAACGGGCAGGCTGAAGCTAGTAACAAAACCATAGTGACGTCTTTGAAAAAGAGGTTAGATAAAGCTAAAGGTAGGTGGGCTGAAGAACTGCCCGCCGTCTTGTGGGCGTACCGAACGACGTCTAGGACGTCGACCGGTGAAACGCCTTTCTCTCTAGTTTATGGATCTGAAGCGATGATACCAGTAGAGGTAGGAATGCCATCTTTAAGAAGACAGTGGACTAGAGAAGAATCTAATAATGAACACTTAGCCCAAGATTTAGATTTATTAGATGAACGTAGAGAACAAGCTCTTATTAGAGTCGCCGCCTATCAGCAAAGGGCGACGAAATTTTGGAACAAAGGTGTTAAGGAGCGCCATTTCCAAGTAGGAGATTGGGTTCTTCGAAAAATCTTTCCTAATACACCTGAGCATAAAGATGGAAAGTTAAATGCTTCATATGAAGGCCCCTACAAAGTGGTAGAAATCACTGGCCCTGGAGCTTATAAGTTGGTCGACGTCCATGGTAAAGACGTCCCAAGGAGTTGGAACGCCATCCACCTAAAGAGGTATTATTTCTAAGTTATTTGATTATTTGATTTAAAGAACGATGATACTGACACGATTATTTGAGAAAGAATGCAAATGATGAGAAACGCCTGTAGGCGACGAACCCAGCTAAAAGACCTAGTGTCTGACGATTAATTTAGCTGTGGACGTGATAATCTGATGCAATTTAACCCTACCTTTTGAGATGTTTTGTTGTGAGATGTCATTTCCCAGATAATGTGATGGATTGACACAAAAAGAATTTGACGATAAGATGATGTCGAGATGGCATGATTACATGACGCCCTGAGAGGCTGATAATAAGTCGATTTGAAAAAGGTATATATTACCCGAGTTATATTGAGTGATTTTTATTCGATTAATTGATAGTCGACGTTTTAACTGATGATTGATAATTCCTTGGCAGGGTCACCAACGTTTGATTAAGGTACGAGTGACTATGTTGTGAATTGATATTTGATAAATATAATTTCAGAGATTCCTTTATTAATGGATGAATTCTTTTTATTTTGTTAGGATGTCACCCACACCCGTTGGAAGTGTGGGTGTTTAACGAAGAAAATAAATGAAGAGATGCAAAGAGAATTGAATATGAAGATGAAAGACAAGGTTTGCATTAGAGAAACAGTGCAATGAGTACGATGTATTGAATACAATTTATAATAGTGAAATAAAAATTTTTTTTACAAGTAAAAGATTTAGGCGTTGCCGCCGCCTTGCCCTTGGCTGGTCTGATTGTCGTCGCCACCACCATGCTCTTTGCCAGCCTGGCCGCCGTCATTAAGGTCGCCCTTTCCCTGGTTGACAGCCTGAGCCCTCATATCATTAATCGTCATATCATCCTCTTGAGACGGATTGGAGTCAGGTTCATCTTCAGGAAAAAGCTGATAATAATCGTCGATGACGTCGTCGGGCTTCCAGTTGACGTGCTCGCCACTCTTGTATTCCTTCATGAGTTCCATTCGAGCGCGAGCATCGACTTCTAAGATATGAGTCTCATAATTTTCAGACATCTGACTCATATCTTCCTCCAACTGATGATAGGCGACTTCCCACTTTTTATTTGCCGACTTGAGAGCCTCGATCTCATTGTCTTTAGCCGACGACTCAGCTCTGGCCTGGTTGATGTAATCCTTTAGATTTTCAACGTCCTTGAAGTGCTCAGCCTTTAAATTCTCTATGGTGGCTTTGAGCTCTTCTTGTTTGGCGTCAGAGCGTTTCATTATTTCTTCAGCCCTCCTTCTATCTTCATGGGCTTGCTTCTTGAAGGCCAGGGCCGACTTTAGATCGGCCATCAATTGCTCTCTGTCGGCTAGAGCGGCGTTCCTCTGGGCGACAAGCGTCGCCTTTTCATCGTCATCCTCCTCAGCATGATGGAGAAGAACTTGTAGGGACTGAGAATAAAGAGAATGAAAATAATTAGAGACATTCAATGTCAAAAAGATAGAACAAAGTTAATGAATGATTAATTGACAATACCTTCATTTGGTGACGAACGGCCTTCTTGAAAGCCTCTTTCCTCCCAAGAGATTCTATGGCAGCCTTGTCGTACTCGAATTCCAGCTTATTCAATTCAGAGTAGACGTCGTCCCATCCCTCTTTATTCCTGACAGATGAGTTGGGAGGAAAAGATAGAGTGACTTCGCCAGAGTCTTCTTTGCCGCCCTTGACCTTGGCAGATTTTGAGGACTTAGAAGTCCTAGACTTTTTGGCGACAGGCTCTTTTGTGGGCACCTCTGCAGGTCTCTTACCCAGTGAGACAGTTTCTTTGGGCGCAGGAGAGACAGGCTTATTATTTTTCGGCTGACGAGGTTGAGGAGAAGGAGCTGTAGTAGATTCAGGATTTGGGGGAGGGGCGCCACGAGGGTCGTGTCCTTCTTTTCTTGCCTCGGCTTCATACTCCCCCCTCTTCGCTTTGAGCTTCTCCAGACGCTCAGCCCTGGCTCTAAGAAGAGCCTCCTTGTTTATTTTTTGCTCCGATGCTTTGGGAATGATTTTCTTTCCTGGTTGACATAAAGAAAATGAAGTAAGATAATGGAGACGAAGTCACTTGAATTAAAAGCAGAATATGAGCGACGAGAAACTTACTTTCCATCATGACTTTGAAATTACGTTGGTCAGCTGGAATTTGAAGGATTTTCTTTATTTTCTTTTTGGTGTCGTCGTTGAAACGCGGAGAGATCCTCAACTCGTACGCACCTACAAAAAATGTAAAATATTATAAATCAGATAACAAGTGCAATGGGAAAAACATTATTGAGACGACGACTTACTTAAACGACGCCACATTGGAGACACATAATCTTCCTGGGCGACAGATTGGAAGGGCACCATTACAAATCTTGCATCCCATTGACGATCATTGGGCAATGACCCATGCGTCCAAGTTGGGAGCCCTTCCTTGGCTTGAATGAAAGAGTAGACGCCCATCCTAATTTCTTGGAGTTTATAGGAGCCGAATAGATCAAACATATCTAAGTCGACTCCTATCTCATGATACATTAACTCAGCCATGGCGATAAGACGCCAGGCGTGAGGGGAAAGTTGAGAGGGAGAAATTTCATAGAAAACACATAATTCTAAGGCTATGTTAGGCAAAGGAAAGGGATTGACATAGCGAAAACTTTCAAAACTTAAAGAAATGGTATCGCTAGACCATGAATCAAGAGCTTCCCCAACTTCAGGCAACCTAAAGGGTACTCTAGGGTCAAAATAATAGAGTGATGGCATCTTCGAGATTTCTAAGACCCTAAGATGTGTTTCTTTGACATCATTAAGGATGTTGGCCCTAGATGTTGGTAAGCCCCCAGTTTTGCAAGCATATGGGGCGTTTATGATTTGGGGGTTGGATTTCCTCCCAGAACTAGTTGAGGGCGATGAACCAGCATCAACCCATTCTTGATAACGACTATCATAAACCTTTAGATATTTACCAGATGCAGCAGATTTTTTACTACGCAATGGTTTTTTCCCTTTGGAGGGATCTGTAAAGGGAATGATATCTAAACGATTGCTACCAGAAACTTCCGTCTCTTCTAAATCTATTACGTTATCTGGGTTCCTAGAAGATGAAGAGACGCTAGAATGGGAATTTTCGCTAATGTAAACTTGGTCAGAAGCAGTTTTTTCAGAATCAGAAGGCGACGACATAACTACGAATTTACTCATGATAATAGTAAAAAGATAAATTTTTTGTAAAGAAGATACCTTCGCAGAAGGTAGGATGACGCGTTGATTCAAGCAAAGGAACAAAGTTTCGATTTTTCTAAGTGTTGGAGAAATAGAGAAGAAGAGCGTCTGCGAAGTGAAATAGGAAAATGAACAGTCGAAATCGAGTATATGCAAACCGTTCGACGTCGTTAAGTTACGGTGTTAATTTGGTAAAACCATCCAGATCGTTGGTTTAAGAGGGAAAAAATAAGCGAAGATCTGGGCCGTTGGACGTGGGATAACCGCTACTTCCCAATACTTTCTGACGTCAGCATTGAGAAGTGGGGGGACTAATGTTATACACCGTTATACCTTAATGGGCTTGGGCCTCAACAGAGGCCCAATAAAGTGTTAGACGCCTTCAGGGCGTCGAAGATAACGTCACTAGCGACAGTAGAAGTCTAAAAGCAAGCTGGACGCCCTATGAGCGTCTATGACAATATCACCAACGGCAATAAAGCAGATTGACTTGGTCGCCCACCTTTTTCGGAGCAGTCGCCCACCTTTTTCGGAGCACGTGCAACGTCTCTTATCCATAACGGCCGCCTATGACTTCGCAACTACCAGGACTGAGCTTCAACTATAAGAAGGCCACTAACCCACTCAGAAGCACACAATCAATCTTCTGCGATCTCTCTCTCTCTACCTTTCTTTGTATTCTTCTCTCTGATAATCATTGTACTCTGAATTAAGTCTTTGTGATCAAGGCATTTACGCCCATATTTGTAACCACCGTTGCCGGTGACCCCTTTCATTGTATTCAATCATATTATTAATAAAGTGCTTCGATTATTCGTTCATATTCAATAGTTCTCCTATATTGTGCATCAACAGTACATAATTCATAAAAAGCGGTTAACTTGTTATGTTTCAATGCACTTCCCTTTTCATTGTTGTAAAACCAATAAGTTTTGATTGTAATGGGTGGTTTTATATATAATAACACCACCCATTACAATCAAAAACCAATAACTTCCACCACTATTAGTAGGGTGAGAGGCTTGATGATATCCGTTTTTTTTTCAATAGCCTTTTTAGCAAGAAAATAAGCAACATCATTCGCGCTCCTTTTTTTGCCATGATCATTCGCGCTCCTTGAATCATGAAATAACTCGATCTCTCATGATCTTGACATTTAATTAAGCTCAATAATCATCTCTAAACTTGAATGTTGACTCGAAACATATATACTCATATAGAAGTTGAACTACCTCTAATGTATCAATTTCAGCAATAATTTTCTGTTCACCCCTCTCCTAATTTAGCTTATTTAGGAACCGGGTTGAAAGTGATTGTCTGGTTGTTGGATCATTTTCTTTAAACGCGTGTATATTTTTCTATTGGAGTCATTTAAGCCACGAGATATGGACATATTTTTATATTCTTTTTTAATATTGTATCCATTTGTAAATATCTTCATTCTTTAACATTATAATATTGAATGCAGTATATATTGTCTACAGCACATTCCATCACATAATCTAAAATAAATACAAGGATTGACGTTTAAAATTATTACAATAAAATTATATTTGTTTCGGCCCTGATTATAGGACAATATTTTATCTCATATATATTAATTTGTCCAATTATTAAAATCAGAGAATAATATAGTGGCGGAATATATACCACATTTTGACCATCATTTGTATAATCAGTACTGTCTGTGTTCGTCTATAGAAAATAAATCTTTACTATATAAAAGGAGGGCATCTGCTAGCCTCCTGCTTTGCCACCTGTCCAATTCTCTGCCCTGAGTATCTGCCACCTGTCTAATTAACCTTCTGTTTTCTCTTTTAAAAAACTGATGAGACAAAAAAAACTGAAGAGACCATCCCACCTCGTGCCACCTGTCCAATTCTCTCCCCACTTTCTTTCTTGCGGTTTTTATCTGTTTCTCATCAGTGCTTCCTTCTTTTCTTTTTTAAACTGCCCTTCGTTCTAAATATCGAAGCCATTATCATGTCCGATTCAATACAACTCAAGCAAAAAGGGTCGCCAATCAAGAAAGAAAAGTTTTCCCTCTGATGAATCAGTCGTCCGTTTTCAGACATCCTTCAGTTTTCCTCTGATTGCAAAAGGGGAAGAATTAGACCATGGTAATATTCTTTCCTCATCTGCATTATTTTCTTATTCTATTCATTTTTTAAATTGATTTACTATAATTTCCAATTTCTGTTAGTGTATTCCCATTTCCCAATTAGTGTGATTACATTTTTATCCCACCTACATGAATTTTATTTTTTTTTAATTTCAGTAATGGTTAAATCCATTTAACCGATTTGCACTATCCCATTCCTGATTTCTCAAGCACGTACCTACACTTTCTACAAAACTTCTTTATGATGATTGATGCACTCATAATTATTTCAACTTTCTTTAGTTTTTTATTATGATTATTTGAAATTGTTTATGGATGAATGTTTAGTGTAAGTGAAACTGGCGCTTAATCTTGAATGCGTTATGTTATGGGTTGTTCTTTAAAACTATTGCTTTGTTTTGGCTTCATCATTTTCAGTTTAAAGTTTAACAATTTATTGGAAAAATGGGTTTTGGGCTGGTGTGGACAATTATTACAATCTGAAGCCAAGTTATTGGAATTGATGAATGAATTATTTATTGGGGTAGGGTTTGTAGTTATATAGTTACATTAACTCTTTTGTTTTTTATTTTTCCTGCCAATTTATGCTGAATATCAGGTTTTAATGATGCAAATGAGGGTTGTTGTTCAACTATGCTAATTGATGGAGATGGCACATTCAATGATACTGGATTTGAACATATTACAAAGGAGGTGAAATTGGGTGGATTTAGACTTTCATATGCTGTAGTTTCTAAAATGGGTTCACAAAGTAGTGATATGCTTTCTTTCTTGACACTGAAATTTCATTGCTTCTTCTGTGCATTAGTTTAATCCTTATTATGCTTAATCTTTGCTCATAAGGACCTGTAAAAATTATGATTATAAGTTACTTTGATTTAACAATTCATGCGGAATGCTATCATTTTATGGGACTTAGGTAGATAAATATTAAGTCGAATTTGAGTGAAGTATATTAGTAGCAACTTAGTCCAGTTTACATCTGATTTAGAATTATCACTTTGAACACCTTTTTTTATCAGAATTTTACCATCTCCTCAATGCTTCTTTTTAATTGGAAAATTGTTTTCTTTATCAAGATGCATTGTATCTAAACTATTCTTTTCAGGTATAGACTATAGTTGAGTTCAAGCCTTGCATTTGGTCTGGACAGGTAAAATGTACACAATCAAATCATTTGTTCAGAACTAAAATCAGGGATATCAATGCTTTCAAGGGAAGAAATGTTCTTGCAACTTCACCATCACATTAAATTCACTCAGTCTTATTCATTACATTTAGTCTCTTTATAGAAATGGCTATGCTATATGAATGTCTCATTGTTAATTTGAGCTCTTAAGGAGGGTTTATAGAAATTTTTTTCATCAAAGCTTGGTTGATTATAGTTGTTCCATGGTCTCAATCAGAAACTTTTTTAGGGACCACTAATGATTTATTTAACATTTTCCTTTGTTTGTTGAGATCTTTGCTATCTGAAATTCATATATTAAATCACGATTTTCACATTGAATTGAATGTTCATGCATCTCAGATTCTGCTAATGGCCTTAGATTTGCACTATGAGGATTCTGCAGAACAATCTGATGCTCCATCTGGAGATAAGTGTTGTTTGGGAAAGTGGAGCTATTGCATATTGTGATAGGAATGCTACTTGTGGCTATGAATGCAATATCTACCTGGATTCCTTGCATGATCCAGTGTCAACCCTTTGTGGTCACCCTGAACTTTGAGTAGAGCTATAGCTTATACTTTTTCTCTAGATTTTGGTAGGCCTTAGCCTCACATTTATCAGCATCAGAAGAAAAGGGAAAGGAAAAAACTTACCTCAAGTACTTGACCTCAATTACATCCAGTAAGCCAATAAGAATTTGACACATGTCAAACTAACTTACACCACTTTCTCTTTCTTTTCTCTCTCCTCCATGTGTTAGTTGTGTATGGGGTAAGTTGGACATGTGTCAAATTCTTATTGGGTAATGGATGTAGTTGAGGTCAAGTACTTGAGGTAAGTTTTTTCCAAAGGGAAAATGTATCCTTGAATGTTAAACCTTATCAATTGTGATAAGGTTTTGATTTAGTCCAGAGAATTTTATTTTGGGTTGTCTATTTTGCTTGAAGATTGAGAGATTGGTAGAATATTTTTAGTGTGAAGAAATATTATCCCAAACAGTGGTGCATGTAACAGAAGATTATTTTGGGTTGTTTTAGGCTTTTTAGAGATGACTCAGTTCAGATATGATAACTGCATTTTCAATTCAGATTTTTGTTCCTTTTGTTCTTAATGATTATACGCAATCCAAAACCTAAATAAATCTTAGGAAATGGAAGATAACATCTAATGTTGAGTGTGTGTGTAGATGTGTTAGTATTTAGATGAAATTATTGATGCATGTTATGGTGTACAGATTTCCCTTTTGTGTGTTAATATTCTGTTTTGCTGAACTGACGTTATTGGAAAAATCTAATTATCTGTTTTCGTGTCTTGCTGGAATCGATGGATTAACGCTAACAAATTTTGATGCATGTTTTGATGCATGTGGGTATAAAAGAAGAGGGGGGGGGGGGGGGGGTAACCTTATGAACTTGCATGAGTGAACATTAAAATTTTTTCGGTTTTCACTAAAAAAATCAAAGCTGATATGAAGCATTTGGATCTTTTCATTCCCTAGATGTTGTCTTCTTCTATTATCTGCAATAGAACTCTTAGTTGCAGAAGAGAATTTAGAATTCTTAGTTGCAATAGAAATCATTTGCAATGGACCTCATTATGCACTTTGTGAGTTGAAGAAAGATTTAGAACTCTACATTCTTCATCTTCAAATGAATCATTTAATTCTCTGTGAGTTATGATTGTAGACAAATTCTGCTTTCTTCATTTTTAAATAACTTTCCATAAAATCTTATTTCTTCAATTTGGAACCTAATTTTCTATTCAACTTTCATATCATTTTTTCACCCTTCATTTTGGTTAACCTTATTACTCCCTCAATTTACAAAATATTTTTTACTCCAGCTACCTTCCTTTAATTTTTTGTTTCATCTATATGAATTTCGCGTTTACTTGCTTACTTTAATTAGGTCCCTAGGGACATTACTTTAATTTGGTCAATTTATAGGATCTTCCTAATATTAAGTGTCTTGGGTGGGGCTTCATATTAATTTTAGCAAAAAATAATGAGCAAAAAGTTAAAAGTTAATATAAAATGATGGTAATGAGATAGAGATAAAAATTAAATGTAGTGGTGTACTCTTTCAAATTTGACACATGTACAGAATTGTCACTTATAATTATATGTAACAACATAAGTCATCATCATATCATGTATAAAAAATAGTAACCTTTTATAAATTTTGATAAAATAAGTAACCATTATAAATGGGTCTTCAATCTTTTTCATTAAATGTTATCTCTTTGCAGTTCTTTTTTTTTTTTTTACAAGTCTGCATAGTCTTTTTCCATGGGGGTGGTCTCATTCTGTAATTCATGCCCAAAAGTAAACCATTTCTAGCACTAAATTAAATGTCATTATTGGTGTTAAGGCATTGAATTTCGAAATTATTTTAGCATGGTGAACCAAGTGCAACTTTTCTATGATTATCATAATGTATGCGTATGTTTTCATATTGTCAATGAAGAGATTTTTAAAGATAAAAAGATGAAGAGATTTTTATTGGTGTTAGAAATAGAAAGATTTCACCACAAGTACTTCGCACTCCCAAATACTCCCTCCTTTCCTAAATATAAGATCACTTTAAGAAAGAGAGTTTGTTCCTAAATATAAGATCACTTTTTAATTTGTCTCAAGTTATCCCCAAATTACCCATATACTTCCTTCACCCAAAAAATAGTGGTTTGAAGGTGAGAGAATATTTTTTAAAATTTAGGTGATAGGTATTTTGGAAATTTGATCTAATCCTAACCCATTGGAATGTCTTCCTTAATCTCTCTAAATTCGCTAAAGTCATCTTATATTTAGGAACGGAGGGAGTATTAGCTATACAAACATAAATTGATAATTGAAAAATTATTTTCCCCGCGCATGGCGCGGGACCTGTACTAGTATTCTCAGTCTGCAACTCTTCATATACTATTTGATAATTGAAAATTGGAATCCAAATTCCTCAAATTCAGGCAAGTAGTTATAATTCCTATTTCTATTTTGCAATGAAAAACTCCTTTTCAAACAGTATTATTTCATATGTTGCCCAATTTAATTATTCTCTTTATACAAAAAATCATTTTGTATTCTAGTCAAGTAATAGTTACCTGTCATATAATTTCATCCAAAATTTGATATAAAATATTTATCAAGTGGTATTTTTCATAAGTCATGACTACTATATTTTTTAATGCGCGCGTGTGTATTATGAGTGTTTGGACTGTTGATATTTGCTTATACTCCTATATCCTACCTTATTTTTATAACTTTTCCTCAAGTAACTAGTTTATTCTGTATGTTTTTTAATGAGAGTTTTTTGAATGTTTTTTTACCAATGAGTGAGTGTAATAAGTCCCAAAATATATTTTTCCTCGCCCATGAAAGTTCCATATTCCATAATAGCCAATTTCAAATTTACGTATAAGCACAATATATGAGGAGAAGTATAAAATTATTGGCTCGAAACATGTCTAATATCCGCACGGTAAGATAATACTTTGGTCAAGGATTTCATTACTAGCTCTTTTGAATTATATACATATGGTATAGAAGGACTTTAATCCTACATAAATTAAAGTTACTCCGTCTGATCCCATCAAATGATCCAAGATATTTTCTCCATATCCTTTTCAACGATGGCCTTTTTTCAAAAAAGATCCAGTTTTTCATCATCCTCTTTTTGAAAGAGCCAGGGATTCTACTCATGGTGTGTATTAACTTACACATGGAAACATTCTTTCACGTCATTTTATGTGTTGTTTAATTTGCATGATCTACCTTTGCAGGATTTTAATTTGTTTGGAGACGAACTACTATCGATTGTGATTACCTTTCACTTCATGTCTTTATGCTACACTTTACTGGATCAGTGCTCATTTGCTTGGTGTAACATCTAGAAATATATGTGTGTATTAGTAATTAGTAATCATATAAAAATAAAATAAATGTATATATATATATTAGAATTATAATTAGATAATAATGTAAATTTAGAAAGATAAAGATAAAAATAAAATAAATAATAATAATAAATAGAAAACTAGGAAAACATAGAAGATAGTGGTTGAGATAGTGGTGGAGATAATTATGCAAGTATTATTACAACATAAATAATAAAGAGAAAAATAAAACAAACAAAAAAATGTTTACGTAATAATGAACTAAGGGATGAGGTCATGAATTCTAGAAACATATTCAGATAAAATCTAATGACTTGGCAGAAGGATAATCATGTATTTACTGCATGGTAATTCTAAAAAGAGAGAGAGAGAGAAAGATGGATAATATATATATGCACGTTTAAAACTTAAGTCAAGAAAGGAAAAAGAGAAAAACTCTCAACAAAAAACTGTCATATTCTCTAAAAGGAAAGCGTAAGCGTATACAGTGAACAATCAGAGAAACGAAGATTCTGTGGTGAAAAGGAAAGGTAAGTCCTTTTACCATGACTTACTGAGTGATAAACCTGCAAACATATATATGTATTATTTCTTATTTTATTATTTCTTTTACTCTTTTGTTTTGCTTAGTCAATTAAAATAAACAAAATAACTTATTTATCTAAAACATTGTTTGAACCATCCTTGTTTTAAAAAAAAAAGGGAAAAAACGAAATACATCAACTACAAATGTGATTACTATTTCTTCCACTGTTTTCTCATCAATTATAGTAGTATGCGTGTGTGGTTATATAATTATTAATTGAATTTCTTTTGTTCTTCTTTCATCTATTTTCATATGAATTTATATATTAATATTTGTGAGAAAATTTCCAGATATATTTGTGATTGTTATGTGCTTATAAACACCAAAGAAATTCTATTTGGATTTCTTATTGATTGTGGATCCACCTAGGGGACGCCCTAGTATTTGTCTTTGTGACCATGGTGTTTGAGAAATCTACAAAATTATCTGGGCATATTCTCTCATATTTTCTAATTATGCAGGATAAAAGAAAATGATTTCTGCTATAAGCAGCTGAAGTATTATTGGTTATAAATTTTATTTTTATCACTCATATTTTCGTAATACTTCAGATGCCATACACCAAGGTTGAGATTCTGATAGAGTGGGAACAAATAGGGTCGTTTCAAGTCTTCCAGAACCTACATATCATCACTGTAAATCATGTTGATCCACCTGCCCCAAATCCACCTTCAACCCCTCCCTTTGATTTCAACGAGTTCTTTAGCCCAATTGAAAATGGTCCTGTTAACCCAAATGAAGATCCTATGGTTTTAGCTAGTATTTCAACAACAACTGTTATTCTATAGTCAAATGATCCCGTGAATGAGTCCAATGATCCTGTGAATGAAGAGCCAGCGCCAAATTAGGTTTTAATGGAAGATATTGGTAGTTCTAAGTATGGTGAGAGATAAATAAATAAAAGAAAATGGGGTGACATGTAAATAGTTCTTGTATATGTGTGTTTTCTTTTGCTTATATGGTGTGTTCATGTTTTGTAAAATATCTTGAACTGGAGTGTTATGTAAAATATCAATATAAATTAAGTATGAATTAATGTTTGTAATGGTGTTGGTGCTTTTATTATTTTTCTGCGTTAGATTATTTAATCAGTTATGTTTTACATGATAGAATTCTCAAATTCATAAACAAAATATTTAACAATAATTGAATGAATAGGTTACTCCTATTATTTCCAAAGAAAATAAATATATATAATCCTATTATTTAGGATAATAATAGAAACGAAAATAATACTCCTATTTTATAGATGTTACTGTTTTATATGGCATGAAAGATTATTTTTATTTTATATTTGTTATTCTATTTATTTTGATCAAGGCTTGAAAGTTTCCCATTTTATGTGTATACTATTTTCATTTTAACGAAAAAAAAATGGCCAGCCAATTTACAAATAAAGTATAAATATATACATATTTTAGAATTTCTTAGTAAATGATTTTCCTTATTTAAAGTAAGTGAAATAATTTATTTCAAGGAGTTTTACGTGGCTTTATTATCTTGATTATTTAAACTAAAAAAAAATGATCTGTAAATAATATAAAAATTTAATTAATAAAGAAAGGAAATTAAAAAAGTAAATGAAGGGTTTTTACATTTGGTATCAGAGCAAAATGGTCCTAAGAAAAATATAATAGAAGTTGTCTTCCATATATGTATAGGAATTTGTTATATATAAAGATATATCATAATATATGATGATGTTTTGTGTACTTGTTTTATTCTGTTATTTTTTTTGTCTTTGGATCCAAATAGGTTATTTAATTATTAATATATGATACATGCATAAAAGTAGGAATGAAAGTAGGAATATATATTACCAGGAGATCGAATTGATAGCCCACGCACAATTTATTTTATTAATTGTAGTTTCTATTTTCCCGTTTATTTTATTAATTGTAGTTTCTGTTTTCCAGTCATATAAACCTATCTCAATATTAATTTAAGTCCTTGAATTATGGGAAGTATGTTGCTTAGTTAAACTGAGTATTCTACGTATAGGTGGAAATTAAAAAATAATAATAACATGGATTTATCACCATATGGAATATGAGAGTAAAAATATGTGATAAAAAAAAAACACTTTGTGAATAATGATAATATATATATTGCTTTGCAGAAAAATGATACCAGAAGGAAGAACTCAAACTACTAATATTGAAGGTCATATGGACAATAATATAGTAACCGCTATTGAACAAATGGCTGCGGCCATACGTGCACAATCAGAAGCAACTACCAACGCTATAAGGGAACAAGCTGCAGTCACGGCTAATCTAGTTCAACTACTTCAAGGAGCTGAATATGAACGCCTAAGCCATGGAGAAAGTGAAGAAGTAGAAGTAATGGAAGAAAATCCAGGCGAAGGAAACCAAGTCATCCCAAACCCAACACTAAAATCCTATAGTGAATTTAGAAAAACCAACCCACCATCTTTTAAAGGAGAATACAACCCAAAAATAGCTGATGAGTGGTTAGAGCAATTAGAAAAAATCTTTGAGGTCCTAGGATGTAGGGATGATCAGAAGGTTTCATTTGCTACTTATATGTTAGTAGGAGATGCTCATAACTGGTGGAAAGAAGTTAAAAGGGCAAGAGAGTTTGATAAGGTAACATGGGGGGAGTTCAAGAATATTTTTCTAGAAAAATATTTTCCAGAAAATGTTAAGAATGAGAAAGAAATTGAGTTTTTACAACTTTCCCAGGGAATGATGACCATAGATCAATATGTAGCCAAATTTGAGTCACTTTCCAAATATTCATCATGCTTACTCAATAACCCTGATAGAACCTGGAAAGCTAGAAAATTTGAGGCGGGGCTACGATGGGATATACGTCAAGCAATTATTGCCTTAGAAATTCGGAACTTCTCATCCTTAGTAAATAAGTGTCGGGTAATTGAAAAATCTCTTAAGGAAAAAGATAGGGAAATTCATAAGAATAAGAATATATAGTTGGGAAAAGAATAAAAATGTGGGAGTACAAAGGAAAAATTTTAAACCACCTGTAGGGAGAGCAAATGGATTTCAATTTTCTTGTAATAAATGTGGTAGATTTCATGGAAACCAACCTTGCCATTTTGGGCAGAAAGTATGTTATATTTGCAAGAAACCTGACCACTTTGCAGGAAGTTGTCCTCTAAACCAAAGGAAAACTCTACAAGGACCTGAGATAGCTCAGAAACCAATAGCAAAGGGGAGAGTCTACACAATAAATGGTGAAAATGTTAATGAAACTTCAAATCTGGTACAAGGTATGTGTTATATACAAAATGTTCCATTACTTGCCCTATATGATTCAGGAGCTACCCATTCATTCATAGGTAATACTTGTGTGGAAAAATTAAATCTGCCAATATCGGAATTGCCATTTCAACTTAGTATCTCTATGGCTACAGGAAAGGAAACCAATAGTAACTCCATCTGTTTAAATTGTCCTGTTCAAATTGATAATCATTGCTATATGGCACATCTTGTTTGTTTACCTTTAAAGAATATAGATGTCATCTTTGGTATGGATTGGCTTACTCAAAATAATGTTATAATAGATTGTGCTCAAAAATTAGTGATTTTTCCTTCAAACAATTATTCTACCTTAAACCATCTTGCTAATCATCCTGAAAATATGAGTATTGAAGAAGTAAGAGTGAAGGAGAAATTAGAAATTGAAGAAATAACTATAGTCAGAGAATTTTTAGATGTGTTTCCTTCTAATATAACCACCCTTCCTCCTAAAAGAGAAGTAGAGTTTTCAATAAATTTAATTCCAGGAACTAAGCCTATATCTATTGCACCATATAGAATGTCTCCTCTAGAATTGAAAGAGCTGAAAACTCAAATAGAGGATTTATTAGAAAAGAAATTTATCCGACCAAGTGTTTCACCTTGGGGAGCACCTGTTTTATTTGTCAAAAAGAAAGATGGAAGTTTTCGATTATGTATAGACTATAGACAATTAAACAAGGTGACTGTAAAAAATAAATATCCACTTCCAAGAATTGATGACCTTTTGGATCAGCTAAAAGGAGCTTCCATTTTTTCAAAAATTGACCTTAGATCAGGATATCACCAAATAAGAATTAAGGAAGAAGATATCTCAAAGACTGCCTTTAGAACTCGATATGGTCACTATGAATTTTTAGTAATGCCTTTTGGGTTAACAAATGCCCCAGCAGTATTTATGGATTACATGAACCGGATCTTTAGGCCTTATTTAGATCAATTTGTTGTAGTATTCATTGATGATATTCTCATTTATTCTAAATCCTTAGAAGAGCATAGTAGGCACTTGCAAATAGTTCTCCAAACCTTGAGAGAGAAAGAGTTGTACGCAAAATTTGAAAAGTGTGACTTTTGGCTTAATAAAGTAAAATTTTTAGGTCACGTAATCTCAGGTGAAGGTGTATCAGTAGATCCTGATAAGGTAAAAGCTGTACTTGATTGGAAGCAGCCTGAAACTATCACTGAGATAAGAAGCTTTTTAGGTCTAGCAGGTTATTATAGAAGGTTTATCAAAGGATTTTCACAACTAGCATTACCTTTGACAAAACTAACCAGAAAAGGGATTCCATTCATATGGACTATCGAGTGTGAAACAAGCTTTAAAATTTTGAAAGAAAAATTGACTACATCTCCAGTATCAGTTTTACCTAATCCCCAGGAAAATTTTGAGGTATATACAGATGCTTCTAAGAAGGGTTTAGGATGTGTTCTAATGCAACAAAACAGAGTGGTTGCATATGCATCTAGACAACTACGACCTCATGAAGAGAACTACCCCACACATGATCTAGAACTAGCTGCCATAGTCTTTGCTTTAATAATTTGGCTACATTATTTGTTTGGAGCTAGTTTTGAGGTTTTTAGTGACCATAAAAGTCTCAAATATCTTTTTGACCAAAAGGAACTTAACATGAGACAAAGAAGATGGATGGAGCTACTAAAGGACTATGACTTTAAACTTCGTTACCACCCAGGAAAGGCAAATGTGGTTGCAGATGCCCTAAGTAGGAAAAAATTACAAGTAGCATTTTTCATGATGAAGGAAAGTCAAATGATAGAATATTTTAGGGATTTAAGACTCTCCATAGCTGTCTTACCCAATAGCCTACAACTAAATGAGCTAAAAATAAAAAGTGACTTAAAAACTCAAATACTTGAATCACAACAAAAGGATGAATTTCTTCAGAGTCGATTAGGGCACGAAGGATTTACGCAAGCTTTAGATGAAACCATATTGTTTCAAGGACGATTATGTGTACCTAACATAGGAGATATTAGAGAGAAAATTTTGGAAGAAGGACACAAAAGCAAATATACCATCCACCCGGGAACAATCAAAATGTATCATGATATAAAACAAATGTATTGGTGGCCCGGAATGAAGAAGGAAATTGCAGAATTTGTATCAAAGTGCTTAATATGTCAAAAAATTAAAATAGAACATCAAAAACCTTATGGACTACTTCAACCATTGACCATTCCAGATTGGAAATGGGACAATATTACTATGGATCTGGTGGTAGGTCTCCCTAGAACAAAAACTGGAAAAGATTCTATTTGGGTAGTTGTGGATAGATTAACCAAATCAGCCCATTTTATACCAATTAAAGTAAACTATTCTCTGGATCAATTTTCTCAATTGTTTGTTAAAGAGATAGTAAGATTACATGGAGCCCCTTTAAGTATTGTTTCTAATAGAGACCCTAGATTTAGATCTAGGTTTTGGGAATCATTGCAGGAAGCTTTTGGTACAAAATTACATTTTAGTACTGCATATCATCCCCAAACAGATGGTCAATCAGAGCGCACCATTCAAACCTTAGAAGATATGCTTAGAGCTTGTATTTTTGAGCAAGGGGAAGATTGGGAAAAATATATATCATTAATTGAGTTTGCATACAATAATAGTTATCATTCCAGCATTGGGATGGCGCCTTATGAAGCCCTTTATGGAAGAAAATGTAGGTCACCTTTGTGTTGGTTTGAGGTAGGTGAAAGAAATATATTAGGTCCAGATTTAGTTCAAGATACCTCAAATCAATTGAAATTGATTAAAGAAAAGATGTTGGCAGCCCAAAGTAGACAGAAAAGTTATGCAGATCAAAGAAGGAAACCAATAGAGTTTGAAGAAGGATCACATGTATTTCTTAAAGTAACACCTACTACAGGTATAGGGAGATCTCTTAAGGTAAAGAAATTAAGCCCAAGATACATTGGACCATACCAAATCATTAAGAGGATAGGACCCGTGGCATATCACATTGCACTACCTCCTAGATTGTCTAATATCCATCCGGTATTTCATGTCTCTCAACTCTGAAAATATGTCCATGACCCTTCACATATAATCACGGAGGAACCCTTACAAGTAGCAAGGAATTTGATATATCATCCAAGACCTAGTATGATTGTGGGCAAGGATACAAAACAACTACGTCGAAAGAGTATTCCTTTAGTTAAAGTAATATGGGAAGGTCTTACACCAGAAGAAGCTACTTGGGAGTTGGAGGATGACATGCGACAGAAATACCCTGAATTATTTCAACAAGGTAAATTGTTTTAAATTTCGAGGGCGAAATTTTATTTAAGAGGGGAAGAAATGTAACATCTAGAAATATATGTGTGTATTAGTAATTAGTAATCATATAAAAATAAAATAAATGTATATATATATATTAGAATTATAATTAGATAATAATGTAAATTTAGAAAGATAAAGATAAAAATAAAATAAATAATAATAATAAATAGAAAACTAGGAAAACATAGAAGATAGTGGTTGAGATAGTGGTGGAGATAATTATGCAAGTATTATTACAACATAAATAATAAAGAGAAAAATAAAACAAACAAAAAAATGTTTATGTAATAATGAACTAAGGGATGAGGTCATGAATTCTAGAAACATATTCAGATAAAATCTAATGACTTGGCAGAAGGATAATCATGTATTTACTGCATGGTAATTCTAAAAAGAGAGAGAGAGAGAGAGAGAGAGAGAGAGAGAGAGATGGATAATATATATATGCACGTTTAAAACTTAAGTCAAGAAAGGAAAAAGAGAAAAACTCTCAACAAAAAACTGTCATATTCTCTAAAAGGAAAGCGTAAGCGTATACAGTGAACAATCAGAGAAACGAAGATTCTATGGTGAAAAGGAAAGGTAAGTCCTTTTACCATGACTTACTGAGTGATAAACCTGCAAACATATATATGTATTATTTCTTATTTTATTATTTCTTTTACTCTTTTGTTTTGCTTAGTCAATTAAAATAAACAAAATAACTTATTTATCTAAAACATTGTTTGAACCATCCTTGTTTTAAAAAAAAAAAGGGAAAAAACGAAATACATCAACTACAAATGTGATTACTATTTCTTCCACTGTTTTCTCATCAATTATAGGAGTATGCGTGTGTGGTTATATAATTATTAATTGAATTTCTTTTGTTCTTCTTTCATCTATTTTCATATGAATTTATATATTAATATTTGTGAGAAAATTTCCAGATATATTTGTGATTGCTATGTGCTTATAAACACCAAAGAAATTCTATTTGGATTTCTTATTGATTGTGGATCCACCTAGGGGACGCCCTAGTATTTGTCTTTGTGACCATGGTGTTTGAGAAATCTACAAAATTATCTGGGCATATTCTCTCATATTTTCTAATTATGCAGGATAAAAGAAAATGATTTCTGCTATAAGCAGCTGAAGTATTATTGGTTATAAATTTTATTTTTATCACTCATATTTTCGTAATACTTCAGATGCCATACACCAAGGTTGAGATTCTGATAGAGTGGGAACAAATAGGGCCGTTTCAAGTCTTCCAGAACCTACATATCATCACTGTAAATCATGTTGATCCACCTGCCCCAAATCCACCTTCAACCCCTCCCTTTGATTTCAACGAGTTCTTTAGCCCAATTGAAAATGGTCCTGTTAACCCAAATGAAGATCCTATGGTTTTAGCTAGTATTTCAACAACAACTGTTATTCCAGAGTCAAATGATCCCGTGAATGAGTCCAATGATCCTGTGAATGAAGAGCCAGCGCCAAATTAGGTTTTAATGGAAGATATTGGTAGTTCTAAGTATGGTGTGAGATAAATAAATAAAAGAGAATGGGGTGACATGTAAATAGTTCTTGTATATGTGTGTTCTCTTTTGCTTATATGGTGTGTTCATGTTTTGTAAAATATCTTGAACTGGAGTGTTATGTAAAATATCAATATAAATAAAGTATGAATGTTTGTAATGGTGTTGGTGCTTTTATTATTTTTCTGCGTTAGATTATTTAATCAGTTATGTTTTACATGATAGAATTCTCAAATTCATAAACAAAATATTTAACAATAATTGAATGAATAGGTTACTCCTATTATTTCCAAAGAAAATAAATATATATAATCCTATTATTTAGGATAATAATAGAAACGAAAATAATACTCCTATTTTATAGATGTTACTGTTTTATATGGCATGAAAGATTATTTTTATTTTATATTTGTTATTCTATTTATTTTGATCAAGGCTTGAAAGTTTCCCATTTTATGTGTATACTATTTTCATTTTAACGAAAAAAAAAATGGCCAGCCAATTTACAAATAAAGTATAAATATATAGATATTTTAGAATTTCTTAGTAAATGATTTTCCTTATTTAAAGTAAGTGAAATAATTTATTTCAAGGAGTTTTACGTGGCTTTATTATCTTGATTATTTAAACTAAAAAAAAATGATCTGTAAATAATATAAAAATTTAATTAATAAAGAAAGGAAATTAAAAAAATAAATGAAGGGTTTTTACACTTGGCTGATTTATTCCACATGAAATTGCACATCATATATAACTGTTAGAAGGCGGCTTATATTCAAAGTTTTAAATCTCAAACGAATGCCATCACCAAAGATGTTTGTCATGTTCTACAAAGATTTAGATTGATATCCATGGAAGATATGATTGCTTTTGATGATTTACGTCATCTATCTAGTAGTTTTTAATATGTAAAAATTTTCTTTTCATAATATCATTTTACTTTATATTAAAACATATATATATATATATATATATATATATATATATATATATATATATATATATATATATATATATATATACTCCCTCCATTCCTAAATATAAGATCACTTTAGCAAATTTGAAGAGATTAAGGAGGACATTCCAAGGAGTTAGGATTACATGAAATTTCCAAAATATCCCTCACTTAAGTTTTAAGTATCCTCTCACCTTCTTCAAACCACTATTTTATGGGTGAATGGAGTATAAGGGTATTTTGGGGAACACATGAGTAAAATTAGAAAGTGATCTTATATTTAGGAACAAGTTTTCCTCCCTAAAGTGATCTTATATTTAGGAACGGAGGGAGTATATATATATATATATATATATATATATATATGTATGTATGTATGTATGTATGTGTGTGTGTGTGTGTGTGTGTGTATGTATGTATGTATGTATGTGTGTATGTATATGTATATGTAGAGATGGAAAATTATTATTTATATTAAACTAAATCCTCCTAATTAATGCGTGAGTGTAGATTATATGAAAAAAATAAAGTCCTTCTCTATTACATATTATACAAAAAGTTAATTACTAAAGAATCACAAATAATAGCAATAAAAAACCGGATGCACGTGTTATCAAAAAAAAAAAAAAAAAAAAACCGGATGCACGTAGTCATGTCACAGTATCATATATTTTAAATTAATCTTGAATACATGGCAGGAAATAATACAACCCATTACGTGTATCTCTACTACTTTAATATGATATGATAAAGGTATAATTATTAAGTAAACTGATAAATGAATAAACAAACACATACGCTATTTTTTTCTCCATCAAACCAATTACGTTTATATTAAATTAGTTAACCCATCCAATTAAAATGAATCTGAATGTATTATAAATGAGCATTTTGAGATCTGAAATTCCTGGCGGCTTTTATTTCCAGAACCCATTAAAATATCCTCCTCCACCAATTAATATTATTAAATGTCATGACTTTTTATATTTGAAAATCTTGACATAATCCTAAATATGAAACGCCGAACATTAATTTATACTCCTACATATAAGATAGTATTTGAAAATCTTGACTTAATCCTAAATATGAGGACCCACTCTCTTATGTCTGCTTAGGGGTGGGAATAGCCCAGGCCGGCTATCAGGGGCCTATGACTTGGACCGTTAAGGCCTTGGACCGGCCTCCTTATATCCAGGCCAGGCCCAGGCCCAGGCTTTTTCTTTTGAACTGTTTTGCTTAACAGACCAGTCTCAGGCTTGAGAAAAAAACCTATTAGCCTATCAGGCTGGCCTATTAAGAATTTAAATAATATTTATTTAAATAAAAAATTATGTTACTATATTAATTGATGTTATTTTTATTAATTTTTAATATAAAATTACAATTATATCATCTTCTATTCTAGTGTATTTATTGTCGCACATTCTCTAAGCATTCATTCAAATGATGTTACCCACCATTCATATTTCTAAACCTCTTATTGAGTATGTTTAATTAATCAGGCCTCCTAACAGGCTAATAGTCAGGCCAGTCCAGGCCACAGGCCAGGCTCAGACTTAAAAAATTGTCTGTAATAGGCCACAGGCCAGGCTCAGGCCGATCAATTATACCACAGGCCAGGCCATTTTGTGACCAGGCCAGGCCAGGCCTGGACCATTCCCACCCCTATGTCTGCTGCATTAACTATTTCTTTCTCATAATACATCTATTTATTGGGCATTTGTATTTCTACTAATTGAATTCTAGTCATTTTACCACATTTTTAAATACTACATATTATTTAAAATAACTGTAAGTATGTTATGTCACTCTTGATATAGATTATAAATAAATAATAAAGAGAATAATTACTATCGATATGCATATAACCTTGCGAAAAATTATGGTGACATATACGCAATTTCTCTCTTTAGAATTGTTATGGATCGGATCATATTATCTTTTAAATTTATGCAATTACTATTTTGTTTTACAGAACTAATATTACTATATATAACAGAATTTTACTAAATGGAATAAGAGATGCTACTGTAAATGGTAGGGTGTCAATTTCATATGAATTTAGAGTTTATAAAGTTTTATTATTTATATTTAATACAAAATGTTATACAATAATATTTGCTCATAAAAATAAAGGTTAGAAAGATTAATTATTTCTGATGCATCGCTTTTGATTATTAAAATAATGCATTAGTCAATTTCAAACCATGGTTATCAAATCAGGATACGAATCTTGAATCGAAAACCTCATTTTTTTTATTCGTGAATCGAATCGAATCGTGAATCGTAGGATTCACAATCAAATATAGAAGATAAAATATTTACAATTTTTACCTTAAAAATCAAAGGTATAAAATATCAAAAGACATATAACATTTCATAGAAATAACATATAAAGAGCATACATGAAAATAAACCATAAGGGAGTTTAAACAAGTCCCAAATTTAAATCAACGAAGTCATTGTCAGAGTCATTGTCACATTTCAAAAATCATAACTCAATAAAATGTATTAAACAAATCAATTTTTATATTTAACTTAATTAATAAAAATAAGAGTCTTTTATTTTTTAAAACAAAATAAAACAAAATGGAGGGAGCAAGTCACGTGGTCAGCCTAAGAAAAAGAAATGATGAGTTGGCTCATGTGTTTTTACTCTTTATTCTTTATCCTATTAGTATAACATAAAAGAAAAACAATGCACTTTAATAACCATTAGTAAAAGAAAGATATTTTATATCTTTATCTTCCTTCTTCGTGTCTCCTTATTCTAAAGCATCACCTTCTCAACTCAGTTCAACATCTTTAATCTAGTTAGCACACACTTTTTTTCCAATATATTGAAGCAAAAAAAATTACATAAGCGGTGAGCATTTAACATTTAGCTAATCTTTCCTCTATCTTCTCTTTCCCTTGGAGCCATGTTCATTTTTTCTTGGTGTGCTTTAAATTGTTCGGCTTTATCCATCGGAACTAGTCGCCTAAGTTCTCGATCGACGGTCCGACCGATTGAACCGTCCGGATTGATCCGGTTTAAACATCACTGCTTTGCGCCCACAAAGCCACAAAACGATGTCGTCGAAGAAACTCCCAGAATCGAAGGAATCGTCCTTGTATCTAGATTCATAGGATTTTAAACATATCTTAGGATTCAATATGAAATTCCAGATACTTTTAGATACACAACATGATTCGAATTTTTTTCCTTCAATTTTGTATCGCATCGTAGAATACGTATCTCGAATCGTAAGATTCTAACTACCATGTTTCAAACAAATTATATAAAACAAAATCTAATAGTTGTGATAAAGTATTCAGAGTTTGGCGATCAAAATTCCATATATATGCAACTTTGATTTAATTTTTGTGACATCCCATTCTCGTGCGTTAATGTTGGCTTCACTTAGACAATACTCCCTCCAGTCCTAAATATTAGATCTAATTATTTTTTCTAGAAAATCCTTAAAAAGCAAAATAAGTTAATCATAAATTGATTTACCTAATTTTTCTCTTAAACTAGTTTATTTTATTTATAAACTAATGAATAATCTAAAAATATATCAAATATCTCATCATTTAATAACCTATTTCGCAACTTTAATCTCTAAAAAAAAATCAATTAGGTCTTATATATTTATTAGGACTGGAGTTAATATAAACCTGATGTTCGCAATTGTTATCCGTTTGGGAGACTAATTTTAGGGATTTTCAATATGAGGAAGATGAATGCAATAATACAAATCTATTACAAATCATTGAAAGAGTAATTTTTAAGTGAACTCGATTTTCCATGTCATTTAATTTATAATCTATCTAATTAAGGAGTAGATGTTTTAATATGACTAGAATCCCTAAAACTTATTTGTCAAATAATTGTTTTCAACTTGCAAACCTAAAAAAATAAAATAATATTCTATTTGACAAAAAAATTTAAGAACATCTAGTCATGTTAAAATACTCATGTCACACCTTAAATATTTAGTTGTATTGGGGAGACCATAAACAGTACGACAAACTGCACTACATAAAAATTTGTTATGATTGAATATGAAATTATTTTGATACTCCCTTGGCTACTAATCATGAAACTACTTTGACTTTTTAGACAATTTAATGATATATAATTAATCACTTTATATTGTTTATATCTATCTTTTTTCTCAAATTAAAACTAATTTATTCTACTTATAAACTAACATATAATCTAATTATATGTGACAAATTTTATAATTTAGTGGTCTAATTCCTTAATTTTTAAAGAAATTAAATAAATCATATATTTAGGACCAAATGAAATATTGTTTTTTAATATGTTCGAGTCATTGTGATATTTTCAGTTTGTAGTATATATATGGGTAGATAGTTGGCTCGTTTTTGTAAAAAAAATATCATGCCTTCTCTTCTCCTGTAATATCTATCAATTATTTACGTGTTATAATTTAAAATAAATAGTTTCTTCTCCATGCTTTTTACCGTATGAGGAAAATAAATAATTTTGAGAAATAAAAATATCAGTTAGGTTAATTGTTTGTAAAATAAATGGTTTTGTTAAAATTTTGTCATTGGTATTCTCTTTAGTGGTGAATAAAAAAAGTATTCTCTTTAGTCATTTACATCAGCAGTTACTCATCCATTTACCTATTAATTAAAAGTTAAAACATACATTGAAGTATTAGAGAGGGAATAATTTATTTTTGGGGCCACATATAATAGTAGTTGTCCTTCATTTGAATTACTCATGGGGTATAAGCAATTATGCTTCTGGGTGTCCATGCTTGAACGAATTAAAGAAGCAATTATTGTTGAGAAAAAAATTATTTAACAAATAAACAAACTTTTCGACATCAATTGAATAAAAAAAGTTACTAAGTAATTGCTGCTCACACAACCAACTTGTAAATAAAAAGTGATCCAATTATTCTCATAAAACAATTGATCCATTAGTTAACATTATCTATACATGTTTTTATATGTAACTTCATTCACATAACTTATATGCAACAAAAAAATAATAAGAGCAATGATATGAAAATATCTTAATCAATATTATAGTCAAAACACTTTATTTAAAAGTGGGCAAATCACAAAACATAAAATGTTGGCAAAATCCCATATGGAGCCAAAATAAGGATGCCAGATGTTATCTACATATCTGGATCTAGTTTTGACCGGCCACTCCATTTTAATTTATAATGATAGTATTTTTTGTCTTTTTCATACATTAGCATAGATGCAAACCCTCATTATGAGGGTAAGCTGTTGACTTACTATCTATTTTTTCTATTTCTAAACAAGTTGATCATACTTAATTGTTGTTTCTATATATACAAAATCGGCTAACTTGTCATCATTGTCTCAGTTCCACTTGTACATATGCTTAAAGCCTTAAATTGAGAAAAAAAACAACACAGCAACACATAAAATATATGCTAGTTTTATCTTTCTCTCCTTCGCCACCTTCTTTGTCTCCAGCAATAATGTTCTTCGTATTTGTAGTGTCAAACTTGGAGTGATAAATTGGCTCACGGTTTCTTTTATTCGTTCTCGTTTAGTTGCAGTGATTGTCTTATATATGTGCTTTCTGGGGTTTTACCATTTATGTGTTTTTTTTACTTAGATAAATTGTGTAAGTAAAATCTTCTAAAATATAAAGAAACGGCCAAATTAAATTAAAATGCACATATATTATTTTACATTGCTTTTATAAATTTTCTTCTTAAAAAGATTCACCAATACACGAGACATTTTTCATGTCGGTTTTAGGGAATTTTCATGTCATTCTTTTTTTTAAAGGGTTAATATAACTTTTGGTCTCTATAATTTACCTCAAGTTTGGTTTTAGTCCCTGGAGTTTGAACCAAGAGGTTTTGGTCCCTCAAATTTGATCCGTTAGCACAGTTAGTCTCTGAAGTTTCACAAGGACTTGAATATGAGTTAACGGTGTTAAATATGCTGACATGTCGCTAACGGTGTTAAATATGATGATATGGCAAGATGACTAGGAAAGATGATGTGGCAAAATAAAATAAAATATAAAGTTAAAATTGAAAAGAAAAAAACTCTCTCACTCTACCCCTACCCCCACCCCACGACCCCACCCCCTTCCCAACACCTCCATCACTCCCTCCCCATGTCTCCCCTCCCTCCACCACCAACAGCCACGTCGGTAGCGGAGGCTCACCGCCGGCCACCACCGGCGCCGGCGTAACATGCGCCGCTTCCACCGTCAGCTCCATCACCAAAACCACCGCTCCGCCGCCGCCACTGTCGGCATCTTTGCCGGATTTGTCTAACTTCAAAAACACCTCAAAATTTCTTCTTCTTCTAGAGCTATTTTTATTTCTTTTTGCATCATACTCAGTTGTATTTGGAGTTAATGAAAGATAAAAAAGACAAGTTGAAAATGTTGAGATTAGATTGTAATGGTGGCCATGAAACTAGAAGAGATAAGCCACGAATGGACAAACTTAAAGCCCCAGGTACTGTGTTGATTCAAACCCATCTTGACGTATGCCAAGTTTCAATCTTTTTTATGCTGCATTCATTTATTTACTTTTTTTCTCTTTATTTTCTTCTTAGGCTCTATTTAGTTGAGGTTTTGTAGGGGAGGTGAGAAGAGGGTCGGCGGCGGCGGCCACCACGGCGGCGCTGTCACAGTGGTTTTGGTGTTGGAGCTGACGGTGAGGTGGCGCATGTTACGCCGGCTCCGGTGGTGGCTAGCGGTGAGCCTCCGCTGCCGGCGTGGCTGTTGGTGGTGGGGGGAGGGGAGTCATGGGGAGGGAGTGATGGAGGTGTTGGGAAGGAGGGTGGGGTCGTGGGGTGGGGGTGGGGATGGGGTGAGAGAGTTTTTTTCTTTTCAATTTTAACTTTATATTTTATTTTATTTTGCCACATCATCTTTCCTAGTCATCTTGTCATATCATCATATTTAACACCGTTAGCGACATGTCAGCATATTTAACACCATTAACTCATATTCAAGTCCTTGTGAAACTTCAGGGACTAACTGTGCTAACGGATCAAATTTGAGGGATCAAAACCTCTTGTTTCAAACTCCAGGGACTAAAACCAAACTTGAGGCAAACTATAGGGACCAAAAGTTATGTTAACCCTTTTGAAAAAAAAGTTTTCGATGCACAAAAATGAAAAATTAGCTACAAATCTGCCTTATAAAAAGGAAACAACATTTGTTCATGAAGATTCAGGCACAATATCTCTGTAAATATCGATAGTTTTCTTAATAAAAGACGTTTTTCCTTCTTCGGAAACAACCTCCATTTAAAATTCAATGGCTAAGAAACCATGTTCATTTTATAAAAGAAATCAGACATGGCTTCTACATAATTAAAATTGAGTAACGAGGTCCATCTCTCCTTTGATGAAAACAGCCAGATTGGTTCTCGTCCACCTTTAATTTCTTGCCATGCATGTGTGCATCTATAGGACGTTAAATAATAATCATCCTCTGTTTGTAGTTGTGTTTTAGAATGAATTTTGAAGCAGGATAATCCATAACCATGTTTAGTAATTATTAATAGTAGAAAATGTATAGCAAAGCTAAAGATAGAGAAGATGGAGCTTTATTATGAAAGTGACTAGGTCACCAACAATAGTAAATGGAGCGTAAAATTGCATTAATGACCATATCGCGAACTTGACGAAGTTTGTTGATATTACAATGGAGCGTAACTGTTAGTGTGTCGTTGTCGTATAGTCGTTGATACTAATTAGCCATTATAAGGGAGTAACTGTTGTTGTGTGTCTCGCTTTTGTGGTAAGTGTACTCAATACTGAATTCTTACCTTTGTGTGGATTAATTAGACGTATCTTAGGCCTAACATTGTTTATGGGCCTACAGTAACTATAGCATCATCCTTTTGAGCAATAGACATAAAACAAGTGCTATATATTATTACCCCAATAATTCTTTTGATACATTATGATTGAAATCCATCAAAATTGGCCAAAATTGATCGAACTGATAGTTGATTATCACCAGGCAACCTACGTACCGCTGCACAAGGGTTTTGGTAAAAATAGATAGAATACTCTTTTTTATAGAAAAGAGTATTCTATCTTTAATGGAAAAAGAAAAAAGAAAGAATACCCTGAATTAGTATTCCGTGAACAATTTTAATTTACATTTTAAAGAAATTTAATATTTAGCAATAAAAAAAATTTAAAGTACTATTACACATATGGGTCCGGAAGAATTATGAGATATTACTTCTGGTCTTAAATATAAGATTCCTTTGATTTTTTGTCAAAATTAATGAATTAAATTATTTCTTTAAATTATAACATATATTACATGTAAGTATATTATAGGTTAGTTTATAAGTATAATAAATTAGTTTTGAGCAAAATAGGTAATTATTAATATTTTAAATTGGTTAATTTTACATCCTTAAATTCTCCAATTAAAAAAGTTAGAGTGGTTTCATAATTAATTAGGACCGGGTTTGGCAAACACCTTTAAAATATTTACAATCAATAGAGATAATTTTTAATTATAAAAAAATAGAGATACTTTTGAATGAACATTATAAATTTGGGAGACAATTAGTTAATTAAGGCTTTATATCTAAAACTAAAGTAGACCCATATCTAGCAACCGCTATGTGAAATTCCTTAATATATGTATATATTTTATATATTCTCACGCCAAGAATATTTAATTTATAATGATTTGAATTTTTGAATAACTACTAATTTTAAAAAACATGACACATACGCCCTAGACACTTTTATAATCATTTGTATAGAGTTCAACGGAAAGGGGGGATCACAAGTAAATAAAAATTAAAAGAAGTCAAAATTAATTGTTGAAAGCAAATATATATTTATTTATATGGAGAATTGTCAAAAAACAAAAAGAGATCAAAGAAGAATAAAATCTGTGGGGAGAGAATAGCAGAGGAAAGCACAAGAATGGTGATGTCTCTTTAAGTTATATGCATCTTCGTCTTCTAGAGTCCACTTTTGGTGTTTAGAACACATACCCTAATCGCTTTCTGGAAAAAAATAATGCAAGCAACATGCATCATCCACATCAATGGTGGGGGTTTCTCTACTTGCTTATAAAGCAACTCTTTGAAAGAGAGAGATGAATCTCACTGAATTATCTTTCTTTGCTGTGGTTACACACACACACATTTACTATTCAGTGGAGAATAAATAATACCGACCAGAAAGAGAGAAGGGTAAGCAGGAAAGAAAGAAAATAATATGTCTGCTCTCCTAAACATGTCATTAGATTCCACTCTCATAAAAAAGAGAGATGCCTATTCATTTGGTTTTCTTTTTAATTTGTGGTACCATTGAACTCTCAAGAATACGAATTTTCATGTATATATCGCAGTTCTGACTATTGTTATTTTTATTTAAATTTATTGGTTCTTATCACTTTACGTTTCCTTGTTTTCACTCACACACAATTGGTGGGTCGTCTTAATCCTGCAAAAAATCTATTCTAATCACTAATACACACACACGCACGCACACACACACTATTTATACTAATAATAGTTAGGATCAGATTAAAAATGATCTAAAACTACACATATTTAAATACCTTCACTGAATTTTTGACTATGAGCCTCCTATATGAAATTAAAACTTTTGAGATTTATCTCGTGTTCTTTTAAACTCATTTATAAGGAACCTTAGCATGTTTCATTAGATAAAACCTTAAAATTGCTAATTTTTCTTAAAATTCATAAAATATTTTCAATTTAAATTCTATTAATTAATATACGGACACTTTTTAAGAAGTTACAAAATTAAGTACACGTAAATTAAGGAGAAAATTGCACATTATAAGAAAAATTAAATAATTTGACTATTAAATAATAGCATAAAATGCCTCTTTGAATAGGACTGGAGGAGTAATTAAGATATCAAATTTACGTAATTAAGTAATAAACAATTGTATAAATAGAAAATGTATGGGAAGGGCATATATACCAATTATGATATGACAGATTCTAGATATAATAGGGTCATTGATATCTATGTGTGTGTCTCTACTTATCTTGAAGACAGTAGACAAAAGTATAGCAGGGACAATTTATGTGTGTAATGTGTGCCGCCTATGTTATTATCTTTATCTTTTAGTGTTCTGTCTCATGAGAATGTTTCTTCCAACTTACATTTTCTACTCACTTTTAACCTCTCATTTAGCATCTTCTTCCACCTCCCATTCCACTTCATTCATTTCATCAATTCCTATATTTAATAACCACTTTCTTTTTTGTGACCCGAATATATGCAGCTTTATTGTCCATGTTCCTACTTGTGAGTCATTTCATAAAAATTATTATAAATCAGTTCTTTTTTAATAATGAACTTACTAGTTATAACTAGCTAGTACTTACAGTGAAAATAAAGATTAAGGAGAGAAATGGTGAAGGACACCCAACTGGCCAACTTGAAGGGTTGGTGTAGTATGCCTCCGGATCTAGCTTCAAGAAACTATGTACGTATTGTATATTAGTGGAAGCCTTCCTCAGGTGTCATTCTTCTTCTTCTTGAGAAGTTTATGAAACAGAAATGGAACCTAATAAGGAAAAAGTCATTTTTTTATTAATTTTTAATGTGAAAATAAGGAAAAGCATTGCGAATGCAAAATTTAGATTAAATTGACTTAGTAACTAATTGCTAACTTGAATTAATTGGGATGACAACAACTTAATTGATTTTAATATGGAAAATTGGTGAAAATATGATATGCTGGAATAAACAAATTGAAATTAGACACAAAGGAGGTTTCCATGAAACAAGATGATATGGTGGTAAATGATGTCTTACTAATCATTGCTTCAAAACATCGTCAGGAAATTCTCAGACTAATTTACAAAAAACGCTAGAGCAATACATCTAAGCTAGGCTTAGGTTAGATGAATTAGTACTGGAATCTCGATTATCAATTCCTCTAATCTATGTTGATAAAGTACAAAAGCACATGTGAAATAATCAATTGCAAGGGGCTCCTAATCCAACAACCGGAATTCTGAAATGCTACTTAATTAATTCAAGGCTTTAATTCATTACTTAATCCTTAATAATGATGAACTATTGCTTTAGAATTGAAGCCTAATGCTCTCAGCAATTTGACAACTTAAAGCATAAACACCTTAATGCAATTACTTGACAACAATCAATCCAACAATAAAGAATCCTCAATCAAAGCATAAAATAACTCAAACATTCATTTAGAATCATGAATCCATAAATTTAAACAAATTTTCAAGTGTCTGAGGCACTATTGTCAAGAATAACAAAAAAAATTAAAGCTTAAGTTGTTTCTACCCCTCTTTGACAGAAGAATAAAATTTAGCAACCAAATGGGTAAACAAGTTTTAAAATCCTAGAAACAAATTCAATCATAAGGAAGAGAGTGGGAGAGCAGAGAACTCCCCTATTAAAGCTACAAGATCATGCTTTGGTCTCCATCACCAAGGATTGGGGATTATGTGATGAAAATGGAGGTGAATTGGGAGAGACAGGGGATTAGGGCGGGTTTGTGGATGTTTTAGAAGTGTCTAACCTTTGATTTTTCTCCAATTTTTGACCAAATATTTAATAGAAATTGGGTCAGGTGATGTGTAATTGATCTGGGCTGGATTTAGGCATGAAAAGATACTAATTTTGAACCTTCCACCTGCTAGTCGGCGACGAACCACTAATTAATTAATTTTTCTAACAAATTAAGTTTATTTCCTTCTTCAAATATGCTGTGGTCTTTTTCGCTTCGGTCCTTACAACCCTACAAATAAAATGAGAAAATGAAAAGAATTAAAAGCTCCTAAATTTTTTCAACAACATTTATCGCACAATTTTTGTCAATCAATCAAATTTGTAAGCTAATTTCAAGTGAATGATGTAGATATTAATTTATTATAATAAGGACTAAAATTGCATCTTTAATATGTTAACGACCTCATATTAATATATATAAAAATTACAAACATGTGGATTTGTCAATCTCCGTTTTTCTTTAAATCAAACTAACGGGGTTAAAATAAATAAGCACGAAAAGCACACATATCAAACTTCAATAAATAAACTGAATGTTAATACAAATATAAAGGATCAAACTGAGCTCATACATATTTTAGTCATTACTGTTGCATGTTCAAACTACGTAGCTGTGTATTATATTTAACCTATAAATATTAATTTAAAATAATTTATTTAATTTTCGTAACCAATTAAATCAAATTACTCAGTTTGATTTTACAGTATATTACACTACTTGATTAATTGAAAAATCCGAATGAGTGAATCACAGTCCAGATCTCAAAAGGAAGGACCAGTCATAAAACGACACACGCCCATACCAAAGATGTAAGATGAAGAATATATACACAACCAATAAGCGTGAATGTGCACTGTGACAAATGTGTATAAGAATTGACCAAAGAGAAAGAATGAGAGAGACCCATAACCGCGGGAACATTCACGTGGTTGCTAACATGTCTCACTCATCTTCACAAAAATCTAACTCAAAAGCCCTTGCACGTTAATCTCTGGACCCACACGCACGGACAAAAAACATATTCATTGTTATTTTAATATTAATTAGTAGTAGTATTTGTTTAATCACTGTACATATCATCACAATTAATTACAAAAATAGTAAGAAAATAAATGACTTATTGTTGGTGCCGTGTGCATTATACGTGGACTTGTGCCTCACATGGTTTCAGAAAATGCATTTAGATCAGGTGGGCAAAAAACAAAAAGAAAAGAAAACGAGTTTAGAGCTTAAATTTTGTTTATGTAATTAAACCGTACGTGTTTTAAGCATGAACAATTTGGGTGCTCATCATTTTTTGTGAGCACCCCAAACCCATTGATTTGTACTATTCAAATATGATTTGGCAATTCAAATTTATTTTCTTTCAAATTTTTTATTTTTATCAAAATATTTGAGTGTGTGTGTAATCTAAAATGAAAAATTACTCCCTCCTGTCTTAAATATAGGACATAGTTGACTTTTTTGAAAAATTCTAAATAAAAGCAAAATAAGTTAATTATAAATTGATTTACCTAATTTTTTCTCTTACACTAGTTTATTTTATCTATAAGTTATGGATAATCTAAAAAGTATCAAATATGTCATGATTTAATAACCTATTTTGTAACCTTAATCTCTCCAGAAAAAGTCAATTAAGTCTTATATTTAGGACCGGAGGTAGTATTAATTTTTGTAACACCCCAATTTTCAAATTAGGGATAGTAAAGAATTAATTAAGGTCTCACGATATCATTAGAGAATTACAAAGCAATTTAGAAAAATTAAATGAGGATAAATATATTTTAAGAAATTATTATACCTATTTTTGTTAGAAATTAAAGAAATAATAGATAGAGACTAAATTATTAATTAGAAATTTTATGAAAGATAGTTTAGAGCTTAGATAAAATATGGTGGGAGAAAGTATGTAAGTTGGTGGGTAGAATAATTTTACAAATTGTTTAAAGGTAGGGATTTAAAATAAGAATGTAAATAATATAAAGAAAGAAGGGTAAAATGGTCATTTCCGTGAAAATACTTGATACCCCAACTCTTGATTCTCTTCATCGTCATTTTCACTCCCTCCCTCTAAAAAAAAATGGCAGCCCTTTCTCTCTTCCTTTTTCATTCATTTCTTCCTCTGCCAGTCATGATTCTTGGTGATTTTCGGACCAAATCCAACATGCAATGATGGATTCAGCTTCAGGTGATCTTCCTCTTCATTTCTATACCTATTTTCCTTCGTTTTTGGTGAGATTGAGAGGGGGTCCGAATTGAGATTCTTAGTTTTAGGTTTCTACAATCATTAAAACACAATTTTGCTTTGATTCTTCATGTTTGTAGATGGATTTGAAGGTTACTTGGAGTTTTAGTTGAGTTTGTTGAAAAACCCCAAATTTGAGTGCTCAAATCCGATGGCTTTAGTGGTGTTTGGGGTTTGAAACTTTCATTTTATTGTTGTATGGGTTCATTTGAATGTTAATATGATATTGCATGTTTGTTTAATTAAAGTTTTGTTGATATGCAAGTTTGGACATTCTTCCTTTTCTATGGTTGAACTTAGTTTGATCTAAATGTTGGAAGTTGTTGTTTTTAGCTAATTAAATGGTGTTTTGGAACTGTTTGGTAAGGGTGTTGATAATTGGGAAGTTAAAAACCAATGTTTGAATATCATTGCACTTAAGGTGTTTGTTAAAATGTCTAGAAGAAACTTTTAGTGACTAGTGAAAGTTTTTCTTTCATTTGGGTATGATTCTACATGGTATATGATTTAGGAAAGTGAAATGAACTTTATATTGATTATTTTGTTGGTATTGTGTGTAGTACATAAATTTGTTATGGTGATTTGTTTGTTGCATGTATAGCTAGAGTTAAATGTATTGTTGGATGTGGTATTAAGAAACTTTATACAATTGTATTGTCATGGATGAATGGTTGGTGAATAAGGATGATTAGAATGGGTAATCAAGTGTGATATATAACTAGGCATACATGACTCCAAATATATTAATGTATAATAGTGATTATTTGGAAAGCACATGGATAAAATAAATGAGAAATCTTAGTGTTTTGGTAGGTGTGTCTCTATTTTAAACTAGGATAAAAAAAAGAAGAATGATGATGAATGTTTGTTGTTTCTAAGCTAATTGGGACTCTTGTTGTTGTATGTATTGGCCGAACTACTTGTTACCATGTGAGATGCTTTGATTATTGTTTTACTTGGAGAATTCTAAAGCATGTTTTAACTTGTCAAATATACTTGTGTTTGGTGTTGTTGGTTAATAAATTAACTTGCATGGCTTGATAACGTATTTGATTATGCAAGTTTTAATTCTTGAAAGAAATTGAATTGGAAAGCATAGTTGGATATCTTAAAATTTCAGGGAAATCAATTGTTAGTCAAAACTGATTTGTTTGTGTCAATGTGAATTGATATTTTTTTTATTATGATACATGTATGTGTGTGTGCATATGAAATCTGATTTGAAAGGATGTTTAAATGAAAGGCTTAAAAGGGAATCGGGTAGTATTATAGGTTCGATAGAGATGTTTTGTACAAAATAGTTACTTATATCTATTATTACTTTAGGTAATAATAGGAGAGTCTGGCAAAGAAGTACTTGGAAGCATAGTGAAGAGAAGATAGCAGGATGACAGGTAACAGTTTAATTCAATAGTAATAAGCGCGCATGAATATTTTGTTTTTAAAGCATGATAATGTTTACCCAAGAGGAATGAGGTATATTTATCTCAGATAGATAAATAAGAAAGTAGAGTACTCTAGGCATCAGGTGGGTCGCTCCCCCTATGCCAAACATTTACAGAAACCCTGCAGGTACAGAATACCTCCATTAATTAACGAATATATCGTTAAAAATGGTTGGTATAAAGAGGGAGGCAGGTTCCAATAAGAGATTGGAAAGAGGCAGGTTCCAACAAGAGGTTGGAAAGAGGAGAATATTATCATGATTTAAAGGTAAACTATTGAAATAAACTGTTATTGGGATTCTTTGAATCTCACTGTTGTTTTAAAATGTTTTTACAGATAAGCCGGGAGAAGTTAATTCCGAGGGAAGCTCTAGGAAGGTAGGAAGGATGCTTGTTAGGCCCGAAGCTCAATAGTTAGATATATTTGTATTATATATTAGTTGTTATATATATTCTTATACAAGTTTATAACTTGTGATGTATATAGGTATAGGCTATCACCTGCGATAGCCGAATTATATTATATAAAATTGTAATAGTTAGACTTAAATATGTTAAGTATTTAGTAACAATAGATAGTATAGGTGTATAAAATAAAACTAAGTAGTGACTACTAATTTAGCTATTTAATGAATTTATAATCCGCTGCGAATTTCAGGAAACAGATATAATTTCATAAATTGTTTAGGAGCCCAAGTTTATGTTGGAAATTCTTTTAATGTAGTTTTTGAAATAGAAAAGTTTTAATTTATTCATATTTTTGGGCTTCTAACATTAGAAAGTGGTTATAAATTGATTAGAAGGCTATAAGTAGAGTTATAAACAGCTAGGATTTTACATTTGGTATCAGAGCAAGGATTCTGGCATAAGATAGCTAGAATACCTTACTCGTATAGACATAGTTATGAATGACATTGGAACACCTTCAGTAAACTTTAGGAAACATCATGATAGTAATAGGTGGTGAGGAAGTAGAAGTGTGTTTTGTGGAGAACCAAATGACTATGAGTGTTAAGCCAAGTGATAGGATGTAAGATTTTATATAGTTGGAATTTGATAGACTATACTAGTAGTTAGACTTTATAGGACTTTGAAGACAAATTGATGATTGATGTTAAAGGAGGATTATTCTATTAGAGCAATTTACCAAAGAAAAAAAAATTTGATTGAGAATTTGAAATCATTGAATTAGGTTAAAAGGTATAGGATGAACATTTAGGGAATTTCAAAAATCATTTAGTTGATAGAATAGATTTCAATAGTTTCATGTTCCTTAAAAAATATAATAGGTGATTGAGTGATTTTAGAAGAACTTAGTTAAACTTTGAATGAAATGGAGAATAAGAGATGTATTATTAGGAAATGAGGTTGGAATCATGGATTATTTGCTTATTTGAGGAAAAATATTTGAATACACATATTAAAGGTATGGAATTCAAATTTAAGGTATTTGATTATATAATTGAGAGTAATTTGATAGTAATGTATTATAGGATTATGAGGTTGCAAGGGCCTAGAAGTATTCTTATAGAGTTATTAGCCAAGGGAATTCTGAATTTTTGACTTGTAGATAAGTTTGTAAAATATTGCTGAAGTTAGAAGAAGTAGATATGAGAGATGGATAAGAATTTAGGAGAAGATTGACAGAATGAGGATTTTTCTTTGGGGTCTTGAGTATAATTATGATCCGGACATAATCATAGTCAAGACATCATTGAAAAACCTTATGAGTCAAAGGGGTTAGAGAGACTTGAAAATAACAAGAGATAGTTAATATAGATGGAAGTAAGGAATATTAAGATCATTTGTAATGTTTTATAGTGTTGTATGATTGTTTTGTAATTTTCAACTTGAAGTTTGCTCAGAACATCTAATGAGGATATAATGAGAAAACTTAATAATTGAAGTATTCATATTTTAAGTGGTAAGTTGAAACTTCTAAAATTCTGCTACTAAGTGTCTGAATGGAAATTGTTGATTACTATTTATTTAAGCTATTCAATGAGCCACAATAGGGCTTAAAGGTGAATTTAGTGATTTGATGATGTTCTCTTGTGATAATTGAATCTCTGTATATTTGTTTTGTCTGAATGTTTGATTTTGTGTAGATGTAAGGTGTTAGCATGAGGTATTAAATGGTGATTTTAATTCTGATTGGTGTGTGAGAAACTGTTTGTTTTGTATTTGAGCTGTTAGGGTATTGTAAGAGTTCTTAAACAGTAGGGTAATTCTTATAATTTCGAGGACGAAATTATTTAAGGGGGGAGAATTGTAACACCCCAATTTTCAAATTAGGGATAGTAAAGAATTAATTAAGGTCTCACGATATCATTAGAGAATTACAAAGCAATTTAGAAAAATTAAATGAGGATAAATATATTTTAAGAAATTATTATACCTATTTTTGTTAGAAATTAAAGAAATAATAGATAGAGACTAAATTATTAATTAGAAATTTTATGAAAGATAGTTTAGAGCTTAGATAAAATATGGTGGGAGAAAGTATGTAAGTTGGTGGGTAGAATAATTTTACAAATTGTTTAAAGGTAGGGATTTAAAATAAGAATGTAAATAATATAAAGAAAGAAGGGTAAAATGGTCATTTCCGTGAAAATACTTGATACCCCAACTCTTGATTCTCTTCATCGTCATTTTCACTCCCTCCCTCTAAAAAAAAATGGCAGCCCTTTCTCTCTTCCTTTTTCATTCATTTCTTCCTCTGCCAGTCATGATTCTTGGTGATTTTCGGACCAAATCCAACATGCAATGATGGATTCAGCTTCAGGTGATCTTCCTCTTCATTTCTATACCTATTTTCCTTCGTTTTTGGTGAGATTGAGAGGGGGTCCGAATTGAGATTCTTAGTTTTAGGTTTCTACAATCATTAAAACACAATTTTGCTTTGATTCTTCATGTTTGTAGATGGATTTGAAGGTTACTTGGAGTTTTAGTTGAGTTTGTTGAAAAACCCCAAATTTGAGTGCTCAAATCCGATGGCTTTAGTGGTGTTTGGGGTTTGAAACTTTCATTTTATTGTTGTATGGGTTCATTTGAATGTTAATATGATATTGCATGTTTGTTTAATTAAAGTTTTGTTGATATGCAAGTTTGGACATTCTTCCTTTTCTATGGTTGAACTTAGTTTGATCTAAATGTTGGAAGTTGTTGTTTTTAGCTAATTAAATGGTGTTTTGGAACTGTTTGGTAAGGGTGTTGATAATTGGGAAGTTAAAAACCAATGTTTGAATATCATTGCACTTAAGGTGTTTGTTAAAATGTCTAGAAGAAACTTTTAGTGACTAGTGAAAGTTTTTCTTTCATTTGGGTATGATTCTACATGGTATATGATTTAGGAAAGTGAAATGAACTTTATATTGATTATTTTGTTGGTATTGTGTGTAGTACATAAATTTGTTATGGTGATTTGTTTGTTGCATGTATAGCTAGAGTTAAATGTATTGTTGGATGTGGTATTAAGAAACTTTATACAATTGTATTGTCATGGATGAATGGTTGGTGAATAAGGATGATTAGAATGGGTAATCAAGTGTGATATATAACTAGGCATACATGACTCCAAATATATTAATGTATAATAGTGATTATTTGGAAAGCACATGGATAAAATAAATGAGAAATCTTAGTGTTTTGGTAGGTGTGTCTCTATTTTAAACTAGGATAAAAAAAAGAAGAATGATGATGAATGTTTGTTGTTTCTAAGCTAATTGGGACTCTTGTTGTTGTATGTATTGGCCGAACTACTTGTTACCATGTGAGATGCTTTGATTATTGTTTTACTTGGAGAATTCTAAAGCATGTTTTAACTTGTCAAATATACTTGTGTTTGGTGTTGTTGGTTAATAAATTAACTTGCATGGCTTGATAACGTATTTGATTATGCAAGTTTTAATTCTTGAAAGAAATTGAATTGGAAAGCATAGTTGGATATCTTAAAATTTCAGGGAAATCAATTGTTAGTCAAAACTGATTTGTTTGTGTCAATGTGAATTGATATTTTTTTTTATTATGATACATGTATGTGTGTGTGCATATGAAATCTGATTTGAAAGGATGTTTAAATGAAAGGCTTAAAAGGGAATCGGGTAGTATTATAGGTTCGATAGAGATGTTTTGTACAAAATAGTTACTTATATCTATTATTACTTTAGGTAATAATAGGAGAGTCTGGCAAAGAAGTACTTGGAAGCATAGTGAAGAGAAGATAGCAGGATGACAGGTAACAGTTTAATTCAATAGTAATAAGCGCGCATGAATATTTTGTTTTTAAAGCATGATAATGTTTACCCAAGAGGAATGAGGTATATTTATCTCAGATAGATAAATAAGAAAGTAGAGTACTCTAGGCATCAGGTGGGTCGCTCCCCCTATGCCAAACATTTACAGAAACCCTGCAGGTACAGAATACCTCCATTAATTAACGAATATATCGTTAAAAATGGTTGGTATAAAGAGGGAGGCAGGTTCCAATAAGAGATTGGAAAGAGGCAGGTTCCAACAAGAGGTTGGAAAGAGGAGAATATTATCATGATTTAAAGGTAAACTATTGAAATAAACTGTTATTGGGATTCTTTGAATCTCACTGTTGTTTTAAAATGTTTTTACAGATAAGCCGGGAGAAGTTAATTCCGAGGGAAGCTCTAGGAAGGTAGGAAGGATGCTTGTTAGGCCCGAAGCTCAATAGTTAGATATATTTGTATTATATATTAGTTGTTATATATATTCTTATACAAGTTTATAACTTGTGATGTATATAGGTATAGGCTATCACCTGCGATAGCCGAATTATATTATATAAAATTGTAATAGTTAGACTTAAATATGTTAAGTATTTAGTAACAATAGATAGTATAGGTGTATAAAATAAAACTAAGTAGTGACTACTAATTTAGCTATTTAATGAATTTATAATCCGCTGCGAATTTCAGGAAACAGATATAATTTCATAAATTGTTTAGGAGCCCAAGTTTATGTTGGAAATTCTTTTAATGTAGTTTTTGAAATAGAAAAGTTTTAATTTATTCATATTTTTGGGCTTCTAACATTAGAAAGTGGTTATAAATTGATTAGAAGGCTATAAGTAGAGTTATAAACAGCTAGGATTTTACAATTTTCATTTTTGAAAAATGGTTTTTTATTTAATAGTTCAGTCGAAAAAACTTAATATGACTTATACTCTAGATTAGATATGGACTATTTAGATTACAAAAAGGTTTTAGGTATATTGTTCACTTCGATGAAATTCAAACTTGATGTGTATTAACCTTTGATACTTATTGACTAGCTAGGTTCGTTTGGGCTAACAATTGCCTAGGTTTGTCGTTTAGCTAATATTTACAGAAGTTATTTTTGCACTCTTATCAATTGGACAATTACAAACTTTTACAAAATAAAATTGGAAGAAACCACATTCAAGTTCCTTGTTTTGTTTTCGAAATTAAAGGGAATTAATTATTGCAGACAAATCTCGTGACAATTTAAAGGGCCCACATTGATAACTTACATGACTTGATCATGATTAATTTTCTAATGAGGGATTTGGTGGTGATTACCCCAATAAAGTTTGAGTTAAAATCTCTTATATAATCCCTTGTTCCTAAATGTAAACCTTATTAAAAATGTGAGTTTGTTTTTACATATAAGACTTCTTTCTAATTTGTACAAGTTGTTCCCCAAATCATCTCTATTAATGCTCTTAAAAAAACAAAGGAGTAAAGGAGGTTTGGAATAAAGGCGAGTAATTTGATGCTTTGATGGTAATATCATGTGATCTCAACTCAATTAATATTCTTGATTACTAGCATCAAGTTAACTAAATAAGTACTCACTCCAGTCTATAATACAAGAGACAACGCCAAAAAACGCTACTTCTTAAGAAAACATGTGAATGTTAGTTTGGTGTCTTGAATTAATGATTCTTTTTCATGACCAATATTATCATATTTATATATTATGATACTTTTAAGAGAGAAAAATACATAAGAATTAATAAATATGGAAACGAGTTAAGGGCAAAGTATGAAAAACGCATTAAATGTGGAGAGAATGTGAGATGAACTCTTATATTTTGGACCAAAATCATTCAAATTCTGGGCTCTGATATTAAGGACCGGAGGGAGAATTATATTTAGGAACGAAGAGAACATAATTTTATGCTTGGATAATTAAGCTTTAATTTTCTATGAAAAACGTTAGTTTGACATAAACTTAGTTAAATGATATAATGAATAGAAGATTTAAATATAGAGAAAAGCCAAAAAAAAGTGTTACTCAAATTTTAAAGTCATTTTAACCTAATAATTCAACACTCCGTACAAGATATGTCAAACATGCATAAATTTAACTGATTTTTTCTAACTAATTAACCTTTGAACTTTCCCAACACTTTTGCCATACACTCATTAAACATAAACAAAGTACAAGTACTATAGAGTATACTTTCTCCAATCTTAAATATAAGACCACTTTTAAGATTCAATTTGGTGGTAATTATAGAATTCTTATCGAATTTGTCTCATATATATGTTCATTTCCCCCAAATACCCTCATGTATAATTTTTCACAAACAACTTAACTAACTTTTTTAATTTATTTTAAGGGCATATTTTTGGAATAGAGGTAATATTAAGTAATTTAACTAACTTCCTTAATTTCTCAAAAAAAAAAAAAGTAAAAACAGTTTTATAATTAGGCACATATCTTTCCGGCTAAGGAATGGGAAACTCTTCTTTAGAAAACAAAACAAGAGAACAATAGGCCTAAGGGGAGTAGTATAGGCTCAGATAATCATTATTACTAATTGAAAGGAAGAGATCTCATTTGGTCGGCTCATATATTTAAAATCACTTATCTAATATAAATGCTTGATCTCTTTTAGAAAAATGTGAGATCAGAAATAAATAAATCAAGTTCTCAAAATAAGGATATATAAAATAATAACTGAATTGGATCCAACGAAGCTGCTGAGGAAATTAAGGTTTGTATCATATGGAGTAGTATATATTTCAACTTTCAAGGTCAACCACTCTGATTCAGAGGTCTATTATATCGGTCGTTTCTATGTTTCTTGGAGCTATTGATGTGGGCAATGCTTGGTAATTAATTTGTGTTTCTAGCCTACCACGTGCAGCTTATAATTTTGTCTCTCTCTATGTGTGTTTCTGCGTTTGTGTTCTATGGCTAAGTAGCCAACACGTTGCTTCCTCAGTGTGTACTCTAGCTCAAAGAATTGGTACCACACTATACCCACACAAACAAACACGTACACATCACAAATTGATGAGTAGTGTGTGTGTGTGTGTGTGTGTGTGTGTGTGTTTTAGAAGTAGATGGAGAAGCACTAGCCATTGATGTTTCTGTTGGAGATAGAGAGCATAAAAATAAATGATATACGAAATTGATTGACGCTGAAATATACCTAATCTTGTTATCTACTATTATCCACCAGTATTTGTTTGTGTATGTGTGTATCTGTTTATAGAACTTAAATAACTTTTTACATGTTCTGGCGTGCATGATTTGTTATTATATATATCCCACGAAACTTCATATAGCATGCATGTGTTTGTGTGTGCGCATGTCAATATCGAACTTGTACTAATCTTATAGAGAGGTCCTGGTTTTCGTTATTAACCGATCATTTTCATTGAATTCTTCTGTATTATATACAATGCATCCGTTTTTTCACTGTCAAAGATTTCATTGTGAAATATTAGTGCTCGATGTTAGACTTACACACACACACACACATTATTACATAAACCTTATCTTTTTAACTTAAAAAGATTTTAGCAAGACACGTGGAGGCAGCCAGGAGAAAAGTATACACATATAGTGAAAGGTACATACTCATCAGTACAGCACACAATATTATTAATCTGTTATTCTTTAATTCATGGAGGAGTAGTGCTCGATCGTAACTTATTAAAATTATTATTCTCATTTTCATAAATTATGTGAAGTATAAAATATGTTTTCATTATATTATGTTCACTATTTGAAGACAATAGAACTTTCTAAAATTTAAATTTTTCATTAATATTTATTTTTAGGTGAAGAATCTATTTTACCCTGAAAATTTTCGCTTATAACTTACTTTGTCCTGGAAGTTTTTTAGGTTATAAATTGCTTCCAAAGTATTCAAATATATTGCCCTATTTTATTAAAAAAGAAGTCATGCTAATATATTTCCCTGAAAAAAAAGTCATGTTAAAATTTTACCAATATTGGGCAAAAAGTTCCATTTTAATACAAGGAAAAATTGGACAGAAAATATAGAAAATTGCTTTTGAATAAAAATTTTTGGAACAAAATCGACCCTTAACCCATATATATTTGCATGCGCGTGCATATTGAATTCATATTTTATCGTTTTGTCACTAATTATATAAAATTCTGTCTTCAAATTTATCTCTACTTTAATAACTTACGCTGCATTTTATGGGTTCTAATGGTATATACACAACTTCGCGTGCTGCTACTTTTTCATTGCGTGTATAACCGTTACGAAAGCTACATATTCATTTTAAGATTCGTTGGTTAAGAATCAAAGTAAATCGAAAGTCGCCTTATCTTAAGAATTTAAGCCAAAATATATGTTTAGTTTTTTTAGATTTAGTTTAGTTATGTTATTTAAATTTATATGAAGAATGCTTTTAGTCTCTTAGTGTTAACACTGTTATAAACAGAAAATATCAAATGACAAATTCAAATGGTGACTTGACATTCAATATGTGTTCTGAAGTAAATTAATTTTAAAAAATACACAAAAACTCACAGGCCACGCTTGTTGAAATAGCTTTTATCATCCAACGACGACTCAACATGGAATAAGTACCGGAAAATAACAGGTAAACAGATTTTTATTACCCATAACAGAAATAGATGATAGTGTACATATTCTCAGTTATTTTTTTCAAACTTTGAAATGTCATATTCTAACATTTTACTCTTTTAGAAATATCACTTTATACCTTCACTAACAACTTACAAACTCCGACGTGGCAGCTTGATATTGGCTCCAAAGTTTGAAATTAACAAAACTATATAGTACTAGTAACTTTGGTGCTGAGGGAGTGATGAGACGCATATGTTTTTATTATTATATTGTGTGTATGTGAGGAAATTCTTGAAATGTGCATGCATTCTTGCCCATAATATTGTGGCGTTATGTGGTTGGTTGCTTGGCTTGCCGAAGAGATAAGATAGCCATAATCTTTGACTTTTTTCATGGCTTTCAATCCAATTATTTTAGGGGACATACTTTCATAGCTAATTGACAAATTCAGATGTTTTTATTTTCTATAGAACAAAAATATAATACACCAACAAAAATTGGTCTAATTGATTATGAGTTTATTCATAAGTATAATAACCTACATGGTTGCAATATAAATTTAAATTTTATTGTTGATATAAAGACATTAATTATCATCTAATAGTATAATACTCCTATGTAAGTATATTACCATTAACACGTTTGGAGTTGGAGGTATATAACCCACTTAAACACTGCATCATTTCTTACTTGTGTGAACTATATAAATAATTTGTAGGTATCAAAAATTAAGTCAGTTACTTATAAAACAAATTAAATGTGTACCATCTTTAACCACTTGCCATTGATAGGAATATATTTTGGGAAAAGATTATAAAATATGAAAGACAAAATAAGTTGAGTATATTTAACACCGAAGTAAACTTCCAACTAACTCATGTATCTAAGATTAGAAGAATAATTTGGGTTCAATGCATTTTTGAGTTTGCAGTCGAACTATATTGACAAAAGAAATAAGCCAAACAAATATTGACAAAATAAAAATCAGCATTTATTAGTTTAATCCATGTTCCTCACATTATTTAATCTCTATACGTACTTGAGATTAAAACGACGTTGTTGTACTTAGTGCAACGAATTAAATGATATGAGACTTTTTTCATGACCTGTATGATATATATAGGGCTAATTAAACTTCCATGAATTGCACGAAATTTGTTTCAGTATGTATGAAATCGAAAAGGATAGCATAAAAGTCAATTTTCAGGTACAAATTAAGCCCCTTAATACACACGTAATTAATTAAAATAGAATATGATGAAGAACGATTAATATTTGTGAGAATTTGGATTCATTGCATTTTGAGTACTACATACAATCCAATTCTGTTAAAAATCTTTAAAAAATCTATTTTCATCTCTCTACTTATATCACTCCATCTGACCTTATTTATGCATAAGATACAGATAATTACTTTACGAAGACACAAAAGTAATTAGAAAATGAATACGTAAACGTATATTTTAATTTTTAAAACTACTCTTATTTAATTGGAGAGAGACGGAAAGAGCAGATAAATTAAGTGCGCGAAAGATAATTAATGTAGCGCTATAAACATATAATCAAAGGGGTAAGATGAAAAGAAATAGTTAAAATTTCCATTATAATATAAATATATCTTATAAATTGAACTTTTTAGTACTTCTAAAATTGCTGTATGTTATATATAGAAGCAGATGGACTGCTATTTTGTCAATGCATGCAACCTAAAATTTCAATCAATTCTCCATGTGGATGCAATATATAATCGTTAAAGAAATAGAACAATGGAAAAAGTCAAGCGGTGAGATCATTAAGTTTCACTTAATCAATTCTCCATGTGGATGCAATATGTAATTAATATAATTCGCTACATAGAATAAAATAGAAAAAATGTCTAAATAAAACTGAAATCTGATTTTAAAAATATTTTCCATATGTTGAATTTAAAACATATTAAATAATAATTAAAATCGAAATTATCCGAACAATTTCACTTCAACTGTTGACCATCTTGTGATATTTAATTCGTAAAAAGGAGCCATTGATTTAATTAAGACCAATGCATTTGTTGTTCTAATGCTGCAAATTGTTTACTTTATATGATTCAAACAGCTAATAATTATTAATATTATCCATAATGAAATAACTAGATATAGTGACATGTACAAAGGATTCTCATGTATACACAAATTGATGACTTTGTTCGAATATGAAACATTTCTTGCTCTTTTTTAAATCCCTTCTCATTAAATAGGGGTATTTTTGAAAAAAAAGAATTATTAATTATTGAGAAAAAGTAATTAAATAGAAGTATTTTTAAAAATGTTCTAAATTATGTATTATAAAAAAATTTATGTAGTATTTAGGGGAAGAGTGAGTATTTATGGTTAATCTGGGATGAGTTTTATGATAATTTCGGTCCAAAAAAGTTATCAACGAACGGTTTCATTTTAAAAATCACTTACATCAAAACTAAGAATTTTCATGCCGCGAAAAGTGTAATTAGTATCCAATGAAACGAACCTAACGTAAAACTAAAAATATCTCATATCTAATCGTTATCATTATAAGTCTAATATTTGAATTTAATTCAAGTGGACACTTTATTCCTTGAATGAAATGAAAGACGACCTTTCCTTGTTTTGCAATATAATCCAATCTCCCATATACGTGTTGGTTCTTCTGACTGTCTGACTTTTTTACCAATTAAGTCATTCATGCCTTTTCAATTAATTTAAATGGACCACAATGTACTTTATCGAACAAGTTCAATGTAATAGAGCCTGGGAACTCCCTTTCCATGAATAATAAAACACATGTTCGTTCCTCTGTCTTTTCACACAGTTGAAATCAAGGAAAATTTTCTCTCTTCGATTCTTTCAAAACCATATCCCAACGGATCGGATATATATATATATGTATACATACTTATTTATTAGTATGTCTTTAACAAAGTATTTAAATTTGGTGTCAGTTGGGCTATATAAGACTTTATTTGACGTATCTCAATTATTATATTATATTCTTGATCGTAAAGAATTTCCAAATGAAATATATCGATACTAATTTTAGCTAGATGAGGTTTTCATCAATCTTCGAGACTTAATGCGTGTCATCAATGATAAAAAGCATTTAGATGAAAATTATTTTTAATTTACTAGCTCAGATTTAGTATGCTTGGTAGAAATTTTCGTTGGTAGGTTCAATTTCCTATTTCTAAATACTGCCCTTATACTTAAAGAATGATTTTGTAGGAAAAGTTGTTGAAAGCTATGCAAAGTTTATTGTAATTGTCCTTATTAAAAAAGTTTATTATATTGTCTAAATATATCTATGAACTATTGTGTTTTACTCTCTCACAAATAAAAGGAAATTTGCAACCTATGATCCTGAATGATACTTCTCATCTTTGACTAATAATGTGTAACATATGGTTAAATATTCATAATTCAGTTGAAAGTAAGTTGCACTAAGCCTTTTTTTTTTGTAAAATAGGATTTTCAGCTATTTATTGTCACTAGTTTTTTTTTGCTAACAGACTATATTTTTAATATCTTACAAGGAAAAAGAAAGAAAGAAAAAACTGTTATTCATTTAAGAATCAAGGTCAAGACTGCTTCGTCATGATGCTGAGGACGTGACAGCTAAAAATTTAAAAAATATAGTCCTTTGCCACTAAATCTAAAAATATAACCCGGCTCTCATATATATTCATGGCCAAGTAATGAACTAAATTCAGTTAGCAGCAACAAAGAATTGCTTTAAGTATAAAATTATCTGACATTAAAAATATTAATTATTCAAAGTTTGAAACGCAAGAATTAATAGCGATCAGCGTATATAGGGTAAGGTGAACGAATATAATATGTTTACATCATGCATGCATATAAATATATATCGATGTGTGTGTCTTATTCTTAGAAACCAAATCGAAACAGAAATTGAAAGAAAAACACAACCATATTTCACATGTCTAGTATAATTTTTCATAAGGTTTGAATTCATAATCTCACACTTGCAAAAAAAAAACGAAATATTCATAATCTCACACTTGAGAAACTTCTATCAATGAACAACTTTCTAAATATTAATTTACAAAAAAAAATTGTATCAATTAGGCCTAAAAACAATTAAAAAATATCATTTTGATCAAATCTGTCAAATTTTGACTAACTGTAGTTAGATAGTGGCCACGTGTCTATAAGTAATCGGCGGTAAGGCAAAATCTGACGGTATACGCTGACCAAATGATACTCCCTCCGGTCCTAAATATAGGACCTAAATGACTTTTGAAAAATCCTAAAAAAACAAAAAATAAGTTAATTATAAATTGATTTACCTAATTTTTTCTCTTAAAGTAGTTTATTTTACCTATAAGCTAATGGATAATCTAAAAAGATATCAAATATGACATGATTTAATAACTCATTTCGCAACCTTAATCTTTTAAAAAAAGTTATATAGATCTTATATTTAGGACTGGAGGTAATACTTTTTAATTGTTTTTAGACAAATTTAATACTGCTTATTATTGTTAGTTGTGTGAATTGATACCTGGATAATTGTTAATTAGTCAAAATGATATTTATCCCCTTTCTTACAATAATTATAATACCCACATGTGAGAGTATTATATTGGAAGAATATTATTAGCGGGTATATGCCTTAAATACAAAAGGTGAAATGGGGGAAATGTGTTTGTTTACACACTCGCACTCACTTAATTAGCTCCTAGTTAGACAATAAACTATAGGCACATTAATTTATCTTTGAACCAAATCTGGAACCTTCTACGCTCTTAAGCAAATTTGATTCTCAATCTTTTGTTTCGTGTTTTTTAGCTTCATATTTGTGTCTGAAACTTGACTGTACGCCGCGAATAAATTCCCGGAACACAAAAAAGCCTTGATCCCGGCCGTGCATGCATTTCGACACACCCCTTGTGGTTATTTAATTATTTCAACACAAGTCCACACAAAACTAATATCTAGACAAAAAATAATATATATATATATATATATATATATATATATATATATAGATTCGTTTATATATAATATTACAAAATAGGAGTAACAATTATTTATGATAAGGAGCATGAATCCAAAGAAGATGTTAGCAAAAGTACTGATTTAAACAGTTTTCATCAATATGAACATGCAGTTAACTATAGCACACATAAATAGAAAAACAAGGTGTCAAATGATATACACACATGCATGTATATTATCCAAACAGAGAGTGGTTTGTAGTAATTGCCTGAGGGATAGGGCAGATGGCCTGGAGATTTGATGAGAGATAGGCGACACGCGTGTTTTTAATTATAACTTGTAATGAGGAACTATCCCTGCTGATTTTATTTACTGAATGGCTAGCGTAATTAATTAATCTCATTAAAAAAATATTTAACAGTATTACACTATATTATTTAATGCATATTAGATACTTATATTTCAAAACTAATATACCATATTCAATGTCTTAAAGAAATTGTATGCAATAAGCATCTTATATTGAATAATTTAATAACAATCATCAAGGGGTGGTTTGAAAAAAAGAGGCAATTATTGTTGATGACTGAAAATACCCTTTAGAAATATTGTCAATGGCCTGATTCTATTTTATAGGGATTGCAGGTATTGTGGATGCATATAGTCACGTAGAAAATCTTACCGTAACAAACACTTAAACAAAGCTCTATTAAATATAGTGTATGAGTAATTACGCAATTGTCTGAGATCTCATCTTAGTAAATTATTTCTACAGGACTTATGATTAATTTTCCCAAGAACATTTATATCCTCAGTAAATTTCCAACTATCACGCAAGAAGCAGGTTTGATGAAAGCATGATGTAATTAATATTTTTATAATCTGTAATGCTTACATGATTATTAATAAATAAAAATGAAAAAAAAGAGGCAGGTAGGTATAGTGTATGAAAAGGTGGGGAGAAATTAAACTATATTATATTTGAGGAAGGTGGAAGGCATAAAGTAATTTGGACATTTAATATAAGGAGTCAATGGTCAACAAAATATGCAAAACCAGTTGGCATATTGCTAGTATCATAGGCCGCATTTCTTGCTTCCTTCTACACTTTGTTGCCAAGTACTGATTCTTTCCTCCCTCTTATCTACTACTTTCCCCCTTTTTGTTTTAGAAACTTTTTTATAAGATTAGTTTTCTTAAACAACAAAAAAACGCAATTTTTGGGGGATCGATAAGATTTATACTCCTTCCGGTCCCTAATGTAAGAGTTAGCCGCCAAAAAAACGCTTCTTGAATGTTAGTTGGATGTCTGAAGTTAATGTTTCTTTTCCAAAAGTGTCATATTTATTATGGTACTTTCAAGAGAGAGAAATACATAAACATTAATAAATACTCCCTCCGGTCCTATTTATAAGTCGCCAACCGCCACTAAATTTTGGTCCTTAATATAAGTCACCAACTATCACTAACTAACTCATTAATTAAAGTTTTCCAAATATGCCCCTGTCATTGAAAAAAAAGATCTCTACATTTACTTTTGTTTGTCTCATTATGACTCATTTAGTAGTTGTGAGGAGGGGCAAAAATGGAAATGAAAAATAAAACAAGACCAATTTAATGATATAACCGCCACTAACCACTATTCCTTGGTTTGTACAATATGGGCGATTGACGACTTATAGATAGGACCGGAGGGAGTATGAAAGAGAGTTAGGGGTAAAGTAGGGAAAAATGCATTAAATGAGGAGAGAATGTGGGGTGAGCTCTTACATTAGGACCAAAACCATTCAAATTTTGGGCTCTTACATTAGGGACCAGAGGGAGTACTTTTTAATTACCCTTTTTAATATAGGTCTTTAATTTATTTTAAATAAGTGAAGGGGATACTTTATTGGGAAATTTAATTAGAGATCCCTCACAAGGGAGTTAATACTGGAAAAGTCCCAAAAGTTGAAAATATTAATGTAGGGTCCCAAGGGACCTCACATTAATATATTTGAAAAGTGAAAATACAGTTTTGCCCCTAGCCTAAAAAAAAATTTACCCTTCTCCTCCCTTGTAAATTGGGGGTATGTAAATTCACCCACTCCCTCCATCGCACCCACTCCCTCCATCGCCACCCACCCTCCTGGGCGATGGAGGGAGGAGCGTGGGGGGCCGATGGAGGGAGTGGGTGGGGGGTGGGGGCGTTGGAGGGAGGGGGGTGGGCTGGGGGGCGATGGAGGGTGGGGGTGGGGGCCGAGGGAGGGAAGGGGGTGGGGGGGCGATGGAGGGAAGGGGGTGGGGGGGCGATGGAGGGAGGGGGGTGGGGGTGGGGGTGGGGGGCCGATGGAGGGAGGGCGATGGAGGTGGAGGGAGGGGGTGGGCTGGGGGGGCGATGGAGGGTGGGGGTGGGGGTGGGGGCCGAGGGAGGGAAGGGGGTGGGGGGCGATGGAGGGAGGGGGGTGGGGGTGGGGGCGATGGAGGTGGGAGGGGGGAGGGTGGGAGGGGGAGGGGGCGTGAGTGGGAAGGGGGAGGTTGGGAGGGGGAGGGGGTGGGGGGTGGGGTGGCGGCTGGAGGGGGAGGGTGGGGGTGGGGGCGGCTGGAGAGGGAGGGTGGGGGAGGGGGGTGGGTGAGGGAGGAGGTGGGGGGAGAGAAGGTAAATTTATTTTAAGGCTAGGGGCAAAACTGTCTTTTCACTTTTCAAATATATTAATGTGAGGTCCCTTGGGACCCTACATTAATATTTTCAACTTTTGGGATTTTTCCAGTATTAACTCCCTTGTGAGGGACCTCTAATTAATTATCCCTACTTTATTTATTTAAAACATTAAAAATGACAACCAAATAAAAATACTTTTTATCGAAAGCTACTGTTGAAAATAATGCATGAGATATTATAATTTTTTTTTATAGTATACGACCTTAAAACAATAAACTAACTACTGAGTAATGCAACCCTATTCAACGCGCCATTATAATCTAGATATTCATAAAAGCTCATAAATATACAAACAATTTTGATTCCATAATATTAACAAACTTCACGAGTTTAATGTTGGCAGCCGAGCAATAAGACTGTGGTTGACATGAGGTTCAATTCATATCCCTTGCAAATGAGGTTCAATATGAGATATCAGAATAGTATGTCTAAATTAGATTGTTTGTATATGAGTCTAAATCTTTTAAAATTTCCATCCTATTTAGTTATTGGCAAAATATTATACAGTATATAGTAAATATATTTGGGAAAATTATATTCCACAACAATCAATATCTTCAAGATTTCAAGATCCTAAATTAGATTTAATTTGTTACCTACATTATGAGTAATTTATTAAACTAGATAAATAATTCACCACTCATTTAAAAGGGAAAATACTGATTTTTTGAAGCCCTTTTTCTATAATTCCCCTGAATATTATACACAGACAATTTTACGTACCACAAAAAATAAAATCTCTTATTAAGAATAATCCTAAAAATGCCCTTAACTATCACGTTGAGCGAATCCCCAGTCCACTAACTTAACTAGGTTCTATTGCAGTTAAGGTAATTTATTCCTTGCCCTCTTTTTTCCGGATATATTTTGAAGTTGTTTTTTTTTTGAAGTTTTCATCATCATGCGTATAATCCAATTGAAACTAAATCTATAACGATTATGTTCATTTGTATTGAAGGGATATCAATTAATATTAATAACATTTAAATGTCCATATATACCCAGCCAGTTGTGTAAAGAAATTACTACAGTTAAAAACGAGTATCAGTTATAGCTACGCGACGAATTATATATATGATTATATCTATATCTTATATTTTAGTTACCATGTACCTGTGTTTGTTATGACAAATAATTTTATTTGTCATTTCAACCAAGCAGAAGAACTGTGAAAGCTAATAACAATTCCTTGAGTGTGCCCGATCGGATGGGTTTTGGAACCATTAGCTTATTTGTTAAATCTATCAACTCAAGTTGTTCACGAGAAAATTATTATATCTGGATCTTCACTTTAAAATGAGCAAGAATTGAGTGGAGTTCTTCTACCTTCTTCTCCCTCGTCACAACATTTTGGAACTGGTTAAGAGAGTACTGTTTAGCTGTTTTATTATTGTATTTGTTTCTCTGATCTCATTATGCTTGTTAATTTTATTCCAGAACTGTTGTGTTTTACTCTCTCACAAATAAAAGGAAATTTGCAGTCAATAAAAAACAATTCCTTGAAAAAGCCCCTGTATTTAATTGATTGAAACAATAATAACAAATAACTAGCTAGAAAATTAGACACTAAAGTCTCTATAAATCCTGGGGGCCCAAACAACTCTCCAAAATTGAGAAGAATAAAAGACACAAAATAGAGGGAAATTCGTTAATTTCTTTTCTAAAAAGACTCTCAAAATATAAAAAACACCAAGTTGTGCTAAATTTCTGAAAAAGACAAATATGTGATATGAACTTATCTATCCTGTCATGAATTTCCTAATATATACTCTTGTGAGTTTCAAATTTTATTAACTTTCTATAAGAGTTTGCCCAATTTAGGTAGGTACTCAACAACTTTTAACTTTGCAGATTCTATAATTGGATTTACTAACTCTATATATATACAAAGTTTCTATTTGCATTTATCAACTTCCCAAGATTACTAACTAGCTCTCCCATTACTCAACTTTAACTTTACACGATTACTAACTAGTTATCCCATTACTCAACATTAACTTTACAAATTTCTCTTTTACGTTTAACCCCATTAAGCCCCTAATAATCCCCGGACCCAAACAACTCTCCAAATATGTGATTAGCCAATTCTCTATTTATTTTAGGGTATTTTAGACATTTTCTTTAAACTTCACAAATCAAAGAACATATCAATCTTGTCACCAATATATTTTTTCAGCAATTTAATGTTCCTAGTCGTCCTTATACATTTTGAGTCTCTTAATGTGGTATTTTCCCAAATAAAAACACAGAATAAGCCATTTTTGGCAGTTTTGTTTAACTTTCATAGGTAAAAAAAAGGAAGAAAAAACATTTATTTGTAGTAAGAGAAAGAAACCGATCATATGAGAGAGAGTGAGAGAGCGAAGAAAGTCCAAAAGTAATTGTGAAAAAACAAAAACAGTTTCATGTGCACATGCATATACATGTAAATAATATGTATATATATATGAGAACCATAGAAAGGAAAGAGATTAAAGTGAAGAAGATCCTTATGGTGGTGTAAGAGTCTAGACTCTAGACCATTCTGCTTCTTCTTCTCCTCTTTCCTCACTCTATAAATCCCCCTCACCTTCCTTTTCCTTCTTCTCTCCTATCCCACACATAGATCCAACCCCATCAACCACATAGCTATAAACCATGGTCTGTTTTTCATCTTCCTTTTTCTCTTTTCTCACTTTCTCTTTTCCCAAATCAACCTTCTTGTTTTGACTCAAATCTCCCCTTAATTTTGCAGGAACTAGAGCAACAACACTCTTCCACATGGGAAGGCTATGTCAACTGGAGAAGCAAGCCTGCCCTTAGAGGCCGCCACGGTGGCATGCTAGCTGCCTCCTTTGTTCTTGGTCCGTACATAATTATTAGCTTCTTATATTGTCCTTACTTTGTATATATATATATATATATATTGATTAATAATAATAATTCCCCTGTTTCTCAAGCTGAATTGAATTATCTATACTTATTGGTAGCTTCTTAAGGGTACAAAAATTTAATCTTTCGATCTGATTGGTTGAGATTTACGTTGTTATACCATGTGTTAGTGAAATCTGATTATGTTCTTGTGTGTGTTGTGTGTTTGTGTTTGGTGAATCTTTGTTTATGCAGTGGTGGAGGTGTTGGAGAATTTGGCATTTTTGGCAAATGCGAGCAATCTGGTGATATATATGAAGCAATATATGCACTTATCTCCATCTAAATCGGCTAATAATGTTACAAATTTCATGGGGACGGCCTTCCTTCTTGCTCTTCTTGGTGGTTTTCTATCGGATGCCTTTTTCACAACTTATCACATCTACCTTATAAGCGCAGTAATTGAATTTCTGGTATGTATATCACTATATCTCATACCCTTCATTTATCATCTTATCTTCTACTATTATATATCTATCTATCCATGTGACTTCCTCTTTCCTCTTAATTTCATTTCTCTCACACACGAAATCTGCTTGGCTTTTCTTGCTTTTGACCCAAACTGTTCCTTCTAGCTGTCCTGCTTTCCCACTTGTTATTAGCTAGCTAAATTGAAATTACTCCTCCATTCCTATTAAATTGACCTAGTTGACTTATTCAAAAAAATCTTAGAAAAGTTAAATAAGTTACTTGTAAATTAATCTGACCAGATTTTTTCACCATTAATTTATTTGACTAATAAGCTGATATATAATCTAATAGTACACATAATACATCTTGATTAAGTTGCTCATTTAATTTCCACAAAAAAAGTCAAACGGGTCTTATAAAGGCAACATATAGAGTTACTATGATGTTTTGGGGCAAAAGAGACAAAAAAAGAAGGGTATTTTTGTGGGGTGGGGGGGTTGAATTTTTGGAAAAATTTGACATTGGAAGGATGTGGTGAAGTAATTGGGAGAAATTGGAATCAAATTATAAGTTAATTACATTGGTTGGTTAATTAGGAATAAGGTATCTTGAGTAGTACGTAGTTTATTTGTGTGCTTGAAAGAGCATGATGTGTGAAACAAAGAATCAGAGTCAGTTGCATGCGATGGAGATGTTGTTGCAACTTGCAGGGGGTTAATTGCATCGAATGCTACAATATATCAGATCAGATCCCTATCATACTATAGAATTGAGAAAATGTGAATAAAATAATTTGATAACCAAACCAGTCTTATCCATCAACATATGTGATATATGATTCCCGCCTTCTCTTTCATGTGTTTTGTGCGGCGTTCCCTTCCCTCAACTTGGGTCTCTTTACAAAGAAAAAAAAAAGTTCATGAAATGCATGAATGCCTCCAATAAAATTGATACCAGTCGGCCACAGCCAATTCTAAAAGTCAAGAATCATTTTTTTAAAGGCATTTTTTCTTAACTAAAGCGTTAAGGCTTGTTTCTTTACCAATGGATAAGCATATAGATAATTGTATTATTATCTCTCTGCATTGACCATAAATATTATCGCCTTTCTCCATGGGGCGAACATAACATGAAAGATTTTGAAATGATCGTGTCATATTTCAGCCTAAAATATACAGTAAAAGTTATAGAGGGTGTAGTTGTTGCTAATGGCTACAACCGATAACATTTATTTTTTTCCTTTCATTAACTCTATCATCTCTCATGCCCATAACTAATCTCTTAACATCAACTTATATCTCTTGTAGACTTGTACACCCAGAGAATATATATGCCAACATATAATATGTCAAGAACGAATTAAAATATCTCTAATTTAGTCGTATATGAGGGCTAGGGGTATCAAATTTTCTGGTCAAGTCTTTCTCAAAAATTCTTTGAATGATATTTATTGCTTTATAAGACCAACAATTCTAGAGAGAAAAATGATCTTATCTGAATGCACAAACTCTCCATTTTTGTATATAACTTGTGGCCAGAATATAACAAAATCATTTTTAATGGATAGTCCACATAGTATGGTTGTTAGGCTCTAACAAATCTTTGCTTAAAATAAAGACAAATGGAAAAGACCGTAGGGGATTTTTTCCCATTAAAAATAAAAAACAACAATTGATGTCACAGCGAAATATAAAAAGGGTCATACCGTCAGACGGTAGCAATTATTGTTGGGAAGACATTTATTATATATTATAATAAAATAGTAAATTGAATTAGGGGTGGGACATATGTGGGGTCACCAATTACAATTTCATGCATCGTATTTAATTTTTCCCGAGTGCCTAGGCCCCTCATTGATTTTGTGCCAGGACGAATGGAAACTTCGCTCTGTCATATTTACCTGGAAACTCGAAAGCAACATCAAATTTTGTCGCTTTCTCTTTCACAAATTTTGTCGCAGGTAGTGCGTGATCTCCAGGTGTAAATATAAAATTATGAACATTTGACCGGAAACTTTTAGAGCAAAAAATTATTACAATATTTTAATACAGATTGGGTGTTAAAAGTTAAAACAAAACCACGGCTTAAATTGGAAAATCATATTTAGTTCACCATATTTCCCTTTCTAGTTAATGGATATATGATTTTATTACATGAAACATGACGTATAAGAGCCACGTGTGGGCCTTGTTTTATGCAATTCTGATTTTTTTTCTGGAAGGTTAAAGTGATCCATATCTGGAAACTAGCATGAAGTTTTGGCACAAGTGGTATGATGAACCACGTGTGTGGATGTCATTTTGATGGACCATATAAGATTTAGTATAAAAATCCGGTGAGCCATCACCTCCTTTATGACACATACCTACTTACATTAAAGAAATGGTCAACGTAGTTCTAGTCTTCACTTGGTGAGGGTGTTGAGTAAGGGAATATATTAGGCAGTTTTACTTATGTTTTATTTATAGAGGCTTATTCGAACCTACGACCTTAGACTACACAGCAAGTGAGCTTACTGTTAAGTCAATCTGACCCTTTACATACCTACTTAAAGAAATGTCATTATATTTAGTTTCATAACTACTTTAACTATAAGTGCTAGTCTGCCCTACAGTTCATGAACTGTGGTAGGAGATCACCGCATGGGGCCCACTGTGTGTTTGGTAGCTTTCCAATATGATTTATGTGTTAAACATGACCGTATTGGTGGCCGGTAACCACAGAACATGCTCCTTAGACATTTTAAGAATGGTAAACACGAAGTTAGGTTTGTGATCGTGTGTCGTCCAAAACCGTTTGATTGCGAAATTTGTGATATAATATTATATGTGGTATGCAATCCTTTTAGAAAAATGTTTTTATATTTGGAACAATTGTACTCATGTCTAAGTAAGAGGTTTAATATTAGACTTATTGACAACTTTTCACTTATTAACAATGACTAAGTCAGTTGTCATTGTCAACTCATTAGAACCTATTTGATATTAAATCTCTTATTTGGGATAACGTGAAATTGTATGTCTAAAGTTGAAGCTTTTTCGTTTTGTCTGACATTATTGTGCGAGTTGTGGTGTGGAAGTATTCAAATGACTTCTACCTTGTGAATGAGAGTTTACCTTATTTTTGTTTAGTTTCATATGTATAAATGGCTAACAGACTTGAAATTAACGTTGTGCAGGGCCTGGTAATATTGACCATACAAGCTAGGACACCTTCACTAAAGCCACCAGAATGTGACGCAATGACTCCATGCCAAGAAGTTGGTGGTGGAAAAGCAGCAATGCTTTTTGCAGGTCTCTATTTGGTGGCTTTGGGGGTTGGAGGGATCAAAGGTTCACTGCCATCACATGGTGCTGAGCAGTTTGATGGTACTACTCCATCAGGAAGGAAGCAGAGATCAACCTTCTTCAACTACTTTGTTTTCTGCCTATCATGTGGTGCCCTCATTGCTGTTACTTTCGTTGTTTGGATTGAAGACAACAAAGGATGGGAATGGGGTTTTGCTGTTTCTACTATTAGCATTCTTGTGTCCATCCCTATCTTCTTGGCTGGCTCTTCCACTTACAGGAATAAGATCCCAACTGGAAGTCCACTTACAACCATTGCCAAGGTAAATGAGATACAAATTATGCGTCAAGTGCAATTCTACTAATGGACAATTTTCTAATGCGTATCTAACACAAATAACAATTGGAAAGTGCAATTATAGCAATAAACTTCGAAAATATGTTCGGATTGACCAACATAGTCAACTTTTGTATACATTGTCACGTTGACCATTAAATGTCAACATTTTATTCTAGCTCACTAAAATGTTTATAATAAACATCTATAACTTCAATGGCGTTGGCCACTCAGCATACATTTTAAAAGTTTATTGGTATATTTGTGTTGGACGCACCTTCAACGTGGTAAAATTGCACTTTATTCCAATAGATATTCATACCCATGTTTTTTCTTTCAAAGAAAACATTTCCCTGCTCTCAAGTTTAGCTCAACATCACTAAGTTCTGGATTCTTGTTCTTGGTCTCAGGTTCTAATTGCTGCTTCAATCAATACCTGCTTCAATAGAAACTCTAGCAGTGCTGTTGTGAATATGGTGGCAAGCCCTTCTAATCATAAGTCAAGGGGAAAAGAAGCAGAAGAGGAAGCAGCAAAAGCAAGCAGATCAACTGAAACACCTACAGATACCCTCAAATTCCTCAACAACTCAATTACAAACAAGCCAGTCCACTCATCATTACAATGCACCGTGCAACAAGTGGAAGATGTTAAAATAGTACTAAAAGTACTCCCCATATTTGCTTGCACCATCATGCTTAATTGCTGCCTTGCTCAACTATCCACATTTTCTGTTGAACAAGCTGCCACTATGAACACCAAACTTGGTTCCCTCATGGTGCCACCAGCATCATTACCAGTTTTTCCAGTTATCTTCATCATCTTCCTAGCACCAATATATGACCACATCATCATACCCTTCGCTCGAAAAGTGACCAAATCCGAGACAGGCATCACTCATCTTCAAAGAATTGGAGTTGGATTACTCCTCTCTATAGTTGCCATGGCAGTGGCAGCAGTTGTTGAGATAAAGAGAAAAAGGGTTGCTACAAACACAGAACTATTAGATTCTACAAAACCACTTCCTCTCTCATTCTTTTGGATTGCATTTCAGTACTTGTTCCTAGGATCAGCTGATCTGTTCACATTGGCTGGTTTGTTGGAGTTCTTTTTCACAGAAGCACCAATAAGGATGAGATCATTGGCCACATCTCTTTCATGGGCCTCATTGGCTATGGGGTATTACCTTAGTACAGTGATTGTATCAATAGTGAATAATGTCACTGGTAGCTCATCTCACACACCTTGGTTATCTGGTAGCAACCTTAATCACTATCATCTGGACAGGTTCTACTGGCTCATGTGTGCTCTAAGTGGTTTGAATTTCCTCCATTACCTCTTCTGGGCCATTAGGTACAAGTACAGAGGAGCAGGAAATGTTGAATGAAGAAAAGAGAGGGGAATTCATCAAATGGTTAATGGTCCATGAGTGCACAAGTTTACGAGACCATTAATCATTAAGCATGCCAAGGTTGGGACTTAAGAATAATACTTTTTGGCCCAAAATTAAAGAAAAAGAAGGGAAAAAATTAAAGAGGCTGGGTATATATATTTGTGACTGGGTGGATTTGGAAGTCATTCCAGTAGAGTAGGGATAATTATATATATAGTAGTGGTATTTATTAAACAAAGGAGAAAACAGGAGAGGAGGAAAAAAAAATACTTGTAACCAACATGGACTTTTGTCCTTTATAATTTATATATCCACAGTTAATACAGCTCTCATATGCCCCATGCATGTTTTTTTTTTGGTCAAATTTGCCCCATGCATGTTAATCAATTTTCTTCTTCTCTTTTGTATCACGTTGAAATTAGTCAATTATACTTTCAACTTTTTTATTAGATTGACAAATTCCATACCCCGGGCCATTGTTCTCCCACTCCCACTTTCTAATTCACAACAAAATTCTCGTAATGAAATTAATAAACCTTTACAATGTGTGTGTGTGTGTAGAGTATAATGCAGTTAAAAGAGGAAGAAGCATGTGGAGAACTTAAACCTCACATGAACATTAGGAAAGACCAGACTTGAAATTGTATTCGAGTCACACACACACACACGCATACATTTTTTTTTGAGTGAAAGGTGTGTATATAGATTATCAAAAGTGGTTACATGGTATCATCCTTGGGTGCAAGGAGATATTTACAAAAGAGAGCTAAGTTAGCCTATGTTAGGCCTAATTGCCTAGTTGTTGTTACAGCTTTGATGGTGCTTTCATACAAAAAAATAGCCTCCATCAAAAGCTTGTAAGGTTGAACATAAATAGAAGAAAAAATACGGCTATTCCTTGCTTTCCAAAACTTCCAACATAAGATGCTAAAAAGGGTACTCCATCCAGGTCGACTATGAGTTTGTTTCAGATTTTCAGTAAGCCAACGAGTAAAGGTCATGACTCATGGTATTAAAGGACCTCAGCCTGTCCCTTGGGATGATCAGCTGCCAACATTCTCGGGCCAGGATGCACGAGCGCAGGGCATGCTCAAGATCTTCGTCCTTGGTTTCACAAATATCGCATGTAGCTGCTGCGACTAAGTGACGCCGGTGCCTTTCCTTGTTGGTGAGAAGCTTGTTACTAAAGGTAAGCCATAAAAAAGTGCGGATTCGTTGGGGCCCTTTCCAAGTCCAAGCATATCGCCAGAGCGCACTCGGATCTGGCCAGTAATCCTCCTGAAGAATTCTGTATGCTGACTTGACTGAGAATCCCTTCTTGTCCGCCACCCAGGTCCCTTGCGAGGGGGATCTGCCTCATTGGGAGCCTTAACTCTCAAAATTTCTTCCACTATTTCCGCTGGTAGATTAGCGGCAAAGGATAGTGCTAACAAACTGGTTCAAGGGGAGGCGCAGATCTGCTTCAGTCACGGATGTATCAGCTAGGAGGTTAAGGGGGCCCCCGGTCTTGAAGCCAAAATCGGACCAGAAGCGCGTTGTGGTACCATTCCCTACGCCCCATTGGATACCCACATTAAGCTCATCCCAAAGGCCAGCTAGGCTTCGCCACAAGTATGAGAAAGGCAGAGTTTTGGGCCTCAAAATCCTTTAGTCCGCATCCACCACAGTTCTTAGGCCTACAACACTCATCCCACTTCACAAGGTGTAAGCTTCGCTTAGAAGTGGAGTTGTTCCAGATAAAGGAAGCCACATGTCGTCGCAACTCGGTAGCTATGGAGGAGGGGAACTTGGTGGTTTGCATCGTATAATAGGGGATCGCGGAGAGGACAGCTTGGGCAAGAGTGATGCGCCCAGCCAGAGAAAGCGAACTCGCTGCCCAGCCGGAGAGTTTATCTTTGACTTTACCCAGCAAGTATCGGTAGGTGTCATTGACAACTCTGCCATGAAGGAGAGGCACACCAAGGTAACGCCCCAAGTTACTGGTTCGCTGGAATCCGAGTGTGGAACATACAGTACTGGCAGTTTGAGAGCTCACATTTCTGGAGAAGAAAACTCTGGTTTTAGAGGGACTCACCCGATGACCCGAGGCCACGCAGAAGTCCTGAAGAATGCCGCTCATGAGCTTAATCTGCCGAGGTTCAGTAGTACTGAAAAGAAGGAGGTCGTCCGCAAAAAATAGGCGGGATAGCGGGGGACCAGTCTTACCGAGCTTGATTGGGTCCCACTTACCATTGAGCACCTCAAGGTTGTTAGCTTGAGAGAGGCTCTCCATACACAGAACGAAGATGTATGGTGATAAAGGGTCTCCTTGCCTAATCCCCAAACCTGGAGTGAAGGAGGGGCTAGGCTGCCCATTCCAAATGACTTGCATTGTTGGAGAAGTAATGCATTGCATGATTAAAGCTACTAAATTTGATGGGAGACTAGCATCCCGGAGGGTGTTCGCAATAAAGTCCCACCTTATGCGGTCAAAAGCCTTCTCGAGATCCACTTTAACTGCCATGTAACCTTTCTTCCCCTGTTTAAGTCTCATGGTATGGATAACCTCCTGCGCTATAATGATGTTGTTCGTTATACACCTCCCCTTGATAAAGCTGGTTTGTTGAGGGAGGGTAAGAATCGACATTGCTTCTCTCAGCCTACAAGCAAGAGTTTTAGTAACCAATTTATAGGTGGTTGTACATAAACTGATTGGCCGGAACTCCTTGATAGTTTGTGGGTGCGCCACTTTAGGAATAAGCGCAATAAGTGTGCGGTTAAAGCTCGGCTCGAGTGGACCTCCCTCAAACACTCGTAATATCTCCTGAAACAGAGTGTCTCTAACCACTCCCCATTGAGATTGGAAAAAGAGCGCATGGATGCCATTAGGGCCCGGGGATTTGAACGGGTGCATTTGGAAGAGGGCAGCCTTGACCTCTTCCTTGGTGAGCTCGCGGTCCAAACACTGGGCAATGTGGGGCGGGAGGGCAGGGAAGTTCCCCGCCACAGGATATGGCCGCTGATCACTTCCGTCGAGCTATAGATGCCCCGAAAATAGTGGGGAACCATGTCTTGCAATTTTGTGTTATCTGATTCCCACCGCCCACTATCATCAAGAAGCATGGAGACATGGTTGCGGCGCCGACGCAGAAGAGCTTTGGTATGCTAATACTTGGTGTTCCGATCACCGTCGTTTATCCAATCAGCTTTTGCTTTTTGGAGCCATAGGACCTCCTCGCGAAGGCATATGTTCTCATATTCAGCTATCAGTTCTTTCTCAAGTATACACAGAGAGTTAGGGGGTTGTGGCTGCTCGAGCGCTTTCTGAATGCCGCCAATCCTAGCCTGAAGTTTGCGTTTCTGCCTCCCTATCTGGCCAAAGATGGTGCTATTCCATTCCTTGGCACGGTTGGTAAAGTTGTCTATGTTGGCTGTGAGACTCTTACCAGTATCCCAAGCCTCCGTAACCAACTCGGTAAAGTTATGGTGAAGCAACCAGGAAGCAAGGAACTTAAAAGGCTGCTCATTGCTGTTGGGCCCATTGGCTTGGCGAATTAGAAGAGGCCTGTGGTCGCTATGAAGTTTAGGCAAGTGGCAAACTTGAGTATTTGGGAAGGATGAGACCCAATCAGCATTGCATAGGGCCCTGTCTAACCGAACAAGAAGAGAGCCCCGCTGCCATGTGTACCGGGGGCCAACAAAGCCTAAATCAATCAAACCACTAGCCAGCAAGAAATTTTGAACCCTCTATCACCTACACTGAGCCGCGTCGGTCTCCCACTACGCTCCTCAACATTGATGGTGGCATTGAAATTTCCCGCTAAGATCCAAGTCGTGCCAGAGGGAGGTTGGAGTTGGAGAAGATCATCCCAAAGGGTCTCTCTGAGAGAAGGAGTAGGACTGCCATAAACCGCCGTGAACAGACACTTCGCGGTGCTAGTGGTGGAAGCAACACTGACATGAATAAATTGTGTGGTTAACCAATACATTGATGGTCACCGTGTCCTTCCAGAGTAACCATATGCCACCGGAGAAACCCTGAGCCTCCACCCGATGAGAATAAGGGTACCTGGTTCGTCTGATGGCTCTATCAGCTTGGAGACATGCAATCCTGGGCTCCACCAAGGCAATAACAGCTGGCCGGTGGCCGTGAAGGAGAGACTTCAAAGTCCTGTGGAAGCTAGGGGATGCTGCCCATTGGCAGTTCCGAATAAAAAAGGTGATATCCATGGAATATATACAAAAGAGGGGGAACAAACACAGGTTAGAGCTCCATACCAAGGCGGGATGAGTCCGCCTCCTCCTCGAGCTTTCCCTCCATTGCCTTAACAAAATGCTGCTCATCATCAGAGGCCACCGGTGCTCCCAAGGCCTCAGCTAAGAGGCAAGATAAAGTCTCCGATGGTCCACCTTCAAGCTCCCTATGCCAAGGATTAAGGCTCTTAATTCTAACGCCGACCTGGCCTTTGAATCCTGGCTTAGTGGGGCTGGCCTCAGGCGGCCGAGGTAGGATGTTCTCCTTCCCAGGAGGGGCGGGTTTGGGATGAACTAACGTCGTTGGGGCGGATTGGGCAGACTGAGTATTTAGGTCAGAGGGAGCCATGGTGACAACAGTGTGATGGGCCTGGTTTAACGTGGTGGGCTGGGGGTTAGCTTGGTAAGCTGTAGATTGAAATAAGGAGTCAGGGTTTGGGCCGGGTTTAGTAGTGGGCTTCTTCTTTTTCTGGATTTGGCTTGGGGTTTTGTCACTCTTTTTGACTCTGAGACTTGCTGCCTTGTGAGCAGCTTTTTTGGCACTATTTCTCTTGCTTGTTGTAGGCGTGGGCCCCTGAGTCGCCACGCCATTATCCCTTACAGGTTGACTTCCCAAATTGTTGGTAGTCACGTCATCCGAGGTAGCTAAGGCCTCATATCTATTGGTACTTTTTGCCTTGCTAGACTCACTGGCCGCCTGCTCCTCTCTCTGCGGCCTGACAACTCTCCAACTTTTTGTTGGGGCCTTCATCCACTCCCCAAACATGTGCTCGTCACGTGTCCGAGGAGGCTGGGTCCCCTCAGTTGGCCGCGTCTGTTCAGATGCCGGCGGCATAGCCGGAATTCCCACAGCCTCCTTATGCTCTGGGGTAGCAGCCTTAGTTTTCGAGGGACAGATGGCCTCAAGATGACCATAGCAGCCACATGAGTAGCAAATAGTGGGGAGGCCCTCATATTCGATGAATTGGGACACACCATCCAACTTAATCCTGGAGACCAGCGGTTTCTGGAGATCAATCTTGACTGCGATTCTGGCAAATCGAGCCTTCATACCTTCAGCTGTGTTATAGTCAATCTTGATGACCTCGCCAATGAGGTCTCCGATGGTGCGCAAGACGCTTTTCCGGCAGTAGTGGAAGGGTAGGCCGGGGAGGCGAACCCAACCATAGACTTGCTTAATCTCAAGGTGGAGAGGGGATAGTCCAGGAGACCAAGGATGGACTGTAAGGTAGTGCCCCAACACCACCCAGGGGCCACCCAGAAGGGCCTTCTGATAGTCCTCATTGCAGTGCAAGCGAACCAGGTAGCATCCGCCTTCCAACTCGGTAAACTTGAAACCCAAAGAGGGCACTACTGGAAATAAGGTCTTTCACGACCACAATATTGGGCTTTTCACGACCAGAACTAGGTGGTCGTGGAATCCCGCGTCGTAAAAAAATGTGTTTTTCACGACCACATTTTTGTGGTCGTGATAGGTAGCACCTATCAAGACCACACTCTCAAGAGTATGGTCGTGATAGGTGTTTTGGAGGCACCTAAAAAGGTGCCTCCCAAACACCTATCACGACCACACTCTGGGAGAGTGTGGTCGTGATAGGTGTGCCAGACACCTATCACGACCACACTCTCCCAGAGTGTGGTCGTGATAGGTCTTTCCCAAAGACCTATCACGACCACACTCTGGGAGAGTGTGGTCGTGATAGGTGTTTAGGAGGCACCTTTTTAGGTGCCTCCCAAATACATATCACGACCCCATGTACGAAAATGTGGACGTGAAAGAGTTTTTTTTTTTATTTTGTGAATGCATTTTATAGCCATCTGCATTCTTGCAGATCATTTACAAACCACTTTCAATACCATACTACTGCACAATACAGAATACCAGAGCAATTGCAAAAACGTATCCCATAAATATTACCTTACTTAGACAACAAAATACAAAAGGCATAATCTAAGTTTTATATCTTTGCCTTACTAGTGATAAGTTCAAAATTTAGCTACAACAATCTAAGCCTATACAATTTCTGCCTCACATAGTGATTAAAAATTCTGCAAGTGCGTTTCGTACAAAGTCAATATCCTCATCTTGTTTAAACGAGTCAGTACTAAGTCCATAAAGTCCCTCCAAAAGCTGCAACATAATTAAACAATATTAAAAAAGACAAGGAAAGTATCACTTACAATTAAAAATCACTATTTTCTTGGAGATATATGTTAGAAGCGTGCATACCTTTTGGAATTTCCTATGACCGAGGTAAACAGTCTTCCTTCCATACTTGAGCTGGACGAAATTAGTGTCATCCTCACAAATTGGACATGCCTTATGTCCCTTGACACTATATCCTGAGAGATTGCCATATGCAGGTAAGTCATTGATTGTGGTAAACAACAAAGCTCGCAACTTGAATGTCTCCTTTTTGTATGCATCAAACACATCAACACCTTCATTCCACAACATCTTCAAGTTCTCGATCAACGGAGCAAGATAAACATCGATATCGTTCCCAGGCTGTTTCGGTCCCGAAATCATCATACACATCATAAGATATTTCCGTTTCGTGCACAACCAAGGTGGAAGGTTGTAAATGACAAGCAAAACTGGTCAAGCACTATGTTTGCTAGAGACACTCCCAAATGGGTTGAATCCATCTGTACAAAGGCCGAGACGGAGGTTTCTAGGATCACTAGCAAACTCTGAAAAAATTGAATCAACCTTTTTCCATTGAGGAGAGTCAGCAGGATGTCGAAGATATCTAGAATCAGAATTTCTTTGATCACAATACCACCTCAGATTCTCTGCTTCTGTTGCATTCGCGAACAATCGTCTAAACCTTGGAACTATTGGAAGGTACCACATTACTTTCGAAGGTTCACCTTTTTTTGGTTTGTTTGTCTCTTCGTCGTCGTCGTCATCATCAGCACCCTTCCTCTGTTTATACCTTGGCTCCTGACATCTTGGACACACATGTAACCCTTCATATTCATTTCTATATAAAATACAATCATTGGGACAAGCATGTATCTTCTGATACTCCATACCCATCTTATTTAGCATTTTCTTGGCCTCATACATTGTCTTCGGAACCGCATTGTTATCCGGGAACATATCGCTCAAAGCTGCGAGCATTTTCGAGAAACCCGCGTCTGCCCACCCATTTTCCGTCTTTATTTCTAGTATTGTTAGAATGAAGGTCAGACGGCTATACTTCTTACACCCTGGAAACAAAGGTGTCTCAGCATCACCACGCACTTTGTCCTACTCGTCTGACACAACAAACGACTCCGCTGCGATATCATTTATCATGTTGTCCATGCCAACATCGCAAACATATTCATCATCATCATTATCATCCACCTCCGCTGCTTTTACATGTTCCACGGTAGTTCCCAATTCCCCATGCCAAATCCACTTCCTATATCGGCGATTGATCCCCTCACAAATAAGGTCATTCCTTATAGAGTCAAGGCTCTTGCGATCAACATTCACACACTTCACACAAGGGCACGGGTACTTTCCATTCTTACTCGCCACATTTCTTTTGGCAAATTCAATAAACTCTTCCACCCCGTTTTGATATTCTTCACTAGTTCGCAAAGCATCCATCCAAGCACGATCCATTGGAGTAATGTGTATAATATGTATATACACTTGTCTTCATTAAAAAGAATAGAAGACAATTGAACCAATCAGAGGACTATCTATGGCAACCTAAAACAGTCCTAATCAACAACCAAAAACAGCCTCTCCAAGAAACTAGAGCCTATTTGCATGCAATTTTTACTACCCCTTCCAGCAAAGAAAACAAACTTTTTCCAGCAATTATTGCTAAATAGAGCAGCCCAAAACACTCTTAAAATGTCCAGAATAGTCAACCAAACAGTGTACCAAATTAAGTGCAAATCAGAATTTACCACAAATGCACAAACCAAAAGCTAGCTGAATTTGATATTCAACAATAGAAGCAATATTTAAGCCAGCAAATGAATCAAATATAATCACAATAATTAAAATAACAATTAACAATCTATTACCAAAACCAAATAAAATCAGTAATTCCATTGAGCTTATAAAATCAGTCAAACAATATTTCAATGCTTAAAATGTCTTACAGTGCGCACAAACTATATTAAAAAGCAAATACAAAAAATAAAAAAACAAAGAAAATACAATGAGAGAAAAAAAAAAAAAAAAAAAAAAACTCACCTTAACTTGGGAGGATGTTGACGCTGAAACAGCAACAGAAGTTGATGTTGAAGATGTAGCGAAAAAACTTAAAGAAACCCAATTAATTTGTCCCCAAAATGCCCTGCGAAAAGTAAAAAAAAAATCAGAGAGAGAGTATGGTTATCTTGAAGAGGAGGGGGGAGGAGGGGGAGGGGGAGGAGGGGAGTAAAACTCAGATGAGGCGAACGAAAAGGGAGGGAGGAGTAGATCTTACCTGAGAACTCTCAGCCACTTCTTGAACTCGGTACGGATCGGCGTTGTTCTCGTTTCTTTGTTATCTTGCGAGAGGCGAGAGGGAGGCGAGAGGGGAGGAGAGAGGGCGGAGGCTTCTTGAACTCTCCGCCTGAACAGTTATTTCCATGTTATGCCACCGCGTTTTTTATCAACGACCAACATTGGCTTTTTAGTCGTTAATTATGGTCGTGAAAAGCCTATTTTCTAGTAGTGAGACTTCCATAAGTTCTCAATCCGGGTATAAAGTGTTTCTTGCCTCATAAACCGCCCTAGTAGTTTAACCACCACGACATACCTCATACTCTCAGCCATAATGTCCTTAACGCGTTGGGAGAAGACGATGGAGGGTACTAGGCCGTCCATGGCCACTGAGAAGTCGTCCTCGTCCAGTACAAGGTCATCGTCGGAGGCGTCGGCTTCTGGGTTTGAGGGGGAGGCCCCACCCATCAACTTGTCTTTGAAGGACATCGCTGTTTTCACTTTATCACTCTCTTCGCCGGGTTGGCTCGCGGCGGCCGACGCTTCGGGGCCCATGAAGAGTTGGCGTTGCACTCCGCCCAAGTCCTTGCCAGAGGGAAGCTCGCCGATGGCCTCTTCAGAGTCCATGGCCGTTTCCGAGGCCTCACCATCTTCCGTTCTGACTTTCTTCTTTAGTCTGTGGTTATCAGCGAGCGGCGTGCGTTCAGGTTTTAGGGCGGTGGAAATGTCAGGTTCTTGGTGCATAGTGATAGGTGGAGCCCTACGGCTCGCAGAAAGGGGCGGCACAGTTACCAATAGACTCTCTCTCTCTCTCTTGGACTTTTCTTGTCTACACACACGCATACATTAAGTGTATGCATGCATACATAAAGTATTCTGCCAAAGTTTTTTTATTAGGAAAAGGTGAATTTGGGTTGGAAAAGTATGATTACTCTTTCCTAAACCCCTTCTTTCCCGTGAATGTTATGCTAGTATGAGACCTTACCGCCGGAGATGGCTAAGGTTTCTGAATAAAAAATATTTGGGCAAGTATTGCCAGCCAATCAGGAAATAAGCAATAGACAGACCCCATAGCTTTGATCCATGAAAATAATTTAGATAGCCTCCTGCCCTCCTCTTCTCTATAGAAATTTCTCAAACAGTACTAATAAAATTTTTAAAACATTACAGCACCTTAGGAAAAAAATAAAATAAACTTTTGAAGGTTAAATAACTTTATTATCATTGTACCATTTGTAAAATAAATGAGAGATTTCAATGCATATGTGCTATTAATTGATAAAAAAAATACATATATGCTATAAGGTTCATTAATTAAATAAAATGGATACGGTCCATGCATGTTGAAATTCGTGTTACCATAGAATTCTTATGCTATAAGACCATGAGTGGACAAATAATTACAATTATTTTTACAAATCAAATCATCGATCCTGAATTCCTAAAATAAAATTTAATGTTGATAACAATTTAGAAAATATAAATAGCTCAATAAATTTCATCGATATGGTATTGATTGCATAATTTTAGTCCTTATAGGCTATATCTGTAAATTGATTTAGGTTACGACTTACAATCTTACAATTTCTCAATAAGAGACTAATACTTAGAGTTGCGTTTAATTTTGATCAAAATTTTTAATGTTAAATAAAAATATTGACACACTAGTAATAACTCGCCAATGCCCCACAGTCTTCAAAATATTTTGACCGAAATCGACAGTAATTGTTAGAACTTAGAAGTACCAACTGTTTCATGAAATTCTAGCAGCCTAAATTTGTTTGGCTACATAACTCTCTTTTTTTATCAGCAAGTTTGTCAACATAATTAGGTTATTACAAAATAATTATACTTAAATGATTTAACTGTATTATCAATAAAAGTATTCTATTTGGCCAAAAAATAACAAATATTCTATATTTATTTATAAGGTACTTGATATTTTTAAGATTTATCACCCTTGTACCGAATCAGAATACACACACTAACCTGACGGGTTGGTATGAATGGTAAGTATTCTCTTCCCTTAAGCAAGTGATTGAGAGTTCGATCCCTAACCCTTGTAAACGGTGCAAATTCACATACCGACTATATCTACCACTTATATGAGATTTCAGAATAGCGAGTGATTAGTCTTACTTGACACGTGGGTGAGTGTAACAAAAAATAAATACACACACGATTTTCCTACACAGATTATTTTAGAATTTAATTTTTTATTACAATACTTTCCAATCAATTCTTGATATTTCCATTTCCCCCTAATCGTTATTTATTTATTTAAATTAAAAATTGGTTGGAGATGTTTATAACAAACTTATAAATACCCTAAATATAATTATGATCAAGCCTGATGTTAAGATTTGATTGGAAAATAGATTGTGATAGATATATGAAATTGGATTAATTTTATCATACAAATGGAAACAATATTTTGATCAAATGGGAACAAACTAAAAATAAAAAAAAAACATGTGGTTAACAAAACTAAATATGACCAAATCAAAAACAATGGGGATGTAGCTCAGATGGTAGAGCGCTCGCTTAGCATGCGAGAGGTACGGGGATCGATACCCTGCATCTCCATTAATTTTTCATTTTTCCTTTTCACCCAACTCTACCTCTGTTCTGTTTGTATTTATGTCTCCTGAGCTTCTTTCTTGGTTTGCTAACATGCTGCTTAATGCTTCACCACCGCCAAAGTCACTGCTCCTCATTGCATGCATTGCCCATTGCCCATTGCCCATTGCCCAAACTCACCTCAAAACTTCACCTCTTTACATTTACTCTTCATTAATTCTCTCATCCACCTCCCTTCTTTCTTGTTCAACTTTTCCCCCAATTCTTCTTTTCTTATATTTCCATTCAATCATTTATATGTGTGTGTAATTACGTACCATTCCCATTTATTGCACTCCCATTTCTTCCCACCCATTCTTTCAAAAATGCAGATTAGTCCCTCCTCTATCTTACCCCCAAATTTATCTTATCAATCATCAAACCAAGTCTATATTATTACCAATGAATAGGAACTGCATCTCTATCAGCCGTTTAATTTTATTTCCTCCTCCCTTACTTCTCTATTATATTTAAAGTGGAAACACCAGACATATTTCCAAAATAAAAAGAAAGTCATCATCACTTCTTGGCTCACAAATTAAAATAGAAACTTGCAACCAGTTAAGTCGGAATTTTCACACATCACACCTGACATTCATATATTAGACAATTATATCCCCATTATACCATTAAAAGCGCAATATCCAATTACAGCCCCTCCCTGGATCATCATATATAACCGACCCACCTAATATAGATTTGATCCTTGAAGAATAATATTTCCTTCTTTAAATATTCATTACCGAATCAAGACCCCATATCCCCTCATCACTCTCTTATATAAACCTCAACAACATGCAAAAAACCAAACCTACGTCAAGAACCAAAATCTGAGCCCTCCCTCAGAACAACAACAACAAGTCATCATCAACAACATAACCATGTCCATCATCATCAAGAACCAATCTTTACACACAATCATCTTCCTCTACATTATATCCCACCTTCTCCTAACCCCACCGCCCACATCCTCCGCCGCCAACGCCACCACCGCCACCACCGGCGGTGGCGGCCACTGGATCCAACTCCAAAGAAGCATAGGAATCTCAGCAATGCACATGCAAGTACTAAACAACAACAAAGTCATAATCTTCGACCGCACAAACTTCGGCCCATCAAACATCTCTCTGCCACGTCATCATCGCTGTCGCTTCAACCCACGTGACATGGCTCTCAAACTCGACTGTACGGCCCACTCAGTCCTCTACGACATCCTCTCCAACTCCCTCCGTCCCCTCACCGTACAAACTGACACGTGGTGCTCCTCCGCCGCCGTCAACTCCTCCGGTACACTTGTCCAAACCGGTGGCTTCCATGATGGGTACAATAAGCTAAGGACTTTCACTCCATGTGATGATAATCTTTGTGACTGGGTTGAGAATAATATGGCTTCTTTGAGTAATAGAAGATGGTATGCTTCTAATCAGATTTTGCCAGATGGGAGGATTATTGTTGTGGGTGGTCGTAATGTTTTTACTTATGAGTTTGTGCCTAAGAATATTGTTGGAGGGAGTTATTATAATGGGGCTTATTTTTTTAGTTTCTTGAAAGAGACTAAAGATCCTGTCTTTGGTGGAGAGAATAATCTTTACCCTTTCTTGCATTTATTGCCGGATGGGAATCTTTTTGTCTTTGCTAATAAAAGGTCGGTTTTGTTTGATTTTAAGAAGAATCGGGTCATTAGGGAGTATCCGGTTATACCGGGTCATGAAAAGAGGAATTACCCGAGTACCGGGTCGGCGGTTTTGCTTCCTTTGAATTTGACCGGGTTGAGGGACCCGACCCGGATGGAGGCGGAGGTGGTTGTTTGTGGTGGGGCCTTTCCAGGTGCGTTTTCGAGGGCTCTGAAGAGGCAGTTCGTGGTGGCTTCTAGAAGTTGTGGTCGGATGAGGGTAACTGACCCGGATCCAAAATGGGTCATGGAGGTTATGCCGATTCCTCGGGTTATGTCTGATATGATTATATTGCCCACGGGTGACGTGTTAATAATCAATGGTGCGAAAAATGGGACAGCGGGTTGGGAGAATGCGGTTAACCCTGTTTTTCACCCGGTTCTGTATAAGCCCAATGAGCCGGACATGAGTCGTAGGTTTGAGATATTGAGTCGGGCAGGGACCGCCCGAATGTATCATTCTTCGGCAGTATTGTTGCCGGATGGGAGGATTTTAGTAGGAGGAAGTAATCCACATAAGTTGTATGATTTTCGGGCTTACCCGAATGGGTACCCGACTGATTTGAGTTTGGATGCTTATTATCCGGATTATTTGAATCCGAAATATGATTTTTCGAGGCCCAATATAATTGCTATTGAAACGGTAAATAATAAGGTGTCGTATGAGGGGATGTTCTCTTTGACTATGTCATTGGAACAATATGACATGGTTAAGGGGATTGTCGTTTCATTGGTGGCACCGTCGTTTACTACACACTCATTTGGGATGAATCAGAGGATGTTGGTGTTGGATGTGGTTGATGTGAAGAGTATGGCCCCACAACTTTATAGGGTTACTGCTCGTGGGCCCCTATCTCCTAATTTGGCCCCACCTGGTTATTATATGCTTTTTGTTGTCCATGCTGGAATTCCTAGTGGTGCTGCTTGGGTTCATGTTAAGTGAAGTGAAGTGAGCCTATGAGATCATGGCTTTTGATCATTACATTTTTTTCGACCTCCTTAAGTTATAATGTAGCATTGATATATAGATCAATTTTTTAGGAGTATTTCCTTGATAATCCTTATGTTTTGTTGTTCAGATTTTGTAAAAGTTTCAACATTTGAATGAGGAGTTTATGATTTTTTCCTGATGCGAGTGTAAAATAGAATATTAGTATTATTTCTTCCTTACTTTTTTTTGGTAAAAGATGTACCTAAGGATTCAATGTTATATATTAGCACACTACTACCATAACTTGTATGCCCATATAATTTGTAACATGAAGCAGTTTATGTAATTCACCTAGTTGACTGACAAATTTGCAATTATAATTTGTCCAGAATCTACAATTATGCATTTTTGAAATCATGAATGTTGAACCTCTATTCTATAATGTGAGTAGAGACAGTTTTATAAAGAAGAAATCTCAGATAAAAGACGGTTGAATTTCAGAATCACATAAGGAGATTTTGAGTGATGAATCTCGCTACTCCACTTTTCTACATGTATCTTTATGTATCTCATTTATTTTGTTTTTATATGCACTTGAGAATCTCATTTCTCAGTTATACATATCAGAATAAAACCATCGCTAAGTATTATATGCAGAGTTCCCCTTATTGGTCACGAGAACAAAGAAAAAATGAAGTGAATAAATCGGCGTGGTATTATGTAAAATCTAGAAAGGTCAAAGGATGTACAACAAAAAAAATATATAAACTGCAGACAGTTTACTAATCAAATTATGTAAAAAGCATATATTATAGGCTATAATATAATAATACATATAGTTATCTTACAATTGACATCATGGACTTGACAAGCCAATCAATCTTCACCCTCTTTTCCATTTATGCTTTCTCTTCTTGTCTGGCCATCTCAACGAGCAAAGTTGACAATGACATGGAGGCATATAATTTCAAATGGATAAAAATTGTGAGAACCAAAATGTATATGAGAGGACATATGAACAGTAAATAATCCATCAAAGTTATACTGTGTATGAGTTGGAAGATCCAGCTATCAACGATGAACTCCTCACAGCAACCCTCACTGATCCCACTACGCTGAGCTGAATCTTCTCAGGGCTCAGACCTTGCCTACATTCCCTGCTCTCACTGCCTTCTTCTATTTGGACACCCACATAATATGCTATCTGATCATTCACAAAATCAATTTAGTGCCCCAGAATTGAGTATAAACCTTATTAGCTCATTAATTTATTTTAGGGAATAGGTTTGTCTCTTGTCCTCACTTCAAGTTGAAGGAACTTTTATGCAAGAGAGATTACAGTATCACAGTATGAACTAGTATGCATAATACTATTCATAAGCTTACACTATATAACTTGGTTTCAGTTTCAGTGGCTTTGGCTAGATTGAAAATTGAGCTTTGTACAGAAGTGGATTAGGATAACTGGGGTAATATAACTTATCTAGGCGGGTAGACATGGAAGTTAATGGCATGAAGTGTATACGGGTAATAAACCAATGAAGGCATCCGTTCCCAAGATGCCTGCAAAGGATCCTTGGACAAATATCAGTAAGTCCCCAGGAACATACAGACAATGACTACATTGACTAGTTCCTATGAAAACAAATAAACCAATTGAGATGTGACAATTCACGACTCGAGTCCTATCATCTATGTGTCTTATAAGATTGCATGCTCAAAGGCAACGGAATGAGACAACACTCTAACGATCGCGCCATCGAAACATCATGCCAAATTTGAAAAATAAAATGAAGAGTATGTAAATATCATGTTTTATATCCATGTTAATTTGGATTAGAAGTCTCATAAGCTATTGCAACTGTTAAGACTGCCTTCCCAAGTGTTTCGATGATTCAATCTTCTTTTGTGATGGTGAGGATCCGTAATGGAGAGGGATTTGGTGGGTGTGGAGCCCAGTCCTTGCAACCCACGTTCCTATCTCTTCTCACGTATCCCCACCATATCAGCATTATTAGTAACAACCAAGGTGAATGTACAACATCAGATACAAACTGCTCCCCTGCCTTTTCCCCTCTGAATCATTGGTTAGGCCAATGAAGTACAAGTCACTCACGGAGTAAGTAAAATGCAACCAACTTTAAAGTACAAAACAATAAAGCATATTTTGACATACAAAATCAACTATCACAGATCATTATCACCTAACAACAGCTGACTTGTTAATAGAATTGTGAAATGGGAAAGGACGATACCGGTGACATCATTCTAGCGACCTAATTGCCAAACAACATTTAAAGACCATTTCATATTTGATTTAAGTTCAGTGATTCAGTATCCTCAGCGCCCAACCAAATTCAAGGAAAATGGTTGGCAGACTTAAAATTTTATAGTTCATCTTATAAATAGCTCATAAGCATCAATACCTTGCCAGAGGCATCACGAATAGGTGCTATGTGTAGAAGATTCCAAAATGGGCTCTCATCCTTCCTGACAAAGTTGCAGTAACTTGACTCATCACATACAATGAATAAAATTCATATCACCGGAAACTGGGGGGCATAGGGGAAAGTGAAGTAGTAACCTGTAATTCAAAATACGTACTGTGCATGGTTGTTCAGCTTTAATGCTCTCCCTTATCTGTAACCAATTAGAAATGATTGAAACTACATGGTCCAAAGCAAATCCATTTCATTAATCCTCACATTTCTACTTTTCTTATTGCACTACAGATGTTAAACTTGTATTACCAAATATAAAGCTGATGTATCAGTGTTCAGTCCACTTAGAAATCTACAGTTACGTCCCAGCACTTCATCTTTTGTGTAACCTATAAGAGCGAAAAAAGGTATTAGACACATGATGTAACCCCCAGCATATCTGAATTATTGCTTAATATCTAAATCCAGTATAATTGTTTGAAGTGATCATAAGGCTATTAGTATCTAATACTCTAGCCAAGGAAAGGTTTTAGAACCTGTCAATTTCAAGAAGACATCACTGGCATATACAATAGGCATATCTGTTAAATAAGGATTGGTTCTGCAAAATAACCACAATATTTGACACCAAACAAGTAAACGAATCAGGGATCGATACTTTCACATGAAACATTTACTAAAGAAAACTAGACATTTCAAATAACTCACAATACAAAGCTTTGTTTGATTCTACCAAGGGATATAATCAAGGATGAGCTAAGAAGTCCCACGCCAGAAATGCTGCATCTCTTTCTACATACCAATCTGCCAGTCAACTCACTATAGTGTGTCAGCACAGAAAAAATGTTTTCCATGGCAGTCCTAGCTTTTCTCCTATCAACATCACTGGCCTCACATGGTTCTTCACCATTTGGTTCTACATTTTAAAAAAAGCATATAAATCAGCAGAAAACACCCAACTATTACAAGACTAATTCAACAAAGCAAGCCTGTGATGGCCAAAGGGAGCTAGAACACTAGAATAACCAAGAAAGATAAACTTTTTTAGTTAACCAACGTCCATTAATCCAGACTTGAGAGGTATAAGTACTACCCACATAGGTATCTCAAAATTCAAACACACATTCTCATCCTCATGGGTGAGTTTAGTTACCAGCTCGAGAATCTGTCACTTATTAGCAACCGACTAATCCAGACTCAAAAGGCAATAGTACTTACTACCCACATAGGTATGACATCATTCAAACACACATTCTCACCTTTATGGGGTGGAGTTCAGTTACCAGTTCGATTGACATCCAACCAATCTAGACTCGAAAGGCATGAGTACAGCCCACATAGGTACACATTTTCTCATCCTTACGGTGAGTTCAGTTGCTAATATGACTAACAATAACAACTCATTGGTACAAAGATTAAATTTTGATAGCATTAAACACACCCAAAATAGAAAATACATAAGATATTGAACTGGAGAGTATTAAGCATTAACAAACCTCTACTACCATCATCATGTTCTACTTCAGACACTTGATGAAGGGACATAACACGACCAAGTTCCAACAAAGAATCAGAGCAAACTTCCTTCCTACAAGAACCAAACAAAAAATCCTGACCCCTATTACACCCATCACCACACAAACCACCACCACCACAACCACAACCACCAGACCACCTTAATTTCCTCAACAAAGGAACCTGAACCGCCACAAAATGACTCACCACACCATCACACATACTAAAAACAGGACTCATATGAAACAAAATCCAAAAGGGTGTCCCATCCTTACGATAATTCAACAAACTAATCTGAATCCCTCTCTCCTCCCTTATGGCCTCACGAATCTCCATCACAGACTTCCTACAAGTCCCTCTCCCTTGGAAAAATTTCCCATTTTTGCCTATCACTTCCTCCTTTGAATACCCCAACATCTTCAAAAAGCCTTCACTTGCAAACACTATTGGGTGGCCACAAATAGAAGGGTCGGTTATGACAAAATTATCAGGCAACTCATCAAGTGCCTCACGAACATGACACGTGTAATGACTGTCCATTGATTTTTGTATCACTAACTGTGAGTCCATCTTCTTCTTCTATAACAAAAACTACTAGTAATAATACTAAAGATTCTTGCTTTGGCCTAGTTGCTTGGGAAATTCCAAATCCCATGTGTCACTTTGGCCTCTTGCTTCTTCTTCACAATTAAAGTTCAGTTTTTTAGCCACAGATTGCTCAAAAAACAAAAGGAGAAAAGTTGGGGTGAAGAGAAAAGCTTGGATTGAGAAGAAAAATTTAAGAATGAAAGCTAAAGAGAAGAGTTTAGGGAGTGAAAGTATGTGTTGAGTGATTGAGAAGAAGTGTTGTGGAAGGTACAATGTTATGTTATGAAGTGATGAATTGAAAAGAGGGTATGGAAAATATCGTGCGAAAATTGTGGCGAATATGGGATTACAAAGCAAAGATGGATATTGTTGGATTCTCATCAATCGTATTCTTCCAGGAGCCAGAATAATAATGAAAGCGAAAAATAAAATAGAAGAAAATAATAATCATATATAAAATTAATTAATTTTTTATCAAAAAATAAATAAACTAATAAACTACTAAATAGATTAATATGAAGGTATCAAATATACTCGCCATAACTGTTTAGAGGTACGAGTTCCTACTGTAGAACTATATATACCGGCGAAACTGACTAATTAGTAGTTGTTTTTTTTTTAGGTATCCCTTACTTGACAAGTGAGAAATTAATCCACCGCTGATTTGTAGCGCCTCAAAGGTGGGACAGCTGGCCTGAGAGATTTAATGTTTCTTCATACCCAACGTCAAGGATGGAACTCCAGACACAATTGGTTAAGGGTGAATGAATCCTTATCACTCAATCACACACTTCATGTTCTAATTAGTAGTTGTTAGTAGAGTTGAATAGCGATTTATCAAAAAAAAAAAAAGAGTTGAATAGCACGGGATAAAGCCCAAAAATATATAATTGAATAAATAAAAATGACATGACCAATCTTTTAGATCAATAGTGATTGTCTCTGTCTTTGTTCTAGTTTAGTTAGTAGTATTGACTTTCAAGTTTGATCTCTAGTTATATAACTATAATGAAAGAAATTCTTGCTTGAACGTGCTGGACCACGTCGTTTGTGGTCGACGAATAATAACAAAATATGTAAGATCTTACATGTAATTTTTAATCCGATGTGGCATTATAAAAAATATTAACTAATTAATGACATTTTTTTAATTTATAAAATAAAAAACATTGAGAACATGTCATTTAAATTTTTTTGATGTGTTGTTAGATTTTTTAGGATACAAGTCAAACTGGATATTTCACATAATACCTTACATGTTTAGTTGTTGTTTGTCGGATCACAAATAACGTAGTACATCATGTTCACGTAAGAATTTCTCCTATAATAATTACTTGGAATTTGAATTAATAATCTTGTTTGCCCCCAAAAAAATAATATTAGTATGCTTTACTGCAGTCCTTTTGTCTTCTATATATTAAGGTTTTGGAATGGAGCTTCATAGAATAATGAGAGGAAGAAGGGTTTGGAGGATTGAAACAATCAAGTGAGGTTGATGATGAAGTGGGGGAAAGAACTTCTAATCACATCCACATAATTCTTATGATGTTGACTTTTCGTGATAGTGATGTTGGCTGGATTTTATGGGGCAATTTGAGGGTGTTCATGTATGAAGCCTGATATAGTCGATTTGCATTAAATAGAGGGATTAAGGTGTACCTCTTTAAGACCTTCGATTCTATGTGTGGCTTTTTAAAGATGCCCTTTTGCCAAGTTAATTAAGATTAACTAACATGGGGCCAGGTTTCTCGCAATTGTTAACTCGATTAATTTTAACCATTTCCATAAGGTCCCTCATATGTGTTGTACAATATTTTCGCTCACAACAACCTTATATATACTACCATGTGTTTGCGAAACAGATGGATGAGTAACCTAACTTATCCTTTTACAAATTTGAGTTTTTTTACGGTCCTTTTACATATTTAGAATACTTTATCATAGATTTTACCTTAAACTTACAATATTACAATTCAAACTATAAAATCAAATTGGGCATAAACCTCCCCTATTATCTTCTTCCCATATTTGTTTAACTTATTGTAGTTGATTGAGACATTTTTTCAAAAAAAAAAAATCTGATCACTCCGATGCCACAAACCTTTTGGCCTGTCACTTCTTAACTCACTTGGATATCGACGTGAATATGAAGACGAAATCCTTTACCAAAAAAAATTTATTTTAAATATATATATACACACACACACACACACTGTATATTCATCCACAAAACAGGCTAACCCGATTTGCACATCAGCTATGAAATGGACACATTTATAAGTTATTGAAGGGATAGAGTAATCGAATTTTTTTTACCCATAGTTTGTAGATACAATTAGCGAAAGTGTTCACATTTAAATACTACTTAGTTGTACTGGCCAAAAAAAAATACTCCCTCCGGTCTATGATGTAAGAACCCGAAATTTGAATGATTTTGATCCCTAATATAAGAGCCAACCTCACATTTTCTCCTAATTTAATGCAATTTTTTCTACTTTGCCCCTAACTCTCTTTCATATTTATTAATGCTTATATATTTCTCTCTCTTAAAAGTATCATAATATCTGGCCAAAAAAAAAAAGTATCATAATAAATATGAGCAATATTGGAAAAGAAACATTAACTCCAGACACTCAACTAACTTTCACATGTTTTGTTTTCTTAAGAAGCGTTTTTTGGTGGCTAACTCTTATATTAGGGACCGGAGGGAGTACCACTTAATTGTGGTTCTAGTATAGAATTTGGGGAGGCGCCTCCACAACAAAGTGAAGTTAAACAAAACCTGCTTGTATTGGCAAAAAGAAAGGTCTTACTTGTTAATTGTTATACTATGAAGTCCATAGGGGTAGTCTTTTATAAATCATGAGTTAAGAGTTATGCAGTTAAATTGTGAGCAAACTCTTTTCTAAAGTTTATGTAACAATAAAAAAAGTTGAATTTTTCATACAAATCACTGGCATCGTAAAAGGTGGGTCCACAAAACAATATAGGATTTATTCACGAGGACAAAAGACGAACAAGAAACTCAAAAATCAATTGTGCATAATGAAACGAGTCCAACTCAGTTCTTATCCAAATCCTTGTCATCTTTTCCTGCTCCAGAACACCGTGCCCCTGACGCGGCACTTGGATTTTTGGTTTTGGCCAAACGTGGCACTTGGATTGAGGACAGCTCATTTGAGGGAAATTGTCACGTTCACAAATGGAGTCTGTGATTTCACTTGTTGTTTGATTAAACACAAATAGATATCTCAGAATTACTCTTTATGTTTTTTCTCTAACGAACACTGACAAAATAAGTAGAGCATTATTTTTTTCCCTACAAGCATTATATCATATATTAACATTGTTTTGATAATGTAGGAGTATATTTCTGAAATGTCTACTTGTATATATATTTAGTCACAAGTGACGTGGCAAGGGAAATTCATTTAAACATTTCTTGTTTCTTTAATTAAAGACGATTTTTATCAAGAGTTAAGGTTGTCTAGGTCCTAAACTATTTTTCATTTATATCTTGAACAATTTTTTTTGATTATTTGATAAAACAGTTTGTGATTCATCCAATATCATGAAGTGTAGTATTTATGCGTGTTCAAAACATTAAACCATATTTTGGTGCTTGAATTACCCTAAATTACCTAAATTGTTAAGTGAGAAATTATATATACTTTAGGATGATGAACAGACCTAAAAAATTTATAGTATTATTTTTTCAGGTGACAATGTTTTAGAGTGTTCTATGCACCACAAAATAGTTTGAATCATTAAATACACTTAGAAAATACTTTAGAGTGCTAATATTATACACCTTAACCTTTTTCACGATCATGTATCCAAAAATGATTTGTCATGTGTGTACAATTACATAGTTGTCATGTAAAATTACGATTTGCTAATGATAGGAAAAATTAGCTTTGAGTGGGAAGTTTCAAATGTAATACGAGTACCATCTTCTGTTTTTATATAGGTTTCGATTGGCTAATTTTCAGTTTAAAGTCAATTGCATTAAGATGAAATATTAGTACAAGTAAAAGCCCCATAGTGTATTAGTAGAAGGCCTAACAAACTACATGTAAAGATCTTTCGGCTTTTCGTCCAACACGGTAAGGTAAGGCTCTTCAGTTACCTATGCTACAAAGGGACCTATTTATTGGACTGCTAAGGTCCTCACGGTTGCTTGCTTCAATTCCTAGACAAGGTGAGCTTCCTTGCTTGTCTCGAAGTATATTTGTCCAATTGTTTCCTTCACCATACAATACATATCTGTTTCTCAGGCAAAGCTTATTTAATTTTCACAAGAAGAATTTTTTTGGCACATTTTATTTATAAAACTCCAAATTGTTGTTGGTCGCAGAAGGATAAAAATGATGCCAAATACTAGTATGTTTTGGTGTGCATATATATATATATCCTCCTTTCAGTGACAAATTCGTTGGTGATATTGTTAAGCAAGAAATATAAATATTTTTTTCAAGAATTTAAACGTGTCTGTCAGTAATTGTCACATACATCATGAGAGATTTAGCATTTTCGTAATCTGCATAATCTGCATGTACATTATTAGTGTTCCATCCAATTATTTAGAGAAATGAACTTGGTCTTATGCATAAACCTCTTTCAAATTTTCTCAATATTTTCTTAAATTATCCCTATTAATGCTCCATAAAAAACAAGAGGGGTGTGAACAATAGTATATGGTTATATTATATTGATAATATTACATGCTTTTCATCAATATTTTTAATGTGAAAAAATTAATTAAATGTGTCTTATATTTATAATTTGGATTCGGAGGAAATAGTATTGATTTATTGCAAGAGTTAGAGAGACAGACCCAAGTTGATTTATGGAAATGGGCTAGAAACTCCATATGTTCGGCTTGGCTCATAAAACCCCCAAAACTTTGAATTGCCTTGATACCATTCACATATTATGTTTAGTGATGTAGAAATTTAATTTGTGCCAAAAAAATAGAAATTTAAGTATATTTACTAAAAAAATGCACAATAAATGTTAGAGTGTATTCATTATAGTGTATTTTAAATGATTCTGGCAATATGCTTTATTTATATTTATGTTGCTACTGTTATGTGTGTGATTAACCACTGTAATGTTGGCACAAAAAATTAAACGCTGTGTGTTAATTCATTTCTTTATTAACATTTTACTTAGGAAAAAGTTGCCCAAAAATTCTGTCTGCCGAATTTATCACTCCATGGGCCCATGGCTCTTGATACTTGATAAAGATCCAATGTCATTCAAAGTTAACCAAGGGAGAGGGGAGATTGACAAAATTGGGCACCATAAACTTGGTTTCTCACCTTTTCCTCATCTTTTTCTTTTAAATTGTGTCATTTTTGGGGTCAAATTTTTTAACTGTTTTTTATCATTAGGTTTTGCTTAAAATTGATGACATTTTGAGGTCAAATTTTCATTTTTATACGATTTTTAAAAGTTGTATAAAATTTGGTTAAAAAGAGTGACATTTTGAAAGTAGTATAAAATTAGAAAAATTAACTGAATTTCATTCATAATATATCAAAATGTCACTAATTTTATGCAAAATTTAATGATAAAGTCAGCTACAAAAAATTTGACCAAAAAATGACACAATTTGAGAGAAAAAGGACTTGAGCATATGGGAAGGGGAAAAGAGTTGGGGAAGGGAAAAGGAGAGAAATCAAGTGAAAGTAATGGATGCACAAGAGGGGGGGTGAATTGTGCTACCAAATAAAAATCAAGCAATAATAACACAAGGGTTTATACTGGTTCGGTCTACCTGACCTACTTCCAGTTCTCAACCACCCAGGCTGAGTTCCACTATCCCAGGTTTTACAACGGGTTCACCTGGAACCTTTACAACCGCAAGTTTTGAACGGGATCACTTGCAACCTTACAACCACAAGTTTTACTCAAGGCTCACTTGCAACCTTGCTAACTAACTCCCCCTTACTACCAGCAAGGGTTCAACCTTTACAACTAAAGGATTTTCTAAACTTAGTTCTCTTGAAGAACGGATAATGTTACACACTTAAGTACAATCAATGCTCTTAATACAAGAAGAGACTTAACAACAAAGAGTACAAGATTGGTAGATGAAAAGAACTCTCAATGCGTTAAATGCTCTTTCTCTTTTCTGGGTAGCCTTGAATGCTTGAAGGATTTCTTTAGTTTCTCTCTCTAGCTTTCTTCAAGATGTCAAAGATATTAGTTGTCTTCATAAATGAAGGTGAGCTTGTTTATATAGCCTTCAAGTATTCTCACTCTTGGTAGGTGGGTTAGCCGTTTGAATATGGCCGTTTATCCCAAGTTACCGTTTGCCCAATTAATGCTCCATTAATGCTTAGCAGGGTTGACTTTGCTTTATCTCTGAAAAGTAGTTCTGACACCTCTGCTATGTCAAAAGCATTCTGACACTGCATTGCTATGAACGTTCTGACATTCTGATTGCTTGCGGAAGCAAGTCCACATCCGGAAGCAACTTTACTCAGTGTACTGCATTTGAACGTTAGTCTTAACAATAAAGGCACATACTCACATGCAGTGGGAGTTCACTTAGTCTAAGGGAGTTCTTTTCCATCCGGAAGCACTTCCACATCCGGAAGCACTTTCACTGGACGTTGGAATATGATCACATTTTACTCACTGACGTTCAGTGTTATCCTTACCAACAACCAGCGCTAGTCACTAAGCATTCGGAAGCAAATCCACTGGACGTTGGGTTATGGTCACTGGCGCTCAGTGATATCCATACCAACAGTCAGCGCTAGTTTTAATTCAATCGGAAGTAAATCTACATCTGGAAGCTTCCTAACTTAGTCTCAAGGATTTTATACACTAATGCTCTTAGACTGAGTTATGACTTGGTGATATACTTGCTGTCGCTGGGGGATGAGACGTTCATCCGGAAGTAAATCCACATCCGGAAGCACTCTAGTTTGGGGTTCTATATTAACTTAATATTCTCTAAGTGTTTGGCTTGTTCTTTCATATTTTAGTCTTCATCAAAACTTAAGATTCTAACATCAAGTCCCCATAAATTTCCTCTCACATGCAGGAGAGGTTGGTTAGTTGCTCTCGATCAAGAAGTTATGCATGGGTTGAAGATTAATTGTTTAAAAATGAAAATGGAAGTTATATTGCATGAAGATGAAGATGGTTTTGAAGAATTCTTGCACATGTAATTCATGATGTCATAAGGTAAGACAAAAATTCATGGTGTCATTGAATATCTTTGTATTTAACGAAAATCAGATTGCAGTTCTGGATAGATGTATCGAATCCACTAAATTTATGTTACATTTGTTATGTTTTTAGGCGCCATTAAAGTCCTGTGCATACAAGAGAATTTTAACTGTGTTTTTTTTTATCAGCAATTTTAACTGTGTTTTTTTTTATCAGCAATTTTAACTGTGATAGAGATTTTATGCACCGGATAAAATACCAATTGCACACATTGCACTATGTTACACGTAATGTGAGTTGTACAGCAAGAATATAAGGCACCAACTAAGTGCCCTGCAAAACACCAACTAGTTGGTATATTGTAAGATGAGTTAAAATGTCCTCTTCTCTCCTACAATTGAGTAAAACGATTGGAGGAAAAAGTAACAGTCCCTCTAACCATAAATAGAAAACATACTTAATTTGATTATACTCTATTACTTACGTTAGTTATTTTAGTTTATATTACATTAATAAAAAACATAATCTTCCTTAAAATTTTTCATCTCTCTCACTTAATTACTGTCAAGTGAGTACACAACGGGTTCAAATCATTAAACATTAAACAATGACAAAAACTAGAAATGTGTCATATTTAAAATTCAAAATAAATCGTTAAATAGATTATTCACAATATATAACGCTCACTAAATTTGGATATTGTGCAAGGGAGAACATTCTATAAAAAAATAAAAATTTTAAAATAGGCACGTCAAATTGAAAACAGTTTATCGGATGTCCCCGAAGGGACAAATTGAAAACAGTTTAGGCGAAGAACAATTTGTGATTTGTGTCAAACTCTTCATGATGAGCGATTTCTCAACAAATATAAGATCATTCTCATTAAGAGCAATTTTAAGTGTAACATTGTTTTTTTTATATCAACGGTAGTTTAACAAATTTATTAGCTTTTCGCGAGTAATCTCAATACAAAATGATTATTGTAAAATAAAAAGTAACATTAATCAAGTCTAGAAAGATTCAATCGTTTGAATCAACCTGTGATATCTTTTTCCAACTATAGTGTTTTTGAGTTCAAACTTATATGCAATAGTTCTTAGAATTAGTAAGGTTGACTCATTACATCCTTATATTCTTAAGAATCGGATTACTCGTTTATTAGCAACCCCACACCTATCATTATATGTCTTGAATTCCTATATATAAGACCATTATAAATGTCATTTGTTTCTATATTTAACACCACTTTCTAACTTGTCTTAATTTCCTCAATTTATCTCTATCGATACTACTATTCAACAAATAAAAAAGTGAGTAAGGGCCTAGGGTGTGCGGCTCACATGATTTGAAGTGGGTTGTCAAGATATCTTCCCCGCCATTCACCAAATATGTCTGAGTTCAATCCCAAGGAAGTCCCCTTAATCCCGGACATCTCTAAATTAGTTTTTTCTCAAAGAGGCTGAACACCGGAGACTTCTTAGCAATCTGGCCGAACAGCGAGAGATTAGTCCCACTTGACACACGAGTGTGGACTACTTTTGTAATTTTTTTTGACCTTGACTACTTTTGTAATTTAACCCACACAATTAACATTAACATATTTAATCTCATCAAATTAGTTAAATATACCTTATATTTATATTTATGAACAGAAAAGGGAAAATGCCATTTAAATCCCTCCGAATATACAATAGGACAATTCAGAAACTCAAACTTCCAAAAGGACCATGAAGGAACTAGGACCTAGTTGACATTTTAAAATTGTGTGAAAAGACAAAATTACCCTAATCATAAAACAGAAATTACTAACCACCCTTAAAAAAGAGTGAGTGTAAAAAGATACTACTAAAGTAAAAAAAGAAAAAGAGTATGAATATTGAATATGAGAACCGAAGACAAAACGATGCGCTAGTATGAGTATCTGTATGATCGTCAACTAACTAATCCCAACAGATCCAATAAATTCTTCTTCTTCTTCTTCTGATTTTACTTTCTTACTTCTACTTTCGATCTCTTCCCTCCTCTTCAGATCCATCCATCCTATCACAGGTTCATACTTTTCCTCTCTCTCTTAATTTCCTTCCCACAATGTTGGCCCATCATTACATATCATCCTTCATTTCAACTAAAGTTTCGATTTTTATGCTATCATTATCTTGAATTTCCGTTTTATACTGTTTATTTTGCGACATACTGTTTTTTTTTTTTTTTTCATTTTCGGTTTTGCCCTCTTTGGATTCCATTTGGTTTTACTGTAATTTTCAGCGTGCAAATAAGCTTATTATGATTTGGTAACGTGCAGTTCTAGAAAACAGTGTGTTGGCCTTAGTTTCTTAGTGAATAAGTGAAGGAAATATTTGGAATTCGATACCCTAAATGAAACTGTACTATCAAAAATTTATAGTGTATGTATGTCTGTTTTAATGACAATGGTGTCGTTAATAGCCTGTCCAATCTCGTAATCATGGATTAATGGCGATGGTTTCGCGTAACCCATGTAGCAGACCCTACCTAGTTGGATGAGACTTTGTTGTCGTTGTTGTTATACTCTTTCCATTCCTAAATAAAAGATCACTTTCCCTAATTTGATTAGATTAACGATGTTAGTTAAGTTAGTTATTACTAACATAATATTACTTTTATCCACACTCTTCATCTCTTGCTTGTTTATTATTGATAGGTATTATGAGGTTAATTTGGGAAAAAATAGAAAGTGATCTTATATTTAGGAACAAATTGAAATGTGATAGTGATCTCATATTTAGGAACAGAGGGAGTATGTCTGTATTGCAATAATCTCTTGTGGGAGTTTCTGGATAGGTCTTGCTCGTGTTCAATTTTCCTTCCAATTAATGTGTTTTTCAAATGCATCAATAGAATGTATCCGGAAATGTAATTATAATATTTTATTAACCTATCATATTTATGCTCATGAGCATTGCCCACTTATATTTGCAGATACATATTGTGTCACGATGAATTTCTTGATGCGATCTGCTACGAGTATATCTGCAGAGCGGTCATCTATTCCGAAACCTCCTGCAAATACACATCAGAAGACTTTATCTGCATCAACCTTGGAGACTATTGTATCTGAGGATTCATTCAAACAAACTTCCATAACAGAAGAGTATAATAGAGAAACTGATGGAGTTGAATGTGAAAATGGCACCTTGAATAGTCTGAATTCACTAGACGATTTACCAAGTGTAGCTAAGCACTCAGATGTTTCTGATGAAGAAGGATGGATCACCATTCCTTACAGTATGTCTACACTTCCAATCTAACTTTTCTTTCCTCTCGAATCTAGGCATGACCGATTTAAGGTTTGACATAACTCATAGATTTTGATTCACATTGTAGCTTAGAATTTGCAGCAACATGAAATTATTATTATTATGGATCAGAACTGTTTCTTATATTTACTGATAAGTACAGGCTTTAGTTTCTTATATTTACTGATAAATACAGGCTTTAGAAAGCTCCATTAATATATTTACTTTTTTTTTTAAACAAAAAACTGTTTAACAGTTAAATGGACACAATATTATTGAACTTTATGCTGGATTTTAAATAGTTGGATTATTTTTTACCCAAAAAATTGAATTATTTTCTTTTAGACACATACATTTGAAGTTACAATAGAATAATTATTAAGGTTTACAAATTTCAATTACGCTGGAGGATATTGTTTTGGATCAAAATTTGGGATCTTTTAAAGGATTTGTATGATTGCTGCTGTACACTGCCGCTCATTAGTCTTGAAAATTGAATTTTCCTTGTTTGACTCCTTTGAATTTTATTCATCAACCTGCCTTCTGATGAAGTGACATTTGTACTTATTCTCTTTAGACTTTGAGCCTTATTGTTTTTGGCCTTTTTTCAACATTTTTCATGTTTAAGATATTCTTCTTTCAGGAAATCTATCATCTAGAACTTAGAGCAATGATCTGTTGCGTCTGAGATCAAATTTTGATTGTTCCAAATATGAAAAATTAATACATTATTTATTGTTTCTTACTGATAGAAATGCATGCACTATTTTACGAGAAAAAATTAAGGAAAGGGTGAAGAAGAGACTGTAATCTTTATTCAGCATTGGGGAAGGGAGGGGGTATCAGTGGTGTATACACCAGATTCTGGCTAAATCGGTATTAGGTGAAGCAAGCTATTTAATAGTCACCGGATAAATTAAGAGTTGGCCAATGGCTTCTTCTCTAGTTTTCTTTGATTAATGTTGTATTCATTTTATATATTTATTTGTGTCCATGATGCCCTTGGTGCATGGGTTAATTTTTATCATAGCTTAGTTTGATGATTGTTAAATTTCAGGTGTCAGCCTGGGGACAATATTGTTGTTATTATTTGATATTTATTAATATAGCCTGGCAAATGATGCTCCTTTTAGGCTTTTTCGTTTCTTAGATAGCTACAGATAGGGTATATATGTGTATTTAATGTGATACATCTAATTCTTATTTTTTATTTATTTTTAGAGGAGCTTCCCGAAAACTGGAACCAAGTACCAGATATAAAGTCCCTACGCTCTCTTGATCGCTCTTTTCTTTTTCCTGGTAATTGAGTGTTTCTCAAATGTACGAATTTCAGATTTGGCTTGCTTGGGTTGGTACCCTAGCTTCCATGAATGGGTGACTGGACCTAATTTAAACCTTAAATGTAGGTGAACAAGTACATATCGTGGCATGTTTATCTGCACGCAACTGGGATACAGAGATCATTACTCCATTTAAAGTTGCTGCAGTTATGAGTAAGAATGGCCTAGGCCTCAGTTCTGAGAAAGAGAAAGAAAATGGAGACAATGAAAACGGAAACAAATTACAAGGGGAACTGAGTTCCGATGATCATGAGAAGAAGGGCGAAAACTTGCCAAAAGTGAAGAATGATCATCAAACAGATGTTTTTGCTGGTGAATCTCTCCTTAGGATGGAGGATCACAGAAGACAAACTGCATTGTTGTTGCAAAAGTTTGAGAATTCTCACTTTTTTGTGAGGATTGCTGAGTCAGATGAGCCACTTTGGTCTAAAAAGAATTCCTCAGAAAAGTTTTCCAACTCCTCAGAAACAAATGGTCAAATGGCTTTAACTGTTGGAACCAAAAAGAGTGCACAAAACGCGTCTACTGTTTGTGCAGTTATAGACAGAGGAAATTTTGATGCAAATATGTCTGGAGGATTGGCAAGAAGTTCCGTTAAGTGTTATGCTCTTCCTAATGGAGACATATTGGTATGAGCCATTTAACTATGGAAAATATGATAGTGTGTTTTCTTAGTCCGGGGAACATTGACTTAAGGGATGAAACCATTTTTTCCATTTAAAGCAACGATAGTACCATGCTTAACTGTTTTTAATGTTTTGCAGATGCCATTCTCTTTATTTATACTCCCTTTGGTTCTAGTTATAGGGAAAAACTAATCAACTTCACGGTTCTTTGGGAATGATGATTGATATCCTTAAACTCATAAAAATGTGTGACTTTTCAACTTTGCCCTTATAGAACTTAATGACCTCAATAAAATGCTTTCCAAAAATTAAAGCATATAAGTACAGAATAGGGTTTTGAAACCTTGTCCTATACTTGTTTATAGGACTAATTGACCTGTAATAGGTTATAGATTACCAATATGTACAATCCAATTTACTTGTTTATATTGTTTGCATAGTTCATGGAGAATGATCTGATAATGAAGATGAGGCTGTGAGACGAGTTAATAGTATATTTTTTCCTTTTTTTCAGCTGGTAACTGCATTATGTATGCTGCATCTTTTGCTCAACTACTTCCCCCACCCCCCCCCAAAAAAAAAGTTATACTGTCTTCAATAGGCCTTGGTTGTCTTATTTTTTCTGATTACTGATCTGACTATATTTTCCCTTTTGGAAGAATGCAGGTTCTTTTACAGGTTAATGTTGGTGTTGATTTTCTTAGAGACCCTTGCATAGAAATTCTCCAATTTGAGAAGCATCAGGAGAAAAACCTATCTTCTCAGAACCGAGACAATTCTTTATTTACTAGTCAGGATCCCTGTGGAGAACTGTTAAAATGGCTTCTACCACTGGATAACTCTCTTTCCCCACCTACCCCTGCACTATCTCCTCCTCAATTAACTTCTAATTCAGGAATAGCGAGCACCTCTCAGCGATCCAATTTTTCATCATCCTCTGGCTCTCAATTATTCTCCTTTGGCAATTTCAGAAGTTACTCTATGTCATCGCTACCCCAAAATGCAACCCCATCATATTCTCCTAGTAAAGTACCTAGTCCTAGTCCCACACCAAGCTCGGATCATGAGGATTGGGATTCATCCTCATCACAGAAGTTATTAAGAAAAAAGTCTGGAGTTGAAGATCTTTTATCTTTTCGTGGTGTCTCATTGGATCAAGAAAGATTTTCTGTTTGCTGTGGATTACAAGGCATATATACACCCGGAAAAAGGTGGAGACGGAAAGTTGAAATAATACAACCTGTAGAAATCCATTCTTTTGCTGCTGATTGCAATTCAGAGGATCTTCTTTGCGTTCAAATAAAGGTTCAATTTGTGACATTATCAAATCAAAGCATTTGACATTTTTTTTCTTTAGCTCATGTTAATTGCCGATTCTATCATGGTTCTTTCCAAGTTTTGTTTTGATTAATATTACTTAAGTTGTTTTTCAGAATGTTGCTCCTGCACATGCTTCAGATATTGTCATATATATAGATGCCATTGTAATTGTTTTTGAGGAGGCTTCAAAAGGTGGACCACCTGCATCATTACCTATTGCTTGTATTGAAGCTGGAAGCAATCATTTCTTGCCAAATCTAGCCCTCAGGTAACAATTCTTTAAGAATGTCTGGATATGCTTTCTTTCCTTATTTGATATTCCCCTGGTTGTTATTCTTTATAAAGGCTAAATCTTTTTTTCTTATTAGCACAATCTATCCATTTGCGTGGGGTTTCAATATGCAATATGAACAGGGAAAAGGCAAATATTCTTGATTCAGCAAAAGCTCTATTTTCTTATAAAAAAGATTGAATAAAAGTTAGCTCATCAATAACCTTTTGCCTTGCCTTCCTATTGATAGTAATAAGCGGTTCTGATTTAATGTTTGATTTTGTATCTTTAATGTGTCCAAAATACATCTGGTCAATTGTAAAGAAGGAAAAATGGAAGAGACTCTGGAAGTTAGTTTGTTTCTATTTCATCATCATCATCAACATAAACCTTATCCCAATTAGATGGGGTCGGCTACATGGTCATTGTGCTCTATCAATAGTCATGCTTGGAGGTAAACATTTCATCAAAAGATCTCTTTGGTCTTCTTCTCCTTCTTGTGCAGTGATTTCATACCCTTTCTTCAACTATTCTTACTGCTCATCCACTTCTCTTCTTTGAACCTTTTGCTTCTTTATATGTCTTTTCCCATGATAGTATGATAGCCTTTGTGAAGAACCAAGCAATGACATATTGATAGAAACAATGCGTGTGTCCATGCTCAATAGATTCGACATATTTTTACGTTGGCTGCCGAAGCCTAACACAACCCTACTCCTTTATCCGGACTAGGGACCGTCTATAAATATAGGCGGAATATTCCGTGGACACACAGTCCAATTTACAATTGACCAGGAGAGTATTCCGAAGCCTAACACAAGTTAGTTTGTTTCTATTTATCTCTAATTTTTTTTATCTCATTGAAACCTTCCGATTTCAGGAGAGGTGAAGAACATTCTTTCATCCTTAAACCAGCAACTTCTATGTGGAAGGATCTCAAGGTTCTTGGTGAAAGAAGTTCTCAATTATCAAAACCACAATTTGGAAACTACGCATCTAACTTGGGTGTTGCCTCTAAAAATGCTGATAGATGGAAGATTGCTTCAACTGATGATCAATATGCAGTCATGGTTTCATGTCGATGCAATTATACAGGTAGCCTTGCTTTCCCCGTTGTTTCTTATGTTATTGAAGGATGTTGAAGCTGTAATTTGATGTTTACTCTGTGGTTATCTAGCATCCAGGTTGTTCTTTAAGCAGCAAACTAATTGGCGACCACGTACCTCAAGGGATGTTTTGATCTCTGTTGCATCTGATATATCCGGACGATCTCCTGGACCTGATGAGAGAAATTCTCAACTTCCTGTACAGGTCTGTATATGGGCCCTTTACGGACCAAATCAAGTTTTAAAGGCTTTGTATGAGATGACATGCTTGCTTTAATTATATTTGGGCTTAAATGATAAGTACTTTTGAAAATAAATCTAAGGCGACAGAGCACTGAAAATAATATTTTATTGAAAATATAACTTGAATACAATCAAAGGGTCGACTTGGCTAGCAGTAAGCTTGTTTGCTGTGGGTCCAGAGGTGGTAGGTGCAAATTAACCTATCCGCACGAAAAGCAAGGGTAAGACTGCCTAGTATATTTCCTTCCCCATCATCCCAACCATGTGAGGTCTCAAATTGGGTTGACCCTTTACAACTTGAATACAATTGAAACAAACAAATGAGGAGATGGAGCACATGCTAGCGGCTCCAAATTAGGAAATAATATGTAGGAATGGATTTCAAATCCCATGCAAAAAGTGCTCAGTGGTTAGGAAACGATGTTATGACTGTTGCTAAAAGCAAAGAATTGAAAATAGCCAAATCTTGAATAATACTTCATTAAGAGAAGAGGGGGGGGGGGTTTATGCCTATCTAATGGTATTTTTATCTCTTATTTTAACTTCTTTTGTACCTTGGTAGGCAATTGCGTTGAGCTTTAACCTCATGTCTTCAATTCTGTCAGGTCTTAACGCTTCGAGCATCAAATTTGACTTCTGAGGATCTCACTTTGACTGTGCTTGCTCCAGCCTCATTTACATCGCCCCCTTCATTGGTGTCTCTTAGTTCACCTGATACGCCTTTGAGCCCATTCCTTGGTTTTGCAGAGTGTTTAGGAAGAATAAATGGTGAGAGGCAAAGTGGTGATGGGCCTCGGACAATTGCTATTGGTGATGATGTCATTCCAAATTCTCACTTGAGTTGTACTCATTTATGGTTACAGAGTAGAGTTCCACTGGGGTAACATCTCATATCATTATTTTTATTTCTGTTTTTGTTTAAACTAAGAACCATTTTAATTGCTAAAGAACTGATTCTGATCACTTGTGGGATTGTGTCAGATGTGTTCCGTCGCAATCTACTGCCACCATCAGGCTTGAGCTACTTCCGTTGACTGATGGCATAATTACTCTTGACACTTTACAAATTGATATCAAGGAGAAAGGTATAATTTCTATTGTTTCACTTCTTTTTTTTTTACTAAATGCTTAAGGTCATGTCCATGAAAACTTTATGGCAGTGTTCTTTAATGGGAATATCAACTTCTACTGAAATATTTGTTTGGTCTCTCTAAAATTGTCATTATTATTAGAAAATTTCCTTGTGGGAATAAATAACAACTACATTGCATAAAACACAGCAACATTCATTGTTCAGTTGTGCGGGCTACTACGAAGATGAAAATGTAAAGCATGCATTCCCAAAATGCAATTTTGATTTTTTGGCATCCCTATTAGTTTTTGTTGTGTAGCCTTATCACTCTTCAAAAACAGTTTTTATGCTCTCCATTAACTGCCTACGAAGATGAAATACCAATCATACTATTTATCAGGTTCTAATGGGATTTTACCTTCATGTCAATCAGGTGTTACCTATATCCCTGAATGCTCACTGAAGATTAACGCAACTTCTAGCATTTCCACAGGGATCATTTAAGGTGTTAGTATAGAGGGTTGCATTTTGTATGCATCGCCCTTTAGAACCACACTGGTGTGGCTATCTTGATAGCTCTGCGTGGAGGTATATATATTTTACTTGCGGCATTGTTTTGTTGCAGTTGGCATGTCAATTTGTTTTAAAATAGTACCCCACTTTTGTAGTGTAAACTATGAGTGTAAACCACGAGCTTGGAATATTGAAACACATGATTGTTAGTTGTTACATATATATACCCGTTCGAGAAGAATGTTGATTATATCTTGATGAAGACTTTGCTCATTTGACACTTCAGACGCAATTCAAGGTTCACAGTTGATGGATTAATCATCCAACTTTAAGCTTCTAGGTAGATTATTAGTCCATACTCCGTAAGTGTATAACTTCCAGGTTCTTGAACCATAAAGTGAATTATATAGGGAACTGAAGCATGCTTTAGCAAATAGTGGGTAGTTTTATACTTGAGGCCACGTTATTTAGCTGGAGAACTGGCTTTATGATAATTTTAAAGATGCCAAAATATGCTTATTAAGAAAATATGTAAAAGTTTATTGGGTGCTTGGCAGTGTTGGCTGATATGAGACTTTTTTTTTTCGTTGGCCAAATTGATATTTCCATTAATGTTGGTCTGAATGATTAATAACCCAAGCACAAATGTTTAAATACTACTCCCTCTGGTCCTATTTATAAGTCGTCAACCGCCACTAAATTTTGGTCCTTAATATAAGTCACCAATTAACATTAACTAACTCATTTATTATAACTTTCCTAATATACCCTTAGCATTGGAAAATGAACATTGGAAGATGAGAGGAGAGAGAAGATGAAAAAGTCACATGTATACTTATAAAGATGAAAGAGATAGTGTGTCATAGTAATAAAGGTGAAAGGGGTAAAAATGGAAAAGACAAAAAAAATAAGACCAATTTAATGACTCAACTTCCATTAACCTTTATTCCTTGGTATGTGCAATTTCGGCGGTTGGTGACTTATAAATAGGACCGGAGGGAGTATAATTGATGGATAATTATTACAATAATTGATATTATAAGCCTCAGAACAGATGTTGTTGAAGTACATTAATAATTTGAGGAAGTTTGGTATTAAAGTATGTCTATCTATTCTCTGACGTCTCAAATTATTGGCTGTAATCAATTCGTTTGCTTATCATTCAACTTTCCTTTCATCATAATATTGAAAAGTAATGCATATAAGGTCATATAAAGTAGCGAAAGCGTTCACACATTATATTTCTAGATATTTTATTATTGGAAGCTTGAATTATGAATTGGATTACTGTTTTTTTAGGGGATCTAGGATTAGTGTTCCAATCATATAGCCATAAAAATGAATACAAAAGAAGGGACGGCAAGTTATCATGTATTCCAGACCTATTATTGTAGTATGATGATTGAAAGCTCACTTCCTAATCAAATTATTTAAGCGCATTTTTTTAAAGCTGGTAGAATTATTAACCACTTTATCAATAAAAATAATTGTTAAAAACTTTGCAACATGACCTCTGAAATAAAATATCTTTTTTTTTCTTTTTTTAAAACGTCGTTGCGAACTTGTTTAGCAGCATCAAGATAAAGAACTACACGAATGGATGAAAGGTTACATATCAAAATGTAAACCAATGGAACATCATATTATCACATATAGCCTACACATTTATATTTATAGTAGTAAGAAGGATATGGAAATCATCATGGTGTATGCTGGTCCTTGAAGTGAAGCATACTCGTTTGCACAAACTGGGAATAATAATTAATATAGTTATGAATAAGGATTTATAAAATTCTGTTATAAAATAAGTTGCAAATGTACACGCTTATCCTTGGAATGAAGCATAATCTTTTGCACAAACTGGGAATACTAACTAATATAGCTATTATAACGAGGATTTAAAAAATTTGTTAAAAAAATTAAGTTGCAGATATGAAAACTTCAGTTACAACTATCATTTTCGTATTTATAATTGTATTAAACTTGCAAACATTTTTTAAACAAAATTAATTAAGAGTGTCATTCCCCATTAATATAATATGAGCTGTCTCATGTCCCATTCCTCTTACTACATCTTTTGTCTCTCTGTTTTTCACCCCATCTTCACTATTATTATTTTCCAATATATATATGGCATTATGGCATACATACTCGCCAGTTACCACCTGCATTTGAGACAAGTAATAGAAATGAAAAAAAATGGGGAGAAAAAAAGCCAACATTGTGTTCACACCTCTGTGGCGCAAAATTCATAATTTAAAATCTGAGGCTTCAGCCATCACTTATTCACTTTAGCCAAAAAGGATGACTAAACTACAAAAAATTATATTATTTTCTTTTCTCATTAAAAAAATGTCAAAGGCACAGACATGCATACCTAAATTAATGTTTTTTTTACCAATTAATACCTAAATTAATGTTAGTAGACTAGACGGAGACTGAGTCATATCTTAAATTCTGTGTAATTGCAGACAACATGTTCAGGATAGCTAACCCATAATTGAACTAGGTAATATTCTATTCTAATATGAATATAATTAGATAGTCATATAAAAACGAGAAAACTCCAGAAAAATGCCTATGAAATTGAATAAAAAAACAAATCTGACCTTTGAGGCTTTGAATTAGAGAAATCCGTGGCGATTTCATGGGATTTATGTGATTTATATATTTTAACAATAGATACAAATCCAAATCCTTACTTAAAAAAACAACGTGAATTATTGTGAATTATTAATCTAAATTACAAAATACTATTATACAGTTAGAAATTTTTATTTTGAATTTGTCAATACTAGAATAAAGTACGGCATTTTTGCCTTTTGATATGATATGAAAATCTCATATTTCTCTCTTGGGATGACTTGAGATTTTCCTACTTTATGGGTCTAATTTGTCCTTAGTCAATTTTTTCCCATTTTTATCCTTTTCCATTTTAAAAAATAAATTTAAAACATATTGAATAATATAATTATCATTTCTTAATTTAACACGTGGTTCTAAATATAAGATATATTTACACTATTTGATTATACTAAGGATGTTAATGAAGTTAGTTGATATAACATGATTTTTTTAAGAAATACTCCTTTTAGTTCTAATTATAAGATAAAATTGATTTTTTTTTTGAAAAGATTAAAGGTGCACAATAAATCACTTTAACTTGTTTACATTTATCTTTTCTCCTCATAACAATTTTACTTTATTTATAAAATATCCTACAATACAATTATGTGTAGTATACATTATAATTTAGTAGTCTAATTTATTTCTTAGCTTCTTAACTTGATCTCATAATTAAAACTGGAAGGGTAGAAGTAATTAAATTTTATTTGATCATTTTTTAGCGTGTTTGTCATTAAAATTTATGTGTGAATGTACTTTTTAATCCTTTATCTTATGTGTTTATTTTGTTTTCCCGTGATTTAGTAGATATTAGATGGGAATAAAGTCGAAAAGTTTTAAAATTTCAAGTTTGAAATTAAGGAGGTTTAAGATTTCCTTTAAATTGAATAAATATGTTGAAATTTCTTATAAATAACAATAAGAAAAAATAGTACTCCCTCCGTTCCTAAATATAAGACCTAGATAACTTTTTTTTGGAAAGATTAAAGTTGCCAAATAGGTTATTAAATCATGATATATTTGATATGTTTTTAGATTATCCATTAGCTTATAGGTAAAATAAACTAGTTTAAGAGAAAAAATTAGGTAAATCAATTGATAATTAACTTATTTTTTGCTTTTTTTTAGGATTTTTCATAAAAGCCATTTAGGTCTTATATTTAGGAACGGAGAAAGTAGTATTTATGACTTTCCAAAATATACAAGAGGAGGAGGCACTAGGGAGTACTCTCTTATATTCTTATTATAAAACACATAATATCACTTCTCAGATACTATCATGAAATGATGGTTGAGATCTTAAAATTTTGCTAAATTACTCATTTTTCGACTCTACCCTTAACCCGTTCAACTTTAAACCTATTTGTTTTTTTATTGGACAGAATTAAACCTATGTTATTAACAAGGATAAACTAAAAAGAATAAAATTGACATAGGATTGGTGCATTATAAGAAGGGTAAACCCAATTCTAATACTACTCTCATATAAATATGCTTAACTATAGAGTTTTGATTAGGGTCCTATGCATTAGTGTTGGTATGATTGCACAGGGCTGGTGTATTATACTCCCTTCATTCCTAAATATAAGATCACTTTTGAAATTGAACTTGCTCCTAATTATAAGATCATTTTCTAACATTTCTTAACTTTTTCCCAAATTAACTCTACAATGCTTAACTATAATAACAAGCAAAAGAGGGAAAGTAAGGATAAAGATATACAGTTGGAATAAATTGGTAATATCATGCGTAAATAACTTACTTCCTTAGTTTACTCAAATTAAGAAAAATGATCTTGTATTTAGGAACACAGGAAGTACTCCCTCTGGTCCTAAATATAAGATTGACATTTTCTGAAAAATCTTTAAAAAACAAAATAAGTTAATTATAAAATTGATTTACCTAATTTTTTTTCCCTCAAACTAATTTATTTTACCTATAAACTAGTGGATAATCTAAAAATATATCAAATATATCATCATTTAATAACCTTTTTCACAATCTTAATTTCTCCAAAAAAAGTCAATTAGGTCCTATATTTAGGACCGAAGGTAGTATTAAGTACTCCCTCCGTTCCTAAATATAAGAGCACTTTGACTTTTTTGGAGAATTCTAAGAAAGCAAAATATGGTAATTAAAAATTGATCTTCCCAAATTTTTTCGCTAAACTAGTTGATTTGACTTATGAACTTACATATGATCTAATAATATTTAAAATATGTTATGATTAAATTGTTCATTTTTTTTTCTTAAGATTCTCCAAAAAAGTGAAAGTGCTCTTATATTTAGGAACGGAGGGAGCAGTAGAATGATTTGTTTTAGTTAGTAAGATTAGAGGGAGCAATGCATTACTTATGCGCATATACTCCCAGCTGAGATCAACCTGACGCGGGAGTTAGCTTCCCATACCATACCCTCACCCAAGACCGACACGTCACCATCCGTTGTGGGTCCCACCCACTTTATCTTTCTCTCTCCTACCCGTACTGACCGACAAGCCGCTTCTCTTGCTGCCCAAACTGCCCACCTTTCCACTTTATTTTATTTTTTTTGTGTAGCCAGTCATCACCTCTCCTTATTTTCCTCACTGTACGGTCTCACACTTCTTCTACTTCTACTTCTACATACTACTTTCCCTGTCTGCATATCACATAATAATCATCCTTCTTTTTTCATTCCATCTTACAAAATCTCATTACACCACATGATTAACAAAAGTGGGGTGAATAAAAGAGAGAGAATGAGTGAGAATATGTAGATGGGAAAGGGTACTTAGAAGTTAGAACAGTACAGTACATCTTTTTTTTTTTGTTTTTTTTTTGTGTGCAGCATTGTGTATTCTAGTTGTTAGCTTTAATGGGGTGAGGCCAAAATCTGATATTTCTTTCTGGGTTTTTCAGCACAGTGGTTACTTCTGTACTTAGTGTTAGTCTAACTCTGGTCTTGTGTTTCTGGCACTGTAATACTTTGTTCAGCTACTACATGTTGATCAATTGGTGGCTAAAAAGACCCTTTTTTTATTGGATATAGTGATTTATGCCATGTGATTTGTCCTCTTTGTTTTCCTTGTAGGCCTAAATTTTTGGTGTTTGTTTTGATTTCTGAGTTTTGTGGAGTTTGGAGGTGTAAAGTTGTGATTTTTAGATTTTGTTTAGGGAATTTACCTTCTGGGGTTGAGGTTTTTTTTTTGTGCTGGGAGGGGACATTGGAGGCATTGGTGTTTGCTAATTTAGGAGATGGGTTTGGGTGGTGATAATGGTAAGGTGGAGTCTTGGGATGTTAGCAAATCAAAGGGGACAAAGAAGAAGAAGAAGAAGGATGATGGGGTTTTGGAAGAGGAAGAAAGTGGGTGTTGGGTTGGGCTAAGATTTTTTGGCAGTTGCATTTCTTCAAGATCCAAGGTTGATAGCTCAGTTAGCAGCATCAGCACTCATTATGGTAACTTCTGCTTTCCTTAGAAAAATGTTGTTCACATGATATGTTTTTATGCATGTTTTCCTGAGAAGCATGGTTTCAAGTGTTTTCCTAGCATATGATCCTTTACATTAGGAGGTTAGTTTTTTTTACTCAACAAGTACAACTTTACTGATTTCTGTGGCAATTCAAGCTGAAATTGCATTGGATTTCATTTACTTTCCTACTTCCTAAAATGGGCAGAACAATATGCATATATAGGTACATACACATAGGCCTGGACAAAAAGATAATGTGAGTGGGGATTTTGAATTGAAACTGTAACACCCTCACATTTTTTTATGAGATTGAACCTCTCATTTTTTTATGAGATTTTGAATTGAACCTCTCATTGTTTTGTGAAGAGAGGTTCAATTAGTCATTAAATCATGGTTTAGGGAAAATATTGGAAGGATTTAAACATTCTAAAGCGCCATCTATAGGCCCTTAACGATACGCCACATTTTAGAGATGACCCAAAGGACAATCTGTTAAAAATAAGGGAGTTATTCCTCAATCTTGTTCTTATTAGTGCTACTAGTGTCTTCACTTGGAAAAATGAGGGATGATATACTTAAAGGACTAGCAATTATATGATAGCTTTCTCTACTAACTTATGGCAATCTAGTTGTATTATTGCAACCTAAAGGATCTGTCTCTTGACAACCAATCAATTCAAGGAGGGTCTATTTTCATAGTCTTCCTGTATTTTTTTGTTCCTTTTGATGTATGTTGATCTTGAAACTATAATTCCCTCTCATCGCTCAATATTGCATTAGTTACTTCTGTTTTAGGTTTTTAATTTTTGACATGTCTCCTTTTTTGGCATCCCATTAGCTGAAAGCAAATCGACTATTGGAACAAGTAGAGATCAACCAACAGCTCCTGTAGTCTCTTCTACAACTACAAGTACCGCCGAAAGTAATTCATCCACATCCAAACTTGAAGAGGAGCTTAAAGTTGCTTCCAGGCTGCGAAAGTTCGCATTCAATGATCTTAAGTTGGCGACAAGAAACTTCCGGCCTGAGAGTCTTCTTGGTGAAGGTGGGTTTGGTTGTGTATTCAAGGGATGGATTGAAGAAAATGGAACTGCCCCAGTGAAACCTGGCACAGGGCTTACAGTTGCTGTAAAAACCCTCAATCATGATGGGCTCCAGGGTCATAAAGAATGGCTGGTTTGTACCATTGATAATGCGCATTATCTTATGATTTTGTAAAATTTGGTCCTTTTTTTTACTGCATTCTATTTTTAGTCATTTCCTGATTATGTTTCTTGTTTTTGTTGTGTGAACAGGCTGAAGTTAGTTTTCTTGGTGATCTTATTCATCCAAACCTTGTTAAACTCATAGGGTACTGTATTGAAGATGATCAAAGATTGCTAGTTTATGAATTCATGCCTCGTGGAAGCCTAGAGAACCACCTATTTAGGAGTAAGTGTTTGTATTTTCCCTTCTGTCAAACGAGGTTCCTCAAATTATCTTATAGTCATAGGTGGAGCACTAGTGCGCCTTAAAAGGTTGCTAATGACACTCTAAATTTAGAGCTATACTGGGCACCTCTTGTCAAAACATGGCGCCTTAGCAGTACAAACTAATATTGGCAGAAAATAGTGCTGTGGCTTTAGAATTATTTTTCAATTTCATATGAAGACAAGTCTCACAATGTCTTTTATTAGTACGATATAGACTAGTCTTATGATGAGCTCATTTTAGAATGACAAAGCATGAACTCACTCTTAGAGGTTTTGAATGTCAAACCTCTTGCCCAACCATTGTTGAAATTTGACCAATGCATGTACAAAGTTGTATATAAACTCTTTTTTTTAATTTATTGGCTTGGACTCATGTCATGTCTGCCTTGGAGACACGCCAAGCATGGCTTTGAATTGAGACAAGACCATAGAAAATGGTAAAAGTAAATACTTGATAACCATATTGACGACGTCGACAACAAGCTTTATCCAACTAGGTGGGTTTGGCTACATGGATTGGATAGTGCTATTGCACTTGATTAAGAACTTAATCTCAGGATAAATTGTTAACTAAAAGTCCCGCTCAATAACCACACATTAACATATTGACAAGATAATTAAAATAATTTTCAATTTTATGAGAGTTTATGAATAATTTTAACAACATAGGTTTAGATTCTTTTTTTAGATTGACATAAGTAGTAATGTATAAAAACTAGAAACAACATGGATAGCCTGTGTACTGAATTATAAAATTCTCCTCTGTGAAAACACTTTAATGAGATTATATCCTTCTGTGACGTAGGATCCCTGCCGCTTCCATGGTCCATTAGAATGAAAATTGCACTTGGGGCTGCAAAGGGTCTGGCTTTTCTTCATGAGGAAGCTGAACGACCAGTAATTTATAGAGATTTTAAAACTTCCAATATCTTACTGGATGCTGTAAGTTCCTAAAACTGCAATTGAAGTATATTATTTTCCTTTTTTTTTTTTCAATACTTCTAATGGTGTAACAATCCAGGAGTACAATACCAAGCTTTCGGATTTTGGACTGGCAAAAGATGGTCCAGAGGGTGATAAAACCCATGTATCAACCCGGGTGATGGGAACATATGGTTACGCAGCACCAGAATATGTCATGACAGGTAACTATTGTTCAACTTGTTGAGTCTAAACACACATGTTTTTTTACATAATTTAAGTAACGCTGACGTTTCTTTGGTTATTCTTCCATGGCCATATTTGAAGTCATTTGTTCTGTTCCATTCAATTTTTTCCTTTCAAACACTCAAATGCAGTTCTATGTGAGACTATTTGTTTGATGCAATGTTCATGATCTTTATTTAGTGAACTCTTACACTCCCTGGTGACCTTGTATAGAAGCGTTATGGATTAATATTATAACTAGTCATATGGTTTCACTGCCTGTAATGATTAATTGTGGTTATCATAGTCTGCATTTTTGTACATGCAGTCTTGACGACTGACTGGTTTATTCTTAGTATAGTTTTTAGTAGTATTTGTTTGAAATCTTGTAACCTAACACCTCAACAAGAAAAGGGCCAACCTAGTTCGAATCTCCACTTGGTGGAGGTGTTGGGGAAGAGAATATACTAGACAGATTTTTATTCCTACTTTTTATGCAGAGACTGATTCAGACGCACGACTTCAGATCCCATGGCAACCCAACATCTGAATATTCCAATTAATTTTAATCGTTTTTTTTTTCAACTTGTGGCAGGTCATCTTACATCAAAAAGCGACGTGTACAGTTTTGGAGTAGTTCTTCTTGAAATGATATCTGGCAGGAGATCTATGGACAAAAACCGACCCAATGGTGAACATAACCTTGTTGAATGGGCTAGACCTTATCTCGGAGAAAGAAGAAGGTTCTATAGGTTGATAGATCCTCGGTTAGAAGGTCACTTTTCGATAAAAGGAGCACAAAAAGCTGCCCAACTGGCTGCTCACTGCCTTAGCAGAGATCCAAAAGCCAGACCCCTAATGAGTGAAGTTGTAGAAGCTCTAAAGCCTCTGCTAAACCTTAAGGACATGGCAAGCTCATCATATTATTTTCAGACGATGCAAGCCGATCGATTTAGTGCTAGCCCAAATACTCGAAACGGGCGTACACTGCTTTCCAGAAATGGACAGCAGCAGAGGAGCCTTTCCATACCACATGGATCTCATGCATCTCCTTATCACCACCAGTTTCCCCTACAATCCCCTAAACCTGTTGGCAAAGCATAGAGTTAAGGAATTTTCTCTTTTTTTTCATGATCTCTTGTTTTCTCAGTATAGATGTACTTTGTGTCAAACGAAACCATTCATGGATAACTTGAGAGCTAAGAAAGCATTCTGCTTCATGGTGTATGTTATATGAGTGTTAGGTGAAGCTTATTGAGCTGCATGTCCATTTCAGTTTGTCAACCGATATGTTTTCTTCAGTTTGCTTGTAGACTCCGAAGATTATCAGCTCCTTCATACATATTTTTCTTTTCTTCCCTGGAATCTCATTTCTTGATTTTTTCCCCCCTCTACTCTTTGTTAATATCTTACCGGCCAAACACATTTGAGGCTTGTGTTCATAAAACATTTTTTACCTGCCTAGCTTGACGTTTTTACTGAATATGATAGGCTCAAATAACAGGCGAAGCCTCTTTTTGTATAGCTTAGCCTACAAACCCACATATGATTAATGATATACGTAGTATAATGTAAAAGTTACATTACACACCCTCCCTCCGGTCCTAAATGTAAGACCTAGTTGACTTTTTTGGAAAATAAATTGATTCACCTATATTTTTTATCTATAAACTAATGGATAATCTAAAGATATTAAATATGTCATGATTTAATAACCTATTTTGCAACCTTAATCTCTAAAAAAAAAGTCAACTAGACCTTATATTTAGGACTGGAGGTAGTATATGTTATTTGTAACATTACCAACTTAATTCTAAGCTGCACACCTCATCACTTATAAACAACGCTGCTACTAGCTCAGTCACCCTCCATTTGTATTATTTAAGCATAATAATTTTGTTGTAACTTGTAGTTTATTTTAATAGGATGAGAAAATGAAATCTAGTTTTTTTTTTTGATACAAGAAATCTAGTTTTATGGTTGGAAAAAGTTTGTGACATAAGCATTTTAATAAGGTCAAAATGTAATATATGGAGTTAGAGGTATAGCTTTTAAGCATATTAAAATATTTATATTTTAAATGTGCTTTAATAAAGCTTTGATATTTTTTGAAGGCTCGGATTAGGCTGAAATGAAATTCTACATAGAGTCCTTGTTATAAAAATTTATCAAATATGTCATAATTTAATAACATATTTTGTAACCTTAACATCTCCAAACAAAAAGTCAAAGGCGACTTATAATTAGGACCGGAGGGAGTATATTGTAGGCTCTAGCCTATCGAGTTAAAACATACATCAGCTTAATCTATTTCTATCACTAGATAGGGGTTGAGAGAGGTGCTTCCCTTTTAGCTCACAGCTCAACGAGCTTATCAAAACCTTGAAGAAGTATTTTGAAGCGATGTGAATTATGATTAAGTATTTTGATAGATTAACTTTTCGTCTTTTAAAGTATTTTATTGGATTGGGTTATGGATGTATAATATGATTGTGGAATATATCAATAAGTAAATCTTCGAATAAATTACTAATCAATAAATCCAACTTCATAATTTTGGTAGGCTTTTTTCCGATGGTCTTGTATATATTTTAAAGAACTCCATAGTCTGGTAAATAATTGTGTTGCAACATCACAACTTAGCCTCGCAAAGACTCCATACTAGCTCTATAGTAAGGGCCAGTTTGGTAGAACGAAAAGTGGATGATGGAAATGAAAATGAAAATGAAAATGAGTGTAAGAGGGTAAAAAGGGAAAGTAGAGGTAAATTAGTTAATAATAGTTAAGTAAAGTTTGTGGGACCAAGAAAAGTGTGAGATGAAAAAAGAAAACTTGTGAGCCCAGCATATATGGAAATTACAATTTCCATTTCACAATTCCATCACACCAAACGGGCTAAGTTATTTTTTTTCCCTCACTATTGCGTCCAAATATTCTTTATAATCACCTAATACAATTTTATTCTGCTTTCTTTTCTTTTTTTCCATTTTAATAAAGAGGTAATGTAAAAAAAACAAGATTTCATGTGAATATCATAACTTGCAAAATGATGGTGAAATAAAAGGAATAAATACATCTCATCAGTTTCATGTATTGAAGATTCAACACAGTTGTTGGATTGGATTAAGATGCATTGGTTTTGAATTCATGGTATGGAAAACGAAAGCGAAGGGAAGACTCTGATATAAAACAAATTAGTGGCTAACTCGCAATGAGGACCCGTTAGTAATCGTGATAGTGGCTTTAGCATTCATACTCTTAATTATATTATCTACTATTTAGTATATATATTTCTTCCTCCATTGTTAGATATCCATCTAATGTATGAATATTCTAAATTATACATATTAGTATTAGATTATATAAATGTATAAAAAAAAAGATCAATCTAGTTTTAATTTTCACTTGGTGAGGGTGCTCAGGAAGGGTACACACTTAATTACCCTTAGTTATTATATAAGTGCCATTTATACAAATATATTATTTTAAATAAAAATCCAGGCATGTCAATTTGTGTTACTTATTCACTTTATAAATTTTATTTTTAAAAAATCAATTAGATTTGTTGGAAATATTTAATTGGATTCGCCCTCGATGGACTGGATCGTCCGATTGCTAAATCCGACAGCCTTTAGGAAAGCACAAAGTTAACTAATCAACATTAATATATGATTGATTTGATTAAAATAAAATCTGTTGACAGTTAAGAATTAATATGTGATTGATGCTAATTGATTTGATTGAGAATCAAATCAGTCATTATTGTTAATTTGTGTCATAATTACTGTAATAATGACAGCGATATTTTTACCTTTATTGATGACACTCTTATCACTATAAATAGATAGAGGTGTCCCGTTCATTTGTCAGTAACCAGAGAGTGCATAGACACCCTCAGCCACTATATTCACGGCTTTTGTTTGTTCTTTGTTACAGGAACTCTGTCCGAGTTCGGGTTCGGGTCGAAGTTCCGGGATCCGGGAAAGCTCGTGGGCCAGGTACAAATTTTCCTTCAAGATTCTATACTTAGAAATGATGGAAGTTTTTGATGCATATATGCATTAAAAAAAATGAAAGAGGCTAGTTTTTTATTTTTTGGATTCAAAAGTTCAAATCGAACTCCTTGTTAATTTATCCTATACTTAATAATCCTATGGAAAATGGCTCATTGGCTTGAGAAAATAGTGGACGGCTTCTCTCTCATTTCACTGTTCATTTTAGCCGCTTCTGTTCATTTTTTCTTTAACTCATCACAGCTGTCTCTTCCATTCTCAACACCAACTGAGGGAGGTTTTACCTTCAGAGCATTCAAATTTCCCTTCTTTCCCTTCTTCTTCACCAGTGCTTACGATCCGGCTTCTCTAAATCGTATCAACCGTTCATCAATTTTCCAATTGAAGATCTGGGGAGAGATTTTTTCGAATAGAAGGATGATGATGTTGGTGGTGGTGGTCTTCTTCCGATGATGATGATGATGTTGGCTTTTTCACTTCACCTTCTTCTTTTAGTTCTCACCGGTCTCTGTAGAGTCACAACTCACAACTCTGAAATCACAACAACTTCGTTCCACCTCACATACTTACCCTCCCTTACTAAACATCAAAGCCCTAAATTTGATCGCAATCCTCTTCACTCAAACTTTATCAGGGTTACATCAAATGTGACGTGGTTTCTCAAGTGTGCCGTCAGTGGTACGAGATGGACCGATTGACGAGAAAGCACGTGACGATTGCTCTGTGTTAGACCACTACGCCGGACAGTCTTTGCCGGAGATTTCCCTACCTGGAGTCGCTGAAGCGGAAGGGAAAGCCTAGGGCGGCCATGTTCAATTTGATTTCGGAGGATTGGGGAGGGTATGTGGAGACTTGGGTGAAAGAGATTTCTTGCCCTTAAAAAATGCTTCATTTAGTTTTCTGGTATTCTTTTTTAAAATTGTTATCAATCCTAAGTTTTCATTTGTTTAACGTGATTTCAGATTAATACTAAATGTTACTTTGCTAGATGTTGTTGTTTGAACACTGGATTAGAGGCTTAGCTTTCTTTATGTGATATATCTTTGCTCTTGAGGGCATTATGATTACCCATGATCATTTGTTTTTTTTTAATGATATGGGCTTTCTTCTTTTTCTTCTTGGAGTTAGAGTTTGCTATGATTCTTCTAAACATTAAATCTTTGATTTTTTTTAATGATTCTTCTAAACATTATATCTATGATTTTTTGCATTTCCCATGACTAGATTTCTGGCTAGGCAGTAAGTGATATTTGTGAGGGCCATGTTCAGATAATATGACAAAGCAATTCGGTGATTTTGATTATTTAAAATAAATCAACATGATATAGGGACAAAAAAAAGAGAAGCCAGACTATTTGGCCATGGTGGATGTTGTTCCAAGCTCTTCAACTTATTCAAAAGTTATCCACATGCTACCTGTTCCTTATGTTGGTGATGAACTTCATCACACTAACTGGAATGCTTGCAACTCTTGCCATGAAGTCCATTAGCTGATCGACGCTATCTCATCCTTCAAGCTTCACTAATGTAAGAGAAATAAACAATTGCTTTTGATTTGATATAATTTTTTTTGTATGAGGCAGGGTATGGATTAAAATTCATCAAAGCTTTCTTTGATTTGTGATATTGCAGATCTGGTTGACACAAAGACTAATCCAAAGGCCCCATCGTTTCATAAAGTTGTTGAGCCTCAAGAAATCATTAGCAAGACTGGATTAGCTTATCCTCACACATTCCATTGCCTTGCTTCTGGTGATATAATGATTTAGTCTTGATGATAAGGAATGAAATGCTGAAGGAGCTGGATTCCTTATTCTTGACTTAAAATTCAATGTGAAAGGAAGGTACATCAATTTTTAAAATTCTGCAAAAAAAAAAAAACAAAAATCTCATTCACATGTCAAGAGTGTCTGATTTTTTCCAATACTTAATCATTGCTGTATGTGGTTTGCAATTGTTCATTTCAGCATAGTATTTGCAGAACTGTTCAATATAATTTCATATGGTTTTATGTGTTGCTTCACATTTCATAGGTGGGAGAAACCTGGGCATAGTCCTCTATTTGGGTATTACTTTTAGTATCAACCAAGATATGACACCATGATCAGCACATCATGTGGTGCTCCATCTGCATTCACCAAATGTTTTTATCCGCAGGATGTGGTTGATGGCTTTTATGGGAGGCATCTCCATGTGTACAGCTGGCCTGGAGGTGAATTGAGACAAACTCAGGACCTTAGCAACACAAGGCTTATTCCCTTGGAGGTAAGTGTTTGGCATAAGCTACAATTGTTAGATATGAAGCTAATTTATTACTTATAACATTCTTATTCAAACTGAACCTTGCTTTTGCTTGTAAAAATGTGTGAAACATGTTACATATGGTGGCTCATTCATCAATAAATGCAGATATTAAAAGCGGATTCCCTGGATATTCAAATCATGGCATGCATTGGTATGTCATTTGTGTGGTGTGCTTTGCAAGAAGCAAGGAGTGCATTTAAGAGTAAGAGGTGCTTTTTCTGTTATGAAGTGTGAAAAATTTTGGGTGCGACAATGTTATATGTTTTCTGATTCAAGCTTGCTTGATAGGAATATGCCTTGGCATTTAATAGGTTATATTCAAATCATGGCATTCATTGGCATGTATGCTCTATAGCTCTTTCCCTAAATGCCTCAATATGCCTTCAAAACAGTTTTTATATTTGCATTTCATAGGTTATGTTTTCTTATTCTATTTGTCATGGTTTTTTTATTTCCACTTAAGGTGATTAAAAAAGTGCTTTGTGTGATAATGATTGCAAAGGTGAAAAATATAGGGATTGAGTTGCACAGAAAGTGTGAGCACTGTGTTAAAATTGGGTCAAAACTATAGGGGGACCAAAAGATTAATTTTTTCCTTTCAGTTTACCTTTGGTGGTCCCAACAGTGTTGGGGAAATGACCACAGTGATTGTTTGAACCAAGGTTGATTTATAGATACACTTGATTTTTCTCCTTGGCCATGGACCTAGATTTCCATATTTTAATTCTTAATGACTATGGGATATATTGTTTTATTTTATGTTATGTACAGAGAGTGATGAAAGCCACGCTTCACCAGCTGGAGAAGGAACTTCTCCTTGAAGACATCACTAGGCTAGAAGATTTGACTTCATACAAACTTCTTACAAGATAGAGTTTGCAGTTTTTAGTATGAGTGTACTAAGTTAGCTAGCTAACAAGTTTTTGTAAGTGATCTTAAATGCCATTTCTGCCAATTCAGGTTTGAAACTTGAATCTATGAGGCCATCTTAAGTGAGATGTCCTCAAGATTTCTAATGCAGCAGTAATGATTTCTAATTCATTGAAGAGGATTTCACTCCTCTCTGCACTTTCAAGGGTAAAGTGCAAATGATTGTTGATAGGGAAAATTGAGAATGTTGGTATATGCAAATCCATAAAGCTGATATTTCTTCCTAGATATAAACCCCTGAGTATGGGCTTCTGGGTTTACTTATGAGAAAAAGGAAATGATTTATTGATTGTTTGTGTGTATGCATAAATAATGTTGGAGCATATTTTCACTTTTATGTATGTTCCCATAATTTTCCTTGATATGAACTTTTTATAGGTGCAGACTTTTGTTACATTGGAGCCGCGTTGTTATCAAACTTATTTGGAGCATATATACTATTTTCTCTTTCCAATTTTGCATATCTCAACATGCACGCCTCCTAGTATTCATAATTACAAATGGGAAATTGAGAAGGATTTGTTACTGTTAATGAATAAATGACTGGTTTAGTGAGCTGACTGAAAGCGGATTCCATGGATATATTCAAATCATGACATGCATTGGTTTGTGATTTGTGTGCTTAGCAAGAAAGATTGCTTTACAGTATTGCATTAAGTGGGAAGAAAGATTAAATATTGAGGTAGTCTCCCACCTTTTCAATACTTTAGCTTTAGTTGTTGAATTAGAATAATCTTATATTATATTCCTTTGCTTGTGTATCATAAGTTGCAACTTGGAGATTATATTCTTTCTTTTTTCTTTCACCATTTTACACGCCAACATGCATTGGTATTTCACCATGATTTTATTGTTTGATATTCATTATGCCTATGTATTTTGTTGGTAGATGCTTTCAAGTTCCAGATTGAGTTTATCAAGTTCGCAATAATTTGACATTTGTCGGCATGGTGGTGACAGAGATCTCCAAACCATGGTGGTGACAGAGATCTCCAAACCACATTGTGGTGCTTCAAATTCAGATTTATATGTCAGTGTCCTCCAAGTAGACATCAAATACAACAACCACTTTGTTTGAAGATTAGTGCACCCTCAAATCATCACAGAAGGGCGTTACCCAAGAGTCTTCCTGATGAACAATCTGATTAATTACTGTCTGATGAACAATCTACTTTCAACTATACTTACACATATGTTGAAGTATATATATATTGTTTTATGAAATTGTTTCAAGCCTATTTGTGAATTGCTTGCACTCTATACTTAATTAATCAGTATTTTTGGGTAATTAATATCTTTGAGTAAGTGCCACTGAGCAACGCCCGGGTATTTTGAAATATCAATAGTTGTATTTTTCATGTGTTTGCCTTTTTTCAATTTCTCCATGTGTACTATGTGTAAATACTTAAGTATTGTTTTTTGCTCCTTTAGTTTGTAGTTCTTTCAGTTTAATTGTTTATTTATTTATGCTTCCTAACCTATGCTTCTTGCTTCCATTTATTTGCCTTTTGTATATTTCTTTGAAATCAACGCTCCCGGGCATCGTGATAAGCCTTATTTGACTTATTCTAGGCGCAAGAAACATGCAGCACCACCTCTAGAATAAGTAGCAATTGTTTTAGGTGTTTTATGTTGATTGATTATTTTTATTTTATTTGTTGTATGTAGACAGTCAAATGTATGTAAGTAGTGGAGTAGTGGGTTTAGGATGTGGTGTCAGTTTTTTATTTTGTTGTCAGTTTCCTTCAGTTATTCAGTGTGGTCAGTTAGTGGTCAGTTATTTTATTTTTCAAAAAATGAAAAAAACCAAAAATATGCTCTGTAACTTTCTGTATATATAGGCCATTGGCCCTGTGGAATGAAGGAAGGAATTTACAGAGTAAAAAAGAGTTTATTATGGAGATTCTCCTGGGCTGTTTGTAAGATTAAGTGAGATTCTTACTTGATCTTTGCAAATAGATTAACATCAGTGTTCTTATTGTTGTTTCTGTTTACTTCTTAAATTCAAGTCCTATCAAATTGGCATCAGAGCAGGTTTCATTTCAATGGTTACTACAAGATCATCACAACATGATCCTGGAGAAGGGACTTCTCTTGGGCAGGATCCTTTGGCTGCAATTGCTTCTAGGTTGGAAACCCTAGATGAATTGAGGGACAAGGTAGCAGCGCTGGAAGTACAGTCAAAGAATAATGAAAAGAAGAAATCAAGAATTGGTAGATGGGCAGATGAATGTGAAGAAGAGGAAAGGCAATTTCACAGACTAAGGCCTCCCCAAGCCAAGATTGAATTTCCGAAATTCAAAGGAGGGGATCCAAGGGGCTGGATTTTACAAGCAGAAAAATTCTTTCGGTATTATGCTACACCGGATGATGATAAAGTAGATATTGCTTCAATGTATCTAGAAGATGAGGCACTTGATCTTTTCTCTTGGTTAAATTCTGATCGCACCATTCTTTATTGGGAAGATTTGGTGAAGGCATTAGAAGAACATTTTGGGCCTCCAGAGTACCAAAATCCAGATGAACACCTCAGCACAATTAGGCAAGAAGGGACTGTGGCAGAATATCGCCATGAATGGTCAAGAAGAGTGGCAAGGGTTACAAACTGGCCAGAACATTGTCTTCTTGGGGTTTTCATGGGTGGATTGAAGGAAGAATTGAAGACTAAAGTCCGTATTCACAAACCACGTACAGTGTTTAGAGCATCATCTCTTGCCCTAGAATTTGAGAAAGAAGTGGAGCAAACCCATGGATATAAATCTGGGACAAAAAAGGGGCCAATTCGGCCCAATCCATTTTACCCAAACTCCCATGCCTATTCTGCTCGTGAACAGAAAGGGGGAATTACAGCCTCATTAGAAATCTCAAAACCATCCTCTTCAACATCAAATCCTTCCTTTTCTGTGAATGCATCAAGTGTTCCTTATCCCATGGGTGAATCTCGGCCAAACTCCAATTCTGAAGTAGAGAGGCAGAGAAGGAGAGATAAAGGGTTGTGCTTTCGTTGTGGTATGCAATTTCGGCCTGGCCATAGATGCAACAGAAATTTTTCTTTAATGGAAATTGTTGATGAAGAAGAAGAAATTGTCAGTCCCGTAGCCGAAGAAGAAGATGCTGAAAACGTAGGACCCTTGGCTGAGATCTCATTCAATGCAATTGTGGGCAGATCATCGGCTTCTACCATGAAATTGGAAGGGGAAATTCAAGGGAGGCGAGTTTTAATTCTCATAGATAGTGGGTCAACCCACAATTTCATTTCACAAGCTTTAGTTTCTGATTTGAAACTTCCAGTAGAGAAATTACCTATTTTTGGAGTTCAAATTGGAGATGGCAGGATGGTCAGGTGCTCTCAAATTTGCAAGAATGTGGAGGTAAAAATCTCTGATCTCAATATTAATCAGGATTTTTATCCTTTCACTTTAAGAGGGTCAGAATTGGTGCTTGGAGTTAAATGGTTGGCGTCACTAAATACTATTGAAGCAAATTGGAATAAGATGTTCATGGTTTTCTGGATGAACGGGAAGAAATACAAGCTGCAAGGAATTCCTTCAAAGACCAAGACTTATGTTTGTTTGCAAAGCATGCTACTGGAAACAGAGGAAAGAGTTGCTGATTTGCAAATAAAAGGTGTATGTGAGGAATTTTCTTCTATTTTTGATGAACCAACCTCTCTACCTCCTTCAAGAAACCATTTCCATACCATCACTCTTCTACCAAATTCACCACCACCAAATCTAAGACCCTATCGTTATCCACATTACCAAAAGGATGAGCTTGAGTCACAGATTGCTGCCCTATTAGAAAGAGGATTCATTCGCCCCAGCATCAGTCCATATGCAAGCCCAGTATTATTAGTTAGTAAAAAGGACGGTTCCTGGAGACTTTGTGTTGATTATCGTCGCCTCAACAAGATCACAGTTCCAGATAAGTACCCAATTCCAAACATTGATGAGCTTCTGGATGAATTGAATGGGTCTGTTTATTTTTCAAAAATTGATTTAAGATCTGGGTATCATCAGATCAGGGTGCTTCCTTCTGATATTGAGAAGACTGCATTTCGCACTCATTCCGGTCATTATGAATTTGTTGTTATGCCATTTGGTTTGACCAATGCACCAGCAACTTTTCAAGCAGTCATGAATGATTTGTTTCGTCCTTATTTGAGAAAATTTGTACTGGTGTTCTTTGATGATATTCTGGTGTATAGCTCCTCTTCACAGGAACATATTGAACATCTTAGGACTGTTTTCCAGATTTTGAAGCAACATTGTTTCTTTGCAAATGAGAAGAAGTGTTCTTTGGGGAAAGCGAAAATTGAATATTTGGGGCATATTGTATCAGCTAAGGGTGTAGAAGTAGTTCCAGAAAAGATTATGGGAGTCATTCAGTGGCCCACTCCTAAAACAATAAAGGAGTTAAGGGGTTTTCTTGGATTAACTAATTACTACAGAAGATTTGTGAAGGATTATGGAATTATTGCTAGGCCTTTAACAGACTTGACAAAGAAAGATGCTTTCTTTTGGAGTGAAAAGGCTCAAGATGCATTTGAAATGTTAAAAGAAGCATTGACTACAACACCGGTGCTTCAGTTGCCTAATTTCCACTTGCCTTTTACAGTAGAATGTGATGCCTCTATGAGTGGAGTAGGAGCAGTTATTATGCAAAATGGGCACCCCATTGCATATTTCAGTAAAGGTTTGTCATTCTCCAATAGATATAAATCTGCTTATGACAGGGAATTACTTGCTTTGGTGTTGTCTCTTCAAAAATGGCGCCATTACTTGTTGGGAAGGCCATTTCAGGTTCAAACTGATCATTACAGCCTCAAGCATTTATTAGATCAGCGAATTATTACTCCATCTCAGCAGAGATTAATGGTAAAGTTACTCCCTTTTGACTTCACCATTCACTATAAATCTGGAAAGAACAATGCAGCAGCAGATTCCTTGTCCAGAAAGCCAGAGCAAGTGGAATTCTTCCATTTAGTAATTCCTATGGTCAAAGATATACAACAACTACCCCAAGAATTGTTAAAGGATGATGAGACACGCAAGATTATTGAAGAATTGCAGCAGCATCCTAATCCTTTTTCAAATTACAGTGTAGTTAATGGAAGATTGTATTATCACACCAGGTTGGTCATTCCCAAAAACAGCCCACTTCGTCAACAATTGTTAGAGGAGGCACATGCTACTCCTATTGGTGGCCATGGAGGGTTTCTAAAGACTCTCAAGAGGTTAAGTGAGAAATTATATTGGAAGGGAATGAAAAATGATGTAAAGCGTTTTGTACAGACATGTCAGATTTGCCAGAGAAACAAGTATCAAACACTTGCGCCTGCTGGATTACTTCAACCTCTCCCAATTCCAGAAAGAATTTGGGAGGATATATCCATTGATTTCATTACAGGTCTTCCAAAATCAAGGGGTTATGATGTTATTTTAGTGGTGGTGGATCGCCTCAGCAAATACAGCCACTTCATTGCATTAACTCATCCTTTTTCGGCTAAAACTGTTGCTGAAAAATTCTGCCAAGATATTGTACGCTTGCATGGTATGCCCCGTTCCATTGTATCTGATAGAGATTCTATTTTCTTAAGTACATTTTGGCAGGAACTTTTTCGTTTAAGCCACACTCGCTTGAATATGAGTACGGCATATCACCCACAAACAGATGGGCAGACCGAAGTGATGAACCGCTGCTTAGAGACATATTTGAGATGTTTTGCAAGTGATCAACCTAAGAAATGGAGCAAGTTTCTTTGTTGGGCAGAATTTTCTTTCAATACTAGTTTTCAAGTTGCTGCTGCCACTACACCTTTTAAACTAGTATATGGGAGAGAGCCGCCCTCCATCATTCCCTATGTTAAAGGGGAAACCCTTGTGGCTGATTTGGAAGATCAATTAGAGGAGAGAGATGCTATGATTAAACTTCTTAAGGATAATTTGATGAAAGCACAAAACCGAATGAAACAGCAAGCTGATCAACATAGGAGGGATGTGCAATTTAAAGCTGGAGATGTTGTTTGGTTACGTTTGCAGCCTTACCGCCAGCAGTCATTAACAAAAAGAAGGTTTGAAAAGTTATCTCCAAGGTTCTTTGGTCCTTACAAGATTCTCAAGAAGGTTGGACAGGTAGCTTATGAGTTGGAGCTCCCTTCAAATACCACAATCCACCCTGTTTTTCATGTTTCTTTACTACGCCCAGCACCTGGACAATCTGTTTGTACACCACTAGCACCATTGCCATTGACCAATAACATGGAGCTAGTACTCAATCCCATTAAAGTTCTACAGCATCGTTGGCTCAATACACAACAACTTGAACTTTTGATTCAATGGGATAAAAGACCAATTGAAGATGCTACGTGGGAAGATTATGATCTATTCTCCAAGCAATTTCCTAAATTCCAACTTGAGGACAAGCTGGCTTTCCAAGGGGGGAGTATTGATAAGCCTTATTTGACTTATTCTAGGCGCAAGAAACATGCAGCACCACCTCTAGAATAAGTAGCAATTGTTTTAGGTGTTTTATGTTGATTGATTATTTTTATTTTATTTGTTGTATGTAGACAGTCAAATGTATGTAAGTAGTGGAGTAGTGGGTTTAGGATGTGGTGTCAGTTTTTTATTTTGTTGTCAGTTTCCTTCAGTTATTCAGTGTGGTCAGTTAGTGGTCAGTTATTTTATTTTTCAAAAAATGAAAAAAACCAAAAATATGCTCTGTAACTTTCTGTATATATAGGCCATTGGCCCTGTGGAATGAAGGAAGGAATTTACAGAGTAAAAAAGAGTTTATTATGGAGATTCTCCTGGGCTGTTTGTAAGATTAAGTGAGATTCTTACTTGATCTTTGCAAATAGATTAACATCAGTGTTCTTATTGTTGTTTCTGTTTACTTCTTAAATTCAAGTCCTATCACATCGCCAGGAGAAATAAAATCTAGTTCATATATATGTTGATGTTAATCCTAGTAATCTTATGTACAATGAATCAATGAATAAACACAAGTCCACTTGAATAATAAATCTTTATATGAGTTGAGTCCCAAACTCACTAGGGATCTGCACGAGACTTAAAAAGAATGCTTACAAAAGAAATTACTAATCACCCATCAACAAACAAAGAAGGTCCTCACATCGGTATAATTCAAACATATAACTACATATTTATGTATGACTCAACTCCTTTACCAACAGATCATCATCATCGATTGTTGGCAAAATTATACATTTTTTTATAACAGCAAAGCAAGGAAATAAATTAGTTAGTGCCAGAATAGAACAACGCATTAACAATTGTCCTAAAAAGTAAAAACCGAGCAACGTGTAATACATCTTCATTCACAATCACGAGTATATCTTAAACCTAACAATCTTACGTAGGAGAAACCAATGGATAAATACAATGGGAAATAAATAATATATTTTCAATTTAATACTACGTTGGATATTTCGTATTAGATTCTTGGATTACACGTCTGCTACGTCGTCTCCCTTGACTTCAGTTTCTTATATCTCTGCGCAAATTTCCTTCTCTCTTTCTTTCTCACAATCTTTCATTCATTCATTCCCTTCTTATCTCTCGGGTAAATCAAAAAATCTTCCCTTTTTTCTTCCTTTTAATTACTCTAATTCATATCATGGAATTCATTACATTGTTTAGGGTTCTCTTTGATCCATTATTTCATTTTCCTTCAATTTTATAAAGTTCATTCCTTTATCTGCGTCTGCCTTTTAATTTCGCCCCCCTTTTAGGTTTTTTAAATTCTGATGAATGAATGATATAGTTTTATTTTCTGTATTTTATTATTATTATTATTTGATTTTAAAGATGCTTTCTTTAAGCTCTAGAGGTTGTTTACAGTATTTGATTTACCTGTAATTTTGCTGTTAATTTACCCCTTTAATTCATCTGAACATTATACTACCTCCTAGATAACTTTTTTTTTTTGGAGGTTAAGGTTGCAAAATAGACTATTAAATGATGACATATTTGATATATTTTTTGATTATCCATTAGTTTATAAGTAAAAATTAGATAAATCAATTTATAATTAACTTATTTTGATTTTTTTAAGGATTTTTCAAAAAAGTCAATTAGGTCTTATATTTAGGACTGGAGGGAATATTACATAGGACATGCAAATAATAATATATTTGTATAAAATTTTCCCTTTTGTTTCTTACATGATGTGGGGCTTGAATTATGGTGTTAGTGGCCATTTGTTTGTTGGTTGTATTGAATGTTTGGATTGGCTTGCTTTACTTTTAAAACTAAAGGCTATCTGAGTTATGTTCTGTTGGATTTGTGTAGCTGAGATGGGGCTAGCACTTGGTTGTCTTCAAGTTGACCAGTCAACGGTTGCTATTAGAGAGAATTTTGGGAGATTTGATGATGTGCTTGAGCCTGGTTGCCACTGTGTGCCATGGTTTTTCGGCAGTCAGATAGCTGGTTATCTTTCTTTGCGATTGCAGCAGCTAGATGTTAAATGTGAGACAAAGACAAAGGTCTGTGGTATTAGTATTATATAGCTCCTGTGTTGATGAAATATACATTGTCTATGTCTTTATATCTTCCTTATAATGTGATTATTATTGAAATTAATTTGACTCAAGGGTAAGTTTGCTTGTCGTGGGGTATGAGTTTGTGGGTTTGAAACACAGCCACTTTGCAAAAAGTAGGGGTTAAGCTAGTATATTTCCTTCCCTAGCACCCTCACCAAGTGGGGATTAGAACTGAGTTGACCCTTTTTTATATGATGCATGCGCTTTTTATCCCCTTTAAATAACGAACATCTGTTTCTCCTGATCACCAGTGTTTAGCTGACCTTGATTTATTATATCTCATCAGGACAATGTTTTTGTCACTGTGGTTGCTTCTATTCAATATCGTGCCTTGCAAGACAGGGCAGTGGATGCTTTTTATAAACTTAGCAATACCAGAGAGCAGATACAAGCCTATGTGTTTGATGGTGTGTATATGTGTACCTTGGCTGGTTGGAAGAATTAGTTTTATGGGTGCTATTTTTGGACTAAACTGGTGAATCCTTTATACTATTTCAGTTATCAGGGCAAGCGTTCCAAAGATGGAATTAGATGCTGCATTTGAACAGAAGAATGAAATTGCAAAAGCTGTGGAGGAAGAACTTGAAAAGGTGATTCTTTCTCTCATTCTTTTTCTTTTTTCGAGAAGATTAGTGTAGAATATCTGAAATATTTGGTGTTCATTTATGGATATGTAGGCCATGGCACAGTATGGGTATGAGATAGTTCAGACTCTTATTGTGGATATTGAACCAGATGAGCGCGTGAAGAGAGCCATGAATGAGATAAATGCTGGTATGCTGTTGAGCTGGCAATTCTTTGTTACTGCTGACATTGCTTATTGCACTTGTCCTCTTTTTCACTTGTTAATGGTAGAAATTCAAGTTATTTTTGTCCCGAGTTCTCTGGAATTGGCATAAAATGTTGTTAGAATCTCTGTATACCCCATTTCGAATGAATCTATACATAATAACAGATGATTATATATTTGATTTTCATGGATTTGTTATTTGTATTCTTGAATGTCTAATACCTTATATATGTAATTTAAGTAGAGAATACTTCCAATATTGCCTGTCTGATGGATTTGTGAGGAAAATTATAGAAGGGTTTTTAGAAACATGCAAGGACTTTTAGCTAAAAATTAATTCTTTTGTGGGCGGTTTTATTTTTCATGACATTCTGATTTAACCATCTCTACAAATAGCTGCAAGAATGAGGGTGGCTGCCAATGAGAAAGCTGAAGCAGAGAAGATATTGCAGATTAAGAGGGCGGAAGGTGATGCAGAATCGAAGTATTTAGCCGGGCTTGGAATAGCTCGTCAGCGTCAAGCTATAGTAGATGGGTTGAGGGACAGTGTGTTAGCCTTCTCTGAGAATGTACCTGGGACATCATCAAAGGATGTCATGGACATGGTTCTAGTGACCCAGTATTTTGACACACTGAAGGACATTGGTGCTTCATCAAAATCCAATTCTGTCTTCATTCCACATGGACCTGGTGCTGTAAGAGACATAGCTTCACAAATTAGAGATGGTCTTCTCCAAGGAAATGCAACTCAGCAAGGAGATGCAACTCAGTAAAGTTTGAAATATCAGGCCTTTGGCTTCACTATATGAATATTTTTCTTGTATATGAAAACTTTTGGGAGATCTTTTCCAACTTTTGCAGTGTTTGTTAATATGCCGCATGAGTAGCACATGGTGCATTGCATTAGTGACAGTATTCCCCTTCTATATGGGGTGGTGGGTTTTATTCGTGGCTGTTTTGACCTTATTTCCAATTTAAAAAATATGCCACTCATGCATGCACCTACACATTTTCTATCCATCTCTGGTCTTTCATGGTTGTGAATACTCAAAATATTGTAGCGGTAGTTACAGATATTTTCTAATAGACAATATGTAATGATGATTGCTTGAATGGAGTAGCATACTATTGACGCCTTATAAATAAATTCATCTTTCCACATTTTTTATTTTGAACTGACGTAGCATACTTATGACTTAAGAATAAATGCATCTTTCTATTTTTTTTCAAGATTTTTAGATGAACTCTTCCCTTGTGGTTTTTCTTTGCGTCGTAAATGGCCTTTTCAACCAAAGCACCTTGTGATTTTCATTGTCACATAGGGACATGTTATTTGCTCCAAATTGACTCGACTCAAGGGGCATATTGTTATGCTTTTTATATTGTTGAAATTTTGTTACAAAATTTAAAGATAAGTGATACAGAAGGATAAAATTGTGCAGAGGTACACATTCAGATATATGAATGGAAAATATATAGTGAAGAGTTCCTTCTCATTTGTTGATTTACTAAATTGTGCTTATTTTTTGTTTCTTCAGTTCTTCCTAAGAAATAGTAGCACAGATAAGGGGAGAATGGAGCTTCCACCATGATAAAGGAAAAAGTAACACTAAAAGTTCATGGATAATACCCTGATAAAAAATAACAGTGAAGCCCATGAATTTGCAGAGTTACAAATTTACAATGGAGGACTAGGGTTAACACAAATCAATAAACATTTATATGTCATGAACTACATTTCTCAATTATGAACATTGGTAAATTTTATGATTATCTTGAAAATTGATTGTTAAATGGCTTGAAAATTGTTGATTTTATTTTATTTTTGTAAATCTTGAAACCAATTAAAAAACCTAGAAGTTAGTCACTTTTTATATTGAATTATTGAGACAGAGCTTTCCTAAGTCTCATGCAAGAAGAAGACCAAGATGTTATTCGTTTTCTAGTTTTGGTACCTGTAATGAGAGGATTTTGATCTATCGAGACATCAACCAGGACTCGGATGTCCCAATTATCTTTGGCATGATATCATTTACCAAGAAAAAACAAAGTGTGTGTGTATATATATATTTAAACTTTTGTTACAAATAGTATTTATACTATCAATTTTTAAATGTCACATATATTGATACCAAGGATTTTTTTTTACACTTTCCCTCATAGGTCCCGTCATATTCAAAGGTTTGAATCCTTCCATCCAAAAGCGTATCAAGTCAGGATATACTCCCTCCCTCCGGTCCTAAATATAAGAACTAATTGACTTTTTTAGAAAATCCTATAAAAAAGCAAAATAAGTTAATTATAAATTGATTTACCTAATTTTTTCCCTTAGATTAGTTTATTTTACCAATAAACTAATGTATAATCTAAAAATATATCAATTATGTCATGATTTAATAGCCTATTTCGCAACCTTAACCTCTAAAAAAAAGTCAATTAGATCTTATATTTAGGATCAGAGGTAGTATATCATATCATAAGTACAATTTTAAGGGATCTGAACATGGATTTTTTTTTTTTTGGTTCAAATGAACGGAATATGGATTTGAATGTATATAAATACATGTGTGGATTTCAGTTATAAATTATAACAAATTTGAAAACCATTTGAAACTTAGAGTGATTGTGGAGTGGTGGAAGAGAAAGTATATGTGTGTGTCTTTTAAATGGTTAAACCTTAAAATTGAAATGATTGAATCAATCAACAAATTAAAACTATTCTATATGAAGAAAGAGAAAAAAAAATATTTTGGTAGGACATAGAGTAATTAAAAAAATAAAGCAAGAAATTCATAGTAATTATACTTATAGTATTGATACCCATTCAGTCACTTTTATTATTTAATCCTGATCTTGATCTTAGTAACATATCCCATTAGTCCTAGGAAATCTTGATGTAGTAGATACGGATAAGACCAAAACAATATGGACATGACTTTTTTAGAAGCACCACTATTTCATTTCCAGAAGGAGCTTAGTTATAACTTATAAATCATATTTATTATGTTAAATATATTACAAAATGTGGAAGTTTTGTATATTAGAAATTTTTAGTTGTAGATTTTAGAAAATCAATTATTAACTTTGAATGCTTAATTTTAGCAAGTGAATCAATACCATCATGAATCCTTTTCAATTAGCATTTATAAAACTTTTATGATTTATATTACAAGTCACAATTGATCTTATCCTCCTACTATCATAAATTATAAATATAAAACCCATTTCATTTTTTGCGAGAATTTGATTTTCTAGAGATATGAAAGTTAAACAAGTTATTTAATTATATCATATTTACGTAGTATTAGTCTAGAGAAAACATACCCAGTCAATCGCAATATTGTTCAAATTGTCTACAAAAGGTAAATTAGCATTACTTCGAGGATTTGATTACGAAAAGAGAGAATATTCATATAAATAAATAAATAAATTAGAGAGAATTAATTAGAGTTCTGATAAACAAAAAATAATTAAGTTGGGGTCCCACGATTTATAATTACAAATTCTAGAGCTAACAATAACAATTTATTGGTCTTACATAACAAAACCTCATTTTAATTATGTTTCTAATCTCTAATTAATTCTCCCAATAAATTATTGAATTTTTCTTAAAATTTTCAATTTTTTTTTTAAAAAACTTAATACTTTCTAGTTTCTATGCTGTCTCACATATTTATTTATTTGCAGACTTTAATGTCATTTTCAGCCTTGCTTCAGTACTTCTGTCAATCTGTCATGAAACTCTTCTTTCTCGTCTTTGATTCGTTTAAAGAAAAACACTTACAAACGATTATTATTAAAGTAATCGAGGCAAAAAAACATGAAAGAGAATCACCCTAAAAATTTGAAGGGTAACACATTTTTTTTATTTATTTTTGTTTTTTTCTGCAACATTGTATTCTAAGTTCTAACTGGTCAGCTTCAAGAGAAAGAAGCAAAGCCATTTTCACTTCTCAGATTTCTGTGTCTTTCATCATATCAACTTCACATCTTTTCTCACTTCAATCAATTTCTCACACCACAAGTTGATCAAGCAATCAAGGGTTCAGAATAACAACAGTGTTTGATGCTGATTTTTGTTTTCCCCTCTTGATCTGTTTTTTTTTTGTTTTCTCCTAGGTTTAAATTACTGGGTTTTGGTTATTTTTTGTTTTGGAGAGTAAAGTTTTGATTTTTGAAGGTTTTGTTTTTGGAAAGTTGTCATCTTTGTGTGTTTTTGGTGTTGGGGGTTTTTGATGATATATGAGATTGAGTGTGGAGGGTTTTTGATTGATGGGGTTGGGTGGTGATAATGGAAAGGTGGAGTCTTTGGATGTGAGGAAATCAAAGGGGACAAAGAAGAAGAAGAATGATGATGGGGTTTTGGAAGAGGAAGAAAGTGGGTGTTGGGTTGGGCTCAGATTTTTTGGTAGTTGCATTTCTTCAAGATCCAAAGTTGATAGCTCAGTTAGCAGCATCAGCACTCATTATGGTAACTTCTGCTTTCCTTGCTGTTCTTATGATATTCTTTTTTGCATGTGTTACTTTATGTTTGAATTGTTTGCTTGGTTAGTCTGTGTGGCATGATTTTAAGTATTATCCCAATGTATGTATGCTCCTTAAGATTAGGGGGAAAGATGTTTCTTGTCTATCAGGTACAAGTTTATTGCTTTGATTTACTTTGATAGACAGTTCAAGTCATGTCCTTTGGGCTGATTTAATTTTCTGATGTAAGCTGAAATTGCACTAGGAAATGTGGAATGATGGCTGTAAACTAGTGTATATGACAAACTTTGGTCTGGCCCCTTTCAGAGGGTTGCTTCTAAAGAGAGTTGAACATACATGGGATGTTCGCGTGCTGTGAAATGAGAGTTTCATTTTCTCTCCTTAAGTGTGCATAAAATTAAATCCCAAGCAGATTTCCATATTCTTGAATTGTATGCATATGCATACGTGTTGCGCTGGGTGAGAAGCTGTTGTGAGTGGGAATTTCTGACCGAAACAAATTAGAGTTAGAACTGATTGTTATTTGGTAATTGATGTTAGTGTTAGTTGAGTAAATATTTGATGGGGAGCTAGGCTCAATCTTGTTTGGAAAGCACTAGCTATGAATATTGTGAACCATGTGTCCATGTCAGCATTGGGTCAGCTAAATGCATAATGGCTTATTCATAGCTGTAGTCATTAACTGTGAATTTCACCTACAAATTTCTTCAATTTAAAATAGTTTTAGTGACAGTGATGAAAACCATTCATTTCTTTGTACCAGGGTTAAGGGTGTCAAAGTATCTTTTTGAGAAGTTTGTGAGGTTCAATTGCTTGCATATATTTCCAACAGTATCATTCTGTTGAAGTTTTTTTAATTCGTTGAGTGGGGGATAAATTCATAAATTTTATGATAGCATTCTCTTCTAACTTAAGGCAATCAAGTTGTATTACTTGTATGAATTGCATTTCAAAAGAGTTATCTCTTGAAAACTAATTACATCAGAGAGTGTCTATTTCATAGATTTTTTGTATTTCTTTCTTCCTTTTGATGTAATGTCAAGCTTAAAACTTAAAATTCCCTCTCATCTTGCCTAAGCTCAATGTTGCATGGAGTTATTGCTATCTTAGGACCTGAATCTTATAGCCTGTCTCCTCGTTTTGGCTTCTTATTAGCTGAAAGTAAATCAACTGTCGGTACAAGTAGAGATCAGCCAACAGCTCCAGTAGTATCTTCTACAACCACAAGCAATGCTGAAAGCAATTCATCCACCTCCAAACTTGAAGAGGAGCTTAAAGTTGCTTCCAGGCTGCGAAAGTTCGCATTCAATGATCTTAAGTTGGCAACAAGAAATTTCCGTCCTGAGAGTCTTCTTGGTGAAGGTGGGTTTGGCTGTGTATTCAAGGGATGGATTGAAGAAAATGGAACTGCCCCAGTGAAACCTGGCACAGGTCTTACAGTTGCTGTAAAAACTCTCAATCATGATGGGCTTCAGGGACATAAAGAATGGCTGGTTTGTAACTTTGACATTTTATTTTATCTAACAAATTTTGTTTTCTGTCTTTACTCTTTTTTACTGCATTCGATTTTACTCCTTTTCTGATCATGCTCCTTGTCTCGTTTGTCTTGTGTGACAGGCTGAAGTAAGTTTTCTTGGCGATCTAATTCATCCCAACCTCGTCAAACTTATAGGCTACTGTATTGAAGATGATCAAAGGCTGCTAGTTTATGAATTCATGCCTCGGGGAAGCCTGGAGAACCACCTATTTAGGAGTGAGTGCACCCCTTCCTTGTTAAGTGTATTTGGATTTTGGAGTACCAGGGCACCTTAAAGGTTGCCCATGCGACCCTGAATTTAGATTTTTGTTGGATGCTTGTTAAAATATGGTGCCTTCTCAATACAAATGAACATTGGTGGGAAACGGTGTCATGGCCCTCCCAAATGATGTAGACAACATTTGTGACCTTCTGACTCTCTGTTTTTTTGCCAGTTGTGACCTTCTCATTTTAGGATTACATACAAAACATGAACTCTTTTACTTTTAGGTGTGTTGTATGTGCTACATCTAGTCATCTAGTGCAATTGTTTTTGAAGTGTGTTCAATATATACACGAAGTTGTCAAAGTTAAAGCAAGACTTTATTTAGTGGCTTGGATGGCCTATGTTGCTTGGAGATGTGCTGAGTATGGCTTAGAACTGAGCCAAACTTAGCTTAGGCATGAACGATCCCAAAGATCGGGGAAAATACTGCAGGAAAATGTAATATGTATTGCTAGATGACTGATCTATAGAAAATGATTAAAAGTTTTCCTTGCTTTGGATAGTTCATTAATAATTTAGTAAATAAATTGAGAACTTTTGTTAAGCGAAATTCTTTCTGGATAGGTTTAGTGAATAACTCTTAGAAATTAGAAAATAAAGTTCGACCTGCTGTTTTTTTCTATACAAGTGATACTGAAAGTTTGAAATTCTGATACACACATGTAACAGGTAGAAGTATATGTGTCAACATGTCTGTTTTTGTTTTTTGATACTTCTACCTGTTACATGTGTGTATCAGAATAATGTTAGTGTAAGCGTGTGTAGTTCATAGTGGCAGAATAATGTTTAGAACCAACATGGGTGGAGTGTGGACTGGAATATAAAACTTCTGCTTTGTGACAGTTTCTTGGGATTATATCCTTGTTTGATATAGGATCCCTGCCACTTCCGTGGTCCATCAGAATGAAAATTGCACTAGGAGCTGCAAAGGGCCTGGCATTTCTTCATGAGGAAGCTGAACGGCCAGTAATATACAGAGATTTTAAAACTTCCAATATACTACTGGATGCTGTAAGTGCCAAAAAATTGCTGTAGAAATATATCACTTTCCATTTTGCAATTCTTCTAATGGTGTACCAATCCAGGAGTACAATGCCAAACTTTCGGATTTCGGACTTGCCAAAGATGGTCCAGAGGGTGATAAAACCCATGTATCCACCCGGGTGATGGGAACCTATGGTTACGCAGCACCGGAATATGTCATGACAGGTATTTTTAGTTCAATTTGAGTCTAAACTCACAAGTTTTATTCTTCTTCAAAGTAACACAGGCACATGTTTCTTTGGTTTTCTGTCGTCTATATTTTGAATTTATAAGTCATGTGCCATATACTATTCTTTCAAAAGTAGATAACAATTGTAGAAATGCAATTCTATGTAGTACTGTTTATTTGGAAATGTGAATTTTGGATTCTTTGATGGTCTTGTAAGATATATTTATGGATCATATCTATAACTCGTTATAGAGTTTGTGGTTTCGCGGCCTATAATGATTGTAGTCATTGATGTCTTCATTTTTTGTACATGTCCTTAATCTGTTATCTGTGTTATGGTTTGTATTTAACCTTGAAAACCTGCAGATTTAGTGTTGGTTGAGTTTGTTTCAAAACTTACTCATTGTTACCCAACATCTGAATCATTGACTGGTTTTAATCAGGTTTTTCATTTTTGTGGCAGGTCATCTTACATCAAAAAGTGATGTGTACAGTTTTGGAGTAGTTCTTCTTGAGATGTTGACCGGCAGACGATCTATGGACAAAAACCGACCCAATGGTGAACATAACCTTGTTGAGTGGGCTCGGCCACATCTCGGGGAGAGAAGAAGGTTCTATAGATTGATAGATCCTCGGTTGGAAGGTCACTTTTCCATAAAAGGAGCTCAAAAAGCTGCCCAACTGGCTGCTCACTGCCTTAGCAGAGATCCAAAAGCTAGGCCCCTAATGAGTGAAGTTGTGGAAGCCCTAAAGCCTCTGCCAAACCTCAAGGACATGGCAAGCTCATCATATTATTTTCAGACAATGCAAGCCGAACGATTTGGCGCGAGCCCTAATACTCGAAATGGGCGTACACTGCTTTCCCGGAATGGACAGCAGCAGAGGAGCCTTTCTATACCCCATGGTTCACATGCATCTCCATATCACCATCAGTTTCCTTTACAATCCCCTAAACCTAATGGCAAAGCATAGAGTTAAGGAATTTTTCTATCTGATTTTCTCTTATTTTTTTCATGATCCCTTGCTTTCTCAGTATAGATGTACTTTGTGTCAAATGAAAACCATTCATGGATAACTTGAGAGCTTAAAAAGCATTGTGCTTCAAGGTGTATGTTATGAGTGTTTGGTAAAGCTTATTCAGCAAGTATGTCTATGTCAATTTGTCAACCAATATTTTTCTTCAGGTTGCTTGGCAACACTGAAGATTAATATCATCTCTACCCATTTCACACCATTTTCCATTTCTCCCCTGAAATACCATTCCATAATATCTTTTCACTAGGCTTGAGTTCACATTATTAGAAAGTGGTAAATTTTCCTATCTTATGGTATGTTAACTTAATGCCACTAATCCTACCTTGATGTCAAAAGTTAAGAAAGAATTCTATCAGAACTTGAAACTTATAACTCTCCCTACTAATTGTACTAAGTAAAATATAGTATATTTTTGCCATTCAATCAGAGAAAAGTAAGGAATGGGGCGGCTAGGCTCTATCACATACTTCAAACCTTTGGGCTTAAAAATTTATTGAGAAATAAGTTTCAACTGATAATTCAAATAGCAATATCAAAATCTTAATTGAAAATTATAATATTTACTTGTTATTAATCTTGATTTACAGCTTAAAGTTTTGTATTTGCAATTTTTTTGAATAAAATAAAATATTCTAGATTTGTTTGCTTTAGTTTTAAATGTCTAAATGTAACATCTCAACTCATTTTGTTTTTCAAATTTTAAATTTTTCTATGATATTTCTTTTGATCATACAATTAATTCCGAGTAAGTTTATGTAAATGTAACAAACTCATTTTTTCAAATTACTGAATAGCTAAATTTCTACCACACATTAGTGATTGAGACTTTACAACTAAAATCATTAGAACAAGTAGGACATTTTATATTGTCATGCTCTTCCTCCTTGGATTTTGTTTGCTTTGGTTTCTGTGTCTGTGCCTTTGTGGAGTAGCAAAGTCATGCTTGGCTTTTGTCCACCGATATGAATTTGTCATTAGCTACCCTCTAAGAGGCACTTTAGAACTTTGCACCAAATTTGACTTAAAAGATGAATAATTCTTTTTCTTCTATACGAAAAGTCGATTGAAGATAAAATGATACGTAATAAAAACAATTGTGCATTTAATAATGACGATATCCCTAATATGCACAAAAACTTTATTCACTAACGTCAGTTTTTGGCAATCAATAAAATTAGAAAACTAACCCCAAATGTGGATTGTAGAGGAATAAGGAACATAAAATTACACACGTCTAAATCTGTTGAGTCCTATATTATCATATTCAATCACCTAAAATCTCACAATTTCTACTTCAACAAGATAGATTCTTGTATTAACTCGTGCTATGTCACTCTAATAAATAACGAACAAATATTTAAAAAATATGTTAATATATAACCCGGAAAATTTTTACTTATAAAAAAAATCACTTAACCAAAAAAAGAAATGATCATTTTCACTAAGCCTTGAGGTGGTTGTCAAACACGAGAGTTTAAGTAAACTCGTGAAAATTTAGTTAACAAAAACCACTTGTGAAGATAAGGTAAGATCGGATCTCGGACATGAATCATAATTATAATTACATAAGATTTTGCATTTATTAATAAACACATGTTTCTCATGTATAATTAAATAAAAATATATAAAAAACAACAATAATTTTGACTTCAATATAGTTTAAATATAAATAGTTAATATTAAATACTATTTTTTGTTCACTCTTTATTAACCTCAATAGATAAATTTCTATGAAATTTATTTATAAAATCATCAAATAAAAATAATTAAAATGAGTTCAACAATAAGTTAACATGATTTTCTGTAAGGTAGAAACGTAAAAACTGTGAATTCTGCATGTAAATACGTGATTTTCTATCAACTTTATATCCACTAAGAATTTAAGTGACTCATGAGACGACTTAGTCAGGTAGAGCCATAAAAACTGTAAAATCGGGGTGTCAACTCGCTAGTTTGACAACAATAAGGTTGTCAAATGCGTGAGGTTAAGTAAACTCGTGAAAATAAGGTAAAATCGGATCGTAGACGCGTATCATAATTTCGTAAGAGTTCATGTTCATTAATAAATTTCTCGTGAATAATTAAATTAAAAATACAAAAAGCAACCACAATTTGACTTGAACATAGCTTAAATACAAATAGTTAATGTTAAATATATTTTTATTCATTCTTTATCAGCCTGAATAGACAAATTTGTATGAAATTTGTTTATAAAATCATTGAATTCTGTCAAATAAAATAATTAAAATGAGTTTTAGATCAAGTTAACATGATTTTCTATAAGGTAAAATCGTAAAAACCAAAAATTAGAATTTATATTCACTAAGAATTTAAGTGAGTTGTCAAGTAGAGCTGTAAAAATAGTAAAATCGGGTGTCAACTCGCGCTAATACTTAAACCAAATCATTAATCGAACCCCCTAAATCATAGTGATCTACTTGCAAATTAAGTCAAGTAGTATTCATAAAGAGTCATTATGTCATATTCTTTCTTTCTCTTTTTATATAATCCTTATTACCTTATGACTTACTCCCTCTAGTTCCTAATGTAAGAGCCCAAAATTTGAATGGTTTTGGTCCCTGATGTAAGAGTTCACCCCATATTCTCTCCTCATTTAATGCATTTTTTCCTACTTTACCCCTAACTCTCTTTCATATTTATTAATGCTTATGGATTTCTCTCTCTTAAAAGTACCATATTAAATATGGGCAATTTTGGAAAAGAAGCATTAAATCCAGACACCCAACTAACATTCACATGTTTTCTTAAGAAGCGTTTTTTTTACGGCTAGCTCTTACATTAGGGACCGGAGTATACTTTTTTTGATACATGATCAAAGTATCCTCTCACTCGACAAGTGAGAGACTAATCCCCCGCTGATTTGTAGACACCTCAAAGGGTGAGACAGCTGACCTGAGAGATTTAATGTTTCTCTATACCCAACGCCAGGGATTGAACCCCAGACAATTGGTTAAAGGTGAATATGTCATAGAGTATACTACCTATATACATAACATACAAAAACAAAAATTCAATAATTGACCTGATGATTATAACTCGTTGGATCTCGTCTTAATTATATTTCTTCCACAAAGTGTCTAATTAATTCTCCATATATTATAGAATTCATGTATCCCTTTATTTATCCATTACACACAAAAACAAAAACGAATTACGATTACGATTCTCCCAACAAAAGAATATTTTGTCATGTTCATACTTTTGTAGGCACATCTTTTCGCTTTTAGGCTTTCCCACGTTGTCCCCAAAATGTATCTTTATCCTCATCACACACAAACACAAAGCCAAGCCCTCCAATTCTAGCAAAAAAAAGAATATGAATGAATAAAAAAAATATAATCACCATCATCATCATCATCATCATTATCATTATCCATTTTAAAAAGAATAAAAAAAGAAATAATTGGAGCGATATTTATTTATTTATGAATTATGGATCATTTCATTTGGTGTGAGTTTGGATCCAAATTCTTCATCTTCATGTCTAGCAATAGCATTACGTTGAAGCCATTGTTGTGGCCATGTCGCACACAAACTTCTTCTTCAACTTCACTTCATCCTTTGAAATCAAAGCCTTCATTAGCGAGTTTTTGTTCTCATGCTAAACGCTTCTCCAATTTCCGATCACGTCACAGATTTCGGTCTTCTCCTCTTACTGTTGCTGCATCGTCATCATCTTCATCTTCATCTTCTACACTTGAGTCTTCTCAATCAGCTCATGTCTTCTTCCACCAAACTTTTCCACTCACCATAACTCGTAAGGTATTATTCCTATTCCATTCATAAACTTTGCACCTTTTTCCAATTTTTCTTGCCAAATTGTAAGCCAAATGTCTTATTATTGAGATTATTTTGATTGAAATCAATCATTTTACAATGTCTATAATACAATTATATGTCCCTTCCTAAATATACTAGCTACTTGACTTTTTTTTTTTTAAGAATCTAAGAAAGCTAAATACTATAATGTCCAAAAAAAAAGAAAGCTAAATATGATAATTAAAATTTGATTTTCCTAATTTTTTTTTCTCTAAACTATTTTATTTGACTTGTAAGCTAACATATGATTTAATAATACACAAAATATGTTATGATTAAACGGTTCATTTCGCTTTCTTAGGATTATCCAAAGAAGTCAACTAGTTCTTATATTTAGAAACGGAGCGAGTCTAAGTTAAGATTAAGCGGCCTATTTGACTTCCTTAAACTTAGAAAAAGGTCAACGTGACCTTTTATATAAGGACTGGAGGGAGTGTTAGATTATATCTTAATCTTACAAGTCCAGTAAACTAGTTTAAAAAAAGATCAAGGTATTATTGGATCAATAAAGTTTATACCTTTCTCCAATTTTTACTTGCCAGCTTTCTAGGAAGTGTGAGGCAAATGTCTTCTTATTAGGTATTTAATCATTTTACAATGTGTATAATACAATTATATGTAGGATATGTTAATCAAGGTGACCTTTTATATAAGGACTGGAGGGAGTATTAGGTTACATCTTAATCTTACAAGTCAAATAAACTGGTTTAGAAAAAATTTAAATAAAGAGTCAATTAGGTTGTAAGCTTTAATTATGAACTCGAAAATTAAGCAAAAAGAACTTGAGTGTGTTGCATTGGTGAAATTATTGTAATGGATAAGGTGAATCAATGTGCAGGTGGAGGGAAAGATATTTGTGAGATTAGACCAGGGGAAGAATCTGAAAGATTGGGAGCTTACTGTAGGTTGTAATCTGCCCGGGAAATGGATTTTTCATTGGGGAGTTTCCCTTGTTGATGATGTTGGCAGGTATGCTGTGTTAAGGGCTTCATATTTGTTCTTCTAGTTTGTCTCGTGATTTTACTTCTTAGGATGCCGTAATAAGGGCCAAATCTTGATACATGTCATGGTGATGTAAGTTTGGTTTTTTAGTGAGTGGGATCAACCTCCTCGCGATATCATACCCCCTGGTTCTGTTCCTATCAAGGTATGCATTTTTTCCCTCATGATTATGTATTAAAGCCATTTGTTATAGGGCGTGTTGAAAGTTTGTGCTGGAAGTAAACATTTCATGTTTCAGGACTATGCAATAGACACGCCCATGAGGTCATCATCATCGTCGACTTCTGGAGGAGATCCATTCCATGAAGTCAGGATTAATATCAAACCCAACAACCAGATTTCAGCTATTAATTTTGTTCTGAAGGTTTGTTTTTGATAATTAGCAGTTGTGGATGTTAGTTTTTAGTGTAATGCATGTGAATGCTGTGTAATCCTCATGAGCAGATCTTCTTACCCATCATGAGTGCTCCTGTTGATGCAGGATGAGGAAACTGGAGCTTGGTATCAACATAAAGGAAGAGACTTCAAGGTTCCTCTTATTGGCTGTCTCAAGGAGGATGCAAATATAATTGGACCTAAAAGGGGATTTAGTTTATGGCCAGGTATGTGTAATCATCATATATCAATATTCATTTACTTCTTCTATGCTTTCTAATGCATTTTGCATTTGCCAATAAGTTCTTGATCATTTGCTGATCTTTAATTAAGTTTTGAATGAATTCTTAGAAAGAATATGTGTTTTTGTATTGGATTTCTGTTTGTGAAGACTGACGTAAACAACTTTGATAATTTCCTGTGTTGAGTTGTAATTAGTATATAATTTTAGTATAGTAGTTAGTATAGAATCATATTTTAGCAATGTGGTCTATTTTTAATTATTACTTCCTTCGTTCACAAAATATTAGATACTAATAACTACTTTTCTTGATACCATTGTTGGTTGAATGCTCTAAAGAAGAGAAGAAAACAGACCTTCCTCTAACATTCGGGAAAAGTATATTTCTGAAAGTATAATCCTCTGTCTCCTTAGTTCTTAATTGCTGATGTGACATTACGACGGAACCAATCGTGCTGATCACTATTGTATTAGAGGAGTTGAAACTTGATAATATTTTAAGAGAATGCTTCATCTTGTCCAACGTGTGCTGATACAAAATTCTATATCGTGTATATCTGAAAGTATAATTCTCTGGCTCCTTAGTTCTTAATTGCTGATGTGACATAATGATGGCTCCAATCATGCTGAACGCTATTGTATTAGAGGATTGGAAACTTGGTTATAGTCTAAGAGATTGCTTTCTGTAGTCCAAAATGGGCTGACACAAAGTTCAATATTGTCTTGTGACCGGCCCTTTGGAAAGTATAGACAAAATATGATCTGAATGTCTTGTCTTATCCGTGTTCTAGTTTCTCTTAGTTTCAATTTTGGTCCCTCAAGTTTCATTTTTCGTTAAACATTGGTCCCTATATGTCAATAAAATCTGAACCATATGCCCCTAGAAGGATCAAAGCCTCTTGTATGAAAATTAAGGGACCAAAACTGAAATGATGGCAAACTTGATGGACCAAAGATTATATTAACCCTTTCATCTATATCTAAAGGGGAGGTGCCTAGGCAATAATGACTCATAATAACAGAGTAATACCCTATCATTATGATTATGTTTCAGATTATAATATACACTCATCGATGAATGAATCCTCTAATATTCTAACAGAAAGCTTATTTACCATGCATATAATAGGCAGAAAGGACGTTCTCGTGTATATTTATATTTCAATAATGCTTAATTTATACTTTGAGCTGCATTCTAGCACCAACTTGGTGATTAAACTGAGACATGATTTATGGTATATGCTGACTTAAAGGGGCCTTGGGGCAGTTAACTGATATGCTCCTGAAATCAGAAGCAACACATTATGAAGGTCAAGAGAACAGAAGCCAATCCAGAGTTCCTGATCAAGAAAATAGACAACTAGAAGGTTTTTATGTAGAACTGCCAGTGATAAAAGAGGTTTCTGTCAGGAATTCCATTAGTGTTTCTGCTAGGAAGTGCCCTGAGACAGCTAAGAATATTTTATGTTTAGAAACAGATCTTCCTGGAGATATTGTCCTTCATTGGGGGGTTTGCAGGGATGATGCTAGAAGGTGGGAAGTTCCACCTTCTCCTCCTCCAGCAGAAACAGAAGTATTTAAAGACAGGGCTTTGAGAACTAAATTTCAGGTATATATCTTACATGTTTTTCTTCCTCTTATCTTTTATGATTTAAGATCTCAGGAATCTTATTAAATTTCTTTTGTAAATTGTTGCCATATAAATGCTTCCTTGCGGTGTCCATATCTCTCCACATTTCACTTCGTTTATTTTGGAAACTGAAAATTTGCTTATTGTTTTGCAGCCAAGGGAAAATGGAAGATGTTCAGTACTAATCACCTTGGGGGAAGAATTTTCAGGGTTTCTTTTTGTTCTTAAGCTTAATGAAAATACTTGGTTAAATTCAGAGGGAGATGATTTTTATGTTCCTCTTTCAAGTTCTAGTGGATTACCTATTGAAAATAGAGTGGATCAGTTAGAAGGTATGCAGAAAGAAGTGAAAGAAGATGCAAGTGAAAAGGCTTCTATCTCTGCATACACTGATGGAATAATCAATGAAATTCGAAATTTAGTGACAGATATCTCAACTGAGAAGAGTCAAAAGTCGAAATCTAAAGAAGCTCAGGAGAGTATTCTTCAAGAAATCGAACGACTTGCTGCTGAAGCCTATAGTATCTTCAGAAGCTCTGTTCCAACTTTTACCAAGGAAACAATTGTTGAATCTGAGGTTGCTGTGGAACCAGAAACCTTGACACCATCTCCAAATATTTGCTCAGGAACCGGCACTGGGTATGAAATATTATGCCAAGGTTTTAACTGGGAATCTCATAAATCAGGAAAATGGTACAAGGAGCTTAAAGAGAAGGCTGCACAGATTGCATCCCTTGGTTTTACTGTAATTTGGTTACCACCACCTACAGAATCTGTTTCACCAGAAGGATACATGCCGAAGGATCTATATAATTTGAATTCCAGGTACTGATTTAATATGTTGTTAGTACTCTAATTATTTGTAGTTATTGATGGTAAATATCTTCTTTTTGTTTTCAATTGAAGGATCAGTGTTAGACAATTATATACTGGAATTTATAATTCAAACGAGTAAAATAAGACTTAAAAAGCACATGGAATAAGTCAAAATTCAATAAATGAAGTCTCTGCATATATAACAGAGATATGATAAACAAACATAAAACACAGAAGATTATATAATCGTTGAAAAAGATATTTCATCACATAAAATGTAACATTCACATAATATAAAATAAATATAAAAATAATTTTTTTAAAAAATTTCGTATGTGGCTATATTTTACTGGTTTAAACCTAATACCCTTCCTTCTGACAACCTGCTTTTCACTTTCTTGCTCTCCATTTGCCCACCTTCATCTCCCCCCCTGTGTTTCAGACTCTCAGTTTCTAAGGTTGCTTCACTTGCCTTCCCTCTATTTTAAATTTTGAAAATCATCTCCCACTCTGTATCATTCCGTGGATGTCAAATATATTTTTCTGTATGCAGTGTTTCGTGTCCGAAAAAGAGAGTAAAACCAGAAAATTCAAAATTTAAAGCTTAGTGGGGCAAAGTCTAACATTTGTATGTAGTCATTTTTTATTACAGTACAGTGTGGTGGGCATCTGCTCACCCTCACCCTTATATAGGTGCATCAGTCACTCGTTTGAATAGAAAACAATATCCTTTCAAGATTTTACTCAGAACACTGAAGGGGGGGAAACATTGAAAGAAACTCTGCATATTCTTGAAACTCACTTACTATGTATGACATGTAATTGTTTTATTTTTATATTAGATATGGAACCATTGATGAACTGAAGGACTTGGTAAAAAGTTTCCATGAAGCTGGAATCAAAGTTCTTGGAGACGCTGTTTTAAATCACCGTTGTGCCCATTCTAAGAATCAGAATGGTATTTGGAACATATTTGGAGGTCGGCTAAACTGGGATGATCGAGCTATTGTTTCTGATGATCCACATTTTCAGGTTTGTCTGTGATGGTTTTGGATACTTTGTTTATTGTCCCTTGTACAGTTTTAGAAATCGTTCCGACATAGATACTCTAATCTTTCTGGGTATAGTAGGAGCACATGACGGATGTCCTGTTTTCCATGCAGGGAAGGGGCAATAAGAGTAGTGGAGACAATTTCCATGCGGCTCCAAACATTGATCATTCCCAGGACTTTGTGAGAAAGGATATAAAAGAATGGTTATGCTGGTTGAGGTTGATTATTCTATTTCCTAACTTTTAATATCCTATTTAAATGCTTTGGGAATTTCATTCCTGTCTATTAGTATAAATCATCTTGTTGAAGGAAATATGCCCAATCAGTTCTTAAGTAATTTTTAGCTCTTCTCAGTACAGTTTTCTAAAATCAAGTATTGCCATGTTAAATTCAAGCATTGTCTGTCCTGATTTATATTAAAAGTTCAAACATTAGAAGCTGTATGCAAAGTGGAGATTGAGTTCTTAGTGTCTTTCATGAACTTTTCCGATTAGATGTTTCGAACTATAAAAACTTTAGAAATTATAATTTTTATAAGGAACATTGTTTCTCAATTGTTTGACAATTTTCTCTGTCATATTGTTAACTATTTTTATTGTTTATTCTGCCACGATTGATTGGTTTTATACTTGCATCTTTTATAGAGGCTGAGACTGTGGGAATATATTCTATTTATTGTAAATAAGTGATTTTATTGTCTTTATTAGGCTTTATGTTCATTTATTAGGTTGTCCATTCACTCTTGCATATGTAGCCTCATGTAACTCATTACTCTTATGAGAAATATAATTCAGAAACATTTTTCTCACAATTTGTTCACAATCAATATAGATTCAGAATTTTTTTTGAGGCAGGCCGTTTTTATGCATACCAAATCATGTTTCACCTCTTTTTTTTCCTGCCTGTGAACTTTTAATCTTTTGTTCCCACTCTAATTTTTTAACTTTCTTATGCTTACTTCATACTTTTATATGAAACTTGTAATAAGAAAAAAATTGTTTATTGTGGGATTGTCAGGGAAGAAATAGGGTATGATGGATGGAGGCTTGACTTTGTCAGGGGTTTTTGGGGTGGTTATGTAAAGGACTACATGGATGCAAGTGAACCATATTTTGCTGTTGGAGAGTATTGGGATTCCCTCAGTTATACATATGGTGAAGTGGATCATAATCAAGATGCACACAGGCAGAGGATTGTTGACTGGATCAATGCTACCAGTGGCACTGCTGGTGCCTTTGATGTTACAACAAAAGGGATTCTTCATGCTGTAAGTTCTTATTCTGGTAGTTTTTCCCTGTTTCCATTTTTTATTGAGAAGCCTGACAGTATCTATTATATTTTCTCATTCCATGTAGGCATTGGAGAGATGTGAATATTGGCGATTATCGGACCAGAAAGGGAAACCCCCTGGTGTTGTTGGATGGTGGCCCTCACGTGCCGTTACCTTTATAGAAAATCATGACACTGGTTCAACCCAGGTTTGAACTTTTTCTATTTAAAAATGACTCAACAATTTTACGGGTGGCATATATAAAGAATCCATCAATGACTCCAATCAGGGAAGGAATATTTTTCAATTTTGAAGGCTTCTTTTATCGGTTTCAATCTGTCTCTCGTTTCATGTGCTGCATAGCATTACCTGTACTGTCAGAAATTTTCAAATTGAACTATCTATCTTTCTTCAAATTGTCTGCACTTATCTTCCTTATATACCATTTGGAAGGGACGACTACTTTTAATATTGCTTTGGCATTGTAATAGTTTTCACTATTATCTTCCTTATATACCATTTCTCTCATGTTGTCTTGAAGGGTCATTGGCGATTTCCCAGTGGAAAGGAAATACAAGGATATGCTTACATTCTTACTCACCCAGGCACCCCATCGGTGTTCTATGACCACATTTTTTCTCACTACAATAGTGAAATAGCGGCGCTTATATCCCTCAGGAAACGAAACAAGATCCACTGTAGGAGTACAGTAAGTATCAGGATATTGCCTTGAATACTTGACACTAGCTTGTTAGCGGACATTCTCTGATGTGTTATCAAGAAACCTTTTCTTAATATGTCACACCAGTTCAAATATTAGATTTTCAACTCATGTGAAGGGAGATTGGTTAAAAAGAAAAACTCGTGTGAAGGGAGTGAAAGTAAATTTTCAATTATAATACTCCCTCCGGTTCTAAATATAAGACCTAGTTGACTTTTTTTTGGAGATGTCAAGGTTACAAAATATGTTATTAAATTGTGATATATTTGATATATTTTTAGATTAGTCATTAGTTTATAGGTTAAATAAACTAGTTTAAGGTGAAAAATTAGGTAAATCAATTTATAATTGACTTATATTTTGCTTTTTTAGGATTTTTCAAAAAGGTAAATTAGGTCTTATATTTAGGACCGGAGGGAATATATAATGAGTGATGTAAAATTGGACGACTGAGTTGTATCCTTGTGATGCCTCATGTTTGATGGTACTTGCTTATATTTCTCTAGTAAACTTTGAATGTGATTGAGATGGAAATTCAGCTGCAGATTGTCTTAGTTGCATTGATAATACTGAAATGGTATTGTTCTTCTTTCAATGCAAGGTTCGAATCTGTAAGGCAGAAAGGGATGTGTATGCAGCCATCATTGACGACAAAATTGCTATGAAGATTGGACCTGGCCATTTTGACCCACCTAGTGGATCTCAAGGATGGTCTTCAGCCCTTGAGGGCAGAGATTATAAGATTTGGGAGGCATCATAACTTGCCAAATTACATTAAACATATATTATAATAAATTCTTTAAGATAATTCAAAGTACAAAATAATTCTTATATCAAGTATATAGATCAAGTTTAAGCGTGTCAAAAGTAAACTTCTTTTTCATGTAAGCATTTTTACATATCATCACCTCGGTTTGCTTAATCTCCACTCTTCATGTAACAGTACCCAAACACAGGTTATTTGTAATGGGATGGTTGTATAGCAGAGAATGCCATACTATTGCAGAGAAAGTGGAGAGATGTAGCCATTAAAGAAGCATTGTGGAGCAAATTGCAGAGGATGATAGCATTTAAGCCAAATGCAGACTCATCTGGAATGGGTTGTATCATACATAGTGTGTCATTCATGTGAACATCAGTGAAGTGTATTATTGGCATGAATGATCACTTTATTGTTATTATAAAAGAACACAAAGTATATGTGTATAAAATTACTATAAGAAATATAGTTCTCTTGATTTTCCATTATTTTATATGCTTTCTTGAAAGCTGAGTAACATGGGCTGGCTTTAGGATATGATGCTGCATAATTCTGATTTATGATACTTTCCCAATCCTTCTATTTCTACAATGTAAACATATGTAGGCTTTAAAAGACTATAAAATACTTACATTTACATAGATTTAATAGGCTCACAGCCTAATTATGGCGTTATAAGTAGGCTCGTAAAAAAGTTTTAGACTTAATCAGACCTGAATAAACTTACATTTTCCGCCTTATGAAGGCTCTGGCTTGAGCACGAAAAAATCCTTCATGTAGTCTCAGTCTTTATACACATAGTAGGCTCAGGCCTATTTAGGTAAAACCTAGCTTGGTCTGACCTATGGACATTCCTAGGTTCTTAAATTATGACATATTTGATATATTTTTAAATTATCCATTAGTTTATAATTAGGTAAATCAATTTATAATTGACTTATTTTGTTTTTAGAATTTTCCAAAAAAGTCAACTAGGTCTCATATATTTAAGATCGGAGGAAGTAAGTTAAACACCTATTGGGAAGCATATTTTCTCATAAGCTTTTTTCTCGGTATCCCTTAGCATCCAAATCCTGGCCATCCATCATAATCCAAAGCTCTAAAAAGGAGGCACATCATGTTTTCAAAATTGCATCTCAACCGTTTGCGTGTACTAATTTCGATCGTCCATTCAGTTTTCACAGCTAATCACCATGGATCAAACCTTTCAATTTTCTTTATCCTAAGGAAACAAAATATTTTTAGGATCACATAATTTTTTCGTTAATCAACTAATTTTTTCTGCTAATTTTTAGGAATATTAGTTGACTAACGAAAAATTAGTTGATCCTAGAGAATACATAATGATGTGTCATGAAAAAGAAAACTGCGGGAAACAAGCAAAATATAGACAGAAATAAAAATTGGTGAAGAAGTAACAAAATAGGATCAACTAATTTGTATTCTTTTTTCTGACCCTAAGAAAATAAAAATTGATCCACAATAATTAACAATGTGTGGCGCTAATGACATGTGAAATATATGGCGCTAATCACTTTTTCTTCCCCCTCAAACAAAGAAGTTAGGAAAGGCGTGAAAACTGAATGGACGGATAAGATTAGAACAAACGAACACTTGCTTATAATGGATGGTCAGGATTTGAACAGTGAGAGATACTATGAAACTACCACTTTGCCCCTCACTGTCTCTCATATTTCTCTCTATCAAATATGACTTCTTCGCTTTCTCTCTCTACTTTTCAGTTTTCAGCAGCAGCAAAGGCAAAGGTAATCAATCAATCTATCACTTTCTCTCTCTAATTAGCTTAATTTCTTGATTAATGATTAAGCTAATTACTATTACTAGCTTCCATCTTCCAAATTCTTGATTATAGTTAATGACTTCTTGCCAACTCTATTATGCTTAATCTGTTCAAAACTCACTTCATTCCTTTGCTTCTCGTTGTGATTAATTGTTTTATTTTGTGGTTTTTTTGAATGTGTGTGTGTGTGTGTGTGTGTGTGTTCCGAATTACCAGTTCTAAACACGTTTAAGCATGCTAGGTTTTTTATTTTGTCTCTTATTTTGATTATTAGGCTTTGAATCTGGTGGTGTAATCGATTGAATATTGATGATGCTTTTGAATGTGTATTGAGGTTTGCTTTAGAAAAAACTTTGATGGCTTGGTTTTTTTTTTTTTTTTGATGGTGTGTGCAATTGCCTGTTATTTACTTATGACTTCTGTGTTTTAATTACTATGGATTTATATGGTTTTGATTGTTGTGTTTTGCTAGCTAAATTTGTTGTGTATTTTTTATTTTATGATCAATTTTGAAAAGTTCTTAAGGTAGTTTTATTTAAATTGATTGGCTCTTGAAGCCATCTTCATCAATGTGTTGGGAACAAAAATGGTAGTGCATTGTATTGATTATTATGCATATTTCAGTGATTGAGTGTAATAAGAATCTATGGGTTTGAGAATTTGTTGATTTTTATCTTGCTTTATCCTAATTTCCTATAGGGTAGTACTAGGATGGAGGGAAAATGAGAGAGGAAAGTGAGGGTTTTTTTAGCATGATAAGTTATAACATTTTTCTTCAGTTTTGTTTCCAGCCCATTTTCCCTCATCTCGCATTTTCCCTTCATCCAAGCAGGCCCATAAATATCCATAGTCAGATATGGGTTTCGTTGGTTGTGAAGAATTTTAGTTTACTTATTTATTAATGTTTCCAATGGCTACATGTGATTCATGTAGCTGACCTCGCCTAGTTTGGATAAAGCTTTGATGTTGTTTATTTATTGATGTTTCCAACTTACAAGCTGAACATAGAAACAAGTCTGGACCTGCATCTCTCAAAACATGTCTTTGTCTGGTTACTTTTTGGGGTTTGGAATTTTAAATTGCACTTTAGAGACTTAAATGCTTGTTCATACATGGCCTGCAGAGACTAGGAGGTCTGGCTTTTACTTCTCCATTTTTATGCAATGAGTGGATTATTATTGTGTGTCTTCTTAATTGTTTAGCGATTACATTTTAGTAGAATATTGTTTGCCATATAGTGCTAGTGAGCTTTCTGGTATCTGCATATATGTGTTATATGTGAAAATGAGCTTTAATGTCTCTTTCTGTCTTTCATGAACTTAGTAGTTCAAACGCGATGTTGGGTTTCATTCTTTGACTGATTTATCCCTTCCTTCTCTGGTATGTTCAGATTTCCAAGAAATTATTTGTTAAAATTCGATCTTGATCTATTGTCGAGATCATCAGTTCATTTCCTCAACATTTATTCCAAATCTCAGCATTGTCTAGCAATGACTACAGTTCAGACAAATAATCAAGGAGGGCCTCAAAGAACTGACCCGAACTGCAAGGAAACCCCTAAGTCCCAGAATTCGGCATCTTCATTTAAAAGATGGGGTAGAAAATTTCCTTTTGTCAAATATGGGCTTCCAATGATATCTCTTACTGTCCTTGGAGCTATTGGACTTGGTCATCTCTTGCAAGGCAGGTTAGTAAAATGCTTTCCACATGTTGTAAGCGATAAGTATCTATTAATCTGCTATACTGCTATTTCTGTCTAGGATTTTGGTCTTCCCATAATCTTTTAACCTTTGCATAGGATATGTTTACGAACAAAGCAAAGGTATTTATACCATTTTGACTCGATTGGATGCATTACGATTTGGATTTGGGAAGGATTTCAGAGCTCAAATTTAAAGTTAATCCCCAAAAATTTTGATGTGATGATTGACAACCATTGAAAGTTTGCAACATTTTCTTGAAGATAATTTTACAAAAATTTCATCACCAATTAATCAAGGCTCCATTGTGTTTGGGGCCAGTTCCTTTAAGATTAAAAAAAGAGTGATTTTAGTTAAGTTTGACATGAAGGAATTGTCCTGAGAACATTAGGCGGTTAATCATAAACATTGTTAGAAAAAAAAATCTATTTTCTGGGGCCAGTTTGCTTGAAATTGAACAATAGGTGATTTTATTCAATCTTGATATGAAGGAGTCATTGTGAGATCATTGAGATAATCATAAATATTTTGTTGGACAAAATCTTCTTAGCTTATCAAAATAAGCTGAAATAAGAAATATTATCCTCCTACATTGTTCTCTGTTTAGCTTAATAAAAACACTTTTTTCAATCTTAAACAAACTGGCCCATAATCTTTATCACCTTACTTTGTTAGTTTAAAGGTCATTTTGTTTTACTTTATTCTCCTTTTAAAATCTGATGTTGCATCTTTTCAGCAAGGACATTGCAAAGGTGAAAGATGATCAAGAATGGGAAATAATTGCAATGAAAAAAGCACTATCTAGAGCTGGGCCATTGAATGCGTATAATCCAAAAAACATTTCGTTGGAGGATGAAATAGAGGTATTTTGTCCAACTCTTTTAATATTAGTAAATCTATGTATGATGAAAATTTAACTTTTATTCTCTCTATTATAGAGGTTTGTAAAGGAGAACGACATCAGCCAACTTGAGTACAAAAGAATTCCTAAACCGAACGTGAAGTCAAGCTAAAATAGAATCAAGCTGTTTCATCTGAAATAACCCTTTGGAGGTTAGAGCCAATTTTTGTCCTGCTCGTGAAATTCTGAGTGCCATACATCTTTAGGGTGATTGGCATCTTTAACCTTGTAGAATAGGAAGGATTTTTTAGACAAAATGTAGAATAGGAAGTTAAGCTGAGATTAACAATGAATAATTTCTGTGTTTGTTTCCATGAATTTTGGACAATGAAATAGTACAGGATTGGTGAGTTTCTAGCTCATTAGTGTAAGAAGGTGAATAAATTTCTGTTGGTTTGCCTTTTATTTTTAATTTTTTATACATTGTTAGTGGTGTTTAGGTCTGGAAATGACAATTTAAACTTGTTCATTTCAGATGGAGTAAATTCGAATTTGACCCCTTATATTTGTTTGTTTAACCCACAGATAAGTTCAAAGCCAAGAATGCTCGAATGACTAATTTACTATGCATACTACATATTACAAGCGGAGCTTATATAAATGAGTATGCATGTTCGCTTAGGTTAGAATAGTGACATACTAAGCCCAAGGGCGCGTAGACCAGCTGGTAAGAAAGGGGAAGGTAAGACACCGCGTACCCACCAGGTCATGGGTTCGAACCCTTGGGAAGTCGTCACTCCCAAAATGTTCACTTAGGTTACAATAGTGACATACTAAGCCCAAGGGCGCGTAGACCAGCTGGTAAGAAAGGGGAAGGTAAGACACCGCGTACCCACCAGGTCATGGGTTCGAACCCTTGGGAAGTCGTCACCCCCAAAATGTTCACTTAGGTTAGAATAGTGACATACTAAGCCCAAGGGGACGTAGACCAGCTGGTAAGAAAGGGGAAGGTAAGACACCGCGTACCCACCAGGTCATGGATTCGAACCCTTGGGAAGTCGTCACCCCCAAAATGGGGAATCCCGGCGGCGACTTCGGATTAGTCGGTTCCCGAAGGGGGCCGGACACCGAAGGCTCTAAGCAAAAAAAAAAAAAGAATAGTGACATACTTGTTTTTTTAAAAAAATAAAAAAAACATTGATAAGTAAGAGATAATGTAAAACTAAAAGTTCAATGAGAGTTAAACAGAGTGAATCCATTGAAAAATAAAGAAATCATGAGTTTGGAAAATTAATTACTACTTCACTCTTTTCCTGTTGCCCATTTTGTCATCATATCTGTCCTTTCTCCTTTATGCTTCAAATAATTAGATGCAACTTGCATTCTTGCAATTGGAAATTAATGGATCATTTATTCATACTTGAAAATAAATTATGGACGTATTATCATTACCCAATTTCTACTTGTCTTATTGCTACCAGTTTTTTTATCATAACTATTGGGGACAATTGCACCTAGATCCTAAATAATAGACTTAATTTCAAAGAGGTCTCTAGGAGTTGTTAATGACTACCATTAACAATTGCAATAGCCTTCATTAACAAGTGGTAATAACTTCTAGGGACCTCTTTGAAATTAAGTCTCTTATTTAGTACCTAAGTGCAACTGTCCTAATTATTGCTACCAGTTGAAAACTTTGAATCGCGTGATTTAATATCTTATAATAATATCGTTACAAGTACGAAATATAAAAAATAGAAAATCTCTATGATTGAAATAAAAAAAAATAATCATAGTTTAAATTTTTAAGGAAAATCCAAATTATATTCATAAAATACTACCTGATTTAAACTATAAAATCTAAAACCATAAAATTTATTTAACTAATTTGATTAAATTAATTGTGTTTGTTATATTAGTTAATATGATGTATTTTTTTAAATTACTCTCAATCATATTCCCTGGTTTCCTTTCCATCTCCTACTTGGTTAATGACTAATAAAGAGTATCAATAGGGTTAATCTGTGAAAAAATTTGAAAAATTAAGTCATATATTTAACATCATGATCAACTCTCTAAAAATGTCCCATGTTTAGAACCTAAAACCCAAAGCACATCCTCAAAACCACCAAATTCAAAGTGGGTCTAGTCTTTTCTTGGTGAATTGAAAAGTCAGCGAATAGTCTATGAGCGGTAAATTGGAGTTTCATAATTTGGTGATGTTTCCTCACCACTGTACCTCATCCAAATCTCGTGTACCTCCTCTCTCCCTCTCCCTTTGACTCCTTGGAGAGATGAGTCACCATGATTTTCTTGCTCTGGCCTCTGGCTATCATGAGCAATGATTTTTTTCCTCCAAGGTGGGGATTGATTGCCCTTAATTAGAGCTTTCAAGGAAAGCGCATTGCCTATTATACTTGTGAATTATCATTCATGTTAGTCATCAAATGATGAGTATTGCTGATTCTCAAATGGCTATCATAAAAGTTAAATAGTGGATTCCCCGTGGATTATATATTGAAAGTTGAAACATTTTTTTGATGGAAAATTGAAAATTTAAACTTGATCTTTATTGTTTGCATAAATAGAATATTTGTAAGCCATTTTGGTTCAAAAGGGCGTGTTATTTAATTTCTTGAATAGTTTGGAACTCTTAAAATGGAAGGAATTATCAATAAATAAAAAAACTTTGAAACAGCAATTTATTGTAGTGTATGAATATGAAGGAGCCGTTTTGGAGGAGAAATGAGAGTGATGTTCTTGGGGTTGATAAAATCCCCAGCCTAAAAGAGAAAAGTGCTGCCTATGAGGGACATGATGCGAGATGTGGGTGAGGGGTAGTGAGGTAATATCACAAAATTATGAAATCCTAGTTTTAGTTATTTTAGAGTATTTTATTGGGCTTTCCCCAAATTTTGAATCTTAACTTGGAAATTTTTTTGTTGGGAAAATCCCAAATAAATCCCTCTCAATACCCAAAAGGACAAGTGAGGAACCTAAACTTTCAAAATGACTATGAAGGAACTAGCACCTACCTGTCATTTTAAAATTTCGCGAAAAGACAAAATTTCCCCCATCCTAAAACATAAATTACTACCCCACCCTAACACTCATTCTCTTCTCGCAATTTGAGTTTTAGGATGAGAGCAATTTTGTCTTTTCACGAAATTTTAAAATGACAGGTAGGTGTTGGTTCCTTCATAATCCTTTTGGAAGTTTAGATTCCTCACTTGTCCTTTTGGATATTGTGAGGGATTTATTTGGAATTCCCTTTTTTGTCCAAGTCAAATAACTGAATAGGATTTTATTTTTCCGTTCGAGAACTTACTGCATAGCATGAATCTACACATCTTTTCCAAGTGTGGCAATTTAAATTAACAGATAACTAATAAAAAGTCAAATATTCAAAAATTTATTATGATCGAATAGATAGAGATAAAAATAGAAAGAGCATGGTAACAAAGATAACTAGATAAGATTCAGTTTTTTTCTCAAATAAAAGAAAAAACTCGAAAGTATAATGTAATTATAATTAACAAAAAAAAACGCTTTTGAGTTATTAAAAAAACAAATATACTCCCTCCGGTCCTAAATATAAGACCTAATTGACTTTTTTGAAAAATCCTTAAAAAAAGCAAAATAAGTTAATCATAAATTGATTTACCTAATTTTTTCCCTTAAACTAGTTTATTTTACTTATAAACTAATGGATAATCTAAAAATATATCAAATATGTCATGATTTAATAGACTATTTTACAACCTTAACCTCTCCAAAAAAAAGTTATCTAGGTCCTATATTTAGGATCGGAAGTAGTATTATTTTTTATGGAAAATTATTTTGAAGTCACACGTAAGACACATAATTAAAGAGGTGTCTCACAAAATGAATAAATTAAAATTATGTCTCTAAAGCTTGATTTTTGTTAATTCCTTCACTAAAAATAAAAGAGTCGTATTAATTAAGTTTCAAAATCAAATTACCTTTTCACTTCTTTAATCTGAATGACAAATTTTGGCCTTTATGTAACAAGGCCAAAATGTTTATCACTTTTTGGGTGATGCTCAAAAGTTATAACTTAAGGTCAAAAGGATAGTGAGACCAACAATTGTTACATAGATTAAATAATTAAAACGATAATTTGATTTGAGATTTAATAAAAATAAGCTTCATACTCCATAGGGATCTAACTTTAATTTGATCGTTTTGAGGGACCTCTCTTTAATTATATATTTCTTATATGGGACTCTAATTTAAGTTTCCTATTTTTATTAAATTAATCAAATTGTAATATATATATTTAAAGAAAGTTACCTGTTTTGATAAAAAATATATGAAAAAAATCATAACAAACTTCTAAACTAATGGTTTATGCCCTCCCTGTCAAGATCAACAATTGGGAAAGTTTGCCTGTTTTAAGAACAAACAAAAAACGGTTCAGTTAAAAAAACAAACAAAAACGGAAAAACAAACAACACCCCATGTACCAATTGACTATATATGACATAAAACTTAGGAACTGTTTCCATAAATAGCATGAAAAAGAATAATTTAAGGTATCTCTTATTTAACGGGAAACTAGTAATTGTCCGTTCTTTCAGCCTTTTATGTTCCTCCAGCTTCATCCAAAATTAGAGACCATACTCCTCAACCACCTCCTTCCTATTTAAATATTAAACTTCTCATTGTTTCATAGGAGAAGCTAACTCTGGAGTCACCCCATTCATTGCCAAAATTGTTCCATTGGCTTTTGGCTGGAGTTGGCTTCAGGGATTTGCATTGGGTGTAGAGAATTATTGATATTACACCTGAGGCCACTCTCTTAGCCTTTGGGAACATATTTTTTTAATTAAAGGGGACAATGGGGAACATGAACATGATCTTTTTCTTAGTATGTTGGGTAGCAATTCCTACTCTCTATGCAAATGTATTAGAGACTGAAACTTTTTGGAAGGACCACTCCTCCGAGTTTGATCAATATTGGCAAGAAAGAGCCTTGGAAGCTCAAAAGGTTAACATGGAGGAATATAAAATTAATCCCTATGATGTCGTTGGCAATACTTCCGCCAGTGTTGATAGGTAAGGTTTAGGACGATAGCAATAAACTTATTCAAAGTAGAGCGAAATTGACAATTGTTCAATGTCCAACCATCACAAACAACAATTGAAAGGGGCAATTATACTAATGGATTTTTAAAATATATGTAATTTGGTCAAAATCATTGACTTTCAAATGTTAACCGTTAAAGGTGATCAAAAATGTTGACTTTTAAGGGTTATCATTCACAAAATTAGCAGATGGTTTTAGTCGATCCCTATCCATTTTTAAACCTCTATCAATTGTTATTTGTGTTGGTTGCACCTTATTATGCGATTGTTTTGGTAGAATCTCACATTAACGCTTTGAATAAAACTCAAAAGTATAATGTATGATTGGAAGTCATATTCATACTAGATGAAAAATAAACTCCCATGAAACTTGTATAACAAGAAACTAACTGACTTATGTTGTTGTTCACAAAACAGCATGCTGATCCCTGAACATGAAGGAAGGAACTTGAGACAACGTTATCATGGTCGGTGCCAGGCCACCAACCCGATCGACAGGTGCTGGAGGTGCGATCGCAACTGGGCTCGTCATCGCCAAAGGTTGGCTGACTGTGCACTAGGATTTGGCAAAGGCACAACCGGTGGAAAGGGTGGTAGATACTATGTGGTACAAGATCCCTCAGATAATGATCTTGTTAACCCCAAACCTGGTACCCTTAGGCATGCAGTTACAAGGGATGAACCTTTGTGGATTATCTTCAAACGTGACATGGTGATTAGGCTGCAACAAGAGCTGATTATGACTTCTGATAAGACCATTGATGGAAGAGGAGCTAGTGTTATAATCACAGGAGGAGCTGGAATCACCATCCAATTCATCAAGAATGTGATCATTCATAACATTAAGATCTTTAACATAGTGACTGCCAATGGTGGATTGATTAGAGATAGTGCAACCCATTATGGTTTGAGGACAAGGAGTGATGGTGATGGGATTTCAATCTTTGGCTCCAGCAAAATCTGGATTGACCACCTTTCCATGAGCAACTGCGCTGATGGCCTTGTTGATGCCATCATGGGATCCACTGCCATCACCATCTCCAACTGCCATTTCACAAATCACAATGAGGTAAATCATATCACATTCGAGACGTTTTTACATGGAACAAAATAATACCATTTGTTTACTGATAGAGCACATTGATGTCATATCATCCATATAACCGACCTCATCTAGTGAGATAAAACTTTGTTGTTGATAGACCTGTAATATCATTTCCTGAACATTTTATAATGCAGGTGATGTTGTTCGGTGCAAGCGACAGCTATTCGGGAGACAGGATTATGCAAATCACACTTGCATTCAATCACTTTGGAAGGGGATTAGTCCAAAGGATGCCAAGGACAAGGTGGGGTTTCGTTCATGTTGTTAACAACGACTACACTCACTGGGAAATGTATGCCATTGGTGGCAGCGCCCATCCTACCATCATTAGTGAGGGTAATAGATTCATAGCTCCCAACAACTTGTTCGCCAAGGAGGTATATATTTCATCTATGTTAATGTAATATGCACTAGTCAAATATGCACGTGACCAAAAAAAAATTCAAAGTTTCAAACATTATAGAAACCATTTTATGAAATGAACAAAAACAAATTTTGCTAAACTATGTGATTGAATGTTGGTGTGAAGTTGACAAAGAGAGAATACTCACCAGCGGGCGTATGGAGGCACTGGCAATGGAGATCAGTCAATGACTTAGTCATGAACGGAGCATTCTTTGTGGAATCTGGACTTGGACTTCCAGTGGCAAGGCATGATAAGTTGAAGGGCAAGCCTGGAACATATGTTTCAAGACTCACACGTTTCAGTGGCATAATCAGATGCCACCCTGGACGACCATGCTAAATTAAACATGGTCCATGTGTTGGGTGTACATGTTTCTGCAGTAAGAAAAATTGGCAAATTAGACTCAAGAAAATGAAGAAGGAAATAATGTGATTGGTCCTTCTTTATAGTGTCTAATTTTTGTGAATTACCCACTAGTTTGTTTAGCAAAAGAAAAAGGAAAGATTGAAGCTTTGTAAAAAAGGTTCTCTTACATTACACAATTTGTTCATTCTCCACCAAAACAATATACACCCATGTAATATTCCATATAATTCTTTTTTATTAAATTCTTCTACGTTGAGCACCCATATCGAAATTGTTTCATTATTTTGAAGATTATTACGTGTGAGATGATGAGGAGAAGATTGATGATGACGATGATGTCTTTGCCTGTCATCTTGCGGTTTGGTTCTTCTTCATCATGTGAATATGTTATGTTCTGTATTGTTTGTTTCATTCCCATTGTTCCAAATTTGTCTCTTTATTTTTTTGTAGAAACAATAGCCCGACTCAATAAAAAAGTTTTACTTTAATGCAATGTGCATAAGCTCTTTTTGTAAATCGCCATATGAAGTTGTATAATTTGGAGGGAATCCAAACGTAAACGAAACGGAAAATGAAACTAAGTTAAAAAGTAAATATAATAAATAAAATAAAACTGCCTATGTTATAAGTTACTATAACCAGTCCATTGTCTAAAGAAAGATGGCTTTGTTTAGGCTGATAGTCAATATAAAACTTTTTCAAATGTCTAGCATACATCCATGCATGTAGCCTATTCTACCTAATGAGATAATAATGTTGTTACTATTGTATAGACACACGTGGTTACATTTCTAAATTAAATATTTCAACTATATATCTTAACTATATACAAAGGAAGCTTTTTTTCTTTACCAACTGAAGCCAAAGAAAAATGTCCTATGAAAACATATTTTTGTTTTATAAATGACAATTTATTTAATAAAATGATATTATGCATGAGGACTAAATTTTCAGCTGGGGGGGGCCTTTAATTAATTAGAAGAAGAAACATATTATGGTATATTGTTAGTCCACATCAAGGGGGTTTTCTCACAAGAAGGGAGGTCTTATAGGTCCTTAGCTCACCCATCTCAACGGCTAGCTTTTGGGGTGTAGTTCTTCTCCCAAGGATTTGTGCTCATTATATATACAAATTAAACATATATAAACGCGCATCAACAGCTAAAATGAAGTTAGAACTTGCAGCAGCGAGTTCTAGCTAATAAAATGTCCAGATTCTGTAAGCCATGGAAGGTTTCAGATCTCCCAGCTAATAAAGATCTAACACTTGGAAACTCGTTTCTTTTTTCTTTAGGTTTCTCTGATAGAAAATTTTCCTTGATGTAGTTTGTTAGTTTCTTTATTGGCATGGTTTGTAAACTGTAATCTCTTCCGAGTTAATGGAATCCAGTTTTTCTAAAAAAAAAGTGCAGGCTCAGCTCGTCCCAATGTTTTGTATATATGTTGAAGCTTTTTGATGAAGTAGTCCAATATTTTGTAGCAACCCAAAACATGTCATGTTTCACCCATATTGAATGATGATAGGATCTGTATTATACTTTGTTAGAAAGATTATTAGGACCATTTAATGTGTTAGATCTCTTAATTGGTAGTTTACTGACAATATTGCCTATATAAAGGGTCATAATCTAAATGTTTAGGGTGTGAGATTTAGAGAGTCTTCACCAAAAGGGAAAGTTAACTTGGTCTCTCACCTCAAAACCCTGATGATAGGAAATTCTTTTGTAAACCCATCATAATAAAGAGAGGGATGGTCATCACCTCATAGGAGGGATGATGTTGTAGTTTTTTAATCTAATCCAAGTGGATTAGATAGATTGTTATTTTTGCATCTTTCATCATCATCAATGACTAGATTTTTTCATTGTTCATCTTATTCACTCCCCATATCAATTTGTCATCATACTTGGATTTTATCCAACTTTCATGCATGCATGCAAACATACCTAGCTTTTTCTCACCACAAGGATACACCCTCAGGCCAGGAAGCTGCGTATACAATGCACGTAGGGTGACACCAATGAAGATCAAGAAAGCGGAGACAACGAATTTTATCTCTATATTTATAAACAGCTTTTAATTCTGATAATTAAAAATGTTATTTTAGAAGACCAACATACATTTGTGTACATTTTTTTTGGTCGAGAATACATTTGTGTACATTATTTAGTTATTATACATATTAGAATAGGAAGAAATACTTCTTGTATATATAAACGTTAACTTTGTTTGAGGCATTATTATTTTGATTATTATCACTGATAGCCGTTTTGATTTGTGGAATATATATAATCAATGGAATGTGATGCAAGAAAATGTGTTGGAGATTGCATGAGAATGAGTTTGTTTGAAAGGGTGTGTGTGTGTACACACACACACGATCCCCTTTTGCATGCCTTAGCAATGCAATCCTGATGCATTTATTTAAGATTTGGTTGACGTTTTTCCTATCTCAATAAAATGTTACACATTTTAGGTAATTAATTTCATTGAGGGTGTATATAAAATTCATAAGCATCAATTATTATTGTTAATTACTTGAATATATGAAGTTGTTATTGAATCTCTGTAATGATAATAACGTGATGGAGTTAATCAAAGTGATTGTTGGCCTTGAAAAGAACAGCACTTCCTAGCCAATTGTTTTCCATGCAAAAACTGATTTTTTTCAACTTGAAAAATCAATTTAAATCCAAAATGTCGTTTGATATGGTTTTGGATACTTCACTTAAAAAGACTTCAGTCCAAAAGGCTTAAAAGACCTTAACGTTGAAGTAGTTTTTTCAAAAGTGGAAATTTTAATTTTCTATTTAAATAACTATTTCTTATACAAATTAATTACAAAATTTTGTTAGAATATAAATCACATCATATAAAGCAACTTTTACTTTAATTTAAATTTACAAAAATAGTTAAAATAAAGGTAGTGTTACAAATGTGGATGGGAAACAAGACAATGTTGTTGATAGTGATGTTAACTAAATTAATCAATTAGAAACAGTCGGAGGATTATAGTCATCCGATCCATACAAGTTGAATATGAAGAATTTGTCCAGCAATAATTTTTTTTAATGGAGTTTGTCTTGACCTTTTTTGTTCACATGAATCAGCTATATTATTTTAAAAAATAAAACGTTTGAAATGGAACAATTTCATGCAAAGACATTCTTTCATAGGGATTACAGTTATGAAAAGCTCATATACTCTGTATTTTGCAATATCCTGAAAAGTAAGTTTGAAATACTCTGTCTTTCAAATATTAAAGAAATTGACCATGTAGGAAGTTGGAAATTGGAATCTAACACTATATGATAAGCATACAACAAAACACTCTCTTTGATGAAGAATTCAAGGCATTTTCTTCAAACAGTTTCCTGATTGTCATACTACGTTGGAGCATTTAGATTCTCTTAAGGAAGGGAAAATTATTGAGAGTAAATTAAATAAGTTATTTAATTATAGCTTATGTTTTCTAGAAATTTATTAAAATTGGTCAAGTAAATTAGTTTGGAAAAGGTAATAAATATAAATATTTTTAAGTAAGTTGTTTAGCATCCCTAGTGTTCATAGATCGACTAGTCAACTAAATATTATACTACCTCCGGTCCTAAATATAGGACCTAATTGACTTTTTTTTAGAGATTAGGGTTGCGAAATAGGTTATTAAATGATGACATATTTGATATATTTTTAGATTATCCATTAGTTTATAGGTAAAATAAACTAGTTTAAGGGGAAAAAAATTTAGGTAAATCAATTTATAATTAACTTTTTTTGTTTTTTTAAGGATTTTCCATAAAAAGTCAATTAGGTCTTATATTTAGGACCGGAGGGAGTATAATGTTGCACAAAATTATTATATTAAGGATTAGTAGGAGTAATTCAAATTGTTTGGGTTGGATCTCAGAGATCTAAAATTTGAAGAGTTTTTAATCTTATTTCAAAGGAAATGAGATGTAAAATAAAACTTTATTTTTAGTTTTATTTTTCAAAATTTGGATTTGATAGACATAAAAAATCTATAAATTACGTGTTAAAGTACAAACTATATTGGTCTCACTTGGAAGACAACATAAATCCCTCCTCATTCCATTAATAAAAAAAATATTAAAACATAAATATGATTTTTTGTAATTAAAAAATATATAAATATGATTTATTGGACTTGCATTAAAAAAACTGGGCTAAGGTGCAAAAATAATTATGTGATTTTTTTTGAAGTAAAAGTAACCATAATATTTCAAAACAGAGCCAAAAGTACTCATAACATTTTAAAAGAGGGGCATAAGTACCCACTGCTGATAGGTACTTTTGCCCCTACTTTAAAATGTTATGATTACTTTTGTTCCAAAATAATCACATGAATAATTTTGCACCTTAGTCATTTATCACATGAGTATTTTTAAACCTTAACCAAAAGAATTATGATAAGCTTATGTGTTAAGAAGCAAAAATACATATGAACTTATGTCGAAAGTGTGCCCAACATCATATGCTTTTTCTGTGCAAAAATACCCATGAACATTAAAAATGAGTGCAAAAATACCAAAACCATTAAATATGAACTAACACCGTTATTATTTGCAGTGGGACCCACACTAAATACCATAATACCCTCGTGACAAAGTATTATGGGTCCCACTGCAAAAAGGGGCTTTTTAGTTAAGGGTATTTTGTATTTCAATTAAAATAGTGTGGGTCTCATTGTAAAAAATAACAGCCTTAGTTCATATTTTTACTGTTTTGGTATTTTTTCTTCTATTTTGGATGTTAATGTGTATTTTTGCAAAACAAATGTGGTATTGGGCTCAGTTTCAACATAAGTTTATGAATATCTTAGCACCCTAGCCCAAATCTTGACAAGACTAAGAAAAATTAAGATGACATCATGCCACAAGATTGGTTAGTATTGTGTTTTACTCTTTGGTATGCAATAAGGAGGTAGGAAGATTCTCTCTAATAATATGTTTATATTATCACTAATTGGTATAGTTAATTACTAATAATACCGGATATTGATAAAGAAATATTAAAATTTAAAACACACAGGATTGGAGCCCAAATAATATTTGATTGTCTCATTCTGTTCAGCTTATTCTGTAACATTCACACTACATGTATAAAACCTAAGCAGTATGCATGTCTGCTTACCGTCCTGCAATGGCTTCATTTGGACATATAACTACAGATAATATTTTTGTCCACCTTGGTATCATCATCAAAGGCATAATTAAGGATAATTCTCTGTACATATTAGCCGAATGATTTTTATTTTTACCTAGAAGACAAGCTGTTAGCTGTAGACCCTTGCTTGTATATCTTGGATGAGACAGTTTCAAGCTTGGACTCTTTAGCAAAGTTATCATCGCCAAAATTTGTGCTTATTCTAATAAAAACAGACAAGACAACAAAAGTGCAACCAATTCAACAGGAAACAAACGTTATAGCAGGTAGTTATAAATATGGAAGACATAACATGAAGTTATTATCCCATTCAAACAACAAAACAAACTACCTCCACATACACTAGTTTGTCTGCCTTTGAAGCTTCATATAGTTACTTGGAAGCAGTGAGTGTGGGAAATGGAGGTGGCTTCTTTGAAATGTGAAGTGGGACAAAGAGGACATAGGTCCTACTTGATGGATGGTGGTGAGAGTGATGCTAGTAAGTGTGGGAAAAGGAGGCGCAGAGATTCTTCTTTGGCCATCTTAGAAGCCAATGAACAGTCACAAGAAAGGCAGCCTCAGGGTGACCGATCAACCACCACCACCACCACCACCACCGTAAAGAGAAGTTCAAGGTTTCGGGGAGTTAGTAGGTCTGTCATGTCTTATTCACTATAATTTCAACACAAAAAGATCTGAGTTTTATTATAATTACCTAACGTATCTGATAAATGTGTAAGGACTTGTTTGGGTTAACGCTTGTAAAATTGACTTTTATAGTTTTATTTCAGTTGACACTTTCATAAAACCAAGGTTAAAAAAATGGATAGTAGAATATGAATTATGTTTGGTTAGATTATTATACAAAAAGGTCCTTTTGGCAAAAACCTGTTTGACTGATATAGGAAAAAAGACATCTCACCTAAGAGCTATTCCAAACATAGTATTTAGCCTCTAACTAACTTTTAGGCCTAAAAGAGCCAGTTTTTGTTCACTGAGAGATAATCCAAACTAATTCTAAGGTGATAAGTCAATGGTTGTTTAATGGTTTGAAGCTAATTATATCTTGGTATGATGCAGACATAGGTGGACAGGAAGGTTTGAGGCTCACCTATGGGATAAAGGAACATGGAATCCAACTCAGAAAAAGAAAGGGAAGCAAGGTACTTAGATGTTGAACACTAGATCTTAGTTAATTTTCTCTGGTTTTTATGATTGCTCACTCATTGTTCTATTATTTTGTGTTCTTGGCGAATTTGGATTTACTTGCTGGTATGGAGCAGTCTATCTTGGTAAGCACTGATTCTAACAGCTTCAATTTAGAAAACTAACAAGAATAGAAACTAACTAACCTCTTGAAATTTACTCATTCATGCTTAATCCAGGGGCTTATACTGATGAAGAAGCAGCTGCTAGAGCTTATGATTTAGCTGCATTGAAGTATTGGGGCACATCAACTTTCACGAATTTCCCTGTATGTCTATTAGTGCATGAACTATGTGCAAGAGATTAGAATTCATATCATCACCATTGAACACCCATTTCTGAAGCAAGCATTGATAATTTTTGCAGGTGCCTGAGTATGAGAAAGAGATTGAGATCATGAAAACTGTAACCAAAGAAGAATACCTTGCTTCATTAAGAAGGTAAACTTGCTTACCTTTGGCAAAATTTTCACCACCAACTTTTTATTTGTCACCGAGGTTTATTTTATAGTTTGCCATTTTGTAGGAGGAGCAGTGGTTTTTCTAGAGGTGTATCAAAGTACAGAGGAGTAGCAAGGTAAGAGATAATTTTGAACTCAAGATAATTATAGACTCTTTTTTTTTTTTGTTTGGTTTCAACTTTCAAGTACTAAATGTTATAAAATTGAGTGCAGACACCATCACAATGGCAGATGGGAAGCAAGGATAGGGAGAGTATTTGGCAACAAGTACCTCTACCTTGGGACTTACAGTGAGTTTCTCTCCCTTAGTGTAAAATATGAATTACACTTTATACGAGAAAATTCCTAAAAAATGTATATATCTGCAGGCACACAAGAAGAAGCTGCTCGAGCATACGACATCGCAGCAATAGAGTACAGAGGCATAAATGCAGTGACAAATTTTGACTTGAGCACATACATCAGATGGCTAAGACCTGGAGCATCTTCTTCTTCTTTACTAATGGGAAAGCCAAACATAGATCCTCAGAACAAGACAACCTCAAACCTTGTCCCAATAGAAGGAACATCTGAGGCAGCCAACTTCATCCTCCATCCATTTCCAGCTGATGATTCTGACAGTACAACAAAGCAAGTCAGTTCACAATACATGAGTTCTCTAAGTGCCTTGAATAACAAGTCATCTTCCCCAACAGCACTAGGGATTCTTCTGAAATCCACAGTGTTTAGAGAGCTGATGCAGAAGAATCTGAATTCTGCTAATGAATATTCAGAGGAAAGTGAATTCAAGATCTCACCACAAGAAGGCAGTGATGGGCTTGGAGTGGCTTTTGATCATGAAATTGCAGGCAACACTTTCTTTTGCCCTTCCAATAATAATAGCAGATTTTGCATTGAGTCATTAGAAGAAAGCTCATGGCCATTGTATCATAGAAACAAGCAATCTCCATGGAGTGGTGCTTTTAACTGACTCTATTTCTGAGGTTTTTGGAATCTACAAACACAGTTGAGAGCGCTATCTCCTCTCTCAAAATATAAGTTGATGTCCAATAGGCAATATGTGTTGAGATGTGCATGCTATAAATTTTTCTGTTCATAAATTGGATTGCTCAATAAATGAAAGAACTTCTGGGTTATAGTATGTTCCAAAATCTCAGTGTAAGAGCAAGAAAACCTTCTATGTAAATTTTTTTGTGTGGAAATCTTTATAGAGAACTCATTTTCTCATTCTATGAATGACGTTATTGTGCCAGAAATTATTATCTTCACTTTTTAGAGGCTGGACTGAGTATACTAGACAAGGCAATCTACAAAAGCCAAAATCAATTATAAATCAACACTTTGACATTTCATGCATACTTTTAGAGAACAAGACATGATAAAATATGTTTTCTAGTTAAATTAAATAATCTAAATTTATCTATAAATCTTATTTATTTAAAATTTTTTTCAGTAGATGTGATGTTAGAGATATCACCCAGATTATGATTGATATTAATATTTAGTTGAACACCAGGGGGGTAATCAAGAATCTGGCCATATTAATAAATAATGAATGTCCATTCCCATTGAACTTATTTTCAATTGATACAAATAACTATGTTAACTTTGGTAAAAAATCATGAACTTGGCTCCTGGCAAGCTACAAATCTGGCGTTACAAAAGAGGACAAAAAAAAAGAAAGTACTGTTCTGTAGTATACGATGCTCATAGAATCACTATTTACTGGACCAAGTATAAGAAGTCATGCATGCTCTATTTATCTGTTGGTGGATGGATTAACAAGAAGGGAATCACAACAAGATTGAGGAGCATGTTTGGAAAATGGATCTGAAAATTCCTAATGGAGAAAAACAACATTGAATCAATATGCTGGATTACACTATCTGCAGAAGATCTTGTCATCAACACCAGATTGAAGTAGCCTGCAAAATTAAGTGAGGCCAAGTCAGAATAAAGGAAATGTATCTAAAAGTCATAATATAGTACTAGTTATTCTAGATGTCCATTATATTTTAGGTATAAACAAAATGCATGAATCCAAACCTAAACATTGGCCCCTGGTACTTGTCTAGTTTATCCACACTGTTTCGTATGATCACATCTGAAGTTGACTGTTCTAGACCCGTAGATAAGGTGCCCACTATGTCTTTAAGACCCTGCAAGTTCACACAGGATCATATGAGAAGCAATTTCTGATTATGAAAGTATTAGAATACCAAAGCTGATGGAGATAAATGGAATTAAATTCGAATGACTACTTTTTTATGCATGACAACTAGCATGACATGGAGGAACAAAGCTTGCTTTCAACTTGATAGATGCTTAGTTGTATGGGATACATACTCTCACATGGAATATAATGGGATGCTTAATAGGTTAAGTGGGTTGATTATGCCATCTCAACATGCTTAGTTGCCAATGATAGGATAATTAGATAAGAATTTTAAAATGTTTCTCACATATATAAATAAGGAGTAATGGGCAGAAAAAAACCTTCAGACTGGGACTTTCACCGTACGTGAGCAGACTAGGGGACTTTCCAGGAGGTTTCAGCTGCTTCTGCTCAATGTTTACGATGTCACACATCACATAATCATAAAAATATAGGAGTAGTCAAGAAAATAAATATAACTAGTGGTTATGCAGTGAATAGGAGGAAGAAGTTTCGATATATGATGCTTGTGATTCAAGAAACAATATGTGAATAAAATGTTCTTAAACTCATTCAAGGAGGGTGATTAGAATGTTATATCGAGCAAACAGAGAGCATAACTAAAAATGAGACAAATACATTACAGTTTCTAACCCGAAAATAATCAGGTTTGTGTTCTGATTTTCCATGTACAAAGTTGATGAGGTAGTCTAAACCATAATTTGCATAATCCTGCAAGAGCACTCATCATGTCAATACTTCTAATAGAGAAACGGTTTATCTATAACAAGTTGCCAACCTCAAGGTAGAAACTTTTTCTTTTTGAACTGGAAGGGTGAAACTTTTCAACAAATGAACAATGTTTAATTACTATTTTTTTATAGAAAAATGATTAAACATCATGGCCAAAAATCACAATTATTAGTTCTTAAATTGAATAGGAAAATAGAAAGTTTTACCTGCTTCCAACTCAATGTAGAAAACCTTGTATCCTGGAAGACATAATTATCCACAGCAAGAATGAATAAAAATGAGAGAGGTTTAGGGAGAGATAAAGGTGGCATATAAATCTCTATCAATTGTATGGGAAAAAAATCTAAATATACATTAGGTCTAATTAGACATGAAATAAACATACCAATGTTCCCACTGCTTGTTGCAAGATAACCAAGTCCTCGTGGAAATCAGTAATAGTATTTCTAACTCCAGTGACCTGCTTAAGCATGGAAATATTATAGGGGTATTAGTTTTCGGTTGTACAATCATATTTTATAGCTGACCATCACATCTGTGATTAATTACAAGTTACATTTTTATTACTTCAAAATGATTTTAACCAATAGTTCATTTGCAATATTTGAGTAGCTGTTGCTTATTAAAAAAATGGAAGGGAGTATCTTACAAGGACCGGCCATGCAAAGATTAAGCTTATATGTGTCAAGAACAAACCTCATCCTTAATTGACCGTGACAACTCATTCTGCTTTATCATCTTGTCATCCAAATGTTGAATCCTTTGCGTCAAATGCTTCTTGGCATCCTGCAAACTAAAAAAAGAATCTAATGCAATTAAAAGATGCACCAATATGAGTGTTAGAAAATTCACACAAGTCTTTGCACCATATTTTATGATGATGATTAAATATCACCAGATTACGACCCCACACAATCACCCTAGTAGGCTCAAGTTCATAAACATCATCAAACCTCTTACAGACTTTTTTTAATCGGCTTAGATATCCTCCTATTGGAAACAATCTTGTTCAAGACACTTTGGCATACTAAATACCCACTTAATGATGCCTATTTGTATCAATCTCCAGCATCAATGAAACCAATATCATCTTTTATGAAAGCTTTCAAGAACAAGGACTTGATGGTGCACTCAATTGTTCAAAATTAACTGTCTCACTTATGCATGAACCAAAGTAATATATAAATGCCACAGCTATAAACAAAAACTTACAGCAATGACATCTGAGGCATGCCTCAACTTTTTGGTCAGATATGAAACTGCCTTCTCCATGCTACGTTTTGTCACATACATAAGACTTGAGAATGAAATGCCCTGACAGTAAAAAGAAAGAAAACAGAATATAAAATGTTTCAACTTAAAAACATAAACCATAAATAAAATCAACTCAAACTGCTTTGTCAAGCAATCAAATAAGCAAATAACCATAAACCCTGGTATAAGATATGTCAGTACCTTCCACCTCATGTAGCCATATCCCAGAGCACTTAAGGCAGCCGCTGGTGCTACAAGGGATAATATATTTCCTGCAAAAAAGTACAGACATTTCAAAAGTGATAACTACTGAAGTAAAAATATGCAGTTGACATCTTATTGATCAAGCATTTGACAACATCTTATTGATCAATAATATGCACTATATGTTTTAATATAATCTGTAAAGAGAGTAGATGTGCTAGAAATAATGTACCAGTTTGTTCAGAACATCCATTCATCAGTATAGGCCTATTCAAGGCCAGTTGTCGAATTTCAAAGGCTAAACGACCCACCTAGAGCAATTTGGAGCACTTTTTGTGACCAATTCATTCAAGAAATGATAAGAGATAAAGATGCATGCATGCATGAAACTGGTTCATGAATATTTTACATTGTACTACCTGAGCAGCAATAGCATCTGTATTATTCTCATATTCACCATTAGCTTGGTGATCCCCAAGTTTTTCCAATCTCTTCACCAGATGCTATATGAACAGAAAATAGAAAAATAAAAACCCATCAGAATAAATGAATCGTAATATCCAAAAATTCTGATTGGGCGCCTCAATTATCCTATCTTCTATATAAAATGTTACAGTTGCATATAGAAGTAAGCTTCACTTTTTATGATTTATTTTTTGTTAGAGCCAGGCACAGCTACAAGACCAGCAAGTTAGAAGTGATCTTGTGATCAAATTGTGAGATAAGGTCATCCCACAACCGCTAAAGTTTAGATAACTAGATTCAATTATGTAACAAGATAGTGAAATAGATAACTAGATTCAATTATGTAACAAGATAGTGAAATTGATGGTAATGCAATCCTAGAATCAAGATATATGGTATAAATGAAAAAAAACTATTGGAGTTCTTTGTGATAAGACGGAAACAATAAGGTAAAAAAGGAAGTTTTATCGTACTTCTGCAATACCATCAATAATGGTAGTAAATATTTAGTTTTGAAGAGACAATATATAGCAACATAAAATGAGGGTGAGAATTTTATGACATATGCTTGATCATACAAGAAAAGATAAGATTCATAACGAAGATACACGATAACAAGCTGGAGTGACATCTAATTATGCATGGTGGTTTAAACATGTTCAAAGAACGTCATTGATGAAGGTAGACTAAGCAGTTAACAGCAGATAATAATGTTATAGAGCAATGATCTTTTAATTAAGAATCTATTAGAAGAGCACACAATGTCAGTTAAAAATCCAAACTGTCCCCCATATAAGTTTTAACTTGATGGAACAAAAATAAAAGCATGGAAAGATATAGTGCCCATACAATTAATAAGCTCCACAAAGAGACTAGCTAGTTATTAAGAGCAAGTCCAGTTTAATGAAACAAGCATTTACAAGGTAGGAAACAAAACATGAAGAATTAGTAGAAACTTACATGGAGGTCGGAAAGGAAGTCAGATAAATTGCTATTCTTGAAAAAGACAGTGCCAGTGTATCCTGAAAAACCGTACGTAAAATCCATATATATAAATGAAGTTCACACGTCAAAGTGAAACTGAAAGTGGGTATGTATGTATGTATGTATGTATGTATGTATGTATGTATGTATGTATGTATGTATGTATGTATGTATGTATGTATGTATGTATGTATGTATGTATGTATGTATGTATGTATGTATGGGAAGGATGAGAAAAAGTACCAGCCGCAGCTAAAATAAGGATCTTGGAAACTCCAATACCACTTTGCATAGCCATCATGCATATATATATATATATATATATATATATATATATATATATATATATATATATATATATATATATATATTTGATGGTTTTACATATATAATAATATCACAGAATCACCAGAGATATATATCGAAATAATTAAGGAAGAAGAAGAAGAGTTATAGTAGTAGTATTATATGGAGTATTGTATCATAGTATTATATATAGCGAGGTATCGGCACGTAGGGCGGTAGGTTAGAGGTAGTTCGTTAGTTACTGAATGAATGCAAAAGCATGCAAAACTATTCAAACGTTAAACTCCAACCCTACATTCAAACCACGTGTGAATATATATATTTTATAATCATAAAATATTTATTAATTCGCTTTCACTTCTTTTCTTTTATTTCTTTTCTTAATTCCCTTTTCAACCAATCAGCCAAAATATGGATATTTTATAATTATAGTGTATGTTAATATTAATTCGTATATATTTTCATATATCTTTCAATGAATTTGTATTTTTTTTTAATTTTTAGTTTTTCGATTCCTCTGATTAAGAGGCAAAGTGATCTTCCAGGCTAGCTGTCTCACACCCATTCAGGTGCCTACAAAACAACGGGGGATTAATTAGTCTCTCACTTATCAAGTGAGAGGATACTTGATCATGGATAAAAAAAATTAAGAGGCAAAGTGAAGTAACCGCTATTCTTAATCACACTTGGTTTCGATTGGTATTTTTAAATTTACAACGTATTCAAATTATTAACTAAAGAGTTGAAAAAAAAACAGACATCAAATTATTTAGATTCATTCATATTCAATAAAAAGTGGAAAATCAAGCCAAGGGCCCACAAAAAAGTATTATAAAAAAATCCAGTAACCTGCAAATAACAGGTTAAAATGCTACCATGGACAACTTATGAAACCTTTTTAAAATACTATGGCATTCATGCGATTTTCCTTGAAGGGGAAAGAATGAATAAATGAATATGATGAACCAAACTGGGAAGAAAGAAAGAGAAGAAAAAAAGATCCTGTGAAGTTACCTATAAGTGAAAACATCTGAATTTCCAAATTGAACAAAAAATATCTCTACATTTACATAGATTATTTATGAACAAAATAAACATCAAAAGTAGCAGGAGAAGCACACGCTATAGTTAATCTTGAGCACGTTGAGTGCTACTAATAGCTGATGCACTAGGACATGTCCTAATATTATGTCCATTCTCATGGCACAAACCACACTTGTAAGGCCTTGTAGTTGTAGAAGCTGTTGTTTTGGAGGCAGCACATAATTGAAGGCTGCATGTCCTACGGTTATGACCATATTGACGACATATTTTGCAACGATGAAGTTTAACAAGCCTACCATTTCTATGGACTATCCTTAACTTGCTGCATGTTCTTCTGTTATGACCCTTTTCTCCACATAGCCTGCACTTGGACCTTCCATCCACTAAACTATCCTTCAGTTCTGGACAGTAGTGTCTCCTATGTCCTTCCCTTCCACAGTTTCGGCAGAAGAACTTCACTCCTGATAAACCATAGTGTATGAGACAAATGTATGCATTTCGAATTAGGGTCGTATTCAAAGTAAAGACTTCATAGGATGAGCATGCACACATACATATAAAGAGTTGAATTGTTCATAATAAGCTTTGGACTACTCTGAGTAATCTGCATTCATCCAATTCATAATAGTCTTCAGAATCAGATTCTCTTGGAGCATATTCCAAACCATGTTTTCCCAAATTTGACTTCACGGCCAAACTTGTTTGAATCAACTTATATTTTAAGTGATTTTGTGATGTGCAGGTAAATATTTGATAGTTGTATCTGATAAATATTACGATAATAAGTCCTGCTTTGAAAGATTGATGATGAATTAAACATATATAATGTTGAGGTAATTTAAGTCCTCTCTCACATTGACTTCAGCTTACGTAATAGAAAGACGAACCTAACGCATATATGAAATTAATTCATATTTCAACAGCAAAGTGCAAAAGAAAAAAAAAACTTATTTTAAATCCCCTAAAATAGAGGAAAATGTGGCCTGCGGTGATGTCACCTCAAACATGCTTATTCATCATGTTTGAACTCTCCATTCTTGTTAACTTTGAGCTCCTTAATATTCAGTAGAAAGAGTTAAAGTCATCAGAAATTAATCGATTTGGAGTTAATTTTGATCGAATAAATCAGTTTTCGATTATCTTATCTCCCTCAACATTGTGATTATCTGGAGTAGACAAGTTTGATAATGCTGCTATGTATAAGTTGTCAGTGAGATGCTTCTTCTTAACTGCTAATTCAAAGGCAAAGTAGCAGATGGGATATCGAACTGACCTTTCATGGCAATGCTCCTTTTATGGCGATTTTCTGGGTTACTAAAGAAAGCTTTCATTGTCTCAGAGGTGTGCTTTCTGGCTGCATCAGTTCCCTTGGATTTCTGCACTCATCACAGAGTAATGAACAATCATTTATCAATGTCAATGTACATTGTAAAATTTAGTGCAAGTTGAACTTTTCATAGATAATGATCAGTGTTATGCATTCCTTAGCTCCATGAAATGCAACAGAAACCCACATCATATAATGCAGACACTTCCGATATTCCTTAGTTTTAGTGCATCTTCAAGCATAGAGTCTGAGAATGACATTGTCAATTCCTCATGGAAGTTTTTATTTCAGTCTGAATAACACAGGGATACGCGTCAAATTCATAAAATCCCCATTGCCCAGCTTAGTTAAAAGTAGTTTGACATTCTTATAGCAAATGAAAAGTTATTCACATCCTTCAAAAGATGCTTATATTGCTTTATCATAACACTGAAAAATTTATCATACAACAAAGAGGCAAGCGGAAGAAAGGTCTTGTATATGCTCTTTGGCCAGATCCTCTTCATTCACAAAAATGAATTCATATAACATATTCAGAGAAAGATAGAGAAAAAAAAAAATCAAGGATATAAAGGTGAAATGTAGGCCCCATTGAGAACTTTCTTTTTTAGATTCATCTAAAAAGTATATGTCAGTACATCATTTACACATAACTTGAAAAGATGCAGCAACAATACAAACAAAAACCACAATCTTTTTTAGTAATTTGTGCATGTTTGATCTGAAAAAATGAAATCTAATCTTTTCATCCATATTTTTGCGTTTCTAGACACAGTATGTTTTTAGATTTCTGGCCTATAACTTTATATGCAGGTTCATTGCTAATGGACAAATGGAGGGTATTTAGTTAAACAATTTCACTATGGACAAAAGATAAGTATTATACATTTTGGAAATAAATAGGTGACCCGTGTAACTACAACACAATTCAAAGGAAGTCCCTGTCATATACTCAAATCTCTTAATCATGAGGAATGAAATGAAAATATCGGACTAAAACCTTGATTGCAGCAACTCTCTGTGCATGAAGCTTAGGATCACGATGGATAATCTTCATTCTCTTGCTAAACAGACCAGTTTTTGCATTGAGATCCTGCAATCATCCAACTAAACAAAGATGATTAAATTTATTTCCTCATCGAACCCTATCACCTGTGCACCAAGCTTTCTCACACATGAAATGTCTAAGTGCATCAATTACAGGGATAGTGCATCAGAACAAAATATTATAATCCGACAGATAAAATCAGCTTCTGGCCAAATAAAAATGGTAAGGTTAAGAAGATAACTAACTTTCAATGAGCGACTAATCTTTAGTCCAACTTCAGGAGGTGGTGACTGGTAAATGCGCTTCGATTTTTTCTTCACATCCAGCTCTATGTCCAAATTATCAACTTCATCATCTTCCTTCACTTTGAGAGGGGAACTGACAGAGCAATAACCCACTTTAACAATTACCCCAAATTACAAGTCAAAATTTTAAATATTGAATTCTGTCTGTTTTTCAAGCATGTTGATCACATGTAACAATCATCATTTTCATTAAATGGACTAAAAACCAAAAAAGAGGTTTTTTTAGCTGCAACCACATTACACATGACTATGTCCTATATGAAATAATAGCCTTCTAGAAGAGCTAAAACATCCTACCGAAAAACAAAGAGCATATGACTGAACAAAGAACTAGCTTGAACTATAGCCATCTCAAAAGCAAGATAAGTGATTTAGAGAGAGAAATAGCTAAAGCTATAACTGCAGATTAGTTTACAAGAGGCTTAACACAATAGCCAATATAATGGCAGAAAAAAAGGAAAAGATGGTTGTAGAATACATGGAACGTGCTCTTTCCCATGGTCTTTCATCAATTGATTCTTCCCAAGTAACACGAGCTCCTGAACACTGGTGGCAAGTAACAATACCCTGTAGACATGAAGGTTAAAGAAAAGTGTATAATAACGTAATGGTAACTAAGTCCAAAAATCATATAGCATAATTGTAAAAATATCATGGAAAATAGTAAGCAGTAGTCCAATGAAAACATTATACAGAATCCAACTCAAAAAGGTTAAAGAAGAACACTCTCCATAATACTAACCACTTTGCGAGTAATATGGACTAGAAGATTACGAATACCATTAAATTGGCATCTAAGATCCCAAAGAAAGAAGTTTGATTAAAGTATGATTGCAAGTCCTTTCAATATTATGTTAAAATACACAGTGGGAACCGCAATTTCCAGCTACTTAAACCTTCTTCAATCTTTCACTCTCCTTAATACCATCATCCCCTAAAGGAGCAAGGATAAAACATCATGTCCATGGACTCCAACAACTAAAAAACTTCTCTGTAGAAGCAAAGAGAAGAAGGAGCGAAATGCAAGGGAGTTAAATCCTTCACAGTGGTTAAAATCATTCACACCAACTTTTTGTGTATCCATACAACCATGATCTTATAATTTTCATAGCCTCCTAAAGCAACGTGGCACATTGTACCTCTGATTATATAAAGACAATGTGTAACCATATATACCTTCCCACTACACTTTGGACAGTCTGGTCTTGATCTTTCAATTCCACACTCTGTACAAGGAGTATAACCCCTTCCCCGGCAGCTTGGACAAGGCAACTCTCTGATGTATTGCCCACTTGGACCAACCCATGACCTAGTTTCCGATATTTTGGAGCCGCCATTGCTGCAATGAATACATGAAGAGTATACAAGTCATTCTGTCCTAACAAAAGAAACACCACTTGATGAAGTACAAAAAATGAAAGAACTGACACCAACTTCCCAATTTTAATATGTATATTGAGCAATTGACATTATTGTATGAAATTAGTGTATAAATACATTGTTTTAGTATGTCTAGTCATGTGACCAGAAAATTAAGTACTCCCTCTCCTTTTCTCTGTTCCTAAGTATAATCCTAAGTATAAAACTCAATTGACTTTTTTTATAATCCTAAGAAAGCTAAAAAAAAGTTACTTTCAAATTGATTTGTTTGATTCTTTCTCAAAACTAGTTTATTTAGCTTAAACCTAACGTATAATCTAATAATACACAAAACATGTTATGATTATGTGGCTCAATTAGCTTGCTTAACAAAAAAAAATGTGAACTAGATCACATATTCCAGAAAGGAGGAATGTGTTGGTTTACCTTGAAAAGCATCAAAAGACACTTGGCCACAACAACTCATAAAACAAATGAAGTCGTTATGCTTAAGTAAACTAACACTTATCATTTCGAAGACATAGGGGAAAAAATTCAAACCTTGGTTTCAGTTCCACATCAAAACCGAACAATTCTTCTGGAGGATCATAGCCCACCTGCCACAAAATCACTTCATCAAAAAAAAAAAAAAACAAAAAAATAATAATCCACAAGTTGTGCTCCACAACATAACATTCACAATATATACAAGTCATTCTGTCTTAACAAAAGAAACACCACTTGATGAAGTGTGTGTGTGTGTGTGTGTGTGTGTGTGTGTGTATAAGTACCTGCTTTGGGGGTGGCAAGGAAAAGGAGTTATTATCAGTAGAAGCTATGCATGGGAAGAAGCGAATGTTGAGTTTAGAAGGAAGAGAAATGAAGAAGCGAGTGTTGGTTTGTGTGCATGCAGAGAAGCGTAGAACTTGAAATGGAGCTCGGGAGAAGTACACTTCATATGAAACCATGATTCATTCATGACAAAAACAATGTTTGATGATGCTTCTGAATTATCTTGGTGTTTCTTAAGGGACGTGTGGCTACAAGAGTGACAAAATGGCGCGCCTTTTGGTTGCCACGTGTCATGACAAAGTCTCAGTCATCATTGACTTGTTCGCCAACTCGTCCAACATGTCATCAATATGCCACTTCATATGGTGTGTCATTCTTTCGCTCATATCATCGGCTGATTCATATGCCACGACATGTGACAAGTCATTCAATTGTTTGAGCTACCCGAGTCGTGAATAAGCATACCATTGGTCCATACATCGTCTACTCACATGGCACTTCATATGCCATGGCATTTGTTTGCTCCAATTATCATGATCATGTGTTATATCATATATTCATTGACATTCTTTGGTTTAGGTATGTTTGGAATTCTATCACATCTAGGGCCTAGGGGTGGGTATGACATTGTTGGGCAGGGCTATTACCCACCTGAAGAACAAATGTGCGGTATTGTGCAGCACAAAGTAGAAACCCAAACTAATATGAGTTCGGTAAAATTAGGTTTTTTTGGTCCAAGTTGTGATTTTTTCTCATACTATTTTTAAAAAATGTATAAATTATAATAAAATATATAGATTTCAAAATGCATTAGATCAAATATATAAATATTTATATGAATATTTTAATTTTAAATAAAATAATATATATTGAGTAATAAGTATTTTATGCAAAATAATATATCATGAATAGTATATAACTTAAATCAATGTTATTTAAATTTTTGTGCCAGACTATTCCATTTGGGCAAGTTAACACTCCATGCTGGATGCTCAGCCATGCCCATTAATTAGTCTTGCCTAGTCCTTTTCAGGCCGCTATTTTAGGGCTACATGATTTAACCTTTTTGTCGCCTAAAAGATTAATCAATAAAGTCAATACTCAAATCCACTAGAGTGTAGTGGTGAGTAAGGGTCAAATCCACAATCTAGGTTTTTAATCTTGCTAGCTAAAGGTACTAATGTCACACAAATTAAACAAGGTTTTGAGAGTGATTTTGTTGATTTACAAACTACAAATTAAAACTAAGAAGAACAATATTACCGAAATGAAATGAGAAGTGATCAAGAGTAGGAATCTCCTCCTTCAAATCTCAATTTGTGCAAACTTGATTAATAGGCCTCATATGACAATTTCCTCTTAATATAACTAGCTTAAATCGGCCTAAGCTCCTTAAATCTAAGAAACTTAAGCTAATTTAAACTAATTAATCAAGAAACCCTAGCTTAACCTTCATGTATTTTCATAGGCAACATAGAACCTAAATCTAGATTCTAATTATATGATTCACTTTACGAAACAATCACAATGTAATCACATATAATTGTTCTCATAAAGCTACAAAAAGTATAAGCCTAATACACATGAAAATCAAGTTTTCTAGAGCCTAGGTTTACAAGTTTGAAGGTTAAATGAACTTTACATAGAAATCTCCATATAAAATTCTAGTCCTAACATACCTAAAGACTTAGACATGAAAGAAGTAAAATGTATACAAACTTGAAAACCTAGAAGTAGAAATTCTCACATAAGGCCGAATCCATGGAGCTCAATGCACAAATCTTGACTTGAAGGAAGGAGAGGATGATCTAGCCAAGCAAGGAGATGGAGTAGAAGAGGAGAATGGTGAAGATGGAGGCCATGGGAGAAGAATCACGAAATGGAAGGGAAGAGGAAGATGAGAGAAGTTGAGAGAATTTGGGTGAGGTGAGAGAATGGGAAAGTGAAGGTTATGTCAAAATGAGGTGGGTTGTTAGGTTTATGCAAGTGGGAGTTGGATTAGTGAGAGTGATTAGGAGTTGATGAGTTGTCAAGTGGTGGTGGTGAGTTGTCAAAAAGATATTTTGATGGTTAATGGAGGGTGTTATGTGAAATGGTGTTTATGAAAGGGAAGGAAGGGTAGTTTTGGTATTTAGGTAAAAGGTGAGTGAATGTGGTCCTAATGTGGTCTACGTGCATTGTCAAAGTTCTCTCCTTTTTCTCCAATTGATTGTGCTCCCAAAAATGCCCTTAATGAAGCCTTCAACTTTGAATTTGAAGTTGGAGCCAATTTTGAAATTTGAATTTTGGGCTCCAATCCTCTAGTCGCCTTTCCTCCAAGTCCCTCCTTTGAGGTGCCAACTTGGTTTCATTTTCCCTCCAAAAATGCTCTTCCTTGCATTCCAAGCTTGTCCAAGGGTTGTGGGGCCCACGTGGGACCCCCCTACACATGAAGACACACAACTAGTCAAAAATGACCAAAATACCCTTGGTTACTTAAAATGCAAGTAATTAAGCTAATATTCTCTAAACTAATTCCAATAAGCATGCGCAATAAAATATCTCAATAATGATCAAATATAGCAAATAAACCACACTAATTAAACTCAATTGCACATGCTTAGAGGGATAAATCTTGGTCCAATCAAATCCCCCACACTTAATCTTTGCACTCCGGGCAAAGTCATGTAAAAAGATTAACTCAATCATTAAGCATAGTGAAGGCACTTGGAATTGTCATAGCATACAAGTTGATCTTTTTGAACCTTTCCCTAAAACGTAGCATGGGCCAAATCTAAGAATACAAAGTGAATGCAAGTTTAGCAAGCAACTAGAATCAAGGAGGAGTGCCAATTGAGATTTTTCCTCACCGGATTAAGTGTTTAACTCATTCACTCAAGTTAGGAAAAATGCCTAACTAGGGACTTGTGATCACTCTTTGGCTCAATGCACTTAACCTCTCCATAAGCTTGTAGTAGCTCTAAGTTCTCCACCCATTGTTATGCATGGCACAATCAAATCTAGAGGACTTTAGGGGTTGAATGGAAGGCTAATATGAATGATGAATGATGGAAAGTAGTCAATGACCAATGATATAAACAAGTAATCACCACATATGCATGCAACACAATAAATCCAAGTCCAACAAACATGCTAAATCTCTTTTTTTTTCTAGCACTTTGTGCTTCTCTCATTTTTTTCCTTACACTCTTATGCCTTTGGCATACTCAAGCACTTTGTGCTTTCATTTTTTTTTCTATTTAGGCCTTCGGCCTTATTTGTTTTTCTTGGCCTTTGGCCACACTTTTCTTTTCTTTTCCTCATCAATGTGGCTCTCGGCCATCTTTTATTTCTCACATATAGCATGCTTTTCACAAGATACAACAATACAACACTAATATAAATGCAAGCATATGCTATAGTCACTTATTCACACATTGGTCAAGGTGGTAGAAAAGAAAAGTGAATGGCCCAAAGGGGTTAAATCAAAGTGTAATATTTGGTTGGCTTAGTGTTTGGGTCATGAGGGTTTAGAAAGAAATGCCCCTTTCATTTTCAATCATGCCATGCATCGTGATCTTGAACAAGAGCTAGGACAAGTTCTAGGAGATCAAGTAAACTATTGGCCTACTCAATTCGGTTGGAGGCTTCTCACTTTAATGGCTTACTCTAATTAGTCACTTCCTCCCTAAGAATAGTTGAATGAAAAACTAACACCCTCTTTATACCTTAAAAGTGCCCCATGCAATGTCTCAAGTACTCATTCCAAAAATTCTACTTGCATACTAGAGGAAAATTCCATTTGTTTTCAAGAGTCATGATCAAGTTAAACTTCCTACAAATTTATGCAATCAAAGTCCAAAATTTAAGTGTGTGAGCTTTGAAGTAAACCACTTTTAAGCACCAATATGCACCCCCCACACTTATACCACACATTGTCCTCAATGGGACCAATAAAATCAAGTAGGAAGCACATAATCAAGACAAGGCAGCAACAAAATGGCCAGGGAAGTCCAAGCATACAATCGGCCAATGCATGTATTATTCACAAAACAAACACTAAGCAACACTAAACACAACCTAAGCACATGTTTATATAATTTTTTTCTGTTTTTCTAACAACCTATAATAACATACTAAAACATAAACCTAAACACAATCCTATTTTTTTCTACTATCAATCATCTTCCCCCACACTTAGAATAAAAACAATTTAAAGCAAGTAAGGGAAGGAAAGAAACAACCTCTTATGGAGGCTTTAAGTCCTCCTTAAAATGTTTCTTTTTGGGGCTGTTGATCAAGTTGAGTTGGCCACCTCCAATATGGAAACCTTTGTGCTCTTCCTCCACATAATACTTCTTAAACAATTCGGCCCTCTTGTGGATTGGGAGCGTCCAAGTGGAACTTTTAGTTGTTACTTCCTTCTTCCTAACCTTTGGCCTCCTAATTCTTCCATAAGCTTGTAGTTTCATGAGCAAATTGTTCACCTTCTTGGCAAGGACATCAAGAAGTGTAGGCTCACACATTGTCTCTTTCAAATCTTGGCCTTTAACCTCAATGTCCCTTTGAAGATTCTTCAGCCGAACTAAAAGCCTTTTAATATCCTCCTTAGTTAGATTCCCATTGAAGAAGTCCAATTCCTCCTTTGATGCATCACAATCCAAGCTCCTTTTTAGTTGCCTTTCGGCCCTCATCAAGTCCAAGCTTGAATTGTCCATCTTAGAATTCCTTACAACATTGATCAAACATCCTGCAAAAGATATCAAAACAATCCAACAAAGAAATCTAAACAGTACAACAATTACAAATGTCCAGAATCAATTTTCAAGAAGCACTAAAGTGAGTGCTTTCAATATCAAGCAAGTATGTCCTTTGTATGAAGCTTGTCCCTGCAAAAACAAACCAAAACAATCCAGCAAGCAAGAGATATAAACACAGTCCAGACAGTGCAACCAATTTCCAGAATATGTCCAAGAAACACTAGAAATAAAGCTTCCAATTGCCCTTGCAATTTATGATGACTTCACAGCCAAATTCAAGCTCAATAATCAAAGATTCAAGATCTTAATCCCTGAAAAGAAAACACAAAATATCCAGCTAGCAATTACAGATTAAACAGTCCAATTATCCAGCAAACTCAAGCAAGAAAGCACAATAGCAATGCTTCCAACTTCTCTTCACTCTCTCCTCCAAAGAATGAAGGACAAATGTCAATGATTTGGCACAAGGTCAGCCCTGTACAAAGCACTAAAAAACAGCCACAAACGTGGTTAATTGAGCCCTGCAATATGGTTAGAACAGCCCTGCAAAAATCCAGGAAAAACAGCCACACAAACAGTCCAAATATCACACTATTCCGGTTAGAAAATAAAGGCAACTAGAGCACCTTTTGGACAGTAAATTCTAACCAAATTTTCCAGGCAACACCACAGTCAAATAGAGCAATTCAATAGCTTTCAAACAAGCCAAAAATCGCTCAAAACAGTGCAGGGCAAGGGCAAACAGATTGGCTCTAAAATCAGCAGTACCGAGTGCACTTTCCAGAAAAACAGAGCAAATTCAAAAATTCACTCCAGACAATAGACAACGAATTTGTAGGCAAATGATATATCAAATTAAAGCTTGAATCTTCTAGTTTTACCAGTTAAAACAGTTTCAGAAAATTCGTTGTGAGTCAGTACCAGTTTGGAAAACACTGAACCTTAAATTTCAGGATGCACAGAGCAAGGTCCAGGAAAACAGTGCAATTTCAAAAATTAATTCCAGGCAGCACAGAATGAGTTAAGGTGCATACAATATATCAATAGAAAGCTTATAACATGTAGTTTAAGCACCTAAAACAGTTTAGCCAAATTCGCTACAGATTGCTCCCAGTTTCCAAAACAAGTTCGCTGAAAGTACAATGTTGTCTAGACAGTTTCCAGTACACAGGACAGATTTCAACAATTAATTCCAGCAGTTATACAGCGAGTTTCAAGGAAGTAAAAATAGCTTTAGCAAGCTAAAATCAAGCACAATGTCCTCCTAAAACAGTTTTTCCAGATTCAAAGTACTTAATTCACAAGAATAGGAACTAGAGCCCTAAGTAAACTAAGCACTTTACTGTTTTTCCAGCAACTTCCAAATGTGTTTCAAAAATGTATTTGGCCAACTAGAGCAGCCACAATACCAATAAATGTCCAGCCAAATGTGCACTTAACAGTAGGCAAACCAAGATTTATCACAATTATGCTCAAGTGCACAAACAAACAAGTAACCGAATGTAAGCAAAACCTACAACAAATTAAAGTTGTGACTACTACACCTAAAACTAGCTAGAAACAACCTAAATTGGCAACGGCGCCACTTGATTTAACCTTTTTGTCGCCTAAAAGATTAATCAATAAAGTCAATACTCAAATCCACTAGAGTGTAGTGGTGAGTAAGGGTCAAATCCACAATCTAGGTTTTTAATCTTGCTAGCTAAAGGTACTAATGTCACACAAATTAAACAAGGTTTTGAGAGTGATTTTGTTGATTTACAAACTACAAATTAAAACTAAGAAGAACAATATTACCGAAATGAAATGAGAAGTGATCAAGAGTAGGAATCTCCTCCTTCAAATCTCAATTTGTGCAAACTTGATTAATAGGCCTCATATGACAATTTCCTCTTAATATAACTAGCTTAAATCGGCCTAAGCTCCTTAAATCTAAGAAACTTAAGCTAATTTAAACTAATTAATCAAGAAACCCTAGCTTAACCTTCATGTATTTTCATAGGCAACATAGAACCTAAATCTAGATTCTAATTATATGATTCACTTTACGAAACAATCACAATGTAATCACATATAATTGTTCTCATAAAGCTACAAAAAGTATAAGCCTAATACACATGAAAATCAAGTTTTCTAGAGCCTAGGTTTACAAGTTTGAAGGTTAAATGAACTTTACATAGAAATCTCCATATAAAATTCTAGTCCTAACATACCTAAAGACTTAGACATGAAAGAAGTAAAATGTATACAAACTTGAAAACCTAGAAGTAGAAATTCTCACATAAGGCCGAATCCATGGAGCTCAATGCACAAATCTTGACTTGAAGGAAGGAGAGGATGATCTAGCCAAGCAAGGAGATGGAGTAGAAGAGGAGAATGGTGAAGATGGAGGCCATGGGAGAAGAATCACGAAATGGAAGGGAAGAGGAAGATGAGAGAAGTTGAGAGAATTTGGGTGAGGTGAGAGAATGGGAAAGTGAAGGTTATGTCAAAATGAGGTGGGTTGTTAGGTTTATGCAAGTGGGAGTTGGATTAGTGAGAGTGATTAGGAGTTGATGAGTTGTCAAGTGGTGGTGGTGAGTTGTCAAAAAGATATTTTGATGGTTAATGGAGGGTGTTATGTGAAATGGTGTTTATGAAAGGGAAGGAAGGGTAGTTTTGGTATTTAGGTAAAAGGTGAGTGAATGTGGTCCTAATGTGGTCTAGGTGCATTGTCAAAGTTCTCTCCTTTTTCTCCAATTGATTGTGCTCCCAAAAATGCCCTTAATGAAGCCTTCAACTTTGAATTTGAAGTTGGAGCCAATTTTGAAATTTGAATTTTGGGCTCCAATCCTCTAGTGCTTGCCTTTCCTCCAAGTCCCTCCTTTGAGGTGCCAACTTGGTTTCATTTTCCCTCCAAAAATGCTCTTCCTTGCATTCCAAGCTTGTCCAAGGGTTGTGGGCCCACGTGGGACCCCCCTACACATGAAGACACACAACTAGTCAAAAATGACCAAAATACCCTTGGTTACTTAAAATGCAAGTAATTAAGCTAATATTCTCTAAACTAATTCCAATAAGCATGCGCAATAAAATATCTCAATAATGATCAAATATAGCAAATAAACCACACTAATTAAGCTCAATTGCACATGCTTAGAGGGATAAATTTTGGTCCAATCACTACACAAGGTCATTTTTTATTGAGCTCAGGTGGGCATGTGGGGCAATTAACACCATGATGCCCACCCTAATCACGTTGTTTGACACGTAATGGGGACTGTCTAGTCATACCCCACTTCATGCACCGTGGCATTCAAACGGACCGTCATCATCTAATTCACGTGCCACGTCAGATGACACACCATCAAGTTGGTTGAATCACCATCATCTCACTGATTTTCCACATTGTAGACAAGTTCCAGCCATCAAACACACCATCCTCCATGTTTCTAGCCATGTCATGCTAGCTGCTGACGTGTCAAACTATGTGGCCTTTGACTCATGATGGACGGTCGTGGGGCATTTGTTGGTGTTACTTACTTCATACTACTGTCTCTTCACATTAAACATAGTTTAGTCATAGGTTCAGAGACATCAAAGAAAACCTTAGCCAAAAATGTCACACCTTCTTCACTCTCTAGCTTTATCTTCTACTTCTTCTTCACTCACCACACCATGTTCATTCCACACTTTCCATCCAATCAAGTTCCTTTCTTTTCCCTCTTCTTCAACTTCCAACACAAGACCTTTCTCTATCAAATGCCGCCAATCTGAATACTTCCAACAACAACAACAACCACAACCACCAAGCTTCACCAAACCCATCAGAAATGCCAACGGAAACAACGATTCAGGTATATCAACTTATGTACTACTATAACTCTTATATATCCTTATCCACTTCACTTCACTAAACCCTGTTTGGTTTTATAGACAAATAAATAGTATGATATTTTGTTTAGTGAGTTGAAGTTATGCACACTGATGTTGAGTGTGATGGACTTGTGGGGTTGATGAAAGTTTGGATTTTTAGTGTTGTGATGACCTTGTTTGCTTATTTGCTTGTTGGTTTGATTAGTTGGAGCTGTGCCGCCTAGGGTTTATGTGGGCCACTCGGTTTACAAAGGCAAGGCTGCTCTTACTGTCACCCCCAGGCCTCCTGAATTTGCCTCATTGGAGGTATGTTTGCTTTTGGCATTTGCGTCTCTAAATTTAGAATGTATATAAGACCTAGTTGATTTTTTTCGAGATATTAAGGAAGCAAAATAGGTTAGTTAACTATGACATATTTGATATTGTTTCCAAGTGTCTGTTAATTTATAGTTCAAATGAACTAGTTTAAGGGGAAAAAATAGGTGAATCAATTTACAAGTGACTTATTTTGCTTTTTTAGGATTTTCCAAAAGAGTTAACTAGATCTTATATTTAAGACCCAGAGGAAGTAACATATAATCTAATCTATCTTATCTTTAGAAAGTTAAGTTAGATACTTATAAATTAATTTGCCTGAGTTTTTTCAATGAACTGGTTTATTTGACATATAAGATAACATAGTAAGCAAAGTATATGATTAAATAGCTTAATTAACTCACTTATTTTCTTCATAAAAAGTCAATTGAGTGTTGAGTATAATATTAAGGAATGAGGAAGTAGTTTCTATGTTCCAATGGTGCTGGACTTTATATATTGCATTGTGATGGAGTGTTTAATCTCTTCATTGTGCAGTCAGGGGCATTCAAAGTATCTCGGGAAGGTTATGTGCTGCTTCAGTTTGCTCCTGCTGTTGGTATGCGCCAGTATGATTGGAATAGAAAGCAGGTGACATATATATACTTCATTTGTATTTTGTGGAAATATATGGTGCAAGACCAATTTCAGATTTTACTATTCAGTTGAAAATATGCTTTTGTATGTTATATCTTGTAAAAAGATATGCTGGTGCTGGAGGAAATTGATGGTAAATACTTTGCAATGGTAAGAAATGAAGTGGCACATTTTAGTTTCGGCAATCATTGAATCCGGCAAAGAGACATGAAATGGTTCTACATAGTTCTTAAATTAGAATCCTAGTGCTAGTCGACAATGATGAGGTCTAGATTAGTAACTTGACATTTCTATTAGATTATGCAATTATATGTATGTTTAAGTTCAATGAAATGAGATACTTGTTAGACTAGTCCTTGAATTAGCCTTAGCTTAGTCAAGGCAAAATAAGGTTCAATATTTTGTGTGTATGAATAATATTAAGAATAATTTTCCACCAATATGTTCTTTTCTTAGTCGGTCTAATTTCCATGTTAAATGACTTGATTGCTTTGAGATAAATGATTATGCGTACCTTTTGAAAAGTAAGGTGATAAATCCAGCTTTCTTGAATGTAGGTATTCTCTCTGTCAGTGAGTGAAATGGGAAATATTATTAGCCTTGGTGCAAGGGATTCGTGTGAATTTTTTCACGATCCATTCAAGGGGAAGAGGTAATTTATATCCATTCCTTTCAAAGTTTTAACTATTACTATTATAATCAACATCAATCAGTATCAGTATTCAGTACACTTTCAAAAACTACAGGACCCCATATTATTCATAAGTCCTGAATAATATGACTTATACCTTAAACTCCATCGAGATTTAGTTTTTGATCAGGTTCAATGGCATTGAGTGATCCATGTTGCTGTTGTTGCAATCCGTAGGATCCTCATTTAGTTGATTCAAAAAATCTTTGGGAGAAAACTGGTGTCTCTTCAAACCATGGATCAAATAACATCATCTGTTGCATTCTTCTATGCTTATGGACTTGCGAAGTCATTGCACACATTAGATGGATTTATTTGTTCCCTGTTGATAGATAACTAATGACTACTTTTGTACTATTGCTACATTTTTAACATGTCTTGTTTTGCAGTGATGAAGGTCAAGTCAGAAAAGTTTTGAAGGTGGAGCCACTTCCAGATGGTTCTGGTCACTTTTTTAACCTAAGTAATCCCCCTTTTCATAAACTTCTGTTGCTATCATGTCATTTTATTCATTTTCTCTTCCATCCTGCAGTTATATAAAGGCGATTAGTCCAAAAGAATAACTTATCTGACCTTGCTTTTGGTGCCAATTATGAAGGTGTTCAAAACAAGATTGAGAACGTGGATGAAAGCATCTATATCCCTATTACAAAAGCGGAGCTATCAGTTTTCAGCTCAATTTTCAATGTATGATCTCTCTCTCTCCCCCTCCTTCCCTTCCCTGCACCTCCCTTTCTCCCAAGAAAAAATATATAAATAAATAAAAGACATAATCACAAAAGCCAACATGTGTGATGTTTATCCATTTTAATGAATGCTTGTCATACCAAAGAGATAGTCGTCTAGATATGCTAGTTTGAAAGCTATAAAGCTTATAGCTAGATTTCCTGGTGGGGGTGTCGTATGGACAACCTATACTATACATGTCATAAGAAAGAGATGCATGGCTGCATTTTATTTTCATGATGATGTAGCACCTTGGAATAGGCTTCTTAAATATGTGGAATTTTAGATTTTTTAAGTTTAGTAATGGAATAAATTCTATACTTCAAATGGAACCATGAAGATATGTGGAAGGGAAAATGAAAGAAAACATCAGTCTCCAACAAGAATCTTTCTCTATGAATTTATCTGTCTTGTTATGATTGTAAATGTACTGTATTTTCTACATGCAGTTCATCCTGCCATACCTTCTAGGGTGGCATGCATTTGCAAATTCCATAAAACCTGAGGATCAAAGCAGATCCGCCAATCCAAGATATGGAGGAGACTTTGAATGGAGCAGATAGTTAATAGACTGCTGAAGAGTGTTAGGGGTTGTTCAACTTTGTTTTTTTAATACTTTTATCCTGTTAGTTATTAGAAATTTTCTGATTTGAGATAGTAGTGTGCCTTTATCTTTTACTGGTTTAATTATTTTGTGAAGAACACGTGCGGTTTGCATTTGTAGTATTTAGTCATATATAATCTCCCCAATCTTTTTGACTTTTTTAGTGGAAGTTAACGAAGCAATTTAGACCATTAAATTATAATGGGCGAAGGCGCAAAAATGATACATAACTATTGGTCAAGGAACAAAAATAGTATATAACTATTCCAAGATACAAAAATGATATCCAACTTTTACCATGTGATCAAAAATGATATTTTTGCTAATATGAAAATAATATTAGACATGAAAAGTCTAAAATGCCCTCATAAATTAATCGCCACCCGGTAAAAATTTATTTAATTATAAGGTCATTTTAGACATTTCATGTCTAATATTATTGTCATATTAGTGAAAATATCATTTTTGATCACATGGTAAAAGTTTGATATCATTTTTGTACCTCGGAATAGTTATGTACTATTTTTGTTCTTTTACCAATAGTTATGTAACATTTTTGGGCTTTCGCCCAATTATAATATATGTCACAACCAATTAGATTATATGATAGTTTATAAGTAAATAAATTAGTTTTGAGGGGGAAAATAATTCTAAACATTTTAAAGTAATTATGTTTGCACCCTGCATTTCTCTATGTAAGAGATTTTATAATTAGGATAGGTGAGTGGCTAAAGGCTGTCACATACACTCAAATTTCAAGTCAGCATTTGCAACTATCGTATTCAACATACATTCATGATGGGGCAGCGGGTGGTGGTGCAAGTGGCCTAATATATAGGGAATAACTAATTTGGGGTGATGGGCAGCCTCACCTCTTCATATCTGGACCATCTATTTTTTTTTTCAATTTTCATAAAAATATTTTAATGGGTGTAGAATCTAAATCTAAAACAAAGATAATATCTTGATTATGATGTTTTGATTTAAAATTTTTTAAATGGACTATCAGGTCTAAACAAACTCATACCAGTTGCCCTTGACAGCCTATTAGAATCTTGGTTTGATATAATCAACATTGTCAGTTTTGAAGGGCACATGGCTTTTCTTATTCAGAATGAATTGAAAGATATCATGAGTTAAATGATTTTTAACGTTAAACAAAACAAACACAATTGAGAATCCTCATCTATCTTAGTGGGTACCGCTGTTCCTAACTTTGCTCCATAGTCAACACACAACAATGATTTACTTAGTTCCCCACCTTTTAAGCTATCTTAAATTAATTAAGGTCTTTCCTTGTAATCATGTTTAAGTAAATACCACAAGAACGTGGTTAGTATGTTTCCACTAGATTCCCTCTTCACTTTCTCCTCATTTAATATTTCAACCATTAAATTTATATTCAATAAAAAACCATTAAATTTATATAATATAAGTAATATAATATTTGATTATGAAATGCCTTTGTTATGTGTTACAATATAATATAAGTAATATTATATTATATAAGTAATATAATATATGTTCTCTTTACCAATAAAATTTTTAATCTGGATTTTCTTGAATTATATCACTTAAGAGTAATCAAAGTTAAAATATTTATGCATCGTGAAATTTCATTATGTTTCAATTTTATTGGATGTCCCGAAGGGACAAAATTTTCATTATGTTAATATTTCTTAAAGTTAACAATGTGCATATTGTAATATTCAAAGTTTTACAATACAACAAATTAAAGTATTAATATAATATTGGTAAATTTAACTGTTTTGAAAAAAAAAAAATTTGTCCTTATTTCTAAGCTTCCAATTCAAGGGGTTTGAGCAGTGAGAAGTAAACAGTCAACAAGTGGTTGCTTTAACCTCTGACACGTGTACCAGTAACATACGTGGCACTTCAAGGAAGCCCCAACAAAAACCAGAAATAACGAACAAAATCCCAAACCAAAAGTCCAAAACACACACACACACACAATCTTTCATCTACTTACACTCCCAGATTGTGAGGTACAATCTTTCATTTACCCCCTCTTTGTTTATGCATTAGAGTCATTGCATGCTGCAATTTGACCCATAGTGAGAATATATATTATGGATTTTTTGTTTTTTTTGTTAAACATTGAATCACAATTATAAAATCTGATAGGCCTAACATATAAATGAGAACAATTTCGAACTAAGGAGTTTTTAGGACTATCATTTCCACACTAATGGTTAATACTATGATAATTTTATTGAAAAGTACAACTAGTTACATAATTTTGCTTCAGAGTCACTTATGGAGCAAGAACAGGAGAGCAGATTCAGTGAAAATGCTAAGCACTTAAGTTATGATGACTACTTTGAAACTATCCAAGCTCGGAAGAAATTAGATCCAGCTTTACAGGAGATATTGACAGATGCATTTGCTAAAATTCCTGTTTCTTCTTTCCCTGGAGTTCCTGGAGGAAAAGGTAGGAAAATATTAACAGTATTATTTTTATTAGTTCTTACAGTTTAGTTTGATCAAATTTTGGTTTTAATCCTTGTTACTTTAAGAGCTGTAATATTTTTTTCTGCCCCTATAGTTTACAATAGACTTTGGATTCAGTTTAAAAGTTAATACAGTTGAGTATTGTGAACAGTAGTTTTGGTTATGGTTCGTGTACTTTTAACAAGTTTTGAGTTTAATGCTTATTCGGCTATACTCTTGTTTTGACCAATCCTATTTGGCTATACTTAACGGCTATAATTAAAGTTAAATTAAATTGATGCCAATGAAGTCAAACCAAGTTCTTATAAAATTATAGACAAAAAACCATAATTTGATATCATAGTGACCAAAACCAAAATTCAATCTAATTTTATAATGACTAACAATGCTATTAGACGAAAATATTATTATATTATCCTTCTGGATCTAAATATAAGATTACATATAAGATTTCTTTGACTTTTTTATGGAAATTAAGAAAGCAAATTATATCATTGAATTATAAAATATGTAGTATGTAATTAGATGATAGTTTATAAGTAAAATAAGTTTGTTTTAAGAGAAAATTAACTAAATGCAATTTAAAGGGATAAATTTTACATCCTTAATTTCTCCAAAAAGTCAAAGTGGTCTTATAATTAAGACTAGAGGGAGTAGTATATACTACTCCCTCCGGTCCTAAATATAGGACCTAGTTGACTTTTTTGAAAAATCCTAAAAAAAAGCAAAATAAGTTAATTATAAATTGATTTACCTAATTTTTTCTCTTACACTAGTTTATTTTACCTATAAGCTAATGTATAATCTAAAAAGATATCAAATATGTCATGATTTAATAACCTATTTTGCAACCTTGATCTCTCCAAAAAAAAAAGTCAATTAGGTTCTTATATTTAGGACCGGAGGTAGTACTATGCATTTCATGATCTCCATGTCTTGTGTGGTTAATGTGAGTCAGTAACCTGTAACGTTATTTCTTTGATTAGTGGTTGAAATACCAGCAGACACATTGGTTGGTGAGGCAGTAAGGATTCTATCTGATCGCAACATATTATCAGCACCAGTGAGAGATTCAGAAGCAGAAACTAGTTCAGATTGGAGGAGCAGGTACATTGGCATAATAGACTATTCTGCTATTATCCTATGGGTGATGGATAGTGCAGAAACTGCAGCAGCCACCTTATCAGTTGGCACAGCGACAGCAGCGGGAATTGGCGCCGGAGCTGTAGGTGCTCTTGGGGCAATGGCAGTGGGAATGGCCGGCCCTGCTGCTGTCGCCGGGTTAGCAGCCGCTGCAGTTGGTGCTTCAGTCGCTGGTGGTGTTGCTGCTGACAATGTAGCTGGTAAAGATGGCCCTGAAGCTGCTGATAATCTTGGTCAAGACTTCTACAGAGTAATACTGAGAGAAGAACCCTTCAAGTCAACAACGGTAAGCTTGATGTGTCTTCTGGACAACAACAACAACAATAAAGTCTTATCCCAACTATTTGGGGTCGACTTTGATGTGTCTTCTGAACAAAGATGAAAATTTTGTATCCTTTTGATGTGATTGTTTTCCTTTTGATTCTTGACATAATATTATTTGAGAAAGATGCAATTGAAGTTAGGATGCCTACTTAATAATAATGATAATGTTCTAATTGATATCTGATTACTCAGCAAACAAATATTGACTTTCAGAAAGAATTCCTTCACATGTCATGGGACTAGAAAGGAACCTATTTGCAAATTATGAAATCATCGCCTGTGTTCTTTTGACTTTGTTTGTAGGCTATCTCCACATTGTGAAAAGTAAAGGCTTATACTTTTATTTGTTTTGATTTCTGGTTTCAGGTGCGATCGATTGTGAAAACATATCGATGGGCTCCTTTTGTTCCTGTTTCAAGAGATAGCAATATGTTGTCTGTTTTGCTTCTTCTCTCAAAATATAGGTTGAGGAACGTGCCTGTGATAGAACCAGGCAAGCTTGACCTTGTGAACTACATTACTCAGTCTGCAGTTGTTGAAGGTCTTGTGGGATGCCAAGGAAGAGATTGGTTTGACTGCATCGCTGCTAGACCTATAACTGATCTAGGACTTCCTTATATGTCCTCTGATGAGGTGAGAATCAAAGTTTATATATACCCCCTCAGGTCCTTAAGATAAGAGCTATATAACGGTAAGGTTGTTATCATGTGATTTTTAGACTCTTAGACTTAAAGTTTATATCTAAGAAACTTTCTTTCCATTCACGGGTAAGGTTGTATACATCTACGCCTCCTCAAACACCATTTAGTGGTAGCCTTGTGTATTGGCTCGCTTTTAAAAGAAATTAGTTAAATTAGTTGTTAGTAAAACTCGCGTGTTAATTTTTCTAAGATACCATTTTTACTCATCATTTGCATGGGAATTACCCTTTACAAGAAATCCCCATGTTTTGTGCATTCAATTGGGATGGTTTGGAGAAAAGTTATATATTTGGGAGACTATCAAATAAGTTCTTATATTTAGGAGCAAAGTAACCCCCTAACTAGCTCGGAGGGAGTAATTCTGACTTACCAAAATTGAAGGTCTAAGAAGCTTCTTGTATCTTCCCAAACAGGTTATCAGCATCCAGAGGGATGACTTGATTCTTGAAGCTTTCAAGAAAATGAAGGATCATAAAATTGGAGGTCTTCCAGTAGTAGTAGAGGGACCAAACAAGAAAATTGTGGGGAATGTAAGCACAAGGGATATCAGATACTTGCTGCTGAAGCCTGAGCTTTTCTCCAATTTCAGGTAACACAAAAAGACAATCATATATGCTAAAATATCCCTATCATCAGAGGACATGTCAATATAGATAAAATTTAATTCAATTTTTGTACAGGAAGCTAACTGTGATGGATTTCATAAACACAATATCCCCAGAAACTGAAAAAACCAACAAGCCTATAACATGCAATCTTGATGCTTCACTGGGAGATGTCATCCACACCCTTGCTTCTCAACATGTGCACAGGATATACGCCGTAGGTGGCGAGGGCGAGGTAACCGGGGTCATTACGCTGAGAGATGTGATCTCTTGCTTCATCTCAGAACCTCCTTATCATTCTGATGATTACTTTGGATTTGCTGTGGAAGAGCTGTTGAATAGCCAGTGACTACTTTCTAATGAAATGTAGTAAAATCTGTTTCAGCTTCATAGAAAAAACAATGCAGTCATAATTTGGGTTTAATATGTAATTCTCATGCCACTTTCTATCAAGAGTCCACAGCTATAAACACAAAGGTCATCATTTAATACTTTATCACTGATCATCAGAATGTACAAGTCTTGAATATGATTACAAAATGGATGCTTCATCCAACTGATCAGATAGATACCCATAAGGCCAAAACTATGCAACTCACGCTAGGCTGCAAGGTTTATAGACTCTATTATGGTCGGGTTGAACAACTAGAGAACTGTTGATGGGAACAGTTATATAAGGATTATATGATCACTTTTGACTATTTTTTTTTTGGAAGTTAGGGGAGTAAATTATAACATGTGACATGTAATTAGATTATAGGGTATTTTTTTTAATAAAAATTTTAAGAAGGGGTTTGGGCTCAACCCAATCCAAGGGCAGGGCACCTAACTCATGATCCATTGGGCTCTGTCCCTGTAGGCTCTGGAGCATGATCAGCAAGCTCTTTCTGGTTGTCCACATAGGTAGGTTACTCCCAGCTTCACTTAGCTACGGAGATGTCTCCCCATGCGCCGCGATGGAGACACAACAAAGTGTCACTCCCCAGGATCAAACTTGCGACGTGGTGGTCAACGAGACGCTCATTGTTCAATCCCTTTGTCACTGAACCCACGGATGATGATATAAAACAATGTTATTTTATAAGTAGATTAAATTAGTTTTGAAAAAAAAAGAACTAGAAAATTAATGTGATTAATTTTGTATACTTAATTTGTCAAAATGATGTTATAATTAGCAAAAGAAGAAATATTAGATAAGAGAAGATGAACAAAGTTAGTGCTTGATATGTTTTCAAGGTGTGGACAATATTTTTCTTCATATTTAACCCGTCTGCACATTTTCTATAGTGTGTAAGTCATAAAGAGACTCGTATTGTAATAGCTAGTACTAACTCTACAAATCAATTGGTCTGGTTTGGTTTTTTTTTTATTGGTATTGTCTTCTTTGTTCTATTTTCCTTTCTTTCAGATTAATTAAAAAAAAAAGCATATTGTTGAACATTATGGGAGCGTGGTGTAGATAGGGATGAATCATGAATCTGCCTATTGTTTCACTTGCAAGTGTGGTAATAAGTTATAGCAAAACTATAATGATTTGAAGGTAGATTATTAAAAAGGACAAAAATTAGCATTTCACGCTTTTATAATATTCTGATGATTTCTAAGAATGAGAACTGAGTGCTGGAATATATTTCCTCAGATAATATTAAGTTCCATGAGCATTTTTTTTCTTGACCAATGAGATTAAACAAAAGCAGAATCCCACAAACATTCTTTGTGGCCATTTCAGCACTTCCTTCTTTCTCCAATCTGAAATTAAATGAAGATTGGAAAAAAGAAAAGTTAATACTCCTGTGATCCTGTCACAAATGTAGGGTGTGGGCTATAGTAGAAACTAAATTATGTCCTGCATTTAGACAAGAATTATTACTTATAGTTTGATCAAATTTTGGTTTTTACCCCTAAAACTTCAAATCTTGGTTAGACTGTCTTAGTTTAATGACATCAACTCAAAGTCAATGCTCTTAAAAATAGAAACCAAAACTAAAATTGTTAAAAGTTTGGAGGCTATAACCAGATTTTGTTCCTATACTTTTATTAAGTTTTAATATTGATTCCTACAAAATGTTGATGTCTTTAAAATTAGATCAATTCATTATAAAGCTACAAGGACCAAAAAGTCATGATTTCAAACTACAAAGACGAAAATCAAAATTTGATCATTTTATAAAGACTAAAGATAGTGTTAACACAATTGTTTGGAAGAAAACTATGAATGCTTTATAACTTGTGTGTGATTTATTACCGTTAAATGATCCCTCAATGACCCATTTGAGAATTGTTCACAAACAAGAAAAAGTGTGCTTGTTGGCTGACGTTGATCCTGTGAAGCTACTAGCCTACTAGGCAGTGGCCAATAACACTTACCAAATGCCTATGCCTATGCCTATGCCTTAAGTTAGAGAGCACCTCAATGTGGTTTTGGGTCACATTCTTGTAAATTATCTTTACACAGTTAATTAGGACCACAGACCCATCTAGGATCCACCCTTTATATTGCTGCAATAATGCACAGAAAGCATATAGCCAAGGTTGTTAAACTCGTGAGTTTAAGTAAACTCGTGGAGACAAGGTAAACTCGGATCGGTAGACTCGAATCGTAAACTCGTAAGAGTTTACATTTATCAAAAAACATATATTTCTTTTATATAATTAAATAAAAATACAAAAAATAATAATAAATTGACTTGAATTTATTTTAAATGCAAATAGTAGATTTAAATATATCAATATTTTATTATATCAACCTCAATAGATATATTTTCATGGAACACATATTTAAATTCATTGAATTTTTTCAATTAAAAATAATTAAAATGAGTTCAGAGCAAGTTAACACAATTTTCTATAAGTTAGAAACGTAAAAACGGTGAATTCACAATGTAAACATGTAAGTTTCTACTGAATTTTGAAAGACCAAAAATTTGGGTGACTCGTGACACGTTTTGTTTAGGTAGTGTCGTAAAAACGGTAAAATCGGAGAGTCAACTCGCGAGTTTGACAACAATGCATATAGCATTAAAATTTAATATGTTGGGTCCCATCTTATTTAGCACGTTTTTTTATTATTCTTTACCTTTCCCTCTGATCCTTCCCCTATCAGATTTGATGGGTCAAAATTGTTTGTTGCCTCCTCTATTTCCTCCAATGTGAAGATTCTGTATGGTTGAAGTCCAATTGCTGCAAGCCTAGTTGTCTGAGGAACTCGTCCTATAAACATTGAAAAACAACATATTGATACTCTGGCCCCATTCATTTTATAAGCCACTTTTGACTAATTTACACATACATGAAAAATAGTTAAAAGCATATTACCAAAAAATAAAATAGTTAGAAGCATTGAATTTGTCGTGATATTTCAGTGATTTTTAATAACATCCTTACATACTACATTAAATTTCAACATCATATTATTGTTTAACTTTTTCACTTCCCTTGAAAATATATTTAATGTTCATTGGAACTATCGAAACATTTGATAAAAAAGACTAAAAATACCCTTCACCAACAAAGAGACCAAAGGGTAAAGGTGTAAAAATATACATGGTAAATTGTAAAAGATTTTGATAAAAAAAAAATTGTAAAAAGGGCAACCAGTGTCATGGTAATTTTGAAGGTGCAATAATATAAATGGTAAATCAAAATGGAGCACCCCATCATCTTTTTCCTCCACTCTTATGGTGCTGGGTGTTTTTTTTTTCAATTTGTCATGTATATTTTTGCACCTTTTACAATTTACCATGTTTATTTTTTCCCCATTTTGATTTACCATGTATATATTTGCACCATCAAAATACTATGACGTTGGATGCCCCTTTTACAATTTACGATATATATATATTTGCACCTTCATCTAAAAACTAAAAATACCTTCTAGAAGCATAAGTGTGTATTCAATACAATCATGAGTTACATGTTTGATTTCACATCAAAAATCACCAAGATCTTTAAGACAGGACAAAAATGGACACACAACAGGTAAATTGGAAAAGTTATGTCTGAGACTGAAAGTGGACAGTATTCATCATTGAGTGTAAATCAGATCATAAAAGAAAAAATAAGATCCAAAAAGGTAGCTTACTTGTATCAGTATTTGGTCTTAATGATGCATGTATAGGGGATTTATCAGCAACAGATCTGTCTAAGTAATTATCAGCTCTTTCTGTTTTGGTCATCCTCAAGCTGAGAAGAATTATAAGAGCTAAAACCATTGAAAGTCCTACAGACCCACCAATTATACCAAGTATAAAGCCTAATCTCATATCTGAATCATTCTGGCTTCCTTCAATAGGCTTTACAGCCAAAGCTTCCTCCTTCTTACAATATGACTTTGCATGTTGATCTTTTGAGCCACTTATGGATAAGCAATTCCCATAATACAAAACCGTGTGATTTAGGACTTTGAGGTTGACACAAAGCAAGAAGGCAATCTCCCCACCAAAAGATTGTTTGATATATCTTCAAGGGTCAGAGAAGAACCACATCTAATGTTCATTGGAAGAGAGCCACTTAATTTGTTGTATGCCACATTCACATACTGAATGGAAGGAAGAGAGAACAAAGAAAGATGAAATGTTTCCAGAAACTTCATTGGAAGAAATATCAAGTTTTTGCAGCCTGCCAAACTGATTAAACTTAGAAGGAAATACAGATCTCAATGAATTGTTTTTCAATACTAAGCTTACAAGATTACTGCCTAATGAAGGGAATTCAGGACCTAGTTTGTTGTTTCCTAGATTTAGTTCTTCAAGAGAAGTCAATCTTTTAAGATCTGGGATATTTCCATTGAAAAAATTATCAGACAAAACTAGACTCCTGAGACTTGTGATGGAAGCTACTGAATGTGGGATCTCACCATGAATGGAATTTGAGCTCAAGTTCAGAACTTGAAGAGACAAAAACCTATTGATCTTGGGTGGTAATGGACCCCACAAGCCCAATGAAACTAATGAAAGCACTTTCAAATTTGGAAGCTTTGTCAAGACAGTGAAGAAAGAGTCCATGGAAAAGCTTCCTGAAAGAGAGGTGGTTTTGTTTCCAATGATTGTTAATTCTGTAACATGAGTGTTAGAGCAAACAATCTGGAGAGAAGGTGAATAAGGAAGATAACAGAAATTAGTCCACTTGTTCAATCCTTGAAGAGCCTCCTTGAAGAGCCTGAGGATATTCAAGAATTTTCTGAACTTGGAATAGAATTCTACTCTCACTTTGAATTATTAAAAACGTTATAAAAACGTTATAGTTAATTAAATTAAAACTTGAACCATTTAAATAAATATGAATTATTATATAAAAAATGAAAATAAATTATCCTCATTAAAATGAGAAACAGAATAATAAGAAGAAGGTGTGGTCATACAAAAAATGTAACTTGATGTAAATAAAATTTAAATTCGCAACACTTTGATATCAAGCTTTATAAATGGTATCAAATGTTATGAATGAAATGCAAACCGTTAAGCGAAAAATTTCAAATGGTATCAAACACGATTTCAATTTGTATATTAGCACATGTATTTCATTGAAAATAAAAACACTTCATGCATTGCATGGGGTAAAATCTTGTTACACATATTAAAAGGATGTTCCATAATCCATACTTTAAACCCTTACTCTATAATCTCATAACCTTGTACTTTCAACCATCGACAGATGAACCACCGACAGACGAACCATCGATCGGCGAAGGAGTTGGGGCAAGCAAAATGTCTAGACGTATCTCCACGTTTCTCAAACGCTTATCTATACGTTCTACCCTCTCCAAAATATTACTCTGCGCCACAAAGATATCGTGAAATTTGCAAAAATTTAGATATGTCATTAAATCAGTCTAAACTCCTTTAAATATTTATTTTAAAATGTCATGGCCCCACTTCTCAGACTTTTAATGAAGTTTAAGTTGATTTGTTTGAATGCAACTCTGATCTGAGTTCAACATAAACAAATATACCTAATTAAGACATTAATGGCCTTTCATTTATGTCTCGAATCACAAAACTTTATCTTCAAACTTTCAAAATTAAAATTTTTTTCGTTTTTCCTTAAAAAAAGATTAAGTGGAAGTTTTTGTCAAGTAGTATCGGCCGAACCCAAATGAATAAGCCCGTAGCATATATCCGTCGTTTAGTGTGCGGTTTGATTTGTGTATTCAGAAGTTTTTCTCAACCTCGCTCCAATAATGCTTCACATGGCCACACGCCTTTACACGATAGATTGACACGTGGACGGATGCCATTGGAGGCAAATGTAGCCTCGGTTTATTGAGCCTTTGGATTATTATACTTCCTCCGGTTTCTAATGTAAAAGTTAGCCACTAAAAATCCGCTTTTTAAGAAAACATTTGATTGTTAATTGGCTGTCTGCAATTAATATTTTTTTTCCATTTCTACCCTTATTTATGAGTAGTTGTATTAGGAGAGAGAGATATTACCACATATTGAAATAAGTGGAGAGAGAGCTAGATAATAAATGAGATAGAGAATAAATGGAGAGATAATGATGAAAATGAGCCAAATAAAAAAGGTGGAGAGAAAAGACTTGGAAGAAGATTGGTGTTTACATTCTCCAATACTCTCATTTGTTCCTTCATCCTTCCTCCAAATATCTCTCCACCCAAATTGATTAGGGGTAGAATTGGAAAACTTGCAATAAATGTTCAGACAAAGTAGGGTGAGCTTTTACATTAAGGACCAAAATCATTCAAATTTTAGACTCTTACATTAGAGACCGGAGGGAGTAATTGCTTATTGCACGCCAAGAATCTTTTTTGTAGGTTGGACATAGTGGAATTACTTGGTTTTGAAGTTTGTTTATTTTTCTTAAAAATAATATATTATTATCATCATCAAATTATACATACGATTATCTCTTCATCATAATTACTGTATCAAAAGTCGCCCATGCATGCACGTGCCCTTGTTGTTCTAATTCCTTTGTTTTCTTAAAAATATTATATTATATAAAAAAATTTTAATTCGGGTCATTCCTACAATTTCAATCAATCAAAAAAGCCTATTTGCCAAAAAATTACTACTAGCTTTATCTTATCTTGCATTATTGTAATGTTATTGGTAGACATGCAATCTTTTCTATAATTAAGAATTAACACACTGCATATGGCTTTTATGTTTTTTAATAATGTGGAGTTTTCAACCATAAAAATATGTGGGTGTGTCAAATAAACAAGTTTCACATTGAGAGTAACAGGATACAAGGATATATAATACACTTTGTGTCCTAATTCAAGTAAAATGGCTAAATAGGAGTGGGTCTTACGCACATAAGGTTGGATCATACCGTGAGACAAACGTAGTGGAAATCCGATGATTCGCCGCATTCTTTTCCTCCTTTAAAATTATTCTCTAAATTACTATGATTTGTTTAATCATGTGGAGAGTCATGTCCTATCTCATGGTTGGTCATTGTTTTTCGTATGTGCAACACTAACAAAAAGATAATGTAAATATATATATATATATATATATATATATATATATATATATATATATTATATCATGCTTTCTTGTTTGGCTTGAGAAAATAAACCTATAATGATCTCATCGCCTATAGTTTTTTTCCTTTTCTGTTTTATGCTTCACATAATCTGTCCTCTTATGTCTTCTTCAGCCTATCAAATACATATAGATGCATATTTATATTAACTTAGATTACGCTTAGATTGTATGCTCACTAATTCTGGTCTCCACGTGTTGTGATTAGTAATGTAAAAAAATATTCAAGAGTCCAATAAGACTGATGTTTGAAAACTGATTCAGTTCAATTAAGAAAATACTACTTACGAAAGGGCCTGAAAATACGTAAGAGTTTGAGAACAATTACACACACAGAGCCTCGATATTCTTTTCACGATTTCTTAATATTAAAAATGGAATTAATATAGTGTGTGGCTAATCTAATTAATTATGTGCTACAGTTAGTTGTTGGCGAAAGGAAATCATATCATAAAAGTGGGGAAATTAAGAAAAAGAGAGTACAATCCATAATTTATAGTGCATTATTATTATTATTACGCCGCTTGAAAATGCTAATTGTTCCTTTGTTTGTACTCGGTATTTATTAATAAAAGTACACAGTGTACGAACATAAAATTTCAAACAAATGGGTCAAAATTAAAACATATAATTAATTCAAATGACATAATTATCTCCTGTCATTTGTCAATGTAATCAAAACAGTAAAGGATAATATCATAATATTGCTCGCGTGGCACCATGATTCAAATTTTTTAGATAAATTGCAACAGTAATTATTATATATATATATTTGAATCTTAATCTATTTTCATCCTTTTTTCCTTTACTTTTTTTAATTTCACACTTTTTCAGACCACTACAAGATTTTCGTAGGTTTTTAATTATTATTTCAGGGCTGAGGCATGAATGAAAGATAGAAGAGCAATATTATAGAGAGGAGGCAATATCCTAGTAGTGCTTAAAAGTCATAATTAAGGTAAACAATGTGTCATCTCAATGATTATGGACTATATATACTTTAGATTAATTAACTATATTACAGCAAATGGAAAGCAAAAGCCGACACACACGGACATTCGCCCATCTGTGTAGTCTCATGACTCTCGTTGTCAATATATACATGTAGAAATATTAATTTTAAAAGTTTCAATATAATGTTATATTAAAAAATTATATTTATAAAATAATTAGAAAACTAATCCTTTAGTCAACATATTTTTGACTAAATTGCAATTCAATTCCTTTATTTGGAGTTGATATAACTCAATACCTATACTTTTGGACTCAATTATAGGTTAATTTTTTTTTAATTTTGACACATTGTATCGCGTTCTTTATATTTTTACTATTTTAAAATTTAGCTCTTAACTTTTCTTATAATACACAAGGATTAAATTATAATTAATTTTTTTTAAACCATGAGAATATAGTCACGACAAGTCAAAATTTAGGGGTTAAGTAACACCCCATCTAAAACACTAATTAGAAAATTAATATTCAAGTCACTATTATTCTGACTAATCGCCACATATATAGTCCATTTGTACTTAGATTTGATGCAACTTGATCCATATACTTTTAATTTGGTTGTGACGTAATTCCTGAATTTTGACATAATGTAACTCAGTCTCTATAGTATTTACCATTTTATAATCCAGTTCTTAATTTTCACTATAAAACTCAAGGATTAAACTATATGTAGCTAATTAAAACTAGGATTGATTGCAACAAGTCATCAATATTCAAGGGATAGGAACATTTGAGTTAAAATAATATATAAAAAATGAGTTGTGGCTAGTCAAAATTATACGGATCAAAAGATTATTTTTCAGTACTTATTTTTCAATAGTTGCATTATTTTTTAAGGGTGATATTAGTGTTACTTAAATCAAGGTAATTAAACGCGGCACGACAATCAGCTTGGTCTAGATAAAGGGTCACTGGGTTAATACATACTCCGAGTAAAGATCCGGTCCTAAATATAGGCCCTAATTGATTTTTTTTTTGGAGAGATTAAGGTTGTGAAATATGTTATTAAATGATGACATGTTTGATATATTTTTAGATGGGGAAAACTTACATCAAGTTACTTTCTCCAGGTTCTCAAGTTCTTTTAATATAGGAGTGACATGTGTCCTTTTATAACAACTTGGTTGTTATAAAAGGACACGTGTCACTCCTATATTAAAAGAACTTGAGAACCTGGATAAAGTAACTTGACCTAAGTAAGGTCCTTTTTAGATTATCCATTAGTTTATAGGTAAAATAAACTAGTTTAAGGGAAAAAATTAGGTAAATCAATTTATAATTAACTTATTTTGCTTTTTAAGGATTTTCTAGAAAAAGTCAATTAGGTCTTATATTTAGGATCAGAGAGAGTAAAAAATAATATGGGGAGGGGAACAATAAAGAATTTAACCTGTAGCCTAGCCCAATAAAGAATAAAAAATAACAAAAAATTAACAAAAACCATATAAATAACAATACGGGGAGTGGATTGCAAACATGAGTTGGCTCGCTGAACCGTCGAGTCTCACAGGTTGGCGAGTCAGAACTGGTTTGGTAGGTTGCACACCGTGTTAGTTTCCCCTTGTAAGATATTAATCCACTCATTATTCTCATGTCCACATGGCGAGTTTCGAGTTGACTCGTCACGACCAGGTTTTATTAGCATGGTGTTGATTATAAAATAAATGGGGGAATTACTTCCAATGTACTCCCTCTGTTCCTAAATATAAAATCACTTTTAAAAGTCAATTTATTATGATCATTTTTTAACTTTTCTCAATTATATCCCAAATTAACCCTAATAATGCTTAGTTACAATAACAAGTAAGAGAGAGAGAGTGAGGATAAAAATAGGGAAAAAGACAAATAAAGTCTTCTCAATTGGTAAAAGGAAAATTGAGAATAGTAAATTGTGGAAAGGATAAGTTGGGTCTTTGGAACCTAAAACACATTATCAAGTTATGAGAAAAGACGCAAATACCTTTATACACTTCCTCCTCCTCATTCTAAAATCTATGGTACGCCTTCTTCATTCTCCATCTTCTTCATTCTTCTTCATCTTCTCATTTCCTTCCATTCACTCCCCTCAACCTCATCATCATCATCATCATCATCAAAATCGACCACCCTCCTCCCTCTCTCTCACGTTCTTTCCCCGTACCTCGCTTTCCTTTGTCTTTTTCGATTTCGACGAGCTCAGCAGAGTGCACGGCGGCGAGGTTAGGGAACGATGGCGTTAAGCTAGAAGAACAGTGGGTAAGCTTCTTTCCTTCTATTCTCATTTTGTTCTTCTTCTTCATTTTCTCTTCCTCATTGCTCGTTTCTCACTAGCTTCCTCAAAGTGTGATGTGCGATTTCTATTATGCTCATTCCCCTCAACTTTGGAGAATATATTCAGCTCATAATTTCTTGGTTTGTGCTGCCAAATTTTTTTATCATATCCTGTTATGGTCAATCTTATATCTTCATGTGCTATTGCCTACCAAGTGTTTGATAAAATTCTTGTGAGAGTGTTTTTTAATGTTCAAGTGAGGAAGAAGATGAATTAGAAAAATGCTTTGAATCTTGCAAAACTAAGAGATATGAAATTTAGTTATGCATATTATTATCTGTATTTGATCTGTTTTTTAAAGTAATATATGGGGATATAGAGAGATATTGTTTCTCTTGTTTACTACTCCCTTCGTTCCTAAATATAGGACCTAGATGACTTTTTTGAAAAATCCTAAAAAAAGAAAAAAAATAAGTTAATTATAAATTGATTTACCTAATTTTGTCTCTTTAATATTAAATCATGATATAATGGATAATCTAAAAATATATCAAATATATCATGATTTAATAACATATTTCGCAACTTTAATATTTCAAAAAAAAGTCATCTATGTCCTATATTTAGGAACGGATGGAGTATAAATTAACATCTTTCGATTGGTTCTTGATATTCTTTAGTTTGCTAAATTAGTTGATACTGCTAGTCTATTTTGTGTTAGTTGATGATGATATCACTTGTGGGCAAGCTGTCATATGTTGATTATTAGTCTTTCTCTTTGAGATTAGTGGGTTTGTTATAAGGTTGTCAATATTGGTAAAGTTGTTATTGAGAAATTGGTGCTAAGAACTTTTGACTTCCTATTTCAGGAACTGTATGGTTATTTAATTATTGGCGTACTGTGTTAATGACATTTACTTGAGATTTGGCTGTATGTAGGACGACGTCTCCAAGTTCAGGTCTGACTTGATGCATTGGCTTATTACACACCCTCGGAACCTTGCAAAAGAAAAAACATTGGCGCTGCTTGATGGGCCTACACAATCAAAGAGGCGGGGGAATGCACAATGAGGATATTGACTGATGTAGCATTGTTAGGCCATTTTGCTAATAACTTTGATATTATGTGGGCTATCATGTAGTTAAAAAACATTACGTATGACCTTGATGTAGCATTATGTGTTGCCTTGATTTTTTGTACAAAATAATGGAGTCTTGTATTGTGGCCTCTTTGTAATCATATTTTGTTTGTTTTCTCAGATAACCATTGTTATGTAGTTGAGTTTTTGGTGAGTTTGTTTTTACAGTTTGGTCCAAGTGAACGTGGAATGGTTTAATCAATTACGCTTCCATTTTAACCACGGCATCGTCCAAAATACCCACACCAGCTTCCCCTTTAACCACGTTAACTTCCCTGAGTCTTTGGTGGGGTTGCCAGGTGCCTGTGCACGTGGATTGGTTTAATCAATTACGCTTCCATTTTAACCACTGCATCGTCCAAAATACCCATATCAGCTTCCCCTTTAACCACGTTAACGTCCCTGAGTCTTTGGTGGGCTTGCTAGGTGCCAGTGGACGTGGAATGGTTTAACCAATTAAGCTTCCATTTTAACCACGGCATCGTGCATAATAACCATAGCAACTTCCCATTTAACCATGTTTACTTCCTCGGTTCTTTGGGGTTGCCAGGACCCTGAATATGTTCATTGTTAATCATCATCGGTATTTACCACTTATATATACATATTAACTATACTATCATCCCATTTAACCACAACAACGTCACTGAAGTTGTCACATCAAAATTTTCAACAATATGTAATCCAAAAATACATAAAAAACATGCAGTTCAGATATGTATGGTGTAATCAGCTACATCCAATGTTATAACTCCAAAAAATAGACATGGTTGTTTTCCAAAAAATACATATATGGGGTAATTAGTTACAATCAATGTTGCTTCTCCAAAAAAATCACCACAAAATGCATGAAACTTCAGATTGGGTTTGGATTCCGGCAAGACCTTCAGGTGTGACCAACTTCATTGCATCTTCCACAATGATAAATCTTCTTGTCTTGAAATTGCGACGCACGCCTCTTACTTTTAGGCCGCCCAGAAATTCGCCTGGTTTTAGGTGGATACAACAATGGAAGAAACGTGACGTCTTCCAACAACATGTAGCTGCTTAAGTCTGGCATGTCAATAGTTACAACATAGTTCTTTAACTTGATGTGTCATTTTTGCTTAAGTCCCTCCAATATGGAAGTAACAATATAGTTCTTTAACTTGATGTGCCATTTTTGCTTCCTTGTAACACGCCAAATAACCACGGTAACATGCGTATTAACCACCTTCACATGCATTTTAACCATAGAAACATGCATTTTTATTTCCAAAACCTAATCAATGCAAAAGTGAATGAACATCTACTTCATCATCTTCATTACATCTAAGTCCACCTGAACTTCTTCTTCCACCATTAAATTCCAGACAAGCTTTTAGGGTTATACAATACATATACATAATTGTTCTATTTCATACCCTAAAAGACACAATGACCAAACAAACTTAAAGAGAGTAGTTTTTCAATCTTCATCTTATATTAGCTTTTCTTTTGATCATGGATTATTATAGTCCGATCCTCAACAATTTTCAACCCAAAAAGGAAGAAGAAAACAAAGTTGTTGATGTGTAAATACTTCCTAAAATCCACCCAAGAAGGATAAATATCTTAGCTCCATCACCCAACGTCCACCGCCGTTAGCTCCGTCACCGTCACCGTTAGGGTTTTGTGTTCATTCTCTATTTCATTTTTGCTTTCTAGTGGTTGTGGGCATCGTGTTTTTTCTTTTTATTTAGTGTGGGGTTCATGTTTAGTTGTATTGTAATATATTAGATTAGTAAAGAACACTTTAGTCTTTTCCCCAAATGTGGTAATTTGTTTTAAGTTCAAATGACCCAACTTGTCATTTCCACAATTTACTCACTTCAATTGTCCTTTTTCTAATTGGGCAGACTTTATATGTCATTTTCCCATAAAAATATATAATTGAGATAAATTAGTAATAACATGTATAAATAAATAATTTAACTAACTTTCTTAATCTACTCAAATTAGAAAAAGTGATTTTATATTTATGATTTACAGATTACAGAAGTAGAATATTTAAAAAGGAATGGAGAACTAAGTTACGGAGGGAGAAGGAAGATTGACGGACACGTGTCAGGAAAATGGGAAGGTAGTGTCGTAGTGTATGGGAGTGCACCACTTATTACTGTGGGCGCTCGCTTACCCAAGAGAATCCAACGGTGCGCACGTGTTTGCAATATAAATAATGGTTGCCTCCCCCAAAACTCTAGTAAAGCAAATAAAGCAGTATATCACCAAAACAAGTTTAGATCAACTGGTAATATGTTAAATGTTAATGTTATTCGAATTTAATCTCATGTTTAAACTTTATGTAATGTAGACTAGTTGATTATTAGTAAGTATGGATGAATTTGGAGTAAAATAATATGGAATGGAATGGAATTAATAAATAAGGAGTACTATTCTTTCCAGTCCCTAATATAAGAGCTCAAAATTTGAATGATTTTGGTCCCTAATATAAGAGTTTATCTAATATTCTCTCCTCATTTAATGTGTTTTTTAATTTGTCTCTAACTCTCTTTCATATTTATTAATGCATATGTATTTCTCTCTTAAAAGTATCATAACCAGGGTTGCTGAGAGATGTGATCTCTTGCTTCATCTCAGAACCTCCTTATCATTCTGATGATTACTTTGGATTTGCTGTGGAAGAGCTGTTGAATAGCCAGTGACTACTTTCTATTGAAATGTAGTAAAATCTGTTTCAGCATCAGAGAAAAAACAATGCAGTCATAATTTGGGTTTAATATGTAATTCTCATGCAACTTTCTATCAAGAGTCCACAGCTATAAACACAAAGGTCATCATTTAATACTTTATCACTGATCATCAGAATGTACAAGTCTTGGATATGATCACAAATTAAAATGGATGCTTCATCCAACTGATCAGATAGATACCCATAAGGTCAAAACTATGCAACTCACGCTAGGCTGTAAGGTATATAGACTATTATGGTCGGGTTGAACAACTAGATGAACAACTAGAGAACTGTTGGTGGGAATAGTTCTAAGAAGGATTATATAATCACTTTTGACTTCTTTTTTAGAATTCAAGGAAGTAAATTAAACCATTAAATAATAACTTTTGTCTCATATAACTAGATTATATGTTAGATTATAAATAAATTAAATTAATTTTTGAGGAAAAAAGAACTATAAACAATTTAACGTGATGTATTTTGTATACTTAATTTCTCTAAAACATGTCAAAATATCTAGAAGATGAAGAAATTAAAGTACGTGCATGATATGTTTTCAACGTGTTGACATTTTAAGTCTGCAAATCAATTGGTCTGGTTTGGTTCTTTTATTGGTATTGTCTTCTTTGTTTTATTTTCCTTTCTTTGAGATAAATTAAAGAAAAGCATATTGTTGAACAGTATTGGGGTGTGGTGTAGATATGGATGAATCATGAATCTGCCTATGAGTGGAGAGGATCACGCAGGTTTCACTCAAAAATGCGGTAATAAGTTATAGCAAAACTATAATGATGATTTGAAGGTAGATTATTAAAAAGGACAAAAATTAGCATTTCACGCTTTTATAATATTCTGATGATTTCTAAGAATGAGAACTGAGTGCTGGAATATATTTCCTCAGATAATATTAAGTTCCATGAGCATTTTTTTCTTGACCAATGAGATTAAACAAAAGCAGATTCCCACAAATATATCTATATATATAATATGGAAGATCAATATATTCTGATGTAATTTGAAACTAAAGATCAGGAAAATAGAGAGAACATATCCATTGACACGCTTGGATGTTTCTGAATGTCTTTTAAAAAACAGCTGTCCCAATATATGCCATAATCTGGGGGTGTCCTAGTTTTGGGCATTATCCTGGTCAAATATATAATACAATATAAGGTTGCCATGTCGACTGACAAATACAAGTTGCCATGTTCTTATCATGCCCCAGCAATATGAAAACTCCGGCTATACATATAATCCTATTTCTCAATTTATTCTAATAAAAGAGTCTCACAATTAATTTAAAATTATGCAAGAAAATTATTCGTTGGTTTCTTAGGAAAACGTCTTTTTTTCAGGTTTGAATAAGTTGGATCTGAATAAGGTTAGTGTATCTCTTCAGTTCAAAAAGTTCTTACAAAATTTTGAACAGATAACCCTAAAAAAAGTCCTCACACTAGTAGTGGGAACTCACAATCCGAATCCATGTTAAAAGTCAACTTCTAATCCATTGGACCAACTATGCTAGCTTCTTAATATACACACTATAATTATTTGCAATGGAAATTCTGCAATGAAACTCTGGTAGGTAAGCACTATAATTTTTTAAGACAAAGTAAATTGGCATTTTCATCTAGTACCAAAACAAACAATTGATTATCTTATATTTGGAACTAAACGTTCTCTAATATTTTCCTTAATTATAACATATATTACACTTAATTGTATTATTATATTAGTTTGTAAGTAATTTCAGATAGTTTTTTTTAAAAAAAAACAAATATAAATACTTTAAAATTATGTATTTTGCATTTAAGCTATATTATACTCCCCTGTCCCATATTATAAGATGATTTATTTTTCTAATGATCTTGTCCTATAATGTATGTGAGGTGAGTTTGAGTTAGCTAGAATAATAAATGTCATTTTCTTTTTTTTTTCAAGGGTATCCCCACCGTGTGTCAAGTGGGACTAATTCCTCGTTGTTCTGAAGTTTTCCCATGTAGGGGGTAGACAATTGGCCTGTGAATTTGCTCCATTCACAAGGGCAAAGATCGAATCTCCAACCACTTACTTAAGGGACGAGAATACTTACCACTCACTCCAACCCGCCAAGTTATAAATGTCATTTTTCTAGCATTACTCATCTACTACACATAAGTATTATTTTTCTTAACTTATTTTAGCAAACTTTTGAAAACCCATGATTCACTTTAATAACCTTATAATATATGTATAGTTCATTTGATCCTTCACATTTATATCAAATCTCGTTTTATCCTTCAAGTTAAAAGAGTAAGTAGGTGCCAATTTGGTTTAATGGAATTGAGAATGAGAAATGGAAGTGTGAAATGGATGTGGTAATTTCCATATATGACATGACAGAAATGGAAGTGTGAAATGGATGTGGTAATTTCCATATATGACATGACAGGGCCACGAGTTTTCTCTTTTTATCTCACACTTTACAGGTCCCACAAACTTTACTTTCTCATTATTACTTAATTTACCTTTATTTTCCATCTTTTCCCTTTACATTCATTTCTATTTCCTTTTCCATCATCCAACAAAACTAGTCAATCATTTTTAAACCATATTCTTTTAGTTCATGTGCAAATATAGTATTTTCACTTTAGGGAAATAAAATTTAGATGTGAAAAGACTCTTATGCCCCTCATTGAATAAAAATTTAATGAGGTAGGAATGGGGCATAAGAATCTTTACACATCTCAATTTTATTTCCCTCAAGTGAAAATAATATATTTGCACATGAACCCAAGTTTGCACTATTTTTGCACCTTGCAAAACTTTATTATTGGAAACACAATTTTGGGTAAAGTGTAGTACTCCTATCATTTTTACACCCTCAATCTAACATAACAAATAAATATCTAAACAAGTAGAAAAATGGGTGGCTGATGATGGCATTTAAGTCCAAATATAAAAGAGAAGCTAGTTGGAAGGGCAAGTTGAAGGAAGGAGAAAAGAGTGTTTATGTGTGAGAGAAAGAGATGAAAAGAAAGTAAGATATAAATATCACACAATCTTTCTTCTTCTTTCTTCTTCTTCTTCATTGATTTCCTTTCTTTCATATTCAATTCAGTGAAACAGTCACTACTACTACTATTCCAAGATTCCTTCTTTTCCTTCCTCTTTCCTCTCCTCTGGTAACCTTTTCTTTCTTTAATATCATTCTCAATTTCAATTCTCTTATCACTTCCATTTCTTCAAACCCTAATTTTCATTTCCACTCTTTATCTTTGCTTTCCTAATCTTTTCACTTGTCTTGTTCTCGGATTCATGTAACTCTCTTCCTTGCTTTCATATTTTCATTTCTTTCAACAAATCAAACACACACACTGATTCTGAGTCTGTAATACTTGTTCTTTTCATTGATTCACTTCATGCTTCTTGATCTGCTGTTCTTGTGGTTTTTATTCATGTTCATGAAATGTAGAATCCTGCCTTTAGATTGATGTGTGAAACAAGATATGACTAGTTATGCTGTTAATTTAGATTGGTTTATTGAAGTGTGGTGTTTGAGAGATTGATTGATTGGTTGAATAGAATATGGTGAGCTAATGAAAGTGTGCTAGCTAGATTTGGTGAAGATTGTGTTGTTGTTGTTGTTGTTGTGGTTTAGGTGGTGAGAATGTCAACTCCTGCCAGGAAGAGATTGATGAGAGATTTTAAAAGGCTGCAGCAGGACCCTCCTGCTGGCATCAGTGGTGCTCCCCAGGAGAATAATATCTTGCTTTGGAATGCTGTCATCTTTGGGTATTAGTTACTATTATCACACTAATAATCTCAAAACAAGTAAATCGTTTTGTAGATGTGTATGTCAATGCTAACAATTGTTTTCTTGGTGGTTTTCCAGGCCAGATGACACCCCATGGGATGGAGGTACTGTCACATCTTCCATCTCATTTCATTGATACGATTTCTGGTCTTGTTTTGAAGGGTTGACTTGCCTCATCGGTAAGCTCGCTTGCCGTGGGGTCTGAGGTCATGGGTTTGAATTAGTCTCTCTGCATAAAGCAGAGGTGAGGCTGTCTAGTATATTCCCTTTCTCAATACCATCAAGAAGTGGGGATTAGAACTGGGTTGACCCTTTATGTGTTTTTAATGCAATTATGACGTAGTTCACTCACATTCAGATGGCTTGTGAAAATAGGGTCTAGTTTCACCCAAATTAACCATGCAACCTTATGAGGAAGGGATGCAGGTGTTAGGCATCCTCATAATTTTTCATTCCTCTTATTTTTTTTACAAGTATAAATTATTTTGAGTTGCTTAGTTTGTAACTGACTCGTGCACTTATAGTTGTGTTCACATGTAATGTCTGGATTTTGAAGGGTACCATGAAAATTTAAATTAATATTTGGACCGGTTGTTTAAACATCTCATCAAATTTTTACTTTATGATTGTCAATAACTTCAATACTTCATTATGTTTTTGGTTTTTAGGTTATTAATCATGCATAAGCACTTATATAAGTCAACAAAAACCTATTCACGTAGTATTACTTTCAAGTATTCTTTCACAGGTAAAATCTTAGATAAAAATGAAACCATACAATAGTAGAGCAAATTACTTCTATTTTCTCTGGAGGTTTTCTTAATAATATATTCAAAAGGCTGATGATTAGTGGGTCTATTCATCCTCATAAATAATTGATAAAGTTGAAAATAATTGTATGTCCAATTGTCTATAATCATGAATACTCCCTCCATTTCTAAATATAAGACTTAGCTGACCTTTTTCTTGGAGAGATTAAGGAAGCGAATTGAGCCACTTAATCATAATGTATTTTGTGTTACCTAAAAACGAGATTATATGATCACTTATAAATCAAATAAACTGGTTTAGAAAAAAAAATCAATCAAATATTTGAAAAGAGGTGGGATATGTTTTGTTGTGGTATCATCATATGAATTTATTTTATTGCTATATGCATATCTGAGTGATATAGGGCGAGCTTTAGAGGCTTCTGCCTTGTGACTTGGAGGTCACAGTTTTAAATCCTAAAAATAGCCTCTCCACTTGCCCCTGGGATTAATGTTGCATACATTAATCCCTCCCTAGTAGGAGTATTGTGCATTGGGAGGTTCTTTTTTTACTCATGTCTCAATGATAGAATTATTTAGGGAAGTCAAGAATCCTGAAGTGTGTTGATCTTGTGTTTGAACCTGTCTAATTAGTACAGTTCAAGGTGCGGCATGCATTCATAAGTTGGACCGTTATGTGTACTAATGTTGGTATCTGACATGTTAGAAGAACAAGACATGACATTGTATTTGCATGTTGGTGTTTCAAAGATCAAGGCCTGGTGTAGAGGTTTAGATGATGCTTTTTTTTTGCTGTTATTGCCATAATGGCGTTGTACGGTTCATGTAGTCATTCCATTTAGTGAGATAAGGTTTTGTTGTTGTCGTCGTCTCTAAAGGATAGGTGCATGTTTTATTTTGACAAATTGTTGCACATTTTAAAATTTACATGCTATTGTGAGTTATGACCTATAAATTCTATATGCTAATCCAACTTATGTTTTATTTTATTTCTGTCTTTTAGGCACGTTTAAATTGACTCTTCAGTTTTCAGAAGATTATCCCAATAAACCGCCTACAGTACGCTTTGTTTCTCGGATGTTCCATCCAAACAGTGAGTTGATATTTAGAGCTTGCTTTCCTTTATTCTTTCTGGGCGAAAATTTTGGGTGCCAAATTCTGTTTGGGGCTTGCTTAAGAAGTTCTGTTGGTTAATATCAAATTTAGAAACTTACAGTTCTAAGTCCTCCTTTCTCTGTTTTAGTATACGCGGATGGGAGCATATGTTTGGATATTTTACAGAATCAGTGGAGCCCAATTTATGATGTAGCTGCAATTCTTACTTCAATCCAGGTAAATTTATTTCACTTAACAGGAGTTGCTTCCAAATATGGTGCTGCTTGATTTACAAAGCTGTTTATCTTATATGCATCTTCCTGTTGTATCTGTATTTTAATTTTTTGAGGATGGGATACCCAATTAGAAGGAAAATAAGAACAAAATAATCGTAAAGATTATTCTTCTATGCAGCAACATATTGCTGGGCATGTTCATATTTCCAAGAAAGGGTACCTATTTCTTAAAAAATAAAATAAATTGTGCATGATATAGGTCAAAAGCCAATACCCCTGTCCCTGTGTTGTACACGGCATTTTTAATGCGTGAATTAGAATTTCAATTTGAATTGTCCAAAAATATTACCTTAATATTTTATAACTTGTTCAAGTTAGTAGGAGAATCAATTGTTCATATTCCAAAAACCACCATAAAATTTAAGTCGTAAGATTCTCTATAACTTTAGCTGTTTCTAAAAAAGTTGCCTTGTCTAAATAAGTTGCTCTGTTCAGCTCCACTCATCTTTGTCATTTCAAATATGACAAACTCCGACCTGCTAGCACTGCTTCTTTCAATTAATGCACTCTTGTGCAACTCTTTTATTTTTCTTGCTCGAGTCTTCTAGTCCCTTCTGTTTTAGCTTTGAGTTGTGATAATGTCCATGTCTACACTATCCATTTTTCTTCTCCTTATACGACGCGTTGTTGGCTTGTTGCTGAAGCGTGTAGTTACCAGGCATGTTTATATTTACTAGACTGAGTTCTCGGGCTAGTGCTTTAAATGTTGATATGGAGTTAATGGAACGACTTATTTTCTAAGTTCATAGGAAATGTGTTGTAATGGCTTCTAAAAACTTGATATCGAGAACAAGTCTTGCCCTCTCAAAAACATTCCATTTTTCACCGCCAAAAACACCTGGTTCAATTAGTAAAGGGTTGCACTAGCTTAAACAGGCGACCTGAGTTTGAGTTTTTGAGATGCAGCATTGTTAAATACTTTGTGGTAGAGGTTTTCTTCCCTTGTGGTCTAGCTTGAAACAATCTGGAATAATCTACACCCTGATAAATCCACCAAGTGAGACAGGTGTAGGAAACTATATGCTCCATGCAAAAAAAATCCATTTTTCTCCTATAAAGCTTTGGGAGAGCCATGGATTAGGGTCTATAATATCTCGTTCTGGTCCTGTGTGTCATAACATACACCTCTCTCTATGTTGTAGCTTTCTGATGCGGCCTTTTTTTTTCTTGGTGACATTCTTATGCGTTTTGAATTCTCATTTGAATGTAATTTTTTGTTATGTCTGTGATCTGTATAATGGCCTTGTTGCAGTCATTGCTGTGCGACCCAAACCCAAACTCACCAGCAAATTCAGAGGCTGCTCGGATGTTTAGTGAAAACAAGCGCGATTACAACAGAAAAGTCCGAGAGATTGTTGAGCAGAGTTGGACAGCCGATTGAATAATCCCGCCTCCAAGACTTGTATGGCAGTCAACAAGATTGTCAGGGGATCTCATATCTCATTAAATAACTGTGACTTGAAACTGTTGTGTTTTATGATCCTTGGCTTCTGATCGTCATATGTGTGTTTGCCCAAAACTTAAATGTGAACTTGTGTTCCACTCATAAGCTCAATATCTAGGTGTTGTGTTTCTTTTGACTGTTTTTATGTTTAACCACACCACTTACTGCATATGAAAATAAATCACGAGGACAGTTATCAACAAGAGATTGCTAGTTAGAATCAAACAGAGAAATCATAATTTCCAGGTGATAAAATATGAAACGTGTTTTATTAATAAAAATGTGGGAGGCACTTACATTGTTATATTGCAGAATGTTACAGAGGAAAGTCTAGTTCTTACAAGTACAGTTGGGGATATTTATAACCTCTCTGTCAGAAGGGGTCACTATCACTTGTATAATGAATTAATCAACCAATTAACCAACTTATACCCTCTAATACATATTGACACGTAACACACATGGTGTTACATATTTACACACATGAATTAATTCTTTATAATTAATGAACTATGCAAACCACTTTGAGCAGACATATACTTTGAATTGCTTAAAATCTGGTACTGAGTCCGAGGTTTCCACTGCTGGTCCAGTTCTCTTGGACCTGAATTGAGTATTGCAAATTCCAAAGAACATCTTCTATTGAAGGGCGTGTGCTAGGAACTTTACTGAGGCAACTTATGGTAATCTGAATCGTAGTTCTCATTGAATCGTATGCATAACTTCCCATGATTGAGGGATCAGCAACTCCTCTAAGTACTGATGCTGGTTCTGATAAGCTTTTCTCTAGCTGAAAATTTCAAATTGAGAATATTAATATTTCAGATAAGCAAATCTTTGAATTCAGTCAAAGCTTCGATTCAGAGATATCTCACAAGAGTTGTTTTTAAACTAAAATGATAAACAAATCAATTTCATGAAGATTATATATATATATGAGATGATCAAATTTGATTATTTGAGTATTGTTTGGCCTAATTAGAAGCATATACCAAAGTTGCTGATTTTAATGCTCAGGAGGATCAATGTTGGAGGAACATTTGGAGGCTCAAGGTCCCTCAGAGATGTAAAATGCAGATGTGGTTTTTTATGCATGATAGACTTCCTACTAATGAGAGGTTGCTTGAATGGAGAATTCATCTAGATGGTTCTTGCGCGTCGTGTCATTCGCAGTTGGAATCAACGGTACATGTGATAAGAGAATGTGGTAATGCTAAAGAGGTTTGGCTTAACTTGGGAATCTCTTTTGCAAATAAAGAATTTTGGGGAAGTAATTTACATGATTGGTTAAGGAAGAATGTGAAGATGCGTAGAGGGTATGGGATGGATAACTGGAATGAAGTTTTTTGTGTGTCTTGCTGGTTGATTTGGAGAAGAAGGAGTGAAGTGACCCATAATAATGAATGTTCAAGTGTGTATAAAGCCATAGCAGAGATCAAAGGCATTATTAGATGTATGCATAGGGCGAAATCTGTCTTGCCCAATTTAAGGATGTAGGTTAATTTTTTGTTTGTATTTTCCTTACTTTTTATCAAAAAAAAAAAAAAAGTAACTCTCCCAAATGCTTTCTCTGCATTCATACTGACATGAATTCAGAACCTTACAGTTAAACAGACAAAATCCCTTTTACTAAAACCAAGGTGTTTTATGAAGATTTGTATGTCGCTGATATCCACTTCCAACTTGTTAATGTATATCTTTGAGTCTTTGACTATAACATGTACCTCATCTTTCAGCTCTTCTACTTCATTGACAGAAGAAATGGATTTGCCAGTGATAATTTCTAGTAGAATAACACCGAACTGATATATATCTTCCTTTTCTGGGACGTTGTCAGTGCTGCAAGTGGACATAAGACACCGAATTATGCTTTGGATTGTTAAATGTGGAAGGAACAGAGAGTGGGAAAAGGGATTAAAAAGAAAAGAAAATACCACAACAAGCAGAAAACTACCTGTTAATATGATTGAATATCGAGGGAATGTTATATCCACTAACTTTTGCATTGAGACTATCATCCAAGAGGATTTTCCCAATCCTTATGTTATTTCCAAATATACCAGGAACAACTTCTGTATGTAAGAACTGTATTCCCCTTGCAATTCCTATGCTGATCGCCATTCTTTGTGGCCATTTCAGCACTTCCTTCTTTCTCCAATCTGAAATTAAATGAAGATTCATTCATTTCAGTACTTGTTGGAAAAAAGTAAAGTTGATACTCATGTGATCCTGTCACAAATGTAGGGTGTAGGCTACAGTACAAACCAAATTATGTCCTGCATTTAGGACAAGAATTACTACTTATAGTTTGATCAAATTTTGGTTTTTACCCTTAAAACTTCAAATCATGGTTAGACTGTCTTAGTTTAATGACATCAACTTAAAGTCAATGCTCTTAAATATAGAAACCAAAACCAAAACTTGTTAAAAGTAAAGGATCAAAACCACACCTCCTTTAAAAAATTAGAGGCTATAACAAGATTTTGGTTACTATACTTTTTTAAGTTTTAATATTGATTCCTATAACAAGTTGATGACTTAAAAATCAGATCAATTCATTATAAAACTACAAGGACCAAAAAGTCATGATTTGAAACTACAAAGACGAATATCAAAATTTGATCATTTTATAAAGACTAAAGATAGTGTTAACACAATTGTTTGGTCTTTATAAAATAAGGATGCTTATTGACTTGTGAAGATTCTTAATAACCAAAAAAACATTTTGGAAGTAAACTATGGATGCTTAATAACTTGTGTGCGATTTGTTACCTGTTAAATGATCCCTCAATGACCCATTTGAGAATTGTTCACAAACAAGAAAAAGTGTGCTTGTTGGCTGACGTTGATCCTGTGAAGCTACTAGCCTACTAGGCAGTGGCCAATAACACTTGCCAAATGCCTATGCCTTAAGTTAGAGAGCACCTCAATGTGGTTTTGGGTCACATTCTTGTGAATTATCTTTACACAGTTAATTAGGACCACAGACCCATCTAGGATCCACCCTTTATATTGCTGCAATAATGCACAGAAAGCAAGCATATAGCATTAAAATTTAATATGTTGGGTCCCATCTTATTTAGCACGTTTTTTTATTATTCTTTACCTTTCCCTCTGATCCTTCCCCTATCAGATTTGATTGGTCAAAATTGTTTGTTGCCTCCTCCATTTCCTCTAATGTGAAGATTCTGTATGGTTGAAGTCCAATTGCTGCAAGCCTAGTTGTCTGAGGAACTCGTCCTATAAACATTGAAAAACAACATATGGATACTCTGGCCTCATTCATTTTATAAGTCACTTTTAATTAATTTACACATACATGAAAATAGTTAAAACCAGATTACCAAAAAAAATAGTTAAAAGCATTGAATTTGTCATGAAATTTCAGTGATCTCTAATAATATCCTTACAAACTATATTTAATTTCAACATCATATTATTGTTTACCTTTTTCACTGTTCCTTAAAAATATATTTAATGTTCATTGGAACTATTAAAACATTTGATAAAAAAGACTACAAATACCCTTCACCAACAAAGAGACCAAAGGGTAAAGGTGCAAAAATGTACATAGTAAATTGTAAAAGGTTTTTATTAAAAAAATTGTAAAAAGGGCACCCAGTGTCATAGTAATTTTAAAGGTGCAAAAATATAAATGGTAAATCAAAATGGAGCACCGCATCATCTTTTTTCTCCACTCTTTATGGTGCTGGGTGCCTTACCTTTTACAATTTACCATGTATATTTTTTCCCATTTTGATTTAGCATGTATATATTTGCACCATCAAAATTACCATGATGTTGAGTGCCCATTTTACAATTTACCATGTATATATTTGCACCTTCATCTATAAACTAAAAATACCTTCTAGAAGCATAAGTGAGCATTCAATACAATCATGAGTTACATGTTTGATTTCACATTAAAAATCACCAAGATCTTTAAGACAAGACAAAAATGGACACATAACAGGTAAATTGGAAAAGTTATGTCTGAGACTGAAAGTGGACAATATTCATCATTGAGTAAATCAGATCATAAAAGAAAACAAAAAAAGATCCAAAAAGGTAGCTTACTTGTATCAGTATTTGGTCTTGGTGATGCATGCAATGGGGATTTATTAGCAACAGATCTGTCTAAGTAATTATCAGCTCTTTCTGTTTTGGTCATCCTCAAGCTGAGAAGAATAATCAGAGCTAAAAGCATTGAAAGTCCTACAGACCCACCAATTATACCAAGTATAAAGCCTAATCTCATATCTGAATCATTCTGGCTTCCTTCAATAGGCTTTACAGCCAAAGCTTCCTCCTTCTTACAATATGAATTTGCATGTTGATCTTTTGAGCCACTTATGGATAAACAGTTGCCATAATACAAAACCGTGTGATTTGAGGACTTTGAAGTTGACACAAAGCAAGAAGGCAATTTTCCCACCAAAAGATTGTTTGAGATATCTACATAGCTCAGAGAAGAACCACATCTAATGTTCATTGGAAGAGAGCCACTTAATTTGTTGTATGCCAAATTCACATACTGAATGGAAGGAAGAGAGAACAAAGAAGATGTAATGTTTCCAAAAACTTCATTGGAAGAAATATCAAGTTTTTGCAGCCTGTCAAACTGATTAAACTTGGAAAAAAATTTAGATCTCAATGAATTGTTTTTCAATACTAAACTTACAAGATTACTTCCTAATGAAGGGAATTCAGGACCTAGTTTGTTGTTTCCTAGATTTAGTTCTTCAAGAGAAGTTAATCTTTTAAGATCTGGGATATTTCCATTGAACAAATTACTAGACAAAACTAGACTCCTGAGACTTGTGATGGAAGCTACTGAATGTGGGATCTCACCATGAATGGAATTTGAGCTCAAGTTCAGAACTTGAAGAGACAAGAACCTATTGATCTTGGGTGGTAATGGACCCCACAAGCCTAATGAAACTAATGAAAGAACTTTCAAATTTGGAAGCTTTGTTAAGACAGTGAAGAAAGAATCCATGGAAAAGCTTCCTGAAAGAGAGGTGGTTTTGTTTCCAATGATTGTTAATTCTGTTACATGAGTGTTAGAGCATACAATCTGGAGAGAAGGTGAATAAGGAAGATAACAGAAATTAGACCAGTTGTTCCATCCTTGAAGAACTTGAGGATATTCAAGAATTTTCTGAACTTGGAATAGAATTCTACTCTCACTTTGTGTTAGTTGTGCAGTTGAAAAGTGAGCAAGTAAAAGAAGAATGAGAAGAAAAGTTTCAGAAAACAAATAAGGGAATGATACACAGAAAAGTTTCATATTCTAAAACAAAAAATAGCTATGATATGATATGATAAAGAATGGTTAGTTAGTGAGTATAGTTTATCATGGACTAATGATGAGAACAAAGATTTTAGTGAGATGAGAAAATTGAGTGGTAGAGAGGAACCAGAAGAGATTGTGAGATCTGAGAAGAGTTGAAGATTTGTTCAAGAAAGAATGTAGTGAATGAAGCATGAAGGAAGTGGTGGATAGTGGAGCCTATTTGCATATTAAGAGTGTAACAACCATAAAAGAAAGAGAACTAGATCAGACGCTAAAGATACTACCATATTAAATATGCACTAGCTTTTCTTTAGAATATCTCAAGTCCACCAAATAATTCCAATTCTATAATACTCCCTTCAGGAAATATACTTTTACTCTAATGAATCTAGGAGGGAGGGAGGGAGGGAAGAGATATGTCTAAGAGCCTAAAATATGAACAGATTTGTCTCATATATATAAAAGTTTACTGTGATTTGAGACCATTCAATAGGTTTTTCCATGTTATTGAATATTATTCTTCTTCATATTTATATTTATATTTCCTACTCATTTCTACCATTATGAAGTACTATTTTGCATTCTAAATATATAATTATTTTGACTTTTTTAAAAAACAATTGAGGAAGCAAATTAGATCAATAAATTATAACTAATGCAATATTTAATTAGATTATAAATTAGTTTGTAGGTAAAATAAATTAGTGTTAAAGAAAAAAAGATAAAAACAAACAATTTAAATTGATTATTTTTGCTTGCTTAATTAAAAAAAAAACAAACCGATCTTATAAATAAGACTAGAGGGAGTATCACTCTTTTGATTTTATTTATTTCACATGGACAAACGAAAACCTTAAACTCCATAAACTTTAAACTCCATTAACTCTATCTTTAAATTGACAACTCTACAACTTTACCCTTGTTTAATATCCACTGATCACATGAAAATAAAGTCAATAAATATTGAATAAAAAGTAAATAGAACCAAATAAAATTAATTGAACCAAATAAAATTTAATGGCACGCCTTATTGTTAATGACTTTAAATTAAATAGTTATTATTAGAAAAACTCAATTAATAGTCCTACCCAAGCTTTTAAAAGCCGGACCGAGCCGGACGGTCCGACCGGTCGGACCGTCGGCCGGTGGCTAAAACGGCCGATCCCCTCGATCGGGCCGTTTTACTGTGCGACCCGGTTCGACCCGGAGTTGACCCGGGTCGACCGCTGTTGACCCGGGGTTGACCCGGGTTGAACCGCTTTTGACCCGCTTTTGACCCGGCCAGAAATTGACAACTGCAAAAAAAAATATATCAACAGAAAAAAAATGAACTTGATTAAAAAAATATCTTCATCCTAATTATATTAAGTTATTAAGTATTAACAATATTTATATATTTAATTTTCATTAAATTATTACGTCACCGGTTCGACCGAACGGTCCAACCGTTTCAACCGTTTCAACCATGACCCGCTCAGTTTTCCGGCTCGACGTCCGGCTCGGGTTTTAAAACCTTGGTCCTACCTACTACCTCATCTAATCTCTTAAAGCATTCATCTTTTATAGAAGGTACCTTATATAGAAAGAATTTAATTATATATATGCATCACTTCAGTTTCAAATGACACCAATTGAACATTAATTTTATTGTAAAATCAAGTGATTTTCAATAGGAAAAAACTTACTTATCATTTTCATCAATTTCAGTTAAAAAAATCATTTTCATTAACTACATTAAAGTCTAATTATTCATTTTATCATCATTTTTATTAAATACTTTTAAGTATTAATACTCTTGAAAAACAATATTTTAATATCCAATGACGTGTTTTATAAGAAAACTAACCACAAGTTTCCTTGTAATTAACCTGGCGGGTTGGCGTGAGTGGTAAGTACTCTCGTCCCTTAAACAAGTGGTTGAAGGTTCGATCCCCAGCCCTTGCGAATTGAGCAAATTCACAGGCCAGCTGTCTACCCCCTACATGGGACTTCAGAACAGCGAAGGATTAGTCTCACTTGACACGCGGGTGGGATACCCTTGAGAAATAAAAAAAAGTTTCCTCGTAATAAGTATGGGACTATGGGAGCAGCATATATTGATATGCAATAAGAATTTTTCAGTGCAATAATGGAAAAACTCTAAAACATTAATTGGACGTACATTGTATACTTTCACATTTGAATGTGTGTTTTGACCCCAAAAAAATGGAATATGTGTTTGACAGTGTGAGTCAGTGAATGCTAAAATAATTTAATTGGGGTGTGCAATCAATGCCTAAAGGAATTTTTTAGGCTTTCGATTTTTTAAAAAATGGCACCCTAGCCGAGAAATCGAAGGTGTGCCGGTATGTCCAAAGTCAGCACAGATCTGAAATCCTGGGGTTGCCATTGGCCAGCACACCAATGTGATTTTTTATTTGCGCCATTACTTACATTAATATTTACATTTTGACACATAAATTACAGTAGTAAAATAAATTAAAGATACATTGAGAAGTTTATGTTTATTTAGGGATCGTGCACGTATTTATTCATTTCTAACTTCCAATGGAATGAAAATTATGCATATTAGTTAGACATACATAACCATTTTACCATATGAGAATTTTTATTAAATTATTTAATTTTACTAGCTACCATATAGTAAAAAATAATTAGGCCAACAATACTATTAAAAGAAGATTAAAAAAATACTGAAAAATTTACTGTAAAATATGGAATTTAAAAACTGAAACAAACTATAGACATGTTAATGGTTACGAATGATTTTTATGTCTAAAATTTAAATATTTAGGAGAGAATTTTAAACATTTTAAATCAATAATTATAATATAAAGAATTACTTACATAGTTACATTACATGTCCAGTTAGGGCATGAGTTGAATTCCTTAACGAAAAAAATTGGCATTGATTTCATTGATCATGCATACCAACTGATATACCGAAACAATTCAGCTAATTTTATTCTGTAATCTGAATAGATTGATAGTTTATCTCATACAATTCACTCATTTTATTTTGTTTTTTAGGGAAACAAAACTAACTAACATTCATAATAGTACTACTGAAATATTTTTTTTGTAATAAAACAAAAATGAGAATTGTTTCATTTGAATTCTCAAGCAATTAAAAGTTAAAATCAGTTAATTTGTTGTGCTCCCATTGACCATTGTATTAGAAGATTTTAAGTTTGTAACTATTCTATATTATCTACTCCACTATGATACAAATTACAAAGTGGTGGCAGAAACACGCGCCATCACGTGAAATTTGTGAAAGCAGTTTTCTTGTTTTTTTTTTTATTTCTAAAAAATGGAATGTAGTTTTCAATCACTCAACATTTATTAATAGTTTGACTATTTAGGTAACTTCAACTTGACAGTTGGCGTTTAGTCTAATCTTGGTAAGTGGCAACTTTAGTATCATGGATTCATGGTTTATTTCGTAGTTGGCTGTAACAACAATACAGAGTAATTCTGATAAAAAAACAAAAATATAGAGTACTTTGAATAAAAGTCTATTCTTCCTTAAAATGTAAATAAAACGATCATTTTCTATATTCAGTAATATTACCGTAATAGATTAAAGACAGTTGAAGTCATATTATGTACAATCATGAATTTTTTATCGACTACATTTATCATAATGACCTTTTCATCAAAAACTAACACACACCTCACTCTAGACTTATGTTAGTTCCCAAAAATAAGGGCAGTGTATCGATAATATGTACAAGGCCACCTCAATTAGTTATACTATTAAAACATTGCATAATAATTCTTTAATTACCATGGCTATCGGTGCTCAAGATTTTTATTTTACAAATTTGGAAAAAAAAAATTAGTTGAGTGTTCTCTGTGTCCTCTTATGATTTTTCCTAAACATATTAAGTGCTTAAATAGAATGTCTAGTCTATGATAGCCGTTTTACGTTTTATTCCTCTCAGAAGCGAGCAGCGGCTGCAAACGACAGCTAGTTGAAATCAATAATCTATTGTAACAACATATTTTACAATTTTGTTGGAAGTTTGATCCCTTAGATTACTTTTATCTGCAGATTTTAGCATGCCTTTTCTTGCAAATGTGTTTAGTAAAATTTCACTTCACAAGATAAAATAATTGGGCTTGTTATTTTTTTTACTTGATGGTGATGGAGTTTCTGATGCTGATTGATTTAAGGTTAGTTATACTATTAATTAAGATGGTAATATGATTTAGACTTGGAGAAGAATAATGTTCATACACGAAATACTTAAGAATTAATGTATATCTCCCTAATCATCAAAAAATATCAAATTCATGATTCTCCCAAATAATTCTTATATTTGTGGTTGATTATGCAGATCTGTTTTCAAAATAGTTTCAAATTGCTTACAAATGTTGTTATAATTTGTAGGGAGCTAATTCCTAAATTATGAAGTCACGAGTTATAGTTATGTTATTGATGTGAGAGTTTTCATGGTCGTCAACACTATGCAAATACTCTCTCTTGTCTTAAATATAAGACATACTGTCTAATTTGATTAGATTAGAAATATTAGTTAAGTTAGCTAAAATAACATAGCAGTATTACCAATATATCTTAACCATATATTTTTACTCACACTTTCCCTCTTCTATTTATTTATTATTGGGCAGCATTGATAAGAATAATTTGAGGAAAAATTGGTAAAAATTAGAATTAATTATTATATTTAATACCAAATTCATCTTACATTTAACAACGAGGGAGTACTTTGTAAAAGTTTTCATACAACACTGAAAACTAGTCCAATGGGATTATCCGGTTTCGGAATTTCATTAAATTGTCCACTTTTTCAGCTTTTTTTTATTAAAAGGTTAGACACTGATGTTAAACTCATGAAAATGATTGTTTAAAAAAATCATAAGAAAATTATAAACTGTCGGCACTTTTTCAATTAGTCATAGTCACTACTTACTCCCAACATACTCCCTCAGTTTCATATAATAGTTATCACAAGTTAACCGGAAGTTATATCAATATTTTGGTTGAATAATTTGAATAGAAAAATAAATTTAAATCATTTTTTAATCATAATATATGTTACGTGATATTTTTGAAAAATTTGCGCTTATCATCTGATCATATATCAATTTATTAGTTGGAGAAATTAGTTTAAAGAATAATGATTACTATAAGACATAAAATGAAAAAGAGTTTTATACTTATGATCAAGATTGAACTCTAATTAGACCTCATATTTTTAATAATCACTTAATTGAAATCCTGCGAGACTTCTTTTCTTAGTTCCATTAAATCAAGAAACAACACAATATTATAGATTTTAAATTTCTTTTATGATCATAATTTTTATTTAGACAAAGTTTGATACACTCTCCGGTCAAAGTAGAATGCCAACTTTTTTGTGCAATAAGATTGATATTTGGGCATGCAACTTTTCTTCGAAAGTGAATGCATGAGTTACTAGTGCATGTATGAGTTAATTCGTGGTGAATGTATAAATTGAGATTGTCGATATACAAAGTAAGAAAGTAAAAACATAACAAAGACAATTTAATATTCAATAATTATACTTCTCATGTTTTCTTTATCAGGATATTCGGTATTCCTCCTTTTTTCAATGCATGACTTAATTCAAAAAAATTGAATTTAACAATAAATGAATAATGATATATTTTCATTTCAAAAAATAATACATCTATGATTTTTTAAATTCCCCCCTTAAATTACCACCATTGATAACCTCTCAATCATAATTAAATAAGAGAGGGAGTTACGAAGAATAATGGGAAAAAGATAAATAAAACCCTCTGAATATATATATATAAAAGGACAATCAATGTCACTAGATTTTTAAAAGGACAACTAAGGTCATATACACAAAATTAACCACTGCAGCATCTCATTAACAACATTCATATTTAACCATTGCATCATCCACATTAACAACTAGAGCGTAACAATCATTATTGTCAAACTCATGAGTTAAAACTTCAAATTTACTGTTTTTACTTCACTACATAACCAAAACGTCTTACGAGTCACATAATTTTTTAGTCGTTCAAAGTTCGGTAGAAACTCACGTGTTTACATTGTAAATTGACAATTTCTACGTTTCTACCATACAGAAAATTGTGTTAACTTGCTGCTAAACTCATTTTAATTATTTTTATTTGACCAAAATCAATGAATTTATATATGAATTTCATAGAAATTTCTCTATCGAGATTGATACAGTATATATATTGATATATTTAAATATACTATCTCAATTTAGAATATATTCAAGTCAAATTATTATTATTTTTATATTTTTTATTTAATTATAAAAAAGAAAAGTATGTTTATTAATAAACATAAACATTTACGACTTTACGATTCGAGTTTACCTTCTCTCCACGAGTTTACTTAGGCTCACGAGTATGACAACCTTGGTAGCAATTAATCACAGCAGCATCCTCCTTAACCACAATAATATCCTCATTCTCATTAACCACTAAATTGCTGTTAATTTAGTGTATGTGACCATAATTGTCGTTTTGGAAATTTAACAACTTTGATTCTCCTTTTACATATTCAAAGAATAGCATCATTTTGTAAAAAATAATAATAATAATAATAATAATAATAATAATTTAAAAATGGTAGGAATGAAATTAAGACATGGATAATGGATATATAATACTCTTGTCTTAATAAAAGAGTCAAACGTAAATCCATTTAGTTCAACCTCGTGCAAAGCATCTTCTCTTATCTTTCGTCATTCACTTCCTCTACTTGGTAAAAAAATCAAAACTTTCCTTCATTTCTCACAACTACACTCAATTTACGAAAACCCCTTTATTTATTTTCTTCTTTTTTTGTGTCTCTTCATATTTTTCCTCACTCCATCACTTTATTACTTGATTCACAATCTTTTTCTTCTTCAGCAATGGAAGCTTAGCTTAGGGTTTCTCTGCTACATTTTGAGGTTACCTTCTCATTTCATTTTCTTTCTGCATTTCCTTTGTGGGTTTTGTTTGTTTTCATGTTTGTTAGCAGAAAAATATAAACTTTGTTTGTATCATGTGCAAATAGTTGTCTTCTTAGGGCTTTCACATGAGCCATTTGACTTAGTTTTGTCGGTATTAAATACTCCCTCCGGTCCTAAATATAGGACCTAGATAACTTTTTTTGGGGAGATTAAGGAAGGCTTAATTTTAGATGTCTTTCCAATAATACTCCTCCTTAATTAGTTTAGTTACTTAGTAGCTCTTTCTCCCCTATCAAAGGAGTTGTTAAGAAGAAGAAGGGTAATTTAGGAAAAAAGGTGACCAAAAATGTATTTAGGTCCTATATTTAGGACCGGAGGGAGTAATAGTTTGTAGTATCTGACTTTGCATTTTTTTTGGTTTATTCTGTAGATAACAACTTCTGAGCTGGAAGTTTATGGTCCTGCACTCTTGTTTTCATTATTTTTTTTTGTTTTATGTTGGAGATAGTGATTTTTTAGCTACTTATTATTTCTCCTATTTGTTTTGTTCTTAATTAATGGTAATGCTTGGTTGTTTGTTAGGTGCAAGCTTCTTTGTTGACAAAAATGTACATGAGTTTTAGTTGTTTTAGATTTTTTATTCTTGTTTTCTTAAGTTTTTGAAGCCCTGATCATGGGAAAGACTCCTGGAAAATGGATCAAGGCCTTGCTTTCGGGGAAGAAATCGAAGTCTCGTTCGTCTAAGAAGAAAGATTCCTTTGTAAGTTCTTTTGTGCTGTTTGGCTTCTGGTAGTTGACATATTTTTGTCCATTATTTATTACAAGTAATCATAATGTACATTACACATGAAAGAATGCAAGTAGAAATCTCTTACCATTCCAAAATAATTTTAGTTTAAGAGAAAAACGGATAGTTTTGTTAACTTATTGGGCTCTGTATGCATGGAAATTTTTTGGCTTGTGATGAGTCTAATTTGCTAACAATTCATAATTAAAGAAACATTATATTATATGACTGCTTTGATGCATCAACATGTGTCTGATTCATTTTGTACTTGCTACCCTTAAATTCCTAGGTTGATAATGCATGTGATTGGATATGATATGTCTCCTTTGAGAATAATACATTTCATGTTATTATGGACTGCCTTATTGTCAATTTTTTCATTGTCATGTACTTCAAGTGGTTAGTAAATATAAGTACCAAAGAAAGCTTGTGACAAGGTGATGTTGTAGAAATATGTAGTAGAAATAAATGCAAGTGCTAACTTTAGTTCAATTTATATATACCCCCCAGTCACCTTGGGTGATTGGGACATACTTATAAAGTGAAAACTTTTGAACGAAGTTTTAAGTTTATGACTCTGTTGACTACAGGCTGGGGACACCAGGGATTTTGTAATATGGAATTTCTAACTTTCCTTCTAATTTTTGTTGCAAGAAGTCTTCCAATACAAAGGATTTGCGGGGAGTGTCCTCTGAAATACACGTTTCTGCTCCAATTGTGGATTCATCACTGATATCCCAACTTACTTCTGGTGCTACTGCAACTAAGGAAATACTTTCTGGAAAGGGCTCAGTCAGTGAATTGTCAAACGAAGGGGTTGTTCTCCCAGCTAGAGAGGAAGAGACCAGTGCACAAGCTGTTGTTGGTTTTGGTTCTCAGGATGATCCTGAGAAAATCAGGCTTAACCAAGCTGCTACAGAAGTTCAGGCTGCTCTAAGGGGCCATCAGGTAGGTAATTAACTTTTGTTTAAATGTTTTTGTTAGAAATCAAACATGAATAAACCTTGTAAATTTTCCATTTTGTAGATTTATTTTCTTTTTTAAACTTTTAAGGGGAAACCTTTTACCAAGTATTGTAATCACTTCTCTCTGGAATGTGGTTCTGTCAATGTTAAGTTCTGTCAATGTGTTATAATTTGGAATTCTGCTTTGATAAAATTGATAATACCGTTGCCATATCCATGATATTTTTAGTTGTTAATCAATTATTATGCAAATATTCGAAGCATTTATAAATATTAATTCTGCTTATGAATGGTTTAAGTGACCTCAATATTCATTTGAAGGCTCGGCAGGAACTTCAAACACTCAAAGGTATCATACAGCTGCAAGCTCTTATTCGTGGAAACTTGGTCAGGAGACAAGCAGTTGCTACTTTAAACTGTGTGAAAGGAATAGTTAAGTTTCAAGCATTAGTTCGTGGTTACAATGTTAGGCGTTCTGATATTGGTCTTGAAGTGCAAAACATTTGCAGGGTAAAGATTCCTGAACTTATTTGATTAATGCTATAATCTGTGGCATATTACCATATCAGTTTTTTATCAAAGCATAATTGCCATAACATAGATGTAAAATTTAAAGCTGTCGGTTACCTCTCATCCATTACTTTACTTAATGTTCCTCACTATTTTTGGTCAGGGTACTAAATGTTTAATTGATGTTGGAGCGTCAATATCTACGCAGACAGAAAAGCAATCCAAAAGTGTCTTTGTTAACAGGGTAATCTGCTTGTGACCTTATGTAATGCTTTTTACAGAGAGAATAATTATTACTTGTTTCTTTTCTATTTTCACCTAATGTGGGATAATTTTTTAAAACTTATTCTATGTTACAGTATGTGATGAGATTATGAGTAATAGTTTTTCTGAGTTATTCAAAGTGGTGATAATGAGGTTCTCTAAATTATTCTTGTGTAAAATGTTATATGTGATAGATATCTAGAGTTATTAGTCGTTTGTGATATTAATGGATTTACAACGTTGCTCCATCAGCTTGTAAGACCATTTATATTGCCAAATTCTTGTCTATTTTTGAGTCCTTTTCAGAACACATAGTGTGCAGTAATGGTTGTTGAATTTTAAAAATATGACAGTTTTTTCAGTTACTAAACCAGTGAATAATGTGTTATAAGAGGAAAATACACTAGTTAATCACACACTTGAGAATCCTTTTATTACATGACTATATGCATATTTATGGCATAAAAAGGCCCTAATTGATATATAATCTTCCTCTGCTCTCATTTTCCTAATTTTGAACCAAAGTTTGTCTCATGCAATGTATAATCTCTCAGCTTCTGGCTTCATCATCTACTGTCTCTCCCCTATGTATCAATTATGATCCTGAACAAGGTAATTCAGCTTCAGACTGGCTTGGCCGTTGGACAAATTCTCACTTTTGGGCACCTCTTGGTCTGGAATCAAAAACAACACTTGACTCAGTGTCTAATGAGAAATCTCGCAACAGTCAAACAATTGCAAAGAATGATGGACAAGTTAAAAGAAATGTCCAAAAAAGTTCGGGTGTAAAAGCTAACAATGGTTTGGCCTCGGATTCAAACAAAAATAAACACCGTCCAAAAAAGGTTTCAGCTCACCCTCTGCATTCAGGCGAAGAAAATACACAGAAGGAAGTTGAGAAAAGTAATTTAAGAAAACCACTCAAGCAGGGTGCCTCTGTTAGATCTGAGATTGTTAATGGGAAAGGAAAAGGTATAGCAAGTAAAGTATCTGGTCATACTGTCACTGATGTCTCGGATAATGGACCCAATGTTTCTGCAGAGAATAATAAAGATTCAGCTGTGTCAAAAGTCAAACAGTCTTCTGATCATGAACAAAGCCTCGTACAACAAGCAAAGGACGAACATGATTCTCTCATAGCTAATTTGCCATCTGGTTCGAAGAATGGTAAAGGTGATGGCGTTCAAGGAGTCAGTGATGACTTGAACTGCATTGGCAGTGTGAGCCCTAAGAATTGCCAGAGAAGAGCTTCACTTCCTGCTAAGTTTGACAGTCAAGAGGATGGCATGCCAAAAACTCCAAGACTGCCCAGCTATATGGCCCCTACTGCATCTGCAAAAGCTAGGCTAAAAGGACAAGGCTCCTCCCCTAGGCTTGTTAATGAGTTGGTAGATAAAAGTGGTCCAATCAGGCGGTATTCACTTTCATCTTCAGTCAATGGCAAGTTAGGTTCATTTTCTCCGCTAGCAGAAAGGTTTGGAGCTTTGAGCAGCAAGGGAGTAATTAGAACTGATAGATCTCTGTCGTCTTCAAGGGATGGGAGTGGTAAGTAGTTCAGGGTTTTATACTGCTTATATATACCCCCTCTGAATTTAGTATAAAGGAGATTATTGTGCAGTTCCACATTAGCAATCTGCTATAAAGTCCTATGACAAGTGAATAACACGTAACCTGTTATTTTTTCCTGCATTGAATCATGTCACTACTTATTGCTCACTTGTTTCTAAGTACTTTTTAGTGATTATATTTCTCTTGTGGGACTGCACAGTGATTCACCCTTGGCAATGCCTTTGAAGAACAGTCACATAAGAAATGCATATGTTTTTCAAGTCTGCTAGAGGACTTAGATAATATAGTTAAAGCTGACCTACTTGTGTGTGTGTGTGTGTTGGCAAATTGCTTTCTCCATTCCTCTTTCTGATTGCGTTCAATCAATATTATTTGATTTCAGAGAAGTTAATCCAACCTCAGTGGAGAAGGTGATGTTACATAGAACTCAAGTACAAGGATGGAATGAGATGTTGAAACTTGGAAGCTGATAAAAACACATGACCAGTTATGCTACAGTGTTTCTATAACCATCATTCCTCTTTGTGGACATAGATACAGGAGGATTTGACATGTAAGCATGTTCAGACTTTAAAGGGTATTTTGGTGATTGTATACTTGATTCAAACTTGAATCTTGTTTTCTCTTGCAAATTGCAATTGTTCTATTAGATGTCCTTATTTAGAGATTTTAAAGGAAAAGAAATTCCGATCAGATTGATATTAATCTTTTCTCTTAATTTCTTTCTGAATGTTTATCCTTTTTCGTTTATTTCTAGCAACAGCTCAGATCATGGCTTGAATTGAATAAAATTTTAATTCCCGGGTCAAATATTCCCTTTACAACAATGAAATCAGACTGAATCATTAGTAATTAGTGTTATGTTTGTCATATTGTAAGGATGATGTGATTGGCAGCAAACTATAACATAGTCACATACTAGGAGATTATTACTATGTGTAAACGTGGATAGTGCACCGGGTTTTATATTTTATTTTATATATTAGCCAAAGAACTAAAGTTTATATCTAGGGACCAAAGATTATATTAGCCAAAGAATTATAAAACACATCAATATATATAAAGAAATAGATATTTGAGGGTTTATAGTAAGATGAAAAGATGCATAGATGGTGTTTGCTAGGCCCCTTATGATCACTTCACTTCATTGGAAGAATGTGTTGAAGGTAATGTCTCTGAATTATGTATGCCAACTTTTGAAAGTTTTTGTCAGAGCACTCTAGAAACCAGCCAACAAAGTTTAGATTAGTCAGTAAAGAGGTTGACTCATAACAATTAGATTGTGAGTTCAAATCCTGTCAATGTGAAAACTTTGTTGGCGGACGATTTGTAAGTACCTCTGTAAACACTCTTTGAGCCCAGATGTCTGCCCTGGCCCTGGTGAGCACCGAAACCAAACTTACCAAAGTGTTTTGTATAAATAAAAGAGCACTCTTGAAACTATCCTCCGTTTAATTTCTATGTATATTCGGATTTGTCTTAATTACCTAGCAACCTCCAGAATTGATCTGCTTTAATTTACTTTAGTTAGCATCATAGTATTTTCTTCCATTCAAATCAAACCTCCCAAATCTTACTTCTTTCTGTCTATTTCTTGCTTGCTTTCTTATTTTTGGGAGACATCTTTCTTGCTTTCTGAGACTGAGAGGACTTGTTTCGAATATACTTGTGTATATGTCTGCTTGATTAGACGGAACAATGATTTCTTTATATGTACTTAGAGTAGGCAACCTCAAAATATGATGCACAAAAGAACTTCATTCTACTAACATTATTGTTCTCTTTATAAAAGACAATTTTGTTTATAACTAGATAAAATGATACTACATAGAAAAGCTTCAACAATTAATACTAAAGCATAGCCAAAAACAAAATACTAAAGTAAGCAGCAAGCAACTGTTAAATCCAACAACAAAAAAGAAACACAAAAATAAGTACCAATAAACAACAGTAGAACATACGAAAAGTGAAGAAACTTAACCAACAAACACCAAACAAATGTAAACAGTAGATGTGAGACAGTCCAAAGCGTAAGTCTTTGCTTGACCTATTCGTCCCTTTTCCATGCAAAACAGTTCTAAAAGCTCTAACATTTCTGGAAATGCAATAGACTTGTTTTCATAAAGTAATACAGCACTATAAGGTATCGAAATCCATTTATAAATTTATAAATATATAAGCTAGTTGGAAATAAATCCTAAATGTATGTAATTTTCAAGTTACTCCAACAATTTCATGCAATAAATTAAAGAAGGGCCAAGAATTTCCCCAACCAAAGCCTTTTTGGATCAAGATCATAATCAAATATGTGAGTCAAAATTTCAGTTTTTTTATTCAAAAATAATATTCAAGCGACTCTAAATAATACTACCTCCGGTCCTAAATATAGGACCTAGATGACTTTTTTTGGAGAGATTAAGGTTGCGAAATATGTTATTAAATGATAACATATTTAATATATTTTTAGATAATCCATTAGTTTATAGGTAAAATAAACTAGTTTAAGGGAAAAAAATTAGGTAAATCAATTTATAATTAACTTATTTTTTGTTTTTTTAGGATTTTTCAAAAAAGTCATCTAGGTCTTATATTTAGGACCGGAGGGAGTATAACAAAATCAATCAATTATGAAATCGAAGAGTCCATTATATAGCAGTTCATGAGATAACATTCATAATCATATATACTCGGTTTTGATATGTATACGTGTGCACGATAATTTACTTGGTAATCATGATTTTAAATTTATAATTATAATTTCAACATATATATAGACTTGAGTTATTGAGCCCATGTTTTAAAAAATAATCATCATTGTATGAATTGGGTAGTCGTGGGATGAGATGTCAAAATCACGCGGGAACCTTCCAAAAACATGCAACATTAGTTTCAATGTTATTCTCTCCCTTCATACGTTGTAACCAAACATTTTTACTGTGTTAGAATCGTCCCAATGGACCCACTAGTACTGTAATCATGTTTAACCATTTTTTCGGACTATCAAACAAAGAATGAAACATCCGTCACATTTCTAATCCCTCACGCTTAACGGCATAAGTCATAACATTCAGAAAACGCAATTGGAAGCAGGAAAAAAAATCTGAATGTAACTTCTTATTTTTCAAATATGAAACAGTTTTTTTTATAATAATAAGAATACACAAATTAAATAAAATATTGGGCAAAGGGGCATCCTATAGCATGATAATTTCTAAAAGGTGCAACTAGTAGCATGATAATTTGGTAATTTTAAAGGTGTAAATTTGACACTTGTAATTTAAATGGGACACTCAGCAGCATGATAATTCTTAAAAGGGACATCCTATAGCATGAGAAAACTTAACTTTAGTGGAAGAAAATTTTTTTACCCTTTTTAAATTACAAGTGTCAAATTTACACCCTCAAAATTACCATGCTATTGGGTGCACATTTACTCTAAAATATTTCATAATTTTATTGATTTACAAAAGTACAACTATTTAATTTATTTGAAATTTAAATACTTTCCTGGATCCTGGGGGAGGGGGGTTTTAGTTACAATTACGTGCATATTTTTATTTACTTCCACTAATACATTTCATTAGAGTTCAGTAAAGACCGAAAGCCATTAACTCTATCTAATTTCTTTTTAAGATTTACCATATTTAAATCCAAAGCTTAATAGTAAGTTGAGTAAAAAGCATCCTAAAAACATATGATGATTTTAAAAACTTCAATAAATATTTCCCTCATTACTTTAAAATATTAACAAATAAGAATCTTTTTTAAAATTACTTACAAAAGAGACAGAAATGAGGACATCTTTTTTTGGTTATTTCCGCAGACTCAATCATTTCATATTTATTTATTTGGAATTTATTTATTTGGATGGCCCAAATTTTGGATGTTGACTAGAAAATAATTTAGTCAAGATTTGAATTTTTTTTTGGTCGAGGTCAAGATTTGAATTTGCTATGAACTAAACTTGACAACTTACACGACGAGAGGATCTAGAGTTCTAGACTAATAATCTATCCGTCAGTCCGTCAGTCCGATGAATAAGATGCATGGAAATGTAAGATATGGAAAAAAGATCCCATATCGAAATTTCTGTTGATCATATAAGCCATTCGTTTGAATGGCAAACTTTTATTCCAAAGAGTAATTTTTATTTAATAATAATAATGTTCATAGCCATTGCAAAATAACTTGAGTAACCAACATTAAATTAAATCATGGCCGGCAGATAGGAATATACGTATATTCCTAGGTGTCACCCCATATATAAATTATTAATAGCATCTGAAGATCAACTTAATCTTGAATTTTTTTAAAATGTGCTGACAAAATCATCTTTGTAATGTCCCACAGAGGCAAAAATTTAAACTTAGTATAAGATATATCTCTTGATACTTATCTTCCTCCCTCAGCTCCCTCAATCTCCAATTAATATACTCTTTCCCTGCACCTCCAATACACTTCAATTTATGGACATTGATCATCAAGAGATGGTGAATGTTAATATCATGGAAATTGATGATCATGAAGAAGAGGATAGAATCAGCCAGCTACCTGATTCTGTGCTAGCTCACATTGTGTCAAATATGAACACTAGAGAGGCTGTGAGAACTAGTGTGGTCTCATCAAGGTGGAGAAACTTTTACAAGTACCCCTTAAGTATCACACTTGATGCACATAACATACTTGACACAGACAAGTATTCTGACATTAATGTCTCTCAAATGCATTGTTTGGAAAGGATCATTGTGAAGATGAAGAGAACAGTGGAATTCATGACATTTGTGTGTGAATACTTGGAAAGTGTCACAGAAGCTCAGAGGATTGAGACACTCAAGGTTCAATTCACATTTGGGAATAAGTATGACTTTGCACTCAAAGAGTGGATTGAGTTTGCTCTCAATAGACATGTTGAAGAGATTGATTTGTGCTTGATGGAAGACAATTTCTTCAGTGCACCATATGATGGCAAGCTTTTTAAATTTCCATGTGATCTTCTACTACAGATTTTGTCCCTGAAACGCCTGCGTTTAGCTTATTGTGAATTAGGGCCTCAATGGTCAATTTTCTCTGGTTTCAGCACATTGACCACACTGGAACTCATGAATGTGGATTTGGCTTCTGATGGTCACTTTCAGAATCTGATAAAGAATTGTCATGATATTGAGTCCTTAAGCTTGTATATGTGCTGGAATCTGCGTTGTTTGAAAATTGAGCACCCATTTTGCCAGAGGCTCAGATACTTGAATGTGAATGATTGTCCTCAACTGGAGAAAATTGAGCTGAAAGGACTTAATGTTGAAACTTTGGAATATAGAGGCAAGTTTGTATGGTTACACTTCCATAATACTCCAATGCTAAGAACGGTATTCACTTGTATGAAAGGTTGGAGGACCATTTATACCGATATTGAGCCATTCTCTATGCTTCCAGTTGATCTTCCTCACCTACAAACTCTCTTGCTAGAAAGCACCTACCATGTGGTAAGATGAATAGTCTAAATGATAGGACAACTTTAAAACATTGGGTTAATACCATTGTTAGCACTTGGAGTTTGATGAAATTCCAGTTTTGATCTCTGTAGTTTCAAATCGTTTGTTTCGGTCCTTATAATTTGATAAGGATTTGGCCTAAGTTTAAGATTGATCTCTACACTTAAACTTAGACCAAGTTCTTACGAAACTATAGAGACTAAAACCAACAGTTTGAAACTATAAAAAACCAAAACCAAAACCAAAATTCTTAAACATTTCTGCAAATGTTTGATTTATCTGATATTTGATGTTCTGTGTGTTTCAGGCAGGGACTATGTGCATCCCCAGATCTATTAATCTTCGACATTTGATAATTCTTAAACTACCAAAGCATGAACGGAGCATTTCTTGGATGGCCTCAGTTCTAAAGGATTTCCCCAGACTCCAAAAATTAGAACTACATGTAAGTTCCTTCACATATCACACTTCTTTTCCATTTATAAGTAGATTTTATATAAGGCTAAATGAAAATTTTTTATTTTCTAGTGAACATCATGTATGTTAAACAATGCCAAAGAAACTAGAAATGTTTTGCATATATCTGTTTATGTAAGCAGAAACTGGGACACAATTAGCTGCTAAGCAAGTCTAAATAATATACTACTTTGTTGCATTCTGATTGGATAGTTATATCAAAAGTCTTTGATAAAATGCAGGAAAGAATAGTAAAAAAAAATCAAATTGAATATGGTGTAAAATTGTAGGATATTAAAAAAGTTGAAGAAAAAATAAATCAAACCAATAAGGCCTCAATTTTCTTCAAGGTTGAAGATTCGAACTTTTTGACTCATCTGAATCATTGATAAACTATCAATACTTGATTCTCACTTACTAATGCTGAATATATATATCCTATATTATTGTATAACAACAAAAAAGTCTTATCTCACTACGTGGGGCGGCTACATATATAGATCATACGACATCATTGTGCTCTCCCATTCACCAACTTTTTGGATATATCATTCACCAATAGATCTCGTTTCATAAGTTTACATATCTCATATTTTTGTAATAAACAAAAAAATAAAATAAAATAAATTGTAAATCCTTTTTGTTGACAAATTGTACAGTTAGGAAAGGACTCTGATGTTGAAGAAGAATTGAAGGATAGAAATTGGCCTCCACGATGTCCACATGGGCAGCTGAAACAAGTACTTATAAGTGGAATGAGAGGCCAGACAAGTGAGGTTGATATTGCAAAGTATATATTGATCAATGCAACTTCACTTCAATTAATGGAGATCAGCCCTCATCCTATGGTTTACCTTGGAAATGGGAAATGGCACCAGCTAGAACCATATGAGATTTGGGCAAGGACCGGAAGGAACAAGGTTGAGCACCATCTAAGGCAACATGTTGGTGCACAAGTTCATCTCTCGATCCTGTAACAGACGAGAGATGCAGAACATACAACAACACCTTAAGCTTCTGAGTTGAGATAGTTGAATAATGGAATAATAACTCTGGTCTGGTTATGAGCTAGAGAAAGTTTATATTTGTTGTGTGGTTTTCTAGATATATAGTGCAAGAATAATGAGACTATGAAAAATGTAAGAAATATGATCTATAGAGGAGGGAAAGAAAATAGTCCATGGAGTATATTACGGTATGAAAATACCAGGGGTCTCCCAAACACTTCAAATTTGATGTTTTTCTGTATGTGTACTTGTTTGGAATAATAAAATGAGTTTGCTTTATTTAATTCAGTTCCTATCAATATATTTACATGTATTATCCAGCCCTAGTTATAACATCACTTGGACTTGTTTGGAGTAGTTAAGGGTGTAAAATTATTCAGTTTAAATTGTCTTTAGTTATGTTTTTTCTTTAAGACTAATTTATTCTACTTATAAACTAATTTATAATATAATTAAGGATGAATGTGCAAAAATGATATTAAACTTTACCCAAAAATAGTAACCAATTTGGGATACAAGTGCAAATATAGTGTTTTCACTTAAGGGAAAAAATTTAGATATGAAAAGACTCTTATGCCTCCATTCCTCACTCGTTAAATAAAATTTAATGAGGAGTATAAGAGTCTTTCCATATCTAAAATTTATTTCTCTTAAGTGAAAATATAATATTTGCACCTGAACTCCAAGTTTGGTACTCTGTTTGCACCTCGTAAAACTTTAATATTAGAAATGCTCCTAAGGCAAAGTTTAGAATCATTTTTGCACCTTCGTCCTCTAATTAAATATTGCATATATTATAATTTAATGGTATAATTTTCTTCCATAACTTTAAAAGAAACCAAAATGATCTTATATTCAAGATCAAATGAAGTATATAAATACTCCATACGTTCCTAAATATAAGATCACTTTCAGATTTCAGTTTGTTCCTAAATATAGGCAACTTTCTAAATTTTCTCTTTTTTCTAAATAAACCATAATAATTCTTATATATAATAAACAAGTAAGAGTGATAGAGTGAGAATAAATGTATATTGATAGGGTAAATTAGTAATAACATGTGTTAATACTAACTTAACTAGTATATATCCTTAATCTAATCAACTCAGGAAATGATCTTATATTTATGAAGAGAGAGAGAGAGAGTATTATTCATGGAGAAGAAATGTTGGTTGAACCGGGAGTTCCCCCAAACACTTCAAATGCTTAAGATGGGACACTGTACTGTGAGTGTCAACCATGATGGAGCTGATGAAGTGTTCAGAGGAACTCCAAGAGACACCCAACAAATTGTTGAAGTCCGGACACTTAAATTAGTTTGTTTTGCTTGTGATAGGAATGTTGAGCAAAAGAATCGCATTTATAATGCAGAGGGTAACAACAAAATAAAAGCATGTGGATAATCTAACTATATATAACATATGTTATGCTAACTGCTAATTGCTAAGTGTTTTACTTCCTTAATCCATTGACTCTACAAATAAAGTCAACCTAAATGGAATATAAATCCAAGAATGAATCTGGCAGAGAAAACGGACCAAGAAAGATCCCTACAAAGTGAATATGCATGTTGTGCTAAGTTTCTAACTGCTAATTGTTAATTAAGTGTTTTACTTCCTTAATCCATTCACTCTAAAAATAAAGTCAACCTAAATGGAATATAAAATCTAAGAATGAACCTGGCTGAGAAAACGGACCAAGAACGACCCCTACAAAGTGAATATAGCAAGTCTCGCATTAGTTTTTCTTGAAAGAATGGTCTGCCTTAACTTCATCCCAACAACTAGTTTTTGCAACGTAGTTTTCTAAACAGTTGTATATTACTTACAACTGCGATTTTAATCGAGACATGACAAATTAGAGAGAGCCGTCAACAAAGGATATTAATTAATCAAATAGGCTAAGTAAAAAGAAATTTAATTTTTAGGGTGTAGTTCTTCAAAAAACTTCTACTTTAATTTGTTTTTGGTTGACCCTTGAAAACTATCAAAATCTAAAACAAGGAAAGACACAGAAATAATTATATCTATAAAAGGGTTTTGTGTTGTGTAGGAGTAGCTCCACAGTAAGAGAAAAGAAAAGAAAGTATAAGCGTTAAATTACAGAATAAGTAAGAAGTAAGAACAAAAAGTGTGGGGTTGTGAACGCTGACCAACAAGATTTTCATCTCATAGCTAGATGCTTCACTTAGATGTGTCTGTTTCTTCCCCCCAGAGGCCCAAATTGCGTCCAGGTTCAATGGGCTCACATTTCCATGGAGACACACACACACACAAAGACATGGAATTATTGAAAGGACGAAAGAAGGATACTACTGTAAATTTATATGAGGGATGAGAGATGCCACTGCCACATGACGCAACAAAGAAAATGAAGATAGAATTTTGAAAAAAAAAAGGAAAGAAAATGAAGATAGAGTACAAATTATATACATACATGTATGCATACGTGAGCTGAATGATGCAATAAAAAATGTTAACATGTTTTAAAGAGTGTTAAGTAATACTCCCTCCGGTCCTAAATATAGGATCTAAATGACTTTTTTTGAAAAATCTTAAAAAAAGCAAAAAAACTTAATTATAAATTGATTTACCTAATTTTTTCTTTTAAACTATTTTATTTTACCTATAAGCTAATGGATAATCTAAAAAGATATCAAATATGTCATGATTTAATAACTTATTTCGCAACCTTAATCTTTCCAAAAAAAAGTTATCTAGGTTTTATATTTAGTACAGAAGGTAGTAAATGGTTAATAGTTTATCGGGAATATAAGAGTATAAGACCGATTCAGTCCAGTTGTTGTATGTCTTTAACTATTAAGGATAGGTCGGTCCAAAAAAATATCATTAAAAATACCAATAAGGATAGGAAAGAGTCATAAAAGTTAATATTTATTTTTTTTGGGGACCGAAAAGTTTAATCCTTATCAAATCCTATATTTTAATATTTCTTCCCCTCCTATTTCAAGACACCCACCAAAACCAACAAGAGTTATTAAGTTATTAATTTTATATTAAAATAATATATAAATTTATGATTTTATACTACTCTAGACAGAAAATTTTTGTACTCATTTTACATTTTCTATTTATATTAGTAATATTGCTGGCAAAAAGAATAGAAGATAATCTTAGGGAAAAACCAGCGAAAGTGCAAAATCCCAAATCATGCTTGGCATCGATTATTAGATAAATGATTGTCTACGCTTGATTAGTAGAAATTCATATCTCATCATTTTATCAAAATATATTTTATTTCAGGTTTTTTTCCAAAAGATATGTTCGTAATATTTAGGGAAAATGTCATTTAAATCCCTCCGAATATACAAAAGGACAATTCAGGAACTCAAACTTCCAAAAGGACCACGAAGGAACTGGCATTTTAAAATTGTGTGAAAAGACAAAATTGCCCTAATCACAAAATAGAAATTACTAATCACTCTATTGAACATGGTGGGTGTAAGGGTGGTTAGTAATTTTTGTTTTGTGATTAGGGCAATGTTGTCTTTTCAAACAATTTTAAAATGCCAGTTCCTTCGTGGTCCTTTTGGAAGTTTGAGTTCCTGAATTGTCCTTTTGTATATTCGGAGGGATTCAAATGACATTTTCCCTAATATTTAACTAACGTTTAAACTATTTTATGTTGGGTATATGGGATAGCTAATTAAAAATGGCTTGCGGCATACCAGTAAATCCATGAAAGGCGAAAATAAAAATTTGTAGAGCTACAAAAGGAAAAAGACTATATGTTTTCACAATATTACTACACTTATATTGATCTAGCTAAAAATATGAACTGAGATTTAACGATATGATATGATGCTCCCTCAACTCCTAAATGACCTCCTGATAAAAAAAACTCCTAAATGACATCTTTGACTTTTTTGAAGAAATTAATAATCTAAAATTAATCATTTTAAATTGTTAATAATTATTTTCATCAAAACTAATTTATTCTACTTATAAATTAATCTTAGCTTTAATCTAATTACATGTATCATGTTATAATTTAGTGGTCTAATCTGTTTCATTCCTCTCTTTATTATAAAAGGCGTCCAGTCTAGTCTTTCCTTCACTTCATTTCTCTCCCATGTATATTGGTTCCCTGCGACTGGGACTTCAATCCAGCCACATTGACTGACACAATTCCTGAAGGGGAACCAGTATTACTGAACAAACAAACTAGTTAACTAATTCGGTTATTATTGGGCTGGGCTAAGCGGGAGTTATGGGGCATGGCGTATTAATCATAAAAACCCAGCCCATATATTTTTAAATTGATACTAATATATAACCACTCCGACTTTACGAACTTTATTTGCGTTCTTATGTATATAAATTAAAGTAGGCATTAGCTAGTGCGACAAAAGGAGCTATTTTTATAAATTTATCATTTATCATTGTTGTATATTATTACTATATTTAATCGTTATATAATGGGTTAAATATCAATTCCCCAATGGAAGTTTTATAATAAGAGCAATCCCCCTGGAAGTTTTCTAGGGAGCAATTCCCCCCTGAACTTTATTTTTGGACCAAATCAGCCAACTTATGCTGACGTGGACATTCTTGTTTTTGGCCAACTGGACATTCTTTTAATTGACATGGCAGTGGATAATTTTATTATTTATTATTTGTTATTTGTTTAATTAACCTGTACAGAGCAAAATAAGACGCAGAGAACAAAGAAAGAAGACGCAGAGAAGGATTAGGGCAAGAGAGAACAACCAAAAACCACTCTAAATGCAAAAGAGGAAGTATGGGGAATCCGAAAAACATTGGGAATCTGTAGAGTTTGTTGAAATTCCTTCAAAGTCCCAGCAGCAGCAGCAGCAAAGAAGAAAGCGTCTTTTCCTAATCTGAGGTACGAAAGTTGTAGGGCTTGGGGAAATTGTTTATTTACATAGTGGGTTGACACAAAAGCTTCTTCTTTTCATGTTTTTTCTGGAAAAATGACATTGTGATAGTAGATTAAAACAAATTGCTTATCATTATATGTACTTACTAGAGATAGGATGGTCATGTTTGGGTGTTCACTGACTTTCTATGCAGCTCAACTGAAAAATTATGAAGTTAAAATGTGTTTGCTTGTTCCTTCCTTCAGAGTAGTAAAAGCTCAAGAGGGAAAAAACCACTTATGTCCTGTATACTCTCTGTCTACAACCTAAAATGATTCTTGTTTATGGTTTTGTGAATATAATTACAAAATATTAGAACACTTGTTGGTTATAAGTTGTTTCTTTTTCAGGAAGAATAAGGTGGTAATAGTGTTATGATTATTATCCTCACACATATCAACCATTAAATTATATTTCTGGGCAGTCACTTTTTCTTTTCATCTTTGATCAGCTCTGAAGTATGAGTCATACTCCTAATCTGTATAAATTTTTATGTAGGTTGTAATTGGGAAATTCTCAAAGTGTGATGGTGATGGCTGGTAGTAATGAGGATGACAATGATGATTATTGGAGTGAACGTGTAGATTATTTAGATGTTGGTCAGGATATGTCAGAGCTTCTCACGGAGAGATTTCGTCAAGAGGAAGAAGAGAGGGAGAGAATACGTGAAGAGGAAGAGAGGGGCAGAGTGAATTATGAACGCGAGGAACTTGTAGGTTCTGATTTAGAGGACGATGAATTTGAAGGTAGTGAGTATGAAGATAGTGAAATTGAAGAGTATGGTTCAAAAGATGATAATGAAGATGATGCCATAACGTGAGGAACTTCTAGGTTCTGATTTAGGGCATCCTGCCATAACGTCCTCTCAACTTACTTCACAGCTGGATGCTATCATCGATATTTTGATATTTTTGGTATAGTTATACACATGTCACCTTTGAACATATGGCGATCTGCCAAAAACTAGAAAGCATATGACAGATGTATCTTTTTGTATCTGATCTGGCAAAACAGATGTTACTTTTTGTATTGGATCTGGCATTTGTAATCAGATGTTGCTTTCTATATTTTTACTGTTGTAGGCTGATTTATTTTAAGCGCAGTATGTGTAGGCTGATATATTTTAAGCGCAATATGTATTTTGATTGTTGATATATCAGCTGTATTTTGCTGATATAGATGTATTTTCGCTGATATATCAGCTTTTTAACAAACAATCAGATGTAAAAAGCTGATACATTTTTGCTGATATATCAGATGCAGCCATTACATTTTTATTTCAGATGCAGCCATTAAATTTTTATATCAGATCCAGCTTTTTATATCAGCAAGTTTTGTGAAACCCTTTTGAGTTTTCAACAGTTTTATATCAGATGCAGCCATTAAATGTCTATATCAGATGCAGCCATTTATATCAGCAAGCTTTTTTTTTTTACTTGCAGCCTTTTATATCAGATGCAGCCATTCAGTTATATCAGATGCAGCCATTATATTTTTCCTGTTGCAGTACCAAATGGTCAAACAATGCAAAAATAATGGCTGCTATATTTTTATCTATTTATAATGGCTGCTAGATTATCACATGCTGATTATTAAACAATTAAAAATCTGGGAATTGTAAAGAAAATTACAAAATACACTTTCTCACATTAATTTGAAATACAAAGCAAGGCTTAGCAAATTATGTTCTCAGCCATGCCTATAAAGTACATATATCTACTCCAAATACATATATCCATTACATCAACCATTTCAAGTGCTACAATGATCACAACCATAAATACATCAAAATAAAAGCCAATACAATTAACACAAACAACCAAGTAAGGACCAATGCACACCAAATGGTCCTTTTACTACTTTTTGTCTTCTTTATCCCCTTCCATATGTCACCTTTGTCATCGCCTTTGTTCTCCCCAGAGCTAGTGTCATTGATAACTTCTCTTGTTTTCCCAAACACTTCATCTTCCCACAAGAAAAACCCACATCCACCTCCCTGTCAAAAGTACCAAACAGAAAATTCATCAGGACAGCATTATAGATGATTTGAATTGACCTACCTTCAAAAGAAATATTATTAAGTTTCACATGCTTTGATGGAAATTAATTTCCTACAATCCAAGTTTCCAGCAAATCAAATGGATTACAGAACTTGCTAAACATGCACTTGATCTTTGCTAACAAGGAAATCCCCAACAAAACACTAATTCAACCACTAAGCTGTAACAATTTGAATACATAATACGTCAAAAAATGCAGCAAATAATATACCCTTACACAACAAGTACTAATTACAGTGCAAGTGAATACAAATAAGCAAGCATCAGCTTATTGCTGCATATGTAAATTGCACCATTCTGTACAAGCAAGCATCAGCTACAAATTCCAACAGGGCAATACAAATTATGGTTTTATAAGCTAAAAGATATATCCACACTCCCCTTTAAGCTTGTATCGAGTATGCTAGTGTCACATTGTAACTGTAAATCATCAAGTATATTAACTAGGCACAGAAATTAATACAGTGGGATCAGTACAAACTATAAAGTGCTTGAACGTTTCATGTCACTATAAGCCGATGAATTCTCTATCCAACATCTAATGTAAACCATGTGGTTCCTTGCCTCATATGGGGTTGTATTTTTAACTTTCTAAACCCCAAACAACAGAACCCATTCACTCTCAATCTCGACTAAATCACTAGAGAAGAAAGAAAAATAGAGAAAGGTGAATAAATCTCTCTTTCTCTGAATAAACACACATAAATCGAATAGGAAAATGAACAGAAAAACAAAGCAAGAAAGGAGACATTGTCACAAACCTGTCTATAATTCTTACATCTGATGAACTAAAACCCTAGCCGTCACATTCGACCCTTTTTCCCCTTCTTCTATTTTCACGATTCTTTTTTTTTTTTCTCAGGCTATTTTCACGATTCCAATCCAATGAGATGATAAAAAAAAATGTGATGTGGCAATCCAACGTGGCAAGTAATAATTCAACGTGGCAAATATTACACATGTGGCAAACCCCATTTGCTTTGACTGTTAAAATAGGGCTGATTTGGTCCCAAAAAAAAGTTCAAGGGGGGAATTGCTCCTTGAAAAACTTTCAGGGGGGGCTTGCTCTTCTTAGAAAACTTCCGGGGGGAATTGCTATTTAACCCTTATATAATATATATAGTTATTATATATGTTTTGTTGCAAATTAAATGAAATTCGTTTATTTATTTACTTCTTTCTCATCAACCTGAAAACTTAAATGTGAAAAGGGGTCTTGCCTCGTTTAAGTTCTTCGATCCCGGACTAGCAGCTAGATATTGGATCTTGAAGCTAAGTTTAACTGTAGAAACTATATTTGATATTTTTTGGGCCTGAACTGTTATTATAAGATTGAAAATTGAAAATAGGGCTTCTATAACTTAATTAAACTGCGCTAGATAAGAGAGTACATGAAGGGAGCTACTTACGCAAAGCGCAAAATTCAAGTTCAATACACACACACACACACACACACACACACATTACATTTTCAGTCATCACAGTGCACAATATCACTATATGTCCCTCTGGTTACGACCACTCGTCTCCTGCTAGTTCCTTGAAGTCATCCTTTAAATTTGCAATGCAACTGCGGGCTCTTCATCAAAGTCCAAAAGATAATCAAGAAAATAATCAACAATAATCAAAGAAAAAAATTAGTTTTTGAGCAAAATACAAACACACGAACTATGAAGAACATTGTATATACTACCGATGGAATTGGGTTTGGCATTTTGATTGGGTTGATAAAGTAATAATATATATTCTCTCCCATTATAAATATTAGAGCTAAATAATTCATTTGTAAATATTACATAAAACTAGTTTAGTTCATCTATCAATTGTATGTAACAAATATGAGTTTGAAATTACCTATTTAATCATAACAACTTTCATGAAAATCACCTCATGTGTCATCAATATGAAAATCCTATACTTGGGGGAAAATGATGTGAATTTAGAAGACAATATCTTATATATATTGGATTAAATCCATCCCTAAACTAAATCCAATAGGACGTAATAATATTAATTTGAAGGACATGATAAGCACAGTAAAAGTAATAGTACTAATGTTGAATACCACTCACAGATAGAACCTTAATAATGCATGTTAAAATTCTATCGGAGCATGTGGTAGAGTACGTATTTTGTCAGATGGCAACCAGAGTTCCCCCAAACACTTCAGTGAGATATTATTACATACACATAAATATATAATAAGTGTATGTAAAGCAATGCACGTATATATGATACTCAATGAAGTGTTCCGGGGAACTCTAGGGGACGCCTGACTTGATAATATAATCATCATTGTCATCTACATATGTTGTCTGCTTATCTTGTTATGTGATGACGGTGAAGAAACCAGAAGCAAGACACTATATTTATACGCAACCAATATGTATATTTCTTCCATGTGTAGCTGAATGTGGTCATGATTGAGGGAAAAATTAGGGCAACAGAATATTTGAAATGGAAGAATGATGATTAGCTTAGCGTGACCTTGAGCTCTCCTTTGCTTTTTCTTTGCGTCTCATCGGTACTTTTCAATCCCTTTCTTTCTTCTTATCAATAGTACACTCTAATAATTTTGATGCTTTTCATATCGGAATCAAATCTTTAAACTAACAATTTCAATGAACCCTCCTTCGTTCTTTCTAGAATGAATTTAGTCTAACTACGTACTAATGCTTCAAGAATGAATGCTATTTATTATGTGGAATCATAATTGTTATTTGGATGAAAGGGTAAGTTTCACCTGGAAGTTTTAATTTAGAAGCAATGTTATCTTGGGAGTATTTTTAGGTTTACATGCAATAAGTGTAAAAATGGTGAAATGTTAGTTTTTTAATGAGGTGAAACAGCATTATTTCTACATTTTAGTATTGCTAGAAAGTTATAAATCTTGAGTATATTTTCACCTTAAGACTAATTAAAATTAGTTTAGAAAAATTTGCAAAGAATATTTCCCCATGATGACCGCTACTATTTGACATAAATATACCAGAATCTGGAAAATGAAAGAATTTATCAATAGGACTTAAAAGTACTCATGACAGGAATATTAGAACACAAAAAGTAGGAAAACGGACCGAGAATGAGAACAAAAGCAAACTCTGACACACTTAAGATTCTAAGGAATTGAAGGTGGCATTCATTCATCATGATTCATATAGTCTATATATTAGTCTAGGTTCACTAGTGCCTCACTTTCTGCTTTAATTTGTGGAGTTGCTTTTATTCTTTGGTGCATTCAAAGCATACAATCGTATGACCAAAATATGATCTCTAAGTCTTTATGGTTCATCATCAGAGCTATAAATAGGACATATGGTGTATGTTCGTTATCAACAAAGGAAGTCTTGAAAACCCTTAGAAATCAAATCAGGTGAAAACTAGAGTTCCCCGGGAACACTTCACTGAATAATTATTGATTTTTTTACATAATTCACTGAAGTGTTTGGGGGAACTCTTGATGCCACTTGGTAATTTAAATAGAGATATTCACACCCCCTCCCCTGCAAAATGATTTATTACTCAATTTGGTAAGTACTTAGTGTTTATTTTCAAATTATTTCTTCTATTTATTACTAATATTTAATATTCTTAACAATCCTAAACTTAAAATGGCTTAGGATTTAGGTTCACACACATACATATGGGTTGCGTGGAAAGTGACTGTAGTGATGAAACACGCCCCGCAAGAAAGGAAGTTGCTCACTGCAAAGGAAGCTCTTGAAGCAGCTGCTTTAATGGCCTTTTTATAGTTATATGTTTCAGAATTTCCAAATAGAGAGATGCAATTTATGTTACTGTGTTCTTATGTAGTTTCTTTTTTCCGTTACTCACATTTTAGATACTTTATATCCCGAATTTTGTTTTAATTCACTAATTAACATTGGTTTTATAAACATATTACTAGTTTGATCGATATATATAGGTTTCTAGTCCCAAATTGGGAGGGTTACCTCGAAAGATTTACCTTACATATAAGGTCTTGGGTTCGACATCTCCAAAACTAATTATGTTTTTGATGAGAAGTTCTTTTAAGATATTAAGAACATGATTTTTGGTTTCAAGTTTGTGTATGCAAAAGAAACCTTTGGAATTCATGTCATTCAGGTCTGGCTATCTTCAACCCACCTTGTCAGTAGGCATTGATTCTATAATGATGGCCGCTTATTATTGCAGGGAGTTTGACAAATATAAATGATTAAGTGACAAGACATGTAGAAATTTGATAACAGCCTGGCAACATTGCTATTTTCTTCTATCAATGTATATGTTTACTTTTAATACTATATTAACTTGTGCTAATGTTACTACACAATAAAATCATATAATTCCATATTTTTCGGTTTTAACAATAGGTAATCCTCTAGTTATTGTTGATATTTTCTTGTTATTGTTGATCAGAATTTCAAGTGAAACTTCTAAAAGTAATTGCCTCCCCAAAGTACTTCTCATACATTGGTTCTAAAATTTTTACAACTCCATATTTTTTTGAAATCTAATCATATTTTATAACAACAAAAGGGCACCATTTTAAGTGCACGAATCCATCATATAGGTTGAACCTGTGTCTACTCCCACAAAGGGAGAGGTGTGATGCCATTGTTTATCGATGTATATATAGTGCCACCTCGGATTGGCTTTCCAAAGAATTTAGACCCAAAGATAGTGAGAGCTATCCCCATATGTCAACCTTATAAAATCTAATGCAAATTATGACCTTGGCATAGTTACCTAGTAATTACTTAAAACTTGCAAAGTGGCCATGTTAATTAAGAAACATTATTGGCACCATGTTTTTTTGATATAGAATTGGTATGAAAAGTGTGATATGTTTAAAAGCAAATTAAATATTGTATAAAAGGGACACTTAGATTCAAATACGAATGAATAATTCGCAAAAGAAATTAAACCAATCATTGCTTCAGTTCAATTTTTTGAGAAGGATATATCTTTGGCTAGTTAAAGGATCCCTAGAGAAATTTCTTATTTAACCTAGTTTGAAGTGGATGGATTAGTACCGGGATCTCGCTTATTAATTAATCCCTCCAACTCTAAGTTGATCGAGTCCAATAACCAAGTTAAATTTGCCAATTGCAAGGAACTTTATCCAACAATCGGAATCTCTATTTACCACTTAATTGATTCTAAATCTATAATTCATCTGTTGATGATTCCCACATACATAATGAACTAAGACTATTCTACCATTGATTGAAGCCTAGTACCACTCATGCAATTTGACATTCATAACCAATTCTTAAGTGTAATTATTTGATGTAACATAACAATAATCTTTTACATGAGAGTCCTCAAATAGCACATGTAATGTCAATTAAACCGTTCATTTGAAATGATGAGTCCATACATCCGAACAAAGTTCAAATTGAGAAAAAGCTAGCAATTGTTAAGCATATATAAATGATCAAGTTATATGTGTTTAATTTCTACCACGCACCCTCTAATATAAGATAAAAATAAAGAATATAACCGAATGCAAAGATACAGCAGATTTGTGTCTTAACCTTTACCAGTTTTTGAGCTTAGATTCTGCTCTAGCGAAGTTATTATAGATTTTCATCATTATTTCTCTTTCATAATTCGGTTCCTATATCGGAGGGTGCAAATTTAGTTTAAAAAATTAATAAAGGCGTTCCCCATATTTTTAAAACGCTGTGCATTTGTAATATAAGTGAACCGTGCGTTCCCACCAGTAACACATGCCTTGTATACATTTGATTATATAAAACCCTTTTAAGCTGCACATGTGAAGGTTAAATTAAATTAAGAAATTATGTCCTATCCCGGCGCTTTTTACCTTGTGCAGAAATAAACCAAAGCGCCTTTATAGGAATTTTTGAGGTGATATTCAGATAAATGATTTGCTAATTAATACAAAACTACTGCCAAACGAACTTGGTCTTGATGGTGATTGGGTAATTTAATTCCCTTTCTTGTCATAGATCTTGAGTTCGAACACGCAACACAAAAACTACTTGAAAAGGAACTCATATAAGTTAAATGTGCACCTTATTCAGAATACTTCCTGCATTAATTAGAAGATTCACTCAATTGACTACTATTGCTTTTTAGGCAATATAGAATTAACGAAGACTATCATTCACCCTTAACCAATTGTCTGGGGTTCGATCCCTGGCGTTGGGTATGGAGAAGCATTAAATCTCCCAGACCAGCTGTCTCACCCTTTGAGGTGCCTACAAATCAGCGGGGGATTAGTCTCTCACTTGTCGAGTGAGGGGATACCTTGATCATGTATCAAAAAAGAATTAACCAAGACTACTTTATTGCCAATTTATTCTCTTACACATAAAAGCGGGTGTTGGCTATTGCCGAAGAAGGAGCTATTATTATTAATTAATAATCAAACTCCTCTGGCAAATTAGCAAATAGTACTTCTTTACGTACTTCTGGAAAGTAAAAAAAGGGTCTCCATTTGGGTTTATCCCAGCGGACAAGCTAGGATAGTTGATCGTAAAGATTAGCAATATCTATAAACTGATAAACTAAAATCAAGAATAATATTTATACCAACTTAATTAAATTGCTGCATAAGAGATACATACAGATGTATTGGGGATGCTTAGGCCAGAACAAAATTCAAATTAAATCTATATTTTACATATCCAGTCATCGCAGCACACAATATAGTCACTATATATAATGTCTCTCTGGTCACATGATCATCCTTGTCGTGGTTCTTTGAAGTGATTCTTTTCATTTGCAGCTCTTCTAGTCCAACAGATCTATACTATGATCAACTATCAAAGAAAAAAATAAAAATATTTTGAGGAAAATCTAAACATACTGAATAATGTATATGATTAATTAACATTTTGTAATATATATAAGGGTAATGGACCTAATCTATCCTCCAAGTAACCACTCAGGGCACCCTGAACTAACAACAAACCCATATTTACACTCGAAGTAATCAAAGTGGTTAAAAAATACCACAAGTGGATGGTCAATCACGTTGGACCGTTCATTTGCCCATGTGGCCGCCACGTGGGTTACATTTTTGCCACATAGGATAAGGGTAATAGACCTAATCAACCCTCCAAGTAACCACAAAGGAGCACTGGGCACCCTGAACTAACAATAGGCTCATATTTACGCTCAAAATAACCAAAATGATTAAAAATACCCCGATCGAGTGGACGGTCAATCACGTTTGACCGTTAATCTGTCCATGTGGTCGCCACGTGAGTTAAATTTTTTCATGTAAGATATATCATGTGGGACCCACATATAATAATAATACACTTCCTTCTCTTCTTTCTTCATCACTTCCAAATAGCCCACCCCCAGAGGGAATTGTTTTTTTAATATGTGAGTCTCACATAACATATCCTACGTGGCAAAAATTTAACCCACATAGCAGCCATATGAGCAGATTAATGGTCAAATGTGATTGACCGTCCATTGAGGGTATTTTTTAAACATTTTACTTATTTGAGTGTAAATATGAGTCTGTTGTTAGTTTAGGGTGCCCAGTGCTCTTGGGTGGTTACTTGGAGGGTAGATTAGGTCCATTACTCTTATCCTACGTGGCAAAAATGTAACCCACGTGGCGGCCACCTATACAGATTAACGGTCAAACGTGATTGACCGTCCACCCGGGGTATTTTTTAAACACTTTGGTTACTTTGAGTGTAAATATGAGTCTGTTTTTAGTTCAAGGTGCCCAATACTCCTGGGTGGTTACTTGGAGGGTAGATTAAGTTCATTACCCTATATATAATTAACATCGTCATACATGTGGCTAATGAAATTGGATTTGGCACTTTGATGATAGAATGAAGAAGAATAAAGCACATTAAATTTGTGCTATAATGTTAAAGATAAACACTCATCATCACAAGATAGAGAAAGTGTTCGCCTTAGAACGACTAGTTTAAATCCAAGAAATAACTCTACTTACAGGGTAAGTCCGATGAGTATAACTATATTTCACCTACATCATCACCTGATAGAAGCCTTGAATAATGAGACACAAGAAAAAATATGTAAACTCACTGAACCTTTTTAGAGGATGATAACGTTGTATCAAATTAAAGTTTGTAGAGTATGTAGGTTGTCAGATGACACCCAGAGTTCCCCCAAACACTTCAGTGAGGTATTATGTGAGAGGACACACATAAACATATATACATATGCATGTAGTAATGCAAGTATATATCATATTCAGTGAAGTGTTCCGGGGAACTCTAGGGGATACCTGACCCAAAAATTATTATATATCACCCTCGTCTCTGTGTTGTCTACCTATGTTAGTTGTTCTATGTGATGAGGATGAGGAAATGAGAAGCAAAACACCATATTTATACGCAACGCACGTCAACTAGTTAGTAGGTTGGAGCTAAGTCCACGTGTATGTAGTTGAATGTGGTCGTGATTGAGGGAAAGATTATGGCAAAAGAATATTATTATATTGAAGTGGAAGGAAGCTAGCGTAACCTTGAGCTTTCCTTTAATTTGCTTTTCCTTGGCGTCTCATCGGTACTCTTCAATCCTTTTCTCTATTCTTATCATCAACACACAGACACACACTGTACTCTACTATTGTTGCTTTTCATGTATCAGTATAAAATCTTTACTCTCAACATTTCAATAATGAGCCCCTCTTTTATGCCTTTTCTAGAAAGAGAATTTACTCTAAGTACTCCCTTCGGTAATTATAATATAAGAACTCAAAGTTTGAATAATTTTAATCTAAAATATAAGAGTTTACATTATATTCTTTTTCTTTTTATGTGCTTTTTTACTTTGCCTCCAACTCTCTTTCACATTTATTAATATTTATGTATTTTTCACTCTTAATAGTATCATAATAAATATGAGCAATATTGGGGAAAACATTAATTTTAAACATTCAACTAACTTTTACATGTTTTCTTAAGAAGCGGGTTTTGACGGATGAACTCGATCTTATATTACAAAATGGAGGGAGTATTAATAAACTACTCCCTCCGGTCCCTAATGTAAGAGCTAGCCGTCAAAAAAACGCTTCTTAAGAAAACATGTGAATGTTAGTTGGGTGTCTAGAGTTAATGCTTCTTTTCCAAAATTGCCCATATTTATTATGGTACTTTTAAGAGAGAGAAATACATAAGCATTAATAAATATGAAAGAGAGTTAGGGGTAAAGTAGGAAAAAATGCATTAAATGGGGAGATAATATGGGGTGAGCTCTTACATTAGGGACCAAAACCATTCAAATTTTGGGCTCTTACATTAAGGACCGGAGGGAGTACGTGCTAATTCCTAAAGAAGTAAACACATATATTCATGTTGAAGTAATAATTGTTATATATCAAGGATAAAACACAAATTTTTTCCTGTAATTTTAATTCAAGTAGTAGGAACAATATCTTGGAAGTAGTTTAAGTTTAATTTTGTTCAAAAAGTTATAAAATGCAGTGATGTTGCTTGTTATAAAATGGAGTGATGTTGCTTGTTATGGTTGAAAACGGTAACGATGGTCAATATTAATGTTTTAGGGGCAGATTTGCTTGTTACCCCTAATTATTATTTATTAGTCTTGGACAATTTGGATAGAAAATACTCGTATATCCACATACTGATGACCATTGTTTCACACACACACACACACCAGAATCTGGAAAGCCAAAGAATTTATCAATAGAACTTTATTGATAAGTACCCAAGACAAGAATATCAGAAAACAAAAAGGTAGGAAAATGGGCAGAGAACGAAGGAAAAGTAGTAAAGTCTGACACACTTAAAATTCTTGTGAAGGTGGCATTCATTCATCATAATTCATATAGTCTACACATCAGTCCAGGTTCATCACTTGTGCCTCACTTTAATTTCTGCTTTAATCTGTGGAGTTGCTTTTATTCTTCGGTGCATTCAAGGCATATAATCATCATACATGAACAAAATATCTCTATGCCTAATAAGAACTATAAATAGGACATGGTGGTGTATAGTTTTCCTCACCAACATACAATTGAAGTCTTGGAAAACCATTAGGAAACAAATCAGGTGAACCCTAGAGTTCCCCACGAACACTTCATTGAATCATTTATTTTTTGACTTCACTGAAGTGTTTGGGGGAACTCTTGATTCCACTTGATAATACAAATATAAATATTCACATCATCATATATGTGTGTGTGTGTGTGTGTGTGTGTGTGTGTGGGGTCCGCGGGGAGAGTGGCTGCAGTAATGAAACACACCCTGGAAGGAAGATGCTCAATGAAAATCAAAGGAAGCTCTTGAAGCAGAGGGGGCATTAGAAGTGTATCGATAACTTGTATGATAAGAAAAAGAGTATGACATTAGAAGACAATCCCATCGTCATAGATGATTTTGTTGGGGCAAAATCCTACCTTTGATACTTTTGACTGCCAACTCCATGAATTCCACACAGAATCCAACAAACTTGTGGGGAATTTATCTTGGAGAATCCAGACTCCTGATGGTGGATTTATTACTCGTACAGCTGTGCAGAGATTTGTGCAGGATCCTTCTCAACCTGGGATACTCTACAATCATGATAATGAGTACCTTCACTATCAGGACGACTGGTATATTATATCATCCAAGATTGACAAGAAAGCAGATGATTACATATTTGTTTATTACAGAGGGAGGAATGATGCATGGGATGGGTATGGAGGTGCAGTTTTGTATACAAGGAGTGCGGTGGTACCGGAAAGTATAGTTCCAGAACTTGAGAGAGCAGCAAAGAGTGTGGGAAGGGAGTTTAGCATGTTCAAGAGAACGGATAACACATGTGGGCCAGAGCCTTCCTTAGTGGAACTAATACAGGTAATTACTTCCTCTTTTGCAATCACGTGGCCCCCTTATGTCTTCAATCAAATTTGATGAGTGCATCATTATTTCCTTTCATTATCTTTTGCCTTTCAAAACTTTCCTATTTATCACAATCAAATCAAATTTCTATTGATTACCCACATTATTGTGATTATTCTTTTCTCTTGATCAATATGATTATAATAAAATCATCACCATTTATTTCCATTTTATTTCAATCATCACATTTGACTCTTATGAGCATATCTTATTTTATTTTCTTATCTTTTTTAATTTTTTGTTTTTTTTATTATTTTTATTCGGACAAAATAGGGTGATACAATCAGGTAAAACTGGACAAAACACACACACAAGCAGAAGAAAGAGATTGTTTATTAATCTCCAAATGTGTGTGTAGAGCCAACAAAGGCAAGTCCTAATAGATCATAAGTTAGGACTCATGACCATAGGTTGTGGACAAGTCAAACAAAGTTTAATTTCCTAATCGATATATTTTTGTTATGAAATCTCAGTAATTATTGGACAAAATCGATTTTATATATCTTAATTTAGGACACATCACCAAAAATTGTACTCCAGTATTTGCAAAATGAAAAATAATATAGGGTTAAGCTGCAAAAAATTTCCATGTGAATGTGGCCAAGACACATCCAACACCATTTAATTTTTTAGATAAAAAGTAACCATAATATTTCAAATTTCAAAACATGGGTAAAAGTACTCTTTTTGAATTAACGGAGATGAGTACTTATACCTCTGTTTTGAAATATTATGAGTACTATTGTCATTTTTTTGAAATGTTATGAGTACTTTTCTCTAGAAAAATCATATAGGCATTTTTGCACTTTGACCACAATCACATAAGTATTTTTACACCTTAACCTAACAATATAACATTAATATAAAATTAAGACACAAATCTAACTAATGATACCAAGCTCTTTCATTAAGTTTTATTAAAGTGTAGTATTGGAAAATCAATCAAATATTTTATCAATACAAAGGTTGTATGATTTATATTACAAGGAAAATTTTATGCACAGTCATATAGCTCTGTTACATTCTATAAGTACATAATTAGTTGAATCAACCTTTTATATTCTCTCCATGACTCCACTACAAAGTGGAAATAGGACCAGTCCTTCATAGACTATGGCCTTCGGAGAGCTTCCATTCTTTTACAAAAGCATTCAATCAATATAGGAATAATTTCATTTGTACAAATAAAAAAAATTAAATAAAAAATAATTTTAAATAAAAAAAAACAAAAAAGGGACTAACAGTAGACCTCTGACCACAGAGAGGGCAGGCCCATTAAGCCCGACCCTATTCTAGAGGCTCTAAAATTGAAGCTAGGGTTTAAACAAGTTGGATCGATTAAAAGTTCCGGCTTACTCCACTAAAACTTGGGCAATCAACCATTAGTCAAATCAAATGTTAATGTTAAGTCAATAAAAGATGCAAAATATTCAATCACGCATTGTATTGAACATTCCTTTCAGGAAAATTACATCAATAAATTTGAAAGAAGATTAAATCTGAATGCCATATTTAAGAGATTAAATCTAAACGACATTTTGAGGGATACTATATAAAACTGGTGCCAAAATTTTTCTATGGTTACAAAATTACTGAATTTGAAATTGAAAAGCACTTTGCATATAATATTCAAACAAAATGCTATTAGGAGATATGGTATAATCAGATATTACTAAGCTAGACGGACAACTATTAGTTGATTAAGTTATTTTTTATTGTTCTTGCTTTAAGCAATAACCAAATTGTTGGCTTGTTTCAAACACATTAAAAGCATATGCAGTGAAGATTAATATATATATATATATAAAGATAAAAAAGATAATACATATTATAGATTGTTTTTACCCTTTAGGTCATCATTCATTTTCATTTGTCGTCTATGTAGCGATCTTTTATTTAATAGAAGAAGTCTGCACAAAATCATCTATGACGATGGGATTGTCTTCTAATGTCATACTCTTTTTCTTATCATACAAGTTATCATACAAGACATAAGGGGGCCACTCATCAAATTTGATTGAAGACATAAGGGGCCACGTGATTGCAAAAGAGGAAGTAATTACCTGTATTAAGGACCGGAGGGAGTATTTTATATCTTGCATTTTGCTGCCTTATTAGTTCAGAGACGGACATTGAATTTTTTTTTTTGAACACGACATTGAATTTATTAACTGTACGTATTACTTGTTTGATTAATATTTAAGTAACAAGCAACAAACATGGAGGGTTACTGTTCGCACCGCAAGTGCACGGGTCGCACCAAGTAATAAAGTGATAAGAAAGATCGTTCCCACGAGGATTGAGATACAAATCCGGTCAAACAAGAGGCTTAATGATTAACTTAAGTTGAGCTATCCATAAAGTGATTTGAAGGTCAAACTATTTTCTAAAACTAAAATGGTAAAATGATATCAAATATTTTTGTTTTCCTCAAGGATTAATTGACATCTAGGATTACTTATCCCCCTTGTATCTTGTAACCTTTAATCAACCCCTCTCCTAATTGCTTTAATGTTTATATATGTGTTAACCTAGGGTTCTTGAATACTTGTAAACGCTCCGTCGAGTCAAGAACAAGTGTTTGATTTCATTAATTATGCAATCTCTTGTCACAATTAATAAAACTCAATTTCTAAGTTTCAACCCTAATGTGGCTATGTGAGGCTAATAAGTATATGTCTATCTTATTAACAAAACCATTCATTTGTCATGCAAACTTCAAGTTCTCACACTATTTTACTCAAATTCTACACTTAACCTAGCTCTCTCAAGTCATAAGTCAAATGAACAAATCAACTAAATGGTGATCAATCACTTAGAGGCATTAGGGCTAGAGTAAAATAAACACATATATATACATTAATCACAAAAGGATAGGAGTTTAAAGAGTTACCCCATACAAGGGTTCAAAATAATCCTAGATAAATGGATTTAGCTACTCATAATCAAATATAAACTACAATACCAAAATGAGTAAAGAGTCATAAATGCTCACAAGATAGGAAGAAGAAAATGAAGAGGAAACCAAAATGGAGAAGCTTTAAATGTCTTTAATGCTCTCCACCAAACTTCCTAGCTTCAAATCTTCAAACCCCAAGCAAATCCCAAGCCAAAGAACCAAGAGGAATGAGTTTTGGTGCCCTAGAACTCTCTGAAGTCGGCCCCGTCTGTTATGATTCGAGTTCCCCATTTATTTGCATCTGAATTTTCGTTTCAGCCCACTCAAAACGCAGAGTTTCAGTTTTTGTTCGTCGTCTGTTAGTTGCACGACGAATGCTCAACGAACATCCATGAGAATTTTCCTTTTTGCTCTTTTGTCCCTTGCTTAGCTTGTCCTATGCTTTCTTTATAATTCCATGTTTTCTTTAGCCTTCTACACTTGTCCACCTCTTCCTACAAAAGAGAAAGAGGGTTGATAAGATTCAAAAATCACTTTCACACACATATAAGTCCAAATTTCACCAAAATACCTATTTTTCTAATTTTCCTTTTTCCTATGTGTAATTATATCTATCTCCATTATTTACCACCAAAAATCATATACATTCAAGGGAAATTGAGATGAAATATGTGAAATTATAGAGTTTATCACTTGCCTTGAAAGATTTGGCTTACAAGGCCTTAAATTTGCCACCTCCAACCCTTAACTTGTGAGGTACACATTTGTCCGAAGAACTTAAGTACAAGATTTTGGATACAAATATGTGTGCGCAAAAGATACCTTTGTGTATGTTCAAGTCGTTGAGAGCATAATGGGGCTACCTATGGATGTATAACCAAGTCCGTACTCCAATTTTCAATCATATGTTTGTGACAAGTCACAAGATTTGAATGAGGTTCTTAATATAATTAACATGTAATGTTATTCCACGATGTACGGTGATGAGATGAGTTGATCATACAATTAGTGGGTGTGTGTGATAAGAATAACGGTAAAGATGTACCCAATAACATGGTAATTTCTAAAAGATGTACCTAATAGCATGCATGTAATTTTGAGTGTGCAAATTTGGCACTTGTAACTTAAAATGGGGAAATTTGTTTTTTCTTACATTGAAGTTAAGTTTTTCCATGCCACTCAATGCTCCTTTTTAGAAATTTAGGTATATCAAGTTAGACTTGAAAAGCAATTTCAAATGTTTAATATGTACCTTAGGAAACATATACTTTCATTATAATGCTAATTGAGACTGTTTTAATTGAATTTCATCATAAAATGCAGTGGGTGGTAAATAACCTTCAACTTCTATTGTTTTAAATCGAAATTTTAGTTTGATTTTTTTGCCAGTATATTTTAGCTTATGTACTTATAAATACTGGGTAAGTCAATTACATATAAAATGTTGAAATATTAAGTTTAAATTTTAAAATGATGGTCATTATTACGAAAAAGTCATTTGATATGCGATATATACCAACAATATTATTATATTAAAGACTGAAACACATTTTTTTAATAAAATTAAAGGGATTAAATGAAACAATTCTATAAAGTATTTAATTTTCTTAACTGAATTTTGTAAAATAACCTGACTAAATGACTTAGCTTTAATTGTTTTACACGTACGCAACTAACTAAGTGACTTGTAGGTTGTAGCCGTTCGTTCTCTTGGATTGATGGCACGCAGGAGTAATTTTGTTCCTCCCCAACAAGTAAAGAGTTCGAACTGGCGCCAAAAAACAAAAAACTAAGTGACTTGTATTAAATATATTACTCTCTCTTGTACGTAAGATGTATTTTAAATCTGATTAAATCAAATATGTTAATTTAAAGGGTAAAGGAGCAAATCTGACCCCCAAGTAACCACCAAGGAGCGCTGAGGACCCTAAACTAACCACAGGCCCAGATCTGTACCCCAAGTAACCAAGATGTTAAAAAAATACTCCGGTTGGACGGTCAACTACGTTTGACCGTTACCTTGCTTATTTGGATGCCACGCGAGCTCCTGCTGTGCCACCTCTCATGCCACGTGGCATGTTAGTTTAGGGTACTTAGCGCTCATTGGTGGTTACTTGGGGGCCAGATTTGCTCCTTTACCCAAATTTTAAATTTGTATCCATCAAATTCTTTTGATAAGATTCAATTAAATACTTACATATTTAGGAAAGGTAATTAGAATTAGTTAACTTATAATTAAGTTTGGCATTAGATAAAAGATGTTAATTAACACTATAAATGTTATATTATGTTACAACATTCAAAATTCATTTGTACATGCTTTCAATAGGGAAAAAAATTTGAGCGAGAAATGACAAAAGAAAACTTGTTAAATTATTCTTAAAAATAGTTTTATTGCTATAAAACAAGAATTCCCACTTAGTATATCCAATCTATAGCCACTTAATATCAAACCTTATTCGAGTAATTTGAGTAATTACCTACGTTTCTCAACTAGTTATTTGAGATATATGAGTAGTTAATGGGGTTTTGAAATGTCTCAAAGTAATGGAAAATTCTAGCAATTAAAAGCGATACTCGAGTAGTTACCTATGTTACTAAACTAGTTATATGCGATACATGAGTAGTGAATGGATTTTTTTCATTTCACGAATAAGAAATATAGTCATCAATTTGTCTAAAATGAAATTTAGGAAAAAAAATCGTCAATTTTTCATTTCCTAAATTTCATTTTAGACAAATTGATGACTGTATCTTATTTGTGAAATGAAAAAAATTCATTCACTACTTATGTATCGCATATAACTAGTTTAGTAACATAGGTAACTACTCGAGTATCGCTTTTAATTGCTAGAATTTTCCATTACTTTGAGACATTTCAAAACCCCATTAACTACTCATATATCTCAAATAACTAGTTGAGAGACTTAGGTAATTACTCAAATTACTCGAATGAGGTTTGATATTAAGTGGCTATAGATTGGATATACTAAGTGAGAATTCTTGTTTTATAGCAATAAAACTATTTTTACGAATAATTTAACAAGTTTTCTTTTGTCATTTCTCGCTCAAATTTTTTTTCCCTACTGAAAGCATGTACAAATGAAATTTGAATGTTGTAACATAATATAACATTTATAGTGTTAATTAACATCTTTTATCTAATGTCAAACTTAATCATAAGTTAACTAATTCTAATTACCTTTCCTAAATATTTAAGTATTTAATTGAATCTTATCAAAAGAATTTGATGGATACAAATTTAAAATTTGGGTAAAGGAGCAAATCTGGCCCCCAAGTAACCACCAAGGAGCGCTGAGTACCCTAAACTAACATGCCACGTGGCATGCAGAGGTGGCACAGCAGGAGCTCGCGTGACATCCAAATAAGCAAGGTAATGGTCAAACGTAGTTGACCGTCCAACCGGGGTATTTTTTTAACATCTTGATTACTTGGGGTACAGATCCGGGCCTGTGGTTAGTTTAGGGTCCTCAGCGCTCCTTGGTGGTTACTTGGGGGCCAGATTTGCTCCTTTACCCTAATTTAAATTAGTTAAAATCTCACATGTATTACTAAAAACAGTGAAACCACAATCCTTTATTTATACTTTCCCTCTCTTGTTTATTATTCATCTTAATTTTTATTATTGAAAAATATCAATAAGGATAATTTAATAAAAATATGAGAAAAATAGTAAAAGATATTATATTCCACAAACAAAGGAGTACATTTTAACGTTCTCTCAGTCAAGTTTATAAGAAAGAGATTTCCACTCATTGAAGACATGGGCATTTGTTCATTTCTTTTTTCTTTTTTTGATCAGTGTGTATTTGTACTTTTCAAGTGAACCATTCCCATCACCAACAAATAACACCGTCTCTGTGCAATTTACACTTATCATATGACACCACAAGAAAATGTTATAGTTTCTGTTTGTAAGATAGATTAACTAATCGAAATCTACTTCTTGAGAGTACACTCAGAAATTAAGTGTACATCTTACTCATAACACTTCCTAATGTCCTGTATTAGAAGATTCAAGCAATTTATAATTTTGCTATTTTGTTTAGCCGTTATAATATGTTGTACAGCTATTAACATAACACCAAGAGACTTAACCAATTTGTGCTCTTATGTGTTGGGTATTTGCCTCAAAATATTAGGAAAAATTAATATGAGGTCCCTCGATCACAAGGGACTTAATACTAGACGAAAGGTCACACAAACTCCCCATATTAAAGTAGGATCCCTAGGGACCTTACTTTAATATATTCTAAATACCTAACGATCATTTTGCCCCTCATAGTATAAACATACAAAAATAACATATAACAAGTTGATGATAAAAAAAACGAGGTAATGAGCTTGTGTGACAACATAATGGGCCGTCAATAACAAGCTTATGAGCAGGCCTAACAAGTTCATGAGTAACTCTGACGAGTTAATGAGCAACAAATGATGATGTAATGAGCTAGTGTGACAATGCAATGGATCACGAGTAACAAGCTTATGAGTAGGGAAGGAACAAAATGAGGGGCAAAATGGTCTTTTGGTATTTAAAGTTTATTAAAGTAAGGTCACTGGGGACTCTACTTTAATATGGGAAGTTTATGAGATTTCTCTAGTATTAAGTCCCTTGTGAGGGACCTCATATTAATTTTCTCAAAATATTATTTATGAATTAATCATTATATATAGTTATCATTGTATTCTCTAGAAAAACTAGCATATCTTCCTTTATCACGGAAAAGTGAAAAGGGTACGGTCTTGATTCCATTTGGGTTCATCCCGGACTAGATATTGGATCTTGAAGTTTTAAATTGAAGAAAGTAAGAAAACTTTTGGGATTATGAGTACTTTTGTACGAACTTAATTGAATTGCTGTGCACAAGCGACACAAATGTAGTGCACTAATTACATGAGCAAAAAATGCAAAATAATATAATATAGCTATATTTTACATTTATAATAGGGAAAATTAATTTGTAGTCCCTCACAAGGGACATAATAGTAGAAAAGTCTCATAAACTCCACATATTAAAGTAGGGTTCCTATCATTCCTGCTTTAAATACAAAAATATCAGATTGCTCTTCTTTCCTGCCCATGAATTTGTTATACGTGTGCATGACCCTATCATTCCTGCTTATGACCTTGTCAATGCTTGCCCATTAACTCTTCACAGGGTAGGCCATGACCCTGTTATAGTTGCTCATGATATTGTTATACGTGCACATGACCTCGTCATTCGTTGCCTATTACCTTGTCACAGGGAGGGGCAATCTAGTCTTTTTGTATTTGAAGCATATTAAAGTAAGGTCCCTACGGACCCTACTTTAATATGTGGAGTTTATGGAACTTTTCTACTATTAAGTCTACAAATTAATTTTCCCTTTATAATAATCATAGCAGCACACATATATATCTATTCATGTCACTTTGTTTATATGATCATTCTTCTCCTGGTTCAATTCCTTGAAGTCATATTCTTATCATTTGTAGACTGCACGCTCTTCAATTCCAACCGATCTATACCATGTGATCAAGAATCAAACAAAAAAACAGAGTATAATATATTTAATTGATATTATATTGCATAAACTACCGCTATTGAGGCATTTTGATTGAGTTTCAAATCAATAATATTAGTATGAAGGACATGATAGGGTATAGGGAAGAATAAAACATAGCAAATTTAAGGATTCTGAGAAAAAAACACTCACAATAATCAATAAGTGTGTGACTCTCGGAGCCACAATAAGGTTGCTACCATATGAACTAGATGTCATAATAAATTTATAATCTTTGAAATAGCATTTATCTTCACCTGTAATGAGAAAGTAGATGAGTATAACTATCTTTCCCTATACCTCATCTACTAAGAGTCTTGTTCACTGGCCAATATTCTATTAGATTTGTAGAATACGTAGGTTGTCAAATGGCACCCAGAGTTCCCCCAAACACTTCAGTGAGATACTATTATTGTGTGTGTAGTAATGGAAGTATATATGATACTCAGTGAAGTGTTCAGGGAAACTCTAGGGGACATCTGACCTAATAACTATATTATCATCGCGTCATCTGTATATGTGTTGTGTACCTAGCTATATATGTTTCTGTGTTGGCGATGAAGAAATGAGAAGCAAACCACCATATTTATACCCCCCCCCCAACACAGACACACAACTAGTTACTAGGTAAGCTAAGTTCACGTGTATATGTGTCGTTGAATGTGGTCGTGATTGAGGGAAAAATTAAGGCAACAGAATATTTGAAGTGGAACTTTCTTTTTTTGTTGCTTTAATATACATATAAGAATCAAATATTTACTCATGGTCTAACTGATTCTTAAAGAATTACTCCCTCCGTTCCTAAATATAAGATCACTTTAGGGAGGAGAGCTTGTTCCTAAATATAAGATCACTTTTTAATTTGACTCAAGTTTTCCCCAAATTACCCCTATACTCTCTTCACCCAAAAAATAGTGGTTTGAAAAAGGTGGTATTTTTAAAATTTAAGTGAGGGGTATTTTAAAAATTTCATGTGATCCTAACTCATTAGAATATCTTCCTTAATCTCTCCAAATTTGCTTAAGTAATCTTATATTTAGGAACGGAGGGAGTAACATTTATCTTTGTTTGTAGAGTTATAACCACTACTCCCTCCATTCCTAAATATAAGATCACTTTGGGGAAGTAGATAAGTTTTTAAATATAAGATCACTTTTTATTTTGTCTCAATTTTGGTTTAAATTACTCCTATACTTCTTAGCTCCCTCACTTCTCTCTCAAATCCCTATTTGTCTTTTAAATTTAAGTGAGGGGTATTTTGGGAAGATCATGTAATTTTAATTCATTGAAAAGTCTTCCTTAATCTCTCCAAATTAGCCAAAGTGATCTTATATTTAGGAACGGAGGGAGTATTTATTAGTCTTGGACAATTTGCAAAGAATCGATCTTCATTATTATGATCACAGCTTGAGATAGAACACAAGAATCTGGAAATCAAAAGAATTTCAAATAGAACTGTAAATAAATATTCCAGAATAGAATACCAGAAAACGAAAAGGTATGAAAACAGGCAGATCAAAAGATAAGCAAACTCATCAAACGCTACTATATTTAAGATTCTCTTCTTATTTCACCATAATTTATATAGACTATACATCAGTCCGGGTTCATCACTTGTACCTTAGCTTACTTTTTGCTTTAATTTATAGAGTAGCTTTTATTCTTCAGTGCGTTCAAAGCTTACGAGCGATCATATGGACAAAAATATCTAGATCCATCTCACAACTATAAATAGGACATGCTTGGTGTATGTCACCAGCAAGTCTTAAAAAACCTTAAGAAATCAAATCAGGTGAACCCTAGAGTTCCCCACGAACACTTCATTGAATCATTGGTTTTTAGACTTCACTGAAGTGTTTGGGGGAACTCTTGATGCCACTTGATAAGTTGGAAAAAAGATGTTGCTCCACAACAATATATATATAACTCATCACCCCCTCCAAAAATAATTAATTCTCAATTTCTCTTACTAGTTTGGTAAGTACTTAGTGTGTATGTTCATATTCTTGCTCTTATTGATTTAATGTTTTTAGCATTCCTACAATTTCAGTGCAGGCATATATTGCTTGCGTGGAAAGTGACTGACTGACTGCAGTGGTAAAGGAAGTTGCTCAATGCAAGGGAAGCTCAGCTTACAGCAGCTTCTAATTTAATATCTTTTTTATAGTTATGTTTCAGAATTTCCGTAGAGAAATGTAATTTTTTATGCTTCTGTATTCGGTAGTTTCTTTTTTTCCTTTCTTCTCCATTATCAATAAAACAAAAAGTTCAAGAACAATGCAAATGATCATCATGAAACTCGCCTCTTAAATACTTAATACTAGTAGTATGTATTTTTCTTTAAATCACAAATTGTCATTGAGTTTACAAGCGTATAACTAGTTTGCTCTATATATAAGTAGAAAGTTCATACATTGAGAGGGTTAGTTTAAAGGCCTTGTAAAATTTTGTATCGCCAACTATAACAATTAGCTTTTGATGTATATATTTTTTCCAAGAATTCAAGTACAATATTTGGGTTCATGTCTGTGTGTATGTAATTAAAAGTACATCGGGTTTTCAGGCGAATCTTCCAACAGTAATTGCATCTTTTACCTTTCATAGTAAAATATTTTTATGAACCATCATATTTTATTAAACTCTGATTGTATTTTTAATTTTATGACATCTTTCATAACATTTAAGTATTTTACCAGGTGCATATAATATAGCTATAAGTGACTCAAAGCATAAGGTTAAATCTATAGGAAAGGTGAAAACAATGGTTGAGCTACAAAAGGAAAAGGTTCCTGTTTCACACTTCACTAAATAAACATTGAGTCGGTAACGAGGGACTTGTATTAAAGAAACTATACTTTAAATATCCGATGAGAGATATGCCTAAGCTCTGTCAAGTTAGATTGGCCTTGTATCAAAAAAAAAGATTGGCCTTGTTTACGTTGTAGCTTCGCTTGTAAAAGATGGTATGGCCAATGATAGAAAGTATTTTGAGTTTTGATCAAGTTTTGTTGAAAGTTTAAATGGCTAATGTGCAATTTTGCCAATTACATTCATCACGATGAGCATCTAAAATAAAAAGTATTAAATGACACTTAAATAACAAACATGTTTTACTGTTTGATAAAGAAATCAAAGACAAGGAAACACGTAACAGTCATTTCCTTATAAATAAGGATTTTGTCAAATTCGCACCATTTATAAAACATATAACTTATTCAAACACCATCCATGATTTTTTTGTGCTCTCATTGTGATATGCAACCTCATTGAATGATTTGCATTGGTAAACTTCATTCGATGTTTCTTTAAAATAATGAGGTGCGACAATTGACTTTACTACAATAATGATATGTGATTAAACCTCATTGAAATGTTTCTTTAAAAGTATGTCCGATCTTTATAAATTAATGTATATGAAGAGGTTTGTTGGCATAGTTATTTAATTTATATAAGGCATGCATATTTTAACCAAAGATATGGTGACCCACTATTTGATGAAATGTTGAGGTGTTTATAGAAAAGTTAAACATAGTAAGAAGTGTTATCCTTTATAGAAAATAATTTTAGAATAAATAACCACTTAATATTTAGCTATGTTGGTGTATCATGCATAGTTATGATGATTTTTCAATGAAGATGGAAACTTCTTCTGATTGCACCACCCCAGAGCATTTTGATGTGGTCTAGAAATTCCTCCGCGGTCACTCTAATTAGGGTGAGCAAATTATACCGAAAACCGAACCTAAACAAATCAAATTCAGTTATTTTAGTTTGGTTATTATTTCAAATTTAAGATATTTCAATTTTCAGCAGATATTCAGTTTTAAAATTCGGTTGTCGGTTTTATATAACTTCTCAAAGACTCGACCAATATGTGCTCTTTTACATAAAAGTGGGTGTTGGTTATTGCCTCAAACCAGCTATTTGTTATTAATTAATCATTCCATATAGTTATTGATCACTCTCTTGCAAATTAAAACACTCCCTCTAGTCCCAAATATAGGACCTAATTGACTTTTTCTAGAAAATCCTTAAAAAAACAAAATAAGTTAATTATAAATTGATTTACCTAATTTTTTCTCTTAAACTAGTTTATTTTACCTATAAACTAATAAATAATCTAAAAATATATCAAATATGTCATCATTTAATAACCTATTTCGCAACCTTAATCTCTCTAAAAAATCAATTAGGTCCTATATTTAGAACAGGTGGTAGTAACATTTATCTTTATTTACTTCTGAAAAGCGAAAAGGGTCTTGACTCCATTATATTATTTGGGTTCTACCCAGACTAAATATTGGATTTGAAGATAAAGTACTCTCTTGCAAATTTATTTATTTATTTATTGCAAATGACATTTATTTATTTACTTCTGATAAGTGAAAAGGGCCTTGACTCCATTATATCATTTGGGTTCATCCCGGACTAGATATTGGATCTTGAAGATAAAGTACAACAAAACATCTGTCTTGGGAATAAACTGATAAACTAAGATAGATTAAGAATAATTCTTGCACCAACTTTATTAAATTGCTGCATAAGTGACACAAATGTCATGGACTATTATATATCGTAGGCACAAAATTCAAATTCAATCTTTATTTTATATTTGCAGTCATCACAGTACACAATATCACTATATTTCTCTGGTTACGACCATCCGTTGTCTCCACGTCCTTGAAGTCATTCTTTTCATTTGTAGACTGCTCTTCAAATCCAACAGGCCTATACTGTAATAAACAATCAAAGAAGAAAAAAAGATTTTGAGGCAAATTAAATGAAAACAGAGTATAATGTATATAATTATTTAAAATTTTATAATTAACATTAGATATAGTGCTGATGAAATTGGATTTGGCATTTAGATGATTCAATGATGAAAAATAATGCACAATATATTTAACAACGTTGACACAAACAAGAGATGGAGAGCAGGTCAACCTTAGAGTATACCACCATATGACTTATATGATTGAGATATATATTATGTGAGAGGATTAATTAAGTCAAGCTATTTTTTCCCATATCTCACCTAGTAAGAACTTTAAAGCTAAGCATGCTAACATTTTATCAAGTAGGCTGTCAAATGGCACCCAGAGTTCCCCCAAACACTTCAGTGAGATATATATTATGTGGGAGGACATATTCATGCAAGTATATGTCATACTCAGTGAAGTGTTCAGGGGAACTCTAGGGGACACCTGACCTAATAATTATAATCTTCATCTATGTTGTTCTGGGTTGAGGGTGAAGAAATGAGAAGCGAAACACCATATTTATACCCACTCACGCACACATAACAAGTTACTAAGTTAGTTGGAGTTAATTAAGTCCACGTGTATATGTGTTGTTGAATGTGGTCGTGATTGAGGGAAATATTAGGGAAACAGAATATTTGAAGTGTGAGGAAGCAAGCGTGGCCTTGAGCTTTCCTTTGCTTTTTCTTGGCGTCTCCATCGGTACTCTTCAATCTTTTCTTCCTTATTATCATCAACATACACTCTAACTTTTTTTGTTGCTTTTCATATATCAGAATCATATACTCAACAATTTCACTCAGCCCTGTAATTTTGTTTTTTCTAGAATGAAAGTTAGTATAAGTGATGACACTTAAAAGAATCAATCTTATTATTGTATGTAGAGTCAGTTATTATTACACCGTCCTTCCTTTTGTTACTAGATATATGGGCTATTTACCTAATATGATTGAATTATTGATACTAGTTCAGTTGAATAATATATGACATGTTTCCTTTTTTATTTTATTTTTTTGTCAGATTTATAACATCTTTGTCTAAAACGCTAAAATCATCTCCCTCAAATGCCTCAATCCCTCCTCTCACTTTCTCCTACTCGCTCGATTAATGATAAGGGAGTATATAAATGGGAGTATATCAGGAAAAAACATTGACAAAAATTATAAATAAATATTATATTCAAAATTCAAACAAGGTCAACTCTTTGTCTATATATACTAAGGAATCAAGGGACTATTAGTCGTGGACAATTTGCAAAGTATATTCCTCATCGTAAACATTGTACTGTTTGAAATATATATACCAGAATCTGGAAATCAAAAGAATTTCTTAGAATAGAATTGTTGATAATTAAGTACTCAACATAAGAATATCAGCAAAATGAAAAGGTAAGAAAATGGACAGAGAATGAAAGAAAAAGCAGACTCTCACACTACTAAAACGATTCTCAAGTGATGGGCAGCATCAATTCATCATAATTCATATAGTCTGTACCTCAGTCCAGGTTCATCACTTATACCCACTTTATGCTTTAATTTCTGGAGTTGTTTAGCTTTTATTCTTCAGTGCATTCAAAGCTTACGATCATATTATGAACAAAGAATATCTCCTATAGCTCATCACAACTATAAATGTGACATGTTGGGTGTGTGCTCTTCCTTACCAACAAGGGTATTGAAAATCCCTAAGAAATTAGATCAGGTGAATCCTAGAGTTTCCCACGAACACTTCATTGAATCAATGAATTTATGACCTCACTGAAGTGTTTGGGGGAACTCTTGATGCCACTTGATAAGTTATAATACAAAGATGTTTCTACATGAATATATATTATTTATTCTTATCATGAAGTCCTTCCAAGAATAATCCGCCGCTCTATTGATATCTTATTTGTTTGGTGAGTACTTTATTTGTGAGTTCTGAAAATATTTTCTTCTATATATTAATTCAATGTTTTTATCAATCCTAAACTTGAAATGGATTTAAGATTTAGGTGCTCCTATGTTGGAATTGCTCCTACGTTTTTATCAATTCATTAATTAACGATTTCTAGTTAATCTTTTAATGTAACAAACCTCAAAATCATCTTTGAATCCAACATCTAACAAATGACCATTGATCGTCTCATTATTGTTAATCACTATTATCTAGCTAATTTCATCAAGATTTCTACTCTGCCTAACCTCTATGAAATCCTTTAATCACTATTTTCTAGCTAATTTCACCAAGATTTCTCATTATTGTCAATTTCACTTTTTCCAATGTTTAATCAGAAAAACGCCGGAATATAATTCTCCATTTCTGCCCGAACCGCCGCTATTTCCATACAAAGCGCCACTATTTATCGTTCTTTTGGCAGTGTTTAAGCAGCAAAACGCCAGGGTAGTATAACTATATCCCGACACGCCACTAGTTATCTCCTTTTGGCAGCGGTTATTCACAAACGCGCTGGAGTAGGATAAATATATCCCAACTGTTAAAGCGCCGGGGAATGGTTCTAAAATTCCGCAGGAACCGCCGCTATTGTCAAAACAACGCCACTATTGATCTCCCTTTGGCCAGCATTTGTACGGATAAACCCCGGCGTAGGAGAAATCTATCCCAACACTTTAAACGCCGGGGAAGATTTCTAAAATTCCGTTATAAACGCCCCTATTTCCAAATGAAGCGCCACTATTTGTCTCCTTTTGGCAGCGGGTGTTCCCTTAAGCGCTGACGTATGATAAATATATCCCGACATTTAAAGTGCCGGGGAATGGTTCTGAAATTCCGCAGAAAACGCCCCTATTTCCAAACGAATCGCCACTATTGATCTTACTATCGCAGCGTATGTTTGGATAAACGCTGCACTACATAAAAAGATCCCAATGCTCAACACGCCTGGGTAGAAGTGACCACTGCCGGCGTTTTAAGTGCCTTTATTTGTCTTTCTATGCCAGCATTTCTCTAAAAACTGCCGGAGTTATAAATAAATTCTCATACTTTTTTATTAAAATTTAAAAAAGACTTCAGTTTCAAATTTCCATCGTTTGTTTTTGAAAAAAGTATTTGTTTGATTAATAGGTATATTGATCATTATAAAAAAAACTTTTTTTTCGTTTATAACTAATTGATTTGTTTTTTTATCAAATAATTAAATTGTATGGTATTGCATATGAGTTGATTTATTGTAATAAGGGCTCAAGAAGCCTTTTAAATTTAAAGTTGATCATATATTTAACTGCAGTTCAAAGTTCTATTTTCCCAATTTAACTTAAAAAACGGTCAACTGCCACATAACAACATACTCCCTCCGGTCCTAAATATAAAACCTAATTGACTTTTCTAGAAAATCTTTAAAAAAGCAAAATAAGTTAATTATAAATTGATTTACCTAATTTTTTCCCTTAAACTAGTTTATTTTACCTCTAAACTAATGGATAATCTAAAAATATATCAAATATGTCACCATTCAATAAAGTATTTCGCAACCTTAATCTCTCCAAAAAAAAGTCAATTAAGTCCTATATTTAGGACCAGAGGTAATATTAGAGAACTATGATAACAAAACTATGTTACAAGTTTGTTCAATTTTATGAACCCATCACTTGTATATATAACAATAAAAATTAACCCAAAACTAATTCAAAAGCACCACTCTCAATTTCTATGTTATGCAATTCACAAAGCATCATTGACTCAAGTTCATGTAATATCAATGACATGAGCAATAAATTATGAAGGAAAAGGATTCGTGTAATAACATAGACCACTCAAGTACACATTTAAATGCTTTGAACACTTTAATGTTGACACAGAAAACGTACCCCTCACAAGTCACAAGCATAAAGTTTTCCTACAATATGTTCATTATAATTCAATAAATATTCCACCTCTAATTACTTCAATACACATGGAGAAGTCACAAGGAACAAGGATAAAGTTTTCCTCCAATTCTTTTTTGAATAATAGTCGCTGCACTCATAAAAATTCAGCAAAATCTGAATTATCCTTATTATATAAACTTGAGCATCTTAAACAAATCTATTCCACCTCTAATTACTTCAAGAACCTTATAACTACTTAACCTTACATAAATAATCATCATTTCTAATGAAGGAAACACCTAAGCTCCTTTTCCCCCCATATAACACTTTAAGAAGCAAATTCCTATTTGTTTTAGTCTGTTAACTAAAATCTTGTCCACATATCAAACTCAGTTCTAGTCTTCTACCTTCCTAAGCTTAAATAACAATCAACATTATGTATTCTAAAAGACTTCAAACAATTTTTTATTAAATATCTGAAATTTCCTAGCTCCCTTATCAAGATTTGTTCCTTTATCTAAATCTTCGTTCCAGTGTACCAAATTTTCCACCATTGGTTTTTAAATTATCCACAACACAAGCTTACAAACAAAACTCCATATGCACCTTCATATATAATAGTTCAAACCTACTCTTAAATTCATTAACTAATTAAATTCAAACACTAAGCCAGAAACTGAATCAGGCAAAGGAAGTAGAAGAAATTAAATTTGTCAAAATTGGTAGAATATTAAAAACTTTAGCAATCAAATGTGCACACTGTAAACCTTACTCCAAACACAATCTTGACTCATTACATCAAAATTTTCACTCCAAAATCAGTACCAAATCGGACAGAAACAGAAGGGAAAATTTAAAAATCATGAAACAGTCAATCTTCTAGAAGTATCAACATGCATTAAAATTTATCAATTCAATCTTATTCCTAAATTAGTTAAGCACAAGTTGTACCACCAATTTCTCCTAAACCAGTCAGATTTGGGGAAATAAAAATTTTGGATTTCTTAAGAAAATCAACAAAACACAAATCGTTACTCAAAATCTTTCCCAAAATTTCAAAATCAAAGCCTAAACATCATTTTAGTGGATCATTAAATCCCAATCCTAAACCCCAACTCAAGATTCCTCTCAAACTCGCCTAAAATCAAAGAAAAATGTAAGAATAAATAGAGGAAACTGACCGGAGATTGAATCCAGTGATGCATGTGAAATCAGAGCTTTGATTCCTCATTGTCTCTAATATAAATTTTGGGGTGTTTACATATTACACATCGGTCTACAAAAGATATATGATTGACCCTTTATCATTATAATAGGATAAAAAACAGAAATTCAATAACATAAATGGCAACTTTGTCCTATATTTTTTTTTTAAATTCAATTCTAATCCAATGGACTAAAGTTGTGCAACTTTCTTTTTTAACCTTCTTGCTTGTTATGTTTATGAGTTACTCTACCTTTCTTCTTTGATCAGGCATCATCATATCCCAAGAAACTCCTCAAACACAACAGAGAAAATCTACTAATAGTGAGAAAAAGCAACTTAAAAAGAAACCAAACCAGAACAACAGGAAATAGCAAATATTTAAGCCAAAGAACTTGGTAGGCAACACAATCAGAATCAGAATCACAAAATTAGTAAAACAGGAAAATTCAAGGCCAGCTAATAATAGATGATGTTAAAGTATGATTTTTGCTATGCTATACAAGTAAATGTTAGCGGAGAAAAGTAACATTGAAGGATCTGTTAAGTGCTATGGAACAAAGAATAGAGAAATTAATGACTTACCTCCATATGATAAGAGAAGATGGTTGATAACGGAGAGATATGTTTATCTTTTTGAGATGTGGAGATGGAAGTGGAAAACCAAAAGCCTTGCTGAAATATTTCAACAGTAGAAAATGAAAAGTCACTCATTATAAGGGTGGAATTGAATTTTGTGATTTGGATGTTTGAACATAGTTTACATAAATTGAATTAGGTGAGAATGAATATAAAATAATGGAATCTGAAACACTGCTATATAGTACTACCTCCTGTCTTAAATATAGAACCTAGTTGACTTTTTTTTTTAGAAATTAAGGTTGCGAAAGAGGTTATTAAATGATGACATATATTTGATATATTTTTAATTATCCATTAATTTATAGGTAAAATAAACTAGTTTAAAGGGAAAAAAATTAGGTAAATCAATTTATAATTAACTTATTTTGCATTTTTAGGATTTTCCAGAAAAAGTCAATTAGGTCTTATATTTAGGACTGGAGGGAGTACTATGTATTGTAAGATGTATTGTAAGAGCAGAGGCAGTGTAAAGATGAAATAGAATTATAGTACAGTAAGTAAGGAAAAAGTATAAGGCAACGATCAGATCTTACATGGCATCAGATAGATGATAGATCAGTTCTTTTTTTTTTTTTTGGAAAAAGAAGAATGAGTGTGCTAGTTGAAGGAAAGTGAAGGTAAGAAGAGTAGATGAAATGTCGGTGGCGGCAAGCTAGTACGGGAAGCGTCACAAAAGAATATGTATGTATGTATATGTATGTATGTATGAGGGAGAAATGCTCTATTTCTCTTTTCTTTATGTCATATTTTCTCTTCTCATCTTGATCTTTCTTCTTTGCCTGTTTGTCTATCAATTGCATGTTGAAGAATGATTTTTCTTATGCTATAGAAGTAATTTGATGTAAAGAAGGAAGGAAGGAAGGAAGGTTTGGATGAAAAAGGAGTGAAGGGGTAATTTGATGATATAAGATAGGGTTATTTGGGTATTTTCATGCAAACTTCAGTGAGGACATATTGGTGATTCTACCTTATTTGTCCAATTGAAATTCAAGTGTTATTTTATTGTCATTTTCTCTTCTTCTTTCTTCTTATTTTATAATTCTTTATTTTTATTTTCATAACAATTTTTAAATAAATGTATTCTCAGATATCATTTTCAGATGTCAGCGCGCGCGCACACATATATTTAAAGCTGTAATGTGTCTAATAGATTTTTGAATTTTCATTCAAATATTAATATTTTAGAATTTTAATTTTTAATGCATTCATTAAAATTTATTTTAAATATTTTAAAATTAATGGAAACATATTTCAAATATATTGTTTTTCATAAAGTTTTATTTGAATTAAGGGTATAATGGAAAGTAAAACATAACTTGAATTTTTTAATCTCTTTAGAATATTTTTAATGGTGTAAATGGATTAGACTAAAATGTATATTTTTAAAATAGGGAGGAGATCACTGTAATAAAGGCAATATAGAGGAAAATAAGTGTATTCTACTAATAAATTTACTTACATAGTTACATTATAGATTATACAACCAAAAAAAAGTGTTGTACAATCGTAACGAAAATAGACCACAAAAATCCATCCAATATACCTCGATTTATCAGTAGCTTCTTCCTTTATTTACATCAACACATGCATGAAAACATAGTACGATGGTCTATAAAAAGGGAAGATTAAAGACTACTGTTATTATATTCCTAATTCCCCCAATGAAAGGGGTTATATTAGAATGTGAAGTGGCGACTTGCAAGCAACCCTCTTTCTCCTATCCTTGTAATCAATCAATTTAACATGACCATATAACTAATTAAATACTACAGTATGTCACTTTGTTCCTATCGAAAAAAAAGGTTACCATTTTCTTTTAATATATATTCACATCAGTACAAGTGGCCACAAACAGTTTTCCTAGTCCAATTCACCACACCAGCTTCAACTAAGCAACAAAATTATTTCCCCCAAGCTCTTCTTTCTTTTTTCCTTTTGTGTGTGGGAATTAGATCTCAAAAAGGAATCATGGGAGTTTGTTTAAGCACAACTTCTCATTATGCCAATTCCAACCAGCCTCATATAAATATGGTTCATTCTCCTAATGGTATTTTGTTCCATTTCATAACTGAATTTCTATGCTTTCTACACATGTTCTGTTATTTTAACTTGTTTGTTAATTTTTTTTCAGGTGCAGCAAGACATGGCCACGTGGCAAGACCATGGATTCTTAATGAACAGAGGAATGCGTTTGTTGTTTTAGATAATCACATAGGTAAGCAGAACAACAAAGTTAAACTAAACATTAATCCAAGTTGTAATCATTCAACTTTTGTGTTTATTTGTTTCCCACTTTTATGTTACTCACTATTTGCAAACAATTTGTGTGTCTTAGGAAGGAGGAGGAGAGATAAGAAGAAGAAAAATATAGCTGATCCAAGGGATTTGCATGCCATGAAAGTAGACAAAGGAATAAGATATCAAATTCATAAGCTAAAAAAGTTTACTTATAAAGACATGGAAGAGGCCACACAAATGTTCAGAACTAAGAACTTGATTGGCCGGGGTGGTTTTGCTGATGTTTATAAGGGATATCTATCACATTACACCATGAATGCTGCAAGAAAACCAAGTGAAGGATTCCCCATTGCTGTTAAGAGACTAAGAAGGCTTGGATCAGGAGGTCGCGAAGAATGGCTGGTCTTGTTTCACCTATATATAGATTACACACCAATAACCAATGCTTTTTTATTGCACATGATTTATGGGGGTCAATAAAGTTTCATTTTTCTATTTGGGGAGATCATGTTATGGTCTCAAGGAATGTATGTGATCATCAAAAGGTCTCAATAACAACAAGTGAGCAACATGAACCTATTGTTATTTTTTTTATTCTTGCCAGAATTTATCATTGCATGTTGTTTACTCGTTGTGAGACTTTTTTATGGTTACACTCCTTTCTACGGGGCCTTAGAGTAATTTTTTCTATTTTTCTTTTCCACGTGGTTGAAAGGTCAATTTAACTCAACAGTAAGCTCGCTTGCCGTGTGAGTATGAGCTCGTGGGCTCGAATCAGTCACTTTGCAAAAGGCAGAGGTTAGGCTGCCTAGTATATTCCCTTCTTCAGCACCCTCACCAAGTGGGGACTAGAATTGGGTTGACCATTTTTCTTTTCCACGTGGTTGACTTAAGTGTTTTTGTGTTTGCAGAAAAAAGAAAATGTGTACCTCTCTGTATCTGAATACTTTTTTTGCCTGCAGAATGAAATATATTATTTGAGCAAAATTAGCCATCCGAACGTAGTGAATCTCATAGGGTATTGCCGTGAACCTCAGCATAGAATGCTTGTGATTGAGTACATGGTTGAAGGAAGCTTGGAGGATCATCTCTTGAAAGGTAAGAGCACTTAGAAACTTTCTTAACAACTCCACAACCATAATACTCCTCCAAGTCTTCAATGATTATGGATCAGATTTGATCCTGAATATATATGACTTTGATCCAATTTTCCCCCAAATTTACAATTTATTCTCCAAAATATCCTTATTACATTACATATATCAAGGGAATTTCTATCTAAAAGGGAATCATGTGATTGAAAAGTGTAAAGGGTCAACCAGTTCTAGTTCCCACTTGGTGAGAGTGCTGAGGAAGGGAATATACTAGGTAGTCTAATCCCTGTTTTTTTTTTTTGCAAAGTAGTCGATTCGATCCCACGATTTTAGACCCCACGGCAAGCGAGTTTACTTATGAGTCAAGCTGACCCTTCATGTGATTAAAAAGAGTACTTGAGAAAAATTAAATTTTATTTGTTACGTTAGAAATCATAAATTCAATAATCTTCTTAATCTATCTAAACTAGTTTAGTAGCTCGTATATTTGAAGTAACAAATATGTTCCTTATATACTATTGAAGGACTCCGAATTAACCGTCTGTGTAGTGTGCCTTGGGTCTTGTCCTTCAAGAAATTTTAGGACCTCAAGGTAAGCGGAAGTTACCCCGGGTATCGTTCTCAAAAGGAGCCTATAAAATGCAATTAATTTCCTAGTAACTAAATGCTAAACTTGTTTGAAATAAGGAAAATTATTATGGATTAATAATGAAAATTAGTAAAACGTGTGATATGCAAAAGAGAAAATAAGGATTGAGAAAAAGTAAAGATTTAATAAATTAAAATGGAATTGCTCTTGGGAAATGATTGAGAATAACTATCCTAGCTCAATTAATATATTCGGGAAGTCACTATGGTGTTAACTCACTAAATTGTCAAACCTCATGAACCCATGAGTCCAATTACTAATTAGTGGAACCCCAACTAATTAGAAATTGTTAAGCCCTTTAGCACCTTTGAGTTTTCTCTAGGTTTCCTAAAATACCAAACTTCACCAACCGGCAAGTCTAATACCTAATCTCATGAACCCATTAAATTAGGCATTATTAACTACCCTAGAGTGTGATTATTGATTGCAATGCATTAGGTTCAATTACAATTCAATTCAACAAACTATCTACCAATACCATGAGTAAATAGAGATATCTAATGAATTATAAAGAACATATGTATGATCATACATATTGTTGAGTCCAAATCCTTCATTACAAGTCAAAACCACAATTAAACTCAAATAAATATAGTCCAAATCTAAGTATAAATGACACTCCTAAACCTAGGAAAGTCATAAATACAAGAGAAAGGGAAAATAACAAGACTACCCTATTAAGCATGAGAGCTCAAGTCATAACCCTATCATTCCCAAAAACAAAAAGGTTTAGTTACCTCTCATATGAGAAGCACCAACTAGGAGGGGATGGAGAGAAACCATGGTGGAAATAGGAGGGAAATGGAGCATATGAAGATTGAAAGAGAGGAGGTGAGAAGGAAATTTGGTGTCTTCCCTTTATTCCTCTTGTCATTCGCCTCTTGCTCCCTGTAGGCGTTCTGATTCTCACTCCATTTCCCTTCTTCTTCGCGTCAGTCCCCACCTTGCCCACGCAGCCTCCTCACTCTCTTTTTGATTTCCCCTCTGCAGCTCCTCTTGCCACGCAGCCTCCCTCCCTTCTTTTTAATTTCAGTTCCTTTCCTTCTCCCTCACGGGCTGCTCTTCCTTTGCCACTTCCTTTTCTTCTTATTTTAATCCATTTGTTTTCTTGCTTCAGCCCAAGCAAATCATGGGCTTTAATTAATCAAAAGCCAACTCTTCTTGCGTGGCCCATGTTGCTTGTCCTTCCTTGTCATCTATCTTCAAAAGTAATAAATATTATTTTCAAGATCCAATCCCTTTAATCTTCTATCAATGACTTTCTAAATATAACCAAAATATCTATCAAATGTAATTAAAATGGGGTCATCATACATAAAACTAATAGATATTAATAAAGCACAATTGGATAAAAATTGCATCTAGATCATCTTAATTGCCTTAAATTTAGCATATAAAAATCATACAAATATAACGATTTGTCAACTATGTTGTGTCTTGGCCTGATGGACAGAAGATGGAGTAAAGCTGAATTGGAATAGAAGAATAAATATAGCACTTGGGGCTGCAAGGGGTCTAGATTATCTTCACAGATATGACACACCAGTTATTCATCGAGATGTTAAAACTTCAAATATCCTGCTAGATCATGTGAGCCACTAAAAACATGATATTTTCTACTCTAATCTTCCTCTTGAGATAGCAAACTTTCGTTTTTCACATTTATCGGTCAAGGTAGGAATATTTTTTTTGACCAAAGTCAAGGTAGGAATATGGTGTTGCAGAATTTCAATGCAAAGCTCTCTGACTTTGGACTGGCTAGAGATGGACCTGAAGATGACCATTCCCATGTCTCCTCAAGAATCCTTGGCACTAGAGGCTACTTTGCTCCTGAGTACATAGGCACAGGTAATTTGATGCACCCTTGATCATATTGCAGAAACTCCATCTGAAACTCTCAATAGGCATATTCAGTTCATAAGCATAAGGGAAAAAAGGAAAACTACTCTTTCGGTTCCTATAGTTTTAAGTTTTAATTTGATTGTAGCCCCATCTCAATATTTTAAATGTGTCCATTTCTGTCTTTATAATTTTGACTGAATTGTAACTCAGTCACTAAATTGTGACTCACAACCAATCGGTCCACATAGTTTTAAAAATATTATAATTCAGTCAGGGACCTTTATTAAGTATAAAATTCGTTTTTAAAAAACATAGGGGTTTAATTATAAAATGGTAAAACTATAGGGATCGTATTGGAATAAGTCAGAGGTTTGAGATTGAGTTACAACTAAGTCAAAACTATAAAGATTGAGTAACAACTAAGTCAGAACTATAAAGATTGAGTTTTATCAAATCAAAGTGTAGATGTTGTGTTACAACTAAGTGTCTAAGTCAAAAGAAACCAAAAGATTAATTTCCTATCAAAGAGATATGTAAGCTTGCATATTGAGAGTGTGTTGTTATTTTACAGGGCATTTAACTCTAAAAGCTGACGTATACAGTTTTGGAGTGGTTCTACTAGAGATATTATCAGGTTCTGGTGCAGTTAGGAAACATTCTGATGGAGTGGTAGGGAATCTAGCCCAGTGGGCTGAGCCATTTCTAAGTAATAAGTTTGAACTTTATCGAGTTATAGACAAGGGACTAGGAAGAAACTTTCCCATGGAAGGAGCCTATGAGTTGGCTCAACTAATCCTAAATTGCCTATGCTTAGACCCCAAGCACCGTCCAACAATGGCTGAAGTTGTTGCTGCCTTGGAACAGATAGAACTAAACTTAGGATTTCACTATAAGAGAATGTATAATGGAAGAACAAGAACTCATTCTCATTTTCACTGTTAAAATCCAAAGTTATGCATGCTTTTTCAGTTCAAGATTGTAAGAATACAAAGGCAAAGGCAAAAGCTTCTTCCAACTTCATATTTTGAGTAAACTATTGACTATTAGCAAATATGAAAAAGAATAGGGAAATGGAACTTTGGCAGAATTATACTTACATACCGGTACCAATATTCACTTGTTTATATATCAAAATTTGCTAAGTACATATCTCACCGAATCCTACAGAAGACACACTACATTCCGATGATAATAACAGAATGAAGAATTTACACAAGATGTTTGATGCTCAGTGTACACGAGCAGTTTGCCGGTGAGGTGGCAGCGGGGATGCGGTTGGAGTCAAATGTAGTGGCGACCGGGTTCGAGCAGGAGAACTCCTTACAGGAACATGAGCTCTCTGTGGTTCTGAGTGGGAGTGTCGGCCTGCGGTCTTCGGGGCTTCAATCTGTTCTAGTGTTGCTAAGACCTCAATCATCGGAGGCCTTGCCTTGGCTTCTGGATTCAAGCATTGTAGAGCAAGAGTTGCAGCCATGTAGGCTCCTTTTTGAGGGTATTGGCCCTCCAACTTGGTGTCCATAATACGAAAAAGTTTCCGCTTGTCACCCAAATACGGTTTTGCCCAATCTACCAGATTTAGCTCCACACCAGCTTTTGATTTATCAACTGCACGCCTTCCAGATAGAAGTTCAAGTAACACAACCCCGAAACTATAAACATCACTCTTCGCTGTCAACCGACCTGCCAATCAATAAGGCCTTTAGTATGATGTTTAACAACAGAGCAAACAAGATAACAAAAAATTAGCGACACTCATTCCTGTTTCGACAAAAATGTAAAATGTGAGACCTTCTAAAGGAAAATCATTCATCTCATAGAACCTAACTATTCTCCTAAGGCGTGCATCTTTATGCACACACACACACATATTAAAAAACACAAAAAACGGAGTAATACAATTATCAGATTCATACAAGGCTTTCAAATGATTGATTTGTCCAATAACATATTAAATTGACATTAAGTAATTGAGGGCTGCCAACAATTTAAAGAACCAGTAATGTATGATGTGAAGTTAAACCAGACCTGTAGCAACATATTCAGGAGCTGCGTATCCATGAGTTCCCATAACTTGAGTAGACACATGAGTTTTATCACCAGTAGGACCTGCCTTAGCCAATCCGAAATCAGAGAGTTTAGCATTGAAGTCCTGCAATCCCATTACATGAAAAGTGATTAGTTCAAACAGTCTAATAAAAACAATAAATTATGGTTCAAACAGTTCAAACAGTCATTCATCAAACATACAGCATCTAGCAGGATGTTGGAAGCTTTAAAGTCACGATATATGACTTGTGATTTGGCATTGTGGAGAAAAGAGAGCCCTCTGGCAGCCCCGATCGCAACTTTCATCCTCACTGACCAAGAGAGTGGCTGAGGACCTCCTGCCAAACATAATGAACTCATAAGTCTAGATATGCAAAGTTTCGACAATTCCAAGTGCAATGAGCACACCATAATCAACTTTTACCTTACCTACCACCAATGAACTAACAGATGAATGTCACCATATAATAATTGAGAACATAAATCATTTATGGAGCAAGTAATATTGCCTACATCTTTATCATTTTTTTCCAAAGTCTATTTGGAAAAGAACTTACTTCTAAACAGATGATTTTCTAAGCTCCCTTTGGGCATAAACTCATAGACCAACAACCGGTTCTCCCCCTCCAAGCAGTACCCAATTAACTTCACCAGATTTACATGGTGGAGTTGCCCAAGGTAGTTAACTTCAGTCTGAAAGTTACCAAGTTTTCAGTAAGCAAACCATTCATGACTGAAAACAAACAAAAATATACATACTACTGTAATATGTCATGAATGAAAGATAAATAAAAGTGTAAAAGCAAAGACATACCAGCCACTCCTTGTGACCTTGAAAGCTACCTTCAGGTTTAAGCCTTTTCACAGCAACAACCATTCCTGATCCAGGCCTAGCAGCCTGGAAAGTGTGTTCATCAATCCATCCCTTATAAACATAGCCAAATCCACCTTCACCTAAAAGACTATCAGGACGGAAATTTCTGGTGGCATTCTTTAAGTCATTGAATGTAAAGGACTTCAGGTTTGGAGAAGACAGGATTTCACCCTCAGACCTTGGTGTGGGAAGACTTGAGGCATTGCTTCTTTCACTAAATGATGGAATTGATAAGGTGGATGGTACAGATGAAGGACTAGTTTTTGATATTCCAGATCCTAACCAAATTAAAAAAAAAATAGTCACCACATGTTTACAATACACCAAGTAGGCAATTTCAGAAGTCCTCTCAAAGTCAACTAATCAAAAATTCACAATAATGCAAACCTTGTAGGTAAAAACCAATATGTATCATACTTCTAGCAATAAAGGTAAAACTAGCTGATCAATCAATCATCTCACAAGACAATACACATACATGGATTAAAAGGTAATCTCCTAAAACCCAAAGGACTTTCTCAGAAAACAACACATCAATATCAAACCTTATTCATGAAAACACCCATGCCAAAAAAACTACAAATTTACAATAAATCATCAAAATAAGATTTTTTTTAGGCACAACACATGGAGGGATGACAAAACAAAACCCACAATCACCAAAGCTAGAAAGATTAAATTTTTGAAGAAATTACAGCACTTGCAAGAATCCAGAGCTAAAGCATACAACTTTTAAACACCAAATTTAAATTTAAGAAAATGAAGTCAGTCTTTGATTCAATCCCACCAACCCAAACAAAACCCACAATCACAAAAGCTAGAAAAATTATATTTTTGGAAAAAATTACATCTTTTAAACACCAAAAAATTAAGAAAAATGAAGTCTTTGATTCAATCCCAACAACCCAAATGAAAAAACCAATATGGGAAGTGAATAAAAAGAAGAAGAAATAAAAGGATAGAAATAATAATAGTTACCTGAGGTTCTGGAACTCTGAGCAGCATCAACTTTGGCAGAAGAATCAAGGCAGTTACCCATTGATAATCAACCTTAACTTCTGCTAATGAAGCAGCAAAGAGAGGAATGAAGTGGGAAAGTGAAAGACGAGTATGGAATAAGAAGTGATATTGGAAAATAAAGCAAGTGGGGTTTGTGGAAAGAGAGAAAAGACAAGATTTTTATGAAGGAGGAACTGTAAGGAAGACTTGGAGAAGAAGAAGAAGAAGGAAAGAAGGAGAGAGAAGATAGATAGATACAACAACCGCGTTGCGCGTTAAGGAGGGCGCTATGTATGTATGTATGTATGTATGTATGTATGTATGTATATGTATTGTGAATTTTTTGATGTGATCATATGATTGTCATTTTACAATAATGACCTTCCATTTTAATTTTGGCTTCATGCTATATATTACTTCCAGTCCTAAATATAAGACCTAGTTGGCTTTTTTAGAGAGATTAAAGTTGCGAAATATGTTATTAAATTATGACATATTTGATATATTTTTAAATTATCCATTAGTTTATACGTAAAATAAACTAGTCTAATGGAAAAAAATTAAGTAAACCAATTTATAATTAACTTATTTTACTTTTTTAGGATTTTCCAAAAAAGTCAACTAGATCTTATATTTAGAACCAGAGGGAGTATATTGTTGTGTTTAATGGAGGAGATGGATATAATGGGGTTAAGGTGTAATTTTACCGATGAATTATTGTCAGTGTTGTAGTTGGTACAATTGACAATAAAAATGTGCAAAATTACCAACTGACCTTTTGAGCATGAATATATTTATAAAAACTTGCTATTTTGGGTAACAAATTTAGGGTTTAAAAAGTAAAATTATTATTCAACTAAAATATAAGATTTTAGTAAATATATTTTTGTTTAAAAGATCAGTAGGTAATTTTACACCTTTTTATTGTCAATTGTGTTAGCTACAACTCTTTTACTAGTTCATTGGTAAAATTACAGCTTAACCTTGATAGAATCGATATAGGACACCTGGTTGCTTCAAGTTTTGATTTTAAAAAAAATGGTAATAATAAAAGTATTGTACTGGTCTTTTTTGTACCAGAAAATAATTGTACTGGTATTATTATTATTATTGACTGACTTGCATATTAGATCCGTTTCTTTTTCATGTCAACACTCTTTTGGCAGGATCATTACCACATGATAGGTGAGGTGGATGGCAAAGTTTTGAGTTATCATGAAAGTAGGCCGATATCAGGAGTTATTTATGTACATTTATGAGAAGCTTACCAGACACCTTATTGAAATCGTGATTCAAACTAGTTCAGAGAAAAAAAAAATCTTAAAATCAATTTATAAGTAGATTATTTAACTTTTTTATAATTTCCAAAAATATCAAATGCAATGTATTTACTATTATTTAGGAATTTTAGGATTGGAGTGAGAATATTGTATAATGAAATTACAAAGATGTTATCAATAAATAGTTTTTATTTTTTAGTGATCTAAAAAATCAATTGGATCTCAATGGCTTGTATTGAGGACTTGAGAGGGTATCGGTAGTCATTGAAATTGAATTGAAATAAGAAAATGATTTAAGAGAAAAATATCACCTCGGATCCTAGCCTGAAAATGCCTCCTATTTACTATTCTAACATTTTCCCCTTGTTTTTCTCACCTTAATCCTTCGTCTAATCCATTAAACCATATTATCTCACTCACCTCACAACCCATCCACCTCAGTATCTTCTTTCCCATGATTCACGAAACAAAATCATCAAACATGAAGCATGAAAACCTGAAAAAACTAGAGCAAATTTCTATGCATTTGGCAGGTAGGATTTAACACGATTTAACGGATTATCATCGGCTCATTGCATTTTTGTTTACCCATCCACCCCGCTGTTTTGATTCTATGTTTGAATAAAATGTTGGGAAATTTTAAACAATTTTTCTATTCTTTTCTTAATAATGTTTTGTCATGTGCTTGCTACTAATTGTAAATTAAATTATCATCTTCAAAACAATATCAAACACTAAATGTAAGTATCTTTTTAATTAGTTGTTCCTAACTTTTTATATTAATTCAACATATAGAGAAAAACTAGGCCTTTCTACTATGTCGAATCATTAGGGCTTTTTACCCTAATTGCCTGTCACACGACTATTTTTCCTCGTTCACTCTCTCTGATTATGAGTTAATTCATACAAAATAAAATAATTTTACACATTTATTTTATTAAATAAATTTGTAATCATAAATTAATTATTCATTTCAGTCCAAAAAAATAACAAGGAAAGAGTATAATTTGATACGTTTGTTTCACATTTAAAAACGCGATGAGTCTTTCAATGGGTAGTTGGTTAAACTAGTAAGTGATGAGTTTTAACCCGTATATCAGAATGATGATGTGTGCTCGAATTCCAGAAAGCTCTCTCATTGTGAGAGAGGATAAGCTTGCCTATGTGGGCAACACTCCTACCTAACAAATTTGGATCAAATGGGTTGTCAATAGGCATCAGATTAGTATGTAATGTTTAACAACAACAAAATGAGACGTGTCTTGGAATGGTTGCTTGGATTCAACGCTGACAATGAAATGGGGAATCAAATTTTATCCCCAAACATGGCAAAGTGATTTATTTATTCAAAAATATCAAAGGCAAACAAAGAAAGGTTTAAGGCTTTGAGCACGCTCGCAAACATGATTGATATCTTATTATATAAATAATAATCAACACAGAAGGTGCTTAGCTGCCAGGTAAAATGTAGTAATCAAGATATTAGTATCAAATATTAGGTAATGGTTAATATATATAAAAGATATTGGGTTACAGATTACAGTGCATTGTTTTCTCGAACATATATTTTTATAATAGGCCATTTTAAAAATAAACACGAGCAATCTCCATGTTCCCATTAAAGGATTGACTTAAGATTGATATTTAAAAAAAATAAAGAATTGATATCGCATTAGTTTAAAAAATTATATATATGTTATTCTTTAAATAACTTTTCTTTGTCATAGAAACATTCTTCATATAACTATAGTTATGATGCATGTTCCTCTTTGAAAAAAAAAATACTTTAGGGCCAAAACTGCACTTCAAACTTTAATATATTTATGGCCACAAAAATAAAAATAACATGAGTGAAACAAATCAGTTATATTACTGAAAGGGATGGAATGTATTTCGATAAAATACAGAAATTCGGAGTTGAATATGTGTAGGAGTAAAAGAATACAAATTTACTATATGTGTCACATTAGGCCTACTCTAAATTAGTCAATATGTATGAATTAAAATGATTTGTTTGACTTTTTTTAAAAAAAAAAATATACATGGGTAAAATGGGAAGGGGAAGAGAGTGCCAAAGTTGGTAAAATACTGGATCGTCATGTTTATCTAAGCAAGAACGTCACAGCTGGTCCCCCCACATTGTACAAACAAAAATAATGTTATGATATTATATTTGTTAGAAGTATTTACTTCAATTTGGTGAAGTAGTTTTGGTTATTTGCTTTCTATGAACGCATCGTGGCCTCTATTGAATAAATGTGTCATTATTCTATTCCTAACATAATAAAGCTAGATTCCTTTTTCTGCTCGACCATGACTCTGATTCTTTGTTTGACATGATTAAATGATTGGATGATGTTAGGATTAATTTCGCATTTGATTAGGTAATTCTTATAAAAATGTATTTTATTCACACGAAATCAATTTCAAAAGTTCGAATTTGAGCGGCTAAAATTAATTTCATTAGAAGTTTATCTTAATTCTGATCTCACTTGATTCTATTGTTGAAATTTATAACGCTTTAAATTATTTCCATTAATAATAGGGAGATTCTAATTTAAGAGATCCTTTTAGTGTAAATGATTAAAATTTAAATTCACGTTAAAAAAAACCATTGATGTAAGTCTGTAGCATTCAAACGTTCTATACACATGATTGGCACAGGATTTCTGAATCTATAATAATTTAATTATATACTTAAATATATTAATAATGAAGGGTGTTTTAAAGCGTCAAATAAAAGACATCTTTAAAATTCCAATTTGAAAGGGATCCACGAGAGACCACTTTTTGAGACTCAATTCCACACATGGGTCCACACTATCTAATCATCCGATAACCTCTTAATTATCTATTTAATAATTTTTTAATTCTTTATTGAACTTGTCATTAAATCATTATATATACCATCCAAACAATATATCAGAAAAAATTTCAGATTATTTACTCTGAACTACTTTAAATCTGTTGTTGGAAATTAAAAGAATAACTTTGAATTTATTTGTTGCAATCTTGAAGGATTTCATAAAATTATATAGTTTAAGATCCACGTTAAATAGGTTTTTTTATGGACTTCATAAATAATGTTTCAATAGTCCTTTTTAAAGGGCCAAATCAATAAAGTTGTAATCCTTCAAGTTTTTAACTAAAATTGCTACTTGTAACTTGAAATCATTGCACTCTTTTTTTTTATGAAATCATCCCATACCAAAAATCTTCTCCCCTCGGCCTTATAAGTCCACATGAATACATATGAATACAAAATAATGTGTTATTGGAGAACTTCTTTATCACTCCAATTGAGTATGATAATACTTGAATATCATTTAATCAACCCGACATGTCAAATAAAAATTGCAACTAATAATGTTGTGGAATATGATCCTTCCAATTCTAAATATAAAATATAATTTAAAATAATTTTTTATCAAAATAAAATGTGACAAAAATATTCTAAATGTAAAATTTTTCTTTATTTTATTATCTCTTATATTTGTTATTTTAGAGACCAATATATATTATCTTATAAATAATAAATTGTTACACAGAAGAATTTAAGAGACATTGTATCTATGCTATAATTACATTAATTTATTTAATATTTTTATCTTCCAAATTAGATATATTTGTCTATATTTAGGGTTGAATGGGGTATATAATTTGTATATTAATAAGGACGCAATTTGCAAAGCTAAAAAAAAAGCTGAAAAAGCCCCAAGAGAGGTAACTTTTGAGTTTTGACTGACTTCAACTTCGCTTTCATTAAAGTCCAAAAAAAACTTCGCTTTCATGATCCACATAATACATCATTCATGACGAAATATGGTCAAACATGGATATAAGTTTTCAAATAAATTACAATATAGCTAACAATAGGAATAATATTTCAATTCTTTTTTTTAAACGTCATCTAATAATCTGACATAAAACATGTTCTCATCTTTACAGGGTCGTAACCACTTACCAGCTCAACTAACTACTTATACGTAATAATATTTCTATTCTTATTGTGTATCTAATGTTTTATGCAGAAATTTTGTCTATTTGTGCAATTGAACGTTGTTTCTAGTGAAGAAACTGCAACACGTTCATAAAAGAAATTCAAAATATGTTTTCTTAAATATAAGAAATGTAAAAAATTTATGCGAGTGAGTTGATTAGTATATGAAGATAGATTGAGGAAGCTCCAAAATCCTACTCAAAATAAAGTAGTTTATATCATTTTTTAGGTTTTGTTTTTTATTAAGTTAACGTTTTGGCCGGCCAAGTTTGTGTAGATTGAAATGCATATTTTATAGCTCTTCTTCTGGCTTTCTCTTCTATCTCCTACTTTTCTATGTGATATCTGGTTGCATGTTGGTGATACCGTCCCTAATATTACCTCTGGTTGATGGTTTGATATATCTACTTATAAAGCACACTCCAGCTGGATGTGTTTATTGTTGTGAGAAATATTAAATTGTCTGTTGCAAAGTAGTCATTTGAGCTTCTGTTCGATGTGTTTATATTAAATTATATTGAATCATTATTGTAATCTCTTTTTAAAGTCCTGGTCTGTGTTGCTCAGGTACCCAAAAACAACTGCTTGGGGTATAATGTTGGGCATGAATTTGTGGGGTACCTTTTACAATATGATATACATGTTTGTCTTGCCTTATGGGGTTGGATATAAGGCCATTGCCTTTTGCATCCAGCATCCAGAGGGGGCATGGGATATTCTTCTATATTGCTGCTGTGGCACGGTGGGCCAGAACTTCATCTTTTTGACTATAAGACAATTTGGATCTTTGGCAATAACCACCATCACCACCACTCGCAAGTTTGGTAGCATTTTGGTCTCGACAATTATGAGCGGGAATCCTTTATCATCCAAGCAATGGGGATGTGTTTTCATGGTCTTCTCAGGATTGTCTTACCAGATCTACCTCAAGTGGCAGAATTTGCTGAGAACTCAGAAGAAGACAGACGATGTGAGAGAGGATTTTTTCAGCAATCTGAATCTAAACGTTAGTGCCTTTTCCACTCGTTTGCCCGTCAACCTCCTGTTATTTTTTTTACTTTTGAATGGTGCAACAGGTCCAAATGAAATCATGCATATGAGTTCTCTGTTTTTTTTTTCTTTTTTTCTTTTTTGACTGATCCGTTGGAGTATCAAACATCTAAATTCTAAAGTAATAGGTTCTTCTTGTTCCCCTACCTTTATTTTATTAGTTGTACAAGTGTTAGGTAGTGGGCCCTTATTCGTTTATGGTGGGTTATTATTAGTTCTCTCCTTGCATCTTAACGTTTGGATGGATAGAATTGAGATGATGGAAATGGAATTGGAAATGGGTATAGGGGTAAAGTATGGAAAGTAGAGTTAATGATGAGAAATAAAGTTTGTGGGCCCCAGGAAAAGTATGAGATGTGGGCCCAGGGATATATGTAAATTACCAAAATATCTTCACTTTCCATTAGTTTCACTTTCCCTCCCAACTTTCCTTGACATCCAAACGGACTCTATATAGAGCTTTACTGCTGTAAGTTTGATTTCCAAATTTAATCTCCATGTTCCATGCCTATTATTTCTTGTGACTCTTGTTGAGTAGATTATCCCAGTGTTACATTATCGTGCAAAGTAATAACATTTTAATCACTCTATCACTATGTTTAGTCTCTGACAGAAAGAAATTTGCTCAAATCAATTGCAGGTGTAGTTTGGATGGTTCCTTATTCTAAGCTTTCATTCTTTAACACCATGATCGTTGAAGGGAGGGGGAAAAGAAGAATTAAGATTCATGTTGAAATGAGAATTTCATGACATATGGATCCCTGCTAAAAGTGGTAAGGATGACAAGTCAAAAGTTTAGAAAAATGTATATTGTAGTCTAGTAGCAAACAAACTCATCTGTAGGTGGAAGGCTCTGAACTCAGTCTCACTTCTAACTTTGGGACCTTAGTCTCTACCCCTCTTGTTGGAAAAAAAAGGATCAAGAAGAATGATTGCATTCTTTCTTGCATCATTGACCGACAAATGATGACTCAATTTGAAATGTGGCGAGTTTCAACCCATGTTAAATGTATATAAATGATGGATAAGTGGTACTAAATACATTTTTCACATCTTATACTTTGTTTTTGCCAATGTTCTCACATATTATAATATAATTTTAGAGAATAAGTTTACTATAGCAATCTATAAATTATGTTAGCATATATTGTCTATGATTTTTTCAGCAAAGATTGTATATGAAAATATGAGTTATTGAAGATTTTTTTATAAAGATAAAAATGTGTCGGGTGAAATGATTTGAAAGTGGGTGTACCTTCCATTGATAAAGTGAGGGGACAAATAAAAGCACTTTATTTTGAGGAGAGTTCCCTCGCTTCCTTTTAACCAATTACTTTTAGTTTCCTCATTATGATGCCTTCTGTCTTCCACCCCTATTAACCTCTTACCACCTCCTCAATCTTACTTATTAACAACCCACTTCTCCCTGAATTCTCCTGTGCACTCCATGAGTGAGAGAGAGGGGTGAGGAGGGGGAGAGAAAGGCCTGCATGTCTCTGCAGAGTACGAGTAAGTACACTTCATTTCGTTCTTCATTTCTAGTTAAATTCCTTTTGCTTTTTGTGGCTGAAAATCAGTGTCTTTTGCAGAAAGGTGTGAAAGAGAACATCATTAAATTGGTTGACATATAGGTTTCCCTTGTGATGCTATGGCTTTGTATAGTTTTTTTTTCTTCTAGTTTTCTCTTCTTTCTGCGGAAACTAGAGTGAAGTTAATGCTAAACTCTAATCTTAAACCACTGACATGTTTCTTCACTTATGCAACTTCACTAGATTAAATCCAAAGGAGTTAAAGAAAGAACAGAAACAGTAGGTAGATACACTGATACACACCAAAAACCAAAATGCATTTCCACTCCAACTGTTGTGAAGTTTCAGTACATAAAAAATCCAAACATATATTATTCTATACTTTATGCACACCCAAAACAACAAATAGGAATCCAATTTCCCATTGGTTAATTTTTTTTCTCTCTTCTATGTCTATTTCTGTTCATATATTCAACAGGATAGGCGATGGGCCGATGTATACACACTCAGGATGAATACTGCTTACATAGCAGACTCTGTACAAAAAAAACCAAATCATGACCAAAATCTGGATTGAACCAAAACAAACCCAGAATGGTATCAAGAGAAAAACAAGCCAAATAGTGACACACTAAGCAAACTAACTTTTAGATAAAAGGGGTGAGTCTAACTGACTGGTGGGTATGTAGGAATGACATTGTTAGATATGTCTAATTATCACAAGAATGCACCTGAGCATTCTTGAGGAGAGGGAGAGGAAGAGGATGAAGGCTTTTTCAAAACTTTTGGATCATTAAGACAATGAGGTTGCAATCTCAGTAATCTCATCTGAAAACCAAAGCAAAGAAGAACTGAGTCCAAATTGCCAAGGGTAGAGATAAAATACTGTAGAAGGGGAAAGGGAGCTGAGTTTCCCATTACCAACTGAATAGAGGGATTAGATTATAGACTGCTTAGTAGGGCTCTTTTGCAGGGTGGTGGTTGTGAGGGGTTGGCACTGGGGTTCAAGGATGGGGACTCCAATCCCAGCGTTTTCATTAAGAAGTTCCTTTCCTGCAGAAGAAAGACACCAAAAGAAGAAGAAACAAGTGGTTAGTGTTGCAAGGTACTTTGACACACCCACAGACAAAAGATGTGCATGTGTGTATTTGTATCTTGGTTTTAATTGGGATTTAAACTTAGATCCCTCAACTTTAGAGCATTTATAGTACCACTTAGTCAAAGTTTATTGAAAGTAGTATAATAAAAGTTCAGCATGAATATTTACGAGTGTATGTAATCAGTTTTTTTATATTAAACAATTACTCTGTGTGTGTGTGCGTGTAAGTTATTGGGAAGAAACAATTCATACGTGGGATGTGAAGCAACTATTAATTCTCTTTTATAAATATCTTTGACAACTCAGTAGTACAGTACTATCATTTAATCTACACAGTTCAGCAGAATACCATACAGCTTACACTCTTGTTACTGATTATGATGTTTTATATGCTTCTTTGCTGTTTCTGTTTATTTTTTCTTTTATGATAATTGGTGTTGTGGCTGACCCTACCTTAAGCAAGGTAAATCTCTTATCCATGTTCCTAATCAATAGTTTACATGTGTCTCCCTTATCGCGGAAATAAATCAATTACTTTTTTTTAGTTTATCAACATATCTGAAACAATAAGCGAAAATAGTGAGTACTGTACTTTGCTAATCAGAGGTTTACATAATTAAATAAAATTATCTTTCATGCTCCTATGTCATTACTGTTCTTATATGGGGACTAGAAGTAAAATTAATTTACTCATAATTGATCTATTTTAATTTTTCCTTCCGTTTTAACTACGAAAGAAGCTATTTCCCAAAAATAAAATACTCCCTCCGATCCTAAATATAAGACCTAATTGACTTTTTTTGGAGATGTTAAGGTTACAAAATATGTTATTAAATTATGACATATTTGATATATTTTTAGATTAGTCATTAGTTTATAGGTTAAATAAATTAGTTTAAGGGGAAAAATTAGGTAAATCAATTTATAATTGATTTATATTTTGCTTTTTTAAGATTTTTCAAAGAAGTAAATTAGGTCTTATATTTAGGACCGGAGGGAGTATAACATTATTCCAAAAGTAAAAAGGAACTGTTAATGCAACTTTTGGGACAGAAAATTTACTTCTATTTCAAATATGCTTTTAAAATTTATCTTATCTGAAAGAACAACAATCCTAACACATGGTCAGAACAAACTGCACATTATTCTGGCCAGGTAGAAAATTTTCCAATCAGTCATTTTAATATGATCTCTTTAACTTCAAGTACTTACTAATGCAATTATTATCATCTCAAGCAGTTGGTTAAACTAGTAAGTAAGTTCACTCCTCGTAAGGATGAGAACGAATGTTTGAATGTCAAGAAGTTGTCTCATTGGGGAGAGACAATCCTACCTTTGTGGGCAACGCTCACACCTCTCAAGTTTGGATTAGTCTATTGCCAATAGGCACAGGATTACCGGCTGTTTATCTAAAAACACTTCACTTTTCCAAATCCAAATGGTAACAAGGTAACATTACTTGGTACGCGAGTACTGATGACTTCACAAAAAAATTCCATCAGCTACCACCTCTATAGCTACTTTAAAAAATGAACGTTAGGATAACTAAAATAATTTAACTACAAAACAGCATCTTGGAAGTCTTGCTGCCCATTAATATTGAGACTATAGAAGAACTATTAAGAATTACTGTAACTGCCAAAAAGGGTTCATTTGTATCCCAAATTCCCATAGTTTAACAAGGAATGTCATAATCTTCAATACTAAATGCTTGTTTGGATTGACCTATTTTAGGTGTTTTTGCATTGTATGAGGTAAGTATGCAAGAAGATTCAGTAAATAAGTGATTTTGGGGTGTCCAATCGTGATCCCAAACAAGCACTGATACTATCATAATTTAGCCATTACACTTCAAAGTGCATGGGTGACTTACACTTTCTGAAAACTGTGGGCTGGGAATTCCGGCAGCCAAAGATCTGAACATCGGGGTAACTTGATGGGGGGAACTGAACTCTTTGCTTGATGAGGTAGAAGCAATACCATCATTGCTTATCTGTTCCTCACAAGATGGAAACATATCTGCCACTGAAAAGATATATTATTTGCCAATAATGAATCACGACAATGTAAGCATACCACAAATTAGAAAACAAAATTAACTCCTTAAGTGGGCCAATCTTAGTTTACCTTGACCTACAGCTGCAGGAGAGAGATCCTCTTTCCCACATTCACTAACTCCTTTTTTATCTTCATGTTTGATGGGCTTAAGATCTGTTCCAATATCCTGAAGCAGAGAATGTTTCAGATTATCACTTACTGAATGGGGTAGAAGTGTTGATCCAGTGCTGTATTCAGAACTGCTCGGAGAGTCCTCATATAGTTCTGGTTGCCTTTAACATATTCAAGAACTATTAGTTTGTTTTAAACCACTGGTCAATCCTGCATAAAATTAGATTTTAATAAACAAGTACCTCCAACATTGTTGGCTCCCCTCATTACTACTCTTGAATTCCTCCATCATATATTTAAGATCTACAAGCTGTAAATCCGAAATCTTATATTTGAGAATGTCTGATTCATTGGTTTGGTTCAGAAACTCTTGAAGTACCTAGCATCATTACTTTATATCATCAAAAAATGTTTGAAAAAAATGAACGGTTACATTTTTTATATGCTCCTGAACCAAGCTTTACGGGCTGCAGCTTGTGATGCATATTGAACTTAAAAAACTTGTCATCATTAAGCATTTAATACAGACTACACATGCTACCGAGCTGATCAACAAAGCTACTTCTGAACTTTCAAAGACAGCATCAGCAATATAAATAATTTAGACAGGAATTGCTAAATGGAAAAGGCAGGAGCATGCAATGCCTTATATTTGCAATTTGCTTCTGATTAGCTGGGTGAGTGTCGTAACTATCAGATCGCGCATGGCAATAAATGCAACAAGGTCTTGCAGAAAAGAATTAGTAACAAAATTCATATGCCGCAAGCTGAATACTGAAGTTATTTGAACTTCCAAAGTCGATGACAACTATGTTAATGACTTTCAATGTTTTCCTATGAATGAATGGTTTTCACTCCGGACTAGTTACTTTTCTTTTTCAATGTACACCAAACGAGAAGATCATTCTTGAACAAGCACACATTGTTGCATTCAATACTCAAAGTGAACAGTGATCAGAAACTCAGCCCAACTCCTCACCTTCCAAGCATCTTCTAGACTCTGGTCCACATCATCTGTATTAACTTTAAGAGCCAGTGAACTTAACAGCTCAGCTTGTTGCATCAACACACTTAACTTTGGATCATCCTCTTTAAGAAACGTTTCTTCAATCTTGCAGTTATGGGCTGCAAAGTCATGATAAACTATGAGTCATATTGACATAAAATGATTTCCATAACCTGCAGCAGCTTAACTCCAAACGTCACACACTAATCCTTTATGTTCTTCCATTTCAGGTATCACAATAGCAAGAATAAGTTTGACAATCAATTTAATCACATTTACCATTTCTGCTGATGTTGTCGTTGGAGGCTTCATGCTGATCTGGCAAGTTCTGAGCCAAAATTGAAAATGGCGCTCTTGGCTGCTGTTTTATTGTGGCTTCATAATGCTTATGGGACCTGTCTCCATAGTTGATCTTCTCTACTGCAGCAGGGATATGGGCTCTCCTATATATAAATAGAAATAGAATGAAACTTATCAATATTCTTCATAAAATGTTTATTTCACTTATTTCAAACCAATAATTGTGATACCCACCTCATCTTTTTAGCAGGTGGTGCTGCCTCTGATATTGACTTTTTCTTATCACCCTGTTCGGAAATAGTCCTTTTGTTATTTGAATTAGTGAACGAAGTGCTATTCTCTTTCGCCAAGGCTTCTTCAAACTTTGCTCTCTTCTTGCACAGAGTGGAGAAGCGGTTTTTAACAGCATTATCGGTTCTGCATAGTAAGCATTGCATTGAGCTTAATAATCAAAAACAGAAATGATCCATATTGATACTATCATTATTCAAAGACATGACTTTTGTTTACCTGCCTGAAACCACCTTTGCTATTTCTGTCCATCTATTGCCAAATATTTTCTGAGCCTACATAGAGCAGCATAATATCATCAGACGATAAGAGGGAAACAGAAAACTTAATGCTGAAATTACAGTTTCTATCATCTACTAAACAACTGACAAAGAAGATTATGATGAGTAATGAATCGTTTTTGCCATCATGTAATGATCCCTCAAGTCAATGCAGGACTTGAAGGAAAACATAAAAGAAAAAGAAATAAAGCAAGAATCCAAAGTATGAAGTAGCATCAAATCATCAGCTTACCTCACATAAAAGCAAGTCTTCCTCTGGTGTCCATCCTCCTTTTTTGAAATCAGAGTTCAAGTAAGTGTACCATCTGATATGTTAACAATAAATTATTAATACTGTGGCATTATCGGATTTAAACAATAATTTCTCAAAAACAAGTTTCATTTGTGGATTGCAAAAGAGGATGGTGGAATAGAGGATTCAATAACACCAGGCTGTCAAATTTGAAAAAACTTCACCTTCTTCTGCACTGTCTTGTCGTTTTGTCTTTGAAGTTAGATGCAATAATGGCCCAACTGCAATCAGTTAATGCAATTCAAAATCCCCTAGTAGTATCAATTTCAAACAACCAAGAAAAATGGTGACACACAACAAGTAAAGCCCAAAAGAACATTGACAAAAGGGGATCATCACTATACTTTTCAGTTCCATGGATGCCTATCTGCTTCCTCAATATATCATCTTCCTACAAAATCACTCACACAAACAACACATGAAGCAAGTGAAATGGATTATTGACACAATAAAACAACAAACAAATAGACTAATAAATGAAATATAACATTGAAATATAAATATATATGTATATATACATACCTCTTGTGTCCACGTCACAATATGTCTCTCCTTCTTCTGAGATTCTTCTTCCTTAGCTAGCTGCTGCTTAAGCTTCCTCATATCTCTCTATGTTTATTGTAATGGTGAGAGGCTCCTTGTATTGTATTGTAGGACGCTCCTTGCTTTGACTGGAGCCAAGTTGCATGCTAAACCAAACGCTCTCTTTGCTTTTATAAAAAAATATGAAACCCTTTTTAGAAAAACAAAAACTATATTAAAAAGGAAAGGGGCAAAAAATGAAAAAACCCATCTTTCTTTCTTCCACTTCCTTCTCTTTCACTCACCTTTACGCCGATTCTACTAATAAAAATAAAAACTTTGTATTGGGGTTTTACAAAAAACCAAAAAAAAAAGACAAAACTGTATATATGAACATAAATTTCATTCTCAAATAATAAAAAAAAAAGTTACCTTACCTTAACAAAAGTGAATCATCTCACCCTCCTCGGATCCTATCTCTCACTCTGTACAAGAAAAGCAGAACACAAATGAAGAATACTAACTACATAAATGGATGGCTAATAGCTATATATATAAAAGGGACATGTATGTGTGTGTGTGTGTGTATAAAGGGTTGGTATCAAAATCGTATTTTTCTTTATGGGGGGTATGTAATTGATTACCAGAAAAGTGTATGGATCTAAAAGGAAGGAAAATGAGGGAGCTTTGGGAATATGAGAAAGCAAAAGGGGTTGAAGTTGAAGCATGTGATGTGAGGAGTGGAAAACTAAGTACCTGATCAATGAAGGAATGAATGAAAATAGTGAGACAGTGAGAGAGAGAGTGATTAAGGATGATGATGTGAGTTTTAAGGAGGGAGTGATGCTGAGGTTCAGTGTGTCTGGTTTTGTATGCTATTTTGTTTATAATGTATTCCATTCATTCATTTGATTAGATTTGATTTTTATCTATCTCTATTTGAGCTTGTTTTTGAAAAACGGTCATAGATATGTTGTATTATTAATCTTCTTTTTTATAACTGAAAGTATAAGGTATAGGTGAGTTAGGTCTCGGGGTTAGAAAAGACATACATATTTATAGAGCTCTTACAGAAGTATTTATAGATCACCTACTAATAAAATCCTTATATTTGCGAGAATTGGACTCACAACCTTATGATTATAAACCATTTTTTTTATCAAATGGACCTATCTTTGTTCGTTATTGTATTATTGAAAAGAAATCTAGAAAGGAAGGATGGGAAATTAATAAAAAAAATGTGTATTTAAAAAATTGATAAAAGCAACGGATTTGTTTGTTGGGTGGGCGTTGGGGAGAGTGGGCGGGTATGAGGGGAAGTTTGAATATAACGCTGAATTCCATGAGCAAAGTAGGGAATCATGCTGCCTCCACTGTACATCCAACTGAGGAGTACATTCATGCACAATCCATCTATGCTACCACTTTAGTTGAAAAATCATTATACTCAATAAATTAGGACTTCTCAATAAACTAAGTATCATATGGTATAAATATTAATAAATGATACTCCCTCCGTTCCTAAATATAGGACCTAGATGACTTTTTTGAAAAATCCTAAAAAAAGCAAAAAAAATAAGTTAATTATAAATTGATTTACCTAATTTTTTCTCTTAAACTAGTTTATTTTACCTATAAGCTAATGGATAATCTAAAAAGATATCAAATATGTCATCATTTAATAATCTATTTTGCAACCTTAATCTTTCCAAAAAAAAGTTATTTAGGTCTTATATTTAGGAACGGAGGGAGTAGCATTTTATCAAAGTAAATTTTGAAATTGAACAAAATTGTCGACACCATCGGATGTAGTTAAATGGCATTAAGTTAGTATCATGTGTCAATATGTCACTTATCCATGTGTAATGTTAGCAAATCAAATAATGATGTGAACTAGTGATGTGTCAACACATGTCAAAGAGTTGACGACATTTAGCTACATTTAATAGTATAGATATATTTTGTTCAATTTTAAAACTTAGTTGCTAAAATGATATCATTTATTATTACTTGTATCAGATTATACTTAAGCAATAATAATTCATTTATCAGATTGATATTTAATTCATTACATTTATAAACTCTCCCTTTCTTTTTTGTTACCCAAGGGTATTCCCACCCGCGTGTCAAGTGAGACTAATCTCTCGCTGTTCTGAAGTCCCATATAGGGGGTAGACAGCTGGCCTGTGAATTTGCTCTATTCGCAAGAGCTGGGGATCGAACCCCCAACCACTTGCTTAAGGGACGAGAGTACTTACCACTCACGCCAACCCGCCAGGTTTAAACTCTCCCTTTCTAATTCCTTCCCTACATATTACAAAATGTAATTTATTTATTTTCCCAAATCAAGGGAACATGATGATTTTATTTATCGTGATTCCATTCTTATGACGAATAAAATTATCGTGAGTTTCTAGTTACCATTAGGGAAAATCTCAAATAAGTCCCTCCGAATACCCAAAAGGACAAGTAAGGAATCTAAACTTCCAAAAGGACCATGAAGGAACCAGTACCTATTTGTCATTTTAAAATTTTGCGAAAAGACAAAATTGTTCTCATCCTAAAACACAAATTTTGTCTTAGGATGGGGCAATTTTGTCTTTTCGCAAATTTTTAAAATGACAGATAGGTACTGGTTCCTTCATGGTTCTTTTGAAAGTTTAGGTTGCTCACTTGTCCTTTTGGTTATTCGGAGAGACTTATTTGGGATTTTCCCTTACCATTATATCATTTATTATTCATATAATCTCTCTTATATCCTAACATTTAATATGCAATGGAAAAAATGGAAATAAAACATTTATTATTTTAACTTTACATAAATACCTATTATAATGTGAAATAACAAAAAAATATATGTTTTATATGGTGTTTTAGCTACTAATTATTATGGGTATTTGCAGTTTAGTCCCTGGTAAGGGAAATTAATACTGGAAGGTCCCAATACATTCCAAAATAATTATAAAGTCCCAGTAGCCCTTTCCTGCAATTGTTTGCTTATCTTCAATGACCATTTTGCCCTCACTAAAGATGATTATCATCTCACTGGTCCCTACAGGGGACTATGCTTTCATCTTATGAGGGCAAAATGATCATTGAAGATAAGCAAACAATTGCAGGAAATGGCTCCTGGGACTTTATAATTATTTTGGAATGTATTAGGACCTTCCAGTATTAATTTCCCTTACCAGGGACTAAAATGCAAATCCCCCTAATTATTATATGAAAAATTTTCAAGTTTGGCAAAAAGTAAATAATTTTTAATTTATCTTCGGGTCAGGTCGGGTCTCTGGCACTACAACCCATGCCTTGTCTTGTGTTACCCGGTGGTTGAGATTAGATTTGTCCTAATTATTATGGTTTTGGGCCAACATATCCTAGGACCAAATTAACTTTGAGTTGAGTCGGTTCCAAGCGGTCTACCAAGCCACAATATTTTAGGTGTTGCCCTACTAAATTGCTTTATCTGTCATGGATATATATCATAGAAATGTTTTTCATGTTTCAATGTTTTCCCAAATCATATACATTTATTTTGTATTTCTTTTATCTCGATTTCTCAATTTGGATGAAATAATGCTATTTGACAAAAAATACAATGTTGTCTATTATTAGTTCTTTTATAATAATTTCAAGAACACTATAGCATTTTCATTTTTTTCCAATTTTGACTCGGGTTAGTTGTGGATTCTAATAAAGCATTAAATTGTTGTCCTAATAAATAATACTTTAAATTATTATTATGAGTAATATTTATTTAATTAAGGAGGACTCATAGCATACTGGCCAAAAAAAAGGAGGACTCATAACATACATTTTAGGAAAGTACTAATATTGTAATAGATTGCCTTTAGAAGGGTTATGACTTACGAATGATTTATCACTCTTACCTCATGTATGTCCATTATTTTGGTGTATTTTATGGTATAATTTAACAAGAATATTTTTTAATGACCTTTTTTCCTCATAAAATATATGCTTTTTAAGCAAAATTGTATAACCGGCAATAAATAATTTTCCTTGTTAAATCAGAGGAAATCGACAAGTGAATCCATAGTTTATTGTCTGTAAATAACGTAATTTATTACAAATCTTACAGTGTATTTTTACAATATTGAAAATGTATTTATATCTGTGGCAAATGGGATCATGAAAGAAATGTATGTGTGTGCTGATTTATGAGATTTTTAAAATGAGACGAGAAAATGTCTTGGTCACCAAACCATTAGTCTAAATACAGCTAAGCGTCACGACCCTCTCTGACACTTCCATTTGCAAATAAATAATGTTCATGTCACGTGCTCTATTTAACTTTGGGTAAAGTTCATGTGCAATTCTTACTTTTCTAGAACTCATACTAATAGTAAATTAAAAACACAATTTGCACATAACTGTTTCTAAATTTTGAAATTTTGAGCCATGAAACTCATTAAGTTGAAGATTGGCTTCACGACGACTAAAGTAGTATCTATATACATGTAATGATTACAATAAAATTTAAACTTACATTTTACATGGGACATGGGATAATTCTTTATCATTTTTCATTAAAAGAATCTATATCGACTGACTTTTATTTTTTTTGTCAAGATATCGAATGACTTTTATTAATCGACAGAATTTTGACTAGGACATATATCGAATATTTGAAGAAAATTGAATCTCAACACATACACATATATTTGATTCTTTTTGTCATGGTCTGACTTATCATATGTTATTGCTATTTTTTGTGGAAAACTTGAGTTTCAAGAATATGGTATGATAAAGACAATCCAACTATTTTTAATAATTCATTAGGCACCAAATGATATTAATTAGACAGGTTTATCACATAGTAAGACATGTCCAAATATGGTGTTACTTTTTTTTAATTGAATGGGTAAACACTTAACAGTTTGATGTTACAAGCGAGATCAAACTATAACTTTTCACTTAAAGAGAAAGATGTAATACCACTAGGTTATAACGTCCTCGATCATAATATTATATTTTAAGGTGAAACTACAATTATTTTATGTAGTAATAACCTTATAATGTTTGGGTAATTGAAAGTGTTACTATGACATATTTTACTTTGGAAGTGTTATAAAAAAAAGTAGTAGATGTACCCTAACCAATGAAAAACTAGTATGGATAATTAAAAAAAATGATGCAAACTATAATAATGCTACTTTTGGATCTTTTAAAAAAATTGCTTTGAACAACTTTCAGGTTTAATACTTGTCGATTAATACTTGACATATTTTTTTCTTTGGCTAATGCTTTATTTTATGACTTGTAAATATGATTATTTGTCGTAATAGCTTTTATATTTCATATTAATTTTTTCGGCGTTTTAAAATGTTTATTTATAAATATTAAAAGTAAATAAAAACGAAGAACAAAATTTGTCAAACTAAACCATCCTAAAGAACGCCAAACTTTCTGCTCATTAATCTTATAGCTATGCTAGTTGCACGCCATATATATGAATTCAGAGAAATATTAAAGTAATTCACAAACAAGCAAATAAATCATTTTCCAAATAACAAAAGAGACGCTCTAAACTTGAAATTAAAAATTAAAAAATTGACCTGAAAATTGAAAAAAAAATGTTCCGAAAAAAATTGAGAGCCCACATACTCACGTAATACTTCTATGTCATTGAATTGACCTTAACCTAACAAAACAAACAATTTTTTATTTATATTTATGATTATAAATTCTTCAAAATTCGAAATAGATGTGGGCCTTAAAATAGCCGGATAATTTTAAATTAATTGATCTTAATAATTATAATTCAAGCATTGTTGTTAAACAACTTGCCTTTTAATTAAAAAACAAGGCAATGTATATTGAATAGTACATCTATAATCCACTAGCATAGAAAAACATCTAAGTGTTAAAATTAGTACTATGACCTAAAACCCTTACAAGTGTGATCATACCAAACCTATGATGTTTTTTTTTTGTATTATTAATTATTAATTTATAACAAATCATTGGTAACTGAAGAAAAAGGTGGTATCTACATACCTACTTACCAGTTCAACTGTGCCACGTGGACAACACGCTGGTGTGACACGTGGAGAGGTAAGGAGGAACATGAGTACTAGTGAACACCAATACTGGATGGTGGTGAATGAAGCTTTTTTTAATAAAAAAGGTGTTGAAATATATATATAGTGATTAGCCAAAAAAATATCAACATGAAATGAAAGAAAGAGGAGGTAGTAAGTAAGGAAGTGGAGGGTGGAGCCCAAAATGGGAAAACACCAAAAATGGACACCTCATTGATCCCTGTCTTGACACCCAAATCTCCCGCCTAAAGTGGCCTCTTGATTTAAAGTACCCAAATGTCCCTCCTCATCCTCATGGGCTGGGCCCCAGCAAATCCACATCCTCATCTTTTATATATCTAATGATGGGATAAAAAATATTAAGTCTTTTCATCTCATCATCTTTATTCAATTTCACAGAAAAGAAAACAACACTACAACGCATCAAATGAAAGTGATCTCATCACATCACTAAGTTATTAATTGGAATGGTTAAGTGACTTGGTCTCCATAAAAAGGAGAATACAAGTTTAAGTGTTACAGGTCATATTTGTTATGAGAGACAAAAAATTCTCTACACTCTCTCTAAATATTGAAAAAAGATTAATCTTAAATCCAAAATGAATTTGATCGAAGTGGGAAATACTAAACTAATTGCCTCAACTAAGACTAATATGATATGTTATGCTAGGATATAGGATATTGGCTATAAGGAGATATTTCTAATGTCTCGACACGCGCACACACTATTCTCTAACCAAGTCTATACAATATTGCAAAGTATGGATAAATTGGATAATATGAGATAGCTTGTGTCCTAATTATAAGAGCTAGATATAGAATACATCAAATCATAAATATAAAATCTAATCCATTTCACCTCCCAAAATTATTATTCATTCAACCATTCCATTGGTTTTTTGGATCTTATGGTAAAAATCAGATTTTAAGAGAAAATGAGAAAATATGATAATTGAGAGCATCTATTTTTCCCCATTAGTAGTTAAGAGGGTTATCTAACAATTACAATTAATGTTATCATAAAAATGTTTATGTAGGAAAACCATTACACATTTAACTAATTATTTTAAGAGCTGGATTTAGTAAAAAAAACTTGTAGCAATTGAGTGGTAGTGAAAAATGTGAAAGAAATACCCAGGTAGGATTGTTTTTAGTCATGCGAGTGAAGCCCCATCAAAGATAAAAGATAAAACTTTTGTGTGAGAGAGGGAATCTGAAGTTGAAGACCCAACAAGATAGAAAAGGAAGAAGATGATGGCTTGAAAAAGATGAGAGGAATGTGGTAATTAATAACCCTAGCAATATGGCTACGTCCACTTAAAGATTAGAGTCGGTGATATTTTTGTCCCACAAGCAGCCATTAAAGACAGTAACTAAGACCACTCACAACAAAAAGAAACAAATAACAAAGTCCCACAATATAATACACCCCCCTCATGTAAACAACCCCCCCACATCGTCAAAGTCTTTTAAAAAACATATACACAACGTGATTATATACTTATATGATTATATAATATATATACGACATGTACACGAAAGCAAAGATTGTTTCATTTTCAAAAAGGTAAAAACTTTGCACCTCCTTATCTCCTTCCATTATGCCATGAATTTGACATTTTTCGGCTATTGATTGATCATATTTATATATTCATGGCTACGCTACTTCGACTTTGTTGTTGCTTTCTTACTTGTCCATATATTCTTCATTTCTCTCTACCTACAAACCCTAGCTAGCTACCTATAACCTCCATTCCTTCTTTCTTAGTTTTAAATCATCAAATATGTTCATCATATTATTTATTCTTGCGTGTCAGTGATCAATCACTGTTGAAGGAAAAAACCGTAAAAAAATCATTTTGAAACGCGTTAACACTCATTAATATTTGACAAATCTCACGCCTGAGATTAGTAGGACCCATCGAAACTTATATATATATACACACACACACACAAATATACAAATATATATATATATATATATATATATATATATATATATATATATATATATATATATATTTGTAGAACACCCCCACAACACATACAAACACACACAAAAGCTATGCAAGTCGTCCCCGTGTGCATGTGTACAAAGAAATAATTTCAAAACGTTTAATCAATGGGGCCAAAAAACGGCGAGTTTAATTATATATATTATGGTCCTAGCAATTCTAGTTTTTGTAATGGTCACAGCTAGACTTTGTTCATATATAATATATGGCACGTTCAAGGGAGAGGAAAATTGTTGGGTCCTTGTGGATTGGCATTAGTGCGACCATGAAGCTCCTACCTAAATATTGTTTTTGTGAAGTTTCATATATAATACTCCCTCCGGTCCCTAATATAAGAGTTAGCAGCCAAAAAAAGCTCCTTAAGAAAATATGTGAATGTTAGTTTAGTGTCTGAAGTTAATACTTCTTTTCCAATATTGCCCATATTTATTATGATACTTTTAGGAGGGAGAAATACATAAGCATTAATAAATATGAAAAAGAGTTTGGGGAAAAGTAGGAAAAAACGCATTAAATGAGTAGAGAATGTAAGATGAGCTCTTATATTAGGAACCAAAATAATTCAAATTTTGAGCTCTTATATTAGGGAGTGAAGCGAGTAATAGTGATGGCCAAGCCATGAACAGTCAAAGTTAGATGAAAAATTAATTGCATATTCAAGGGCCCTTGGAAAATAGACTACTGCTCATTACACAACGCCTTTACATGCTTATAAGCGGCCAGCGTTGTAAGGACTTTTACAGCAAATTTCTTGACTTGGTCAATACTTGAATTGGCGTTTTCCTAGATAGCTAGCTATAGTCACTCCACATTGATATCTTGTAAAACAAAAGAGATCATATATGGTCTACCATTAGGAATAATTTCAATTCAATGGCTTCTTTATTTCTTGGTGTTACTTAATTGAAACGGTTTTCTGATCAGGACCCCTATTAATGATGTTATTGTTTATCTATGATTATCCATACAATTAAATTAAGTAATAGACCCCTTTTTAAAATAATCCGTTGAAAAATATTAATTTCAATAATGTATTTAATTTGTTGGTTGGATGATTACGAACTCAAAATCAAATTAGTCTTATATACCATGAATTGATACACCATATATACACGACTATAACGTACGTGATCGATAACGTAATGCATGAACTTACGATATAATATTACCAAATTTTTATAGCTGGATCACCAAAAACATGTAGCGATCGAGTTCCTTCTATTTAGTTTCAGCGAGAATGTTTCTCTTTAATCAAACAAGAAAAGATCACAATAGCATGTAAGATACATGTACAAAATGCATATGATGAGACATGATAATAGAGAACGTACTACACCAGAAAAGTAGCAGACATAAGAAACGGTCAAGCAAGCCTAGAGATTGATTAAGTTGGTAATGTCACAAGGTACAGGGTTATAAGTGAAGGAAAAATTTGAAAAACCGAAAGTAAACTTGAAATAATAGCGCAAATCAATTATGATTGTACAAAAAAGATTATTAATGAATAAGAGGGTGGAGAGAGAGCTTGGTGGAGAGGCCCAAGTTCCCAAAGAGATTGATGTTTGATAAGAAAGAGTGGGGCTTTTGCATCTTCTTTTCATAACGCTTTCATCATGTCAAGCCTGAAACTGCCACCCAATCATATGTCCCACTTCTCCTTTGCGCAAAATTAGGGCTTTATATATGTGTGTGTGAAGAAAAACAATAATTTCTTGAGAAAAAGACACAACCTTACTACGTGGGGCTTCTTGTTTTTTCTCTCCAAACTCTATAATCTTAACAAAAAGAAAATGTGCAACCAGAAATGATTAACTACTAAATTTTCAATGAGCTTATCATAACTTGATTGCCATCCACTTATTTTTTGTTCTAATAATCTCGTTTTGCCTATGTAGTTTCACTTTACTATATATAACTTTGAAGGACTCTTTGTTTTTATTTACAATTCAATCACTTCTTACTTTTACATCAGCAAAAAAGATTTGCTTAATCTAATTAAAGCGAGATTTACATTGTTCACATTAGAATGGTGATCTTCAAATTTTGTCCCAACTCACTAAAGTTCGATCCGATGCTGCTCGATTATATGTGATCTGTGTGAGTTAGGTACATAATATATATGAAGTGGTTGGCCAAAAAAAAATTAAATATGAAGTGAATTTTAGTCTCTTTCAACTTCTTATTAATATATGTACGTGCTAATAAAATTTTCTTTTACGATTGATATTGCCTTTCGTCATTGTATCTAAATTCATGTCCTCAATCCTTCTTTAGACCAATTTATACACCTGGAGAAGATATATATATTTTGTTAATGATAAGATCTCTACATTCTTAACACAAATGGGTAAGTAATAATTCCCTTTCTTTAATTTTCTGAGTATAAAACAAAACCATAAAGAATGGAAGAAAAATCAAGTAAAACATATATAAACAAAGTTGGCAAAGCGAATGAGAAGAATCCACAAATTAAATTAAAATGGAATAAATGGAAAGTTTAGTTTCTCAAAGCTGCTTTATTAATTTATTGATGTGGGGGGTGTACATGTGCATGAACTAGTGTGTGTGTGTGTGTGTGTGTTCAAGGCACTTAAGTCTCAAATCATGCATGTCCCCCAAATTTTTACTTACTCTTACAGAGGAGAAATTAAGGAAAAAGCAATATATATGGGTAGCAAGGACGGCAACTTTAGGTGGCCATGGTGAACTACCTTTTAGTGAGTAAACCGTGTTTAAATTTTAGCCTAAGTACAGATTAAGTTCTCTTTATGCTTGTGCTTTGTCTTTTGACATTAAATTGATCATAGGCTATTCAACCTACAACATAATCAATACTTCTTTTCAATCTAAAAGAAGCTATTAAGATTTGTTTAGGCCTCTCCTTTCATCATTCACTTTTGGCCAAATCAAACTGGATTTGCAAAGAAAGTGGACAAGAAGCTCCAAAAAGAAGGCTGGAAAAAGACAGCATTTTACCCTACATATAAAGTTGCATTTTATTACAAAATATTCTCAACAACCTTATCAAATAGTACGAGCACACACTTTATTTTCCATTTATATTTTCACAATCAAATTTATAAGCACTTTTTTCCATCTTATTTAGGCATGACATACTTAGAATTTCATTTCATGTTGATGATTCTTGGGTATCTTATGTCACTAATAAACAACGACAAAGTTTTAATTCACTATGTGAAATTGACTATATGGATCATATATGACTTCATTATACTCTATCCGTAACAAATCTTTGGATACATTTACCAATAGATCTTGTTCTATTATAAAACGAGAAACTAATCCAATTAATAACTTATAATAAAGAAAACTCACTTGGACAAACTTCAAAAAAGGAATGAAATGACGAAAAAGCTTTATAATAAATAACATCTAATAACAAGTTTTTGTGTCTAAAAAGACAACAGATTCATGCTAATTACTTTTTGTTGAAATATTTTGTATTTATATTGTTTTTTGTTTTTTTTATAAGAATTATACTGATTTCTCCAAAATTTATTAGATGAATGTGAAGAAAATTATCGAAAGAAGGTATCTTCAATTTAAAGTCTTTGGCATTTTTTGAAAGAGAAAGATAAGAATGAATTTGAAATCCACTAATGTTTGAAAGAATTTTCCAGCATGACATGAGGCATATGAAACAAAAGGAAAAATTAGTAGCTAATACAAACACAAAGCATGTTTGTCCCTACCAAAACCCCCTCTTTTTCTTTATTTTAAATACCAAAGATTAAAAGAAGCAAAAGAAAAGAAAAATATTCTTTGGTTGATCCCATACGAAAGAAAAACAGGAGAGGCAAAGGCCCCACGTGTGGAACAGAAATTGAAGCTCAATACCAATATAATTATAATAATATAACTATTTTTAGCTTTATATGAATGTTGGTGTTCATCTACTTGGGATTCCTACATGCTTGTGGGAACCACGTCCAATTCTTTTTGATACTAAAGAGCCAACTTTTCAAGGCTCTGTGGGTTTGTTTTTCACTTCACTCACTTTCTCTCCCAATCTTTTCAACCATGCCACGCTCTAGCAAAAGAAAAAGTTTTTTTTGGGGAATCCTATGCCTCCCTTCATCCCTTATATTCCATTATTCTCCTTAGTTCAGCTCTTTTTTGCTGTGTCCCTTTTCAGATAACAAGATTCCCATGTCATTATTGCTCTCAAGAACTGATATCCTCTTCAAATTATGTTGCCATTTTTATGCCCCTCAGAAACTCAGAACCTTCTCTGCAGAAAAACCAGTATTGCAATGATACAGTTATTTTGACACCGTGCCTTTCTACTTATTATGATTCCCACACATATATACACATCATATATATGTGATGTTGATAATGATCAGATTCAGAATGCTTTTACAATTCGAATTCCTATAGTGTCTTAGTGGTCACGATATTGCATAAGCCTCTTAAGCCACTTGCTGATGAATTTGAATTCAAAAGGTACAATCTTGTTATATGACTTGCAGCTACGTACATGGTCTCTGCCATATACATTAGGGGAATCCATATTAATACATAAGATAACATGTTATGTTATGTCATATCCCCTGTCAATTTCAAAGTCTGAAAAACATAAGCAAGAAAGTCACATGCCTTAAATAAGTGGGGTCCGTTATTGAAGTATCGAGACCTATTGAGAATTACTCTAGCTGAGAAAGTGACATCAACCCACTTCCTGTGATTCCAAATTATAGAAGTATCATAATGGTCATGAAGTAGCATGCCACTAGAGATATAGGAAGTATTGGAAAATAGTTTTTTGGGATAACCGATTTTAGTTTATTACAATTTACTTGGTGCACTCACAAATAATTGACTGCTAGCTAGGGCCTAATTTATTTTGGCATAACAGACACCCTACAAAAGAGAAGTGATAATTTCACTCAGTACATTTCAACGCTTGGTGGCCACCCATATTTACAAAGTGGGCGTGCGTGTTACAATATAAAATATCCTATATATTATTCATCTTTTGAATGGAGAAGTGGTTATATAGGAATCTCTTTCAAACCACTTATACAGTATCTTGTAATATCATAATTAAATAAAAAACTTTAAATTGGATAATACTCCCTCTAGTGCTAATTATAAGATCACTTTGACTTTTTTAGGAAAATTAATAATGTAAAATTGATCACTCTAAAAAGTCTATATATGTTTAATTTTTCCTCAAAAAAATTTATTCTACTTATAAACTACCCTACATTCTAATTACATGTAACATATGTTATAATTTATTGGTATAATTTGTTTCTTTGACCTCTACAAAAAGTCAAAAGATCTTATATTTAAGACTGGAGGGTGCACGATCATTTCATTCAACTAATGAATGGTGGATCCGAAATCCAATAGAAACTAATAGCCAAATCAACTTTTACGAAGCTAGATGATGGGATGAAGTTAGACTATGGATCATGAAATACAAGAACAGAATACTGTTTGATCAATACTGAGTATATGGGATTGATATTTGACACCAACTTTAAAGATATGTGCATGCCAAATATTTAGGTAGGGAGCGTATAGGGGCCTCATGATAGATATACCTGCAAAGCAAGTGGCAAAGAGGAACTAAGGAAGGATGAACCATGCACATTATATTCTGTCATAATCCTAAATGGGTCAATCTCTTTATCCTCTTTCAATAAAGATGGGGCTTACAGCAGGTAATGCTCTCTGCTTCTACCATGACTTGACACCACCTCTTCTTTCTTTCTTTCTCATTTGCCCCTCCTAACCCACACTTCTGCATATATATTATTACTTTTTGTATCACTGTATACATACATGTACATGTTTATATTTTATATATATATATAGAGAGAACAACTGGGAACAAAAGAGTTGTTTGAAGATGGTCAAAAGTCTCAATGAAGCAGAAGCCCCAGTTTTCAGGTTACTTTTGGGACTTGAGGTTGGTCCCTTTGGCTCCTTTTCTTTTGCACTGCCCGAGTAGTGAGTGTATCAGTATGATATTGATAACTATTGATAATGAGGAAAGTATGGGGATGACTAAATGTGGGACTTTGCTCTATTTCTTGGTCCAAAAATATTGTGGCATGAAGCTCCTACTTAACCAACCACTTGATTGATATTTATAAAAATATCATTTCTTGTAGCAGTGACCTATTGACCATAATTGCTTGAGGGGTCCTATAAGCAACCACTGTTGAATTTTAAACAGTTTCTATGAAAGTGACCAAGAGAGTTTGGCAGATTGGTAAGCTTCAAATTCAAAGTTTTGAAATCAGAACTGCTAATTGGTATCTTCAAGGTTAAGATTATGTAAGTAAAATGTTGCCTGATAAATACTTGTAATCAAAGAAAAAGACAAATTGATAAAGGTTAAATGAATTAAAGGCATGCTTAGTATTAACAAGATTTTTGGAGGCATATAGAAATTTCAAGGAAGGTGTCTCAAGTAAATTTTATGTCCTTTTTCATGTCAACCCCACCTAATTTTGCAGTACAAAGAGAAATATGTGCAAGTGCTTTAGTGGATGATAATAATAGGGAAGCAGGGAATGAAAGAGAATAAAATTTAAAGGTATGCTGCATGCAATCTCAAGAAGAGAAGAGAGTATCAAAGTGACATTGTAAGAAGAGAGACAAAGGGAAAGAGTATTAGCTGTATCTAATGATTGATCCCTTTTAAAAGAACCCCTTTTACAAAATTATGTCAGAACTAGGCTGAATAGAGTGGTCACTGTAATAAGAATGTAATTGAAATGTGTAAGTGGGTTTGATTGATGTTTGTAAAGCTTTTATATATCTTTGTTTTTTATCTGAAGTCCATGTCCTCCAAATAGGGTGATTACCACTCTAATAACACTTATTGATACCCTAAAGGTCTTCTTTAGAAAAACACTTTAACAGGACATAATTTGAAGGCTGCTATTGGCATTACTTTTAACTTTTACAGAGCATTTTTACTGACCAGAGTTGAATTGGAAAGTCTTGTTATGATAAAACTGATTAGCATTAGGTAGTGTAGATTTTGAGGCAAATGACTTGAGACCTAACAGCATTTTCCAATTTTGAATCATAAGGTTAGAAATAGGTACTATTCACAACAGAAATATTTGACCGTAAGTGATAGATAATACACAATGAGATTGACTTTTCATAATCAGTTTAATGTTGTTCAAGCAGGTAGCAATGGACTAGGAAACAATAATTACCATGTCTTCAAAAATTTATGACCAGAAAATTAAGACCTATATGTGTGTGTATTGATGATGATAAAAAAAGAAAGTGGGATGGAGATGTGACAAAATTACAAAACTTTAATCAGAACATGAAGTTGGGAGGTGAAGTCAGTGTCATGGGGGATGAAATGGGGTTTCAGGAAAAAGAAAAAGAAAACAGAAAAGAAAATAAGGGCATTTAAATCTTAATGCTAGTCCCTACACACTGAGAAAATGGCAACAAAAATAGTAAATGGCACCGACAATACTGGTAAAGGTCAAATCCTTAATCTTTAAAATTTTTCAAATGTCCATCAATTAAACATACATCACACTATTTGAAACTTTTTTTGTGTGACAATTATAGTTATCCTCTCCCTTACGTAAGTGAAGGAACAATACAAAATATGAACATTTGTGTCATTAACCATGTCATGCCATCGTTACAATTTGAAGCCTGCTCCCACTATCTATTCACCATATATTAAATTAGTAATTGTAAGGAAATTTCTTTATTTTTTGACACAAAGTCTGTTATCAACACTAAGGAAATGTAGAAGTTGCACCTGGAAAATTTATCGGCACAACCTTTTTTTAATTTTATTTGAATATAATTATTTTTGGGGGTCAAAATTGATGAGAATAATTAGAGGTATATGGAATACTTATTTTTCATTCAATATATGAATATTTTGAATACATTTCAAAGAACCTGACCCCAACTTGGGAAAGGATGGGCTTGTAAGAAAGGCATTGAAGCCTGAAGCCCAATGATAAACGGGAGCACAAACAAAAAGATAATGACAGAAGTTGTGGAGCCCAACAAGTGTCCACATATATACATATAGAATAAGATCTTCTTTCATCATAAAAAAAAAGAATAAGATCTTCTTTCCTCCATTTATTAAATTATGTGTTAACTTGTAAGTCAAAGAACTTAGTTAAAAAAACGTTCAGGCAACAAAAATTATGAAATGTTGATGAGAGGAGCAAACATTCATTTGTTTAGGGAATTGTAGAAGCTCTAAACTGAACATGATGTGTTGTTATAGCTAGCAATGGTGAGATAAGTGAAATGAACGATTAATTAGTTAGGTCGAAGGTGTCGGAGCATGAGGCAAAAATGGTGAAAAAGCAGAGCAAAGGGAAACCTTGAGAAGTCAATGTATGTTTTTTTTGTAGAAGAAAAAAAAATGTATACATAAAAATCGCATAATCAAACTTTAAAGGATGCCTTGTACAACCAATAGTTATACGAATAGCCTGAAAATCGTTGGGCTTTTGGCGCATCCAATATTTTACCTTTTCTTTTTCCATTTCTAGTTTTCCATTTGTTTTATATCAACATAGAACTCACCTGAATAAAAGTAGTTCGGTTTCTGACTAAGGATAACTCAATAAATCCACTATGAAACATTTTTTTCCATACAACCGAATTAATTAGCCAAATTAATAAATTGTACTTATTTTTCAAATTATATCTGACCGAGTATCATTTTCTATTTTTCAAATTTAATTAATATCAAATTGAAGACAATTGGTTGAATTGGTAATTAGGTTCACTCCATAAAGATGGCGACGCGTGTTCACGACTCTGCCTAAGTGAGTAGCACACATACTCTTTGACTCGAGATTAGTTTATTGTCAATATGCACCGGAGTACAGAGCGGTGTTTAACAAAGAAAAGAAATTAAAATATAAGAATGGAATTTACAATCCCATCATTGGATTATGTATGACATATAAATACAAACTCTTAGAATGGGCCGAGATCAGCTTCTTGAACAACCAAAAGTTAAAAAAAAAAAAGAATGAAAGAAAGACACTTGAATTCAAAAGAACCTGATTAGAGGAATTGATGAGCTAGCTTGCAAGCCCATTTATTTATTTATCATACTGGACTAATAAAGGTAAGGTGTTGTAGTGTACATGCCACCAAGCGCAACATATTGTTTCTATTTTTTTATTAAAGCATTGGGATGATGATATTTTAAAAAATATAATATGTAAGTTAAACTATAAATCGCAAATGTGAAAGATATTATTCACAGCATAATTAGCTAATATGTGTGTGTGTGTATTTACGATATGGATATAATTAATAAGACATTAAGAAAATTACTTTGAAACACAGTAATTATTTTGGTTGTGCAGAATTAAATTACACGTTTCTTAAAGAAGCCAAAAATAAAATGAAACAATAATTAATCAGCAGATTTATTTGAATTCTATTAAAAAGGAGTAGTACAACATGACCTAGCTATCTAGCTAGCATGCAATCTGAATATAATACAATAATAAAACATAAAAGCAATCACTCATTTATTTCAGGGATGAATAAGAAACTCTCACAACAAAACATGACATCAACATTCTATGTATATAGCGAAAATGATGGAGGCTTATTTGTTAGAGGGTGAGGGTGAGGGTGAAGGAGCAGGTGGAAAAGAAAAGGAGGGAAAGACGTTGATGACAAACTTCTGGCCTTCATTGCAGTGATCGCCAATGTACCATTGGCGGCCGGGGCTTGACAAAAAAATGAAGTCATTTCCACTCGACCACCCACCTGAGACTGGAGTACTGCAACTCTGGAATGAGGGTCCGTCCACTTTGTACACATGATCCTTTCCAATTACATACCTAAACACTGTATGTCACATGCCACCAACATCAATATAATTAGAGTACATTTATTTTCTGTTTTGGTCTCAGCTTCTCGTATTTTAAGTTCTTCAAAATCTTGTCTTATATGGGTTAGATGTTAGAAAATTTTATAATTGAAGGCAAATTTAATGACTTAACCACTATTTTTTTTAATTAACATTATATTGTGGATAAAAAATAAAATAGATTTAATTTCCCCGCATTTGACAAGTTGTGAACGAAAATATGTGTGTGTATACATACATATACATATATATATATATATATATATATATATATATATATATATATATATATATATATATATATATATATATATATATAGAGTTAAAGGTATATTTATTTTGTAGTTTTCTCGCGGGATAATAAATTTGTCTTGTAAATTATTTCAAGTTCAAAATTGTCCTTGTCAAAACGAGGCAGTATTACCCTATTTCATTAAACAAAAATCACGTTGTTGGTTAAAAAGTTTATATTTATCGTTAATTTTAAACAGTAAAAGTTAAAATTGCTCCATTTACTATATTTCTGTTGAATTGTACCGAACAATGCTTTGAAATGCAAATGTACTTCCGTGCAAACACTTTCCCAATAAGATATACCTTTAACCCTATATATAAAAACTTGGGAAGGAGTCTCCAATTAAAAATTTGACTGATGAAAATAATTCAAATCAAAATATCAGTATACAGTGTAAACACGCACGCACATATAAAATTTGTTTTAGTTTATAATTTTAACATGTCATTCTCCCCAATAAAATTGTTAATTGAAACACGCACGCACATATAAATACGTACCAAGGACATCTCCTACGGTGAAGAATTTATTAGCAGCCCAGGCCTGGTAATCGACTCCAGAACGCCATCCATTGCCGTCTCCAACGATGTAAAACCTTCCCGTGGCATTGCTTGGGACGAACAAGATTGTGGTCAACACCACAATCATGGCCACTCCTGAAACTATACCCTTCATTTTGTTAACTCTAATTAAAACTGAAAACTATACTACTCTCAGATGATCAATACTGTGTATAAGATCGGTGTAATTATTAATTATCGATGTTATGCAATGATGAGATCAAATATGAGGCACGTATTTATAGTTGAGTTGTTTTAAAGAAGATGGCCGCTTAGGACGGCATCCTAGGGAAATAAAAAACACATACATATAGGCATTGTGTTCTCCGTTTGTTATAACTTCAAAGCAATTCTTCAGTTTCACATCAATGACTCCGAAAACGAGTATATTTGTTTCTCATGATACTATTTGTAAATGTATATCAAAGATGACGACATGAAGAGGGATTTTATTGACCATTCACGACTAGTTTGTTTTACTGTGTATTTTTATTGTTCGGCTAGAAATGTATTTTTTTTCTGCAAATCTAAAAATTGATATGCATAATGCACCCATCTAAACAGTAATAGTAATATATTTAAAAAGAACATGAATAGTAATTATGATAACTGTGATTCTTTTTTCTAAAAACCACATTTATTTGTTGGTTACCAATATTTTTATTTCATTTTAATTTTGTTACCTATGCATATTTCTATCCCAATCGAATTCGATAATTTTATTTTGTAAACATCATAAGCTTATTTATAAAGGCTTACCATGCTAATAAAACAAAGTTAGATTAGATAATTATGATTATTTAACCAAGTTAATGATTTATTTAAAAGATAAATACCACATTTATCAAAATCAAAATTGAATAACTATAGCTGCCAACAATTGAGTTTCCCCTTTTTTGGCTGGACGCTTATGATTTTCATCATTCCCAACAAACATGTGTTCTCTCCTTCTTACAAAGGTCAAGACTCTAGAGTCTAGACTATATATTAATGATTATATTAATGATTAGGCAGAAGCCCAAGCTTAAAGCCTACAAGCCCAATGATGTGTTACACCGTTTCCAAAAAACAAGGCAACAAAACGACCAATGAAAAGCCCAATCATCCTCTCCCATTTCAAAATGATAATTTACGCAGGGCAGTAAAGAGTGGCTCTTGCGGTGGCCTTATATATGGTTGGAATTAAGTTGACATTATTGATGAGCTCTTTATGCTCATCACTTCCGTCGCTCAGCACTTAAAACTCATGACATTATTACATCTAGTACATCAGATGAATATAGTGGGATTAAGAATTCTGCAAATTAAAATAAGCTTGAGAATCTAGTGGGATCAAGAATAATGTTGTGAAGTTCACATTTTTTAGCAACGCATATTGTGCTGAAACCTTGAAATCTGTTTGTGTGAGAATATATTTTTCCCTTTAGCACAGAGGTAAACATCACTGAAGAGAGATACCAACAAGCCCCTACCATGCAGTTACTCAAGTGACGAGAATTTCTACAACTTAGCTTGGCCTAGCTAAGCTGGCATTGATTCATTTTGATAGCGCGATATATTAATAGGACGAGTGTTCTCTGTTTTTTTTTTGCCACTAACACAAGAGATCTCATGATGCATGGACCTATATATAAATTATCATGGATTTAGATAAGTATTTAGTTGCTCATGGGTTAAAAGTGGATTCTATCATGATTTTCAAAGCCTTCTACTAAATGTACGTACAATTCTCATAATCGTACTTTATGCGTATATAAATGTGTGTTTGAGTGGTGTAAGACGAGTTTTGATCTGGCATGTAACCCACCAAAGAGTTTTCTGTAATCCAAAAGAAGAATGGATTACACGATGAAGTATATTATAATAATTAAAAAGCAACTATATGAAATTTAATTTTAAACAATAATGCTGAGGTTTTGCTAATTACTACTGTACTGAATATGTGTGTGTGTGTGTGTAAATAGTGCACTCTTCTCACAAGAAAATAATGTTTCCTACCTTTACACCAAGGTAAATCTACGGTAAAATTAATTAAGCAAATCATTAAGTAAGTAATCTCTTTTAATGAGATTGTTGACTATAGCACCATTCCAGCAATCCCTAAATAAATTAGAAAGTATGATCCCGTCCTTCAATTGGACAATGAAGTTAGTCGAGCAAAATTGGAATCAGATTTCTTACTGTTTAATTACTAACTCAAATTTGTCTAAAAGTTCAACTAATATAGACCTTCTTCAGTTGGGAAAATGATAGAATGATGTCTGTCAGATGCTCTCAAGCTTGTCTGCTTTGGATCCTTTTCAAGAAATGGTACCACTAATTAACTTCACTCAAGTGTTTATCATTACAAATTGTGATTTTGATAATATCTTTTGCACGAAGAACAAGAGATAGAGCTGACAGTGTCCGGCAAGACATCAACGTAACAAGCTTTTAATTGTGTAATTATCACAATTCTACTTTTGTAAAGGACTATCAACTTTCTAACCATGTTGTCCCATCTTCTTTCTCATATCAAATATCCACTTGTAAACATTTTACTATTTAGAACTATGTATTATAATATTTTTAATTTATTAATGAAATTGTGTTTTACTTTAAAAAAAATGTCCTTATCTTGAACAGCAAAGTGATCGGCATGAAAAATATATTTGAAATGAAACATATAAACAAGATGTGTGTGTGTGTGTAACACTCATGCAGGTTTTGCTAATCATGCAAGATACATATTCAGCTTTTTGTTAATCTCCAATTTACTCTAACATATATTAACACGCACTTTCTTCGAAACCTAGGAACAACAACCTTATCTCATCTAAAAATCATTACTCATCATCAGGCCATTTTTATTTAATTAACCGCGCGTTGACAGAATCCACATTGACCCTTCATAGTCGTTTTTTCTTTAGTACGCACTAACACAGATTAGAATTAAATAAAAAAACATACTTTGTACATAATATAAATTAATAACGTAGTATCTGAAAAGTATTACATGTTGACATTTCAAGTGTCACTCACATGTTATCCACACATTTTATGGAAACACTACATATTTTGTCTATTTATATATATTCCCAGACATGCTGGGAATGCTCTGATTCTTCTGAAACTCGTACAATAATAATCCTAACTAACCTATAATATAGGTTTAATTAGGGCTTCACCACTATAGCCAGGAGCCACCATGCACGTGGCCACCAATTGATGTTTCTGTATATTCTGATTCCACAATATTTTTTAAAAAATATATTATGCCTGAAATGCCAAAATTTTCAGACATCTCACCACCAAGTTTTTTCTCCCCGCACTCTCTTTCAAATAAAAAGAAACCATGTTCACATGATCCCATAACCATATAAGCCCAATTCTTTAAATATATAAATAGATATTTCCGATGGCAATACGGATTTTCTCACATGCAATAAGAATGGATTGTTTGGTGCATATGATGGCAATATCATTTATTTATTCAGAGGAAAATATGATAGATAAGGCTTCGGTCTTTTTCTCAGGTTTATTTTGAATTCAGATTCACTTATATTTAGATCTTATCGATCTTTGGCTTGTAACAAAAAATTGTTAAGATTTTATATTTAGAATAATAAAAAAAATCTAGACAGTCACATCTGTCACAAATTGAGAGTTGATATTAAGAAAAGTATAACATATATAAAAAATTAATTAGGGACAATATTAGATATTAAAATAACAAAAGAAGTCTTTAGGGTTGCAAAGAGTTCAGGCAAAGCATGCAAGCAAAATATATTGTTTTGGTTTGACCTTAGTGTTCAGGAATCTTCATTGGTAAAATAAATACTATTCTTAATGATATCATTACAAAATACTACTATGGCAGATGTTGATAATCTCAATATATATGAATATTATATTCTCCTTGCAAGTATTGCAAGTAGCTAGGGGTGGGAATAGCCCAAGCCGACTGACTATCAGGGGTCTATGACTTGAACTGTTAAAACCTTGATCTGACCTCCTTATATCTAGGCCAGACCCAGACTTTTTCTTTTGAATTGTTTTGATTAATAGGTCAGTCTCAAGTTTGAGAAAAAAATCTATTAGCTTATCAGGCTGGCCTATTAAAAAGTTAAATACTCCCTCCGGTCCTAAATATAAGACCTAATTGACTTTTTTAGAAAATCCTATAAAAAAGCAAAATAAGTTAATTATAAATTGATTTACCTAATTTTTTCTCTTAGATTAGTTTATTTTACCTATAAACTAATGTATAATCTAAAAATATATCAAATATGTAATGATTTAATAGCCTATTTCGCAACCTTAACATCTCCAGAAAAAAGTCAATTAGGTCTTATATTTAGGACCGGAGGTAGTAATATTTATTTAAATAAAAATTATGTTACTATATTAATTGATGTTATTTTTATTAATTCTTAATATAAAATTACAATTATATCATTTTCTATTCTAGTGTGTTTATTGTCACACATTCTCTAAGCATTCATTCAAATGATGTTACCCACCATTCATATTTCTAAACCTCTTATAGAGTATGTTTAATTAATCAGACCTCCTAACAGGCTAATAGTCAGGTCAGTCCAGGCCACAGGCCAGACTCAGTCTTAAAAAAATTGTCTGTAATAGGCCACAGATCAGACTCAGGCCGATCAATTATACCACAAGTCAGACCATTTTGTGACTAGGCCACGCCAGGCCTGGACCATTCTCACCCCTATTGCAAGTTCTAACATATATAGTAGCAGTGAATATTACTCCTTTGGTCTAAATTGTACATATTTATCATTTTTCTCTCAAATTAAAATTAGTTTATTTTAATTATAAACTAACATATAATCTAATTACATTTGTCATATGTTATAATTTAGTGGTTTAATTTTCTCCTTCACCTTTCACAAAAAAGTCAAAGGGATATAATATTTAGAATTAGAAAGAGTATGATTTACAAAAACATTAATACTAAACCATCCCTTTTAGGGCATAATAACTTAGCATGATATACTAGACCCGGATTTCCTCTGAAAATTTAATTAGCAGATAATATGAACAGATTTTCCACTGAAAATTACCGGCTTTATTACATCTTGGTATCTTCCAGTAGCATAACATGATGATGATGATTCTCATATTATCATTTTAAGAGATTGAATTTTGATATTTCAGACAAACTGTGCTTATTATTTGGAGGAGTAGTTGGCGATTTTTTTAGACCCCCTACATAGTACTATAGAACATACCAATTGTGTGTGTTATTTATATTTTAGCCCCACTGTATAAATTTACCTACCCATTAGAATAAAGCTCTTTTTGTCCCTAATAATAATATCCCAACGAAATTCCCAGAGCATGTCAACAGTTCCAGATCTTAATTAAGTCTCACATATCCCTTATTTGTCAAAATTAAATTAAGCGAGCCTATATATATATATATATATATATATATATATGAGGGGAAAAATATTGTTTTGACTTAGAAGATAATTAATGTAAGGTCCTTAAGATCCTACTTTAATTTTTCCATTTGGTGAGATTTTTCCTATATCCTATTTGTTTAAGGAGATTTCAAATTAATTATCTCAATAAAATAAAACTTTAGAAAAAGTATACAGCAAAGCGTGCTAGATGGAATAACGCGCACAAATAGACCATGAGTTGACAAAATTAATTTTGTGAGTTGTGAGTTGTGAGTTGTGAGGGACAGCCACTACTACTTCTACTATATATCATGACATGATGGGTCTGCTAGCTTACTTTCCTTGCTCAGTACTCTGAAATTTACCCTTACTCTAAGAGTCCGTTTGGCTGAATGGAGAGATAAATTAGGTAATTAATGATGAGATGTAAAAGTTTGTGAGGTTCAGGAAAAGTGTGACATGGAGAAAGAAAGCTTGTAGGCCCTGAGATATATAAAAATTATCATTTCCATTTCTTAATTTCAATTCTCACATCACTTTCATGTCAACCAAACTGACCCTAAGGGTCCGTTTGTATGACAAGAAATGGGAAAAGGAATTGACAAAAGGAAATAAGAAATGTAATTTCTATATATCATGAGACCCACAAACTTTCTCTCTTCATCTCACACTTTTCCTGGGCCTACAAACTTTTCATACTCATCATTACCTAATTTACCATTACTTTCCATTTTTACCCCCTCACACAGCTCAATTCCATTTTCAATTCCATTATACACTTTCAGTCTAACCAAACCGGGTTAAGGTGTTTAAATGGGAAACAAATTCTCTCTTCATCCACCCTCTCCTTGTCCCTCCTTATTCCTTTGATACACCATTCAGATTTAATATTTTTACAAAAATTATATAGTTATAATAAAATTTTAAATATAATAAATGAATTTGATATGTCACAATTTTATGTAAATTGTCTAGAACTGTAGATTAATATTATAATTTTTTTTTTATTTTTCAATACAATCATCATGAACTGTTGACATCAAATTTTGATAGATTAAATTTATTTTTGAGATTTTTAAGTATTTTTACAATTATATTCATTTATGTAAATTTTAATTATGGACCATTGGATCAAATATCCAATGGTGTAAAAAGGAAAAAGAGGAAAAGGAGGGAAGAGGAGAGAAAGATTAGGAGAGAAACCGGAACCGTATAAATGAGCATACCATTCAAAAGTTCCCACTGATGATATTCACTATCAAAGCATTAATTGTTTTGCAATTTGCACGCGCCCATTATATACACACATATATAATACTACCTCCAGTCCTAAATATAAGACCTAAATAACTTTTTTTAGAGAAGTTAAGGTTGCAAAATAGTCTATTAAATCATGACATATTTGATATATTTTTAGATTATCCATTAGTTTATAAGTAAAATAAACTAGTTTAAAGGAAAAAAATAGGTAAATCAAAGTATAATTAAATTATTTTGCTGTTTTTTAGGAATTTTCAAAAAAGTCAATTAGATCTTATATTTAGAACTGGATGGAGTAATATAATTATATATAGTTAGATTCATTCACCTGAACTATTTTCTCCTGAGCAGATCGATCAGTGATGAAAGAAAGTTTTAATTTCTATTGTTACTTTGCATGGATTCTGTTGAAATCAAATAGATTTGATCCTGTGATGTGTTTAAGATAATTGGGGAGTGAGTAATAGTGTATATTATACATGTGTGAGAACTGAGAACTAAGAAGTGAGAAATGAGAAGGGGTGAAAAATGAAAAGTTAGTGTGTTAGATAGTAAAAAGTGTCAGATAAAAAGATACAGTTGAGTGGGGGCGGGGGACAGTGACATCACAGCAAGTACATTATTAAATTAAATAGCAGTACATAGAGGAGCTGTGCAAGGTAATGAGTGCCAAAAAGTTAGTACAATCAAACGTGTTTTCATCAATTCACCATATATATATACAGTCAGCCACATATCTATTTGTTGGCCAAAAAAAAAGACACATATCTATTTCTCTCTCTCTCCCTTTCACTTTCCTTTGTCACTTCATTATAATGGAAAAATCGACAATGTCCCATTCACGAGAATGACCATTTCCAACTCTCCTTGTTTTCTTTTTCCTCTTTTCCTTCCTCTTGTCTTCTTTCCCTCTTGGAATGTGTGCTTGATTCTCTCTTTCCTTTCCTATATATTTATATATTATATAGAGATAAGTTTTGTTAAATTCCGAGGAGACTTGCTCATATTGTTACTGTTCATTGATGAGATCAGCACAAATCATTGCAGGGTGCTTTCCTTTCAAACAATGTATGTATGGATCAGAAAGGTATGATTCCAAAGCAAAAGCTTTATGAAAATTTGGTTTTAAGGTCATGACAAAAAATGTTAGCTCAGAGAGAATCTCTTTTATTATTTTAATGTTCATGGGAAGAAAAGTGCGGGGGTCATCATCATCATGAAATAACTCAACTTGTAAAACAATAACAATGATAGTAATAATAATGTGTTACGTTGCTGCAGTAACAACTTAATTTATTTGTCCATGTAAAAATATTTCAAGCCATCAAAACAGGAAAAAAATATAATTCTACTTGATATATCCTATTTTATACATCAAGTAACCAAAAACATGGGTTTTAATTAATTTAACAACTCAAATGACAAAAAGTATGGTAATATAATTTAATTGATAGGAAAACTCTCTCTCTCTCTCTCATGCTTCTTCTTATTCTTCAATTGAAATGTTGCTGCTCCAACCAAGGCCAGAACCCTACTGTTTGATCATCAATCCCACAAAACATATTGCTCAAGCTCTCATCTTTGACCATATGATCATTACTAATCTTCTGGCATTGAAATTCTGGTCTTGAAGATGATGTTTGAAAAAGCTGAGCCACTCCTGAAGAAGGCCTATTAGCAGCAGAATTAGATGTTGTTGATGATGGGAACAATGTTCTGCTTGTGATTTGATGATGATTATGATGATGAGTAGATAAAGGACTGTCTATAGCAGGTGGTGTTCTTGAGATATCCAACTTAATATCTGAGCTATTCTCACTCCTATTGCTACATGATCCCTCTGTTTCCTTATTCAGGTTTATAGATTCAGTTGGTACCTCCTTGCTTTTCAGTGCCAATATCTGCATATATAATACCATCATTTTCAAAAATGAATAAATCAATAATACATAAATAAAGCTGTCTAGCCAATCATCAGTCCAGAGGCTTGCAAAACAATAAAGAAAAGGTATAAAAAGCATAAACATACACTTGGAAAGAAAAGCTAATGATTACCAATATTGCTTTATTCTAAGAGAATCCACCAATTCTAAGAGAAGATCTTGTTATTATTAATGTTAATTACCTCTGCCTGAAGTTGTTGGTTTTGAGCTTGAAGGGCTTCATTATCAGCTTTAACAGCATCATATTGTCTTTTGAGAAGATCATAGTCTTTTTCCAATTGCTTTGTCTTCCATCTAGCCCTTCTGTTTTGAAACCATATGGCTATCTGCCTTGGCTGCAAACCAAGAGCTCTAGCCAGCTGCATTTTTCTCTCAGGCTCAAGCTTGTTCCCAAGCTCAAAGCTCTTCTCAAGTGTCTTCACTTGTTCCATGTTCAGCCTCCTCTTCTTCTCCCCAGCTTGAGATCCATCATCAGACAAATCTTCTTCACCATTATTCCCTTCTTCACCTCCAAGTTCAAGTCCTGAAAATGTCATAGATCTCTTCCCTAGTAGTGATGCTCCTCCTATATATGCATCATACATTTAACACCCCATCAATTCAGTCCACAATATATATATCTATATATACATGTGTGTGTGTGTGTGTGAAAGAGAGAGTATACCATGATAGTCTTGAGGAAGAATTGAGTTGAGAGATGGTGGAAGTTGATGGTGACCTTCCTGGTGATGGTTCTGTAATATGAAATTTGCTGGGAAGAGAGCCATTTCATAGCTTGTCTAGGATTGGACTGAATATTTATGTGTCACAAATCTTCGAAAGTTGTATGATATTCTGATAATCTATATTGTGCTACTGCTGAAAGAGGAGAAGATCAGAAGATTGCTGCTGATGATCGATCGATGATGCTCAAAACCTTAAACATTCACTTTGATGTGCACAAGAAGATGATAACAAAGACTAAGTAGTTCTATACATAATATGACTTCCTCGTCTCTAAAATTGAAGAACAAATTAAATTATTGTCTATTCAAGGATGGAGAGAGGGATGGCTTATATACCTTATCAGTTTAATTATGAGGGAGAGTTTATTGGTTTCTCGCCTCTTTTATGTGAATATTTGGAAAAGAAAAAGGAAGATGCGATGGGGAGGATGACACAGAAAGAGAGAGATTGAGAGAGAGAGGGTGTTCGATATAGAGTTCTAAATTCTGGCCCTCAACTTCCCTATATATCACTGAAATATTTCTTATTATATGCAAGTTTACCTATAGCAAAGGGAAAGGAAACTCCACCATAGTTTATTATATGAAATAGGAACCATAACGCCTTATTAGAAAATATTTTTTATAAAAACAACTTGTAACTCAACCTTAAAAAAAGAAAAAGAAAAGAAAGTGGTTATTGAAAGCTATAACTAGCTTATGTGCGTCAACTTATTCATTTGATATATTGGGGTTTGCATGTGTAAGCACATACCATTGCAATTATTTTGCTAATGATAAACAAGTTTCTCCATTAGGAGACAAGTAATAATGGACGGTTATTTTTAATTTTCTTAAAAAGACAGTTGTCTTTTAATTATAGTGATAGAACATCGCAGCCTGTACACTTGATTCCATTGTTAAAAAGACTACTTGAATTCTGGCCAAGACATGGTGATTAAACAAAGCTAATTGACTATACACACACACATATATATAACCAAAGCAAATCTATTGGCCAAAATAAAATAAATCAAAGCATACACACACACACACACATCGGTTATAAAAGCCCTGATATGAGGCAGGTTCATGCAAGCTCTTTCTAAAGGTGAAAGAAAGAAGCTGCTACAAGCCAGGTGTGGCCGTGTGGGTCTAAACATATATTTATGTGTATATATTTATTAGTTTATTAATATGTGGAGAGAAAAGATTAGAGATTACTTGAGAGAGAAGAGAAATGAGTTGGCCAAAACATGAAGTCCAAAACGGATAGTGTTATTCAGAGAGAGGGAGAGAGGAATCTAGGGGGATGTGGGGCCCAGGAAGAGGGGCAGGGGGTGCTACCTAACCCACCAACAAGCATCGTGCATTAGGAAGAACCTCCTTTCCTATCAAACCCCTTATTATGTTGTGATCTTATCTATCTTCTTCTCTATCTCTGTGTAAAAACATGTGTGATCAGATGTTCATCACTTCAAACAACTCACCTCATCTTCTTTGTCCTCTTCACACAAACCCTCTCTACGTGTACCTCCATCTACATCTAACCGTGCCCCACTACTTCTTTCTACCATCACTTTGAGCAAGTCGAAACACATTCTGTATATACACATGCATGTCCTAGATATTACCATAAACTTAAGCTTCTTCGTGTAGAAAGTGTCACCTACAATAAAATTGAACTTACAATTAGAATGTATGTGTAGAAGTGGTGGAGTGAAGCCTTATATATAATATAATTATAACATCACTTTGATTTTCAGTTAAAAAAAGCCTTATATATATATATATATATATATATATATATATATATATATATATATATATATATATATATGATCTAATTGGTCGTTTTCTCTTGACTACAATATATGTTATTCCCTCCAGTTCTAAATCTAAGATCACTTTGACTTTTTATAGGACTAGAGAAAGTAAATTAATTAGACCACTAAATCATAATAACATACGTCACATCTAATTAGAATATAAGTTAATTAGTTTATAAGTATAGAATAAATTAGTTTTGAGAGTAAAAAACTATATACAATTTGAAATTATTACTTTTACATATTTAATAACACTAAAAAAGTCAAATTAATCTCATGATAAAGATGCGAGCATATCTATTTATTTGTGTGCATGCAACAGGTTGTACCAACATAATGGGATGTCTTGATGATGTGTTCGATCAAACTCTCTGGAAATGCTATGACCTTGAATAAATCCTCCAAATTGAAGTGAATTGATACAAGATTATGAATGCTCCATGCTTATAAAAACAATTAATATGTCCCATATCATAAACCAAACACCTTGCATGCAGGTGCAACTCATCTAAACTATACGTGATGTGATTTATTTATCAGTATTAGAGAGAAATAATGGAGAATGAGAGTAATGAAAATTACATCCATGCATCTTTCCAAACAGCACATATATACATCTTTACTATTGGAAAGTGAAAGTTCATATAGAGAGTGCCAAATTAAATCAAAACAAGAGTTTGTACAATTTTGTGTGCGCAGGAGATCTCTAAAATTAAAATTGGTGAAATTTGGAGTTAGTAGTTTTTTGCATCAGCCAGTAAAAAAGGACATGTACAATTTTGCTATTGGGGATGTCATGATATATTTTGCTATATATGCATGGGTATGACAATTGTATCCAACAAATTAATGTGAGGGTGACCCACAGATTATAGTGGCAACATGGGGAACAGTACATGCTCTTCAGAGTTGAAGTAAAACAAGTACCGTCAAACTTTTGATCACTATAAAAATTTCTCAGTTACGACTTACTACATTACTTTCGTCTTTGTATTTTCTTTTCAAACGTAAAGGGGCATTAACAAAACAGAGAGGGACAAGAAGGATAATAATAATTAATATAATTTCAAGGTCTCTCCAAAACAACAATATGGTCCCAATAATCCCAAAATTAAATTGGCTCTAAATACAATAATTAAGCTTTCAACTTATTACATGACATAACGGCTTTGAGACTTTTGTTCTGACGAGTCCATATCTTTACATTTTGATTTAACGTACAAGATCAATTGGAAGCGTGAATGATATTGACACCTTACTAACTTGCCTTGTATAGTTTTTTTTTTCTAATTTCAGTACTCAACTCATCATATTCCAATTGTTCGGTGGTAATTATATATCCATTTTAACTTCATCAAGAAATATGGGATCAATATATCTAATTTACTAGTTTGTTCTTTGTCTGCTTGTTATTATATATTAATGTTGGATTCAATTGAGATTTCTGGGTTTTTGCGTACAGTACAGTGTTTCTTCTTTGTGAGAAGTGATAGATCAAGCGTGCATGCATGGGGATGAATATTTCAATTATATGAAATTAGGGGTTAGTTCAAATGTGGCTTTTCATGAAGATAAATGAATCTGGTCTTTGAGAAAACAAGACGTAAAGGAAAGGACCCACCAAAAAAGGAAGCACCTTTGAGGTATGAGTACTCTATTTATCTATTATTCATTGAAAAATTATAATTTTGAATGGTTTTCAATTTTATATTTTTATTTTCAATTGAAAATTCATAAGAAAAAATAATTGTAATTTTTGTAAAATATTTTTTTAAGAAAATTGGTAAATGAAAATCCAAGTTATTTGAACTATTCAAACAAAGAATAAACATGTTGAGCACATCCAGTTAAACTATAGAGTACATTTATAATGATGGGAATGATTTAAATTTTAATTACATACAGTCATGCAATATTGTTAAATTTAAATCCAGAGAAATCTCATCCACCTAGTTTTGATCGAATGACTATTTTTGAGCCACGTCATATCCTTAACATATAAAAGCAGTGTCGTTTCACTTAACAAAAATCAGATTGGAAAACGTGGTGACAGCCGTCAGATCTAAATGAATGAACGAGATCATCCCAATGGATAGAACAAAAACGCCCAGAAAATACAGAAGAGAGGATGACAACAAGTAGACATGAAATCAAAGAGAGAGTGGGTCCCATATGGAAAGACAACTTTAAAAATAAGGAGGCAAAGACAAGTAGCTCTCTCAGCTTCACATGACTTTATTAGTTGGAGCCTGAAAGGATGCCCCATTCCCATGTTCCTTCCTCCTCTTTTTCACTCTTTTTTTGAATAATAATTTTTTAAAAAAAATTGATAAAAAGTTGTGTTCTAAATACACCTAAGACCTAACTTGTGTTTTTGACTTTTTTCAAGGACAACTTATTATTTTGGCCAAGAAAAAGGACAACTTATTTTTAACAAATGTAACTCTTTTTTAGTTTTGTCCAAATGTCTTCCATTGTTATACATAGTAAAGGTTCAGTTGCACATATCATTGAATACTGCAACTGTAATTTTAAACAAATGTTGTATACGTGTGTTTGTAATGGAGACTTTTTTCAGAAAAGTTATGATTTTTTTACAGCTATCTTTGTTACTAAATATATGAACTATTTAGAGATGAAAACTTGTTCCTAAAAATAGACCATTTTTTCTTTTTTTTTCCTCAACTATTTTTTCTTCCACAAACAATAGATGGAAAGTGGGAAATAAAGGTGAGTGATTAGGGTGTTTTGGTAATATCATATAGTTTTAATTAATATAACTAACATTTTAAAACTAATCAAATGTGGCGTATGTGTAGGTCTAATATTTTAGGAAGAGAGGAGTATTATTTTTCTTCATATTTTGAAAGTTGGAAAATTAATTAGTAAGTTACATGGAATCTTCTCCTCCACATGCCCTTGTGCTTGTGCTTCTGGTTTGTTCACTCCACTGATCAAATCCCATGTGCTATCTTGTATTGCTTCCTCCAACGCACTGTTTGGTTTTTTCTTTTTTTAGTTTTTTTCTTGATTTCTTTTATTTCTCAAATGTCTGAATTTTTTGGATTTTTCCTGAGGAAGAGATATCCTTTGATGTTGATCCTTCAACCACTGGTCCGCTTTTGTTTTTATTATTGTTTTCCTTTTCTCATTGCATTCTTTACATGAAATTACATAAACAATTTGCAAAATAATTAAATATATGTATTTTTAACAACATTATTTGGTAAAATCTGTTTTTAGAAACTAATTGTTTGATGCACTTCAAAAAATATTAAAATATAAATAGCATTATCTATGATTTATGGTTAATATTATTATTTCTTATAAATTGTATTTCTATGTTTTCATAAATGCTATAAACAATTGAGATGGATTGGTGATCATAAGTTAATCATCCATAATAAGAATTGGGAGCAGTGACAGACATAAATTAATCAAAATGATCACACTATCATCATCAACAACAAAGTCTTATCTCAACTAGGTGGGGTAGGTTACATGGATCATACGAAGTCATTGTGTTCGATCAATAGTCATGCTTGGAGATAAATCCTTCATCAAAAAACCTCGTTGAATAATTTCGTTTAAAGTTCTCTTCAGTCTCCCTCTCCTTCTTTTGTAGGAATTTCATACCATTTGATCAACTATTCTTACTGGCTCATCTAATTCTGATATTTAAAAAATTACATATAACATCTTATACATTCTGTGTATGCACATGTAAAAACTTTCTGTCCATAAAAACTTTCTCGCGAAGTATGTAGAAAGTGAGAGTCAAAAATACAACGTGGAAAGAGATTGATAAAGATTAATAAAAAGGAAAGACTTACATTTAATTAATTTTAATAGGAAAAAAATCAATCTTAGTTGTAAGAAGTTTTCCAAATTAGAGATTTCTAAATTGATTTTCTATCATCTCAGGAAATAATTCACATTGCTTACAAAAGAAGAGGATGGACTTTATATTGAAAGTAATAGGCATGGAGCAAATGTATGAGCACATCACACGCACACACAAACACAACAAGTTGCAAGACAAGGGGCTGAAATTGGGGGAAAGTGGGGTGCAACTGGGCAATGTAAAAGAAACGAGGCCCTTTAGCTTTGTAGTTGTGTATGGAATAAAAAAGTAATTGATAAATAGATATATAACGAAGAGGCCAAGAATGAGATTGTTGGGAGAAAAAGAAAAGGCATGTAGAAAAATAGAATAGACAAGACAACCAATGGAGGAATAAATACATTTCTCCCATCAATAGCTCTCTCTTCAAATGTTCAGGACATTTCCTTTCCTTTCTCTTTTTGAATTACAGAAGCAAATAATAGTAACTTCATGTTATAAGCAAGATCCAACTCGCAAAACTTTCACATCATCAAGTTACAAGAGCAAACCATAAGAAATTGTCCTCTACGGCTTACTTGCTTAGGCCCCAGAGAATTGCATTTTGGGCCTGATAAAAAGGTAAGAAATGAAGGATGCCTTTTTCTTTTTATTTTTTTTAACTATGTCTACCTCAAATTTCGATATTAGCAACATACAATTGACATAATTTTCCAAAGTATTTGTATTTTTCTATTGGAGACCAATTATGTAAAAGATACTATCGAATACTAAATGTAAGTACTCCCCTCAGCGATGTTGCATACCTTAATTTACCATTTTGCAAGAGATTAATACCCTTCCTTTAGACCCCACTCGTTACCCCAATACTTGGTAAAAGACATTTAAATCTTACAAAAAAAATCAGTTTCAAGAGTAGAGATAGATGGAAAGAACCAGAATTGGTTTACCTTTTGAATTGTTTGTCCAGACAAAGACCCACTTGTAGCCAAATAGGTCTCACTTTTTTGAAACCCCTCTCTTAACAATTAACATTCATATCTCTCTTCCACTTTTTCTTCCTCTCATTCAGCAAACCACCTCCCCTCATTTCCCCTTCCCTTCCTTTCCCTTGTTTTTAATTTCTCCAATTCATGTAAAGTACTCCTTGCACTGTTGCTATTATAGATATATAAATACAAATTGAAATTTCTATAAAAAATTAAAAAATTAAAATCATTTTCAGTAACTCCAGATCTGCATGTCACAGAGAATATTTGTAGCATTAATGTCAATTTTAAAAACAGTAAAGAATGAATGGGAAAATGTTCATTCCGAGGCAAACCAATCAAACCAAGCATGCAAACTTTAAAGAGATAATAGCCAATGATAGTCTTTACACGATGATTTGTGATATAACTTCTATCTTTGATTCATGTCCTGAAGAAATCCTAACATACAACAACTGAACATTATTGATATAAAACCCTATAACTATATCAATAAACCTATTCAGCAGTCTAGCAGATGTATAGACAAGAATATGAGTTGAATGACCAAAAGGCTCACTGCCTAGTGCCTACCACCACCATCGGCGCGGCTACCCAGATCAGCTGCTGCATCTGCAGCCCGGGATAACATACCGGACACCCACAAGGCACCCTTCGAAAAATAGCTGCTATTTACCACACTATTTGCAGCCGCTGCAACTGTTCTTCCTGTTGCTGATGCGGCTGACATGGCTGTTTCTGAGACATGATATCTCTGATCCGCAGACCAAACAGCATTGACCCCAGCTGATATTTTGTCGGAGAGGCCAATTCTCTGGTTCAACTCGGCCACCTTCGCTGAGGCAGTTGCTGAGACTTGGTGAGACTCATCAAATGCCTTGGCATTGGCTAAAGCGTCCTTACCCAGAATATATCCCTTTGCTAGCATGGTCTTGACGACATCTTGTGCTACAGTGACTACTTCTCCGGCAGATGACACAAAATGATCACTTCGAGGTTGCTTCATTAGACATGAAAAAAAATATTACACTAGTAAAAAGTTTAGTAGAAGAAACAACAACAACAACAAAGTCTTATCCTACTACGTGTGGGTTGACTACTTCTTCGTATTTCTATGTTCATGGGATTTGACAGAATTTTACATTGACTGTCAAGGCCTAACACAACTTAGGCTTGGGACCAGCTATAAAAATAGGCAGAATTACACTTGTAGTTTAGCAGAAGTAAAAGGAAAATGCGAACACTTACACTTGAAGTAGTTTCCTCTGCATCTCCATAAGAAGATCTGCTCCAAAAGTCATGTTCATCTGTATTATGCCCCCAGCGAGTTATGCACACACGTTGATCTAAAATAGTAGCACCCTAAAAGACCAGATAATAAATGTTTTGATACGGATTATTGACTGCTTGGTTGGTCATAATGTTTGGGAGTGTGATATAGTTATTGACTATACTAAAAGAATTTGGCCAATACTCACACTGAGCAAGCAAGCAGTTTCTTGAGAATAGGCATCTTTAAAGGTGACATAAGCAGTGCAGGCTTCATTGCCAGACCTATGTCCAGAAACTATATGAGATTCATATTTAAACACAAAACACAATGCAAAATCAATATTAATGTAAAAAATTGTGGTATATGCTATATCTGATTAGTTCACATAGAATTAGAAAAGGTGAGCATTTATGTTCCAACATGCCCCGGAACAGTTGCAGTATATCTTCAGGGTAGCATATTTATCTACCATCTGTATTATATCAACAAACCAACAGAAAGGAAGAACCACATTTTTCTGAAAGAAAAATTTACATATTTCAGTCCCAAACAGAAGTTAAAACGAATAAAGCAAGAACCATGTGATTCTTTTAATCTGACATTTCTAGGCTGAATTATATGCCATAAACTAAAGAATGAAAGTAACAGTAAGGAACAACTTAAAAGGCTCTAAAGAAAGTAATGAAAATAGTAAGTATGAGCCAGATGACATACCTTTAAATCCAACCAAAAAACAAAGAGTTACAATGAGCAAAACCTCAAAACAATATTATAAAGTGCAATTAGCTTTTACTGGTTCAAGAGCTTGATGGAACTGATAAGACCATAGAGTATATTCAAATGGGTTAAAGTTTTATTCCATGCACTCCTCCATTAGGAAAATGTCTTCCAAAAGATACTCCCTCCACTCCTAAATATATATAAGATCACCTTCCCTAATTTGATTAGATTAAGGATGTTAGTTAAGTTAGTTATTAGCACATGATATTACTGATATACCCTAACCATATATCTTCATTCTCATTCTCCTCTCTTGCTTGTTTATTATAGATAAGCATTATTAGCGTTTATTTGAGAGAAAGTTGAGAAAAAGTAAAAAATAGCTTATATTCAGGAACAAATTAAAATGTGAAAGCGATCTTATATTTAAGAACGGAAGGAGTATGACTTTTTCAGGTGTATCTTAAAGAATCATAAACCAAAGATTGAATGAACTTTAAAGAAATCACACACACAGTCAAAGTGAACTCCATACAGTATACTAAAGGGAATTATCACATACATCATCCTTGAAAACCAGCAAGAATTAAGATTAACACTAAGAATTTACCTCACAATTTCAACATGCTGAATGACACCAGAGAAAGTAAAAAAATCATAAACATCTTTCTCAGTAGCTTTTGGGGATAAACTTGTAACCTCAACAACATATCCATTACAATCCATGTTTCATATATTGTTCTCAACCAGCCTTCAAACAAATCAAAATTAACCAAATCAGAAATCAAGTAATGAACAAACCAATAAATAATTTCAACATTTTCAGCTGTATTATCATCAGAATAGATTTTCACACTAAATTTACAGCATTGAATTTCAGTAATTTTAGAACAAAATACGAAATCAAGAACAAATATAGAATAAAAAAAAGAAAAATTGAGAATTTCAGTAATACATGAAATTCACATAAGTTAGTTAAGAATCGAAGAGAAAAAAACCAACAAAGGAAGAAAGAAAGAAAAATGAGACCTAAAGGAAGGCCGTACAATACATTAGGAATGTGCGAGAGACTTTCATTTGACTGAATCGTATGTTGTTGCTGTGCGATGTGGCCGTCGGATGTGTGCCACGTGGCAACCTGAACCATATCAATGGTTGTGATTTGTGGTTTGAGTAAATTGAAGCCCATTGGATCTCCACTTCTATTACAAGTTCCATGGGCTTTTTTAACTCAAGCTAATCCTAGGTTTGTCACTTTTTCATTCCTTTTCTTTTTTATTCAAGATTTTGCATGAACATATATAGGAAAAGGATTAGATTGAACCAGGTTTTGATATGTAAATAATTAGGACTAGGAATTATATAATGCTCTATAAGTTGATAATTCGGAATCTCAAATAATTGACAGTTAATATCAAATATTTTACAATCGGTGTAATTTGTTTACCAATAAAAAAACGAATATGATACTTCTTGCACACTTGCATGGCAAAATTGAGAGAGAGAAAATATTTTCGAGCGCACGTGATATAACTTCCACACTTTAAGGATGAATATGACTTTTAACCTTTATTTTTATGGAACTATAAAGGCATGTTTGGTTGTGTGAAAGAAAGTAAAAAATTAGAAATGGAAAGGGTAAAAGATGGAAAGGGTAATAGATGGAAAGTAGGGGTAATGATGAGAGAGAAAAGTTTGTGGCCCCACAAATAGTTTGAGATGGAGAGAGAAAACTTGTGGGCCCGCGATATATGTAAATGACCATATTACCCTTTAACTTTTCAATTATTTACAAACTACTTTCTTTACTTTTATGGAACCAAACAAACCATAACTTTTGGGTTGATTTCTGTCAGAATAGATATTTTGATTCATGAGAAGATAGCAATCCCATTTTTTGTGCTATTAAGAAATGTGATTTAATTGAAATTTCTTATAAAAAAGTTATTGAAATATAACATAAAATACTCCCTCCGTTCCTAAATATAAGAGCACTTTGAATTTTTTGGAGAATCCTAAGAAAGCAAAATATGTTAATTAAAAATTGATTTTCCCAATTTTTTCACTAAACTAGTTTATTTGACTTATGAACTTACATATGATCTAATAATATTTAACATATGTTATGATTAAATTGTTCATTTTGTTTTCTTAGGATTCTTCAAAAAGTCAAAGTGCTCTTATATTTAGGAACGGATGGAGTATTTTAGAATAGGGTTATTTATTTGTGAGTAATAATTTTAAATTTTATGCTACATTATTATAAAATTAAGCCCATTGGGCCTCCACTTCTTTACAAAGTCCAATAAACCAGATGAAGGGCTTTTTTTATTAACGATGGGCTTTAAACTTGTGATAGGCCTAGGCTTGTAGAGTAACATTTTTTTATACCTTTTGTTTGAAATCCAGGATTTTTCAAGTCTGAAAAAAGACCATGGATGAAGAATGAGATAGAATCAGTTTTTGATACCCCATTTAAGAACAACTTATCCACGCCCATTACCCGAAAAACCTTGTATTGAAAGTAATATGCTTAATAATGCTCAAATATGATTTTATGGTATGAAATATTCTGGAAAAAATGACCGTAATATAGTTGGAATATCAAACATCTATATAAACTATATCAAAACAAAATAGATCTATCTGTATTTCATAAAAAGATATAGTGGAGAAATTTCCCATCCTCACACTATAATAGTAGCTATGCTAGTTCTCGGGCATCATATTGCAGATTTTGATGTTAATATAATATAATTATATGAACTTAGTATCTTGAAAATTTGTAAGTTTTATGATTATGATTAAATTATCTGATAACAATGTTATTTCGTTATTAGGAGTGAGACTCAACTTAAAGCCACATGTTTTTAATTGATGTCATTCGAGCCAAATGGTAGTTGCCAATGGAATTATTGTTGCTTGGTTGCTTGGCACGTCAACGTCCTTAGTTATAATGAATAACAAATATATTGGGTACATGTTCTTCAGTTGTGACTTTGAAGGGATACCTACTATACCAATACTATTGTTGTTTGTAGGAATTCTGAAAACAGAAATGGGATGCTAGAAATGAACCATAAATATAAGAATTAACTCAACTGGAATATCTTTTTGTTCTGACCAACATTTAATAATAACCGTACTTAAATTGGATGGTTATGCAGTTTTGAAAACAAGCATGCGTTTCATGTCTCAACTCTCGGATAAAAAAGACAATGACTTTAATTCTCTTTGAAAACGAAAGAGAGAGAAGTGAAAGAAATAAGTTTACCCCAAGTGGAGTAATAAGAATTGTATAAGACTAGTTCAACCAATAGACTGTTGCACGTGTCGATCTTCTTGGCTGTTACCAGTTTGACCATCTGTATAGTCTGAGCGATCTAATTGTGGTGAATTGTGATCATAATCCTTTATTACCTCGTCTTTCTGTTCGACTTTTACAATACTAATTACCCCATAAAACTCACCATATTTCATTGGAATACTTATGATTAATGTCAAGAAATCGCACTCTAAATAAACGATTTCATGAACTCGCTCAAATTGGCCTAAGTAGAATAAAGGCTCTTATCTGGTTGATGGTTCAAATTTCAAAAATCTTATATGCATATATAACAAAACGTAACTTAGTAGGATGTAGTCAATTTTGACGTTGGTGTTCTCGTAAGATGTACAATCTTTGTGGTCAGTGAGGTTCATTACCCCACATGCAACAAACTCAACGCCGCCTAATAAAGAGTAAAATGATCGAATATTTATGTGAAAATTTATGATGTAACTTGTAAATAAGACCATATAGAAAATTCTCAAGATGTGATATATGAATGAGAAGAAAAGAGTGTGCGGGTGTGTGTAAAGAGAGACATGTCAAACAGGGGAGAACTCATCACACAATATATTTCAAACGAATTCAATACATAAAAAAGAAGAGCTATATAAAGATATTGGCGAGTACAATGTAATAACAAATAGAAGTGTTATGTAAAGTGAATCAAATGTTCATTATTTTAACTTGTAATGAATTACGGATTGTTACATTAACCTTTATATATATATATATATATATATAGTAAAGGTGCAAAAATGGATTCAAACTATTACGCCAGGAGCACGTAGGAGTAACAAGTATTTCCGGACTCAATTTTAGAACTGAAGAATAAATATTGGTGCAATATAGGGTAACACCGTATAGTTTGACCGACGTTGACCGTTAAAAGATGACGTGGCGGTGGAAATAAAATTTTTTCTGACGTGGCGCTGTTATGTGGCAATTTTTGCTAGCGTGACGTGTTTATGTGGCAATTTCGCTGACGTGGTGTGCTTATGTGGCTTGCAACGTCAGCAAAAAAATATTCCTCCCACCACGTCATCCTTTGGTGGTCAACGTCGGTCAAACTAAACGGTGTTACCTATATTACACTAATATTTATTCTTCAGTCCCAGAATTGAGCCCGAAAATACTTGTTACCCCTACGTGCTCCTGGCGTAATAGTTTGAACCCATTTTTGCACTTTTAACCGATATATATATATATATATATATATATATATATATATATATATATATATATATATATATATATATATATATATATATGCAACTTCTCTTTCTCGATTCTTAATGTAAGATCCATTTATATTTTTACTAGGATAATTATTATATAAACTTAGTAAATCAATTTAAAGTATTATTTATCGTTTTTTCCAAGATAATTTTCCTAAATGGTGCATTTTTTTTATCAGCTAAAGGGTGCATAATTTAGTAGCATATGTATGTAACGTATGTTACAATTAAATAGTTTATTTAAAATTTCAATTTTCCCTATTGATGAGTCAAGTGAGCTTTTTCAAAGTAACAAACAAGAGGAGGTAGTAAGCTAGTTTCCGTAGAGGTAGCAATTTGTGGAAGATAGAGTGATTGAAGAAAAAAATGCATGCACCGCGAAGTTCACGCGACTCAACGATTACACACGACTTAATTTTGCATGCAATGCAACGGGACATTATTTGATCATTCAACGGTAATTGTTGCATCTCACTTATACCATTATAAGATTGGGAGTTCCCACTTCTCTCCATTTTCACTTTGAAAATCGATTTGATCATAAACCTGAGAGATTATTAAATTTTTTCAATGTCATATTTGCTTATTACAGGTACAATTTAGTAAGGGATGCATTAAAATAAATTAAATGATAGTGTTAATTAAAATAAAAAAATTAATCACATTCAACACCTACCTCAACACAGCTATATCATTTCATCAAATTAAAGACTAGAGGTCGACCAATACTCCATCCATCCTTTATATAAGGGTTCAAATGGCAAAATCGAGCGAATAATTAAGAGTGCAATTAAATTATAAGCAAGTCTGAACTAATTTGCTTCATTATATATATATAGAATAGAGAAATATGATAATAACAATATAATTGAATAAGTATGAAGAAATGTCAAGAGAGAGAATAGTGACATGTAAAATGCAAACTTGACGAGTTGACGTGAGTGGTAAGTACTTTCGTCCCTTAAACAAGTGGTTGAGGGTTCGATCCCTAGCTCTTGCGAAAGGAGCGAATTCACAGCCTAGCTGTCTACCCTATATGGGATTTCAGAACAGTGAGAGATTAGTCTCACTTGACACGCGGGTGGGGATACCTTTGGATACCCAAAAAAATGGAAGAAAAAAACTCATTAAATGTTTCAACAAATATGACAAACTCTTATAAAAGGAAGAAACACATTCAAGTTTTAGGGTTGTAATATAGTGACAGTGGGAGTATATGCTCCTTTCTAGATACCATCTCTTTGTACTTTATTTGTCAAGCACTCAATTTACTGTCAACTGTTTTTGTCATAGGTAAATGTATATGTGTGTCCTCTATTTCCATTGTGTGAGTCACATGCAAGTAATTGAAGAATTAACAAAAGTAGTTAAGTCATTAACTTCATCCATTTTTCCAACTTTACCCAAAAAACATATAATTACTACATTCATTAGACATGTGTGTGTGGATTCTCATACGATGTAAGTACATAAAAAAGTCATGCATTTTGTTAAAAAAAGGCTTAATGAGTTAGTTATTAGGGCGAAGGCCCAAAAATGATACACAAATATTGGTCAAGAAACAAAAATAACACATAACTATTTTGAGGTACAAAAATGATACCAACTTTTACCATGTGATCAAGAATGATATTTTCACTTATATGACAATAAGAGTAAATATGAAAAGTCAAAAATACCCTTATAAATAAATAAAATCACATTTTCCTCTTCTTCTTCCTCCACCTTCCTTCTTCCTTCTTCACCCTCACCAAACTCTGTAGCCACTACCACTATCATCTCTCTCAACCGGATCTAACCCAAACCCATTTTCGGCCACCGCTGAGTTCCCCCCACTCAACCATCGTACTCACCATCGAAAACACAGCCATACTCACCACCGAAGCCACCGAAAACCCCGCCGAGCTCCGCCGCACTCAACCACCTACTCACCGCCTCGCCTAGAACAGAAAAGAAAAGGGTATAAAACGAAAGAGAAGGTTTACCTGAGCTTGAATATGCACTTGTATGTACATTTGGTTGCCGGAGCCGCCACGAACCGCTGTCGCAAATCGCAAACGGAGAATGTGTGGAAAGAGGGAGCTGCGTTTTAGAGAGGAAGATGAAGGTCGAGGTTTGAGAAAAATGGTATGTAGAGAAAAGTGTTTTGCTCTGTCCGGGAAAGGTTTAACCGCTGTTGTTGGTGGCCAAGGAAGGTGCGGTGGCTATGGAGTTTGGTGAGGGTGAAGAAGGAAAAAAGAAGGTGGAGGAAGAAGAAGGGGGAAATGTGATTTTTATTTATTTATAAGAGTATTTTTGACTTTTCATGTTTAATCTTATTGTCATATAAGTGAAAATATCATTCTTGATCACATGGTAAAAGTTGGTATCATTTTTGTACCTCAAAATAGTTATGTGTTGTTTTTGTTCCTTAGATAATAGTTGTGTATCATTTTTGGGCCTTCACCCTAGTTATTAACACAAGGAGGGATCCTATAATTATTATTTAATGTTTGGGAACAGATCCAGAAATATATATCACAGAAAATGGTGTATGCATGTGTGGTAATTAATATAATAACGGTCACATGCATGTAGTATTAGAACCTATCAATTATCCGAGAAATCAATTTCAGAGCTAGAAAAAAAGTTAAATGAGAGGCTTCTCCACTCTAAATCATCCACATCTAATCTGAATTGTTCAAATTTAATATTTGAAAGTTTATGAATATTGAATGACAAATATTTTAACCTGTGCAAATTCTAAAATAAAATCTCTTAATTATCATTTTGAAAAAAAATATAATTTTCACTAAGAATCATAAATTTAAATATACAAAATATGGATCATCGAGATAATATATGTGTTAATAATGGAGTAGTGCTCCCTACACTACAGAAAAATATGCATGTGATCGTGCCCGATGAGCATCATAAGGAAACATGACTTAAAGAACGATAATGTTGTGGTTTTTCACCTAACCGCGATATACTACACAACTTATCAATTTTTTACAAAAATGCAGCAAATAAGGAAACGTGACTTAAAGAATGATAGTGTTTCTAACGTTATTATTGATACACGCACATATCAGTAACATTAATTAAACCATAATAATCATATAATAATCCTTATTATTTCACATATATAGCTACACATGCATATATGCGTGGATACAGATAGAGAGCTAGAAGCCAGACAATTAGTTCTACAAGTCTCTAAGCGTTTAAAGGACAGAAATATGGAGATTACAACAAAAGCCCTCTAAGAGGGCTATATATATATATATATATATATATATATATATATATATATATATATATATATATATATATATATATATATATATTACGGCAATAAAATTACATAAGTAAGGTCCTAAGAATGGCAGCTTCGGCACTGTCAGGGTCAGTAGTGGCCAAAAGTTCAGATAATCGTTCACTGAGATCATCAACTTCTCTGTGCAACTTCTTTATATAGTCGCAAGTCTCCTTCAACACCTTCGCAGCCGATACCTACTAATACAATAAATCATACATATGTTCGTGATCATCAATTACTCCCTTGATCCTTAATAAATATTTGCTCAACTAATTAAATAAGTTAAGAAAATATTAAATTGTATAATATCTCTGAAATAGTTTTCTATGAACTTTAAATTATATATTTGTTTAATTTATATTTAACAAAAATTAGTTTAAAATATGATAATTGTAAATACTTAAACGTAATTTATTTAACTTCTTTAATATCATCGAACTAGTTTACAAGACTTATTTAATTTTAAGAAAGTTAAATAAAGTATTCGAATAATGACATTATATATCAATTTAATGTATAAGCCAGAAAAAATTAAAGATAAATATAAACACTAATTATATATTTATAATTTATTCAGTTTACTTATTCTGCCCAAATTAATTAGTCAATTGATCTTATATTTCCTCCGGTCCTAAATATAAGACCTAATTGACTTTTTTGAAAAATCCTAAAAAAGCAAAATAAGTTAATTATAAATTGATTTACCTAATTTTTCTCTTAGATTAGTTTATTTTACTTATAAACTAATGAATAATCTAAAAAGATATCAAATATGTCATGATTTATAATAACCTATTTCGCAACCTTAATCTTTCCAAAAAAAGTCAACTAGGTCTTATATATTTAGGACCGTAGGTACTAATAAGAACCAAAGAGTTTTAGTTAGGAGATGCTTTTATGTTGGTGGGAGTGAAGATATAACTAGGATGGAAGAAAGAATATACCTTGTGGTGGGAGGGAGGGGGTTGAAGGTGGGGAAGAAGTTGTTGTAACTGGGATATGAGACCATTGATCTGAGCATCACTGAGATCTCTGGTGGTGGAAGTTCGAGATCTACTTCTGTTTGACATTTTCTCAGTTCAATCTCTCTCACAAAAGTCTTGTTTTGAAGAAGGCCAGAGAGGGAAGGATCTTTGTGGGAATGATATGAATTTGATTGTATGTATGTAGCACCTCTAGCTGGCAAGTTAAATAGTTAATAGAAGGAGAAGTGGGTCTCTAGAACACGTTGTGAGAGAAAATGATGAAAAGATAAGAAAAAAAATTATTCATGAAAATATGAAATCTGGAGGGTAGGCTACAGAGAATCTTAAGGAGTGGTACAAATGCATGAAACGAAGAGGAGGGCTACGCTACTTATTATATTGATAGGGTTCACGGTCAATGACTCACCCCTCTTATTAATATTCAACTAATTATTTTTCTAATCATGTTGTTTAAAAAAGAGATAATGACAAAAAAATACTTTCTACATTTTAAAATTGTAAGTTTGTCATTTTGAATTGTTAATGGTCATTAATGTCTATAATGAAGTTGTTCTTACCTATACAGAAAAAATTATTGGGAGTTTGAAATTGGAAGATATCTTTTTCCCTTTCTCTATTTAAATTAAATAATATCCAATCACTGACTAAGATAGGATTTATTGAAAGGATCAGAGTGAAGTCTGTTAATTCTTACAATGTATCTCATCAAAGTTTCAATCCTCAATGAGTAGTTGTGTATATATTTAAGATATGGCAACATCATAATTGTCTCCAATAAAAAGAAAAATGTATAAAGGAAAAAAATAATTAATATTGAATCCTAAATAAAATAAAATTTCTAGAGAACTACATAATTTTAGGATATTGAAGATCCTAAATAAAATTCCCAGGCGCTAAGTAGTGCTCATTTAATAAAACTTGACAAGGAAGAACTTTAATCTGAATTCAATCATTCATAGCCCATACATTTAACAAGCTAAGGGTTTGACTATGACGTAGTGTTGAGTGTAACATGGCAAACTTTTGTTTGTATCTCCGTCGATTTGGGTATAAACACTGCTAAATAATACTTAAAAGTCATTGATAAAAAAAACTTCTGAATGTTGGTTGCTCCTTCTTCGAAGAATTTTGCATGGCATTTAAGATCTTTAACCCATATCTATTTGATATATATAATGATTTTTTTTCTAATTATTCTTCTAAGACTTAACTTGTTTTTTATATCATAGGATCCAAAACATATAGTCTTTTCTTTCACTTTTAGTTTAACAATACTCCCTCCCATCTTTATAAGGTCATTTAATTTTGAATTTCTAAAAAAGGAAGTATACAAAATTAATAATTTTAAATTATCATTTAGGACAAGAGGGAGTATATAAATTTGATTGTGTATAAGGACATTTTCGGAAAGTTGTAAAATCTATTTAATTTTTGAAGTTATTTCAATTAATAATTGTTTAAATTCATGAATGTAACTAATGCCCTACTTTAATTTATGAGATTTCTTAAATATATTTATGAAATGGATATATGAAACAACAACAATAATGACGAGTATTATTTTACTAAAATGAGATACCTGAATTATACGAGAGAGTACATCAGTCACACACACACACACACACATATATCATTCATTCTATTAACATTCTCATTTTTGTTCTTGCTTTTGTTGTCGTCCTTAATATGCTCAATAATACTAATAACTGCGATCAAAACACATACACACACTGCACACACACTCTAGATTTATGATTAATTACATTTACGCTATGGACATCAGAGTTTCATTTAAATTTGACAATACTGAAGTAAATTAATTTAACTATACCACTATTCCAGATATAATTAAAAATTACTCACGCATATACATAAAAGCCTATATATAGAAGCTATATAGTATATATGTGGCTCTTATATATAGAGTATAGAATAAGGTAGCCATGCATTGAACTGGATTATTAATTTGTGAGCATTAAACAAGTGGCTACAACGAACATAGGTGCGGGCACACATGACATACGGATAATCATGTATAAGTGAGTGTGAGTGTGTGTGTGTGTGTGTTTGTGTGTGTTTGTATTGTCATCGATTTGCAGTGAATCACTTGTTTTGGCTTTTGTCCGCATTTGGAAATCATGAAATAAAAAAAACACACTACTTGCATTGCAATTCGAAGGCCGAATTGTTTACCAATTTTTTGTATTTTATAATATACAACCTATTGATTGATTGATTGAATAATTTAATTAGTTAACTAACTAATTCATCAATTAATTAATCTCTAAGCCTATCTCCCCCACCCACACGTCACGTGTCCACGTGCTCTTAATTATCTATATGCCTGGCCATTAAAACCCAGTTCTCTTTTTGATTGATAACACACCATTATTTCTCTGTTATTTTACATATAAATAAACCCATTTCCGTTTTAAGTATGACAATGTATATGTAGTACTATATTCTTTACATCCATTGCTGCTATATATCTGCTTCAATATTTATTTATATGTCTGTATGAACGACCCACCAAATTCATCACTACATGCTTGATCACATATTATTTAATAATCCTGCGTTTTCCTTTCAGCAAGCTTAATTATATATTTGCTATTTAGTATCATCATAAAATAAAGCATGTAGTAAAATGCCAATATTTAGCCAATTATTTTATTGTATCAAGATTGTGATAAAAGTTAATTTTAGCCTAATTTAAATAATTTTTTATTAAAAATATTGTGTACCTAAATCTCTATTCTCATTCTTTTGATCGATCAAAAATAAATTCAATTTCAGATACTTTGGTCTCCATAAAACACATCCGAATACTAACTAAAGCTATGGCAGAGTTTAAATGTTGAAGTTTTAGTTAATCTTTCGTTAAATTGGAGTCAGGCAAAAATGGAGACTAACGATTCTTTTATGTACACATCTGAAATAATAAGAGTAGTAGTAGTAATAACAGTGCTGATAATCATCAAAAGATTAGGAAACCATAAAAAAATAATGATAATAATATAAGCATTATCCTCACAAGTAAGACACTCAATGAGACATTAGAAAATCCACGTTTATTCAATTATTCATCACTTGAATCAAAACTCTTTTATTTTCAAGTTGTGCCAACTTTCAAGACATATGTAAACCAACAAAATTACATAATTTAACGTGTACCCCATATGAAGCTTGTTACTGTATTATTGAAGGTACTTTATTCATGTTATAAAAAAGTACTTTATTCATATAGGTAGTGTAATATTCTCTCCTTAGTTATAAGCCACTTTAACTTTTTAAGAAAATTTAAGTTTACAAAATTATATTAATAATTTCAAATTGTCTATAATTATCTTTTTTTCTTAAAATTAGTATATTTTATTACTTATCAACTAACATAAATTCTAAGTACGTATATGTGTATGTCATAATTTTCTTCCTTAACTTCCAAAATATTTCAAAATGACTTTTGTAACATCCTGAAAATTTAATACAGGATTAAAGAGTGTTTTGGGAAATGATAAATGGAGAAATTAGGAATTTTGAAATTTTAGGAATTTTTGGGAATTTTGAGTAATTAATATGCATATAATTAATTAAGAAATGAAGAGTTTGAAATATGAGGGAGTGGTAAAGCTAAAAATATTTTGAAGTTTAAAAAGATGAGAGGCTGGTTTAAAGGGTTTTAGAATTAAAAGAGTACACTATGGCAAGTTTGAGCTACAAATCATCAGAGAACCCCCTTATTTCAGCAAACCAAACGCGCCCCTCCCCCTTTACTATAAAAACCATCGGCTCCCTCCTCCTTCTCACCCGCGCGCCTCCCTCCCCCAGTCGTCCTTCTTCTTCTTCGTTCCTCTTCTTTCAGGCTACAGGCGGCGGCGCCCCCACCATCATCTTCTTTGTCCCGCCTTCCATAGCCGACTCGCGCACACACATACATCTCACTTCTCATCCTCTTCTTCGATCTTCTTCTTCTTTCTCCAGCGGTGACGACAGAAAACTCCGGCGAGATCGGCGGTGGTCAGTGGCGGAAAGAGATAAAACTGAAGCTTTCTTGTGTTTCCTCGAGCTATTCTCCTTTTCAACGTGATTTCTCATGTTCCCTTCCTTTTTGGTTCCCTTTCTCGGCCTATCTATACAGTGGGTGTTTTTCCGACGAGCACAGTGGCGGACGGCGGCGACAAGGGTAAGCTTTCATCATTTCTTGTATTCTTCAACTTATTTCTTCCATTCAAGGTCGGCTCCTCACTCTTCTTTCTTTTCTTTCGGGTTCTGGTTCTTCCTCACTGTTTGGGCATTGTTTTCCGGCGAGATAACCAATGAAGATGACCACCGTCGAACCTGCAACTCCACAATCAAGCTAGGTATATTTCTTTTTCCGTTCTCATAGCCATTGTCCTCTGAATTTGTGTGAGGCTGAGAGGGTTCGAAGGGATTTTAGGATTTTAAGTTTAGAAATTAACTAAAACAATGATTGAGTTTCAGTTTTGGTGTTTTGATGTTAATGAACTGATCAAACTGAATTGTCTATTTTGCTTGTGCCTAAAATTTATTTCTTGCTTACTACGTATGTGAAGATCTTGAAATTGGTTCTTTATGCCTCTGTTTTGTTGTTGTTTTGTGTGTTTGGTGTTCTTGGCTATGTGGTTGTTCAATGCCTGTGAATAAGCATAAGGAAGAATTGATGAAGAAAAAGCTGTCATTTGTTTATTGGGTTGAGACTTGATTTTAGTTCATCGAATTAAAAAAAAAATATGTATCTACTTTGTCATGGAACTGAATTGTGAAGTAATAGTATTGGTGTTAATAAAATGGAAAGCATGAAATATGATTTCTTTTATTGATTTAGTTAGTGGGAGATGGAGTTAGTAAGTGACTTTTGGTGGTGATGAAAGGATGGAGTGATTGTTGATTTTTGGTGTTGGATGTCAAGGAGAGGGATTGCTTTATGTTGATTTTGATAAGGTTAAGGAATGAAAGAAATTAATTTAGGAAGCCATGGATAATTTTTACCATTAATGTTTGTTAAGTCGTTCCTTGAATAGGATCTTTGGGATTTATGAATATTATGGATAAATTGATAGCTCTAATTTGTTGATTGAATTTATAAATTGATTATGGAATAGGGAAGTTAGGAAGGATTGAACTAAATTGAAGTTCTTGACGTTTTAGGTGAGATGTGGTCTAATAAGGCTTCCGGTGATTTAAATCTGCATTCGTTGGTAATTTATGGGCCATTGTTAAGTAGTTTAGACTTAACGAAAGTTGTTAATCATAAAATGTGATTGAAGAAAGTTTGGAGTAAAATAGAAGTATGTCTTATTAGGCTTTATCCTGGTAATTATGGATGTTAATTGTTAGTTTCAGTTGGTGCTAGTATGAAGTAGAGATTAAAGGAAAGCCATTGTATTATTCTTTGTGGAATTAGAATTTGTAGTAAGATTGAATGATGAGGGTGCTCGCTTCATTTAAGCATTTTTCAGCTTGGTTTATCTTTGATGGTGTGCATGATTGTAGTAATATTAAGTATTTATATTCTTGGTCTGTTATTCATGTGTTTGGTTAATGTGTATGTGCCTGATTTTAAATTGGAGTATTTAATTGCTTCACTTGGCCTCTTGTGATTAAATAGGATGAATGATACTAAAGAGGAAGTGGTTGAAATAATCTTACTTACTTTTGTGATCACATACAAAATGTTTAATTGTAATGGTTGGTTTATATGTTTGATGTGGTTCATTAAGATAGAATACATAAATGGGGAAATTGGGTAGTAACTTCATAAGGCGGAGAGCGACGTGAATTATTATAAGGTGGAGATGGTATTAATGTAACCTTTTGCGTTATATTATTTTAGGAGTAAATATTTGTGATCGCGATTGAGGGAAATCTATAAGAAATGGTAAGGAAGAACAGCAGAATGCTAAGGGCGACAGGTAATCACACTTACCCTTGCTATAACATTGGGGGTGACGTTAATTAGGGATTTTGTAAAATCCCTTCTCACCCTCTATATATATATATATTACCTTTAAAGGGTATTTTTATACAAACAGGTTATCGGGTGCCTTTCAAACACGATTATTTTTATATAAAAGATTTTGAAACATTATATATGTATTATTCTGGCTGGTGGATGATATTGATCTGGAATAGTTGTGAAAAGTATGTAGATATAGTGTTCAGATATTGACTTGGGAGGTTACAAGGATAAAATAGAAAGATAGGTGTTAAGTTTAAGACTGGAATGTTAAATTGAGGAATAGTGATGTGGATTAGAAGAATTGCATATTGTGGTTGAGATTGAAAAGATGTGTTGCTGGAAAATATCATAGTGGTGGTTAATATATTGAAAGGTATGGTGAGCTTTGCATGACACTGTTATATATGTGTACCATCGCGGGATGATAACTGTCGATTGGCCAATCGACAGTTATTTATACTGAGGATCCTTTTTTAGATTGATTGGATCGGGGTTCATAGGTCGACTTATTGAGAGAAGTGACCTACGGTTGTTTGGCATTGAAGAGCCTAACCGCCCCTACGGTTGTTTGGCAGTGGAGAACCCAACCGTTCCCGTTCTGTAATGGAAACAGAATTGGGGTTCCCTCTCTGGAGATTGCCAGAGAAGGGAGAAGGAAATTGTTCCCTCATTATGGAGAGGGACACAGTGTCAAATCATATAGTGAAGAATAGATGCTTGAATGCACCGTGGTGGTACAATGCATCTTTAGGTGAGTGTGAGAGTTGTGGTGATAGTATCATTAGATTGGAGATTTGGGATATGATATTTGGTTAATGGGAAATTGATGGAGAGACTTGGACTTGACATGTATATATAAATTATTGGTTTTAAAATATGGTACCCTTTAGACGCCCTTACTACCGCACATCTCACTGTTATAGTGAGTTAAGCGGTGATTACTGGGACAAATTGTCTCATCCCACGATTACTGACATTTTGCAGGTATTCATGCACAGGCGCAAGCATCAGGAAAGGGAATTAGATTTCAAAGGTTATTTAGATTAGTTAGTTGTGTATATTGCCAATTTGTATAGGCCTGCATTCGTTTCCGCATGTATATAGCTATTTATTGTTAAATATCAACTAGTTTTGTTTAATAACCATGTTAGGCAAATCCTTTCTAACATGGTTAGCAATAAATTATCCATGATAGCAGTTGTGCTGTATTAGTTTATTCTTTTCTATCATGGATAATATTTAATCATTAGGAAATTCCTTTTCTAACTATGATAGGACATTGATATTATGGAAATCCTTTTTCTATCATAGTTATTAAAGAGATTATTGGATTAAAAGAGATGTCACAGATTAATTAGGGAATTAGTAACACAATGTTACAACTTTATATTTAGGACTGGAGGAAGTTCCACAAAGGCCAATGCAAGAGACTAGTTTTGGTAATTAAGATTTTTTATGTGCCAAAATAAATTAATACTCCGTCAAATTTGTAATCGTTAAGGGTCCATTCAAAAAGTTTTGATGTACCAAAAAAACCTATGAAATAATTACTCCCTTTATCCTTTTCATAAGATAGATCTAAAATAACATAAAATTTTGTTAAATCTCGTTAAAAACAATCAATATTAAAAACAAAAATACCATATCCCTCTCATGTAACAAGTAATGGTTCAACCCCTCAACCCCATAAATAATAAAATGAAAAATATTATACTTTTTTGATGTGGCGTTAAATATGATAACGACGCAATCGGTTTACATAAAGGGAAAATGCCAAAAAAATCTCTCCGAATACCCAAAAGGACAATTCAGGAACCTAAACTTCCAAAAGGACTATGAAGGAACTAACACTCACTTGACATTTTCAAATGTTGTGAAAAGACTAGATTGCCCTTAAGTCTTTTTTTTCTTCAACCTTCATCCCCACCCTCCCTCCCTCCTCCTTCCCTCCGCCTCCCTCCTCCGACCCCCTCCCCACTCCAGCCCCCACCCCCTCTCCCACATCGGCCCCACCCCCCACCCCACCCCCTCCCCACATCGGCCCCCTCCCCCCACCCCACCCCCTCCCCACATCGGCCCCCTCCCCCCACCCCACCCCCTCTCCCACATCGGCCCCCTCCCAACATCGGCCCCACCCCCACCCCACCCCCTCCCCACATCGGCCCCCTCCCCCCACCCCACCCCCCTCCCCACATCGGGTGGGGTGGGGTGGGGGGAGGGGGTGGGGTGGGGGGAGGGGGCCGATGTGGGGAGGGGGTGGGGTGGGGGTGGGGTGGGGGGAGGGGGCCGATGTGGGGAGGGGGTGGGGTGGGGGGAGGGGGCCGATGTGGGGAGGGGGTGGGGTGGGGGGAGGGGGCCGATGTGGGGAGGGGGTGGGGTGGGGTGGGGGGAGGGGGCTGATGTGGGGAGGGGGTGGGGTGGGGGGTGGGGCCGATGTGGGGAGGGGGTGGGGTGGAGGGAGGGGGCCGATGTGGGGAAGGGGTGGGGTGGGGGGTGGGGCCGATGTGGGAGAGGGGGTGGGGTGGGGGCTGGAGTGGGGAGGGGGTCGGAGGAGGGAGGCGGAGGGAAGGAGGAGGGAGGGTGGGGATGAAGGTTGAAGAAAAAAAAGACTTAAGGGCAATCTAGTCTTTTCACAACATTTGAAAATGTCAAGTGAGTGTTAGTTCCTTCATAGTCCTTTTGGAAGTTTAGGTTCCTGAATTGTCCTTTTGGGTATTCGGAGAGATTTTTTTGGCATTTTCCCTTACATAAATGGCCGAAGATTAAAGGCGCCCGACATGGGTTTGTAGATAAGTCTGTTGATTTGTACTTCATTTGCACATTCAATATATTTGCCTCATTTGCTTTCAATTTTCCCAATTAAGACATGCCTACATCCCTCTCTATTCAATAAACTATATGCTCAATTCTTTTAAGGATATAAACTATTATCCCATCCAAAATATATAGTCACTTTTAATCACGTCACCTATAAATGCGTTTAATAAACAACTAAATATGTCTTAATTAAATAAAAACAAATCAATTTTGTCTCTACTCAAATATATTTTATCTCTTTATTTTTCAATGTGTACCGCCAAAAAATTCAATAGAGGTAAAATTATTAAAATAACGATCATGATTAGTTAATAATCCCTTAGTTGCTATATAAATTCTATTAACCTAATTTGATTTGGAATAAAGATAGCAATTAAGTTGGTTAATATGACAACCTATTTTTCTAAAAACCCAGCGAACTTATTTAATTATCTCTCTTTCTTATCAATTGATCATTGTTATAGTTAATATAAATTTTGCTCCTGAATTTTAAACTTGGTGGTTTTGTCCTCAAACTTTTGTTTAATGTTGGTTTTAATCCTTTAACTTTAGTATTGGTCGTTTTGTGTAACACCCCAAAAATTTAAATAGAGATTATAACTATAAATTAGGAATTTTGGAAATTTGGGTATATAAATAAATTATAGGGAATAAGAGTAGAGAAAGAAAATAGAATTTTTAAGGGTAGTATTATTATTAAAAGATTAGAAGAGTAGAATGCTCATTAGCTAATAGGAATCAAAGACACTTATACCCCTCTCTCCTTAATAACCATATATACATTTACCCATTCTTTTTGACTCTTCCATCTCCATTTCTTCATCTTTTTTCTTTCTCATTTTCGTGCCCCTCACTCTCATTTTCGTCCAGCCCCATTTTCACCCAAAAATCCAGCCGATTTAGTGACAATCTCACATGCAAGAGAAGTTCTAGCTTCAAGTGAGCATTTCCCATCTTCCCATATAATTTTTCTGCATTTTGTGAGGGGCTTGGGGACTGAATAGTGAAGGAAAGGGATTTAATTTTCTAGGTTGTGAAGAAGCTAATAACTATCTTAAGTTTCCATTTATGGTGTGAGTTTTGTTGATTTGTTGAGGTTGAAATTTTCCTTTCTTCTTCATTTTTCATTTTTGCCAAATGGGGTTTTGGTTTTGGGAGTTGAGATGGACGAAATTTAAGGGTTTATAGGACTATTTGAGTTAGTTATTGTACATGCATGTTAGTAATCAATTGATATGTTAACAATATGTAGAGGATTAAGCATGATTTTGGGGTTTGATGAGTTAAACAAATTCTATTGCTTCTATGTTATGGTTTGTTGTTTTCATGAGTATGGAAATGAATTTAACTTGTCATGCATGTGTATTTTAATCATGATTGCAGCTTAAATGATGTAAGGGTAAGTGTTTTGATGATGAGAAATTTAATAATTAAAGTGTATATATCATGTAGGCAAGGTGTTTGTCAAAATGCCTAGTAGAGTAAAGAAATTGATTTTAGCTCACAAATTTTGTTACAAAGATTATTCTTCTCTATTTTTTTTAATTAGCATGGAATAATAAAGTAATAATGAAGAGTGTGGTTAGTTAAATTATTGTACAGCAAAGTTGAATTAGTAAAGATAAAATGGATGGCAAATGCATGAATGTTTAAATTAGGTGTGGCTGGAATTAAGTTGTTGCATGTTAATTTGGAAGATGATTTTCCTTTGCTACATTGATTGAAAATTATTGGTTATATTTTGGGGAGTTTAAGTTTCCCAACTTCAAGTTTGATAATGTATGCTTGGAAGTTGCATGTAGTTGGGAATTTTTGTTTTAAAAGATGGTTAAGAAAAATGTTTGAAATGCTAAGGAACTTGTTGAATGAATGTTTAAGAACTTGCTACATATTAAAATATTATGGCTGTTCGCTTAGGAAATAATTTGTGAATACATGCTACTCTTATGCTCTCATGCTTTTCTAAAAGTTAATTTGAACTACAAACTAAAGTTTTAATTCCTTTCCCTTTACATTAACTCAATGAAGAGTAATCAAAGATTTTAAGTTTTTAGGTGTGTACGGATAGTTGCTACTTGACTTGATATTTTATTGTCATTTAATATATGGTTTGTGTGAATTTCTGAAATCTAATTCAATTGAGATATTCTTAGGTATAGGATTCATCATGTTAACCTTATTTAAATTGTTTAAGGAGTTGTGGATGAATGTATTTTGAGTGGCTATATGCATGATTGAGTTTTTAGTTTATTTGAGCAAGAATTTTGTTTCAATGTGTATATGCATGGTTTATTACATAAACTGATTATTGATTAAATAAAATGATTGAAGTGGTAGTTTCATTTAGTCCTTATTGATTTGGATTGTGGTATGATTTAATAGAACTATGTGAACTTACTTTTGGTTTGATGATTAAGGAAGTAGATGATAGGGTAAAGATAAGTGGGAATTGGGTAGTAATATAGGTTCGAGAGAGACGTTTTTCTTGTATAAGAAAGTTATTTACAGTAACTATTACTTTATGTAATACTAGGAGGAATTAGAAGTCAAGTAATTGGAGGGAGCAAGAAGAAAAGGAGGAGTATTGGTAAAATGAAGGACAGGTAACAGTTTAATTCAATAGTAATAAGCGCGCATGAATATTTTGTTTTTAAAGCATGATAATGTTTATCCAAGAGGAATGAGGTATATTTATCTCAGATAGATAAATAAGAAAGTAGAGTACTCTAGGCATCAGGTGGGTCGCTCCCCCTATGCCAAACATTTACAGAAACCCTGCAGGTACAGAATACCTCCATTAATTAACGAATATATCGTTAAAAATGGTTGGTTTAAAGAGGGAGGCAGGTTCCAATAAGAGATTGAAAAGAGGCAGGTTCCAACAAGAGGTTGGAAAGAGGAGAGAATTATCATGATTTAAAGGTAAACTATTGAAATAAACTGTTATTGGGATTCTTTGAATCTCACTGTTTTTCAAAATGTTTTACAGATAAGCAAGGAGAAGTAAATTCTGAGGGAAGCTTTAGGAAGGTAGGAAGGATGCTTGCTAGGCCCGTATGTGCTTAGAAGTTACCGGAGTTCAGGTTTAGATATTTTTAGATCAAAATACTGTAACAGGCGATTTGCTTGTGTTGTACACAGTTAGTGAGGCTATCACCTGAGATAGTCAATTGTGTTTATATAATTGTATAAGATAGAACTATTCATGATATTTTGATTTCTTTGTAGTTATATTAAGTTGTTCAGGTGTAGATGATTACAAATTAAAAGTTAGTTTCTGTTTGAGTTGTGTAATGAATTAATGAACCACTTGAGATTGTAATTGACAAATAATTTTTTTTACAAGGTGTTTAGAAGCTCAATTTACGGAGAAAAATGTTTTACCTAATCTTCTAAAAAAAATTAATTCATTCGTATTTTGGGCTTCTAACACTAGCAAAGTGGTTATTAATTGATTATATTGCTACAAATATGGTTGAAAAAGCTAGGATGTTACATTTTGATACCTCAATTTTCGGTAAATTTTAGTTTTAGTCCCTGAACTTCAGTAAATTTTGGTTTCAATTGGTTATTGAGTTTTCAAGTTTTTTTAAAGCTCAAGAACCAAAACCAAAATTGACTAAAAGTTTAGGGGACCAAAACCATTTTGATTTTAAATTTTAGGAACTAAAATCAAATTGACTGAAAGTTTGAGAACCAAAATCAAAATTAACAGAAAGTTCTTAGACCAAAAGTTGTATTAACCCTTATTGTTATGAGAGTATAATATGGATAGTATAGAAAATTGTTGGTTAAAATTATAAATGATCCTAGAATGATAAATTATCTATTGAAGAGTTTAGTGGGAGTAATATTTTGTGACTTGACTTTATTCCCCAACTAATGTTTTCTTCTAGATATTGTCCCACATATGGAAGTGGATTCTCTCCACTTACCTTTCCATCCTCTTCCTTCATCTACCCTAAAATTGAATATTTTTGGGTCAATTTTTTGTTTAATTTTATCATTAGATTTTACATAAAATCAATGAAATTTTGATATCTTATTGACAAAAAACCGTTCAATTTTCAGTTGAATATGATTTTTCAAAGATTAAATGTTTTTACTTGAAAATATACTAATCTTTAAGCTTTCATCTTTTATAAATCATATAAAATTGAAAATTAATTTTTTGTCCAAAAAATATCAAAATGTCAATAATTTTATGTAAAATCTAATGATGATAAATTCGGATAAAATAATTTGACCCCAAAATATTTAATTTTAAGGTAGATGAGGGAAGAGGGCGGAAAGGAAGGTGGAGACATATCATGTGTGAGAGACTCTCTACTCTATAATTCAATTTTAACCTCATTAAAAAGAAAAAAGATACGACTTCAACTATACTTGTGGATTAAAATATTTCTTATTACAATAAATTAAGGAAGCTATTTCTATATATTTGAGTGAGCACGCGCGTCCTTGCATTACATTTCAAAAACACTATCATCAATATACAAGGCTACTATTATTTTCTCCTCATAAAAATTGTCTCTACTTTCATGTCAAATAATATAAAAGGCTAATTTATATATTAAGTCATAATACTAGACCAATAATACTCCCTTTGTTTCTAAATCTAAGACCACTTTTAAATTTCAATTTATTTATAAATATAAGACCATTTTCTAATTATTCTCAAATTTTCCCAAATTAGTCATAATAATGTGTGCTTATATATAACAAACAAGTAAGAGAGATGATGGAGGTAAAAGTATATGGTTAGAGTGAATTGATAATATCATGAGCTAATAATTAACTAATTTAATTAACATTCTTTATCTAATTAAATTTGCGAAAATTGTCTTATATTTAGGAACAGAGGGAGTACTAACTGATACCAAATAGTTGCATATATATAAAAGCGCCCGGGCATAATATGAGTTTGTGCAATATATTTATCTCTCTATCACTCCATGTGTGTATAGTGTGTGTGTGTGTGAATATATATAGTTTATCTGTGAACTTATCTCATGCATATGATTAGTTTGAGAAAAACAAAACACATTTTCGGTGGTGCAGAGAATAGGAATGAAGGAACTAAAAACCACCCATGTTGTCTATTTTCTACATGTCTGTTTTTTTTATTCAAAATTCTACATGTCTGTTTCGAGCTAGCTAGCAGTGTTCTTGGTTGGATATCAATTAGAAAACTTTTAATAATGCGTCCATGGTTAAAATTCATTTTCTTATTAGAATGTTGGCAAATGAGACCTTAATTTTAAAGCAACTTTTCAATTTAAAATATCATATTATACACACGAAATAATCTTTCATTTCATTCTAAAATTTAATCTTTATGATTTTGATAGCTTCATTGCCAACACAATAAGACCACAATACACAAAGTTTTCAAGGAAATAGCACCATATGACTGTATAAATGCTCTGAACACATATCTACGCTTTTTGAGAGTTCTTATAAGATTTGTTTGAAAATCTATTTAATATTTTTTTCATTACGTCCGGTTTCTTAAAAATCAACTCTAGTTTAACGCGATTTTTATTTATGACACCAATTTTCAAATCCAAATCCAAATTGAACTAATAATGTTGACTTAAGTTAACGGTATATGACTGATCATAGTGTCTAATTATGTAAGTGTTTTGTACAACATAGTGTTTGAATTTTTTCATCAATTTTTGCTCTTTGTTTTTTGTAGAAGATGTTTTGTTACGTATACATAGCCATATAAATCGTATATGAATTAGGCATATATTGAGGGTTAAGAAACCAGATGTGATGAAATTGGAGTAAACACATTAGTCAACACACACAACAACAAGAATAAAGTTTTATACCCACGACATGTGGTTGGAGTAAACACATTAGTCAACACACACAACAACATACATGCATTGCACCATGTTGTTATCGTTGATCTATATTAATAAGATTCGACATAGTTTTACGTTGACAATCGGGTTCTCGCACAACCATCCTCTTTTATCCACAATTTTTTAAAAAATCGAGTGAGGACAAATGAGAAAAAATAAAGGCGGCCGGGTAATTAATTTGAAGAGAAGAAATTCTGCCTGGCCTTTTTTATGGTTGAAATAAGCACATGCAATGTTTGAACTTTTCTAAAACTAGAAACATGTTATCGTTTGTTTATTAATTTGAAAAATAGGATATGTTCATAAATAATACTGGTCAATACACGTTACTTCGCCATAAAGCTCCCAACGTGGCCATCACGTGCCATCATGCTCCCTCCTTTTCTCACTGTCTTCCCCCTTCCAAATTGGAAGTTTGGACCGGGTTTCAGTGCTAAGCGATAGATGAGCATGGAGTGCTAATTAATAATTGGAAAGATGCGTTTCTTTAATTTTCCATTCAGTCATTAACTGAATCACATGTAAGAGTTAGTTGTTATAAGTTGAGAAAATACTCCAACCCGCGGGTTGCGGGTTGTACTCCCCCTCTCCCAAATATAGTGTATTGTAAAAATAAACAAGAGAAAGCACATGTCAAATTAATCAACTCTAATTGCTGTGTTGATTATTATTATTATTGGGTGGCTTATATAAACTAAAAAAGGTGGTCATTTTGGTGCAAATAATTAAGGCTGCAACAAAACGAGAGTACCTAGTTTGGAGTTTGTGGGCAAATTCAGACACTCAGCAAGGACACGCCTCACTTGACACGATTCATTTCAAAAAGTTTGTTCTTTTTTTTTATCATTTTTTTGACTTTTATTTTTTTTTATCAAATAAAATGTTTCTTCTTATCACTCTTTGATTGGGCCTATTATTAATTTCAGTATCATGTCAGCTACTATTTTACTCTTTCAAGCTCTACATACAAGACTTATTATTTGATTTGATTAAATAAATTAATTATATTAAGTTGATCAATTTGACACGTGTTTATCTAAAATACTGCAATTGTCCTTCTTAACTATCTCCCATAGTTTTTATTTTATGTTGTTGCATCAATATGGATGCATTTGGAAAAACATTTATAAGATATTAAAAATATATCAAATATTTTAAATCAAAATCGACTCTCAATTGATGACAATACATTAAGGAATTGGAGGGAGTATGAATACCGTTCGAGATATCTCTATCCATTCCTAAATATATGACATATTTGTTGAGGTGAGTTTGTTCATAAATTTCAGACCACTTTTTTACTTTTCTTAACATTTTCCTATATTGTTCATATTGATATACTCACCAATAATAAATTAATAAAAGGAGGAGAGTGGACATAAAAGCAAGTAGTAAGAGTGTTTTCGAGTTTCCATCAATTCCCCCTTAATAAGGGGAAGCCTGGGATCACCAATTAAATTGCCCACGCCAGGGGCTCTTATTTTAAGAGAGGGTAGCTATGATTGCTTCCATTACTAACCAGAAAGACATCAATATCTCCTTTAATAGACCCAAAATGTGATAATTCAAACCCCTCATGGTCATACATATTATAATACACACACACACACATACGAGAGTTGATTTTGATCTTAGGTATAAAAGTATAATATGTATTTCTAATTTTTTTCAAGTCTTTCCCAAATTACCTTTAATGTTCCCTCATCAATAGTCAAGTATGTAACATAGAGGGGAGAAAATTAAAGAAAATTGTCGGGATGTTTAAGCAAAAAAAAAAATACAATATACTAACTAATTTAGTTAACAAAGTTAATATAATTGAAGTAGGTAAATAGGTCTAGGGGAGTATTGTCTTTGGATTATTCTTGGATATAATTTGTGAACAAAGGAATGACCCATTTGCATCGCGGACTGAGAAATACAATGGTATCATATAATTTCATTTTCCTAAGATCTATGCCTAAGATGTAAGCCCACATAACAAGCTGATATTTGGGCTTCAGCTAGTTTACGGGAATCAAAGAATTTACTTTCAGTTTTAAGAGTTCATAGTCATTTATTAGCATATAACTCCTTCTATGATCCTTTTTTTTTTTGAACTGCTTCTATGATCCAATAGGTACTAGTTAATTGTGAAATCAATTTAATTCAAACCTTTTACCTTGAATTATCCTTTGCATTTCACCAACATGGCCTAATAGGCAAAGTTAGTAATCAAATGGACCATCTATGTACCAACTTCACATAAATCAATAAAATAAGTTTTTTTGTTGAAAAAATCAATAAAATAAAAATTAGTAAATTATAAATATGGTAGACTGCTGTCGTGTATTTCTTTATTACAAACTCAAAATAATGCCATTTTAAGCCTCGTACGAAAAGACACTGGTTCACTAGCCTAACCGAAAGCTTGGATAAACTAATAAATGTCAAACTATCTATATTTACACATAGCAGGGTCTTCATATGGGCAAATTTGGGCTTAAAGATTCTCATTCTCGATATTAACAATCAACCATCGATAAAAATAACATTTGTTAGATTGCTTGAAACATTGCTTTTATACATAAATTATATGCTCGTTCATATCGCCTATGCTTGCAAGTAGTTGTAATATTAATCCTTATCGTTCATATATGTAAACTTGATAATGTTTTTCTTCCAGTAATCACTTATTAATAAGAGATGTCAAAGTACCTAAAGGTCCTATTTGTTTTCTCTAATATTTTTTGTTTATAGTTCCACTTGCTTTAATCAAGTTAATAAACTCAATAATCTTTGTTTTCCAGGTCCTTTTAAATTTTAATTATGTTTTTATAATTAAGAGGCACTTTATATCTTTTTTATGGCAAGCCAAGCATTTTCTACATGTTCTTTCATGTTTAATGTTTATTTGTTAACCATACAAACATCAATTTGTCCCACTGATCGCATCCCTTTTTCTTATGATAAAATGGGTTTTCAAATCACCTGTAATAACTTGCTTTTCTAGACATGATCTCCATACTTTACACACACACAGAGACGTATCATCATGTCATCATTTGCTTCCAATCAGATTGATTTTGTTATTTAATTCACAAATTTATAAAAACATATTTTTAGCCTGTTTACTTGCTCCATCTTCAATTTCAATACATATATTACACCAAATATATATATTAAACGCAAAAATTATCTTTTTATAATATCTTGATGAACCTTTTGCCGCATTTGGGTAAGACACATTTTCACCTTTTTTGTGATCATTTACGTTTAATTTATTAATGATTGTTTTGTAACCTTGTACTCCCAAATTTGTGCCACTTATTTCTATAACAAGCGAGGCCACAGGTTTTGATTATGATCGAAACTTATGTGCGGACACTATTTTGAGGTAACTCAATAGTCAATATATTCTGATTAAAAAACAAATAGTCAATATGTTGAAACCTTGAAGGCTATATATATAGCCAATTCAATGAAATGAAGAAAAGCCCTACTTATAAATGGGTTAATTATTCACGTTTTTGATTAATTTTTCATTTTATATCATGTTTCACTACATTTATTCTGTCACTATTGTTGTTTATAACATCAGTGTAGACTCTACTTCCGATAACGATGTATTAATAGCACATGGAATACACGCATATTATATTTTATTTACTCTTTTTAGTTCCTTCTTAATAGTCATTTTTAATTAAACACACACGCTGAGAGTAGTTAAAATTGGTAGATTTTAAAGTTATCTTTGACAAAAAAACATGTAAAACTCTTCTCTGATTTTTTTTGGGGCCAAGAACATGTAAAACTTTTCACAAAACTATCCTTAAACAAAATACAGGGCCTTATAAATGGTCGAATACATGGTCTTAAAACAAATAACATAATTCTACCTTTCTCTTCGGCCTTCACCTATTTGAGAAATCAAAGTCATATTATTAATGGTCGAATACTACAATACCTAATGAAGGGATTTACTGAAAATAAATATTTCCTCCAAAATATGTGGAGCAAGCTAGTTCTCTAAGAGTGTTATACAAGTTACAACGTAAATGATAGACTGAAAAAACATTTTAAAAATAATTTTTTTTAATAAACAACTCATTTTACTGATTTTTTAAATATATAAGAATTGGTTATATACCTAAAATCCACATCTGAGATCAAGGGAGAATATCTATCGAAAAAGCACTACGTGGGTTAAGGGTTATAATATTTCATAGAGTGCGAATTATAAGTGGGACCAAAGAGGAAGAAGTTTCAAAGAATTGAAAGGAAGAAACCTTTTTTCATTCATGAAAGTATACATTTGCTTGGAAATTGTGGATGCAATAGGCCATAGAACATTAGAATTGAAATAAAATTCTCTGTTGAAGTAGACATAGAATTTTTTTTCTTCCTTTTTAACAAAGAAAGCATATGTTCCACATTATGATGATGGCGAGTTTTTGTGATTCACACTTCGGCCAGCAATGCCACTAAACCCAACTACTTGTCCTAATTCTACTGCATGTGTTGTCACTCACAATATTATTCTATTCCTCACTCTAATCTCAACCTTATTATTCCCTACACAATCTCTTTATTTTGTTTTGTTCTATATTCAATATTTACTCTATTTTCAAATTCAAAATACTTCGGTTTACTATTAATTAAGCAAATTGCCCATAAAATGTGTTCTACAGTCCATGTTACATAGTGCCACTTCGTTCTGGCCCAATAGCCAGGCCCATTATTCATACCTTCGTTTTTGTATAAAGCAAAAAAACGATTCGGTGGAAAGTGACTTGTTTGTCATTTAGTATCGATTTTCAACGACATATCAATGGCTTAAAAAGACATTACATATAAAATTAGGCAGAGAAATAGATAAATAAAAATTAGAATGAAAAGCGTGATCAAAGAAATATGTTGATAGGAAAGCTTGAGGTGATGATAATGAAATAAATTAAACATCGGGTTCTATATAATATGGTGTAGATTTTACTAAATTGGAATGAAAAATCAAATTATACATATTAAAAATGGATTGAGAGATTGAGGGTCAACAAAACTTAATGATAAGGTTTACCGTTCGCTCTGGTCAACTTTAAGATATAGATTTAGACCTATTAAACCAAACCCAAGTCACCACATATTCAAAATTATATGAGAAAACATAATGGTGCCACTAAAAATCTCAAAATAAAAGTTAATTCTATGAGTGGTGATGAACAATTGCCGTTTCAAATTTAAACACGTTTTAACAAATAATTAATTAATGATTTGTGATAGCCGACCATTTGTTCTAGAAGGCAGAAAAGTTAGACAAAAGATGAAGTTACATTAAGAAGATAGTAAGTTTTGAACCATTCACATTTAATTACCTGGCAACTGTATATTTTAAGTTCATTAATAATTAATAATAAAATATATGCATATAAATATATCAAGGATAACTTTTTAAAGTATGCACTATGAACCCACATGTTCAGATCTTACATTTTAATGATATTTATTACCTTTTTTCTGTTACATACATTTTTTCATGGGGTAAGTAATTGGAGGTCTCAATCCAACACACACAAATAACATAGAGAAGATCATGCGAAATAGCAAAATTAAAGTAGATTCTCAAGGGACCATACTTCAATTATCTTTCACGTTAAGAAGACAATTTTGCCCTTATTTTGTTATTTACAATATAACAAGTGTTTGAGCAGTGAATAACAACATTTTGACCACGTGTAATAAGCTATTGGACGTCGGTCACAACTCACAAGAGTTTACATTTTAACTAATAACAAGTGTTTGAGTTGTGAATAACAACATTCTGAACACGCATAACAAGATATTGGGTACTAGTTACAACATCTGAGCTTAGACTAATAAGGATGACAAAAATGTTTCTTGACTTGGGAGATAATTAAAGTAAGGTCTTTTAAGACCTACTTTAATTTCTATATTTCGTTAGACCTTTTCTATGTTATGTGTTTTGAGTGGGACCTTAAATTAATTATCTTTTCTAGATTACATACATGTGGTCAAATCATTTGAGCACCGACTTTTGTTTTAACAAATCAGCTTGATTTTTCCGAGTTAAATTTTTCACAATCAATTAGCCTTTCATGTGTTTTAAAAAGATAGTGAATAAAAAATTGAAATAAGCTGAAAAAATCATATTAAATATCATATTGGTTAATGAATTATTGTGTAAATATCATCTAGTATAGGTTCTAATAAACATAATTCTTTAGGCCAATCAAGTTTTAAAATGGAGCAAAATGACCATGTCATGTGTAGTTAGTTATATGACATTATGTCTATGTCATGTATTAACATGTCACTCATCCAAATGATTTGCGAATGGATCAAAATAATGACATGGATCAGTATATACTGACACGTGAAAGGACATAATAACCATTTGATTTCATCTGATGATATTAGTCATTTTGCTCAATTTTAAAAACTAATTGACAACCTGATGTCTTTTATTAGTATTTGTATTATATGATACTTGCGTAATAGTTCATAACCAAAATGATAGTTAACTATAAGATTGATCAAGTCAAATTATTTTTTAGAGATTGAAGAAATTAATTAGATAATATATATTACAAGTAATTACATTATTCACTAGTTATAACTACGTTAAATTAGTTTTGAGAAAAAACAATCGATATAATTACATTATTTATGTTAATTTCTCCATAAAAAATCACCCTAGTTTATGTTTATAAGATCAATTCTTAGAGAATTATTGATTACTAATTTCCAACTTATCTCGATTTACTTGCGGTACACAATTGAGATCCAAGAAGCAGAGAAATATGAGATAATTAAATATATGGACAAAACTAAAAACAATAATGTAAAATGCATTTAATGAGTGAAGCGTGTGTTCTTCATTTCACGCCACTTAAAAATGGCTTATGTTTTGGATAGTATAAAATGTACTACAAAATTAAATATTCTTGCTTAATTAATTATACTTAATTTTTTTTATCTTTTTCTAATTGTTCTATATGTAATTAATTAACAACTTATAACGACAGTATTATCAAAATTAATTATTAAATATTGGATCTTTCAATGACCTGATTATGTGTTGTTTGGCATGTGTTGTTTCTTTCACTGTTATTGTCGGATACAAGCATAAGGCCTTCTAAAACTCTTAAGCAAACATAGACACACACATGCACAACAAAAACAATGAAGGCTTATCCCAACTAAGTGGAGTCGGCTAAAACATATATATACTTGTGCGTATGAATATTTAGTTGTGTGTGCAATATTCATCCCATATTCTGAAAATGACTTTGGCTAAAAGGAAGCAAAAAAGAAAGAAAGAAGGAACTTTAGAAGAGCTTATGATTCACGCAATTAATGGAGGTAATATGCACAAAAAGGAAAATAATATATAGCAATTTAAATCATAAACACATTCAAAAAGACACCAACCAACCTCTTCCCACTGTTTCATGAGTCAAAAAACTACCGTTGATAAAAGAATTAAAAAAAAGTTTGAATGGGGCATCCTTCTTAAATATTGTTTAATGTTATTTTGTTTCTTTGTTTGTTTAGGGTCATGGGCAAGTATCATTATTCTTCCATTTGTTTTAGGGTATATATATCCAAAAACAAGAAACTTATAAACTATTCACATAGTTATGTTTGGCACACATTGCTGAATTTATAATAGGTTGAATTGTTACGATTGGAGAAAATTGTCTTTGATTTTTAAATATACAATAATCATTTGAATTGGATTTCTTTTCCCTTTTCTTTTATTGCATACACATATCTTTTTATAGGAAGCATTCTTTATGAACAATGTAATAGACATGCACACATCTGATGCATGGTGAGGAATCAAACATTGTTTTATCATTCATATTATAAGATACTATCTCTTCTATACAAGACCCAATGCTCATCATTAATATTTTGTTTCTTGTTTTAATAAATTGAATATATAGTAATTGTTAAATGACCTATTATTGTTGCTATGAAAAAAACAGTGCATTAGCCAAGGAATTAGCCATGAAATCCATTTGTAAGTAGGCTGTTGCTAAAAAGTTAGCCATGGAATTGTGTCTTTACTGACGAAATTTCATCTCTACATTCTGTAGTTAATTGAATGTCTTTTTGTAGTTATGCTAACTAATTATATAATAGCCTTTTCATCTGTAAGAGGTGAAATATGGTAAAAAAAATTAGTGAGAGGTGAAAGGCTAATTTCATTCATAGTTAACTCAAGTCAATAGTGTTTACCTATTTAAATATCAGTGATATTTGTCTTTCAATATCTACTAGCTACTATATTTGTGAAAAAAAATCAATTTACACACACACATAACATAAAATTTTTCGGGTATGAAACATAATATATATACTCCCCTCATTACTAAATATAGGATCTATTTGAGGAGGTTAAATTGATCCTAATTTTTCTTATATGCAAGACCCAATGTTCATTATTAATATTTTGAAATACAAATTAAAGGATAATTCAAGGATCTTTTTGAGGAGGTTAAAATGTTCCTTAATAATAAACAAGAGTTAGAGGGAGTAGGAATAGAGAGATAGGAGGTTATTGTGTTTAATAATATCACGTGATATAAAATAACTTAATTAGCATTCTTAATCTAACTAAATTAGGAAAAAATATCTTATATTTAGAAATGAAGAGAATTTATAAGATTGATAGGTGATGAAGATGTTGAAGGTAGCTAGAAACGAAGAATAAAGACGTGGTCGAAGTGAAATGTGGTGTAAGGAAAAAAACAGTGATATGTGCCTACCCTTTTGGAAATTTTGTTATTATTATATGCCTACCATTTCCAACCACCTTAATCTCATCTCTTTTCTTTCTTTTCTCTGTTTTTCCTATTGTTTTCTATTGACTTTTTATATATAATATAATGGAATCAGATATTAACAATGTCCAGTTCAATTAAAAGTAACTTTTAACATATAATTTTTCGTAAATATGATTCGAAGCTTACACTATTTTCTCATGAATATAGTATAACTAAACACCATATCTGCCCGTTTTAAGTAATTATCATAATTAGCTTAATATATGCATAACATTTGAATGTTTACTGCTATTCATACTATATGTTTTTTTTAAACGATTATTCTTGGGGGTCATATTTAACGAAATAACTTCATTTCAATCGACGACGAATGTTTTTTTAAAGATTTCTTAATATAAGATACGTACAGATCTAATATATACATTTACTATTTTGCCTTCATATATTTACTATTTTGCCTTCATATATTCTTGTTTATAGATGTTGATCATAGACCAAATATTGGTTTGCACTAAGCCTAATTAATGGGAACAATTCAAGAAGAAGAATATTTTTTACTTTAAGCACATCAAATGAAAATGACTCCTTAGAATGAATCCACATTCATGTATATATTCATCCACAAAACCCCCATTATCTAATCATTATATGTCACTACTAATATTCTATATATGTGTGTGTATTTCAATTGATTTACTGGCAACTTAAAAGTTACCTATAGTATAACGTTTTGGTGATTCTTCTCACATTGTGTTAGAGTTATGTAGTATAAAGAAAAATCTAACTAACATGTATGTATATATACACAATACAATTATACTATAACATATTATCATAGTCATTTGATCAATTGAATAAAAAATTGTAGACCTTAAGCCTCATATAGATTAATAGACATGGTTTAAAAGCCCAGAACGAATCAGGTGGTTCAACCAAGAAACCGGGGAACCATGGTTTGTCAAGGCTGGTTCAATTAAAGAATCAAGCAATGGGTCAGTGGAGTGAGAGTTGATTGAAAAAGATTGAATTAGCTAGCATTTTTTGTTCTGACAAATTTATTTTTTTATCATGTTAAAATTCACCTAATTATTATCTTTCACTTTATCACTGAAGCCGCGTATATGTATAATATAATATTTTAAATTCTATTTTATATGCATATGTTTAATACTTATACTCTTAGTATTTGTATTTTAATTAGTATATGGATTAGAGAATAATATTTATTTTTGTGTAATCAACTAATCATTTCATGTTTTTCTCTATATAGAAATATTAAATTATAGATCTGATATAAGTGATTATTAATATTATTATCGACAACACCTTATAATTTTAATATGAATAATTAGACCCTGAGTTGATCTTTATCTAACCATTGACCCTTGACCCAATGCATCATCAGTTTCGATTTCCAATCTAATTTTTTGAACGTAACTTTGTTAAAAAAAAAGTAGAAGCTTAGGCAATTAAAGAGATAAGAAATTGTAGGGAGAATATAATGCTAGATAATAAGTCTTATACAACGAAAGATTGAAAGACGAATAAAGGGTATATAACGTTGAAATGATCCTCTATCATTAGGTCAAGTAGTTTTTGTAGAGAGACTAACCTAATACACGCAATTAATTCGCATTTTAACACCCATAGCATATATGTGAGTTCTTCAATATATATATGAGAAACAAAGTGCTAATTTTGCTATCTTCCCAATACATACACAGTACACATTTATATGTTTTTTGCCATGTAACCTAATTTTTGAATAAAATTCCAATTCAACGCTCCTGACTCTTTCATGCATTATATTTCACCTTCAAGATTCTCCACTTGCTACTTAAACATTACACTGTACGTGGCTTCTCATTCTTCCCTTCTTTATATTTTTAAAGCTTCTTACAACACACACACACACACACGAATCAATCACGCCACTTTTAATAAATCTTCTTTAGAAAAATAATAAAAAAAGAATAAAAAGGTGTTGTTTTCGATATATATATAGATGACACATACAGAAGCGTCTGTGTATGTTTATATATTGTTGTGGCGATTGTGAGGCCAAGTTTCCAAATGATTCAATTACACAGAAAACAGCAAGAAAAATGGCATCTGATGTTATTATTGGAAATTTTGATGACAAGTTAAAGTTATGAAAATAATATTGAAGGGAATCTAGAATATTTTTTTGTTCGTTTTCATTCGAAAGCAACTTATAATGGAATGAAATTAAAATAGAGAGATGGGAAAAGGCTTACTGACGAGATCAATTAACAAAAGTAATTGATGCCATTCCCATTATTCTCCTTTATTGATCAGGTGTTTTTTTCAAGTTATTTTAATTTGCACAATTGGAATTCACCGTTGTTCTTAAAAAGATGAACATTCTTTTTACTTAAATGATTTTTAAGTTATATAGTATTTTACAATCATTTTATTATGTCAACCTTTCTGCTTATTATATATGTGTGTGTCTAAAACACATGTTGTAGTTTTGAATAAATCAAAATCAATATGAATAATGAAAATAGAAGAAATAAATATATTTGAGGTCGATACTTTGAGAGAGGGAGGTCAATCTAAACTTGACATTGATACCACATTTAACATCCTCCTTACCCGATTTTTAAACGCATTAAGAGGTGGACGTTAACAAGCCTTATAAGAGGGCCTTATAAGAGGGCCATAGGTATAAAATTTATCAAAATCGTTCTTGCATACATTCAGCTCCATCATGTTACAGTCTTTAGTTTGATCAACTTCTCAAGCTCTATATCACCTATTCAGCTTTTTCCAGGTGTGCCTATAAGACACGGGAAGATCATGGATGACATCCAATATCCGAGTGAGTTTCTTCTTTACAGTTTGGACTCGTCCAGTGGACGCATGTATGTAAAGGAAATATTATGTGTGAGGGTAAACACAAGACACAAGCGTGTGTATAAATATGTCTGTGGCTATTGTTAGGCCAAGTTTCCAAATGATTAATTGCACGGAAACATCAAGAAAAATGGCATCTGATGTTATTATTGGTAATTTTGTTGACAATGCAAGTTTAAGTAGGGAAAATAATATTGGAGGGAATTTATAATATATTTTTCGTTTTTATTCGAAAGCAACTTATAATGGAATGCAATTAAAATAAAGAGACGGGAAAAGACTTACTGATGAGATCAATTAACAATTGAGAAATGTAATTGATGCCATTCCCATTATTCTCTTTTTATTAATCAGGTGTTTTTTCAAGTTATTTTGTACAATTCGAATTCACCGTTGTTCTTAAAAAAGATGAACATTCTTTCTAATTAAATGATTTGTAAGTTATATAATATTTTATAACGATTTTCTTATGTCAAACTTTCTGCATATTATATATGTATATTTATGCATCTAAAAATCATATTGTAGTTTCCTTATATGAATAAATCAAAATCAATATGAATAATTAAAATATAATAAATAAAAATATTTAGCTAAACAGATTATTCATGATATGTATATTTTTTAGATATTTATATCACAACATTTGAGGTCTATATTTAATTTAAAAGAATTAAACTACTGAATACAGTGACCTAATTTAATTCACATATCATTTGAAGAAGCCATTATTAAAGATACAAATTAAAGTTAGTTTTTTTCCGTCATAAAAGAAAAAAGAGGGAGAGGTCGTTGAAGCAAAAAGAGGGCTTATGAAATTAAAATGAAACATGTATGGTTATAGTATAGTTTGGTGGTGAACTGGTGATATAAGAAATAAATAAATAAGTAAATTAATAAAGTGAATTGAATTAATTTTTTAAAGCGAAATTCACGGATATCTCTGGCTGAGAGGGGTGAGAAGGTGTTTATTAAATGTGAAGAGGACATAAATAAAAGCATTCACATCTACCACCTTATCACACCCCTTCTTTCCTATTCCTTTTTTTTTTTTTTGGACAAATTCTTTCCTATTCCTTTTAATTTTTTAATTTTAATTTTTTTGTTCCATCTTTCTCTCTATCCGTTTGAAATTTCTTCTTTTTCTCTGCGTGTTTGTATGTATTTAATAATTAGAAAGTAAAAAAAAAATGAGCGTCAGAGAAACCCAGAAGAAACCTGATTGGGTGTTTAACTTCAACAATGACGTTTCCCTAACTATATCCTTTTCCCTTTCCACTACAAGAAAATGTGGGGCTAGTCGCGCGCGATTTTGGGACTTAGTCGCGTTTAAAAACGTGACAAAGGGGGTATGTGACGTTTTATGCATACGCGATTTTTCGTGTCGTAGCAAAAGTGTGTCGCGCATGCAAATGTCGCGCATGGGGCATCCCATGCGTGACAATCATATTTTATGTTAAAAAAAATGTGGCGCATGGGGTATCCCATGCGCGACATAAAGTGAAGTGAAAATAAAAAAAAACTGCAAGCTGCAGTTTTAAAAAAATAAAAAAATAGGAGATAATAATTAGGGAGAAGGAAAGAGAGTGTTTGAAGTAGAGGGAAAAATAATTAAAAGCTAGTATTATAATGAAATAAAAGAATTTGAATTATAATGAATGAGAAAAAAACAAAGTATTAACGAATGATAAAGTGTATACCTTAGATTGTGGAAGATTTTAAACAATGAGCCTGCAAAAAAAATTAAGGATAATTAGTTAAATGAGAATTAAATACGAAGAATGGAAGTGAAGAGGAGGAAAATAATGGAGTAGAGAAAGAGGAGAAAAGAAAGTGGGGAGAGAGTAGGAAAAAATAGAGAGTGGGAGGAGAAAATGTGAGAGAAGTGAAGTTTATATAGGGAGAAAGTGGGGGAGAGTGGCGGAAAAAAATTTAAATTTTTTACAGAAAGTGGAGGGTATGTGTGGCGCATGAATCCATACGCCACAAACATGTGTGGCGTATGGATCCATACGCCACAAACATGTGTGGCGTATGGATCCATACGCCACAAAGAAAGCCCATGCGCAGTTTGTGTGTCACGTTTGTGTCAAGTTTGTGACGCACAAACATGTCCATGCGCCACAAAGAAAGTTCATTCCAGTTTGTGTCACGTTTGGGGAAGTCATACGTGACAAACAAAGTTGATTTTGTCACTCTTGCCCTATGCGCCACATACCCCACTTGACTAGCCTCCTATTTTCTTGTAGTGTTCTAATTTAAATATTTTGGAATATAAATGAATATAAAACAGCTTTGAGAGATTCCTTGTGGGAATGAGATAGAATAGAGAAATAGGAAGCATGAGATAGATATGAGAAATGAAGCAAAAAGAAATACTTCTCTTCAACAACATTTTCTTCCTTTCCTTCTTACCTCTTTTTCTTAAGCTGCTACACTACTTCCTCTTCCTACCCTTTTTGATTAAATAAACTCTTAGTTTAGTTTTTAATTAAAAAGTAAATAGTACATTAACGGCTTAAGGGAATATAATCAAACTCTTGTCGATTGTTACCTTTCTTTCATGCCGCAAACTATTGGCCGACTATTGAATCTAAGCTAGCTTGAGTTGATTTGGATTTTAAATAAAAGTAACCCTTTCAAAAAAATATCTTTTTTGCATTCATGTAAATTTAAATTAATAATAATCATATGATAGAAGGCCGAATTTGCTCAACGGTAAACTCGTTTGCCATGAGGTATGAGATCATGAGTTCAAATCAGCCTCTTAGTAAAAAGTATTGGTAAGATTGCCTAGTATATTTTCTTCCTCAACATCTTCAACAAGTGGACACTAGATCAAACTGGGTTGATCTTTTTTTAAATAATCATATGATAATTACTATGAATAAATAACCAACCCTTTTCATGATTAGAACGTTGATCTCGACCTAACTCTTTTGTTTTCTTGCCAAAATCTCTCTTAAGCTTTTTTTTTTTCAAAGAAGAGGAAGAAGTTTGTCTGCGCTGTCATATTTTGTAGTAACGTTTGAACCTTGAAATATAATAGAAACATAATAACTAGAAGAAGTTGTTCGATAAATACTATTTGTGACATGACAAAAAATGACAAAAAATGGTTAAGGATCTATTTTGCCCCGCTACTTTATTTTCGGACCAATTTAGTCTTAAAATATATTTTTTATTTAATTTTGCTTTGAAAATTTTGAATTAATGAAGCAATATTTCTTCTTTCCGTTATAATGTTAACGTTAAACACCAACCTTTCAATAGTTAACATGAGTTTTTTGACGAAATAGAACGATATTGCAATATTTTGAAACTGTAATAAGGTCAATTTTAAACTACAAAATATTTTTAGAGAAAACTAAATCATTAACTAAAAAACTTTTCTATGGTCATTCATATATGTCATGTGAACCTTTCTTGGCCGCCTTTTGGCTTAATCAAGTGTAGCATGCATTCTTAACCAGTTGTCCAGTCTAATATGAAAAGCTTAAAAATGCTTAATGTTAAATATTCTAATGAATTGTAATAATTCTGGTAAAAAAAATGAATTGTAAAACGAACAAATTAATGACTGGATTGATCATAACTTTGACGAGTGCCGAGCCACTGAATCTCGAAACCATTATATATATTCATCAATACCAATACTGTAATGACCGACACAAATGAAAAAGTAAAATATTAACAGACTATGTTGAATGTTTAAAATAATGTCATGCAAAGTGTTTTTTTAGCTTTCATCAATACATTCAGGGTCGCATATACATTTGAACGAAATGTAATGCTATATAATATGGAAAGTGTGGAGTATGATCAATTATTCAATTGCAAATAGTTAGCAGCGATATGTAAAAATAGAAGGTGTGCTGATAAAAAAAAAAGTAGAAATGGAAGGTGGAAATAATTGAGAGGGGATAGTTTGAAGTAGTTGGTGTGGAACTAAAATGGAAAGTGGGTGACAGAGGCAAAAGGGAGATATAGATGCTCACATTCATAATTTAATTACAATTTAACTTTGTGCTTGCTTTCTCCACCCCCCCCCCCCCAAAAAAAAAAAAAAACTCTGATCCTTCAAATCAAAACCCTCTCTCCCAATTTAATGTTGATATATCTATATTGAAATAGCAGTGATGAAGGCACTGCATTATATGTGTGCGTATATATTGTGTGCGCGCGCGCGCTTATATAATTTCAAGTGGTGAGTAAGTACTACCAAGTAGTAGTTATTAACAAGGGTATTTACAAAATGATGATGGAAGTGGAGCCCAGTGACAGTTAAAAATGGAGCTAATATGCAAATATGTGTCATGTAAACAACATACATGTCACATGGTGTATAGCCCCTCCACTTCTCTCCCTTCTTCTCTTTCACTCCACCACCCACACCCACCTTCTCATATATCCTTCCTCCCTCTTTTCTTTTTCTTTTTTTTTTAAAAATCACTTCCACCAAATACTTTCACATAAAAAAATAAGGATAATTAATTACTATAAAGATTGGAGGAATAAATGAAGCTAGGTCACAAAAATAATATAATAGCCACAATAAAGATTTTCTAGTTTAATTAATGGTATAAAATATTTTTGGTAAATCAAATTGTGAGTTCAATCTATAAACATATCATGTTTAGAGTTAGAATATGTCATTATATGTATTCATATTTATACTTTACCCATTCTCCCTAAATTATCTTTATTAATATATACCCTTTAATAATAAATAAAGCAAGAGAGAGTGAAGGTAATAAAGGAATGTAGTAGGGATTATTTGATAATAACAAGTAATTTTGAATAATTGGATTAAATCCTTAACGTGATTAAATTGGATAAGCAGATCATATATTTAGAAATGGAGGGATTAGCACATTTTTGTGAATATTTTAATCTCGGGTAAAAGTGCAAATTTAAAAACAAATTATTGCACCAAGTGCACTACTGAACAGAAAAATGAATTTCTAGTAGTAAATGGGATAATAATAATTATAAAGTTTGCAAATTTAGATGTCATTATATTATATCAGTCTAAACTCCTTTAAATATTTATTTTGGAATGTCATGGCACCCACTTCCCAAATTTTCAATGAAGTTTAAATTGATTTAAGACATTACCAAATTTCCAACCTTTTTATTCGTTATTACCACATTTACTTCTTAAAATTCATTTTTTATGTTTAGTATATCTGGCGCTATATAATTCATTATTAAATCTACACCTTTAGCCCTTCCTCTTTTATGACACCATAATTCTCTCCATAGAAATAACTTCGACCAGTTGAACCGCGGAATTTAGACATTGTTATTGTTATTGGCTAGTTCAAACCATGCATGGTCCAATCCGTTTTTCTTTTAATGTAGGTTAATAGACAGAAACCTTTTGATGTTGTACCAGAAAATCTTAAAGCACCCCACTAGCGACAACACACTCGTACAAATATGAAAGTTGATTTGTTTGAGTGCAACTCTGATCTGAGTTCGACATAACCAAATATACCTAATTAAAACATTAATGGTCTTTCATTTGTGTCTCGAATCACAAAACTTCATTTCAAACTTTCAAAATTTAAATTATTTTCTTTTTTGTAAAAAAAGATTAGGTAGCAGTTTTTGTCAAGTAGTATTGGCCGAACCCAAATGAATTAAGCCCGTAGCATATATCCGTGTATGTGTCTAATTAAAATCCATAAATTAAAATAATCAAAATTATCACGCGCCCGCATACCACATTCTCGTCAACTTATGTGTGCTCACAACACACACGCGTGTAGACGCACATCATAAGTTAATAGCTCGTACAAATCCTGAATCTGTTGTGCATGTGTCATGTGTGTGAGTTTTGATTTTTGATTTTTCAAGCTAACTAGAGGCTGATATATGGGACATCATCCTAGAACTAGTCCAATGTTTTGCGTTATAGGAGTAGTACAGTATTTAGAAAATCATATATTTAATTATTTTTGTTGTTGGGTTTTATAATTTTGAGGAAAAAAAGATCATACGTCGTTTAGTGTGCTGTTTGATTTGTGCATTGAGAAGTTTTTCTCAACCTCCAATAATGCTTCACATGGTCACACGCCTTTACACGATAGATCAACACGTGGACGGATGTCATTGGAGGCAAATGTAGCCTTGGGTTTATTGAGCCTTTGGATTATTATAATTGCTTAGTGCACGCCAAGAATCTTTTTTGTAGGTTGGACATAGTGGAATTGCTTGGTTTTGAAGTTTGTTTATTTTTCTTAAAAATAATATATTATTATCATCATCAAATTATACATACGATTATCTCTTCATCATGATTACTGTATCAAAAGTGGCCCATGCACGTGCCCTTGTTGTTCTAATTCAATTCCTTTGTTTTCTTAAAAAATATTATATTTTTTATAATTTTTTAATTCAGGTCATTCCTACAATTTCAATCAATCAAAAAAGCCTATTTGCCAAAAATTACTACTAGCTTTATCTTTTCTTGCATTATTGTAATGTTATTGGTAGACATGCAATCTTTTCTATAATTAAGAATTAACACACTACATATCGCTTTTATATTTTTTAATTCGGATGAAATAAATGTTGGAGTTTTCAACCATAAAAATATGTGGGTGCATCAAATAAAGAAATCTCACATTACTTGAGAGTAAGAGGATACAAAGATATATAATACACTTTGTGTTCTAACTCAAGTAAAAGGGCAAAAGGGGAGTGGGTCTCGCGCGCATTAGGTTGGGTCAGACAAACGTAATAGAAATCCGATGATTACCCACACACCTTTCCTCCTCTAAAATTATTCTCTTTAAATTACTATGATATGTTTAATCTTGTGGAGAGTCACATTCTCTCTCGCCGCTGGTTATTGTTTTTTGTATGTGCCACACCAAGAAAAGATAATCTAATTATACATCATGCTTTCTTGTTTGGCTTGAGAAAATAAACCTATCATCTCATCGCCTATAATTTTTTTTTCCTTTTCTGTTTTATGCTTCACATAATCTGTCCTCTTCATCCTATCAAATACATATAGTTGCATATTTATATTAACTTAGATTACGCTTAGATTGTATGATCACTAATTCTTGTCTCCACTTGTTGTGATTAGTAATGTAAAAAAAATTTTCAAGAGTCCAATAAGACTGATGTTAAGAAACTGATTCTTTTAATTCAATTAAGAAAATAATACTTACGAAAGGGCCTGAAAATACATAAGAGTTAGAGAACAATTACACACACACAGCCTCGATATTATCTTTTCACGATTTCTTAATATTAAAAATGAAATTAATATAGTGTGTGGCTAATCTTAATTATGTACTACAGTTGTTGGCGAAAGGAAATCATATTATAAAAGTGGGGAAATTAAGAAAAAGATAATACAATTATAATTTATAGTGCATTATTATTATATTATTACGCTGCTTGAAAATGCTAATTGTTCCTTTATTTGTACTCGGTATTGTACGAACATAAAATTTCAAACAAATGGGTCAAAAACATATAATTAATTCAAATGACATAATTATCTCCTGTCATTTGTCAATGTAATCAAAATAGTAAAGGATAATATCATAATATTGCTCGCATCGCACCATGATACAAATTTTAGATAAATTGCAACAATAATTATTATATATCTTTCAATCTTAATCTGTTTTCATCCTTTTTTTCTTTTCCTTTTTTTTAATTTCACACTTTTCAGACCACTACAAGATTTTCGTAGGTTTTTCATTATTATTTCAGAGCTGAGGCATGAATGAAAGATAGAAGAACAATATTATAGAGAGGAGGCAATATCCTAGTAGTGCTTAAAAGTCATAATTAAGGTAAACAATGTGTCATCTCAATGATTATGGATTATATATACTTTAGATTAATATATTATAGCAAATGGAAACAAAAGCCGACACACACGGACATACGCACATCTGTATAGTCTCATAACTCTCATTGTCAATATATACATGTATAAATATTAATTTCAAAAGTTTCAATACAATGTTATATACAAACTTTATATTTATAAAATAATTAGAAAACTAATCCTTTAGTCAACATATTTTTGACTAAATTGCAATTCAATTCCTTTATTTGGAGTTAATATAACTCAATCCCTATACTTTTCAGTCCAAAAAAATCCCTATACTTTGGACTCAATTATAACTTAATTTTTGAATTTTGACACATTGTATCGCGTTCTTTATATTCTTGCTGTTTTAAAATTTAGCCCATAATTTTTCTTATAACACGCAGTACAAGGATTAAATTATAATTAAATTGTTAAAACTTAAAACCATAAGAATATAGTCGCGACAAGTCAAAATTTAGGGGTTAAGTAGCACCCCATCTAAAACGCTAATTAGAAAATTAATATCCAAGTCACTATAATTCTGACTAATCGCCACATATAGTCCATTTGTACTTAGATTTGATGCAACTTGATCCATATACTTTAATTCGGTTGTGACTTAATACCTGAATTTTGACATGATGTAACTCAGTCTCTATAGTATTTACCATTTTATAATCTAGTTCTTAATTTTCACTATAAAACTCAAGGATTAAATTATAAGTAGCTAAAACTAGGATTGATTGCAACAAGTCAAAATTCAAGGGTTAAGAACATTAGAGTTAAAACAATAAAAAATGAGTTTTGGCAAGACAAAATTATACGGATCAAATGATTATTTTTCAGTACTTATTCTTCAATAGTTGCACTATTTTTGAAGGGTGATAGTAGTGTTAATCAAGGTAATTATATTAAATGAGGGTCAACAACCAGCTTGGTCTAGATAAAAGGTCACAGGGTTAGTACATAATTAACTCCTGACCTAGCTCAAAAAGAATAAAAGAATTAACAAAAACCATCTAAATAACAACATTGGGGAGGAATTGCTAGCCTAGGTTAGCTTGATGAACCATCAAGCCTTATAGGTTGGCGAGTTAGAACTAGTTTGGTGGGTTGCACAACATGATAGTTTCCTCGAGTCAGATATTAACCCGCTCATTCTGGTGGCCGCATCGGAGGGTTCTGGGTTGATTTGTGGCAGCCGAGTTTGCTTAGCATGGTGTTAATCTAAAAGGAATGGAGGAATTACTTCCAATGTTATTAAAAAAAGGAATGGAGAAATGAGGGTTAAGGAGGGAGAAGGAAGGTTGGCCGACACGTGTCAGGAAAATGGCGAGGTAGTGTCGTAGTGTATGGGAGTGCACCACTGATAACTGTGGGCGCGCTTATCCAAGAGAATCAAACGGAAACACGTACACGGTGGCGCACGTGTTTGCAATTTATTTAAATTAAATAATGGTTAACTCCCCAAAACTCCAATAAAGCAAATAAAGTACTAGCATATCACCAAAACGAGTTTAGATCAACTGGTAATATGTTAAATGTAAATGATATTCGAACTTAATCTCATGTTTAAACTTAATGTAATTTAAACTAGTTGATTATTAGTAAGTATGGATAAAATTGGGGTAAAAAAATACTCCCTCCGTTCCTAAACATAAGATCACTTTAGGGAGGAGAGTTTGTTCCTAAATATAAGATCACTTTTTAATTTGACTCAAGTTTTCCCCAAATTACCCTTATACGCCCTTACCCAAAAAAATAGCTGTTTGAAGAAGATGAGGGGATATTTTTAAAACATAAGTGAGATGTATTTTGGAAATTTCACGTAATCCTAAATCATTGGAATGTTTTTATTAATCTCTCCAAATTTACTAAAGTGATCTTATATTTAGGAGTAATATAAAATGGAATGAATAAATAAGTATTAGGGGAGGGTTAATATGTGATTAAAATAAATAAGGGAACAAAAGTTTGGTGATTACGAAAAGATAGAGGAAGAGATTGAGATCGCAAAATGCACGCACATCAGCACATGCGGCGCACCTTTCCCTCCACTTTCGGCCTCACTACACGACGTCGTCTTTAATTTCCTCTCTTCCTCCCTTTTATTCCTCATGATCCCCCCATTTATACGTAAGTACCCCTTCTAACATTGGCCAAAAAAAAAAAGTACCCCTTCTAACAATATCCATAAGGGCATTATTGTCATTGAACAAATTCATTTAAATTTTTAACTTTTATGTATATGGATCCAAATGAGTACCTTCTTTTCTCATAAATATTACCACTCCGTATTACTCTCACTTACTTCTTTTCTCATAAATATTACCACTCCGTATTACTCTCACTTAAGTTGTATTTGTAAGGGGAAAAAATGAGTGTGTTTGGATGGACTTATTTTTCAAAATAAGCTCGCTTATTTTGAATAAGCCAACTTATTTTGGGTGTGTGGCTATTTTTCATGTTTGGTTGGGCTTATTTTTCACCCAACTTATTTGAAATAAGCTAGCTTATTTATAAGCCACACAAGGTAGCTTATTTCTGAAAATAAGCCAGCTTATTTTTCTACATGACATAAAAATAAGCTAGCTTAAAAATAAGCCCCTTTTAAACAAAAAGTCATCCAAACATGTTTATAAGTTAAATAGGAAAATAAACCACTTTTTTCAAAGTTCATCCAAACATAAAAATAAGTCAACTTAGAGCTTATTTTCCAACTTACTTAAAAATAAGTCATCTTAAATATAAGTCATCTTTCCACAAGCCGAACCAAACACACCCATATTTCATTACCCTTAGCTTATTATCAATTGCTTGTTCGGATACCTCATACTATCATCTAGATTATACATTGATTATCAATTAATATAAACAAATTGTAAACACTACATTTAACACAAATTATACTACTAACAAAATTTCATATTAAAAACCGGAGTTAACTAGCATTTTTATCATGTATGAATTGAAAGTCATTATTTTAATATGAATATATGATAGTGTGTAGTCTTCTTTATTTATTTATCATTGTGAAGAGTGGAGACTATTATATTTGAAAATTTTATACACCAGAAAGTTATTCAATACCACATGACAAGCATAGCATAATACTATAGTGCTACCATCATTTTAAAAAAAAATCGTTATGTTCAATATTAGTTATGCCTCACTATTATTTTCCCTCCAACATAGTTACATACCAATGTGTGGTGGAGCAGTGCAATTAAGGCATGCCGCCTTCATAAATAATGCACCATAGGGAAAAATAAGTACTTTGGACAATTTCAATCACCTAATTAAACCGATTAAACTGATTTTAACTACCCCTTCTTAAAATATATAGCATTTTTTAAAAAATGATATGACTTATTTTTCAAAGATTTAAATAGTCGTTGAAAGTTCAAAGATATATATAGTATTGTGAAATCACAACTTATTATATATAACGAAAGTAAGAATATAGCAGTATTAATGTAGGGAAAAATGGTGGGATGGCTAGAGTTGGAGAAAATTCAAAATAAAACAAAAGAGGATTATGATGAATTTTGATAAATATTGACTTTGGTAAGGAAGTTGAGAGAGAATATAGAAAATGTGGGTGTGAAAATAGAAAGGAAGGTGGGGACCAATGACAGGACCAGAGAGCTGATTCCAACGAATGCTAGTTGTCCATCACAGCTCATCCCCTTTTGTTTTCTCATTCCTTTCTCACCCCAAAATTCTCTCTCTCTGATAATGAGGAAACTCAAATTAAAAATCATGACCACTATTAAATAATCTCTCCCTATTTTCCTCAAATTCAATCCTAATGTTCACTTCTGTCTAGTCAATCAAATTCAACTTGTACTCAGAAATCATAGTTATATCATCTATTACAGATAAAATTGATCTAATTTTTAAATTTTACAATAACATTAACTCTACCTTCTTTTTATATTTAAAACTATCTAAAGATAATAATGGAAATTAAACATTTATTATATTGACCTTTTATGTTATTTTTTATAATGTGCAGTTAGACTATTTTTACTAATCACTAGTATTTTAATTTACTCTTTGTTGATACACCATGAGAGTTATGACTTATGATAATATATGAATTTTGTACAACTTGAACTACAAATATTATAGTATTTGTTTAGGGGATAAGTTGAAAAGGGAGGAAAAAGTGAGAAACTGGCATATACGACCATTTTTGGCCAATATGCACAGACGAATAGACGATCATTCAGCCCACGGAATTGAATTCAAAATTTGTTGCCCATAGACCTTTACAAATAAATCAGCCGCTGCTTCATACATATCCTATTTTGTCCATCCCTCTCAGATCTTCAAAATTAATTAAAAGATATCAATAAAATTAGGATTAATCTTGTGGACCTTCCACTCATATATGAGAACAATATCATTACCTCTAGGATTAATAATAAATAATAGTGCTATTAAGCACACATATACTTGTGTTTAAGATAATTTTTTATTATTTTTTTAAAAAAATAATATTGGAAGGAGGAGAAAAATGCCGACCAGAGTGCCACTTTTGGGAGATAAGAAGGAACACAGAGAGAAGAGAACAAAGGGATGACAGAAAGAGACTGATTACAAATTGAAAGCAAAAAAGCCTTCAGCCTACTAATCAAGATTTTGGTTCTTCATTTGCTCAAATCGTGACACATGCAAGCATAATTAAAAGCTTGATGTGATTATTTTCCCCATTTTGTTCTTTTTCCCTTTTCCTTTAAAATTCAACGCCAATCCCGAGAGCATTTCCTCGCACCCACACAATACTCTATGTTATTCCCAATTAATTCATTTCAATTAAATTTATTATAATTTAAAGATTTTGAAGAAGAAAAAAATATAATGGGTCATATTTAAGCATTGAATATAAAGAAAAAATACTAAACAAACAATAATTATTCATTAAGTAACTTACTGTGAAAAAAATATTCTATAGAAATGACTTAAAATTGTAAGCTGGGGATGGTACTGCATATAGATTTATTTAATTAAGCACATTATAACACACACACACTAACCCAAATTACAATAAAGAAAAGAAAGGAAGAAAGAAAAGTTTGAAATGATTATGTATAGGAGAATCTACATACAGTGGTACGCTAGAAAATTGTGCTCCATTAATTTGCTTCATTTGCCGACCTGTCTTAATCTTTGACACTGTTCATTCCCTTCCCCCACACACACCCTAATTAAATTCCAGATATTATTATTTAATACCCTCATTAAGCACGGTTATTTGACCCTAATTTACTCGATTTGAGGTTACTAATTAGTGCAATCATCCTCGTTACAAGGACACAAGACCAAAAAAAGCAAAAAACACAAGATGGAAAATTTTGACAAGACAGTAAAATCAAAGAGAACGAGTGGGGGCAAAAAGGCCACATGCCAAAAACACAAAAAAGAAAAGATTTGGAAACAGCAAATTGCAGCTAAATCCGCCTTTTTGACTTAAGCGTTTTTCGTTTGATTAAACCGTGTTTGGTAGTAGTAACAGTAACAATAACAATAATAATAATAAACAACAAAAGAAAACAATCCAACTTTTAATGATCATAATTCCTTTTGATCGTAACCGAAAGAAAACAGCTGCTATTACTCCTACTACGTTTGCTCCAAAATTGACCAGTCAAAAGTCACATCCCATCCCATGGCGTTACTTACCACTTATTATTATTAATATCAACCTAAGCACCAGGTTAATTAAACTGCCCACGTAAAAAAACTCAAACCTTTTCCACAACCGAAAGGCGAGCCAGACAAGACTTTGGGTCGTGGTTTAACCCAATCAGATCGCTCAGACCGATGGTCATATCGACATTCAAACAGAGCACCATTGAGTCGAAATATGAAGTTTTAACACTTAGACCAATTTGACCATTTGATTCGATTTTTACAACACTACTTACCAATGAAAACTTGTCATTTGACCAATAAAGATTGATCTAGTTGGTAAAAAGGTTTGACTAATAACTATGTGGTTGTAAGTTCAAATCTCACTGATTGAGAACTTTGATAGTGGGTGATATGTAAGTAGCTCTCTGTAAGCGTTCTTTGAGCCCGGAGGCCTGCCTTAACCCTGTTGAACTCTCGGGGCCTAACTCACCTAAATTTTTTGTTGAATAAAAAAAAGAACTGGCCATTGCAATCACACCCAAAACCGAATCATCACTCTTAATCACTCTTAATAGACCATCCAAGGATTAAGAATAAAAATCCGACGGCTGAAAATCACTTTCTCTCTCCTCCTTTTTAATGATCCGAGTCAGCGAACCGGAGAGAGAGCAAGACCATGTTTCTCCTAAGTTGCCACGTGGCAGAGAAACGATTACCTGCTACCGGCTACATAACGGAGACTGGCACGGCGAACCTTGAGGTGGGGCCCACAAACCACCGCCTCCGTCAGTTAAAAAGAAAAGAAAAAAAAAATAAATATTAATTTCATAGCAAACAAAAGAAATTAAGGAAAATGTTAAATTATAAATTATAAATTAGGCTGATATGATTTAAGAGAGATAAGGCCATGCTTAGAGGGGTCCTCTCTATTCAGACATTTTCCTCCAAACCTCCATTTTGATTTCCTCACTCAATTTCTAGAGAGAGAATCAAACAGATTTCAATTCAATTTCTGGGTATAACTATATATATATATATATATTTATATATATACATGTAGTCATATTATTATATATATAGAGAGGGAGATTTCAAGATTGAAGATTGTTGTTTGTTGAATTTGAAATTTGCTGATCGGGGTTTCTTAGATTTGGATATTCAATCTGTAAGTTTGTTTGCATTCTTGAATTTCTGGGTTTGAGATTTTGTTATGTGGGTTGTGAATAATTGGGTTAAAGGGAGGATTTTTTTGTGAGATCTAGTTAAATTTTTGGTTTTTGGTTGGTTTGGATGTGATATGATTAGTGGGGTGGATTTGAAATTTGGTTGTTTGATTTATACATTGGGATATTGGAGTTGTTTTAGTTTCTTGTGATAGTTGATTTTGTTGTTTTGAGTGTATTGATGTTGTGGATAGTTTAATTGAAGTTAGAATTGTTTGTGGTGTTTTGCTTTCTGGGATTATCAAAATTTGGTTTTTTGCTTTTGGCATTTTCCTTTGTGACTGTGTGATTTTGCTGAATGGATTCTGATCTGAAATCGTGTTTTTGTTTCGCATCTGTTTTGGCTGTTGAGCTTTTTAGTTTAATGTTGTGTGCTGATTTTCTGATTTGGGAAGAAGGGGATTGAAAGAAAAATTAACTCTTGAATTAAATTTCATTGATTTTGTTTGAATAGGTCTGCTATTGCTCCTCTTTCTGCTGTTGAATCTGTTTCTTTACAATTAAGACAGGAGGAGGTGGATTGGGTTTCAGAAAACTTGTTGCCGCTTCTTGTTCTTGTGATATAGACATGTTGGAAGGTCGTTCCTGTGTATTTCCAAGGTTGTTTTCTAGCACTTGCCCTGCAGAGAACAACTGGTCTTTCATGAAATATCTGCCGGATTTCGACATTAAAAATGGCAAGCGCCGGTTTGATGGCGAGGATGGTCTACTCCGGTCTAACAAGCTTAGCAAGATATTGGACCATAGAGTTGAACAGCAATCTTTTCTGGATAAAGATTCATTGGAGGACTCTTCTTCTGTCCTTTCCCCAATGGATGAGGACGGATCCAGCATCCTTGAGGGGGAAAACTATTGTGAGCCATTCAATGATTTCAGAAATGTTGAAATGGATGGAGCTGGGTTTGACAAACCTTCTGATGAACGAGAGCAGCATCGTGCTGGTGATTCATCAGATTCTGTTGATTCTCAGTCTTACAATCAGCAGCAGGCTGGGGATTCTTCGGATTCAGATGACCAGAAGTTGGAGGAGGGGGAGCAGCAGCGTCGCGGTTCGGATTCATTGGATTCTGGTAACCAGCAATCTGATGACGAGCAACAGCAGCAAGCCGGGGATTCATCTGCTTCTGGTTCTCTTTTCCCACGGATGAATCGGGACAGTTCGGTTACCTGTCTTAGCCGATGTTCACGGTCTGATTATGGTTCTCTTGCCCAACTCAATAAGAGCTTTTGGAATCTAATCAGAAGTGGTGAACTCTATACTTGGAGAAGATTGCATGGCATCATTGAGCACTGGGTTTATTTTTCATGCGAGCTCCTTGAATGGGAAGCTTATGATCCAATTCGCCAGCGGTGGATGCATTTACCTAGGATGGCTTCTAATGAATGCTTCATGTGTTCTGATAAGGAGTCCTTGGCCGTAGGCACAGAACTTCTTGTATTTGGGAAGGAACTCACATCCCATGTCATCTACCGATACAGTCTTTTGACGAACTCTTGGACATCTGGAATGAGAATGAATGCTCCTAGATGCCTGTTTGGATCTGCCAGCCTTGGAGAGATCGCGATTTTGGCTGGTGGTTGTGACTCAGATGGGCGTATTCTCAGCTCAGCTGAGCTCTACAATTCTGAGTCTCAGACTTGGGAGGTTCTCCCTAGCATGAACAAGCCCAGGAAAATGTGCTCTGGGGTGTTCATGGATGGGAAATTCTATGTAATTGGCGGTATTGGAGGGCCAGAATCAAAGCTTCTTACGTGCGGTGAGGAGTACAATTTACAGACAAGAACATGGACAGAAATTCCTAGCATGTCCCCTGGACGTAGTGCTAGGGCCGGAGAAATGCCTGCTACTGCTGAGGCTCCACCTCTAGTTGCTGTTGTAAATGATGAATTGTATGCTGCTGATTATGCTGACATGGAAGTCAAGAAATATAACAAGGAAAATAAACAGTGGTCTGTTATTGGGAGACTGCCTGAACGGGCAGTGTCTGTGAATGGTTGGGGTCTTGCTTTCAGGGCCTGTGGCAATCGCCTTATTGTCATCGGTGGGCCTAGGACACACGGTGAGGGTTATATTGAACTCAACGCGTGGGTTCCCAGCGAAGGACCTCCACAATGGCACCTGCTTGCCAGAAAGCGTTCTGGTAACTTTGTTTATAATTGTGCTGTCATGGGATGTTGAAGGATTGTATTGTCAGGGGCCACACACTATGATGCTTCAAAATCCAGTGAGATGCACAAACATTCATTCAACCATTGACACAGGATGTTATTGCTAAATTCTAATTGGTACCTTCCCCGTTCTTTCTAAGTATTTCCTTGAAAAGGTGGGGCAGGATAGGGGAAGAGATTCAGATTTTGCTCAAGATTGGCTGATAAGTTTTACTTTAGGAGGTCTTGGGTCTTTTTTACTTTTAGCTTTGAAATTTCAATTTATATTTTCTTTCTCCCCATTGAAATTGTATCTCCCCCCATTTTCCGTTGACATGAAATTTTCAAAGTTGGTTTCATGCAGCTCAGAATAGGTTAAATAATTGAAATTCCAACACAATTGTAGGTTGTTAGTAGCGTTTGCCCAAGCCCTTTCAAGAACATACAACTAGACATTTGATTTGAAGATCATACATTTTCTTAGATTGAAATGACAAAATAATTTCTGTGATTTGTTTTATTAATTTTTGTATTATGTATCAATTTAAATTTGCTATTTGAATTCAAGAACTGTGTATCTTTTTAGCTTTCTCTAGTGTGGAAAACAGTATATGACCAATCAATATCAAAATCATATTCTCAATGGTTCACTTATTGATTTTGGTATAAGAGTTAAGACAGCACAGATGCACTAACTATGATAGCAGATTTGCATCCTTAAATATATATTCCCCACATCTGTTGAACAGTAATTTTCGAAAATAATTGGCATCAGGTGTTGGGACTTGTGAGGAAGAATACAGTTGTTAAATGAGCATTGATGGAAAGTTGTGCTGTATCATTTCCCCTAAATCACTGGTTATTGAATGTTCTGAAACTAAAAAACTTGTTGTCTATGCTTGGATACCGCTATTATAGTCTCTCTTTGTACGTGTAAATATTGATATCTATTGAATTATGCTTTTATGAGTTTATCTGATTAGTTTTAATCTTATTTACATGTTTATCTTGAATCTTTCAATTATAAGAATGTGGTAATGGTCCAGATTCCATCTGGCACTGCAGAGATGCTTTAATTATTCTGTTTGGTGGTTGCATCACCATTATTAGTCATCCAATTCATATTGATAGCCAGAGTCCATATAATATCACTTGTATTAAATCTACCAAGAGAAAGAAGTAAATCTCCGAGAAGAAGGTTAATATGATTTTTATATCTCAATTTTTCTCTGTTGAAAATTATGGTGCCTTATTTCTGCCTTCTAAAAATTATGATTTTCGATTTGTCAAATAAATGAGACTGGTAGAATAATGGTAGAACAACTGTGAACCTTGTTATAGGTGTCTTAGAGAGCTATCAGATGTCAATCTAGCAAAGCAAGTTTTAATATGCTATATAGTATGAATGCTAAATACTTGTGACAGTCAAATTATTTGGTTTATGATGTGAAAAATGGGTCCCATTATTTTATCTCTGTAAAGTCATGTGTTGATATCTTTTACTTATAGGTTTCTGACATTGATAGGAGTGTTGAAAGAGAAGTGTAGTACAACTTGTATGATATGGATCTGTACTAGTTCTTAGGTTTCTTGTAATATTATGATTTCATTCTTGCTGTTACTTTCTCTGATTGTGCTTTTTATACAATAATCGTTTTAGCTTTTCTTTTATTGATATCACTTAAACAAATTGTGCTCTGCTCTGTCTTCTTTATGTTTGCTTGGTTATGTTGCATCAACATTTACTTGCATCATGCCTCTCTCCTTATTTTTGCCTCTTTCATCTGAAGATTTTTATTTTGACCCACAAATTCATCCAAAATTTGAATTAACTCTCTTCATACTATCTCCGTTGTTGTGAATTTGCAAAGCCCCCTTTAATTCTAATATTGCATAGTCCTTCTTTCACTGGTAGATCAAGATTGTTGAAGCAATGAACTAAGACCAGGAATGGTTCATGGCATTGTGTTGATAAATCTAACCAGTACAAAAGCTAGGGAACTCTTTTTCCCTTAGCAAAATTACCCATAGGCTACAAGTAAGAAAAATAGATACAAACATGTCTCACGGAATTAAATACAATTTTGACTTGTATCTGACACAATTTGACTTCGAAAGACAAATGTTTGATTTTTGTTTTTATATAATACGTAAAAAATTCTCCCGTGCGTTGCACGGGGAAATTAACATATTGAATTCATCAAATTGGTGACATTGCAAGAATTTATACACTGTACAAATAATAAACTAATCAAAAAAATTAAGTGACAACTCTTTAGTATCATGTACAAATAATAAACTAATCAAAAAAATTAAGTGACAATTCTTTAGTATCATGCACAACATTAGTGAGATGTTATATCCCTGTTTCCCGCGCTTCGCGCGGTCAATTGATATTTATTAATAATCTAACAACATAGCATTAGGGAGATAGAGTAGTATGAGAAAAATTATTAATAATCTAATTAACCAACATTTCGGTTTTCATACAAAAATGTCACTGTAATTCACATACGGATTAAATTTGGGTGGATCCTAAAAGGTAGGAAAGGAACATATATCAAAGGCCATTTAGTTTCCACCAGTCCGATATCATGACATACAACCAAAAGCTATATGTAACTAAGAGGATCATCAAAAAAACTCTTTTTATTGTAGCAATTGGTTATGGATGTTAATTTGAAAAAAAAAACAATAAAAAAATCATCAATATATATAAAGTCATGTTATCTATGAAGCAAAATCATGCCAACAACATACACCAAAGGCCAAGTAAAGAAGATTAATATCCCTGCAACACTTCCTTTATATCTATAACATTCTTTATGTCTATACTAATTCTTAAGATTGCATATACTAAGTCTCTCTTCTCTTTCATTGCAAGTTCTTCTGTTGTCTTCATTACCTGATCCAAAATCATAAGCATATCAGCATGGCATGTCCATAAATGCTAGGAACCTATGCTATGAATGCCATTTTAAATAAATGTGACATAATCTTGTGTTAGTTAAAATAATTGTAGGTAGAGAGTATGACTTTTGAAAAAGAAAAAGGATTAAAATATTTTACATGTGACTTAGTGCTTTTCTAACTAAGAAATAAGATCCCAAACACCAATTGAGCATAGAAATAACCTGCCAAGTCTATGAGATTCAACTTCCCGCATACATATTCTCTGGTGCCATCATTGACAGATATATCACAAGCACTACATGACTTCTACTTGAGATATCATTGAGGCCTGTGTGAGCAACTTTCCTTCTCTGCACAGCAGTAGAAAATGTCTCCATAAATTCTGACTTATATGTATAGGAACCCGAGAGAGTCCCCTAAGGTGAACTTGTCCATCTTTGTCATCCATCACTGAAATCTCCTTTGCTTTGACCTCCAAGAGATCATAACACCTATCCATATAAACCTCATAATATGATATCTGGGCTGTACCACCAGTGCTTTGGCATGTGGACAGAATCGTGGACATTGCTAGGGGCATTAAGCCAGGCTATTCTTCAGTACCCTGCATTATTTTTCATAAAACAAAGGACATGAATTCAGACCCCTTCTCACCTCTATAATTTAATTGTTCATCTCACTATATCAAAAGGAAGGACAAGATCAAGAAAATAGGAACATAATATTTAGGGCTTATCTGGACATTAAACTGTCACTAATCAAAAAGGGTGTGAGGAAATTGTGAAATTTTTAATATTAACCTATTGACCTTGATCTTTAATAGATGACAAGAAAAGATAGAAGAAAAAGGTGTCCTGCTCTCATACAAATCCTGGTCATGCACACTGCAAATTTAATGACTTCCAAGTAACAACTCAAACTTAAGAATTAATATATGCAATCCTGGAAAAAAATATCTTTAGGCACGTATCAATTAATGAAATAAAATCTTCAATGACTGTCTATCACTAAGATGTAATAATAATAATTTCCACTTGAACTGGAAGAGATTGATAATACATGAAAAAGAAAAACGACACTAATTATGAACAAATCATATCAATCAAATATAAATAGGAAGAAAAGACATCATTACCAAGTAGAAAAGCCGTGCCTTTTTTGAAGGGATGTTGATTAATAGGTTTAGCATCGTCCGTATTCTCCACACCACAAATATCACAATCTTTCTCCTCCAGCAATACCAAACATGGACCAAAAATCAAACCTTTTAGCTATTCAAGATTTCAAATGACACAACACAGAAGCATGCATGCATAAAAAGAGAAAAGGTAGAAACCTTTAAAATAAAAATAATTACCATTAAATTTGAGGCAAATCACATTAAGGTAGTGACATAAACAACCTCCCCCACCTGTGAAATATCTGCGTAACCATTGACCAGGTACAACATCTTCGTCCAAGCAAATAAGTGAAAAGTATTTCTGTTATAAGCATTTATTTAAGATTTATTACTCTAGGAACTTGAACTAATAAAATGAGGCAATGTAGTGGATGAAGGAAAATAAGAAAATCTAGAGTGTAGGTAAGCATTAGTTAAAACAGCAAACCAAGAGAAACATTGATTTATTACAACAGAAAGCATATGTGCACTGTATGATGCTTAAGTAATATGCCTAGACCATAGACATGAGGCCAAGTAATGACAAACAAAAAACACAGCTTACAAAGTGGTTATCATATATTTCTAGACTAAGAGGAAAGTCTTACTCCAACTGGTATGGCTTACATCTGAAAAGGAACTTGATCTAAGAAAGGGATAATGGTAGTGAATTTGTATTTTTATATAGATTCATGAACCCTAGCATTCTCAATGGAATTTTTAAGTTTGATGTCAAGTTGCTTAAGGTTAAACAGAGCAGTGCCAAATGAAAAAGAAATGAGTTGTCAATTTCCTCTATTTGATATTTGTGTAGATCAGCTAACTGACATTAATAGAAAGATTGAGTAACAAAGTATTTGACACAAAATTAATGAGAAAAAATAACATGCTGAAATGACTGTACAATAAAAAACAAAGGTATCCTCAGTATTTGACCCAATAGTGAGCTATTAGAAGATCTGAAGCATAAAATGAAAGAGAATTAATAATGAGAATGTCATGACAACTCATAATAACATAGATTTGCAAAATAATGCATCAAAATGGAGATGCTGAGAAATGACATGTCTTTTGAATAATTTAAGCATTCAACTAATAACAACGCAAGTATCAACACACCTGGGGAATTACTAACATTCACTATTCAGCAATGAATTTCAGAATATAAATTTAACATAGATTCACCTTGGATGAACAAAAGAAAAATTTAATTTTCACTGATATCCTTACATTTAACGACGCTTTCCAACTGATAACAACAGAAAGGGAAAATATGACACATGGGAAATGAAACAAAAACAAAGGGCCCTAATATAAACTACCGCAGATCTCAAGAAGATGCTGAGATAGAACAAAAGGAAGATCATGTTCTATATGAACATAAAAACTGACACCAAAAAATGTAAGCAGTAGATCAACCGGAAGACCATGTCTACAGCTCAAGCTTTGATGATTATAAGTTTTATGAGAATAAGTGTGAAAATAAGCATGTCTAGGCACAATCAAGGTTAACACATGAAGAAAGAAAAATAAGCACTGAAAGTTTGAGCCTTGTCTCATACTACCTCCGGTTCCTAATGTAAGAGCCCAAAATTTGAATGGTTTTGGTCCCTAATGTAAGAGCTCACCCCACATTCTCTCCTCATTTAATGCATTTTTTCCTACTTTACCCCTAACTCTCTTTCATATTTATTAATGTTTATGTATTTCTCTCTCTTAAAAGTATCATAATAAATATGGGCAATTTTGGAAAAGAAGCATTAACTCCAGACATCCAACTAACATTTACATGTTTTCTTAAGAAGCGTTTTTTTGGCGGCTAGCTCTTACATTAAGGACCAGAGGGAGTACTAATTAACATCGGAGTGAAGTAAATATTTTTGGCACAATATCTATAATACCTCCATCATAGTTCCAATACCAAAATCTTGTCATCCACTTGAGCATTTCAGCCCACATGTGCATAGCATTCTCTCCATCAATACTTCTTGCTTTCAGGAATCTATCTAAACAAAAATTTGACGAAATACAGCTCTAAGACATATAATAAAAAGAATTCTGACACTACCATATGGACCAAATAGACTACAGCAACCCAAATCTGAAATTACAATGTCCACACAGATACTTAATCATCTTGAGTAATCATTTTTTAGTAAGCTCATATTAAGTCTGAACATGAAAGATTTATTAATCTTCTTTTGGTTTCAACAACAACTCTAATGGTTGGCCAATAAATAGAAAGCAAGCTAACTAAAAAATATGAGCTTAGAAATAAAGTAGAGTTTGTGTAAGGAATGGAGAGCATGCACGCAACTGGCTTCTAGGAGAAGCTTTGGGCAAGATCTTGGACATTGTACAGAAAAAGTTTTGGCTTCCTGAAGAAGCTATACAAGAGGACCCATGCTTCACTCCAGTCTTCACACTTCCCAAGTGATGAAGAGACCAAAACACAGGACAATGGGACCCACGTTGCAAAGCTAAACACGCTAGCAATTTCTTCTATGCCACATTTACAAGTTGGAGATATGTGGAGGGAGTTGACATGTGTTCCCTCACATGTTTATGTGGATGAAAATAATAGGACCCACCTTAAGAAAGATCTCTTAATGTAAGTATATCAGGAATTAAAATAATGTGACGTGGCTTAAAATCTGGTCCATCTGCTGACTTGGAATGCCATGTCTTATGAACAGTGTTTTAAACCAAAGCAAATCACCATTTTCCCTTTTATGTTTTATTGATACCCAATTCTAAATGTAAAGTCTAGTTAGTATCCTTTCTGGCCAAAAAAATCTATTTAGTTTCCAAAAAATGTAAAACCTATTTTAAGAGTCAATTTTGGCCTTCAGTATAATTTTTTAAATAAAATTCTTCTAAACTAATTTGCCTAACTTACAAGCTAATATATAATTTAATGGTATGTAAAAGGATTTCAGAGAGATTATATTGTGTATTATAATTAATTAATTAATTAAGTAATTAATTAATTTGACTTATTTAATCTCTCCAAATTAAATAAATCTGACTCATGCTAAGAGCCAGTTTGTTAGTGTAAAATTTGAGTAGATAAAATTGAAATTGCACTTATAATTCATGATCATTTAACCGATGTTTAAGTGATTAGTAGTTGCCGGCCAAATGAATTGCATCTTAAGTTATTGTGTTCACAAGTCTTTGGTATAGCCGAAGACTTAGCTTGGTCGACTACAACACGTTTTTCCCAATTGAAAAAAGACTTGGCCTGGTCTTTGGGATGCTCTAATTAGATACCATTGCTTAGCTTCATTGTGCAATGATTTCTGTGTTTGTAGCTTTCTCAGATTTCATTCTTGGACCTGGAAAATTTTAGACCATATTTGTTTTGGAGAAACTGTTGGACTTTTGAGAGGCCCAAATTGGTGGAGACATTTTGGAACCATGTTAGAAATTTGAATATTTATATAAAGATAATCTATAGAGCTTCCCAAACTCTGAAATATATGCAAATAAATCTTGCAATTAATTTGCGTGGTATACTTCACTAAAAGGAATAAAATGAAACAGGAATTCATCTGCATAATAAAGGATGATTGATTAGGAAAGAGCTGCTAAGAGGGATGACTCGCCCTTAGCCCTTGTCTAATTTGTTTAGATAAATATTTATATGTGATTCCAAATTTGTGGTGCCTATAGAAAACAATCTGAAAGGATATTTGGATTATAAGTATTTTCTTTCACGAGCGAAACAAAAAAAATCAGCGTGGAAGTAGTTCAAAATTTAAAAGTTAAGGAGGGTGTGTATATAAGTATATATAAAAAGTGTAAAGAAGTTTAAACGTGAAGGAAGCTATTTGCAATTGATGTAGAATTAATTTGGACTGTTTTGTAATTTAGCCCAATAAAGTTTGTTAATAACTAAAATAGTGTGTGATGAATTTATCCTACAACTTTGTCGTGACTCAAAAACAAAGAAAAGCATAAAAATCACGTCAATTCATACTCATCATCACCATCACGGATGCAAGTTTGTTTATTTGACAGAGGTCCACTATTTACTTTATATTTGTCAGCACTGCACTTGATCTATTCAGCACAACCTTGTTTTCTTTCATTCACATTGGGCATTTTTAGTTAAATATTTGAATAACCTATCCATTTTAATCCCTTCTCTTTTTCTCTTTTCAATCTCATATCTCTTTCACTCTCTCTTGAGACAAAGGACAGGTACCAAACTCTGGCAATTCCGTTATAGGATGAATACGTGGTTTCCACTACTACCATGTCGTCTCTCAAACTAAGCTTAGCCATGTGAGCCTTACACTTTATACCTTTTCTTTAGGTTAGAACCAATTAGATGTATGTCTTTGAAACCCAATTAAGGATGAGGTCCAATTAGCTATAATCACTATGCCAAAAGTTATTATTGTTAGCTTAGAAGTTGTTATTTACAATGTATTAAACCTTATTTTAATTATATTTTTTCTAAGAGATCTCTAATTAATTCTCTTTTTTTATAGATAATATATAAACTGCAGTTTGATGCGCAAGACTCCACAGGGCCTTATCCCGCAACGCCAAGATTATTTGTGTGAAGTAGTATATGAACATGCAATCCCCATGCCACATGACAACAACTTTTAATATTGTTTTAATGCCCACCCTTTCCTGCACGGAAAACAGTGCAAAATTCTTGTTTGAAAATCTTAATGGCTAGAAGGTACTCACGTGTTTTTAATTACATATAAGATACTAGTACTTTAACAAGATTTTGTATTTGAAAACTATAATATTCACTTTAGTTCTAATTATAAGAGTCAAACGACTCTTTTTGTGGAGATTAAGAGACCATAATAAATTTAAATAAATGTTATATCTAATTAGATTTTATATTATTTTATAAGTATAATAAATTAATTTTGAGAAAAAAAGAAAATTTAAAACAATTTAAAGTGTGTAATTAGGACAAGAGGGAACACTATTATTCAAGTAATTAAGTTCATTTTAGTCGATAAAATTTTTTTAGAAGGGGACTTCTTCAACTAAATTTTCCCAACATATAATTCTGTCTAGTACCCTTTCCCAGGTGCCAAACAAGATTTGGGTTAATATCTAGAGAGAATCTTGAGGTTGGTCAATAATTGTGGAGGAGTTTGGGATGGCATCAAATCAAAGAGGTACAGCTTGAGGTAGAGGAGAAGCCATCATGGTGGAAAGGGGAACAAAACAATATCCCCTAGTTTAGTGCACAGAGGAGATGGCACATAAACACCAGCAGTATAAAGTGCACTAGTTGGCTAGATTAAAGTTCTTATAGTGATGTGTGGTGCTGTTCAGTTTTGGACTCATTATCATCTCATCTCTGCATATTTATATGCCTCTTTCAATGGCTCTGATTTCATGTCCTCCCACCACTTTCTTGTCTCCTTTTCAACCATCATCTCTCCAACTCCAACCCCAGACTTCTGATAAATATCAAACAAGTGTGTACTATACGATATATATTGTACGTAGTTACAACAGATCTATATATGTTGGTTCAGTTAGTTACAACAGAGGATGAAATTTTTATCTTTTGGGCTGGTCTCAGTTACTGACACAGAATAAGACACTTTATAAGTAGAACTTTTAGATTTTGGTACAAAGAAGCTTGACCAGGATATCTGTTGATAACTTGATTGTAATGGTATTTTTATTATCAAATTAATTGACTCAATAATGCTTGAGAGAATTTAGAGTTGAGTTCAAATAATAAGAAAGGAATATTATACTATATGTTTTGGGGATTTTTGTCACATAATGGCACCAATTAAGCAATAAATAAAACAAGCTCGAACAGATCAGACTACAATGAGAATAACTTCAACAAAAGCTAATTTATCAAATTACCTTATGTATTTGCAAATATAATTACAGATATTTAGTGCTTGAATTCAGTTTACAGACAAAGTAAATTGTGATAATCTATGTTACAATGTGATAACCAGTTTCTGTTAATAACCCGCTTTTTTTAGTGGTTCAGCTTTATCTCATCTACCTCATAATGGTTGCTCCTCCACCTTCAAGAAGATCTGATCTCACACTCTCACTTCAATTTTACCCCTTTCCACTTGAAGTAATGAGATGCGAATTGGCTTCAAATATCAATTTTTTATCCACCGAGGAAATTAGTCCACCACTCCTAGCACATGAGAGAGTTGAGCTTAGTTGATTAAGATAGCACGAGCGATGATATTTTATATGCTTGGGTGTTGTCACATAAACACTTTATAAGGAGAACTTTTGATGCACTAAGCCATTAGTTTAATGAAAGCTTGAACACATTCGGATGATAATAACTTTAGATTGTGATATTGTTTTCTCTCCCCGGAAAATAGGTAGGTATAACAGGATTAGTATTACTCCCTCCGGTCCTAAATATAAGACCTAATTGACTTTTTCTGGAAAATCCTTAAAAAAGCAAAATAAGTTAATTATAAATTGATTTACCTAATTTTTTCCCTTAAACTAGTTTATTTTACCTCTAAACTAATGGATAATCTAAAAATCTATCAAATATGTCATCATTTAATAACCTACTCCCTCCGGTCCTAAATATAAGACCTAATTGACTTTTTTGAAAAATCCTAAAAAAAGGCAAAATAAGTTAATTATAAATTGATTTACCTAATTTTTTCCCTCAAACTAGTTTATTTTACTTATAAACTAATGGATAATCTAAAAATATATTGAATGTGTCATGATTTAATAGACTAATTTGCAACCTTAAGCTCTCCAAAAAAAAGTTATCTAGGTCTTATATTTAGGACCGAAGGTAGTATTTTGCAACCTTAATCTCTCAAAAAAAAAGTCAATTAGGTCCTATATTTAGGACCGGAGGTAGCATTATTTATAAACACAGATGACATGGCAAAAGTGAATGTTTTAAAAATGAAAATGAGAGCTTTACGGTTTAGAATACACACACACTATATGAACGAACGATTGTCCTTTTAAAAGAGAAATTTCGCCACCATATCTCATATGTAAATATATTTTCAATGCCATTTTTTGTGAAGTTACATTGTCTTTTCATTTGATTGTCAGAAATTATAATCATTTTCTTATATATATACACACATAAAATTTGAAACTACCGTCCTACATATGGGATGGGAGGGAATATATACTATTTATAATGAATTTAACTCATCGTGCCTAAATAAAAATGACATATTGAAAAAAGAATAGCATTTAAAACAGAATGAATAAATCGAGAAATCATGGAAAACTTTCACTAAATTAGAATATACTCCCTCTTTTGTAATACTGTACTGTGGTTGGTTGCTTTTGTAACTAAAATTTTCCGTCCCATTCTTTTCTTAGTGTTTACCTCATCATCATCGATCTGAGTACTTTCTTACATTTTTTTTTATAATTTTATTTCACGTCAAGCTTGGCCTCAACACAAATAATAACAACCACTTCACAATATTTCAATACTAAATATATTAGCCTTTCACCAAATCTAGACTTATTTTTAGGTATGGGTTGTCTTATGAAGCATATTAACATATGAACACTCAAACAATTTTTAATTGGGGCGACTTTCTTTTTTGGTTGGTTTTGGTAGTGGGAAAAGATATGATAAGATATGATTTTGGGAAAAGGATTAATATTTTGGAGAGAAAAAGAAAAGAAAATAGAGTGAATAAAGTGAAGAAACATCAATATTTATCATCAAAGACGAATTGTGATAATGAAAAAAGAAAGTGATGAATGAAAATTGACATGAACGGTGGAGAAACGTCAAGGAAGAACAATTATGTTTGTATGATTGCTTCAACAAAAGAAATCATAGGTGGATTGTGGGCATATGAATCTGGATATCCTTTTTAAATTATTTCTTTTTAGGGCTTATTTGTTGAATTCTCTTCGTAATATGCTTTAAATTAATTATTATTAATTAATTTTATTTTACTGAATCGGAACCCAAATTAATTAAGTAAAGAATCAATATTCCATTAATACTGAGCAACTATATATGTGATTTCCACTTATAATTGTGCTTTGAGTGTGGTCAACTCGATCAACTAATAATATATGTATATAATTTTTGGCGAATTAATATTAATTTATATTTTATGTCTGTCCTTAATTTTGAAGCTCTCAATTATTGCAAAAGATTTGGCCAAAAAAATTATTGCAAAAGAATTGCATATGATGAGTCATAAAAAAGAAGAAGCATATGATGCTGTGGAAGGCCATCAAGAATTTTCTTTTATTTTACTTTCAATGCATTGTCATAAACCAATAATTCAAAGAGTATAACTTGCACTATCTTTCCTCTAAATTTTAATAAATTTGTAGACTACAAAAAAATTGTATAAACTTTTGTGGCCGTCTTAATTTTTTTTAAAAACACTATATTAGGATATTCTATCTATCAGTTCTTTAACAATTGTTTTAGAGATAAATTGATATATTAGGTGTGGTAAAACTAGCTACTGTATAATTCTTCAAAAAATACACAATTTCGCCATCGGCCTTTAAATTAGCAGACTGTCAGTCATTTCAAATACACTCAAAAAAAAATTATATAAAAGTGGTGTTTGATTCTTTATAATTTTTTTCTCGTACAAAATTTACAAAACTTTTATATATAAGGAGCAACTTTTCACGACATCAATTTGTGAGAAATGTTATAGTTTAATTTCCGTCTCAAATTCATATTCTGTAGTCAATAGAGACAAGATGAATTATTGATACCAATTAATTAGTTAGGCAAGTTCGCAGCAGCAAAATGAGGTTATTATCTAATTAATTAGCTAATAATCAAGTTTAGCAATGGAATAACTTTTTGAAGCACTTCTTCTAATGATCCAAATTGATTAATCTGCTTCACTCTTCAAAATAATCAATAATGTAAAACTGGAATGATTTTCGAATCTAATCTCATCTTAATTTAATCCAAGTCTTTCCGTACTATTTATAACACTCATGTAACTTGTACACCATTTGCTAATTAAAGAAAAATAGTTCTAGGTTAGAATGTGCCACTGGTACCAAATTTTGATATTTATAGTTTTACGTGGCATCTTTTCTTTTTCCAACATTTTTGTAGTTAGTATATTTGGAGCAAAAGAAACATAATTAACATTAGCTAGGTCTCATGAGTCAATAATCATCAGCAGAGCAAAATTTGTTATTGTATTAGGCTAGATATTATTATTTACAAATCAAATGTGAGTGACTTCTTCTTGATTATATTTCTTTTATAGAACTTCAATTTGATTCTCCCCAAATTATAATATTTTTCTTTTGTGACCATTATTACAAATATTACAAATCATATTGTTAGATAAAACCATTTTTTAAGCCAATAGTGGAAAATACGAAATAATTTGCTAATCTTAAATCAAGATTCAAACAGTCTTTACTAGTGACAATAATTTTTTTGTTAGATGTATACTCTACCGACAATCCAGACTAATATGGGTAAAAGTTAGGTTCCTTCTAATTAGGTTGATAATATGCATATGAAGTTAAGATTCAAATTCTCAACTACTTTCTTAAATGATGAAAGCCTCTATCAACCAAGCTAAATGGATCTCTCTCCTCTAACAACATTCATTTATTTTTTTCATGAAGGACAGTGAATTCATAATAAAACAAATTAAATTAAAGAGTAGGTAAGGGGACAATAACTAAAAGTAGAAAACCTATACTCCTAATACCTCTAATCTATATTTCATGATATTCTGAAAAAAATTGTCTTTAATTATATTATTAATTTCATGGGATTACAAATTAGACAGAAAAATTATATTTATATATATATATATATATATATATATATATATATATGAGAGAGAGAGAGAGAGATGAAATAAAAAGTAAAAGCCATATATTTAATTATCACAAAAAAATCAACCAAAACTAGCTCTTATTTTTAATACTGAATGAAGTACAAAATATCATGACTAACTGCAATGAATTGTACTGTTGGAAAAAACTTTTGAAAGACTAAATATCCTTCCAAGTGATCATCGTAGTTGTCGCGGATTGGACCTAAGTTTTTTTATTTTGAGAAAGATGCATTGCTTTTCAACACATTTATCTCCACATTTCCTCCTCCAACTGCAATGATCTTAGTGTGACAAATTAATTTGTGTTATTTTTTCATGCCGTGTATGTCACTGTAATGGTTGCAGAGGAGATTATTTTCAGACATATTACTATACCTGCTACAATACCGGAAAATCAGTGAATTAATTATTGACAAAAATGTATTACTAAATTGATTTATCGAAAGAAAATTACTAGTAAGATTAGCGAATAAAACTATATATATTTCTTACTTTTACAAGAAAATCTATAAAAACTATTCTTATTAATAATAATATAATAATAATTTATTTATGCACAAATGAAATAAACTTGCAAGTTTGAAAAAAATTACATTTTAGAAAATCATATAAATTATAAATGGTAGACAAGTGAGCTACCACTGCATTTTAACTTGCTGAATAGAAGCAACAAGGAAGAGATGAACAAGTATTGATGAGTTAAAAACGATTGAACTTTGTGAATGAATGATTATATAATTTATATAATTGATTTATTTTACAGGGTTATCGTGCATTTTGATCGTTGGCGAAAGAGCATGAGTCACAATTGAGTTTTAAAAATGGTTCTTCTTGTATGGCAAAAAGTTTTTAAAATGGAGCATATTGGCCGACATTAGCAAACAACTAACGCCTCCATTAGTCTGATAATGTGACATGGTAAAGTCAAGTTGATGTGCACACGTGCCAAGTAACATATTAGTTGATGTGGCTTTTTTGAAAAAGTGGAATATTTTGTATTTATAAAATATTAAAAAAAATCCTGATTGTTTGCACTCATTCTTTATCTTCTCCTCCACCAACATCGTTCACAATGAAGCTCATCATAGATCATAATGAAACCCCAACACATATCAACAAAAAAAACAATATAATTTTGTTTTCTGAAAATGGATATTATATATATATATATATATATATATATATATATATATATATATATATATAAATGGAATTTCGATGTCGCAAAACAAGTATGCATGATTTGTTTCCTCCACTATTGACCCAAAATAATCAATCTAGCCTACTGAAAATCTAAAAATAATACTCCCTCCGGTCCTAAATATAGGACCTAGATGACTTTTTTGAAAAATCCTAAAAAAAGCAAAAAATAAGTTAATTATAAATTGATTTACCGAATTTTTTCTCTTAAACTAATTTATTTTACCTATAAGCTAATGGATAATCTAAAAAGATATCAAATATGTCATGATTTAGTAACCTATTTCGCAACCTTAATCTTTCCAAAAAAAAGTTATCTAGGTCTTATATTTAGGACCGGAGGTAGTATATAGGATTTAGATTTCATCTGAGCTAGCCCGAAATCAGAGATTTTCACAGAGAAAATATCATTTAAAGCGACGGGTTCGGGAATTGGTCGGTTTAGAACAAGCATTCGTTCATGAGGCTTGTTAGGTGGAGAAATTGCAGAATATGGAGCAGATGAGTAGGAAGAAGATGAAGAATGAGGGCAAACAATTGGATTTGATTTTGTAAAACCAATTATTTTAAATAAAACGGTAACAAAATATTTGGGAAGCCTAGTCATCCATCTAATCAGCTTCCACTTTTTCAAAAAAAAAAATTATGTCAGCTCATATGTGGCTCGCCACATGTACACATCAACTCCATGTGTCATGCCACATCAGCATTCACTGAGGCTATTAGTTGCTTCGTGATGGTGTTGCCCAATATGTGATCCATTTTTTAAAGCTTATTGTTATACAAGAGCTCTTTCAAACATATGCTAGAAGCTCATTTGCCAACACTTAATTAGTTAAAATTAACTTTTATCAGGTATAAAATTATGCATAATACTCCCTCCGGTCCCTAATGTAAGAGCCCAAAATTTGAATGGTTTTGGTCCCTAATGTAAGAGCTCACCCCATATTCTCTCCTCATTTAATGTATTTTTTCCTACTTTACCCTTAACTCTCTTTCATATTTATTAATGCTTATGCATTTCTCTCTCTCTTAAAGTACCATAATAAATATGGGTAATTTTAGAAAAGAAGCATTTACTCTAGATACCCAACTAACATTCACATGTTTTCTTAAGAAGCGTTTTTTTACGGCTAGCTCTTACATTAGGGATCAGAGGGAGTAGTATAAATTAAAATAAAACAGTAGGCTAGACTTGTATTAAAGAAAAATGTATGGCTTGTTTGCTTAAATGCCTTATCATATGGAACGACGAGCCTAAATATGAGCATGATTTATTTACTAAATATATTTATATTTGCAGTAAACCCTTTCTAGGACATGGCCGTCTTAATGATGAGTAAAAAGCTTGATAATTGTCCTAATATTTCTTAAATAACTTATAGTTATTATTGATCTGCAAATTGTAATAAAAAATTCATCTACAAAAAACTTGTGGCTATTCAATCCTCTTGAGTAAAAATTTAAGCAAATTTGAATTTTACTCTTCAATTTTTACAATTTAATTATCTTTAAAACCAAATACTTCTACATAACTTATAAATCAATCTTTAAACAATCTTGTATACCCATTAATTAATATTTTGAAAATTTAATTTTTAAAAATCACTTTTATCAATCAAAATATTGCTATATTTTTTGTATCTAAGACATATAATTAATTAGTAACGAAATAGAATACCCTCTCAGTTTTTTCCTACCTTTTTAATCCAAACATTCATGAAATATAACTCACAGTTAAAAAGGTTAAAATCACATAATTATTAGTGCTCATAATATTCATTTTCGTTATTAAATATCGATTGGATCAATGTAAGGCAAGACAAGATGTAGTTTTTCAAGTTTGACTAAATTTGATTGACCATTCTAATTGATCCCTCATGAATAATAAAAAAACAAGAAGAAAGATGGATCTCGATGCCTTAGTTTTAATACTTTTTCCATACTGAAATTTTGTTTAAATTAATTTCTCTTTTTTTGATTTTAATGCATTGAATACTTTTATTCACATTAAATAGTACTTTCTTATATCAACAAAAGCCAAGAAAAGAAGAGACATAATGCATACAACGAGGCTTCAGTTTTCCGCAGGTTGTTTGCCAACTTTCAATTTCTTAATTTGGATTATTACTTAGGATGCTGTTCTCCCCATTTATTAGTGAATTAATTTAATGAATAAATAATTATTCTCTTATCATTTTAGAACTCCTCAATATTTTATTAATTAATTATTGCACCACGTAGTACGATGCCCGCACTTGGGCAATAAAACACTATTCTTTTCTTAATTTGCACGACTCACTACTCTCACTGTCCATCGGAAAACAAAATAATAAAAACAAATCATGAAAGTTTATTTAATTATAATAAATAATTGGGATATGATCTAGATCGTAGCCCTAATCCTGACAAATTAGAATTATTAATTAGCGTTATTAGTTGGTGTTGTAGACGTTTTAGATGACAGTGCACGTGATATATGATGAAGCATCTTTAGGTAGAGTATGTTAAATTTTAATTGATGATATACTTTTTCGGGGTACATGAACAACGTCTTACGCCTTTATTTACAAAATATTTAAAAGGCATTCAGTTGTGTGTTGTCCCACAATTAATTATATCTACAAATAGGAGCAATGAATCTCAAAAAATTTCCAACATTATAATATTAGGAACCCTAGCTCAATAGGTTATATTACCCTACAATTTTGTCTTCGAACAGTGCATTACTTGTGGCGAATTTCTAGGTCCAGTCAAGCAACTCAACAAAAAGGATTTTCTTGTTTTGCGGGGGAAATGTTTTTTTTTTTAAAGTAATATAAAATATACAATTACTTTCATATTATTCTGTTAGCATTTGGTTGCACATACGCACCTTTCTGTTATTGGAAAAACATGCACCCTATGTAGATCGAATAACTCTCCATTGAACTATTTTGGACTGGTTATGTTAGCAAGTGTTGGGGTTTGATTTTTGCCTTACTTATATGCCGCAACCCTTTGGTCAACGACTGTTCCTTAAATCCCTTAAATGGAGGTTAGTACTGCGGTAGATTAGTCCTTGGCCCATTAAACTGGGGATATCGTGAGCTATAAAAAGAATTAGTCTCCATTGTCAATTATATTTTTCTATTTGGAAAAAAGAATTTATGAATATAGTTTGCATGTCATTAATTACTTTAATTCAGGTATTTCATCTTTTTTCTAATTTCCCATGAGAAAATAAAAACCAGAATAATGTTTAGGCAACTTAAATGATGCAACAAACTTTTCTCAATTGAAGTGAATTCTAGTTATAAGTGACTACTCATATATGTATGAAGAGATCGTTGGAGTATACTTCTTACAACTCTTAATTGATCTCTTTAAAACAATGAAAAAATTCAAAAGCAAATATTTTTAACTTTGATTATACTTCTTACAACTCTTAACAGGACAATATATATAATATTTGTGAAAAAGAAAAATGAAAGAAGGAGAGGGCCGGGAGGGGATAAAACAAATAATTTGAAAGTATTTAAGATCGAATCAGAGCTGAAGAGAATAGTATATTTGTTGGGTGCTTCATGATGCATAATGTAAGAGTAGTAATTAAAAGAAATGGGAGTTTCAAGAATGAAATGATTCGGTGAGCACTTTGTTGGGGTTAGAGTAGTCTATGCTTTACTTCTTTTACAAGTTCTGTTTATTTCTGTTTAATTACTTCTCTCTACAAATTTTCAAATCATTTTAGTATAAAGTCTCATTTACAGGTAAGAGTGTGTGCGTGTTTTTTTTTATGATTATAAATCATATTTATAATTTTTAATTTTAACGTAGATGTGTATAATTTTTATCATTCATTTATTATTAGATACCGTATATCTTAAAAAAAATATTATAGTAAGGTAACATTAAAAAATTATCAAATTTTTAAACATATTTAATTGGATTTAAGATCTTTTATCATAGTAAACTATACTAAAAGTAATTCTTAAATAATATCAGAGTAGTAACTTGCATTGTTTGTTATCTATATTGTATTTTATTTTTGGTTATAATTGTACTCTCTCCAATCCTAATCATACAGCCACTTTCACACTCATTTGTAGGAAATTAAAGAAGTTAATTAAATTAGTTAATATTACCCGCTATTCCAAAAATATCCTTAAATTCATCTCAAAGGAAATCTTATATATAGGACTTGAGTGATTTATATGTAAAGTAATTATACATAGAGGGGTACTTTGGAAAAAGAAGGATAAATATATGAGACAAAGAAAATATGAGTATTATAATTATAACCAAATTAAATCTCAAAAGTAGTCTTATATTTAGGATTAGTGGGAGTATTAGTTTTGCTTGTGCTGAATGTGTGTGTATATTGTAAAATAAACAATTGCCATCAATAAAATTTTAAAAAATAAATAATTGCAGGGCATACTTTTATGAAATAGGTCTGAACTCTATTTACATAATAAGGATATTAAAAACTAAATAGGCCTTAACTTGCCTTAATCAAACCAGGGCATAGGCCACCTATTCATGGTCTAGTATATTCCCACTTTTACTTAACCTTCCACTCAGTTTTTATGAATAATCAAATTAGTTCCTAATAATTTTGGGAAGCAACATCAAGATAGAATAACAATGATGTATTTTATAAATATATATAACATTCTCAAATTTTTTTGAATTAGGGACATATGAGACTCTCATCTCACAGCACCATCGACATCAACTACATCAAACAGTATAAACATGGATCATGATAATAGTTATTATTCGTAATTTGTAAATAATGACACCTTCTATAAATTCATATTTGATATATATTGATATTCACTTGTTTATTAATGAAAATAAAAGTGAGTTTTTAATACTCATAACAATTGGGTTGGGAGTGAAAGGTAAGGTACTCCATTCAAAAATCATCTGTAGAAAATTCTAATTAGACCTTTCGATACTTCAAATTTAGCCTAATAATAACGTTACCATCAACTTCTGAAAATGACCATTGTGAAATGATCTAGAGAGAGAACTTTACCCCAATTGCTACAGCATGGAATGGCAATTTTCTTGGGTAAAACTGAAACTTCCCTCACCCTTGAGTTAAATAAAAAAATATCATTTCGGCCAAAAAAAAATAAAAAATAAAAAAAATGTCATTATCTCTAAGCCTTTTTCATGCGTTGCTTCCTTCTTCAATGTCCATCACTTTCCCCCTCTCCCCCTCCTCTTCCACACCGTCCATCATACTCCAAATCCAACGGTCTCACCCTTCACCAACACCAACTACAAATAATAATAATAATAATAATAATAATAATAATCCATTTATTATATACTTTTTATTCTATTATTTATCTATGACTTTTCTAGCCATCTCTGATCTCCCCCTCCTCTCGCTCACACACATGTTGTATGATTGTATCTAACAACACAAACTTTACAACACTTGTGTATTAAAATATTCCTCCATGTTATCTCTTTTTCTCTCATTTTGACCATTTCTCTCTCCTCCATCGCCCCTATATAACCCTAGCCTTCTCTCCCTTTTCCTCATCACACATCCTCCTTCATCTCCAACCCCTCCACTTCATTTCCTCTCTTATCATCATACATATCTCTACGTCTTCCTATCTCACAAATGGAATCTGTAGCACCAAAGAGGCCTAGGCCCCAAGAAGAAGAAGTTAATAGTGAAGAATCATTATCCAAGAGACAAAAACAGCCTTACAGCCAAATAATATCTCTCCTTGAATCAGAAGAAGAAGAATCCCCACAAGATCTCTCTACTCTCATCACAACTCTCCAAAATGAAATCATCACTTCTTCTGATGATAATACCCTTTTGGCTCAGCCACTGCCAGAGAATTCTCCGGCCACCATTGAAGTTGCTTCTGATGAAAAAGCAACAGCTTGTACTACATCACCTGTGATGAGACATCTTCTTGAAGCATCTGATGATGAGCTTGGAATCCCAAACAGTACAGCAGGGTGGGATTTTGGAGATGATAATAATGGGTTTATTAGTGGTGACAGTTTTTTTAATGTTAATGAAGCAGAAGATATTAATGGGTTTGCTTCTTTTTGTGATGGCTTGTGGGAGTTTGAAGATGAGACTGCTAACTATTATGCTTTGTTGCAGTCTCAGCTTTTTCTCTAGCTTCTTATTATTATAATTTTTGCTGATGAGATCCATCGATCTCTCTCTCAGAAAGAATAGACACAAAGATAGGACCAATTTTTTTAGTTTCTCAAATTTTAATTATCTGCTTTTAATTTGTATAAAGATTATGGGATATGATAATGGAACGGTATGTTCTGCTAATGGCCTAATTAATTGAAGCAATACGTTGATCAACCATTTTCTCTTTGCTTCACCATGTTTACTTTATCATTAAGTTGTGTTGAAGTTAAGAATCGAATGTTATTTGATAATAGTTTCATTAATAGGACTTGATATATTCTTGCTTCTTAACTAATTTTTTTAAGTTTACTTACACACACACATCAATATAATTAGAACACTCAAGTTACTTTTTATTTGTAAAAAATATCCTCAAGCTGCTTTAGATTTAAGGTTTAGACTACAAAGAGTTTTCTTTTCTCCTAATAACCGTGTTTCTTAGACATTGAACTTGTGTTCTCATTCTTAGACATTGAACTTGTGTTAATTATTGAGTAGCTTGTTGGCTACTCAATGAAGCTATTGAGTAAGACTTTTTTGTTGACACTATCTACTATCTAAAGATTTGAATGTTAATGGAGTATTTGTTTTGTATACAATGTGTTGTGTGATCTATGTAATTGACTCTATGTAGTGAGATAAAACTTTTGTTGTTGCTAGTGTCTATAGATCAATTTCACACCTTAAGATGAGGCCAATCAGTTATAAAGGATTTTGACTAGTCAATACTGTTTATCTTTAAAGCACACAATAAATGATAATAAGACGATTGAATAGAATGAATTTTGATTACCTTTGAAGTAAGGTTTAACTTTAAACCTAATTAAATCATAACAATAATCATATGACATGTTTTTGCTTCCTCCTTTTATTAGTTGGTTATTTTGATTTTCAAGATTTAAAGTTTATTTCATACAGCCCGAGATGATACTTATTTAAGAGGAATCGATAAAAATAATAACTACCATAAAATGCAGTTGAGTCAAGAGGAAGGAATTTAATATTTTCTAGTTTAGTTTAAATATGAAATCACGTGAATAGAAAAAGTTATGTTCCTTCAATCCGAAATATGAGACACCTTTGACTATCTTTTGGAAGTAGTTAAGGAAAAAATTAGACCACCAAAATATAACATTTACCACATGTAATTAGAATTTATTTTAATTAGTTTATAAGTAGAATAAATTAGTTTTGAGGAAAAAATATAACTATAGAAAATTTAAAAGGGTTAATATGCAAATCCACCCCGGAAGTATAACAAAAGGTGCAAATTCACCCTTGACATATTTTCAGATGCAATTTTAACCTGGAAGTAACAATTCAGTGCAATTTCACCCTTTTGTCAATTAAAACTGTTTATTTTGGTGCAAAATGACCCAAATGTCCTCCCATTAAATTCTCTCTTCTATTCCACCTCCCACCCCAAACCTCAACCACCCCCACCACCCACTGCCGCCGCCACAACACCATTCCCCCCCCCACCCTCTCTTCCTTCCATTTCCCTACACCCACAACCCACCATCATATCTTTCTTCTTTCTCTTCCTATTCCTTTGCAATTCTTTAGTCACCTCTTACACTCTGTTGATAATTTCTTAAAAAATGTGACTGAAACACCATCAGGACCCTCTCAACATTGCACGTGTCTCTCGCTATGAATTCTACTACTTGCTTCCTTTGAAGATGAAAGGCCAAATATTTGTTCGCCTTTACTTTTACCCATATTCTTACAGTCCCATTTTCCTTCGCTATGATTCTGTCTTCTCCGTCAGCGTTGGTGGATCCCACATTCTTTTGAAAAGACTTCAATGCTTTAGTCACATTCTTTTAAGAAATTATTGATATTAACGATAATATGGCGGAGGAGGGTTAGGGCGCACGGTGGTGGTTGTGGCGGGGGAGGGTTGGGGTGGTGGTGGTTGGGTGGTTGGGGCGGAGGGGTGGTGGTGGGGGTGGTGGTGGTGGTGGTTGGATTTTCGGGTGGGAGGGTGGAAGAGAAGAGAGAATTTAATGGGAGGGCATTTGGGTCATTTTGCACCAAAATAAACAGTTTTAATTGACAGAAGGGTAAAATTGCACTGAATTGTTACTTCCAGGTTAAAATTGCATCTGAAAATATGTCAGGGGTGAATTTGCACATTTTGTTATACTTCCGGGGTGGATTTGCATATTTACCCAATTTAAAATGATTAATTTTAATCCTTATTAATTTCTCAAAAAAAAAAATTAAAAGGGTTTTATAAATAAGACTAGAGGAAGTACTACAAGATAAATCTAATTTTTTTGAGACACCAGGGTATGCACAGGAGGGAGCTTGATAAATAACTTTTTGGGTACCGTCAGACCCAAAATAATGGGGGCAGCCCTCCCAAGCACACTTGCTCTATTCTCATCCCCAAGGATCAAACCCCAAGGTGATATTAAAGGGATACAACTCCCTTACCTGTTTTGTTAATGTGTGTTTTTACAGTAGAAATCTATTTTGCACTACCTATATTTTCCCTCATATTTTAATTTTAATTCTGTACTACTGATGGTTAGAAGTTATGCATGTGATTGAACCTACAATCTCTCATTTATGGGGAAATGTTATAACGTTGGCCTACAAAAATTGGGTAATGGTATTAATAAAATAAGACCTAGGACCTTAAATAGGAGTAAATACTTCATGGCTTCACCTTGATGTAGGTCGTATTGCACAATTAATTATTTGAAAGGGGAATTTATCCCCAATTTTCCATAAGGTTGCAATTTACTTTACACTATCAAAGAATACAAGCGATAACCCAATAAATATTGATATGAATTATCAAACCTATATCAAATTAGCAACAGGTTAATACATTTCATAATTTATATTCTTGGATTTGATATCCTTAATCTTCATACAACATATGCGTGTCGGTTATAAATGCATATAAAGAATTATAACTTTTTTAAGAAATTCGCCCTCAAACTTTTTGAAAATTGTTAGCTTTCGGAAACTTCCTTGTTTGAACAAGTTTGGCTTGAGGAAACTTCCTTGTCTGATCAAGTTGGCTTGAGGAAACTTCATTGCAAAACAAGTTACAGTAGTCTTTGTGCTATATTCTTTTTTTTTATGGTTCATAGTATCCCTTGGCCCGGTAGGTCAGGAATTAATCTGCCGTTGATCTGAGCTCCATTTAAGGGTTTGCTATTGACCAATTGATTGCTGCATACATAAGGTGGGAATTAAACACTCGAGACTTGCTTAATTGAATTGGCCTGGTGAACTGACTACTCGGTTAACTCAAATTGATTTGTGCTATATCATTTTAGTATCATTAGAGAAGATATTATTTCATTGACCGGTTTTTTCAATAATCTTCAAATTTGAATATCAGATAATATTCCTTTCTTTTCAAAATCTGATATACCTCATTTATAAAACGCGATTAATATAGTTGATTAATTGCTTGACCTTGACTTAGGTTGAGGTGTGACTCACTGACTCGTGAGGTGGGGAGGAAAAAGGCCATGGAAAAAAAACAAAAGCACCGTGCCGTATCCGCCATATTCCCAAGTCAAGTCTTTCCTCTCTTTTCTTCACTCAACCAGCCAATTAATACTTCAAAGAAATTTCTTTTACTCTTTTGGGAAAAAAGGAAAAAAATTAAAGAAAAGAAAAAAGAAGTTGATTTCACTTGTTAGCTAGACTTAAGTCGTTGACTGAACTCATTTAAAAAAAGTTGTTGACTTAACTGACTCGGGATCCCCAAAATAATCCATCATTGACTGACAACAGAAACCTTCAGTTTCCTAACATCATTTTTTGAAAATTCCACTGAATCTGACAAGAATGAAGAATCCATGTTAGTTAGACCTTGACCAGGCCAAACACAATTAATAAACTTACCAACAAATTCAGAGTATAACAGATTTGTTAGTAAAAGAGGGAATGGTGAAGAAAAGAAGGGACTTTATTATTAGTGGCTTCTTAAGAAAAGTCCATGCAATCAAAATTTGCCAAGTTTTGATTGATTGTGACCCAAGGAAGGGAAGTTGAGGGTTAGAAGGATAAAGAAGTCACTGAAATTGAAATAATTTGTGAACACACATCCTTGGATAGAGAGGCAATCCAACCCATTAAAATCCATAACAAGCTCTAATTTCAACGAAATACTCCACACAATAAACCAGACGCAACATACAACATAGTGAGACAAGAAATGAGAAATAGGTTCCGTGCCCATCCAATTCACAATTTCTACTTTATATCCAATTCCTCATTCATTAGGCTTTCTTCATTTGGGCATTTCATTTGCCTTCAACTTTAACTCAGATGATGTAGACTATTCTATACATCTTTTGTTATCTAAATCCTTTTTTATTCAACAAAACACCATAATTACATTATAAAGTTATACACTACGTACTGTCATGCATTTATTGATCAATTTTAACAAAAAAGAGTTCTACTAAATATTTCCTTTTACAAATATGCCTTGGCTGTAAAAAAAAGGGTACTCTGCGACTAACAAGTGAAAACGACTACGTCCCTGCCACTCATAACACCCGACTTTGCAAGCCACCTTTCATACCACTGATAAAAGAGATTATAGCTCATATGTCATGCTTGCTTTAAAATTAGACTTCATCTCAAAATCAAGACTGCCTTTTATTGGCTCAAGTCGAGGGGTAGATCTAATCCTGAAGTTGAAGCATGAAATTTACAAGACGTATGGTACTAAGTGTATGAAAGATGACATGGAAGTTGCATATATTAGGAAGTTGAAAATGTTATTTCAAGCCATGTGAAGCGAGTATATAGTTGAAAATCACGGTTTGTAAAACAAGTAAACAAAATTTAAGCTCTTCAAAAGCTTTAGTCTTTTTAACATGCAAGGCATTTTCGTTTGTTGATTGCACATAGTGAAGGAATTTCTACTGATATATACTTACGATGCACTTCATTCTAAAAGTTATTCTAGAAAAACCAACACACATTTGTCACTAAACTAATTTTCTAAATATTCACAATTTAGTTAGTTATCTAGATGTCATATCAACCATCGAATATTTCACATTTCATAAACCTGATATAACAGTCTTAAAACTTCAATTTTGTATGCGATATAGAAGGCTCAAGTGAATGGAACGGATGCTTCACAGGCAATTGCACTATTTAATAGTAGACAATTTAGTGCACCAAGCTAAAATGCAGCTATACTCAACATTGGATACAAAATTTCTTCCCCCCTCATCTTCAACATATAATTTGTTCCCCATCTTAGTTTACAATTATCAGCAATATCAAAAGTTTTTCCTACGTTTGCACCTAACTTTCATATCCTACAGTCAACACGGACCTTCAATTTCAAGAGAGGAGGAGAATGAGAATGAGAAGGTAAGAGAATTTACAATTTCCAGAGGCTCAGAAGCACAGGTTGCGTGAAGCTTTCTGTTGTTTCAGGAACACATAGTGCTGTTGCTCTCTGCATTCTATGTAGCAACTACATTTAGCCTCTCCAAAACTTTGGTCCCATTTTCAGCCCACCACTGTTCAGCTTCCCGTTCTGTGAAATGTTTCCGGCTGCAAAAATTAACTTTGCATTAAGTGCACAGTGAACATAATAATACCAAGCAGTAGATTAGAAAGAATAGAGCATTATCTTCTAGTTAAGAAATATGATACAATATTATTTTCTTGCTAAAAAATACACAACAACAAAGCCTTAAACACTGGGTGGAGTTCGCAACGTGGATGGAATGCACGACGTCATTGTGTTTTATCATAAAGAAATACACAATTAACTAATAGTTATATATTTTTATAGGTAAATAAAGCCATTACAGTTTGCATCCTCTCTAATAATTATTTTTTAACCAAATTCATCGACCATAGGGCTTTCAGATTGAAAATATGAATTATAAGCACAGTTCCTAAATTTTAGCAAACAAGTTCTTTGATTTAAAAATCACAAGTAAAAGAATTTTCTCTAACAGAATCAATAATTAAAAGATGAGTGATGCAGACAACAAATGGAAATTTAAGGGAAAATGAAATATTTGAACTAAAATCTTACTTTTGATATTCAATAATATGGAAAAAAATATGACCACTACAATTGACTATTTATACATTTCCTGACAAGATTGACTAAAATTACAAATTCTAATCAAATCTTGAGTTACCCTGATTGCCCTATATCATGAACCCTAATTCCCAAATAATGGAAACATCATGATAGTATAAAATAACTGACAATGATCTCTTCTGTCACTGCATGAATGAGTTGCAAAAAATATAGACATAATTAAGCTTTTATTGAACATATAGAAAGAACTAAAACTTGTCCATTGGGAAAACCTAGAAAAATAAGGGAAAATGTCATTTAAATCCCTCCGAATATACAAACGGACAATTCAGGAACTCAAACTTCCAAAAGAACCATGAAGGAACTAGGACCTAGTTGACATTTTAAAATTGTGTGAAAAGACAAAATTGCCCTAATCATAAAACAGAAATTACTAACCACCCTATTGAAAATGGTGGGTGTAAGGGTGGTTAGTAATTTCTGTTTTATGATTAGGGCAATTTTGTCTTTTCACACAATTTTAAAATGTCAACTAGGTCCTAGTTCCTTCATGGTCCTTTTGGAAGTTTGAGTTCCTGAATTGTCTTTTTGTATATTCGGAGGGATTTAAATGACATTTTCCCGAAAAATAAAATGGCCTTGTAATCAATCAGCTGATACCAATTTTCATATGTGAGTGATAATCTTGACCTCACATTACGAACCATGCAGTAAATATCAGATAAAACCTACCATTATTAAGAAAGATAAGACTATACTTAAGTTAAATTGGACATATTTCAACCATTAAGGGATTGCAAGACATCCATACCTGAAACGCACACGTTTAAGTTCATTACCACCACCTGGTAAGGAGGACAAACTTATGTATACACCTGGTTCATCCTGGACCACCCACTCTGTTTGTCCAGTTTGTGCTTTGGGAATACTGGGCAATATCCGGTTTTCAGCATTGCCATTGGACCCAATTTCAGGAGTGGTACTGTTTGTTATATGGGTTTCATTTAAAGATTGGTTTGGAACATTAGAGGTACTTTCAGCAGGGAAGTCATCGCTACAGCTCGCATTACCTCCCTCAGATACTCTTTGTACCATTTCTTTCAACTGTAAGACACTTGAGCATTCCCAACATCAGAGATAACTAATTAAACCTAATGGTTTCAAAAATCAATAGCTATCCAACATCCTGCTACTCTTAGCAAAAGAGGTAAGATATTAAAAATGGATACATTATCACAATTAGAATATGCTCCATTGTCGTCGTATTGAATATCCAAGAGGTCCAAGCATGTTTGGACTTTGGAGCATATTACATGTTTGTCATATCTTTTCTTTACTTTATATGAAGCAAGGTACACAATAGTTAGTCATCCTGCAAATTGACTGAGTTCATAACACACCTTTTTTTAAAAAAAAAACGACGATAATAATAAACATGTGGTCTATAATACCACAAAGTCAACAGAAAATTATAATTAAAAATATAAAAATAAAAAGGCTCCACTCATACTGCAGATATTGTGAGTAACCTATCAATACAAATCATAGCAATCCAACACTTAAGTATGTCAGCCAAAATGATCAGCCATCAATACACGAGTAGTCTATCAATCAATTGAAATCATAGCAATCGAAGGTCCAGTTAATGTGAATGATATCATCAAAAACTGAAGCTTTTATGGAAAAGAGTGTGTAATGATATGTAAAATTAGGTATAAAATGATTGATGCATGCAGTCAAACCTCCCACCCCATATGTGGGTTGACCCAATTTGAGTCCCCACTTAGTAGGAGTGCTGGGGAGGGGAAAAACCTAGACAACCTTACCCCTACTTTTAAGCAGAGAAGCTAATTCGAACTCACGACCTCAGACCCCACGACAAGCGAGCTTACCGTTGATCCGAGCCGCCCTTCTCCCACCTCATATGTATAGATTAAGTTATGCTTTTCCTTGTCCTTGGAATGCAGGTTGTATCATCTTACGTCCTACATCTCATCTCATCTCATCTATAAACTAGGTCCGCTAAAGCCTATGAGACAGTCATTAATTACCCCTCCCCCACAAAAAGTACAGTTTCCTAATATTCATAAACAAAGTGAGTTAGCCAGCCACCACTCTAAAACAAAAAATTATGCATAAGAGAAAAATCTCTGTCACACCCAACCTGAGCAGTCAATGACTTTATAACATCTTTAGCAGTTTTACACTTCTCGGCTTCTTCTGCTGCTACTGCATTCACTTCCTTCAATTGTTTTGATGTCCTCTCAAGTTCAGCCTCAAGATGCTTTGACTTAAGAGTAAGATCTTCAACCTAATCAATTTATTCAATCAGTTCCAAGATGGAGCAAGCTTAAAACATTGGCATCAAACTCAGAATTAAGTAATCAAAACAATTCGAGAAACTATTTAACCATTTAGATTTCATTAATCAACCCTTTTTCCAAGTAAGCTATACAATTATACAGGACTAGATTTCAATTCTATGAGCACAACCTATCAGATGGAGATAAAGGGATACATGTTTCAGGCTACACATAAGAATTCCAACAGCAAGTCCTAAAAATAAATAAGCAACCAATGGTAATGTATTAAAAAAGTTTAGAATGCCAAGCAAAATTTTGGTTATCAACTAACTGCTTATCAGTTAACTAATAAATTATGTTTTAAAATGATGTTTTAAATAATTCTCATCGAAGAAAACACTGTGCTAGTCCCACAAGTAAGCAGCATGAACTTGTAGTCATTATCTACACCAGAACTTGTTATTGCATGTTGCTTACTTATTGCGAAACTCTTTGGTGATTGCATTCCTTCCTTGGGATCTCAGTAATTTTTCCAAAAAGAAAAATGTGAATCAAATACTTTTTTTATCAGCCTTACCTGTGCCCTTAAACTTATAACCTCCTGGTTTAAAATGATGTTTTTGTGCTTTGAATCATCCTGGACATCTTCAGAAGACCATCGTGGGCTCAATTTTTCTGAAACAGGAGATGAAGCTTCGGAATTCACACCACTTGCAAGCACAGAAATTGACAGGGGCTTTTCTAATGCCCCAGCAAGAGAATTTGATGCATTTAGAGGACTGATTCCCCCCAACTGTAGTTTTCCATTCAGAGCTGGAAAAACAAGGCCATGATGTGGTTCTAGGTTCTTTGGAGAATGGTGCCTGCTTTCTGCTTGAACAGTAGAGCCAAAAGATGAAATCCTTACTAGTTTTTCCTGTAATTTACCAGCCCACGAGTCAGGCAAATTTTTGAATGTAGAAGTTTTTGTTAGGGAAGCAGATTCTGTAGTCTTCTTAAGTTTACAATAACATTCGTCGCAAACACGATATGGCTTGTTAGAATGTGGAGCAAGAGAAGCTTTAGTACATTTTCTACTGCTGCATGTTGAACAAAAAACAAGTCCACAGTTGTAACAATTATGACGTTTTCTTCTGAATCCAAAAGGATTGTGGCAACCAGAACACACAGATTGGTCAGCACTTGATACCCATTTATGTGGACATATAACGACAGTGAAATTGGAACCACAGACAATGCTCCTTGCTTGCTTATTTTTAAAAAACCTAACAAGTGTAGGTGTTTCTCGGTGACCATTGTCTCCATGACCTAGCTGCCCACTAGAACCCTTTCCCCAGGTGTAAACCTCCGACTTTGAAGTCAGGACTCCAACATGATATGAACCACAAGCAATATCTTCTATAAAACTACCAGCAATTTTGCCTTCAACCCGTGTAGGGTATTTGCCATCAGCCGCAGGACCGCCGAGTTTCCCATAAGCAGTACTGCCCATTGTATATACATGCCCAGAGGTTGTCAACGCAACAGTGAGACTGTAACCACAAGCCACTTGACAAATATTTTGATTATCCAATGCAATAACACACTGGGGAACAAGTCTAGGTTTGCTATCACCCTGTCCAAGTCGGCCTTTATCTCCATCACCCCAGGTAAACAATTTTCCTATAGGCAAGTGCCTAGAAGATTCCATAGATTCCGTTGCCACCTCAACAACAGCAGCAGTGTGCCAAACACCACAGGAGACCCTGGTTGTTCTCAACCCTTTCAAAGTTTCTACTTCCCTAGGAGTATTTGTGCTACTAAAATCTCCTAGACCTAAGGCACCAAAGGTTCCATCCCCAAATGTGAATAACTGGCCAGAAGATGTTACAATCGCTGTGTGCCAAGGTCCACAAGATACATAGGATACATGAACGCCTTCCAAATTTCCACTTACTCTCTTAGGAATGCAGTGACTGACTTCATTTCCATGACCAAGTAATCCAGAATTGTGAATGCCATCACCCCAAGTATAAAGATCTCCAGAAGATGTGACAGCACAAGTGTGGTACTCTCCACATGCTACTAATTCGATATTTATGCCATTAAGAGTGTCGATGAGTTTAGGGTGAGAAACGTCCACTTCTACACCATGCCCTAGTCTACCTCCTGATTCCTCCCCCCAACTATATATCTCTCCTTGCCTAGTAATTAGAGCAGCATGTTTGTAACCACAAGCAATACTCTGAACATCCAGAACAACCTTTGATTCCAATGCCTTAGGGAGAAATGCATCCATCTCAGAACGAGATGGAGTTCCAAGTCTATGCAAACCACCACCAAGGATTCCATCACCAATACCTTCTCCAAAAATAAAAACATCCCTTATAGCATCAAAATCGTCTTGATAAGAACTAAGGCTGGATGAACTAACAGCACTGGATAAACTAACTCGAATTGGCTCAGCAGTAGAACTTCGATTGTATGAGTTATCCCCAGACCCAGGAGACAAACAGGAAAATGCATTTGATTCAGCTTGACTGGGATTTCTAGCAGCAGTATATGCAATAATTTCAGAAAAAGCCCTTCCCAATCTATTTTCTGAAGAACTGTCAAAAGAAAACTCTTCTGTATCCACTAGGTCCTGCAGTTGAAGGAAAACAAGTAAAAATTACGGCAATTTATATACTTTAATAGGTTATCTGAAACAAGATAGCAATTTTCACAGACATATGGTGCAACCACTGGAGAATTTCTTCTGGCGCGATGCAGTGGACTATCAGAACCAGCACTTCCACATCTTGATTCATACCTCCATTTGTGATCATTGCCATGAGTAATTAATGCCTTAAGCCCAACAAACCAGATTTCTGCTTCATCCTTGTCTTTACAAATCTGTCCATGGATTGGAAAGTCAAAGTCAAACTACGAGGTTAACCGGAATTCCTATGTGTACTCAGTCTGCCATATCAAAACTATTAGACTAACTATATTTGAAGACTCATATGTCATGGTAAAATATAGTAGAAATAACACGCACCAAATCCAAGGACCTATCATCATATATGAGTGAAAATGATTGATACTCCTTTTCAGGCCGAGGGTAGCGCTGAAATATGGCCTGAAGAATAACACCAAATGAAGTTATGCAAATTTAGCAGTAAATTGTTGATAAAGATGTAATCCAATCCAAACATGTGCAATACTGCTCTATATATTGACATTAAGTTAAAAGTCATTAGAGGTCAAGAACTGAACTCTGCTGCAGGGCACATCAAAGTTGAATTGAATTTTTGGCAGAGAATCTAATATCATTTGGAGGCTATAGTTGTGAAGAATTTGACCATAAAAACTTACAGTTCGCTGCCCAGGGATGATTTTTGAAACATCACTGAGCTTTAGCTGTTTCTCATCCTTTCCAACATACCATATGAGTAGAGATTCGTCCTGAAAAGAAAACCAAGGGCATTGAATAGATTAGAACATAGAATATCATTTTACTCAAATCTTGATTTTATCTAATGAACACAATGCTACATAATTGATACGTGAATGAGTTGGCTACTGAATTCTGAAACAATCAAGTAAACATAATAGGCATTGCAGGTAAAAGGTGAAGAATGAAGGGTGGTTCTCAATAACAAGAAACAGGAGATGTATATCATAACCAACTAATTCACATCACATCAATTGATTATTGAAATATGATCCCATACAAATTTCAAAAATAAAGACTCTTCATCATATTTATTTTTCAATATCATCCAAAATGTTCTGTTCTACCATGAAAATGAAACTTATTCCTATACTGTCCAATACCCATCATTATAAAGCTTAAGACACAGTTATTATGCATTTTTTTAGTTAAATTTCAATTATAGTAATGTTAGACAAGGATGGGCAATGCAAGTAAATATGAATATGATTTCACATCTAATCAAGGAAGGAACTTCAACAGCTATTAACTTTTCACTACCTAACTTTAGATGACAGGTTCATAATTAGGTAGGAAATTTTATGATGCATGTAACATTCATTTTTGAAGGGAGACATAAAAAGGGAGGCAGTTTAACATCATTTGAGGGGCTAATATAGAACTGTCAGGTGGTGAAGTGGCCTGGCAACTTACACTGGAAAGCCGGAATGGGCAGAACTTAGGCTTCCCCCTACGCCCATACTTTAGTAGATATGCACCTTTCTTAAGAGATGTAATTGCCTGCAATATGAACACAAACATAAGGGTTTCATAAAAAACATGACCTTGTAATTGCAAAAACCAATAATGCATGAGGGGAGGACCTCTGTTCCCAACCTGGAAAACCCCCTAATGTTCAAAACAATTGAATAATAATATCGATAATATTAGAACTAGGCTTAACCACCTTTTTAGTCCCCCTGGCTTAGTTGTTTTTATTTGGTCCCTTGGTTATTTTGTTTGCTTCAATAAGTTTCTTAACTTTCATTTCATACCACTTTCATTCCTAAATTTAGTGTGCTAAAATGGTATGGCCTTTGATGAACATAATGAAAAAGACGAGTATGACACATAATTAAACTTCTGGACCAGGTTGACAAATAAGCCTCATATTGGTGACCTATGGTATACAAAAAGGCAAGTGAACTAGATTGGAGTTAAGAAAATTCTGTTTATAAGCTTTTACAGAAGATAGGCCTATTCATACAACAAATACATTATCTAGTCTACACATGCACGCAGAGAAGTGAGATTTGTATTAAACATTTTGGGTTAAAAAAACAAAGAAAACCAGGCAACCAACTTAGTCTAAAAGAATAAAAACTGAAAATGAACCACCAACATTGATAAGATGATTAATGGCAACTTCTTCGGCGGATGGCAAATACAAATGAAATTCAAATACATACATAAAAATAGTCAATCCAGTTCTAGTTCCCACGGTATTAAGGTGGTGGGGAATGGAATACACTAAGCAGCATTACCCCTGCTTTATGCAGAGAGACTGATTCAAACCTACGACCTCAAACCCCACAACAAGTGAGCTTATTATTGAGCCAAATGGGCTCTCAAAATGAAATACATGCATATACAATCAAAACTCAACAAAGGAAAATGCATGCAAACACTTTGTAATGCCAATAGAGGTAAACTAAACAAATATTCATAAACAGAGCTAAACAAAGCAATGGCAAACCTGCTCAATATTCCTATCGCCGAAAACAGTTCTCTGAAGATCAGCCATTCAAGTTGCAATGTGAGTATCAGTAACTTGAACACAACGCCCATTTGAACAACAACAACAGCACACAATGAAAACAACACCACCACCACAAGGCAAAGCCAAAACTCTCCTCATCTTCCTTCAATGAAACCTACCCCATAGCTATGAAACACACACCTCTCACATCATAGCCAAGGGTCACACCTCATAACACTATACCAAATCAACAATCCCTCACAATGCCACAACAACAACGTTCACCTATAAACCCTAGGAAACTTCTTGAGACCTATATATAATCCAAAATCAATGCTCAAATTTCAGCCAAGTTTTTTCTTCCTGAAATCAATGTGGCTCCAAGAATGTGAGAATTAAATTGAGAAATGAAAAAATTAATTACCTGCGTCGCAAGAAAAACAAAGGCTTAGGTATTATTATTATTATTATTAGGCATTTGCGTGAACGAATTTGAAAGAAAATAAAATTGGAGAGCTTACGAAATGAGATGAGACAATGCGATGATTGATTTGTGAGCTGCGAAATTCGAAGGCCACGGGGAATGCTAGCGTGCGCCTTAACGTGCGCCTTAACGTGAGCCTCTACGTGTGAAAGGTTTTCGTTCTTTCTTTCTCTCTGTGTTTTGGTTCTCTCGCTCGTAGGGAGAAGAAGGTGATTTGGCCGGTGAAGGCCACGTCAGCAACCGAAATCTTCTGAGATAGGGATGCCTACTTTTGTCTTTTTCTTTAGTTTGAGGGGAGGGGAGGGGACAAGTAAGTCCAACTTTAACATATTTTATTTAAAAACATTAATACTTCCCTTTTTTGGAGACTTATCCTCTGCATTGCACCCTATGGTATGCCCTACTTCCCATTGGCTCACATTTCTTCCATCAGTCCATGTATGATGTAACATCTCATGGTTTACAGAAATTCTTGTTATATTCCCTTTCGTCTTAAATATAAGATCTTTTTATGATTTATTTTAATTTTTTCCTAAATTATCTTTATCGAGTGGGAATAAAGGTAGAAAGTATTTGAACAAAAAAAAAAGAATAAAGGTAGAAAGTGAGTAGCGTCTATTGGTAATATCATGAGTTTTTAGTAAACGTAACTATTAATCTAACTATTAATCTTAATATAATTAAATTAGGTGATTATGTCTTATATTTAGGATAGGAGGAAGTATCTTTCATGAACCAAGACTTGTCACTTCATTTGTATTACCAATTTATCGTCATTATATATCTATCTATTGAAAAAAAAAATTGTTACTAAATGTAAATCGGTTTTTCTCACCAGAAAATATAAATGGGTTTATATATTCTTATTTATTGTTTTCCAAATATAGTCCTATTTAAATATTGTTGGAAAGAGAAAAATAGTAGAGAGGATGTGAGAATGACTTATAATTGTAGAGATAGAAAATTTGAAAAAAGGTTGGTTTTGGAAACTTTTATGTATCAATCTATGACATATTTGATGGTTTTTTTTTAACTGAAACATATTTGATGGTTCAACTAAGAATTCTCGGTATGTGAGAAATTGTTAAAATGGATTTGTAATGAGAGAAATAAAGTGGTATGATTTAATATAAGTAAACACTTCATTTATATATTGTATGATGTAACACTATAAAACCTTGATTTTTTTCTTGAAAAGAAAATGTTAGTGGAGCATTAACCGTTCACAAGTGTCACATTAAAATATTCTTCAATGTTTATTTGTAATTGGTTTTTGTACCGAAATATTTGCAATTGATTAGACCATAGATAATATCATCTATCATGTTTGCCTAAAAATTTCATAGTCTGCAAACTTTTTTTTTAAGAAAAAAAGGATAAATGAAAAGGAAATGGAAATTTTTTACGGCTCACATGAGCTTTTCTACTTGTCTAAGAATTAACTTGGGGACGGGTAATGTCCCTGGAATAGGCTCCTTGTAGTGGTGCAGGAGGTCGGTCAAAATAGCAAAAGTTATCCTGCATAGTGTGGGGATGACTTAGCTAGCCAATCCGCTCGTGTGTTCTCATCACATTGCCTATGAGTCAATATCACTTACCAATCACAACCAAATAACAACCTTGTTTCATCTATGACCTCCTTGCAAGGGTGAGTGACCAAACAACCCCCTCATTAGGAGGTTAACAAATGGAATTTTGAATGAGTTAAGCTTCGAAGTCTATCCTAATATGAAATTAGGGAAACCTCACTATAGTAAATTTATACTTCGAACTATTTAATTTAATCTCCTACGCCTCATTTTAGATTTTTAGATTTTTTTCATCCGTTGATATATCTAATATTTCTGTGAAGTATGACATACATAAGTAGTAAATATTGGTCTAGAATTTGAGATTTATTTTTAAATGTTGTTAATGCTTATTTATTATTACCATTTTTTGGGTTAAGGTGCAAAAATATACACGTGATTGTGACAAATGGGCATCCAATACCATGAATTTTCTTTTGAGTAGTAACTATGACATTCAAAATTGGAGCAAAGTCATGATTACTAGCTATTGCCTTAATTTTAAAATGTCATAGTAACTTTTGTCATAATTTTAAAATATCATGGTTATTTTTACTATAAAAAAATTACATGAGGTTGAGTGTACCTTAGTGACAGTCACATGATATTTTTGAGCTTTTGTCCCCCTTTTCTTGTTAATCAACGTCCGGTTTAATCATCTTTATGGGGTTGTAGCTCACTTATCAGCTCAACCAACTACTTATTGGTAACTTTTGCCCCCTTTTTAACTTAATAAAGTTATGTTATTGATTGATGCTCGCGAAACATTAATTAACTATGGGAGAGAATAAGGGAATTAAGGAAAATGATTACGGTGTTTTAAAAAAGGGAAAATGACAAAAAAATGACACTTGAATTTGAGTTGGACAAAATGGAGTCTCCAATTTCAACTTGAACAAATAAGGGATAGTCTCCAATTTGTCTTAAATGAAATTTGTGACTTTGTGCCAAAGAGTAGTGAATGACATATTCTAAAGTAGTTAACAGCGATACTTGAGTAGTTAATGGGTTAACTACTCAAGTATCGTTGTTAACTACTCAAGTATCGCTATTAACTACCATTCACAATATACTGGTTGAGATGGTAAGTGAGCTATAATCCCGACAAGAATAATCATTCATATTAGAATCCCGCTGAGCACTCTTATGAAGAGAGTCGACAACATTGTCTATGTGGGCAACACTCTTACTCATCTAAGTTTCGGATTAATTGATGTCTAATAGACACTGAAATAATTTGAACAAAAAAAAATTGAACAAAAAAATAGACACTGAAATAGGATAAGTGTTTAAAAAAACTTGCAATGGCAAGTTTGTGAAGGTGCGTCTTAGCGCCATGGTATGTAGCACACCGAATTTCTACTTGCTTTTGTTGTTTTTTCCTCACAGCGCGGATTTTGTGTTTTATTTAAATGAATGAATATTTAAATTAGATTAATGGGACCAAAAGTGTCCGAACAAAGTCAAAAATAAATGCTAAAGTGCGAAAAGAAAAATACTCTTTCTCATTCTTTTTTATTTGTCAGAACGCTTTTCTCATTCTTAAATACAAGTTTGTCAATAAATTTTGATTTCATCCTAAATAAAATATTATATTGTTTTGTCTTTCACAATAATATATTATAATGTGCATTTGATTTTGTGTCAAATTTTATTTGGGTCACTAAACTTTAAATTATACACTTTTTGTCAGTTGTTAACATTTTAGTTTTATTTAACTGAAAATAGTCAAAAAATGACTTAGATAATTTATACCATGATTGTGCAAATAAATCCTAACATTTATACTTAAATTTTAATTTGTTAGTATGATACTCCTATTTTATATTTTAAAATTTAGTTATTATCATTTAATTATAGAATCATCCTTTTAATTTGTTCACTTTACGAATGTAATAGATCAAATCAAAAATGATAAAAATATAAACGGACTAATGTATACTTTATTTACATTTTTTTATAAAATTGTTTTATTGATGCTTTTTTATCTCTTTCACGTTAAATTTCCAATATTAAATAAAATACTTATTTTCTCAATAAAAAGAAAATACTTAGTTTTAGAACAATATCATGAATTTCTTACCGATTAATTATCAATAGCCAACTTACATATTTTTATAAAAAAGTATAAATTTGAATTTTCTTCAGCAAACAAAAAAATTAATTTGATTGTAGTATTAAGGATAAGAACATAAAGACAAACACGGTCCTCTTGGGTCCAGGACAACGACAGCTCTCGTGACCCTAGGCATTGTCGTTTAGTAACTTGCCTAAAAAGAAGCGAAAATGAAGCAGGCAACAAAATAAAAAATATAGGGAAAATTAATTTGAGGTCTACCACAAGGGAATTAATACTAGAAAAGTCCCAAAAGTTGAAAAAAATTAATGTAGGGTCTCAAGGGACCTCACTTTAATATATTTAAAAAGTGAAAAGACAGTTTTGCCCCTAACCTTAATAAAAAAATACCTCACCCCCCCTTCTCTCCGCTCTTCCTCTCCCCTTCTTCATCATCTTCACTGACCCATTAACTCAGATGCCCATTAACTACCATTATGCCCATTAACTCAATCACAGTAACACATATACACATAAATTACAGAAAATATATTATTGCACTTAAGCGAAAATGAGGCCCATATTATATTATTGTAGATTGTAGATGTAGATGACCAAGTGTAAAATTTTCAATCTTACATAGCACCTTAAAAGAATTAAACAGCAAATAAAAAAATTTAAAGCACATTTTCAATGTTTTTATTTTATTAGATGAAAAACAAATTTCAGTTAGTTTTTTTTATGCCCATCAGATTAAAATTTTCAAATCAAACATTACATATTTACTTTTGATTGATCAAATCACGAATGACTGGACTCAGTTAAGAATTCATCTACTACAGTCAAACACATTTTTTTGAATTATTGTATACAAACAATAATAATGCTTTCTCTACTTTATTATGGGCCTCTACTTGCTTTTGGAGTCGCAACAAACAAAATTAAAGCAACATCTGCATACTCCATACAAATTTCTTTTAACGAGACTCTTTAAGTAGGGATGATTGGCTCTAAATTCTTATTAGAAGGCATAAGGAAAAAATGGACTAAAAATTAGGTATAGAACATTGGTGTTTTAAATTGCCATGCTTGCCTGAATTGTATACTTAGTCCTTATTACTCCCGTGCGGTGCTTAGCGTAAGGCCTAGTTAAATAGTTAGTTTTGAATCTAAATGTAAGACCTTAAATTTAAAGTCAATGATCATTGAAGCAAGAACAAACCCCACAAACAAACCCCACATTTTTCATTTGTTACTGAGCAGACAAGAGAGAAGCTAACCCAAAAGCCACCATCCCTTTACAACATTGACTTTAAATTCTCTGAAACTTTTCAGTTTTGACTAGATCTACTAACTACATGTGAGAATTGGAGGAAATCATTTTTTTCTAAACCATTAAAAACTTATACAGATCAATATTATGTTTCCCTCCAATATCCCACTGATGAGCGGAAGATGCTTCTCATAGATCCTCGGCATATGGAAAACAACTCTGAAGAGTCAAATGTTGTGGGAATTGTAGCTAATGCAAAGAGTTCATAATTTAGTTTTCATGCCATAGCTATTGCAGTATTGGCAACTGTCAAATGTAAACACTACAGATTAGGAAATTACATCCAGAAACACCCTTCAATATATATAGTCATCATCAAAGACCATGTAGTTGCTATTCCTTCTCGATCTAGTCTCTCTGTCAGTCTGCACAAACAAATCAACATATTCATGTTAACAGCACCTAATATTGGAGCTATATATATAAAACTCTCACCAGGAGGGGTCTAAGTAGGGTCAGATGTGCATGACTTTGAACCTGTCACCTCTTAGCCACACTATAGCAACATTTACAATCGCTTCAAGGGTCGCCCACTTAATTTGTAAACATCAAGGAAGTGAATTATTTGTCACAAATATAGGTTGGTTTTCCTGAAATGCCATCTTTAATCTTAATGGGTTGGTCTAAGTAGGGTCAGAATTACCCTCACAACTCACAAGCGAAGAGATTGTTTGTAGGATTTGAACCTATCACCTCTTAGCCACATAGTAGCAACATCTACCATTAATTCAAGGCTTTCCCTCTTAATTTGTAATTATCAAAGTAATTATTTGCAACAAATATGGGTTGGTTTTCCTAGAGTTCCATCCTACACAATAATGGGTTGGTCTAAGTAGGGTTAGATGTACCCACACAAGTGAAGAGCTTGTTTTTAGGATTTAATCCTGTCACCTTTTAGCCACATGGTAGCAACATTTGGCATTGCTCCAAGACTCGCCCACTTAATTATTAAACATAAGGTCAATAGTTATATGTAACAAATATGGGTTGGTTTTCCTAAAATGCCATCTTTAATCATAACAATCCTTGGATGAAAATGATGATCATTATGGATACTTTGGGTAAAAAGTTTTGAAACTTGGGAGACTAAGTGGATTGAGGTCTTGTACTTAAGGACCAAATCTAACTCCCCAGCAAACTTCTATATAAAGAACCGGAGGTAGTATTTAAGATCCCAATATGCTTGAATGAGCAGCATTGATTGACACATTCAGAATTTACAGCAACAAAATAAACCTGTGACTAATGCAACAGCAACCATACTCTTTCACTTCATTTAATTTAATGTTTCCAAGGACTAGAATTTCTACGATTAAACCTATGGGATTTCATCTTCTTATCCATTCTACTTCATTTCTTTTAGGCCACAAAGTTACCAAGGACTAAAATTGTTAGCCATATTCAAGTCCCAAATTTATGCAGCCTTCCTTTCCTTACACTCCACAGTAAAACTGTAAAACATTGGAAACTATGCTTACCTTATGGATAAGTCTCTCAAACGCCTCTGTTCCATGCTCCTCCATGTATCTCTCAGCAGCTGTTAGAACATCATCCGGTTTACTGAATATGTCTTTCTTGCGTGGAAAATACCACATTTGAGCAGCTTGAGGCATTTGGGGCATTTGAGGCATTTGTGGGTTCATGTAGAAGGGCCTAATATAGTACTTATAAACATGTGCCGCCCCATTGAATTGTGGAAGCACCAACCAGCAACTGAGAATCAACTTGGCATAAGGCCAAATAGCAAGCCTGTGAATAACAGCTTGATTATAACTCTTCAGAAACAGAAATAGCACTGATCACTTTTACAACTTGATATAAAAAGGTCAGCCAACCCAGTTCTAGTCCCCACTTGGTGGGTGTGCTGGGAAGGGAATATATCAGGTAGTCTTACTCATTTTTTATGCAGAGAGGCCAATTCGCATCCATGACCTCAGACACCCCGGCAAGCGAACTTACCGTTGAGTCGAACCAGGCTTTTAATTTTAAAACTTGATAAAGAAAAAGAAAACAACATTTTATATACTAACAACTAAATAATAGTATTGTAGGTATCTAAGTGACCAACCACTCCAAATTGGAAGTTCATGGCTTCTCCTTCCAGCTCAAGGGTCTCCTCTCAGAATCAAAATAGAAACTCAACCATAAGACCAACTCTGTATTGGTATAATAAACAACCATACAAAACACTAAATCATTCTCATTTAGCTTAACTTCCCTTTTAAAGTAGAAAGCTCATCCTAAGTTCAACCCTTTACTCACATGTAATTTTCAAAGAAAACATACAGAACCTCATGAATCGTATTGTAACTCTTTCAAACTACACTATAACATTCTGAATTTTCACAAGAAATAAAAAAAATGTACAAACAAAAAGCATTCCTACATATCAAGCACAAGGAAAATTATCTCACGCTTCAAGAACTTTGGAAAAAGTGAGCTCAAAGAGTGTCAACAAGGAATAAAGAACCCAATAAGTAAGCCATTGTTGATCATCAGTAATTGACCTCGTCTCTATAGCCTTAATCGAAGCATGTCTGTAAAGAACACAAAAAACAAATAAAAAAAAAACATTTTTGTCAAGACAAGACAGACCCCACATGAAGTTAGAGCATCACATTGCTTCCCAGCAAACAAAAAAGAAGGATACTTACAAAGGGTATACCAGGGTGACGAGAGGCCTGAAACCCAAAAATAAAAAATGAAACTTTACTTTGTTTGTTGAGTGTGAATGAAAGGAAGATGGTGAAAGAAGAAAAGAGGAAAGGAATGAACTTACAGTAAAAGAACATCTAAGTTATTGGCAATGACTTGAAGTAAGTTGTTCCCAGAAGCACCCATGTGTGCAAGAAGTAAGGTGAGATGAGGGTTTAGCAGAGGAGAGACATGAAAATAAGAGCAGAAGGTAAGAAAGTTTAAGGAAGTGCGAGAAAGTTGGCAATGGGGTCTCTGCAAACTTGAAAGTTTTTTGATTTTTTTAAGAAAAAGAATCTTTTTTGCTCGAGAAATAAGGCACCGAAAATTTTGACACTGATTTTTCATTTTTCTTCTTTTGGTCAAAAATAATAGGGCAATGACTCTATTTTGCCCTTTAAGTATCCACCCTGAATCACTGGGCACCCTAAACTAATACTGGGTACAAATTTACCCTTGTAGTAACCAAAGTGGTTCAATTTTGCCCTCTAGTGAATGTAATATTGACATGTGTTATCCACTTTGTTAGTTTATGGTGCTTGCTCAGTGGTCGATTGTGATTACTTGAAGGGTAAAATTGAGACATTGTCAAAAAAAGAAAATCATCTTTCACCATTGGTTTTATTTTTTTACAAGATATCATCATCTTCGTCGTTGATTCATTCATAGAAAGAGTAAATGAATAAATAAAAATAGAAATGTGAGAAATTTAAGGAATGACAAATATTGCAATTTGATTCCAATCAACCTCTAATGATTCTGAAATTTCGCAATGGCTAAAATTTTGATAAAAAAAAGGAATGTTAAAATGAAATTAAACGTGTGTGAGAGAGACTGAAATGGCCTCTATTGCAAAAAGAATGAAAAAAAAAACAATCTTTAAATTGGATTAGAGAGAAAAAGAAGACACGTAATATGAATAGGACATAACTTTATTGTCAACTTACATCTTAGGCTAATTAGACATATCTGACCATTTTTTTATCGACGATCAAGGTATCCCCACTCGACAAGTGGGAGAATAATACTTCGCTGATTTGTAGACACCTCAAAGGGTGAGACAATTGGCCTACGAGATCTGACCATTTTAGTAAATAGGTCTAGCTCCTTATCAGACTTGATGTTAGGCCTAGTTGTATAAATCAGTCGAGTTTTTTCATACAACCTAGTCTAAAAGCCTACAGGCCCCACCTATTTATTTTTAAATTATCTATAGCATTATTTACTTAACTTTAATTCTAAGTTTAACTACTTATTATTCGTACACAATACACAACTATATTTTTTTTATTACATACACAACTATATTATTCATGTAGTGGTTTACATTTTTTATTACTCCTATCCTAAATATAAGATTTAATTGACTTTTTCTGAAAAGTCCTTAAAAAAGCAAAATAAGTTAGTTATAAATTGATTTACCTAATTTTTTCCCTTAAACTAGTTTATTTTACCTATAAACTAATGGATAATCTAAAAATATATCAAATATGTTATCATTTAATAACTTATTTCGCAACCTCAATCTCTCAAAAAAAAAGTCAATTAGGTCTTATATTTAAGACCGGAGGTAGTATTAAATAAGAGTAGAATTGAGTTTCATGGTCCTAAGAACTTTTAAAGACACACATAAACATTTAAATTTATTAAAAAGTAATATATGGAATGAGAATTATAACATTTTAAGCTTATTCAAAAGTTTTATTTTAAGCACGTTTTTTTAAAAGGCTTTCAGGCCTTATCAAACCTTTTTAATGTCTAAGGAGGTCTTTCAACCAAGTTTAATTCTTTTAAATTGGTCATTTAATTGAGTTGCCGATTGCTGTTAATACTTATACTGAAATTATTAATACCTATATATAAATATTTTTTGAGATTTAAAAATTGTAATTAATGTATTTTTTTTGTCTATTTCCCAATTGAAGTTAAGATATTTCGAATGGCTTTTAAAAGGATTCTCCCTAAAATTGATTAGTTTGCCACAAGCAAAATGATCAAATATATACATTTAAGTCTTGTAGCATGTATATATGTGATTGGTCAATGTGTCAAGCTTATAATTAGTTTATTTCCTTCATTACCATCCGTATATAAAAAATTATTCATTTCCTTAAGTGGTGGGCGCATGAATGTTCATTTATGGTAGTTTAATGATATTATCGGGTGCATGAAGATTTCAGTTAAATCACCAATCTAATTATTTTATTATATTTATTTATTTCACCATTCACCATGCATTTTGAATATTTTCTTTTATATAAATGCGTTCTAATACATGTATCAAAAATAAATGTGTTCTAATACTTTGATAGGTATGATATGAAATAATATCAAGTCTATGTAATAACCCAAAAGATATGGGATTCATCTTCTAGGTTTTTATGAGTTCTATATATTTTCAAATATAAATCATTCATAAATTAATAGCATGAATTTTGTATTTAATAATATAAAGCAATTTTTTCATCTTTATCTATTACACACGGAGTTGTATTAGTGCTTATCATTGCCCTCTGAACTGTATAACTTGTCATATATAGTACACATACTTAGAATTGAACCTCTACACTTTTAAAGGGGGAAGGAGTAGAAGTTTGATGCATGGAGTATCTAACTACGAATAACTACAAAATCAAATATCTACGTGCGACATGCATACCCTCTTGCCTATATAAAGCCTCCCTCCCCTCGCTCCCTCGCACGCTGATCAATCCTTAATTTACGGTGAAAATATGAGAGTCAAATGTTCTAAGAGTCAGAGATTAGTACTCCCTCCGTTCCTAAATATAGGACCTAGATGACTTTTTTGAAAAATCCTAAAAAAAGCAAAAATTAAGTTAATTATAAATTGATTTACCTAATTTTTTCTCTTAAACTAGTTTATTTTACCTATAAGCTAATGGATAATCTAAAAAGATATCAAATATGTCATCATTTAATAACCTATTTCGCAACCTTAATCTTTCCAAAAAAAAGTTATCTAGGTCTTATATTTAAGAACGGAGGGAGTATTACTTGTTAGAATTTGATATAGCCTTTATTTTTCCCAACATGTTCCCGTCTATACTTAAAATCCTACGTTTCTCCCATTATAAAAAATCCTACGTTTCTCCCATTATAAGTCAGAATAAGCAATTGTTTCAACTAAAAGTTAGAATAGAACACCTGTAGAAAATAATTTATTAGTAAGCATATTAAAAATTGTAGTTATTAATCTGTAAGGACCAAAAATTAAAGTATATAACTGAGCGCATATTTGATTTATTAGATGGTGAAACAGAGTAAAATTACATATAAAACAGCCACAAATCCCTTCATAAAGTGTGAGTTTTGAAGTTCCAGTTATCTCCAAATCATTTTGGATTTTTGGATTTGAGCCTAATCATCTTTTATGTTTAGAGTACAAAATGTTTTCTCCTAACTCAATAAAAATATTTTTCCTAAATTCAAACTTAATGTTTTTCATTCTTCTTACCTGTTGAAGTTGCCCACAAATTATTATTACACCTATCAGCTTGTTATTAGTGGAAGAGAGCAATGGATTGATTTGCATTCAGTTCGAATATATATTTGTGGGCTTTTAATGTTTAAAGTAGCCCATTTGTTGTCAGAAACGCAGGTTGAATTGGTTTATTTTCTTTGTCGTGTACACAACAGTTATCTTGACTGAATATTTCACAGCGAAGAGCGAGAGAGATAGAGATAGTGAAAGTACTCATGCATAGAAGATGAAATTATAGAGGAAAGAGTACCGACAATCAGAAAGCTGAGAAATGGGGCAGAGATGGTGAAGAGAAAAAGAGATGGGTAACTATCACATAATTGACAGATGAGATCACGGTTAGAGGAAAATGAGTTGACAAACCTAGTCCTTTACTCTAATTTCCCATTGTTTTTAACTGTAACTCATTTTGCTAATTTTTAAAAGTAATCAAAACATTTTCAAAAGAAAATCCTAGAAGTTTAAAATAGCATATCTGAAATTTTGGGTGAAAGTTAAACTTATTAAAGATAGAAATAATCATCTACACGTACGAGAATTGAGATATAATTTTTGAAAATATAAGGGTAAAGGGTCAAATCTAACACTAAACTATTGTCAAAAGTACACTCCACATAAAAGTGAATTTCGTAGCTCAAGTCTAGCACTGATCAAGTACAAATTGGGTCAGATGTAGCAAAACCGTCAATTTTAACGGGTTTGACCTTATTGGGTCACATAATCTGCCACATCACCTTAATAGGCCACATCACCTGCCACATCAGCACATCATCACCATCTCTTTGCCACATCATCATCATCTTCTCTATCACCCCTCTCCCCCTCACTCTCCCATTTTCATCTTCTTCAACCTCACCAAATCCAGTCACCTTTTCCCTAGTCACAATTAATTTAGTCATATGAACATATCCCATAACAAACAATACATAAAACTCAGTGGAGGGAGATGGCGGAGAAACGGTCGGAGATGGAGATAGAGATGTCACCGAGGAGGAGGCCCCGTCGACATTGGTGGCCAACTTTTGGCCGCCGACGCAGTGACCAAGGACTCCACCGTACCTCCTAGTCATATCCGGTTGATCTAAGCTCTCACCATTTGAATTTCATTTTCTTCCTCTGTTCACGTATATGATGCTCGCATGCATTATTCATCCCACTTTGTAATTACTGGTTGCTGATAATTTGTTTTTTGTCACTTTTTTTCTCTGCTCAATCTGATGAGTGATTAAATATGAAGAGTGATAATGTATTGATGAGTTTTATGTATTGTTTGTTATGGGACATGTTCATATGACTGAATTAATTGTGCCTAGGGAGAAGGTGACTGGATTTGATGAGGTTGAAGAAGATGAAAATGGGAGAGTGAGGGGGAAAGGGGTGATGGAGAAGATGATGATGATGTGGCAAAGAGATGGTGATGATGTGCTGATGTGGCAGGTGATGTGGCCTATTAAGGTGACGTGTCAGCTTATGTGACCCAATAAGGTCAAACTTAACGGTCAAACCCGTTAAAATTGACGGTTTTGCTACATTTGACCCAATTTGTACTTGATCAGTGTTAGATTTGAGCTACGAAATTCACTTTTATGTGGAGTGTACTTTTGACAATAGTTTAGTGCTAGATTTGACCTTTTACCCAAAATATAATCAAAGGAGATTTGATGCATCTGGTTGATATTCAACAGGTAAATTAGTAATAGAAGCCGATACTCGTTGAATATTGAAGTGTATGTTTTAGAGACGAGTTCAGGATTCTGTTTAGTTTTTTTTACATGATTTTTATTTGTTGGGTTAAGGGTCAAATCTAGCACTCTACTATTGTCAAAAGTTCACCCAACATAAACAAGAATTTGATGGCTCAAATGTAGCATACATCTTTTCAAAAATGGCTCAAATCTAGCATTTCCGTCAACTTTAACAGGTTTGACCGTTAAGTTTGACTTGACCATGCCACGTCACCCGCCACGTCAACCAGTTTTGCCATGTGGCCTGCCACGTCATCCGCCATGTCACCCAATAATGGATAGTGAGTGGGTCCATTGGGTGACGTGGCATGTCACGTGGCAAAACTGAGTGACGTGGCGGGTGCCGTGGCATGATCAAGTCAAACTTAATGGTCAAACCCTTTAAAGTTGACAGAAATGCTAGATTTGAGCCATTTTTTAAAAGATGTGTGCTACATTTGAGTCATCGAATACTTGTTTATGTTGGGTGAACTTTTGGCAATAGTAGAGTGTTAGATTTGACCATTAACCCTTATTTGTTTACACCTTGTAATGTACAGTTTACAGCTTTTTCCCGCATAAACTTTGAATTATTCTTATATCGCCTGTGTCTCTTTTTTTTTTTCTGGGCCAATATATTCATAAGTGATATCCCTACTGTCCATATCCTGGCAAATAAATATCCTCTTTATTCCCTTGGGCCGCAAATGATAATAAGCTATCAATCAACGATAGTACGAAACTACATGGGGATATTCATTAATGATTATTACTGATTAGGCATCTCCTCTAGAAATAATAAACTTGGGAGCAAAAATAAAAAGCACAGGATACTGTAAAGTAAGTTTCAAGTTTCAAAAAACACAAGAATTAGAACAATGTATAAGCTTTTTTATTAATGATAACTGCATTACCAAAATTAGATAGAGTAGCCAAGAAAAATATCCTCATGATCTAATTTACCTAATTAAGTTGTATTTTTCATTAAATTGTTGTGGCCAAAAGCACTTATATTATTCCAAAGACAAGAAGCTAAGATATGAAATATTTAGCTTCCTTATTTTATAGAATTTATAAGGAGTATCTATCATCAATAATCTAATGCAAGCGCTCTTGAAAATTTAACATGTTGCACAATTGTTTCTATCTAAACTATTTGTGGAAAAAAGATTAAAAATAAAATTTGAATTGAGATAATTGCATAGTAATAGAAACTAGCTAGAAAGAGAAGATGACACATAGGCTTGATATTATTTGAGGTTGCGTCTTTCTACTAGCACGTCATAGTACAAAAAATTACGTGGCACTCCTACTGTGTATAAGAATTCCTCTCGATTGTGGTGTCCAGAGAAATTCTTGCGTGCTGTGGGAGCACCACATAACTTGTGGTCTGACAAATAGAAATCTGCCATGTTACTGAATACTCCCTCCGTTCCTAAATATAAGATCACTTTGGGGAAGTGGATGAGTTCCTAAATATAAGATCATTTTCTATTTTGTCTCAATTTTGGTCCAAATTACCGCTATACTTCTTAGTTATCTCTCTTCTCTCTCAAATCCCTATTTGTCTTTTAAATTTAAGTGAGGGGTATTTTGGGAAGATCATGTAATCCTAATTCATTGGAAAGTCTTCCTTAATCTCTCCAAATTAGTCAAAGTGATCTTATATTTAATAACGGAGGCGTATGATCTTATCTACATGCTTACATTACAGTGGCTTTTGGAATCTTCCTTCCAATTAAGGAGAAAACGTTGAATCTATTCCTCTTCCGTCACTCTCTTTATCGAAGCTATCACCCTGATTTTCCTTTCAATTCCACCGGTTCTTTTTACGTGCAGTTTTTAGTGCATCCACATCACTTACATTTTCACTTATACCATTCAAACGTATAAATTATTTTTCTTGGCAAAGAGCATTAACAAAGATAAACTTTTCCCCAGAACTATGTTCAACTAAGCTTCTTTCTCTGTTTTTTGTTTCTATTTCTAGGCTATCTACACTCGTGTGTTAAATGAAATTAATCCTTTGTTATTCTGAAATGAGGATATGAGGATAGAGAGTTGACTTGTGAATTTAATCCATGAGAGTTAGTGATTGAATCTCAACCATTTATTTAATAAACAAAAGTACTTAACTCTCGTGCTAACTCATCAAATTTAGCTTTCTTTTATTTTTTTAGAAATAGAAGTCCTACACAAAAGACCTTTATAGGATGTCAAGCTCTATCCAAACAAATCTTAGCTTCTGGCTAACGGACTTCTTTTTTTTTTTTTTGATACATGATCAAGGTATCCCCTCACTCGACAAGTGAGAGACTAATCCCCCGCTGATTTGTAGGCACCTCAAAGGGTGAGACAGCTGGCCTGGGAGATTTAATGTTTCTCCATACCCAACGCCAGGGATCGAACCCCAGACAATTGGTTAAGGGTGAATGAGTCCTTACCACTCAACCACACACCCCAGGTTATGGCTAACGGACTTCTAAAAACAATGAAAAAAACGGACCCTTTGGAGTAGAAATTGAAAAAGAAACTAAATTCTTTATTTGTATAATTTTGACTTAATTGTAAATAAATCCTTCCACTTTAATTTGGTATAATTCATTCGATATAGTTTTGATTTGGTTTCAAATAAATAAATCTCTAAACATTGACTCACTGCTATAACTCATTCACTCATATTTTAAAATAATTTTATTTTAAAAAATAAGATTGGAGACTAATAAATGATGAAATGGTATGAACTGAATTGCATGCAATGAGTCAAAGTTGAAGAATCAAATTACATTTGAGCAATACAGTAGATACTCCCTCCGGTCCCTAATGTAAGAGCCCAAAATTTGAATGGTTTTGGTCCCTAATGTAAGAGCTCACCCCATATTCTCTCCTCATTTAATACTTTTTTTCCTACTTTACCCCTAACTCTCTTTCATATTTATTAATGCTTATGTATTTCTCTCTCTTAAAAGTACCATAATAAATATGAGCAATTTTGGAAAAGAAGCATTAACTCCAGACATCCAACTAACATTCACATGTTTTCTTAAGAAGCGTTTTTTTTTGCGGCTAACTCTTATATTAGGGACCAGAGGGAGTATTTCATTACCAAAAGCCAATAATTAGAACCTGGGGTGTGTGGTTGAGTGGTAAGGACTCATTCACCCTTAACCAATTGTCTGGGGTTCGATCCCTGGAGTTGAGTATGGAGAAGCATTAAATCTCTCAGGCCAGCTGTCCCACCCTTTGAGGTGCCTCCAAATCAGCGGGGGATTAGTCTCTCACTTGTCGAGTGAGGGGATACCTTGATCATGATAAAAAAAAGCCAATAATTAGTCTTCCCTAAAGAAGAAATTCTGTGACTAAATGAGGGATTCCATAATGGCCATTTATTTGCAGCGATACTATTCTTTTGTTGTTTTTGTTTTGAATGAATGAAAGAATGTAGTGTGTTTCACGAATCACATTATCAGTTGCTAATAGCACTTGATTGCTATGGACAAAAAAAGAAAACGTTTGGATGTTCCCGAATGAGATAGTAGTCTTTCTGTTTCCGAAAAGCAGTAACCAAACAATGCCCAAAATATCTTTTTCTCTTCACACTATTTACCTAACGAATACTTAATCATTTGTTCTATATTATGTGAAAGGGAAATGAGATATTTCTATCCACAATGAATAACAACATCCCAGCGTAAACGGTTTAAAATCTCATATATACATATACATATGTGTGTGTGTGCATTACATACTTTTCGATCACTAGTTAGATCACTAGTTAGTGCGTACAGTGCTTATCCATATCAAACTTGACAACTGAATCAGGGAAACAAAGAATCAATGCACATGTATAATTCCAAATACAAAACCCTAAATCATTTAATGAGCATTGGTCCCTTCCAATAAGTTTTCCCAAAAATAAAATATCTAGCTCCAGCTGTACCTTTATTTGGCTACACTTTATAACCATATACACCATCATATCATTAGTTTGTTTGGCTGCATTATATTACACACACACACACTCCTTCCCAACGGTACTACTACACCTAAGCTCAGAAATATTTTTTTCTCATTGATTGTATACCTGAAGTGGAAGTTGAATCATACATTTATAGGTTGCACTTTAATTATGAATGTTATAAAATGGGAAACTTCCATCTGGGATTTAACAAATTATTAATTGAAGCTTACAGGATATGATTGTGGTTACGTACGTACGAAGTAAAACCTAAAATGTTACAGCAGTAAATAATAGTATTGCATAGTTGAAGATCGGGGAGAGAGAGAAAGAGATGAATTATTGTGATGATGATGATGATGAGGGAAATGAATTAATGGGCTTAGGACCCACGTTCTGATAAGTGTAACTGTTGATCCTTAATGAGTTTCTGTTTGTATATGAGAGTGTGTAACAAGATTGACATATAAAAGGATGGGTATCTTGTGCAGAATAAAGACCAACTGCTGTACGGTTAGGGCTATATATACATGCAAGCAGTCCCCTACACTGCACCATATTTAATGCTTTTCCCCCATATATCTACATTTTAATAATATATCATACAAATTAACACCACGAATTTATATAAATGTTGGCCCTTACCGTTTTGATATATCTACGTTTCCAAAATCACAGTTTTGTCTACATGATTCTAAGAAGACTTGATCGATCTAATTAAGTTATCGTACGTTCTTAGTCGATATTTTGTTTTGGTTTATCAGTTTATGTGCTTTCGACATTTTTTATGTTGGTTAAAATTAATGTGGTTAACTAAAAGTTTATATAATTAAACTCAAAACAAGTCTATAAACTTATAGGGATGACATAAAATCATGAGAACTAAAACCAAAATTCGTTCAAAATGTAAGGATCAAATTATAATAATATTAATTGGATATCCATATGTATCGTCATGAGATAAGTTATTGTTGTTTTAATTAAAAGATAAACAGGAAAATTACTATGAAATACTAAGGGATGAATGTAATAATTACAGAAAGATTTCACAGCCATTCTTAGTAGTCAAAATTTCAGTGTAGGAATGATCATCAGTGACTCCCCAAAAATCAAGTTAATTTTTGGTATTAAACTCAGATATTAATTTACTCGAACTCAATTTCCTGAAGATTATTACATGAAGACATTATTGATTTGTTGGATGTGTGTGTTATGTGTGTGTGTGTGTATTCTATAATTTGTGTCTGTATATCTGCAAGCAAAGGAATCTTTTCCTCTTCGCTTGAAATTTTAAGGTACACAAGCTAAATTTCCATCTCTATAAAGGAAACAATGGTGGGTTCCACGCGTTTTGATTGATTTTTTTGCAGAAGGGATCATTGTATCATCTGATATGTATATAGTCGTATCGAACAGTGTCTACTGATTTCACATAACACATTCAAGGTTATCTATATGATCATCATGTTTATGCCAAACAGAATCTATTGATTAAAGATCACGCGGAAACTTAATTAGTTAATTTTTACATTAAAAATTATGTTAACTAAGTTGTGATATCCATATACATAACTGTGCAAAAAGAATATGTGCGCGAGTGGGAAATTCTATTTTAGGATCCATCATGCATGTTTTCGTACTAGTGGTAGTAATCGTCAAAAATTATATGTCAGATTCATATTTCATCATTTCAACCTAGCTATATACTTTTTTTTATTATCACTGTTTCACAATACAACAAATTAAAGTTGTCCGGCACTAAATGAACACTCATGACCCTGAATTGAAAAGATGTGATAAGAAAAGTATATAGTGCGCATTGAAAAATAATATTATTACAAAACTTTAATTAAGATATAGAATTTGAAAATTCGCCACCATCCAGTAATAACACTTTTTGAAAAACGCGTCTTTGAAAATATTGCTTGTAGGGCTTAATGAGTACGTTTGAATTTTATAAATTATTGGTGAAAAGAGATTTGCACACCGTCAAATCGGATAGCGATCTCTTATACAAATAATAAAAGTTATTTCTCATAATCTAAGAAAAAGGGAAAACCATAACTTTCCAAATATATATATAACGTGTTAATGATAACAAGAAACATAGTGGTGCAACAGGTAACAGCTAGCTAGGTATAGGTAATATAGCACCTCCTTACCTTTGTCTTTCCCTATCCAAGTAAACTTGGCAAGTACGAAGCCATGCACTTTATGCATGGACGTCACTTACACAGTTACACTCAACTCACTTTATATAATGGGTAGGCAACTTAACATGATGAATCAGTTAAAATCATAACTAGTTTAAGTTGATAGTTAGAGGGCGTTCAAAAAAAAAAAAACAAAGATAGTTAGAGGTGGTAAAGGTTTTTGGTACAATAGTCCAACTAAAGTAAACCCAATGACCATTACAATGATATGCAACCCTAAGAACTGATGAGTACCTCGGTTTAAAATTGATGAAATCTTCCTATTTTACTCATATTTAATTTTACATGTTGTATTAAATATGTTCATTGTATTTATTACTTTGTATTTTGTATCAAAGTGTAAAAGTGAAAGCAAAACATGAAATAATTATCATCAATTCAACCTCTTTATTACATAACAGGAATTTTTCTTTTAGAAGACATCTTATAATAAAAATCAGAGGGACTTATGTTTGAATAAAACATATTAATTACCAATTGATTTAAATGAAACATCCACACACACACACACATAACTCACATAATAATCTAACAAAATAAAGTTATTAATATGAAACACAATCTGACATGCTATTTCTTTTAATAGCTCTAAACAGCATCATTTTAGGTTCATTAAAAAGAAAGGACAAATTATATCTAATCCAACACATAGTTGACCTGTTCAAAGCTCTTGATCAAACCGGCATCTATCACGTTTAACAATTTCCTTGTCTCACCAGCCAAAACTACATTATGTAGTAGTTAATTACCGGTTTGCCACCAACAACTACAGTATATACAGTAGGTTCTAGCTCTGCATACAACTATATGATGTGCCAAAGCTAAATCTATATATATAGATGGTATAGTGGTTGTTTATAATATGAGAGAAGGGGAAAGAATGAAGGGTACTAGACATACTGTGTGTGTTGTGGAAGCAGAGTTTGTATATAGATTTTAGGGAAAATGGCCAAAACCAATGGGGCACACCACCAACCTGGTAAGTTTAACACCTCCAAATTTAAACTCCCTCTTCCTTTCCATCATCCTAACTCCTCTTTCTTCTCTCATGGTCCCTTGCTGCTACCACAAGTACAACCCCCCATATAATTCACCCCACTGTGTACCTACCATGCATTATCTATATGCTCATTATTTGCATTCTGCAGTTTCCCCAGACCTCGCAGACACTTACCTCTCAATAATAAATCAATACATATATACTTCCACCATCAACCACCTGTATTATTGGAACCACTTATAATAATTAGGGGACATATCTCTTATATATGAACTTTGACATTTCTTCTGAAGAATAGTATTTTAACCATACACTTCTGCGATACATATATGTATGTGCAGTTAACAAAACTATAGAGAAGAGTACATATTCTAATGCATTGTTGATAGAGATCAGAAAAAACCCATAACTAAATTAAATCACTTTGTGATGAAGAGAGAATTATTACAAAGCTTGATGAGCTAGCTAACAAAGCAAATATAGGTATAAGTCTCTTCTCAAACCCTAACAACACCAACCTCTATAACACCAAAATCGAATATTAATAAAGCAATCACCAAACTTGCGGCTGCTGTACTTGCAAACTAGACATACTAGAAAACTTAATCATATTTATATATAGGCTCAGAAACCAATATAGATAATAGTAGAAGAGCATCAGGAAAAAAAACAAATAATATAATATATATATATATATATATATATATATATATATATATATATATATATATATATATATATATATATATATATATATATGAGAGAATTCAATTCATACACCTGATGACGTTACTATATCTGATCTCTCCATTACTATTATCATTGCTCACCACCTCCATGGCCTGTGATCGCCGGAGACTCCGAAACTCCACTCGCCGGAATCTGCCTATAAGCATTAAGAGCAGCAAGCATGCCTAAATTACTCTCATTCATAACATTATTGCCTCCTAATTGATGATTATGATGATGATTTCCTCCCATTAAAGTCATTGGTGACCCAAAATTCATGAAATGAATCCCACTTCCACCACCACCACCACTAGTCATGCCTAAATTCCTATACATATTTCCATAATTCCCCACCGACGGTATCGCCCATATTGGATCACCGCCTCCATTCCCGGTGCTACCGCCTACCGGTTGGTTGTTTCCGGCGGCGGGGCCATTACTCACCATCCAAAATGTCGCCGGAACCGACGAATGACTCGCCGGTATCGACCCGGAACTCGATTGTAATAAGTAATTACTCCCCATCTGATGACTCTGCGGCATCTCCTCCTGCTCCGGCGACTGCGATGACCGTCTTTTCTTCCCTAAACTCCCCTCCGCCTCCCCCTCCGGCGATTCAATCCCGGTTTCCTCCCGCAGCTCTTGCTTTGATAATTGTAACATAGCACTCACATTACTATTATTACTATTATTATTATTCTCCGGCGGAGATGACGAAGCAAACCCTACTCCGGCGCCGGCGGCCGGAAAAAGCAATCTTCTAGAATCATCCATGATTGTATTTCTCAAATGCAAGGAAGAAGAAAACAAGGTGGGACTGAAGTAACTACCATAACCATTATTATTACTATTACCCCTGAAGTATTGTGAGGGTGCTGACACTGTGGAGCCGGAGCTACGGAGGGAGATATTAAGTGAGGTGAAATTGGCCGGAATTGTCCCCGTGCCGGTGGCGGCGATCACGGAGGGTTCGGCTTGTTGAAGGAGCCACTCAATGGTCTCGCCGTCGGACTTGTGGCCGAGCTCCCGGGTGAGCTGGAAAACCCTAGTGGCGCAGGCGGCCGGCATCCGGATCCGGCGGCCCCGCCCTTCGACCTTTGTGTGGCGGTCTTTCGTCGATGCCCGCTTCGGCGGCAGCTTCTTCAACTGGTCGCCGGCGGCGGCGGCGCCGCCGTCATCGGCGGCGGTTTTCTTCTCTAAGAGCTGAAGTGGGAAATTGGGTCTGCGGATTTCAGTGGAATGATCTACTGCTTCTTCCATGATCATATGATCTGAGGAAAGAAATATGGGATTTTTTAATTAATTTTGGATGTGAACATAAAATTTTTTTTTTTTGTTGGGGGTGTTGAGATCTCTAGTGGGAGTGTGTTGTGAGAATTGCTCTATGTGATGTGAGTTTCTCTGTGGAAGTGGAGAGAGAGAGAGAGAGGGAGAGAGTGAGGGGATGAGGATGACAAGCTTTAAGGAACAAGAATAATGAGTGGGAATAATAAGGGGGTCATCCTATAATTTGGAAAAGTGGGAGTAGTAACCAAAATAAAAGAAAGAATGTAATGACTATCTTTGTTAAGTGGCATGTTTTTATTTGGGGGAAAATATATTTAGTTTCTTTTGTATATTTTTGGTGGTAGGGGATACTTGGGTAAATTGCCTCCTTAATGAATCGACAAATTGGGAACTTTTCTCAGGGGAAGGAGAAAAAAGAAAGAAAAAAGGGACATATATAGTACTCCCTCCGGTCCTAAATATAGGACATAGATAACTTTTTTGGGGGAGATTAAGGAAAGCTTAATTTTATATGTCTTTCCAATAATAACCCTCCTTAATTAGTTTAACTACTTAGTAGTCCTTCCTCCCCTATCAAATTTCTTGTTAAGAAGAAGGGTAGTTTAGGAAAAGGCGACCAAAAATGTATCTAGGTTTTATATTTAGGACTAAAATGAAATCTCTATCTAGGTCCTATATTTAGGACCGGAGGGAGTATTATATTATACGTGAATACAAAATTAATGATTAGTTTATGGTGTACTATACTCCTTGTATTACAAATAAAGTGTTTTGGCCAAAAACAATAAAGTGTCATTTCTTCCTATTATTAATTACAACACAAACTAAAACAAATTGGAATTTAGTAAAAGGGGTTGACACAAATGTGATAAGGACTTTTTTGTTTTTAATTTTTTAGGGTATCCCCACCCATATATAAGGTCCTGGTTGTTTTAAAGTTGCATATAGGGTAGACAACTGACTTCACAAGGGATAATGATTCGAACTCTAACCATTTACTTAAGGGACAATAGTATTTGTCACTCACGTCAACCTACAAAATGTAAAAGCGAATGTTTTTTATTACCTATCAACAATAATGCTATTAAAGGTAAAAAATAAATAAATAATGATATTCACATTTATTATTTGACGTTGTCATCGGTAGAATTGCCTCCAATATTAGAACACATGTGCATGAAGAAAAATTAATAGTTGATTATTAATCTTTATTGCATGATTAATTTGAAGAATATTCACACAACCCCATATACTGATATTTGATACTCCCTTGACATGATAATTAATTAAGATATTTAAGAGAAACATAATATATTAATTAAATTTATTTATATTCTTAATCTAATCATATTAAATAAATGGCAAAAAAATTAAATGATCTTATATTTAACACTAGAGTCTAGAGTGAACCTTAGATATTTATACAGGCAATTAACAATAAATTATATCGTACGTAGAGATATAATTCACATAGCTTTCCTATAACTAGTTTTTATCGGTATATCAATGATGCCTGATAATATTTGACCCACAACAAAATGCTTTTTCCCAGAAAGTCAGGGTTTAGGCTCTATCAATAGCATATTTCTTGTAATCCGACCCTCCAAAACATCTATCATATCCATACAATCAATATAAATAATTAAAAAAATGCATCTAACGTAACCTTTTTTATATTTGAAACTACATATATCCACGTAGAGTAATGGATCGGATATATATAGAACCTCTATCATAAATTAAGGACAAAAACTTCTCTATAAGCATCGATGTTTGGATTTGTTTCTGAGAGATACAGAAGGAAAAGACATAGAGATCGATCTATATACTTCCTTAATTTCATGATGTATGTTAATTAAACTTGTATTTTCCATTATGCTACATGCCGCTTTTTTATATCTATCAAAGAATGTTAACACGGTATTTGCTCATCAATAAAAAGTACAAATAATATCAAAAGTTTAGCAATGGGATGATATGGTGTGGATCTAAAAGGATAAATTAAAGGAGATTTCTTTTGGGAAATTTGCAGTTTAGTCCCTGGTAAGGGAAATTAATACTGGAAGGTCCCAATACATTCCAAAATAATTATACAGTCCCAAGGGTCCTTTCCTGCAATTGTTTGTTTATCTTCAATGACCATTTTGCCCTCATAAGATGAAAGCATAGTCCCCCCTGTAGGGACCAGTGAGATGACAACCATTTTTAATGAGGGCAAAATGGTCATTGAAGTTAAGCAAACAATTGCAGGAAAGGGCCCCTGGGACTTTATAATTATTTTGGAATGTATTGGGACCTTCCAGTATTAATTTCCCTTACCAGGGACTAAACTGCAATTCCCCCATTTCTTTTTGAGGAGGGAATGAATTATTAATTAAGAAAGGTAAAAAAAATTGGGAGAAAGAATGGTGCGTAAAATTGAATTGGATTAGGGTGGAAGGTGGCTTGAAACAGACTCCACGTGCGTCCCTGTTTATACATCATTCGTTGCATCAACCCTCCTATGCAGAGAATTTATTTTTAATAAATAACTAGACGAACAAAGAATTCCATGGAAATATATGAGGCTCACTTTAACTTTAATTTTGTGTTTTCAAATCAGGGTTATTATATTATAACTTTTGATTCTTGAGCTTTCAGATAATTTTGGGTTTGGTTCTTAAATTTTAAAATCAATAGTTTTGATCTATGAATTGTTGGTCGATTTTAGTCTTGATTTTTAACTTTAAAACTGATGGTTTTGATCACTGAATTTTAGATCAATTGTAATCTTAATCTATGGGCTTTAAAAAACTTGAGTTCAAAGCCTAGAATAAGCTCAAAATTAATTGAAAATTCATGGCCTAAGACCAAAATTTATCGAAAGTTTAGAAATCAAAATCATTTATTTTAAATTATAGAAACTAAAACCAAAATTAATTGAAAGTTTAAGGAGCAAAATTTATATTGACCCCTCAAATTATTACCTTATATTCTAGTCTCCCGTATACATCTATTAATCATTCCGCTCTATACATTCCCCCGATGTTTATAAATAATATATAGTGAAGGAATTAAGGTTGAAAAGTATATACTAATCAATTATAATTGTTGTAGAATATAAGATCTTAATATATTTTAATATCCCATATATTTATCATTTTCATCAAACTCATATAATAACAAAGTTATAATTATAATCTAATATAATTTTTTATAACTCTTTGGGTCATCTGATATTTGACTTTTTTTTGACTCAGATTACAAAATATTTATAGAACCGACCAATCTAATCGAGACTAAGCGAGAAATTAGAAGACGTCGCTCTAGTAAGCCTTATTTAGTACATATCAATGTGAGATTCGAATTTACTCTATAGTTTAATATTACACACAGATGTTTTAAGAATATAATAAAAAATTGTTGGAATTAACTAATTTATTCTTATTTTTATACCATTTAAATTGATTAAGTTGCTATTATATATTAACAATCTGGTTATGCTAGCAGAATTTAAAATCTGAGCCGGGACACTGTGGTCCCCCCCCCCCCTCCCTCTCACAATCAATTCACAGTTTCACACATTTTAAAAAGTTAAGAAATTAGGGGAAATAATGTAATGAGAGAATGTAGATAACTAGGATACTCCAAAGTAGAAAAATCAGAGCATCAGTTGACAGACATAGCTTAAAGCCTTAAATCCTATCTAGATTTCCCACCCTGATATCCATCTTTTAATTTATTTTCATTAAATAGAAAATACGTATACTCCTTCCATCTTTAATATATAAATTTACTTAAGTATTACGGATGAATTAAAAAAGAATGGTAAAATTAATTATTTATGAAAATTAGGTGTTGCTTTCCCTAGAATACTTTCTAAACATGTGTGGCAACAAAAAAATATGGTTAAAAAATTAATACATGTAATGTATAAAGTAGATTGACATTTAATATTTAGAATTAATTAATTTAAACATGACGAATACATATATTCAATACCAGTGGTGACATTTTTTAACGGTAAGGAGATTCATTAAAAAGCCGTCTTAGTCTTATGTACAATGTTTTTCCACATTACGTACAGGGTGTTCTCTGTGTGTGTATTAAAAAATGAAAAGTGATCAATGTTGAATGAATGTACCTTCTAAATTCTAATTAAAGAGGAGCCAAGCGCTGAAGTGCATGCATTTAATTTTACCACCATAACTCATGTACTCATTATAATTTTGTTGGAAGATTCAAACCCACAGCCTAGCTAATATACCCATTTACTATTCTGATCAATTATTTCTCTAAGCATATAAAACTCTATATAATCATATATACTTTCATCAGTAACTTGGTGGAATTGTAGCTAGCTCGAGGTCGGACTCAAGCTATTGTGTGTCTTTGAAGTGTTGACCTTTGGGTTGTATCTTATAATTTTCTTTAATTTGTCTCAGCTTATATTGTGTTAGTTTTCATGGTTGTATTTTGTAAGTTTTTCTATTTTCAGTCTTATGGGCCCAACTTGGTCCTTCTCCTAGGATTTATTTAGGTATGTATCATTTTATCTTTGGTTGAATAAATTGTCTTTTATAAAATATACCGTTCAATATCATTTTGCCCAGTGAACATTTACCCAAGTATTAATTAACATAAAGAATACAATAAATTAATGTATCAACTACATGTCTAATTAGGAACAATTTAAAAGTATCATTTTAGCTAATATTGTGAAATTTTGCCTTATTTTAGATAGTTGTCAATTGTCTAAGTCATTGGCTACGTCATTAACCAATCTAACGATAAATAGGCAAAATTTGACAGCCACTACAAAAAAAGCGGCGATTAGTCGCGCACGCGTCCCGGCAGAACGCCAAAAACCGCCCCCGCGAAAACGCGTTCCGTCGGTCTTAACCATCCGAGGGCGAGTTGCGAGGAAATTTTTTTGTTTGTTTGTTGTGCATTCGTTGCGGCGGTCACAAAAATAATAACCGCCCCAACGCAGCACCAAAAAAAATACTAAAAAAAAAACTCCGTTGGCGCGGTCGCCTAGGGGCCGTCGACCGCCCCCACGCGAATAAAAAAATTTTTTAGAAAATAAAATCACGTTGGGGCGGTCACCCGCCCCCACGACGCACAGAGTTTTGTGCGCATTTAATGTCGTGTGGGGGCGGTCGACCGCCCCCATGCGTATAAAAGAAATTTTAAAAAAATAAAATCACGTTGGGGCGGTGCGCACAGAGTTTTGTGCGCATTTAATGTCGCGTGAGGGCGGTCGACCGCCCCAACGCGAATAAAAAAATTTTAAAAAATTAAAATCACGTTGGGGCGGGTGGCGCACAGAATTTTGTGCACATTAATGTCGCGTAGGAGCGGTCTGCCGCCCCAACGCAGATTAAAAAAATTTAAAAAAGATAATACCAAACCATGGGGCGGATACCAACCACCCCAAGTATTTATAATAATATAATATAATAATTTAAAAGCATGGGGGCGGACCCAACCGCCCCCACGTTGTTATCTCTCCCTATAAATAACCTCCCCCCATTTCTATCGTGCGCACAATCTCTTCTTTCTCACTTTCTCCCTTTTGTGTTTCTTGTTGTTTTCATTGTTGGTGCACACATGATGGCGCCTAAAAGTTTGTCTTACTTTCGGTATAGGTATTGTTTATTTTTTCGTTTTTATTTTATTTTATCTGATTGTTTTTATTTCTTATTATTTTGTTTTCGTAATATATCTTATTTATTTGTCAGAGATTTTCTCTTATTCTTTTTTTCGTTGGAATTTATCTTATGGATTTTGGACATGATCTTTTTCTGCTTGATGGTTTAGTATATATTTATTTCATATATATTACAATAAAATCAATTTTTCCTGCATTTGTTTGTTTTTTTTTCTTGTTTTTATTCCTTTTTCGGTCTTCAATTTTTGTCATTATCATCAAATTGTTCGCATGAAGCAATTTTTTTTAATAAATATAACAGTATGCTGGCGGTTGGATACGCCGACACTATTTGAATTTTTTTTTTTAAAAAATCACATGGCGGCGGTCGGTAACCCCCCCCCCCATGCCTTTTTTATAAAAAAATAAAAAATTTTGGCGGCTGGTGGTTCCGCCCCTACGTCCGCCCCAACGCGTAGCGGCGATTCCGAGGGAGCTACAGCGTAAATCGTTCCGTTCCCTCGTTAAAATCGCCGGCGGTAAATATGACCGCCGGAGCGACGTGGGGGCGGTTATAACCGCCCCTATGGTGGGAAAATGCCCGCCGCAGATCTGCCCTTTTTTTGTAGTGAGTATTGGCCGAAATGATACTTTTTATTGTTTATACATTTTATTATTCTCATATATTTGATTAGATAATTGTTTATTGACTAAGGTGATATATAATCTAATATATGTAGTTATATATACTAAATTTTTATCTTTCTAAACATTGTGCAATCATTTAAACTCCAGGTTGTCCAAAAAATCATTTAATAAACTAGAGCACTAGCTCTCATATATGAAGCATGGCACATGTGAGCCCATGTGACCAAAGGGACAAAGTGTGACTTAAAAGCGAACAAAACAATAAATTGGAAATAACACGACACTGTTATGCAAAATGAAATAGTACAATTACATTTCACCAACCAACATGACTAACTAATATTGATCATACCTCTCTCTTACACACACATCTAATTATTTAACTTGGAAAGTTGATAAGTTGTGTGATTAATTAAGACCACACAAATATACTGTCGTTGTAGATAAAGATGAATGTGATTGTTACACTTTAAAATTATATGATTTTGTTAATTTAGGCTTGACATGATTTGATGATTGGTTTTTTGAATTTGAACTTTAGAAAGAAAAAAAATTTGTTATATATGAATGAAAAGTGTGATGGATAATTATAGTGGGAATGACATATAGGGTGGGCACGTCACTGTAAGATCGTGCTGGACGACAATGACAATTTATTGTTGTTTGTAGTCCCCCATTATAAATATATGGCATGATTTTTTAACTCAAAATTTCAATGTATAAAGAATTATGCATAATTCTTATAATAAGTAGTACTCCTTTTGGTTCGTATTTATTTATTTAATTATTTGTAATACATATCCATTGATTTATCTAAAATTTCCTTTTTAGTCATCAACATTATTGGAATTATTTCTTGATTTTCTTGTGAGACAAAATACCTTGATGAAAATTATCTTAATATATGTGTAATCCATTAATCCATGCTTGAAAAAACATTAAAAAAAATAGACGAGTAAGAGTGAATTGTTGTATATATACAGCACACAATTAGTCTAACGGTGTAAAACTCTCTTAAATCCTTTGGGAGTTCGAGTTTGAGCCTAAAAGAGACTTTTATGTCGGAAGGTAAAGCCATGAATTCTGAAATTCTGAAACTAAGTAATTAATTATTCAAATACATGATAACTTAATCAAGAAAAGGCATTGACCAGTTAAGATGTTAATGACCATTTGATGTTAATGACCATTACTAACAACTAAAAAAACTTTTCTTAACAAGTGAAGAATTTGTCAATAGATTCATTTCATATTAAATTACTTGGGACCTAAATATAATTGTCCCATATGACCCTTTAAGATTAAATTGAAACCGATTACTTACTTCCTACTAACAAATAGCTAAAGATTTGTAGTATTCCATCCCTTGTCCAAAATATATATGGTACTCCTACAAGCTGATATAAAATAAGTCGTCTTAAGACTAATTATACTACTATTTTTCAATTTTATCCACAATAATTGGTGATGTTTGTGTGTGTGTGTGTGTTGAATACCAAAAATGGGAGAAAAGTGAGACAGAAGATTTGAATAGGGATAAATTGGAAGACATATTGTAATTAAGTAATCATTTTTTATTAATTATGATGAAATGTTAATTAGGGCGATCAACCTATATTTCGAGTCAAAAGGAAATATGATTATTCACCACTTTTAGCCCCCTCAAGGTGATTCTACTCATAAAAAAGTGAGTAAAGAGAGTTAGACATATTTAAACTATGGATAGTCTTTAAATATGATTTTATTAAAAATATAATTGTTAGTACATAAAAAATCATATCCAATGATACTTACTAAACTGTCTCGATATATTTAATTCTTCTTACTTATCTTTTTATATTAGTAGGGAAACAACTACATAGAGTATAAATTAAGTAGAAGCAGATTCGGGAATTAATTAGTTAAAGTGATGTATCTCATGTGGGGATAATTCCAATTTAGTTGGAGATGCGCACATAATTTGAATTTGAAATGTTATAGTAGACAAGAGACACTATCCACACTAAGGCCAACCAAAGCATTTAAGCAAAGGACGTACGTACGGTTTGGTGTTTTGTAAGACGGAAGCAATTAGTGATGTCTCTCTTGCAATGTTTATGGACCCATCCACATTGTCACGTTTCCTCTCTGAAAAATGAAACCTTAATTAAGTTATATGTCGCTTCTTATTTTGCTTCCATTTCATTCTTTTCTTACTTCCTCCCCCTCCAAAATATAACTCGATCGAGTTTACCAATTTTATATATCAAAGAGAGGAATCAAAAGATAGTTAACTCGGTAAATAATACTCGATTTATTAGGGAAAAGGACAAATATAGTCATCTAAATATGTAAAAGGACAATCAAAGTTGCTAAATTTTCAGAAGGACAATTAAGGTCACATACACTAAATTAACAACGATCTAATGGTTAATGGGAATGAGATGTTGTTGTGATTAGTGAGAATTCTGTTGTGATTAATTGCTACACTCTAGTTGTTAATGTGAATGATGCAATGGTTAAATATGCATATTGTTAATGAGATGCTGCAATGGTTAATTTAGTGTTTGTGACCTTGGTTGTCCTTTTGGAAATTTAGCGACATTGATTGTCCTTTTACATATTCAGAGGGTTTTATTTGTCTTTTTCCCTATTTATTATTCAATATAATCTTTATCAGCTATTTTTTTCTTTTACATTTGACGGGAAAAAAAGCAATGGCTTCATAATTTTCTCTCCAGATTTAGAACAAGTAGTGACAAAATTAATACTACCTTTGGTCCTAAATATAGGACCTAATTGACTTTTTGTTGGAGAGATTAAGGTTGCGAAATATGTTATTAAATGATGACATTTTTATATATTTTTAGATTATCCATAAGTTTATACTTTATAGGTAAAATAAACTAGTTTAAGGGAAAAAATTAGGTAAATCAATTTATAATTAACTTATTTTTACTTTTTTAGGATTTTTTAGAAAAAGTCAATTAAGTTTTATATTTAGAACAGGAGGGAGTATTACACTGTTCATCACTAATGTAGCGTAGCTTATTATGCTTGCACTCAAAAACTTAGTGCTCTCATTAGGGGGCTAAAGCGACGAAGGAAAGCTGCTCACAAAGAAAATAAAGAGTGACAAATCAAGTGTACGTAGTTTATAAGCTCTTATTTTATACAATGTTAAATATTTCAGATATGTGTATAAAAGGTATATTTGAGATCTAAAAATTAATTTGAAGAGATTGGTTATTATTAGATTTAACACTGTATTATTGTCCCATCTTTTTGCTCCATTTATGAATAACATTTCTTTTCTTTCTCTCCCGGGCCCCACGCACATATTAATTTACATAGGAGTATGTTGATTATTTCTCTCACACACTCATTATTTGTGAATTGTGAATATAGTGTTGAAAACACTAATAAATTAAAAGATGAAATAGCATTGAAAATGGTTGATTTGAACACATATACTCTTTTGGTAAAAAAAAAACACATATATACACCAACGAGCAAATGCTCATTGGTGTATTGTAATCCTTAAGATTAGAAAATATTTGTTCAAAACATAATAGTTTAAATTAAAGACCAATCATTTATATATATGCAAAGGGGAACAAAAAAAGTGAGAGAAGATTCTATATATGTAAAGAGGTTGATTCGAACTCCTGACCTCAAACCCCCACAACAAGCGAGCTTACCGTGCTTTAAGCCAAATCAGCTTACCTTAGAGGAAAATTGTGTTAAGATAACAATGTCATTCGTTTTTCTATGTTTTATGAAGTATGACTTAACTTGACAATAAGTTTGTAGAAATTGTAGGAAATGAAAGTTCCCATTAAAAATATTTGGTGAGAAGGACATAAATAAATTGGAGCTCTATTTGTACAATAATAATAAAGTATCCATGCTTTCTATGTGTAAAAATCTATTTTGAGTCCTTCTCACAAGAAAATTTTCAATGGGGTGTTTCCCCCAAATTTTCCTTTTGTGGCTAAAAAGAAACATGTCACGCCATAACAATTTTTTGGCCAAAGATACCATAAAAATTCATAAATTATTAAAAGGTTAGTCTAATTAGTATCAATCTAATTCATATCCCATAAACACGCAAGTTCAAATCAAATTTATTATCAATAAAATGACATTATGAGTAGACAATATGTCATTTTGTGCATTATTTGAACCTTGAAACATTCTTAGACTCCGCTGATCAGTTTTAAGACTTAATTAATGACCTAAATTCATAAGTATAAAAAACAAGGTACCATGGTTTATGACTTTTTGAAAGGTGGTATTTTAAAGAACTGAATTAATAGTCATAATATATTACATTGAGAAATGAAAGGGAAAACCTTAAATAAAAGACTGATGAATTTCAAAATCCTAAAAAGGGTTTTTGAGTAGTTAATACTTAATATCACTACTTAATTCTATTATTTAAGTAGTTAAAATGATTTTAAAATTTAATTTTACCATTCTCTCAAAACGACGAAATGTGGTGATGAGAAGTGAAAAGGACTAAGTAGTACCTGAGAGTGATGATGACAAAGAAGCAATGGGCAAAGGTAGGTCACATGGTATGCTGGTTATGCGACTCTCTCTCTCTCTACACACTATTGTAGGAATGTTGGTGGTTAACGAGATTCCTTTTTAATATTACCTCCGTCCTAAATATAAGACTTAATTGACTTTTTTTTGGAGAGGTTAAGGTTGCGAAATAGACTATTAAATCATGACACATTTGATATATTTTTAGATTATCCCTTAGGTTATAGGTAAAATAAACTAGTATAAGGAAAAATTAGGTAAATCATCAATTTATAATTAACTTATTTTACTTTTTTAGGATTTTCCAAAAAAATCAACTAGATCCTATATTTAGGACCAGAGGGAGTAATTGAATTTCGTCAATCCCATGATCTTCATTTTCAAACTTCCAAATCTAACTTCGATTCTTGTGTGTGATTTCTAATCTATTTTTGTTCTTAAAATATCTTATCAACTCACTATATTGCCATTGTATTCCCATCATTTTTTAAGTTAGCTAAACCACACGCCGCCGCCTCCCTCATTTTTCATAATTATTAGGGTCATGGGCTTTTCTCACCGTCATTAATAAATATTATTTTCATAAAATAACTCAAAATATCATAATCAATCTAACCCCCATAAAAATAGTAGTGTTAAAAATGTTAACATTTTTACGATGGTTGACAAAGACGAAAAAGAATAAGGGTGTGTTTGGAATGCCAGTGGAAAAGTAATTTTTTTTTAATTTGACTTTTTTAGGAGTGAGATTGGAAAAAAGTCTGATTGTGTATTGTGATTATGTTTGGATGTGTTGTCGGTATAAGTGAATTTTTTCAATTTGACTTTTAAAAAGATGTTTGGATATGTATTTGAAAAAAAACAAGATTAGATTAAAACATATGCAAATATTGTTATAATTTAGAGAAAATACATGAATAAAATTTTGAAAATGCTAATTCAAAATAAAATACATATAAATGAAGAATTATACACACACACACACACTCCTTTCTGTCCTAAATATAAGACCTACTTCTAATTCTTATCAACTTTTTCCAAATTATCCTTCTCAATGCTCCCCATTATTAGACAATAAGAGAGAAATGGTGGAGACAAAGGTAGAAGGTTAGGGTATATTGGTAATATCATGTTATTTTAACTAACTTAACTAACACCATTAATATAATAAAATTATGTATTTTTCAATCAAACTTTTAGAAAGATGTTTGGATAGTTATTTTGAAAAAAAAGAAGATCGATTAGATTAAAACATATGCAAACATTGTTATAATTTAGAGAGAATAGATGAATTAAAATTAAAAATTTGAAAATAAGGTTCATTCAAAATAAAATACATACATACATACATATAGACACACATTCCTTTAGTTCTAAATATAAGACATATTTTTAATTCTTATTAAATTTCTCTAAGTTATCCTTTTCAATGTTCCCCATCATTAAACAATAAGAGACAAAAGGTAGATGATCAATGCATATTGGATATCGTGTTATTTTAAGTAACTTAACCAACATCTTTAATCTAATAAAATTAGGTAAATAAGTCTTATATTTAGGATCAGAGAGAGTGTCTATATATATACTCCCTCCGGTCCCTAATGTAAGAGCTAGCCGCCAAAAAATGCTTCTTAAGAAAACATGTGAATGTTAGTTGAGTGTCTGGAGTTAATGCTTCTTTTTCAATATTGCCCATATTTATTATGATATTTTTAAGAGAGAGAAATACATAAATATTAATAAATATGAAAGAGAGCAAGGGGCAAAGTAGGAAAAAACACATTAAATGAGGAGAGAATATTAGATGAGCTCTTATATTAGGGACCGGATGAAGTGTGTGTGTGTGTGTGTATAGAGAGAGAGAGAGAGAGAATAAATTAGAAGCAAAAAGCAAGAAGCAAGAAGTAAGAAAAAGTAAGAAAATGATACTTCTCCTCCCACCTTGCTTTTGACTCAAAAGCAATTCAATTTTACTTAGCTACCAAACATGTTTTAAAGTAAAAATAAGTTAAAAGTAAAAATAAGCAAAAAAAACCATGTGCCACCTTGCTTTTGAGTGTTGCCAAACACACCTTAAAGAGAGGAAGCTAATTGATCGTATGATAAAATAAAAAGATGGAATGACAGGTTGGAATTGCACAATTCTCAATCCCAAGAAAGAAAAAGAAAATAAAACACAATTCAATCTTTTACTATATTGTCTTCATGTTGTTGTTTTTCTTTAGAAAAAAAAGATAAGTTAGTAGATTACACAACATACTAGACCAAGGTAATTAAATTCAAACTGGTATCTAGATCGGTTAAGACAGTAGGTCAAAGATTAGTGAGTTAATTCAGAATTTACTCACGAGTCAGACCGGAAAGAAATAAAATAATTTAAATTTTAAATTTACCATTACACCATTTAAAATATTAAATACCAATTCAATAACATGAAGTATTGACAAAATAATCATATGTATCCAATAGTTTTCAGGATTTCTCTGACATATTGACTTAATAGTATCAATCTATTATTCATTGACATTAAAATCATTAATTAAAAAATATTCTTCCAAATAAAATTTGAAATAAATAATATTAAAAATATTACTACAAATAATTTTTTTGTTACCAAACTAATAGTCATTACTATCAAATTTATCAGTGAAATTAAAAAAACACGGTTGATGGTTTTTTTTTCAAAATAATAATTTTAAAAATAATGCAAATGCGTCAACCCAGCAACTCACCGAGTTACACGGGTTGCTCCTAGGTTAGTCCGGGTTATCATATGCCAATCTGGGCTATCCTGACAAGATTGGTCCGGGTTCTTAACGTGAAGTGTTTTTATAAAAATATTTATATAATAAAGATTTTGTGTTAATAAGAGAATTCATGTCCTTTGTAAAGGGTGATAATTGCATCCTTACGGTTGGAAAAGAAAGAGTTGCACCCTTACCATGATTGTTATATTGAGTTTTTTTTGGTGCATCGATGTTATATTGAGTTGTTATCAACATAAATTGATTACTTAGATTGAAAAATAAGCTCTATCTTTTCTGCCTTTTTTTCATCACATTTTCCGCTTTAACTATAACGATTTGTTAACTATTTTACATAGATGGAATTGAAGGTATGTTAAATTTCGTTAATTTTTTTCACTAAAAATTGTTTATTTTCTTATATAGTTTACTTAGATTGAAAAATAAGCTCTATCTTTTTGTTAACTATTAAAGATCATGAAAAAAATGCCTTGTATGGAGGAATATCAGAATAGTGAAACACTCTCTCGAATCTTTGTTATTATATAAATTATGGAATAACGTATGTATATTAACAAATTAGTTTAATACAATAAATAGGTAAGAAAATCAAAGTGTTTCTAGAAATATCATTGTTTATATATGGGGATATAATAAGAAAATAATTGAATGATAAAGTGGGACTAACCGGGAATTGGCGGAAGCAAAACAAGAAAGATGATACAAATTTAAAAGTTTTAGTGAACTATTAATATATCATAAATAATCAATAAAGTATATAATAATATCTCAAAATGGCATTAAACTGCCTCAGGATTTAATCTAATTTTAACGATTTAAATCTAATTTTAACGGTGCTAGATTTTGTTTATTAGTTTTCATCCCTGCGTTTTTAATTAGTTTTGGCCTACATATGATATAAATCATATTTAATTAGTCCTAGTTAAAAGTTTACATCAACTCACTAAACGTTAACACCACATTAAGAATGTTAACGATATTAAGCTTATATCTCAATTCTTGTGGAACTAGAAAACAAACCTTTTCGATATTATTACGTATTGTATGAACTAAAATCAAATCTCGTTAGAACTATATAAAGAGGTCACATTTGTTAAGCCCAGAAGAAAAGAAAAACTTTTAAAAATAAAGTGAAAAAGAAAGGGAGGGGGTATAGATGGTGGTGAGAGGACAAAGTAGATATCATAATGAGAGAGCACTATAATAATGAAAAGCCCTTCTTTTGATGTCTATAATGTTATTTTTACCCGTAGCCTCTGCACTAAAAGTGATGCACTCATATGGCACAACCTGTTCTTCTTGTGTACTCCTATTCCCATATCCCTCTCTATTTCTCTGGCTCTCTCACATGGACACATATTACTCTCATAAACCCTCATTTTCTAAATATTTGTCAAGTCCTTAGCTTACTTCCAACATGTTTTAGATAAACTAATAAAAATCTTAAATATCATTGTTATTATATAGAGTTCGACATTTTCCAATTTTACCCGTTATTAATATCTTCTACACCACACGAAAATAAAATCAACACCTAATAAATAAAGGATAAGATTTTAAATTTATACTGAAAATTTAATGAGGTGCTTTATAAATAGGACAAAATAAAAATTTCTCTCTCAGGCTTATAAAAGGATTGAAATATGTGTGTGACTGTGTGCGTATAAAACATATTTATGTAATTTAATTAATTAGATTAAATATGTTAGTTAAATTAATCAAAATTACATTATAGTACCAAATCACCATAACCACCTACATTTATTTCTCTTCACCCTCTCTTATTTGTTTATTTTTGAAGATTAAAAATGGGAATATGGGAAAATGTTCAGAAAAATTAGAAAAATGTTTTATATATACCTACAAGCTTACCTTAATAGGTCATATATTTAAGAACAAAATAATTGTTTCTTTCCTATCTTAGGGTTCCCTTGCAAATTTAAACAAACGGGTAGAAGAGTTTGTCTGTATATATCATTTATATATGTGTGGACATATTTACATATTTAAAGTTATAACTTATTACACTCCTTTATATGCGATAATTAGTTAAACTAGTAAACTTATAAGTAGAAACAAAGTGGTATAGACGATTACATGAAAAAGTTAAGACAATAAATGTTAAATCATCGTTTTTAGCCTTAGATTAGATTAGAGAGGAGAGAGGCCCAGGGACATAAGAAATGACTTAACTATATATGCTTCCTAAATTTATGTGATTTGGCTTATTACCTCTTATAATGGACATATCATATATCACTTAAATAGGAGTAAGTTGAAAAAAAATTGAGAGTTTTAGATAAATCCATCAGCCAAATTATCACTACTTAGTAAGAATTGATATTTGGTGCCTTCTAATAATAATAATCACAATTAGATATTTTAACTTAAGTGTGTGTGTGCTCTCACAAGTATGGGAAGATTATGCAGAATGTATCCTGATCTCTAGTGATGAGAGGATTGACTAAACTATAAGATGAACTTGTGAACTTGTGATGATTAGTTGAGAAGAGTATCAAGTATGATGAGTACATCATATATATGGTCTCTTTCAAGCCAGAAATTGTGATGAGTTGTAGCCTTATAGGTCGTCGACGTGGTCAAGTCCGAAACCATTGAGTTTGATATTCAACTTAATAAATGAGTCAACATTTATTTATTTGTATTGTTTAGATGTTACTCATACTACTCAAGACACGCCCACAAAACCTATTGGCTTCTTTTCATTCATTTCTCATTTACACACAAACACATATGACTTTGCCTCTCCCTCATGGCAACGACTCTCTGCTTCAAAATTAATTACCCTCTTCAATTTATTACGTACTATGCTTGTATTTTTTGTCTACTCCTATTTCAGTCATTTCTTCGTGCACCAATTATTTGTTGTAGATCTTAAATCATTTTGGATCAAACCAACACTTCCAAAGAAATTCTACTTAGATCCAATTCTTTGAGATTGAATACCTTACCATTTATAAAGAAGTAATGAGCTAATGTTTTCTTTTTTAATTAAAGGGGCAGACACTAACAACTTGATGTTATCGTTGTGATTGAATTTGTGACCTCTCACTTATAAGGAACTTTCATGTCAAATGCTACAAAATACTCCCCCCGGTCCTAATTATAAGTCGCCTTTGACTTTTTTGAAGAATCCTAAAAAAACAAATAAGTCAATCATAAATTGATTTAACTAATTTTTCCCTTAAACTAGCTTGTTTAACCTATAAACTAATTAGTAATATAAAAATTTATCAAATATGTCATAATTTAATAACATATTTTGTAACCTTAACATCTCCAAAAAAGTCAAAGACGACTTATAATTAAGACCGGAGGAAGTAATTGACTATTAACAATCACCTGGTTATTGAATATAGCTCAATTAAGAAAAACCGGCACCTTTCGTTGCAAGTAGTAGGTGAAAGTAATACTAGCAAGTTTGAGTCAATATGTACAAGATAGACATAACTTTATACTAACTAAATACATGATTTGCAAAAGAGACCCTCGTATATTATCTGAATCGATATTTTCAACTATCTTTCAATGAAACTTTTGAAATACCCTATCATTAAAGTGATACTTTGGGATGTAACTATAATTCCCTGTCTACTATATTTATCTCTCACGAATTGAATAGGGAATTGCTTCAAGTTGAAGAAAGTTACTTTTGAAGAGGCATTGATTAGGGTTGGATGAAGAGAGTATTCACTTGGGAGAATGCCAGTTAAGTCAATGAAGTTTGAATTGTAAACGCAGTGAAGTAATGTACTTTAAAATAATGTCTTTTAAGTTAGAGAGAAAGTAGGTGATAAAGTGACAAAACTAGTCATCTTACTTTGAATGATATGTAGTGGGCAATAATAATAGCAAAAGCTGTCATATCACCAATTTCCTCAATACCTACAATTCAACTCATTTCCTTTTTTGCGGCAAATATTTGCATACGAGGTTCTTTCATTTTGAATAATTTTATACTAAAATTAATACACATATTATATAAAAATAAAAATCTGCTATAAATGTAGACATTTCAAAATTCCAAAAGTAGTTGAAATGTTTTACTGAAAATTTCAAAGCTTTAATTTAAGACCAGAATGAATTGGAAATATAAAATGACCTGGTTGAATATTATATTGGCTAGGTGATGAAATTTCTTTCAAATTTTTTTTTTTTTTTTTTTTTTTTTTTTTTTTTTTTTATCAACTATGCTCAATTGGTATCAATCAAAGGTTTAATCAAATCAGAATAACAACAAACGCGTCAATTTTGATGTCTGACTAGATGATGTGCACCAGTTTCCTCAATTATGAGCCAGACATAAATATAAATTTTCTAAAAATAACATATCATTATCTTTTAAAGAATAAAAGTATGATACCCCTTATCTAACATTTTTATTGTTATCTTTGATTTTAAAAAATGAAAATAGATACTTACAAAAATTTTACATCAAAATTTGTATCTTTTTTTGTCCAATGTGAATAAAAGATGGGAACATTCGAAGCATGGACAGAAACAAATGAAGCTTCCCATTCTCAGAGCAGATGGGCATGGGAGAATTATGTGCATTCAATCTGCATATTCTTTTTCTTTTGAATGAAGATAATAAAGTTATATTTTCCCTGATAATAAGTCACGAAACTGACTGGTCTATTGTGGACAGATATATCATGGCTAAAAGTTTCCATATTACAAAAGCAAAATTTAATTGGTTTTTTAAAAAAGAGATAGTAATATGTTTAATCTTGGAGCATTATGGCAATAACTGTCTGTAAAAGATTGAGCAATGATTTGATGTTGATTGCTCACCAATAATTTCCAGCAGCTTTGTTCACAGTCACAATGTGTGAAAACATGTGTCCTATGAAGACACCCATATGGTAGTTTATTTTTTGGGAGGGTTGGTCCCACATAACGCATTATTTTCAAACTTGTTTTAGTGCCTGTTGCCACGTGGTTGACTCTTCTTCAGTAGATTGGCCACTTGCAGCAGTAGCTTCTACCTGTAATCACTTATCAGTTGGCACAATCCTTCTATTGAAAGATCTGGTTCCCCATCAAAGAGAATTTCCAATGCACAACAACAATAAAAACAGAACCTTATCCCAACTAAGTGGGGTCGGCTACATGGATCGCACGGCGTCATTGTACTCGATCAATACTCATGCTTGGAGATAAACTCTTCATCAAAATCATCATCAAAGCCTTGTCCCAACTAAGTGGGATCGACTACATGGATCACAAGACGCCATCTTGCTTGATCAATAATCATGATCAAGGTATCCCCCACTTGACAAGTGAGACTAATCCTCCGCTGATTTGTAAGCACCTCAAAGGGTGAGACAACTGGCTTAGGAGATTTAGTACCTCTCCATACCCAACGCTAAGGATCAAACCCCAGACAATTGGTTAAGAGTGAATGATGCAGAAGTATATTGAATCCTCTTTTGAATTCGTGTATTAAAATTTGGGGAACACATTCAAGTTTTGAAGAAGACATATAATCACTTAAGTTCTAATGACAAGTGAACCTCATACATTTATTATCATTTCCAGCACTAGAGCATATCATTATATGTTATTCACTAATTTATAATTTATAATGACATTCGTTCTTTAAGACCTCTTAATGATTTCCCCAAAAATTAGCCTTACGACAGATTGTCATGATGGCATGTATCAACATCAAAGAAATGAGGACACACTCAATGACCTTATAACCAAGTAGCATAAAAGTTTCCCTATGAGTGTAAGGACGTGACTTCAATCTTGCTTCTAACTTAAAGCTTAAAGAAAAGATGAAGTCGCGTGTTCAGGTTTAGTGGAGATGGATATGTGAGTGTAGATGTGGTAAATAAAGAGCCTTTTGAATTTTAAGACTAATCCAAATCATCCCAATGATAGATTTGGGATGCAACTCATCTGAACACTAAATTACTCAAAAAAGACTCACTGATAAACTTATCCAAGCTGAACTTAAAAATAACAATTTTAATGAGAAACATTTCATGAACCGTATGTAACAAAACTCCCATAAATCTGGTTGTATACAGAAGTGTTTCTTTCAACTCACAGTAAAGGTGCACCTTTGTGGGGGAAACATGTCCAATTTATGTTCTCAACAGAGATATATACACAAATATGAGCTATCTGTGAGATATACAGTTGAAGGAGCATGATTAGTAAATGGCAACATTTACATCAAGAGACCATGCTTGTCTCGTCAGCGATTATACACTTTTTAGGCCACAATATGATGTTCACACAAGAAACAAAGGGACAAGCAAAATAATGCCCTGGTCATTTCAGCAGGAACTCAAGTTGTCTATGAACAGATTCAATAATACACCTATCATGCATAAACCAGTTGGCTATGATTCAAAAGACAGCAAAATCAATAAAGCATAGCTATATTACTTTCAAAGTCACCCCGGTTCACAACCATGACAATATGTTAAAATAAGAGGGGGCAAAAAGAAAACCAACAATAGATTTCATATAGATCATGTTGGGAATAGTGCCAAAAATTTTAGTCCTGTAACTATACTCCTACAGTCTCAAAACTTAACAAAACCAAGGATCATACGCCAAAAAGACCCCAGTCATGAACCTTGAAGCTTTCTACAGCATGTTTGAAGACCTCAGCCATGGGTAAACATCCAACTTGCACAGCAGGAACAGCTAAGCCAGCGCCAACTGTGCCAGCGCTTTCGCTCAAGGGACTGCAGCAAATAAAGTAATGCACAAGTGTTTTGGATATTTAAAAGCTTCCACATAATCACAAGAGGGAAATTGCAAATAATTAGACATGTCTTAAATTATTATGGCTTTTCTTCCACTTAAGTGTACCATTAAGTAAACATTTAATGGCCTTTTGAAGTACGTAGAAAGGAAATACTGAACTGCAGATGTTACACACTAGCACTTGAGGGCTGAAACAATATTATACTACCTCCGGTCCTAAATATAGGACCTAATTGACTTTTTTTTGGAGAGGTTAAGGTTGCGAAATAGGTTATTAAATGATGACATATTTGATATATTTTTAGATTATCCATTAGTTTATAGGTAAAATAAACTAGTTTAAGGGAAAAAATTAGGTAAATCAATTTATAATTAACTTATTTTGCTTTTTTAAGGATTTTCTAGAAAAAATCAATTAGATCTTATATTTAGGACCGGGGGGAGTATTATCATATATCCAAAGTTCAACTCAGCATCTATATTCAACAATACAAATATGGAATCCAGTAGAAATTGAATTATTTTGTAATTTAGTGGTTAAAAAATTACTCCTTAAACTTACTTTATAACAATAGGCTCGTATGCAGTGATTAGGACATCCGTGCCAACTTCCTTAAGACGCAGGTTAGCTAAATACACCTGAAGAAAGGGAACCACATCAACTTGCCATTTGCAACACTCTTAAACAGTTCAACTACAAGACATAAACATACTTTCACGATATTTTGTGCTTCCCTTCCTTGCCGGCCTTTAGAAATTGCCTGACCATATACACATGATGGGGATGAGTGAACAAGGGACATAAAAGTGTATCAAGCATTAACCAAAACAGGGAGGGAGCATGGAGATAACTAAAGGCATTATATTTTTTCTTTCAGAAACTAATGAGCACAAAAAAAAAACTTCTGGTCACAAAGTAAAAGAGCAAATTCTATACATATCCCATTTTTTAACTTGAGATTTTAACATGACATGAAATGCAAATTTTCACAGATTATTGCAGATGGCGAACATGAGAAACTAAAAATAATGGAAACAAGTACCCTTAACAAAAAATATATATTTTGGTTAACAGTACAGCTTCAAAAGAAAACATGTCTAACAGGAGAGAAATTCTTGAAGCCAATGTCTATTACAAATAAGATCAGCATGAAGGCAAAAAAGGGAAGTGATAGTTGTCAGAGTTCATCTGCTCTGCAATGCACTAAAGAAGGATCTTTTCCTATTCAGCTAAAGATGTAATTCCATGCCCCTAAAGCAGGCTATTTCAGCTTTTTTACTATTAAAGCTAAAGAATTATAAAAATGAGCATTTTAAAAATTCAATCCGGTATCTTAGTCTATCTATAAGTATAAAGCCATCAGTTAAGCCCACAGAAAGTGTCAGGAAATACACTCATCCCTTGAGCAAAATTTTTCAAAGCAAGATATTACAGTTTTAATTAAAACGGAGTAAATAAAAAATAGTCGTCCCTAAAAACCCATTATTTCACCAGCACAATTCCTCAACTGATTATGTGATATATTACGGTAATAATCCTATGTCTCATCTTACCTTGGTATTCATGGATACTTAGTAACTGATATTGCAACACTAAAGCCCATGCCGGATCAGCACAAATAGTATTGAGGCCGAACAGCTGAAAGAATCTGGCCATTTCCATATCTAAAGTCTGCAATTGGGCCTCTGTCAAGCCCAACAGTGGACCATTCTTGCAAATGCCTTTACTAGCTACATAAGCATGTCACATTCTACCACCCAAGTAACTGCCACACACCCATGGAATTCTCAACATCAAACGTGGCATGATAGAGGGCTCAGCATGAGCTCCTACTTGCTAATATAAATTCCCAATGACAGAATGAAGACAATTGAACCCATATCAGAGAAATAAGACGACAATATCACTCCAAGCGAAGTGGAGATGCTCCTGTCAGGGAACTGTAGCAACACTAATTCACTCTATAAGGGAAACCACAAATGAAAGGCAAGTGCAACCGAAGGCAAAGAAGCAAGAAGGAAGCAAATGTTTCACAAATCCGTCCAGCAGAAACAATGCCCCATTCCTCAACTAGTATCAACATCAACCATGGAATATTTTATTCAAGATGACTTCAACAAGGCTGTATTAAGTGGAGAGTCTAGGACCAGAGTAAGGATTGGAGATTGTGAGCAGTTGTGGACTAATGGACCTAACAGTCCAATACCAACACCACAATCTCAACTCAATTATTCCTTGTAACCAATCCAAGACATTGACTTTTTGTCAAGCTATCTAGTGTCACGAACAAGGGGTTTTCTGATCCAACTAAACACTACACAGCCATCTCCAATCAAATTTTTACAACTTATACATATTAGGTTGAGAGGCAAGTTCATTTGGACAAGGGAATCAATAATTTAAATCGCATAATTATGGTTTTCTAGAATAGACAAAGATATCAATTACAAGGAGTTGCACGTAAACAATCATCTGGTCCTTCAATCAAATTATTGATTCCATGGAAAAATCATCTAATGGAAGAGGCAAGTCAGGAAAATTATGTGACCAGTTCCCAAGGTCTTGCTTAGTTTCAGGACAGGGTGAGTTTGTGAGAGAATAACTTTCACATGCACATCAATGAGTTAACTGTATAATGGCCAGGATTTATATTATCTAGTGAACTATCTTTCAATGAAAGTGATGTGCATCGAGAAAAGCAAGAGTGCAGTTATATCAAGCAATGCCATGATTCCCCAATTAATGGCTCCATAGAGAAACAAATGGATAAGCAGGAAATGATGTAGGACATCAGAAGAATTTATGGGGGAAATTGTGTTTAAGCCAGAGATCCCAAAATAATTTGTGACCAATAACTATGAATGCCGGGGCCTGGGATTACTAAGATTACTTGGAAATGTAAGGATTAAAGAAGAAAAGGGCCAAAAGAAAAAAAGGTTTATATATGTACCATTTGGCCTATTGCAGTAGTTACCACAGCAGGTTCATTGTTGTATATTAAACCAGGAGCTTGCAGAACTCCAGACTGCTCAATCACCTGAAATTTTATGGGAAAAACTGAGCATGGCACACAAAAACGTCATCAACAAAAAAATGGCACATGAATTAACATGACGAACGCCATTTCTCTTAAGGGCAAAGGTGCAAAAATAGCCACCGTAAATTTAAAAATGAGCAACTATAACTCTGGTAAATTGATACACTGTAAACTAAGATGGGGCAAAACCATACATTGTAAACCAAAATGAGGCAAAAGTAACCTCTCTGTTAGGCCGAGTTAAACAGGCATTTTCCAGACGTGAGCTCCATCATCAGCAAATGACATGCCAATTCCAAAATCTAACGTGAAAGCTAAAATGCATCCAGTTAACCCTAAATCACCAAAAACGAACTCTAAACCCCTAAATCATTTCGATAAGAAACCAAATAGAACCCCAAATCATGTGAAATTCACCTTATTTCTACGTAATCATCTGAAAAAATAAAGTCTCATCAAAAAATTAAAGTCTCATCAACATATTGCACCCTTAAATGTATGACACATCATTTACTGATGGTGGGGCCACGTCAGGAAAACGTACGTTTAAATTTATAATGGCTATTTTTGCACATTTGCCCAATTTTGACCCATTTTGATTTACAGTGTACAACTTTGTCCCCTTCAATTTACTAGAGTTATAGTTGCACATTTTTAAATTTACGATGACTATTTTTGCACCTTTGCCCTTTCTCTTAATCAAGATCCTTCCTCATTATCCGGAAACACAAAGTATAAAAATTCCTCTATGGAATCAAATCACTCAGATTTTACAAAGATAGATCACTTGAACCAACAAACAACATGTCATAAATTAGTATTGCCATACGTCTTGCACATTGTGCCTGAAAAGCAACATTAAGCAATACTACATTATTCCAATTGGCAGGCTCCAAGTCCTAGAAAGGGCAATGACTAACACAACCTCCTAGCACACACAAAAGACATTCAAGACAAGTAAGACATAACAATATACCCAGCATATGGCTATATAGACAATACCATACTCAAAGCCAAAACATTAAAATCTTTGCCACCTAACTATTGAGCACTAGCTTTAGGAATGAACTACTCCCTCTGTTCCTAAATATAAGAGTTAGTTAACTTTTTTGGAGAATCTTAAAAAAGCTCAATAAGGTAAATTAAAAATTGATTTTCGTAAATTTTCTCTAAACTAGTTTATTTGACTTATAAGCTAACGTATGATCTAATAATACACAAAATATGTTATGATTGAGTGGTTCATTTCGCTTTTTTAAGATTCTCCAAAAAAACCAACTAACTAGGGATGGACGGAGTATAATTAGATACACTGAAGGGTTACAAATTCTGGTACTGCACCTACAATGGACAGACATTGATTTAACTAATCCCAGAATTGATGGAAATCAAATGAAATAATTGTATACCACACTTCCTTCAGCACTCTGCTCAGTAGCAAGGTCTTGAAGAAACCATGTAGCACTTCCATTATCAGCAACATCATGCTTGAATTCCAAAAGTTCAAAGATCAAACTTTCATCTCGGCTAGGGTCTGCAAATGCCTCCTGTGAAACACCACCAATAAAAAAATCAATACAAGCACTAATAACATTTAGCAAAACACAAAGAGAATACAACAAACCTGATGATTGGGAACTTCTCGAATATCACTAAGATCCTATACAAAAAAAACCCAAAACTTAAACATGATCAAAATCAAAACTTTACATATTATTACTAAAGGTTCATGTCAAAATAACATTTTTTCAAAGAAAACCCAGAACTTAAACATGATCAAAATGAAAACTTTACATACTATTATTAAAGGGTCATGTCAAAAAAACTTTTTTTTAAGGAAAAAAAACAGGGGATGTGAAAAATGAATGGCTGACCTGGAAACGTTGAGGAAAAGTGCTTGACAATTTGGCTCCAAATAAAGGGTGCTCATGAACAATGTCTTGTGTCATATTAGACGACAAAAACAAGAGTAAGATAATCCTGGTACACAACGAAGAGAAAGAAATATAGGCAAAAGTCTCCTACTTATATTCTCAACATAGTAAAAGGTAAATTCTCAAACTAAAAATTGGTACCTTCACAGACACGAAGACTCTAGTTTGTTCTCCAAGGTACTGTAGTGTGGTGGCATTCGATTAGTACTACTACCTCCGGTCCTAAATATAGGACCTAGATAATTTTTTTTTGGAGAAGTTAAGGTTGCAAAATAGTCTATTAAATCATGACATATTTGATATATTTTTAGATTATTCATTAGTTTATAAGTAAAATAAATTAGTTTAAGGGAAAAAATTAGGTAAATCAATTTACAATTAACTTATTTTGCTTTTTTTTAGGATTTTCCAAAAAAGTCAATTAGGTCTTATATTTAGGACCAGAGGGAGTATTATTTTTTCTTTTAAGGAGTGGAATGAGCTTAAAATGTAAGCTAACTTTTTTTACAATTTATTTTCTTTACTGTGATTGAATTTCTGGAAAAGTCTAAAAGGACAAATAGGGTGCCTAAATTCCCAAAAGGATAGAAAATGTTAGAGACATCTAATTGACATTAGTAAATGTGGGCAAATGACTCAAAATGCCCTTAAAAAACTAGTTAAACAGTCAACCAGAATTATGAATCGTAATTGTTATGAAGTAAACCAGTTTTTAAAGGCATTTTGAGTCATTTGCCTACATTTGCTAATGTCAATTAGTTGCCTGTGACTTTCCTTATCCTTTTGGGAATTTAGACACCCTATTTGTCCTTTTGAGCATTCAAGAGTCTTTATCTGTCTTTTTTGCATGATTATTTTAAGTTGTATGAAATGAATTTATTGTTGTTAATAGGGAGTGAGCCTATCAAATTGGAAGCATCTAAAAATTAGAGTGAGATTATATGGATTAATTCTGATACAAAAGAGATTATATGGATTAAATTATTTTTCATAAAAAATGATAGAAGTTTGACAAAGAATATTTTCGAAAATTATCGATTCAAGTTAGCTAGAATTTCCAAGTTTATATCCCATCCCACAAGTCCCAAAATCTGAAATTGCTAGGGTTAAATACACATTAGGGTTATTAGATCATTTTTATTATATGTGTGTTTGTTTAAGGCACATTTAAAATCATAACTTTATTTTTCTTTTTGTTATTTGCCAAGTATAACGTTGATTGGCATTAATTAAAATAATCATGCATTGATTGTGGTTATTAGGGACTCATGCAATTAAAAAGGAAACCCCTGAAAATTAGTTATATAGAGGTGAATTCACATACATATGAATTCAATATGGATTCAGACCGTATTGAATGAGCTTAAAGTGTATGCTAGCTTCTTTTACATGTTTTTTTCTTTGCCTAAATAATGTGATTGATTTTAGGTTGTATGAAATATTTTCTCTAAAACAGGGGACTGGATTTCATCATTCAACTATACTACTATAGTACCTCTGTACATATAACATGACTCACAAATCACAAGTAAAATGAAATTTACACTAATGCTAATGCTCATCTTTAGATCTTTCCTAAATTCCTCATCAATATGAACATTCCCGTAGCTGATACCCCCAGAATACAACAAACTAACAAAAAGAACCAAATATATCCATTCAATTTGGTTTCACCAAGTAAGATGCCCATATCTCGTCAGCTGGAGGAGGAGGCTGAACCCAGTAACCAGGTATGCGGCTGCACGAAGATGCAGAAAATAAAGAATTAGATCAAATAATTGAGTTATTCAAATGCATCAGTTTCATTTATAATCAACACATTCACCTTTAGTCCGTTTGTGTTCACAACAAGACACTCAAAATTACAATACTAGCCATTCTTCTCTGATATTCAAATATGATAACTCACACACTATCTATAAGACATGACTTTAGACAGGACTTGTACATATAGATGCTTCATAATTTACAGGTTCATGTTATCATGTCCCTAATTTATAACATTAAAGGTTGGCACAGAATGGTAATATGTAATACTGCAAATAAAACTAAGGTTAAATACTGCTGTAAAAGGTGGTGGTGACTTAAGTCATGGAACATTAATATTCTGATGACCTTGGTCCAATGTCATCCTCCACTTGTCTTCCAACTTTGAAATGAAACCTAAAATATGTTTTTGAGCAGGGGGGAAATTTTTACCTTCCTCCTGGTCTGATAAAGGCATCCCATCCTCTTCTAACCTGCATGAGATTATTTAACAGCTTTAATAATCAAGTGGAACTTACAGCACATAGGGTTATCATCAATTCTAACCAGTAAAACTTGCAGCCTTCATTTCTAGATAATAGATATTTCCATAAACTACTGTCTATTTGAGAGCAAAAGGAGAAATACTATTTTGAAAGCCATGTAGGATTTGATTAAAGAGGAAGCAATTAGAATTACCTCAATATGTATAAAAAAAAAAGAATTACCTCAATAAGTGTACCCATATCATTGTTGCTGCCATGATAATAATGATAGAACTCAATTGGTAAGTTAGCTAAATCATCATATGCTCCCCTACTGCTTTGTCCATCAGAACCTCTTTTACTAGTCTCCTTCTCCTCAACAGCAGCAGAACCCTTTTCATCCAATCCCTCGGTAGTCTTCTCTTTGTTTTCGTGGAGTTCACTATTATCATTGCTTGAACCTTTTAATGAATCTCCTTGATTTTGAATAGATTTTCTGGATTCCTCTGCAGATACAATCGCTTCTCTAGCAGCTTCTGTATCAGCAGCAACCAAAGCTTGGCGCTCCTCTTCCTCAACTGCAGCTTGAACCCTTTCAAGAAACTTGTTATCCTCCTCCGGAAGAAAGTGGCCTGAAAAGATTTAATTAAAAAAGTATTATGATAACCAAACAATGCGTTTTTTCCAAATGTGAATGATCTCTATTGAGCCCAGAATTTATAGAAAAGGAAATTTAAAAAAATTGACAAAGAGAGCATATCGAACCAAGTTTACTATTATTATAACAAATTAAAAATTTAGTTCTGAATCAGTAACGAATTTTTGTTGTAGATATTAACTGGGGAATTCTTTTATTAAGAAGACCCATTCAGCTTCTGTATGAGCCTAAAACTCTTCACAGAAAATGTGTAGAAAAAGTTGTATAGTTGACCTATGCAAGAAAAAGCTACAATGAGCCATCATAGATTATCCACAGAATGATTTTCTCATGCATACCTTGTCTTTTCAACTTTTGGATCCTGATGGACCGCAACTCTTGTAGCTTCTCCACCATCAAGAGTAGTTCAAGCTGAGACATAAAACAATGTAAAGGGATACCGATGAAGAGTGAGAAATTGATGGAAAAGAAATGAAGAGAATGTGGGGCCTATATTAACCGAATAAGTCCATGCACAAAGAAAATTCATGAGCATGATTATATTATTCACAGAAACCTTGAATCCTTAAAAATAAAAGGTGAGAGTTCCCACAATTAATATGTTACCAATGAGAGGAGAATATAAGTTAAATATAGGGGCATGAAATTTTGGACTAAACAATAGTCCTGATCCTAATAAATTAGTACTGGAAGCATGATAGATGCTAGGAAGAAAAAGCAACAAACAGTAATATAAATGAGTAAACATTAAATGCTAGTCTAGCACAAGAGAATAACAAGATGGCAGAAGAACATGGGCTAACATGACAGGGATTATATATAACAGTAACAAAAATCAACCTGTACAATTTGTTAACATTCAGTAATCTTATAAAAAATTAGCAGTCATAAAATATTATGCACGATGAGTGCCCAAGTTCTACATTATGAGAAACATGAAATGAGCAGTGCCTTAGTTGCCTATTGGTCAAGAAGAATATGATTAAGCTATTTATGAACTCACCTCCGACTCTAATTTCTTCTTCTCTTCTTTGGCTTTGAGCTTTGCTATTTCTTTCATCTTTTCCACCTGCAAATATACATGCTTCAGATGCTAAAACAAGTAGCATTACAGCTTCATGTTTGGCAAGTTACCGTTAAACAAGAATCTACTGTACCGAAGCAATTCAAATTTTCATGCAGTCATAGTTAGATAACTAGAAAAGATGCAGTGTCACTGGATTTTTTTCCCCCAAATAGTTTCACTGTACTGGATCTAAAAGTATCCAATGGTAAAAAAAAAGATCCAAAAGTATCCAGTTAGCACTGCCCTTAATGGTGGAAGTATACAAATATATGAAAATTACAATGGTAAAGTTTATATAGTTTTTCTGATTCAATGGGGAACAATGACAATGATAAGTTCTAAATAATTCTTCAAGTTTGTTTATATATTCATCCAATTTTGATAAAAGTATTGTCAGATTCTTCCTATAGTGAAACTTCTCATGACTTATCAGAGACACCAGATGTCTATGCTTATTTTCAGCATTTTTCTCCAACTGGCTATACCAATTTGAAAAACCACAAGTTAAATTTGTCTGACCTCAAAAACTGTCAGTCAATCCAAACCTAACAGAACCTAAATTAGATGTGGACATATTCAAATAAAAAAAGGGGCAACACGATGGAAGCATTTAGCAATTTCACAAGATATCTCAAGACAAATTCCACTCTCGATTTACCAGATAAAGGGAAAATAACAGCTTACTTCACATAAATTTAGATTACCTTTTTATTCGCCATGTCTTTGGCAATCTCATTTGCTCTCCATTCATCAGCTTCTCGGTCAACTTGGTAAAATCGCTCACGCTCCTAAAGTTCGTAACGTAAATAAAAAAATGATAAGCAATTCACGCCAGAGGCCACCGTGAAGACGTGAGGCATATATGACACACAATGCTTATAAGAATCCAACAAAAAGCAACCTTTGCCAGCATTTCTGCGACACGCTTCCTCTTCTTTTTCCTCCATATCTTATTCCTTGCATTCTTCTTCAATTTATTTTCAAGTCTAACAGCAGCAGATTTCTCCTCCCATGGACATGCTTCATCAGTAATACATCTAAATGGCTCTAGCTGAGCCCTTAGCTTTGACATCAATGAATTGGCTGCTTCAACCGCCCGTGATTCATGAGATTCCAAACAAACCTTTGTAGCTTCAAGACATTTCTTAAACTCAGAAACAGATGGCTCAGCTGATCCATCTTTTGCATCTACTTCAGACCCTTTTCCCTCTTTGATCACCATAATCATCTCCAATTCCTTTTGCCTATAGAAATACCACTCGATCAGATCACGGTAAATAATACTCTCTCCATTCCTAAATATAAATTACTTTCAAATTTCAATTTCTTCCTAAATATAAGACCATTTTCTATTTTTTCCCAAATTAACCCTAATAAGAGTAGGGATAAAGGTATATAGTTAGGATAAATTGGTGATATGATGTGTTAATTACTAATTTAACTAACATCCTTAATCTAATCAAATTACATAAAATGATCTTATATTTAGGAACAGAGGTAGTATAACATGATGCATTAATGAAGGTGAAATAAGAAGAACATACATTGCCAAGGCAAGATTGAAAGTGTCTTGCAATTCCCTTAGCTGATGTTGCACATTTGTGTTGGTCCAAAAAGCACTTGAATTTGGTGGGTCAGGTGGCACCATTGGGAACCAAGAAGGTGAAGGAAAGGGATTCATTGTCAATGCAAAGTTCAGTGAAATCACAAGTCTGCAAATCATAACATTAACAAATATCAATTGCAGCACTTCTAATAAAAATAAAACAAACAAAAAAAAAAAAGATACTTAGCTGATAACACTAATACAGTACTCCCTCCGGTCCCTAATGTAAGAGCTAGCCGTCAAGAAAACACTTCTTAAGAAAACATGTGAATGTTAGTTGAGTGTCTAGAGTTAATGCTTCTTTTCCAAAATTGCCCATATTTATTAGGGTACTTTTAAGAGAGAGAAATGCATAAGCATTAATAAATATGAAAGAGAGTTAGGGGTAAAGTAGGAAAAAATGCATTAAATGAGGAGAGAATATGGGGTGAGCTCTTACATTAGGGACCAAAACCATTCAAATTTTGGGCTCTTACATTAGGGACCGGAGGGAGTAGTAGATTAAATAACAGTGTTCATCAAATATGAATTTGAAGCAAAAACAGAAACGAGAAAGATCCAAAGAGGCAACAAAAACGCCGTGGCTTATCCAAAGGATGAGATATAGTAAGAAAGTAGAAAATATACATACATGATCATAATGATAATGATAATGATAATGATAATAATAATAATAAAAAACATATGTAAAGTAGAATTTAGTGTTGAAGATAGAAAGAAAAATGAAAAGGGAGAGAAGGAAGGAGGTAAAGGAAGGACCTTTTGTGGGGCCCACGTCAAAAGAAGAGAAAATGGAGGTGGGGTTGTGGTGGAATTAAGCAAGAAGAAGACGAGGGAATGAAGAAGACGAGAAGGAAAGAAGACAATTACATAAACGCGAACGGTATTATATATTAAATTGGGTTGTTTCTTCAAAGAAGTCAGGATGGCCGAGTGGTCTAAGGCGCCAGACTCAAGTTCTGGTCTTCGAAAGAGGGCGTGGGTTCAAATCCCACTTCTGACACTTTTTTTTATCTATCTTTCTTTTTTTTTTTTTTTTTTGATAAGAGATATCTATCTTTCTTTTTAATGAACATATGTTATTATTAAAATAATTTAATTATTTTCATTAATCTTTCTCTGTATTCGGTCACCTAAGATGAAAATGAGAGGCAGTTTAAATAGCAAGACCAAATTGTAATTTTTGGAAATTACTATGCTACACTACCAAGTTTTGTAACTAATTAATAAAATGCTAAATTATGTTTTTGGTCCATTAACTTTAGAGAAAATCATGTTTTAGTCCCTTAACTTTGAAATGTGAGCTTTTAATCATTTAATTTTGGACAAAGTGATTTTTTAGTCCTTTAAAACAATAATGAATAAAGTATAATTTTGGTCCATTCTATTTTCAAAGGTAAGGAATTAGTAAAACATAGCTTTCTACAAAGTTAAGAGACTAGAAACATACTTTAACTCAATTTGAAATGACTAAAAACACATTTTTCAATGTTAAAGAACTAAAATATGACTTTGTCTAAAGTTAAAAGGATAAAAAACGTTTTTCAAAGTTAAAGGAATAAACATAACTTTGTTCAAAATTAAGGGACCAAAAACATACTTTAGCCTTAATAGAAAGTTCTCATTTTTTTATCAAAAAAAAAAAAAGAAAGAAAGTTCTCATTTTAATGCTTGAAAATTAAAATAATACACTTGTTTGTAAGTATATTTGATTTATAACAAATGAATCAAAATCAATTTACACTTTTTGAGACATGGAAATAATAGGAAAATACCTTGTAACTTTCTTTTTTATCAGGAAGCATAAATTTTTATTAAACTAGAGAATTAAAATACAAAATAGGTCTGCAAAAAAGAAAATTAAAATGATAATACATAGAAACCTAAAAAGGTAAACATGGATAGGAGTGAGTCGTCGCCGTAGCAAAAACCCTACCATCTACTTAATCTTTCCTTCATAAGAATTTATGGGTAGAAAAGAACCGTCATCGGTAGAAACGCCATTGAGTAGTGGTTGTTCAAAGAACCATCCAAAGGATCCACACCTCTTATCGGCAATAAACCAATCAATTTGGTTTTCAAGGAAGCTCCATGAGTAGATCTCATGGAAACAAATGTTTCCACAAAATTAATACATATAAGATGAAGATTGGGTAGAAGAAATTCCTCTTGTCTTCGAAACTCCTAGACCAATTTATTTGAAAATGAAAGAAACATAAAAGCACACCAATGAAAGTGACGAACGTCTCCTTCCCCGGAAAGCAGACCAATGAAAGTGACGAACGTCTCCTTCCTCGGTATGAACCGGGGAAGGAGACGCCGATGAAAAAACTCGTACAAGGACGAGAGAAGGGATCTCACTACTACCCAAAAAGTTTGAGAGGAGGGGGAGAGAGGATAGAGCCAACTCAAGAGAGCCTGTCCTAACCCGGTTAATACCTTCTAACTTTCAAAAACTCATATAGGGGAATTATTTTAGTTGTTAATATATATACTTAACTAGTTAAAATCTTCTATTTATGAATTTTAAAACCCGTAAGTTAATTTCAATCACTACCCTTTTTGAGGCTCAAGAGTCAACGTAATAAGTCCACTCTATTTCTTTTTTTTTGATACATCGGAAATAAGTCCACTCTTTATTTCTTACGTTATAGTCCACATTAAAATTGCCTTTGGATTATAATTGCCAAAATAGAAAAAAAAAAGATAGAAAATGATGAGTTCGACATAACAAAAACAATGGAGAGGACAAGTAGACGAGTGTGATTGGACAAGATGTGAAAAAATCAGTGAGAATCCAAGGAAAAATCAATCCAGAACATTCTTTTGGTTTGGATTTAAGTCAAGAGGCATAAAACATTTTCCTTTTGTTGGTGTAATAAAATATCCAGAAGCAAAATTGAAGCTTCGTATTTATCTTATGCGACAACTGAATCTGTTTGTTGAGACAATGATAATGTTACATATGGGCATAAAAACACTATGCATGCTCAAGAAAAAGAAAAGAGAGATGGTCCCAAGTTGTTGTTTTCTAATTGGGACCCTTCACGAGGAGGCCATTCCTAGCAAGCTCACAAGGTTCCATAACAACATGGATATTGGCTCCTAAGGCATTGTCTATTCCCAGATTTGCATATAACTGCATCTGTTCATCACGTGGGTGGTTGGCAAAATTGAACTCTCCAATAACGATACAAGGTATTCGTATCCTCAAGTGAAAAATAATGTTAGGGTTTTAAAATTGTCTGTGGCAACAATGACAAGTGCAAAAGGCTAAGGAAAAGTGTCATCAAGCATGACCATCAAATTACATTTTTATGAATCTTTTGAAACGATAGTATAATATTGGAACTTATGAACTTAATCATAGTTTGGTTACTTCTCACATGGATTTATTCTAGAGAATTGTTAACTTCCATTGTGCTTAACCTATAAATGATTGGAGAATGTCAAAGACTTGTTTGAAAATTATTAGATGTTGCAAAAAGAATTATGGAGAAAACCTTGATTTTGGGGTTAAAATCTTTTTTCCGCAAGATTAATGTATCAAAACTAGGGTTTTTTCGAAAAAATGTAGAGACCACTCACAAAGACTTGTAGAGCACTTAACAAATATATTGTCCTCACTTGATAGAAGAATGTGATCATATGGTTGTGTAGCTAGTTTTGAGCAAATTAAACCTCACATCAAAATGGATCATTATTTGTTGACAACCCCATGTTTTCATTTCAAAATTATGATTGGGGGATAAAAACATTTTTAGGCTTTGTAGAGTGTTTCTGATGCCCATCATTTGTTAGTTCAACTGACGAAATGATTGGATATTTGATCATCTTAACAAGTGTTCAATTCATAGGGAGTGTCACTTAGTTGTGGTTCCAGTTGTTGTGTCTGAGGGCTACATGAAGTTGGGCGAAAATTACATGTGTAGACAGAGAGTAAGGCTAGCTTGTAATGCTCTAAAGCCCACAGGGATAAGTCCTGGTGAATCATGAATAAGGAACACTGCATTTAGATTGTGAGTGAGTCAAACATTTTGTTAGAATTTGGATTTATAAAACTAAGAGTGTTTATGATACTTTTCTTTTGAAACCTTGATTTTCGCCTAAATCACAATATTTAAATATTTCCAAGAAAAGCTTCGTTATTTTATTTAAAAGGAATTTATGGTATCATCTCATCATGATTATCAACAATAATACTCCTATCAAATATGAAACATAAACTCTTAACCAAACCGTGTGATTCACACATTGTGGGATATGATATGAGAAAAATATTACTATCACGTAATTATAGTTGGTGGTTGTGGTTTAGGAGGGGTCCATGAGTGCCTAAAGAATGTTAGACAAACGACAGAGTGAGAGAGATAGTTAACGTTTTTATGGGCACAGACAATTAAATGCAGTGCATAGCGACACATTGTCTTTACTTGTTAGGCAAATTTGCAAGCAATAAGAGGGAAACACATTACAATCAGGGTCACTTTCTAGTGAATAATCATATATGCACAAGGGAAAGAGGAAACTTTCAACAAGATTAGCAAACTTTCAACAAGATTAGCTTGTCCCTTCTCTTTGAGATTCACTTCCAATGCACTTCAATATTTCAATTCTTTTTAATGATGGACTTAATGTGTTGGCTTTTAATTCAATGAATACTTAAATATGTTTGCTTTTATCAATTTCATTCAAAATGCTTCAAACATGCATATATTTTACCTCTTTGTTTTCAAACAAGTTAACATATGAGGTTTGAAATTGAAAACTCATTTAAGCGTGATAGGTGGCGTTGTCATTGAGATAACTTGTCGTTGACAACATATATTTCATATTTGATTTTGTGTTTCACTACAAATACTCCCTTCTTCCACTCAAAACTAAAGGATTTTATATCTTTCTTGTATCAAGGGTATATAGAAAAAAAAATTCTATGACAAATGATTTTATATACATGTGCATACTTGTTGATAAAGTCAAACCTCATCGTGTGACTCATGTCTCTAACTTCACTTGATAAGATAAAGTTCAATTATGTTTTTTGTTGTTGAAAGTAAAGCATGCCCTTATAGGGCCATTATTATTTTTTTTCTTTTATCTTAAATAATGGGGATGAAGGTTTCTAATAGGGTATTAATTCATGGCAATATGATACTCCATGGGGATCGCCCATATCAAGGGAAATAATTTTCTTTCATTCTATTGACATGATTGACTAATTGAATCTTCTATCTTTTTCCGCATATATAGCAACAAATTCACCACTTGAGAATTGAGATATTGGAATTTGTACACATTTGATCTAGCATCAATGTCCTTAACAGAAACTGTTGTGAACTAATTAAAATTAAGAGTGGTGATTGGAGCTTGGAAAGAACTGAAAATATGATGTTCTTCATCTAAAAGGGTACAATACAGTGAGTAAAATCTAATAATACATGTTTCTGCAGACAAATACACGTAAAATCTGGCAAGAGAGAAGATAGCAAAGACACATAGATCAAGTTAAAAGGCCTGAGCAGCTTCCATGCACATCAGGAACAATCACTTCACTTCTCACTTCTGTTCTTTGAAAAATTATTTTCCTGGAAAATGAGGAGAGGAAAATAAGGAAACAAGTTTCAAGTGTGACAAATACTAGAAAAAAAAAGTGAATATATAACATAAAGAAGCATATTTGTATATTATACCTATTGACCTTTTGCAGTGAAGGACTGCTTCATGAATTGAATTCTCATAATCAAACAAATCACCCATAGAAGAAGATTTGACTGATGATATTGGAGATGCTTGCTGTGAAATGCTCCAACTCTTCACTTCCACCTCTGTCTTCTCAAGATCACCCACTCTAATACTTCTCCTGCATAATTGCTTTAAATATCCAAAGCTCCTCCTCAAGATTTTCTGTGTAGATTTTCTCCACTTTGACAAAAACCCATGATGGTGATTATGAGTTTCAACACTTCTAGGAGAGACAATTCCTGAGTAAAACAAAGAACTAGGCCTGGTTTGTGTGGAATGAGGAGTATTATTATTGCAAGATTCCATGTTTGAAGAATCACAACCACAAAGAGGTCTGATAAATCCATCAGAGAAAAGTTCATCAGCATGAGCAAAACCTTGAGATGGTGAAGAAAAGGGAGGGACAGAGAAATCAAAGTTTATGCTTTGGGAAGCGGATATGAGATTTTCTTCAAGGAAGTTCACATCAGGAGGAGGCCTGAAATGATCTGATGATGATAGCCAACTTTTTGAAAAGCTATCAGTAGTCAGTGGCAGTGAAGAATCCATTAGAACCAGGGAATAACAAAACTTACATGTGTTATTTTGAAGCTATGAATATATAGTAATAAAAAATGTTAAGTGACAAAAACAGTAGGAGACCACAAGTAGGTAAAAACTTGTTTATTTCTGTCAAGGGTCTATTAGGGAACAAATAGAATGACATATATGAATACGCAAACAGAATTGACTTGTACAAATATACAAGTTTATATATAACTTATTGCTCATCATATAGTTATGGTTGGCTGCAATTTCAATGGGACTAGTAAGGCAAGATAAGCCATATATATTGTGAGAGAGAGAGAGAGAAATAGAGTAGGGAACAAAAAGATGGAAAAGGAAAGGTTTGTCTAGTTAATTTGGTTAGATATGTTTTACATGTTTCAACATGAAAAGCAAACGAAAAAATTGAGTATAACAAAGCATGATAAATGCCATATTTATTTATTTCTTATTACATGCCATATTTATTATGTTGTTGTTAAAATGGATTTTTTTTTTTTTAGTTTGCAAGGACATATCAGAATTCAGAAGAGCATGAAGAAAGGCGTTAAGTATGGTGACTTTGGGGTCAAAATTGTTATTAAAATATTCACACACAAGTCACAACAGAACTTTCATATAGCCTTTAATGTGTTACATGGAAACTTTAAGGCATTGTTTATAAGTAGACTTTTTCATGCTCAAGTCAAAAGGATTGGCTTAAATTGGTTAAGCAAGGACGTCTCCGTTTATCAATTTTGATTCATTTTATTGGGGAAATTTTGACTTCAGGTGTGCTTTTATTTTGAGATCATTCAAGGAGGAGGTTTGGGCTATAAGGTTGGCTTAATCTAAGAGAAATTGTTAATACAAATCTTTCAAGTTTAAACTTCCATCAACAACTGTTAGTTACTTAGTTGGTCATTTAATTATAGTGTTGACCCATTATTTTGACTTAAATACCTTTCATTACTATAGAAAATACTCCCTCTAGTCTTAAATATAAGACTTTTTTACCTAATTTGATTATATTAAGAAAGTTAGTTAAGTTAGTTAAAATCACAGGATATTACCAAAGTACCCTCACTATTTACTTTCATCCTCACCCTTCCTCTCTTACTATTTTATTATTAATGAGCATTAGTAAAGATAATTTGGAGAAAAAGTTGGGAACAATTATAAAGAAATCTTATACTCCCTCCGGTCCTAAATATAGGACTTAGTTAACTTTTTTGAAAAATCTTAAAAAAAACAAAATAAGTTAATTATAAATTAATTTACCTAATTTTTTCTCTTACACTAGTTTATTTTACCTATAAGCTAATGGATAATCTAAAAAGGTATCAAATATGTCATGATTTAATAACCTATTTTGCAACCTTAATCTCTCCAAAAAAAGTCAATTAAGTCTTATATTTAGGACCGGAGGTAGTATTAAAGACCAAACTCATATATCCAAATAGGTCTTATACTCCCTCCGGTCCTAAATATAAGACCTAATTGACTTTTTCTAGAAAAATCCTTAAAAAAGCAAAATAAGTTAATTATAAATTGATTTACCTAATTTTTTCCCTTAAACTAGTTTATTTAACCTATAAACTAATGGATAATCTAAAAATATATCAAATATGTCATCATTTAATAACCTATTTCACAACCTTAATCTCTCCAAAAAAAAGTCAATTAGGTCCTATATTTAGGACCGGAGATAGTATGTTTAGGATTGAATAGAGTACTTTTTATAGCTAAACAATACAAACAAAACTTAATTAGGATGGAAAGGGATGGTGTAACATCCTGAAAATTTAATACAGAATCAAGGAGTGTTTTGGTAAATAATAAACGGAGAAATTGAGAATTTTGGAATTTTTAGGAACTTTTGGAGATTTTTGAAAATTTTGAGTAATTAATGTGCATATAATTACTAAAGAAATGAAGAGTTTGAAATATGAGGGAATGGTAAAGCTAAAAATATTTTGAAGTTTAAGAAGATTGGAGGCTGGTTTAAGTGGTTTTAAATCAAAATGAGTACACTATGGCAAGTTTAGGCTTTAATTATCTAAAACCACCCTTATTTCTCCCCAACCAAACACACCCTTCCCTTCATTTCCTTACAAAACCCGTCGCCCCCCCTATTTCTTCTTCACCTTCGTCTTCTTCTTCTTCCTCTTCTTGCCTCAACCAAACTCGTTGCCTCTCTCCCCTTTCTCGTGAGCTCCGACCTTTCCTTCCTCCGCCGTCCATTCCCTTCGTTCCGGCGAACCCGCAGCAAGCTTCCCAGGCGGAGACGACACCGATTGCGGCGGAGAGTCCCGCCGGTGATAAGGACGATCTCGTCTTCAAATTTTTGGGTGAGTTCTTACCCATAGATTCATTCATATTTCTATACTTATACTCTGATTTCTCATTCTTCTCTCTTCGTTTCTTGTTTTCCCTCACTGCTCCTTCGATTTCCGGCGAACCAGCGGCGGCCGATGACGGCTGGTCCTGTGTTCTTGCTCTTGAACTCCGGTGAGGCTCTTTTCTTTATCCTATACCTTAGTTCCTTCATTTTTCACTGCTTTGTGAGAGGTTCTAAGTTAGGGTTTGTATTATGGGTTTGTGAGGTTGAATATCAGGGAGTGTCCGGTTGGTTTTGAGGTTCTGGATTGATAAATGGTGTAATGAAACTAATTTCTTGTTGATTTCTTGAATTGTTATTTGATTGGACATTTTGATATGTATATTATTGGTTGTACATATGGGATTAGTAATGTTTTAGGGCTGTCATTTGGTTGTTAAAAAAATTCTGCTTGTCTTTCTTTTCTCTTGTCCAAATGATTTCTTTCATATGTAGGGCTGTTCAATTTATTTCACGTGTTGGTAAATTCTGATTTTGGTTGATATGTTGCTAAGGGTCCAAGTTTAAAGTAAATGGGATGGGGGAGTTTACTTTCTTGTCTTGGCTTAATTAGTGTTCAAAATTTGTTATGATAAAATTGAGTTTGAGAAAGGTTTTAAATAAAGCTATATGGAAATGTTTAAAGTTGTGTATAAATGTGTATGATCCTTGCTGGTATTATTAGAATTAGAATTATGAAGATATTAAGTGAATATAGAAATTTTAGATTTGTAAAAGAATTTGTGTCTCTTGTCTAAGTTAAAAAGAACTGTAAATGTTTGCATGGAAGTACGCGAATATAATCTAATCTATGTCAGCTTGCTACTATGGTGTGCTTGGAATTGTGGTTGATGTATATAAAATTGTGCTTGTTCCTTCTTTTCTCAATTGTGTATCATGTGGCTTATAAGGACTTGTGAAGAAACCTAATTTGCGTATGGAAGTTTGTAATGGAACTGAAAATCTTGCTTATGATTATGTGTGTGTTACTTGGTCAAATTGAAGTTGAAGATATGATAAATTGATATATGATTCGTCCTGGTTTGTTCATGTAATAATTTTTGAGATGTATGAGAATAGGACTAGAAGAGACTGATTGTTTGAAATAATAGCGGTTTTAAATTCTGAATCAAATGGCTGATTAAATGAGAGTAATTTGAATTGTGAATTAAAGTGTGGTATGCAAGTAAGCATGAATGACTTTAACTATATAGGTGAGCTCCTAGATTTCATGTTTCTCTTTCTCTTAGGAGCTGCCATTGTTAAGGCTGAATGCCATGACCAACAATTGATTTTATAATTGTGTGTTATCTACTAAAGCAATTCAGAATAAAATGATGGCTTACATTCAATACAATATGGAAATAATGAGGTGTTTGCTTTGTTTGAGCATTTTTCAGCTTGGTTTATCTTTGATGGGTGTGCATGATCATAGTAATATTAAGTATTCATATTCTTGATCTGTTATTCAAATGTTTGGTTAATGTGTATGTGGCTGATTTTAAATTGGAGTAATTAATTATTTAACTTGGTCTCTTGTGTTTAAAAAGGATGAATTGATGGTGGGATATGTATTAATTAATTGGTGGAAAGATAATATGGATTCTTTTGAATGGTAAAAGTCTTGATTGGTCAATTGTTGATAATTGATTGTGATTTATTGGGTTGGTTATTTACTGGTTGTTTTTATTGTTGGCGATGTTTTGTTTGGCTTTATCTTGTGAATTAAATTATGAGAAAGTGAAGATTATAATTGTTATGGAATGTGTGATAAGTTTTTATTAAAAGCTATCAATAATTTGTGAATTGTATGAAGTGGTAATTGGTAGTAGGATTTTGAGGGTAGTACACATGTTTGTGGTGATGTTGAAATGATTTTTGTTCCTCTTTCTTCATAGATCAAATCATGGACCTAAGGGAATATTTATATATGCGATGTATTATGGAGTGTTATTGCTTGAAGTTCAATGCAAGGTCTTGCTGTTATTTCACATTGATATGATTGATTGTTCTCTTGTATTTTAAATCAATGATTTTTGGGTTCTGGTTGTCTATGTGTGCTTGTTAACATGAGAATTTACGAAGATTCATTAAAACGATATAACCAAGAAGGGGAAATGGGTAGTCATATAGAAACAAGAGAGACATTAAAATATTATAGAGTGGAAATGATCTTAATTTATCAATTTATATTATATATAGGTGTAAATAGTGGTGAAGATACTTGGAAGAGAATACACAAGGAAATGGTAAGGAAGAACAACAGTGCTAAAGGGCGACAGGTAATCACACTTAACCTTGCTATAACATTGAGGGTGACGTTAGTTGGAGATTTTGTAAAATCCTTCCTCACCCTCTCTATATATATTATCTTGGAAAAGGTATTTTTATATAAAACAGGCTATCGGGTGCCTTTCAAACACGATTATTTTCATATAAAAGATTTGCGCACATTATATATACTATTATCCTGCTTGGTGGTGGCCATTGATCTAGAATGGCGTGAAATGTATATAGGGATAGTGTTGGATAGTGGTTTGAGAGGTTATGGAATAGAAAAGGAATGAGTTATTGAGTTTGTGATTGTGGTGAGTTAGGTGGATGGGAAATATAAGGTATTGTTGACTGGAGTATTGAAATGTAATGTGGATTTGAAATAGGTACATTGTGGTCCGGGAATTGGAAAGTTATATTGATGGAAAGTATAAAAGGTTGTGGTTGGGACATTTAAAGTTATGGTGAGCATTGCATGACACTGAAATTTAAGTACCATCGCGCGATGATAACTGTCGATTGGCCAATCGACAGTTATTTGTACTGAGGATCCTTTTCAGATTGAATGGATCGAGGATCATAGGTTGACTTATTGAGAGAAGTGACCTACGGTTGTTTGGCATTGAAGAGCCCAACCGCCCCTACGGTTGTTTGGCATTGAAGAGTTCAACCGTTCCCGTTCTGTAATGGAAACAGAATTGGGGTTCCCTCTCTGGAGATTGCCAGAGAGGGAAATTGTCCCCTCATTATGGAGAGGGACACAATGTCAATTCATATAGTGAAGAATAGATGCTTGAATGCACCGTGGTGGCACAATGCATCTCTAGGTGAGTGTGAAAGTTGTTGTGATAGTATTAGTTGATGGGAGTATGAAGATGTTGAATTGATTTGGTTTGAAAGTGATTGTTGGACTTGATTAGGAAATGAAAGAAGATCTGGATATATATATATATATATATATATATATATATTACTATTGTTTTTAAAACTGTGGTACCCTTTAGACGCCCTTACTACCGCACATCTCACTGTTATAGTGAGTTAAGCGGTGATTACTGGGACAAATTGTCTCATCCCACGATTACTGACATTTTTGCAGGTATTCATGCACAGACGTAGATAACAGGAAAGGGAATTAGGTATTAGAAGCTATATAGACTATTTTGGATTGTATATTGCCAATTTATATAGGCCTGCATTCGTTTCCGCATGTATATATCTATTTATTGTTAAATATCAACTAGTTTTGTTTAATAACCATGTTAGGCAAATCCTTTCTAACATGGTTAGCAATAAATTATCCATGATAGCAGCTGTGCTGTATTAGTTTATTATTTTCTATTATGGATAATATTTCAATTATTAGAATATTCTTTTTCTAACTATGATAGAGATATTGATATTATTGCAATTCTTTTTTCTATCATAGTTAGTAAAGATATTATTGAACTAAAAGAGATGTCACTGGTTAATTAGGGAATTTGTAACAATATGTTACAGATGGAAACATCAAAATTAAATCATGTGAAAATACCAAAACCTATATTTAAACCTGCATTTTGAACACATTATAAATTAGGGCAAGAAAATTAATTAAGGACTTTAAAAGTCAATGGGGGCAATGTGGTCATTTAACTAGATTACAAAAATTCTAAAAACTAGTCATCTTAGCCTTATTAGAATGCTTTTAAAAGTTATGGCATCAATCTATGTTTTGATATTTTATTTTAAAAAATATATGTTTTGATATTTCAATTAGATTTAATTAATTTTTTCAAAAGGTTATTAATGTCTTTTAAAATTACAAATATCCCATAAGTAGGCATTATATTTATATACCGTCAAGTTAATAGATCAATATACAGTTTAAATAAAAATAGTATTATAAAATACTTACTTAAAAATAAAGGTGAATTTATTACACATGATTTATAGATATATAAAAGAACAATTCTACTCCATTAAACTACTTAATTTTTATGAAAAATATAAGATGCTGTAATTCATCAAGTTGGGCAAGACTTGGGTTGACCCCTGGCCCGTTATCCATCTATAAGGCTTATACATGGGCCCTCTGTAGGAAGGCTTGACGACTGAGCAAATAGTTCTAGTAGTGTACACAACATTCGAATATTGATTTTTTTTAATAGCAGTGCACATATACTGATGTAATAAAATATTTAATTATGATATGTGCAACATAATCTTTCTAAGATACTTCTATTTAACGTCATACTATACTCTACCAGTTTACAAATGAGAAGGACTAATTTGAGAAAATAAAAATTTGAATGATAAATGGATAAAACGATTGTATTTATAATAAAAAGACGCTTTTCACCAAAAAAAAAAAAAAAGACGCCAAAAGATATGCAAAACATGGTTGATTTGTCTGAGTTCAATTCAAGAGTTGGCTAAAAAAACGAGTTCAATTCCAGAGTTCCCTGCGGTGGTGAAGCCTCCGAGAGACAACGTGGTTTGTAATAGAGTAATTAATTGAGACTACTGTATGTTAACCCCAAGTAACAAAAATCTTTGACATGTGATTTTGTGAATCCTAAACAGGTTGTGTTTCATGTTTTACTGATAACTTGAACAAATGGATGTGTTATTGTGGTCCAGTATACTTTTAAATTTACACATGTAATCTAACTCTTTTCTCTTCTTATGTGTTAGTGTGTTAAATATAAGATTTATTTTGGAAAATGACTTTGGTTTTAATTATAAATCTATTTTTAAATTTTCCTAATTTTTCTCTAAATTGTCTCTATTAATGCTCATTAAAATAAACAAGCAAAAAATGGAAAAGTAAAAATAAGGATTATAAGAGTGTTTTGGTAGCATTAGATGATTTTAAGTTCTAATCAAATTAAGTAAATACTCCCTCCAGTCCTAAATATAAGACCTAATTGACTTTTTCTAGAAAATCCTTAAAAAAGCAAAATAAATTAATTATAAATTGATTTACCTAATTTTTTCCCTTAAACTAGTTTATTTTACCTATAAACTAATGGATATATAATCTAAAAATATATCAAATATGTCATCATTTAATAACCTATTTTGCAACCTTAATCTCTCCAAAAAAAAGTCAATTAAGTCCTATATTTAGGACCGGAGGTAGTATGTCTTAATTTAGGATTGTAGGTGGTATCTAATCTAAAAGTTGAGTTTAGACCTAAATTTAAAGCATAATTCTAATTTATGTCAATTGTTTCTCAATTATCTTTATTGATATTCTCTTAACATTAATCATCAAGTAAGAGAAGTGAGGGTGGCATCTGCCTTGCGTATATTGGTGTGGGTGGCGCTTGTGCCGTACTGGGGGGTCCCTGTGGGATCTATTAGTCCCACATCGACCATGAATGTGTGTGTGTGTGTGAGTATATAAGTAGGACATTCACACTTCAGCTTGCCAACCGCGTTAGTTGGTTTTGCTGTTGTGTTTGGTCCGAAAATGTGTTAAAAAAAAGTAAGAGAAGTGAGAGAGTTAAGGGAAAAAGTCATGTTAACTTCTTCTAAAACTTGTTTTAATTATTTTTATTTGACCTTACTCAATGAATTTACATATAAATTTAATAGAAATTTCTTTATTGTTGTTGATAAAGTATGAATATTAATATATTTAATATCAACTATTTATATTTAAAACATATTCAAGTCAAATTATTTTTATTTTTATTTAATTTTATAGTGCAAACATGTGTTTATTAATAAAGGTAATTAAACTCTTACGAGTTTATGATTCGAGTCTATGATCCGATTTTATTTTTTTGTCATGAGTTTACTTAAACTCACGAGTTTGACAATCTTAAAAATCTTTAAACTTTATTAATTCTTCATTAAAATCCAATAACTTTACAATTTTTAGTTTCAATGTACACTATACTATACCCACGGTCCAAGAATAAGGTTGATACAAAAATAAATGAAAAGTAAAATTATTTATTCATAGTAATATATATTATAGGGAAATTTAATTAGAGGTCCCTCACAAGGGAGTTAATACTGGAAAAATCCCAAAAGTTGAAAATATTAATGTAGGGTCCTAAGGGACCTCACATTAATATATTTGAAAAGTGAAAAGACAATTTTGCCCCTAGCCTTAAAAAAAATTTACTTCCTCCCTCACCCACCCCCTCCCCCTCCTCCTCCCTCACCCACCCCCTCCCCCCACCCTCCCCCTCCAGGCCGCCCCCACCCCCACTCCAGCCCCCCACCTTCCCTCCATCCCCACCCCCACCCCTCCCCCCTCCCCTCCAGGCTGGAGGGGAGGGTGGGGCTGGAGGGGGGGGGAGGCTGGTGGGGGTGGGAGGGAAGGTGGGGGGCTGGAGTGGGGGTGGGGGGCGGCCTGGAGGGGGAGGGGGTGGGTGAGGGAGGAGGAGGGGGGAGGGGTGGGTGAGGGAGGAAGTAAATTTTTTTTAAGGCTAGGGGCAAAACTGTCTTTTCACATTTCAAATATATTAATGTGAGGTCCCTTGGGACCCTGCATTAATATTTTCAACTTTTGAGACTTTTCCAGTATTAACTCCCTTGTGGGGGACCTGTAATTAATTACCCCTATATTATATTCCAATCGAAAATTCAGACATAAGTTGTTCACATTATCAGCAAAACATGATGACATTAGAGGTATTAGTTTTTGGTTCATAGTTAATTTCCCAACATTAGTTGTTTGGATATTTAAAAAATGGTCTAAGTTCTCAAAATTAATTGTATTAAATAAATCCAAACATGATGGACCAGGGTTGTAGCGGGCCTGACAATCAATTCAGTAGTGTTATTGAATATTGCATTAATGAAATTTGACGTTGAGGTAGAATTCAATCCAATCCGACTCCAACCAATTTTCCGTGCATTGCATTCAATAATGTTATTTCTGTTAAGATACGATTGTTGTTTTGCCCACGAGTTCAGATTTTGGGTCACTTATATATTGCATTCATTAACGTTGATCTTTTAAGAGTTTAGGTCAATGAACACCTACGCGGCCACGCCCTTCACTTTGTGTCAAACGGTACGGTCAACTCAACTCCTATTAAGAAGGGGCATAATTACTTGCATTAAGTACCAACTATAGTTAGATTTAACGGATCCGATAAGTCAATTCTGGTAAACAAAACGGAATATGCCAATATCTCATAATGTAGTCAATTACTTTTTGAATTTTTGTTAAAAAATATGTGCTTATATATATTTAGTTCCTAAAAAGGTAAACAAATAGGGTCATCTCCATCTGAAAAATATATATATGCCTAACAAATAAGTTTTTTTTGTAATAATAAAGGAACAAAGCAGGGTTATCTAGTGGGTTTAGATTCACAACCTCCCGCGCTATGAGTTTTCATATCACTTCACTAAAAATTTATTGTCCCATTCCCTATTCTAACATGTTCTTTCATCAAATTTGTTATATTATTCTAGGATTTTGGTGCGTCCAACACCATTGAGTAATTTTTCAGAAGATAAATTCAGTCCCTCATTAGGTGGCAGACACACCTAGATAGTTGATGAAACGTGATGAATTACGAAATACTCATGTAATTAAGGTAAGCACACAGAAAATATACGCACAAAAAAAATTGGTGCTGAATACTTCTTAGCATGCATTTTATTTCAACCAATCCCCAGTGTTTAATTTTTTGCATAGGTATAGAAAGATAAATAATATGCTTTTCAGAATTTTGTTTAAAAAATATATTTTATTTTGTGCCAAATATTTTCTTCTTAAACTATTTTTATTTTTAATTATTAATGTAGTAAGAAGTAGGAAGAGTCATGGATTTTACCAAAGGAAGCATGATTGGAAGTCTTACACTATATCTTTGATCATAAAATTTTAAATTAAAATCTATCCTCTATGGGTTTAATTTAGAGGCAATAATAAGCAGCAAATTCTCGCCATAATAGAGGACATGAATACTCAGTTGTGACATTTTATTTTAAAAGCACCTAAGAACGTGGCTAGTAAGATTTACATGTAAGAATAAAAGGTGTTGCCATACACATTATTATTGATATGGCATAAGAAGAATTGCTCAAACATTTTGTCTCTAGGTTGAATAAAACTCGCTCGAACCTATGTCTAAAATTTATGTACAAGAAAATAACAAGTTTCGAGTTTTTTCGACTTATTGTGAGTGTCTGTTTCGTTTGGAAAAACCGGAGATGGGAAAGGAAAATAAGATCTTCTAAAAGCCAAAACACGTCCTCGTTTGTTTCTGCTTTGAACGCTTGAAACATGTTTTTCATAAGAAATGGTGGGAATGCTATTTCTGACGTTTAATGGAAATGAAGGACCAAAATGCCACTCAATTTTAGATTAAAATTTGAAACTTATAATAAGGAGTGTATGTGGGTCGACGTTGAAGAAGATGTGTGGACAAAGGGAAGAAGATGATAAAAATGTATGTGTCTTCATGTCTCTCTCATTGCTCCTGGCCCTAGGTATATAAGAAGAAGAGGAATTTCTTTTTTCTTGTTTGCATCTTCCTCTCTCTTTCTCATTGTGCCTAAAAAGAAGAGGGGGAAAAGAATATTGTGCATTTTCCTCTTTTTGGCCTTTTTTGTTTATTTCATTTGTCATTTCTATAATGTGTGTGCTTGTGTAGTTGTGTAGACACTCAAAGTTTTGAACATAAATTGACTGTATAATCTGGTAGTGAATCATGATGGATAGTTCTAAGATTTTCAAATAAGTTTAATTTGAATTTGTGTAATTAAATTCAAAATTGAATAGTCAGCTTTGAAATTGACTCACTCTTATAGGGTAAAAACAAGTTTGAAACTTTAGAATGGATTTTCAAATATAATTTTATATTTACATTTAATATTTATTGAAATTATAATTAGAAAAAATAATGTACGTATATTGATTTATTTTTATGATTATTTAATTTTGTAATATTTCACAATTTTATAGTGAGTTTATTAAAAAAGTATTCATTATTAAGAACATATGGTTAACTACATATTTATATAAGGGTTTCCTTATTATCATTATTTTTAACCAACTAAACATTAAATTTTCTATTTTATTTCTTTCTTTTTCATGTGCCTATCAAATGCGTCAACTTTTCCTCTGCCCAACTCGGACACCTCCTGATAGAGCCTACTACATGAAGAAAAGTCATTTAACAAAAAAACATAAACCCATTCTTCCCTTTTAATTCCTTCACTCGAGCTTTGTTGTTTGTGATACTTACCTTTGTTTGATCCATAGAACAATCCATAAAAGTAATTAGTGGTAAGCAAAAAGATCTTATCTCTATCAATAATGCCAAATCGGAGGTGGGCAGGCAAAGTGGCAATGGTACAGTAGTCATCAACATCTTAAATTAATTAAAGGTATTATGAAAGAAATTTTAGTAAGATAAGATCATGCGGAGTCGTAAATAACAACTCTCTTGACCTAACAATAACAATTTTTAATATACTAAATAGAACCATAAAACTTCATGTTAATTATTTTTATTTCATGTATTTCTGATTAATTCTCCCTTAAACAATTTCTTGCAAGCAAAAAAATCACTTTTTTTAGGACAATTACACCTAGGTCTTAAATAAAAGATTTAATTTCAAAGAGATCCCAATGAATTGTTACTACTTGTTAATAAAGGTTATTGTAGATTTACAGTTGTTAATAGTATTTATTAATAACTCCCCAAGACTTCTTTGAAATTAAATTTCTTATTTGGGATCTAAGTGCAATTCTCCATGTTTTATACACTTAACAAAGAATCACTTCATTGATTAAAAATTTTGGACGGATCCAAACTTATAGTAAATTTAATCTTACAGCAATGCCTGATTTACATTTGTAAAGCATGAATATCTTGCAAGATAAATTTGTATATACATATATAAAACATCAAATTGTTGTAAGAAAACATAAAATCCCAATTATTGCATACATGAATTCTCACAAATGATCATAGATGAAGACTTAATACAAAGTCACTCGATATCTAAGGTAACAGAGAAATAGAGCTGTGAACAGAAAACACTATTAATTTAAAATAATGATCAAGGACTTGTTTAAGCAAGCGATTGAGCACAATAACAATTGACAAAATCCATGAGTAGAGATTAGTTTTGTATCATGTTTCATTTATATTCTATATATACCACATGCCACACTTGGGATATTTTACTAACTACCATTTTCAAATCTAAATCTAAATTATATAATAGTATAGCCATGTTTTGCAGAAAATCATTTTTTAAGAAAAGTTGTTGCTGCAGCAGCTATCCAACTTTGGTTAAAGGTATCCCACATCAACATCCTTGGACCATTACCATGGAGGAATAATCCATAACGAAGACGCCATCAATCCACTTCTTCACATACTTTCTGCAGAGGGCAGTGCATTTACTTTTACTCATAAGTGATATTCCGAAATCGCTTTAGACATGACATAATGAATCAATCCCTTTCAAAATTTAGAACACAAACATCTCCCAAATGCGTGTCTAAAGACTTTGACATATATTCCGTGTTTAATACGTAACGAAACGACTTACCAATTCAAGGAACGAGTTGACGTGGACCATTTTTAGGGTGTGTTTGGCAAGAGCCAAAAGCAAGGTGTCACATGATTTTTTTTGCTTATTTTTACTTCTAACTTATTTTTGTTTTAAAACATGTTTGGGAGCAAAGTAAAATTAAATTGCTTTTGAGTCAAAAGCAAGTGGGAGGAGAAGTTTCATTTTCTTACTTTTCTTGCTTCTTGCTTCAAATTCTCTCTCTCTCTCTCTCTCTCTCTCTCTCTCTCTCTATGTATGTGTGTGTGTATAGACACACTTCATCTGATCCTAATATATAAGACTTATATACCTAATTTTATTAGATTAAAGATGTTTGTTAAGTTAGTTAAAATATCATGATATCTAATATACATTAACCATTTCTTTCTTATTGTCTAATAATGAGGAACATTGAGAAGGATAATTTGAGAAAATTTGATAAGAATTATAAATAGATCTTATCGCAAGGAGTATGTGTGTGTATAAATTTTAATTTATATATGTATTTTATTTTGAATTATCATCTTCAAATTTTTAATGTTAATTCATGTATTCTCTCTAAATTATAACAATATTTTGATGTCATATGTACTTCTAATAAAATTAATGCTTTAATATAATCTTATTTTTTTTGAAGTAAAAAATCTAAATATAAATCTAAAAGTCATACTGAAAAAAAGTAACTTATACCCACTGCATATCTAAACATAATCACAATACACAATCGGACTTTTTTTCAATCTTACTTCTAAAAAAGTCAAATTAAAAAAAGTTACTTTTCCTCGGGCAATCCAAACACACCCTACTTGGTGCTAGCAAGAATATAAATCTCTATTTTCACTTTTATTATTCTTGTGGATGGACGGATCGTAATGCACGATTAACAAGGTCCCCTACAAATACAGTTATTCGGCTTTGATAGATGCTTTGGAGGGTACAATCCATACACGTATTCACATTTCTCAATCATATCACTCAAATAGCACATATTCCTATTGCTACCTAAACATTCGTGTGTTCCTATGCTATCAAACTTAAACATAGGGATGGTCGTGTTACAACGTTTTACTCTTGTTCGCTCTATTTAATATTCTTCCATTATTACTCACACACACGTGTGTGCGTATATGTGTATGATTATTCAAACCTGTAAACAGATTGAATAAATAAAAAATTAAAGCTTATTATATAATTTTGTGATTGAGCTGTAATATTGGTCATATATTGTTAATAATACAGTTCAGCATTTAATCAATTTTTGTTTAATTTAAATATCAAGATTACTTGATTTAGTTAATTGCTTTTAGACTTAACAGTATGAAAGCTCCCCTATATAATAATGATGAGTAGACGTTGAAAAACTACAGCAGGCTAGAGAAGTTGTCTGAATGTGGGTTGGCACTTTGTCCCTTAATCCTCTTATATATGAGCTGGGTTGTCTCTCTAGTTTTGTTAAAAGAAAATTATTCGAATGGTTTTTTAACTTAGGTGCATATAGCTAGATATTGTATATATGTACAAAATGCTAATCAAAATCCCACTACAAATCACAAGTCCGATGAGCCTAATTTGTGTTGTGGGTTTGATCTCACTTGTAAAATTAAATTATGTAAGTATATTTGTTTGATTAAACAGTAACAATCACATGATTTATCAAGTCAATAGCAATTTCCATGGTCTACATGTATGTATGTGTTCTTCGTTTTATTTCTAACAGTCATGTTTACAAACTGTTTTTCGTTTATTTTTTTAATTTATTTATTAGTCTCCTGTGTTACTACTTACTAACAACTAATTAGTTCAGCTTGAATGTGTATGTGTGCAACGTGAGAGTTGGATACATATGACAATCTTATACTCCCTCTTAAATATAAGAATTAATTAATTTTCTTTTTTTGAGAAATTAAAGAAGCGAAAATGAACAACTAAATCATAACATATTTTGTATATTATTATATCATATGTCAACTTATAAATCAAATAAACTAATTTAGAGAAAAAATTCAAGAAAAACAATTTTTAAGCAATCTATATATTTAGTTTTCTTAGAATTCTTCAAAAGCTAATTTGCTCCTATATTTAGGAACAGAGGGAGCTAGTAATAGATATGTCACCATTATTTTATGATCCATGCATCCTCTTCGAATTTCCTTTTGACTATGCTGCTTCATCATAATTCAGAAAAAATAAGGGAAAATGCCATTTAAATCCTTCCGAATATACAAAAGGACAATTCAGGAACTCAAACTTCCAAAAGGACCATGAAGAAACTAGAACCTAGTTGACATTTTAAAATTGTGTGAAAAGACAAAATTGCCCTAATCTTAAAACAGAAATTACTAACTACCCTTACACCCACCATTTTCAATAGGGTGGTTAGTAATTTCTGTTTTATGATGAGGACAATTTTGTCTTTTCACACAATTTTAAAATGTCAACTAGGTCCTAGTTCCTTCATGGTCCTTTTGGAAGTTTGAGTTCCTGAATTGTCCTTTTGTATATTCAGAGGGATTTAAATGACATTTTCCCAAAAAATAATTATCTTAATATTTTAATCAGCAATTAATTTTCATTCTCTCCGAGAATCTATTTATAATTTGTCTTTTAAATATTATAGAACTTCACCCAACATGTTCACAGTTTTTAACCTTTTACTTTTCGCTTAGAGCCCCGGTGTCTCACATGCTTTGGGTGCAGACTAATCTGGAGTCATCCCTTTGTTTAGGACTTCCCAGGGTTCGAACGCAAGACCTAACAAGTACACAGCGTCTTACTCTCCTCTTTCAACCAGCGTCAAACCCCTTGGCTTTTAACCTTTTACTTTAGGGGTATTTGCAGTTTAGTCCCTGGTAAAGGAAATTAATACTGGAAGGTCCCAATACATTCCAAAATAATTATAAAGTCTCAGGGGTCCTTTTCTGCAATTGTTTGCTTAACTTCAATGACCATTTTGCCCTCATTAAAGATGGTTGCCATCTCCTGGTCCCTACAGGGGGACTATGCTTTCATCTTATGAGGGCAAAATGGTCATTGAAGATAAGCAAACAATTGCAGGAAAGGGCTCCTGGGACTTTATAATTATTTTGGAATGTATTGGGACCTTCCAGTATTAACTTCCCTTATCAGGGACTAAACTGCAAATCCCCCTTTACTTTATTTGGACTTGTGGCTCCCTTGGTGACCCACGTGGTTTGGCACATGCGGTTTAAAGGGAAAAACCAAGAGAAAACGAACACATAAACTTGCCCTTCTTTTCTACTCGTATTTTGTTTTTCTATCTAACTTATGGAGACAAATACGCAACTTGCAACTTCCTAATCGTACAGTTTTCGTATCAGAAATGTCAGAGTTTTTTTTTTTTGGAATTGCTTCCCCCGGTATCCCACACCCTTCGGGTGCAGACTAATCCGGAGTCGCCAGCCGGGATTCCCGTAAACGGGGTGACTGACTTCCCGGAGGTTCGAACTTGGCACCTTTGGGCTAAATGGCGGGATCCACACCTTGGGGATCCACTTCAAACCATCAAGCTACCCCCCCGGGCAAATGTCAGAGTTTTTAAGAAATACATGTTGGCCATGTGATTTGTAATCTCATTAATAAAAAATAAAAACTTAATGTAGGATTTTGATTTGATTAAGCACACACAAATATTGAGCTGACAAAAGAAATTAGGGAAAGCTATTACTTACAGGTCCCTGTAAGTAACATAATTAATGTGAGGTGTCACGACTTGTTATGCGAGACCAATAAATTGTTATTGCTAAATTTAGAAGTTGTAATTACAACTCGTGGGACCTCATATTAATTATGTTTCTTATAGGGTCCTGTAATTAATTTTCCCAAAATTTAATCTCCTATATACTTTTTTGGGCTTATTTTACTTTAACAAATTATAAAATATCTTTCAACTAAATATTTTTTTAGTGTATGATCAAATTAAAATCTTCTCATTAGATCTAAAATATTTTCATTGTGGTTGATCAAACGAAAAAAATAATGAAGTGGTAGAATGGTTTTATGACTTTATCCATGAGTTCTACCTAGACTTTTACTTGAAGATTGTAATGTGCTGTCTGGAGCTTGCTAATTAAGCTAAGCCTCCTTCATTGTTAAGAAAACAAGAAGAAAGGTTTTGTCTATACATTTCTTTACCAAATTATAAGTTAAAGTCGTTGTTTTTTCTTTCATAATATTGTATATATAGTAGACTATGAAAAATAATAAATAATTTTATGAAAAATTATGAATATGTAACATGATGTAAAAGGAGAAGGCGAAGAGTGATATTATGAGTATAACTTGATAACATAATTAAAAATAAATAAATGTGGCATAAATTTTATTATCATTGGATGCAAATAATTTAATTAATCTTAAATAAGTGTTGTCCAAAAACGAAACATTATCTTAAATTAAGTGTGACTGATATTAAACTATTAAAGTAAACAAAGCATCTTTAGGACTATAGCTATGAATTTATGATTTATAGCGTCATAAATTTTGGGGATTCCATAATAACGCAAGAAGACAGGAAGTTAGGAGATTAATTCGTTCCTGAATCCTAACCCTAATTAAGTATTGAATTATTGATAATAAGTTATTAACACTAATCATTGCCACGTCACTTTTTCCATTTTGTTATTGTCATTTTCCTAATTTCCATGCTTCAAATCTGATTATCTTGTCTTTTTAGCACCGCGTCCTCCCAATCAGAAGCTGACTTATAGTAATTAAATTATATATGTCCTTAAAAACGAAGCATCCTAAAACTTTTCTTCAGTTTTGAAAACTTAGCTTGCTCATTGCCAAGTCCCACTCACCGACTTCTACAATTCTATGACTCCAGCTAAGATCATAAACAACTCATTACTGCCCTTGTTATTTAGGGTTTTCATTTTGCACTGTGCGTTATCAATTTTTTAAAATCATACGTCTTTTATCAAATAAAAACTTGAACTATTTTGGAAATTTAAATGGAAATGATTCTTTTTAAGAAATGCTCATTTATTTATTAAAATGAGATTCAAAACATTGTTACATCGATGAGAAATGAGAAATGGGAAAATATTTCATTTTGCTTAGAAGGATCATTCAAATGCTCTAAACTAATTAATAAAGGAGCACATTTGCATTGGAAGCAACATATGCTTAGCGATTTCATCCTTTTATGAACGTATTTTTGCTAGTAGACAATGCCCGTTGATGGCTCCATCTGATGAGAGCTTATTTTTGCCATGTGGACGGTGCATGTTAGTATAATGCTTTGTAACGTGAAATCTTTTGTTAGTTTAGGACGTTGGATGATATGAGTTACTCTCAGGTTAAATATAAAGAACTATTGTCATTGAAAAATGAATAAATTATTTTCAAATTTAGCTATAGCTAGTTGTGTTACTTTTTTCTATTAAATTTAAATTTAGAATAAAAAGAGCTAATAGTCTCATATAATAGTCTCATATAATATTAGGTGGCCTTGTTGCCATATAATCTAGAGGCAATAAGGTCAAGACACACCACATGGACCAAGCATTTTTTAATGAAAAACATTGCCACTTGGTATCTGTTTCCATTGAAAATTGAAGGATGGAATAATTGAGAGACTTGAAAAATGAACTTAAATTTATGTAATTTGTATATTTGACTATTCGGTTTTATAAAAAAAAAGAGGATATTTTGGGATTGTTATAAAAAAAGAATATCTTTGAAGACTTTAATGGACTAGATACACCATGTCAAATGCATATTTATGTTGGTATTATCACATTTCTCAAAAAAAAAGGGAAGTTATAAATTTAATGCGGATTGTAATTTCATTATTACATTAGTGTCAACCTAAGATGAACATTCGGTTTTCGGTTTGGATTTTTAGTAAAAACCAAAATAAGCGAAAACTAAATTGCACATATTATGAAAATAAATAAAAACCAAATTATTTCAATAAGGGTACTCAACTGACCGAGACAATTTGGTTCGCATTTTGTTTTTATCTAAAAACAGATTTTTTTTACTTTTCAATAACTTTAATTTTTTATTTTTAATATATAAAACTCAATTCAAAATATTCGTGTATTACATATCATTTTAAAATTAAAATAAGAAACACAAAAAATATAGCTTTAATCAAGTTTTAAATTTTATCTTATTCAAAAAAAATGATAAAATAATAATTTTCATATTTTTTAATATTTCAGTCATTCAGTTATAACTTATGGTCAAAAAAAAAAGTCATTCAGTTATAACTGAATTAATTTTTTAAAAACCAAACAGAGAACCGACCAAAAAACCGAATTTATCTTTGCAATAATTTTGTCATCAAAATCATATCAAACATCCAAGGAAACTTCTCCCTTTTTATTTGTGTAGATTTAAAGGAAGGCTATATACAATCATCCCGTATAATTTAGCTACATATTATTCCATTTCAAGACGCTACGAAAATACACAACAACTAATTATTAAGTAAGAGTAGAGTATATAACACGAGAACTAATTACTCAAGTCATCTTCATATTTCAGTTCGAAAAAAGTCATGTTCACATGGCCTTTTAATTAACTTTAAATAGCAAAATATCAAAAATAAAAATTCGTTATCTTTCCCCCGAAATTTCAGCAAAGACTTTTCCAAAAAAAGGAGAAATTAAAAAGTAAATTCTTAAATTCCCTTGAAACCATCTAACAGAACAAGAATGTTGAATCAGCAAGCATATCAATTCAGAACTTAATTTTGTCCAAAAAAAATATAGGAGTATATTTTTTCCTCTCATTCGTTCCCCCTCTCTGATCTCTCCTCTCCTCCCATAATCGTAAACTCATCACGTGAGGTCGAATAGTCTAAAACAAAATATCTTGAAATTCTCGTACAAACCAAACTCCCGTACAAAGCAACACACAGTAACTACCATACAACCTCACTTTCCAACCGTTAGATCCAAAAACTGAACACACCATCACAGATCTCTGATCTTACGCAAGTTTCCAGGTAATGCAAAATGTGACAACCGCATCTTTCTGTTGGCTCTCAAAAAGGCTGCTTCGTTGTACAACAAAGCCATTCATAACCTTTCTTTTCTTTTTCCTTTTTCCTTTTTTTCCTTTTTTCCTTTTTCTTTTCTATGTGCTGTAACGTACATATAGCCTAAAGGGGTGCATTCAAAAACACCCCCGACAAAATTTAAAGGGCCTCTCTCTCTCAAACTGCACATTCACATAGGAGAGAGAAGAACATCAAAAGGGTAGGAGAGAGATCTCAAAATCTCAATCCAGATCAAATCAAAATCCAATCTTTCCATCTGGGTTTTTGTCCAACATTCAAAAAAATCATTTTTTTTCATCTGGGTCGGTCTCATTCATTTGTGATACACATTCATTTGTTGTGTTCTGTTTTGATTCAACATGGAGGCTGAGAACAACAACAACAAGAAGTATGTTACTTCTGAGGAGCTTAAAAAGCACAACAAGCCTGAGGATTTATGGATCTCTATACAAGGTAAGGTTTATGATGTAACAAAATGGGCAAAAGAACATCCTGGTGGGGAGATTGTTTTGTTAAACTTGGCAGGCCAAGATGTGACTGATGCATTCATTGCATATCATCCTGGCAAGGCATGGAATTATCTGGACAAGTTCTTCACTGGATATTATTTAAAAGATTTCAAGGTTTCTGAGGTTTCAAGGGATTATAGGAGGCTTCAATCTGAGTTCTCAAAAATGGGTCTTTTTGAAAGGAAAGGACATGTCACTTGTTATACTCTTACATCTGTTGCTGTCATGTTTCTCATTGTGCTTTATGGTGTTTTGAGGTGTACTAGTGTTTGGGCTCATTTGGGGTCTGCTATGTTGTTGGGTTTGCTTTGGATGCAAAGTGCTTATGTGGGCCATGATTCTGGTCACTATGAGGTTATGTCTACAAAGGGGTATACAAAACTTGCTCAGATTCTTTCTGGGAATTGCTTCACTGGTATAAGCATTGCCTGGTGGAAATGGACTCATAATGCTCATCACATTGCTTGTAATAGTCTTGATTATGATCCTGATTTGCAGCATATCCCAGTTTTTGCTGTTTCCACCCGTTTCTTCAATTCAATCACTTCCCGTTTCTATGGGAGGACATTAAAGTTTGATGCTGTTTCCAGATTCCTTATTAGTTACCAGCATTGGACATTTTACCCTGTCATGTGTGTTGCTAGGGTCAACTTGTTCATCCAAACTTTCCTCCTTTTGTTGTCAAAAAGGCCTGTTCCTGATAGAGCAATGAACATAATGGGAATTCTTGTGTTTTGGACTTGGTTCCCTCTTTTGGTTTCTTGTTTACCAAATTGGCCTGAGAGGGTTATGTTTGTGTTGGCTAGCTTTTCTGTGACATCAATTCAGCATGTTCAATTTTGTTTGAATCATTTTGCTGCTGATGTTTATGTTGGGCCACCAAATGGTAATGACTGGTTTGAAAAGCAGACTAGTGGGACATTGGATATTTCTTGTTCTAGCTGGATGGATTGGTTCTTTGGTGGATTGCAGTTTCAGCTTGAGCATCATTTGTTCCCAAGGCTTCCTAGGTGTCATTTGAGGAAGGTTTCTCCATTGGTGATTGATCTGTGCAAGAAGCATAATTTGCCTTATAGGAGTTTGTCTTTCTTGGAAGCCAATAAGTGGACTCTTAGGACTCTTAGAAATGCAGCCTTACAGGCTAGGGATCTTACCAGTCCTGTGGCCAAGAATTTGTTGTGGGAAGCTGTTAATACTCATGGCTGAGCAAAGATTTGAATCCTGAATAAAATGATTGATATTGATATCTCTCTCTGATCTCCCTTTGTTTTTTCTCTCTTTTTAAATTTTTGGCCTTAAATTTATTGTCCTAGGGCCATGGAAAAACTTCACAGTTTATGTACTTGGTATCTATCTATGTATACATTATTCAGATTTTGGTTGCATTTTTATTTACCTCCTATGTTTCTGTTATTGGCTTAGGATGTTCATATATGATGCTTATACCACCATCTTTGATCTATATATTATTGCAGAAGATTTTATCTTTATTTCTTCATTCTTTCTCTTTCTTTTGTGTTTGACAAGGAACACTGTTCTATTGAACATGATTATGACTCAACCATCATATCTATGTAGGTCCTATAGGATTATTTTGTTGGTGGTGGACCTAACAAAGTTTTGATTTTGCCCAACACTTGCACTGAATTGTGGCAAATGTTTTAAAGGCTCTGTTTTACCAGAATAATGATTCTAAATAAGTAAATATATTCAGTAGAAGCGAAGAAATTGAAAGACATCATGATATCAACCTCTGTCTGACCAAAAAAAAATTGTTATCAACCTCTGAGGAAAATGAAAACTATTTTTAAATGCCAGATTATATGTTAATTCTAAGGATTATTACTATATAATGGATTAGTGTTTTTAAGAGATTTTTTTTTCAGCATAAATTTGCCTTGGTAGAAGAAGTGGATAACACATGTTCATAATGGGGGAAACACATTTTTAATGAGAGGGATAAACCTTTTAGGTGTTTATGAGAGATATGAAAACCATTTGCACCAAAAGTTTTGAAATGTATTTGTTTCAAATCCAGTTCAAAAATACTCTTGATTTTATTAAAATGGAGGACCCTATGTCCTAATTAATTCCGTAGATGATAATTTAGGTGAATTAAGTCTCGGAATTTACATTTGAGTGTGATCGTAAATTTAAAAAAAAAACCCTACATATTGGCTCACTAACAAGATTTTTTTATATTGATGGTAACTTGGTAAGATTTAAACTTATAACCTCATTAGTTATAAGTCCGATTCTCACCAACTAAAGTAAAAGGTAACCACTGTCTTTTAACACAAGGTTCAGGTCTTGATTTTTATGGGTAAATAAATTACGTTACGTCATAAAAATCATATTTTTAAATCTCAATAGCAAGCTAGAACCTGTTAGGCTTTGTTTAAAAATTGCTTCACTGCAGATATACAAATATAGAAGTGGTTGACAATGCTACGGATCCTAAAATAATTCCCTGACCATATTTTATTAGTCCATGTTTATCATCTAAACTAGAAAAGGAATGGAATTTATAATCGCGTATTATCTTTTTTTTTTCGATTATAAAATAATCGCGTATTATCAATCAACAACTAATAAGTCATTAAAAAATTATAAGAGTACCATATACTGGTGGTTATGTACTTCTATTTCCTTCGTATTTATTGATGAATTATAAATAAGGGATAGTTATCCTTTTCAATATGCATTTTGTAGAAAAAAGAATTAATTTTAAAAATTGTATACAGTCCAATAAATTATATGAAGAAAGATTAGAGGAATAAAAGTATTATGTGAAGTTCAAGTGGAATATAAATTATATTGCTCCCCGTCCACCATTTCATATTTGATCATGTATTGTATGATTTTATATACTTTTGGAAATAAGTTTCCTCCTTATTTCTTGCAAGTTATTATCTCCTTTACCCTCATTTTTCAAAACATATATTAATAAAAACATGAAAATTGTACCAGGAAAAAGAAGGGTTCAAAAGTGTTCATAATTTTCTATTAAAAGTTAGAAGATCCACACATATAGTCACGTGCAAGAGAACAAATTGCTGTTTGCCTTATTTCAAGAGGCATTTTTAGCCTGAATTGTTTTTTTCACTTCAATAATTACAAAAAACAAAAACATCGACAAATTGTCTCACACTTATTAAATAATTAGGGGAATAATTCACATTAATTTTAGATTATGAATATAATCATTCTCTATAGAGTTTGAACTTTTCTTCTCAAATTTGGTTGGAGGGAATTGGAGGGGGTGGGTTTTCCTCCCCTAATTTTGGTTCTCTCTAACTTGAGCTTTTTCATAATGGAGTTTTTACCAAACATAACGAAGTTGATTTGTGACATTTTATTGATTTTCACAGCTAAAAATGGATTTTAACTCCTCCGCATCTTGAACACAAATAATGAATTACTTGGAAATGAAAAATATCATTAGAACCCGGCTATGCATTGTATATATAGGTATAGGTATTGGATTCAACTAGATGCCCCTTTGAATGAGCTTGTCAAGCCCATCTATTTTTTTGGTCAACTTGAACCCATCTATTCTGGTTAGGCTGGATCCAATTTAGGCTAGCACTGATGTTTTCACTTCATGGTATTCATAATATATTCGCAAGCTGAATGTTTTACATTAAGGATTAGTAACGATAATTTCTTTAAGGTAACCGGATTTTCCTTCATGGACACACATTCATGTGAATAAGAATGATTAGTTATTGGTAGAGCCTAATATTGGTAGGCCTAATATCAATAATATATATTATAGGGTCAAAGTGTAAAAATACCATATAATTGTCACGAATATATAAAAATACCTATGTAAAATTTTTTTGTAGCAAAACTACTCGTCAAATTTCAAAAGTGAGGCAAAAGTGCTTATCACCATTAATTTAAGATAACAATTGTTTATTTATGCCAATAAGTGTCATGTGACCGGCCATGTGTTTACATAGGCAAAAAATACATAAGTTTGTCACATATTTTAAATTAAATAAAAAATCCATGTATAAGAAATAAAATAACAAAATAAAGAATACAACTCTACTTCATTCTATAGGGTTGTGAGGAGTGGAGCTAGGGTTTGCGTTGTTTGTATTTAGTCAAATTTCTCGAAAAGCAAACTTTTGATCTAGTGATAAAAAAGCAAATTATTGATTTTAAAAAAATTGGAATTGTTGCCAAGGGCTAGTGGTAATATGGTCAGAAAAGGTGAGGTATGACCGGTATGACCTCCATCCCTTCTTTGAGGTCCTAAGTTTGCTCCTTAGCCCTCCCCAGACAAACCGTAGATTAATATGAGTTCAAAGGATGACAAATAATGGAAATTCTATATAAAAAAACTAGAATTGCAAAGAAAGGTCAAGGAAGAATATGGAAATGCGATGATTAAGCCAACAATAGTCACAAGGAGTAAAACCATTACCAGAGTAGCATATTAAATCTTGATGGTTGGAAAAACACATTTAGAAGAGGCAAAATTGCATTTTATACTTTCGGGTTGGTGACATTGGTTCAAAATTGGCATGTAAAATAAGCAAGATTCCACTGATCTAGTGTTGCTTATTTTTACGTTTGCCTTTTTCGGGTTTCAAACATATTTGGGAACACTTTCAGCTTCAATCTCATTCGAAGTTGAAGCATGATTGAGGAAAAGCAAGACTACTAGTAGCTGTTTTTTTCTTCTCACTTCTAACTTAAAGCCCTTTGCCACTTGCCACTTGCCACTATGCCACCAACCCTTAATTATACCTCGTACCCAATTCCCATCTAAGCATAATCAAAATACTTTGGCAAAAAAAAAAATAATCAAAATACACAATAGCACTTTTTTCCCACAATACTTCTAAAAAAAGTGAAATTAAAAAAGAATGAGTTTTCACCTAGTCTTCCCCTCTTGTGGCTCATTCTCACTTGTCAGTCTCTCTCTCTCACTCCCAAGTCAAAGTCCCAACTCACTCCTCAGTCTTCGCTCGTCCCCCGTGGTGGGGTAACCAGGTAAGCATCTAAACGCCCTCCTCTTCACTTATCTTTTTCATCTCAAATTTATTTATTTTATTTCTCTTCTTTCCCCTTTCCCCCAATGCTCTATATTCAGAGTTTCACTCATGCTTAGCTTCCATTCCATCATTTCCATCTTATCAACTTTTACTTTAAAAGTTACCAACCTTATTATGCTTTAAGGTTAATTTGCTCGTTACTTGATCTTGTCAACAAATCCGGCTAGCGGGCTGGCCCGACTTTTCTTCAAACCGGGCTGGGCTCAAATATTCCCAGCCCATATGCTTTCAGGCTGGACACAGGCTGACCCGATATTAATAAATCGCTTTAGAATCGGGCTGACCCAAAATCCCACCTCTAAGCCTCTAAGTCTATCTCCAAAGTAAATTTCTCATTTGTTTCCACACTTCCGGAGGAGAGTCTTGGACAACAAGTAACAACAACAACGTAGTAAGTAAGTAGTCTACACTCTACATGCAATAACATGGGAGACCAATATATCATAACTCTAACAAGGCCTTATATTATTATGCCTTCTTCTTCTTTCAAATGTGTTTCATCATAACATGACATAACATAACATCCACTTCTACTGTGCAATGTCAACTTCTTCTCAACAAAAAAGAAGAAGAAGAAGAAGATAAAAGATCCATTTTCTTGCCATCAATCTCTCTCTTTTTCTTAAACACTTTAAAGGAGAAGAAGAAGAAGAAAATGGGATCGCAGCTTGTGGATGTGAAGCATCCAAGATTCCCTGAGAAGGCTTGGGAGATTCTAGAACATGCCATTCATGTCATTTACAATGAAAACGCCAGTGGTCTCAGTTATCATGATCTCTACATGTAACCATTAGTCTTCTGTTTCTTCTTTACTGTCATACATATATGTATGATTCTGTTTTCTTTAAGTGTTACTGGATAGATATCATGTGTATTGTGAGACTGGTCACTTGGCTGCATCATCTTTATAACATTCAAAGTTTAGAAAGTATTGGCCTTTGCAGTTTTTTACATTGTTTGAATAATAATAAAAAAAAATAACGGTGATGGACAGTTTTGCCTCAGTTTTAAAATTTGATGGGTAATTTTGCTTGAAAAATTTTACATGGTTATTTTTACACCTTCATGACAGCTACATGGACATTTTTACACTCTAGCCCTTCAGAATATAAAAGTTAGTATTGTGTTGCTCATATATATTAATCATTCAGCTGCCCTTCTTTTCACAACTTTTCATATGTTATTTGTAGGGACCAAACCTGAGCTATTTCATGGATTCTTTATTAAAAATTGTGTGTTGTGTATTGAATAAACATTTACTTGTGAGAATATTATGAGGGATTCTGATATACATCCTTCATAGGATTCCACATTAGAGTTTATGGTAGAAATGGTGTTCTGGTTTCAAAAGAAATTCTTTATTGCATATTTTTTACTTGCTGGGATTTGTCTCTTCTGTACCAAGTCATGAGGTTAAAAGACATTAGCATATATTGCCAAGATCCAAAATATAATTTGTGTTCAGGTGCTGACTGGTGTTTTTTCCTTTTTGTCTGTTTTGCAATTGGTTTATAGAATTTTAATGCAATTTTTAGGGGTACCGCTGGAAGGGAACATGGCTTTTCTTTTTGACAAATTTTACTAGTTGTTCAACGTTTTACTTCTTTTTAATGATAGCTATTGATTTTGCTGAGATATGACTTATATTTTGGATTGGTCAAAACATTTGTTTCTAGATTATAGACAGAAAATGTATATATATGAGTTGTTGGAACTTAGATTGATGTAATCATTTAAATTTTATGTCAAGAAGATTGTGAAATATGATAGTGGCTCTGCTAGTAGCTACATTGAAGGAAGTTAAGCAACATGAAAATGTATTAGACAGAGTGTTCGGAAGAAATTGAGAGAGATATAAGACATGTTTAATACTTCATTCATGCCCATAAATGGGGATTACAAGCAGAATATATAGACTTACAATGAGAAGAGTAAACTGAACACAATTCCGTAGCACTAGCTCCTTAAATACTCCCCATGACTCCACTACCTAATTGCACAATGAACACTAACCAAAATAATAATAGGAGCAACAATACCAGACAACCAATAAATATTAATAAGCTCTTTTGCAGCACCATTTCTCCTTGACTAAACCAGCAGTGCATCTGGTCTTGTAACAGACACTATCTTATTATTCCTATTCAACTTAATGGAAATGATCTTGTGGAACACATAAGTACTAAATGCATTGAATTTTTGCGTTCAGTGAAACTCTTGATTCTTCTGAAGAGGATAACAGATTCCCTGCTGTAGTTGGATATTTAGTGGAGTATTGGCTTATACTTATACTCAACTGATGATTTATTTATATTTTTTCAATAACATATTCTGAACTTATTGTTCTTTTTTTGGTTGGATATGTGTGCATATAAAGGATTTTGTCTTAATCTATTCTTGCTTGAGGGAAAACTAATTTTATGCCTTTAAACATTGTGTGTTCTGTGGTTTCAGAAATGCATACCATATGGTGCTTCATAAATTTGGTGAAAGGCTCTACACTGGACTGGTCACAACCATGACTGCACATCTGAAAGGTATAGCCAACTCTGTTGAAACAGCTCAAGGTGAATCATTTCTGGAAGAACTTAACAGAAAATGGAATGTTCATAATAGGGCGTTGGAAATGATCAGAGACATACTAATGTATATGGATAGAACTTACATCCCTAGCACACACAAGACCCCAGTTCATAAGCTGGGGCTGAATCTTTGGAAAGAAAATGTTATCTACTCCAGCCGGATTAAAACACGGTTGTTGACAATACTTTTGGAATTTGTTCAAAGAGAACGCACCGGTGAAGTTATTGATAGAGGGCCAACTAGGAATATAGTGAAGATGCTCCTAGATTTGTGTCCATCTGTTTATGCTGAAGAATTTGAGGCTCCTTTTCTTAGAGAGACTGCTGAGTTCTACAAGGCAGAATCCCAGAAATTCATAGAGTGTTGTGATTGTGGGGAGTATTTGAAAAAAGCTGAGAAGCATCTGAATGAGGAAATTGACAGGGTGAGCCATTACTTGGATTTAAGGACTGAAAAGAAGATAACAAATGTGGTGGTGAAGGAGATGATTGAATATCCTTTGCTTAGATTAATCCATATGGAGAATTCTGGGTTAGTAAATATGCTTTGTGATGATAAATATGATGATCTGGGTAGAATGTATAACTTGTTTTGTCTTGTTAATGACGGTCTTTCGAAGATCCGAGAAGTGATGACTTCCCACATCAGAGAATCTGGCAAAGTGCTTGTTACTGGCCCAAAAAGGTTAAAGGTTCCTGTAGAGTTTGTGAGTAGGCTTTTGGATGAGAAAGATAAATATGACAAGATTATTAATCTGGCATTCAACAATGATAAATCTTTCCAGGATGCTTTGAAATCTTCGTTTGAATATTTCATTAACTTGAATCAGCGTTCTCCGGAGTACATTTCATTGTTTGTAGATGATAAATTCCGTAAAGGTATGATGGGTTCTAGTGAGGATGATGTAGAGATTACTCTGGACAAGTTGATGGTGCTGTTTTGCTATTTGCAGGAAAAAGATGTGTTTGAAAGGTATTATAAACTGCATCTGGCAAAGCGGCTACTGTCAGGTAAAACAGTTTCTGATGATGCAGAGAGAAGCCTATTGGTTAAGCTCAAGACAGATTGTGGGTACCAATATACCTCTAAATTAGAGACTATGTTTATGGACATGGAAACTTCTGAGGACAGAATGCAAGGTTTTTACTCAAGCCACCCTGAGCTTGGAGATAGCCATATGCTTATGGTCAAGGTTTTGACCACAGGATCCTGGCCAACTCAGCCTAGGGCTCCATGCAATCTACCGGCTGAGGTGTCCACTCTTCGTGATAAGTTTCGGTCATATTACCTTGGAACCCATACTGGCAGGAGATTGTCCTGGCAAACAAATATGGGATCTGCAGAAATAAAAGCAAACTTTGGAAAAGATTAGAAGCATGAGTTGAATGTTTCCACTTATCAAATGTGTGTCCTCATGGTGTTTAATGATGCTGACAAACTGAGCTACAAGGAGATTGAACAAGCAACAGAGATTCCAGCTTCAGATTTGAAGAGTTGCCTACAATCATTGGCTTTGGTTAAGGGCAGAAATATCCTCAGGAAGGACCCTATGAGTAAAGATGTTTTGGAGGATGATTATTTCTTCATTAATGACAACTTCAGTTACAGGTCTTATAAGGTAAACATAAGAACTTTAGTAGCACAAAAGGAATCAGAAGCTGAAAATTTGGAAACTAGACAAAGGGTGGAGGAGGACAGGAGGCCTCAGATTGAAGCTGCAATTGTGAGGATCATGAAATCAAGGAAGTGTCTGGATCATAACAATCTTGTAGTAGAGGTCACAAAGCAGTTGCAATCGCGATTCTTGGCAAATCCAACAGAGGTTAAAAAGAGGATAGAGTCTCTCATTGAGCGTGAATTTTTGGAGCGTGATGAGAGTGACAGAAGGTTGTATCGGTATCTCGCCTAGATTCGGTTGGAAAGTTATTAAGCAGCAAACTATGTATCTTTCATGTAGGTGAATGTTTTTGCATTCCAAAAGTTGCTTATATTTTCAGTGTATATCATATTGTTGTAGCTCAGGTTTTGTATATGAGCTTAGAGCTTATAATCGGCATCACTTAGCAAACTAATGTATATGGCATATTCATGGAACTCTGTATACAGCTTTACTTGGAAAATTTGCTGCACTGAGATAGGAAGATTCACAAATCCAATGTACAGACTTATGACCTTTTTTTACTACAGATGCAATTCGGGACTTCCTATTATATAAGGATGTCCTGACTCTTTATCTTGGGATATTGTCTCCTAGAGACTTTTCCTTGTACAAAACAAAGTCAGCCTTTTTTTCATGACACTAATAGTGAGCTGTGAAATTTTTTAATGACACTAATAGTGAGCTGTGAAATTTTAGTTCAAACCTTTGACTGATTTTGTACCTGAATTGTTATAGTCTTAGTATAATCTTCAATTCTATAATTTCTCGTTTCTATGGGAGGACATCAAATTTCCAGTTTCTTTATCAGTTACCAGCATGATGGTTCTACATATGTAAATACATTCAACAGCAGCCAAAAAATTGAAACTGATAGCTTGATATCATCAACCTCTAAGGTTCAGTCCAAGAAGGTAAGAGAAAAAACCTCTGAGGAAAATAAAAACTAATACCTTTCAGATTATGTTATTTCTAAGGAAAACTATATAATGGATTAGTGTTTCTTGTGTTTCTAAAAGGATTTTTTGCCAATAAAATTTTGCCTTGGTAGTAGATAATACAGGTTAATAATTGGGGAAACAATTGTTATGATAGAGAGAAACCTTTTAGACGTGTTTTTGAGAGGAGTGAAAAACATTGGCATCTATTTAAAGGTATTAGTTTCAAATCCATTTCAGAAATACGCTTGATTTAATCAAAATGGTGGATCCTATGTATCTTTTTTTTTTTAATTGTAACATCCTGAAAATTTAATACAAAATTAAAAGAGTGTTTTGGGAAATGATAAATGGAGAAATTAGGAATTTTGGAATTTTTAGGAATTTTTGGGATATTTTTGGAAATTTTGAGTAATTAATGTGCATATAATTAATTAAAAAATGAAGAGTTTGAAATATAAGGGAGTGGTAAAGCTAAAAATATTTTGAAGTTTAAAAAGATTGGAGGCTGGTTTAAATGGTTTTAGAATTAAAAGAGTACACTATTGCAAGTTTGGGCTACAAATCATCAGAGGACCCCCTTATTACACCAAACCAAACAAAGCCTTCCTCCTCCATTCCTTAAAAACCCGGCGGCACACACACCCCCTTCTTTCATTTTCTTCCTCCGCCCTTACTCTCGATCTCCCTCCGTCCTGGTATGCTCGCCGCCACCAAGGGAGCCGACGGCGACGGTGGTCCCCTCCCTCAACCCGTCTTCTTCTCCTTCCTTCGTTCCAAACGAGCCGCACCCCTCCCCTTCATTTTCTTCGTTTTCTCCTCCCCTCCGCCTGAAAGCCGTCAACGAACGGCGGCACCCAGCAGAGGCGGATCCGGCGCGGCCTCTCCCTCCCTCACCGAGTTCGCGCCCTCACTTTTCCTCACTACCTTCATCCATTCTTCCTTTCGTTTCTCTCTTCTCAACTGAAGGTCACCCTTGCCCTCCATCGTTTCTGCGTTATTCCGGTGAGCACAGTAGCCGACGGCGACGGAAAAGGTTAGCCTTCGCCATATCTTGTGTTCTTCAACTTATTTCTTCCATTCAACTTTGATTTCTCACTTTTCATTCTTGTTCTCTCGGTTTCTGTTTCTCCCTTACGGCCCTTCCTTATTTTCCGGCGAAGATAGTCACTGACGAGCTAAGACATCAAGGATTCAGGCTCAGGTGATTCTTTGTCTTCTTCTTTTTGCCGGTTTTCTGTTTTGATTCGGGTGAGGTTTGAGAGAGCCTGATTTATGTTTTGGGAATGGATTTTATCTCTTTGATTTTCCCCTGCTTTATTTCATTTGATTAATTTGATGGTATTGGTGATGCTTGGAGACTTTGAATTGGATTCTTTGTGTTCTGTTTTGGTGATGGCTGGAGAGTTCTTTTCACTTCTTATGTTGCTATGGGAACAAGTTAATAGTTGTTGTTGTAGAGATTATAAATTAGATCCAGAAATTAACTTTGGCAATGAAGTAGGAAAATTTTGAGATTCTGATTTCTCCTTGCATCCCTTAGAAGTTATTGAATTATTTGGTTTCTTCCTTGTTTTGTATTGGCCTGTAAACATAAGAGATAATGTGTGTTTTCTTCTTTTCCTTTCTTTTTGAACACAGTTTCAATACAGCCCGGTTTGGTACATGGAAGAGTGGGGAGTAGGAAATCATTGTGTGGGTGTTTTGAATGATAATTAATGTGAGGTTAGGGAATTCTGTAGTTTGATGTTTTGTTATAATATTGATTTCAAAGTCTCTTTGGTTTATGACGTGGAGTCATTGATTTAAAGGGATGTTAAATCTGATTAATTCAAATATAACTGATCCAAGGTTCCAAATGGTAAATTAAGAGGCACTAAGACATGAAATATTTTGATTACTGTTCTAAGATATCAAGTATGAATTACGGTTCAGTCATTGATGAATGATTGCATTGATAACTGATTTAGTTTTGGATAATAACAAGTCACCTTATTGTTTTGAAATGTATAGTTTATGAACTATGTTATAAAAATTATATGACACTACTTAAGATCAAAGCTCTTATCTTTGAAGTTGTGCATTTACATAGTAAATCAAGTGAAATTAGTGTTTGATGTTTGTTGCTTTAATAGAAAGTATTAGCCAAACATTGAGAATCAGGATAAATAAAAAGAGAACATTTGAAAAGGGTTGAATGTGGCTGCTTGCAAGCTAAATTAGTAAATATATGTATGTAGGCTTACCTTGGTTAGCTAGGCTTTATATGCATGTGATTATTGTAAAGCTTGATTACTAACCGTAAATTACAACCTTATGAATCTAGCTACTTAAATAAACAAACATACATAATATATTATTTTGAAGACCCTTAGATGACAATTGGATTAGCAAAAGTGTTAAGGTATGATAAATGTAGTTGGTAATGACTAGCATGTAAATATGAAATGGTGATTATAATGTATGGTTTTATTGGTTGATTGTAAATGCATGTGGCTAATTAGAATAGAGGAAAGAAGTAAATAAGTCGTGTACATTTTGATTGTTCACTGGAAAGAGATGCTTGCATATATATGTGATTAAATGTTATTTGTGAGGGTGAATTGCCTTCTTTATAATGGTGAATTGTTGTTGGAGATTTTAGCTAAGTTTTGACTTCTCTGAGTAGATTGATGTTGTTTCTTTCCTTGATAAATTGATAATAAGCTTGTTTGTTAATGTAAAGCTAAAATGTGAATGTTTTGGGCTGTATGCTTTGATTGTGGGATGTATGCTTGTCCTTTGGCTTTTGATTGATTAAGTTGAAATTGGACTATTGGCTTTGACTTCGATTGATTGAAAATGTTCACCTTACAATAAAATAAATAAGAAAAGGGATTGGGTAGTAATGCGGATATGAGAGAGACGTTTAATATTATGAAGTAGAAATGATACTAATTTATTATTCTATACTACATCATTATAGGATTGATTTTGATGTGGTTGTGAGACATCGGGAAAGGATGGGAAAATGCGCAAAGTGCAAAAGGGCGACAGGTAATCACACTTAACCTTACTATAACATTGAGGGTGATGTTAGTTAGGGATTTTGTAAAATCCCTTCTCACCCTCTATATATATATTATCTTTGAAAACTTATTTTTATACAAAATAGGCTATCGGGTGCCTTTCAAACGCGATTACTTTCATATAAAGAAATTTGAAACACTATATATATTATCCTGTCTGGTTGTGATTATTGTGGAATGATGTAACATGTATGCAGTATAGTGTTTTGATAGTGGTAAGGAGAGGTTACGAGGATAGGAATTGATTATGAGATGAGTTGCAGAGAGTTATGTTGAGAGATATTGATAGATAGTTGGAAGAAGGGAATTGAATGAAATTTGTGATTGAGATATGAATATGGTGAATGAGATATTGACAAGGATTCGGTGAGAATTGCATGACACTGAAATTGATGTACCATCGCGCAATGATAACTGTCGATTGGCCAATCGACAGTTATTTGTACTGAGGATCCTTTTCGGATTGATTGGATCGGGGTTCATAGGTCGACTTATTGAGAGAAGTGACCTACGGTTGTTTGGCATTGAAGAGCCCAACCGCCCCTACGGTTGTTTGGCATTGAAGAGTCCAACCGTTCCCGTTCTGTAATGGAAAACAGAATTGGGGTTCCCTCTCTGGAGATTGCCAGAGAAGGAAATTGTTCCCTCATTATGGAGAGGAACACAGTGTCAAATCATATAGTGAAGAATAGATGCTTGAATGCACCGTGGTGGCACAATGCATCTGTAGGTAAGTGTGAGAGTTGATGTGGTGGTATTAGTTGATGAGAGTATGAAGATGAAGAATTTGAGTTGAATTGTACGGAGGGACTTGAAGGTTGAATAAAAGACTTGACATGTATATATATATTATTGGTTTTTAAACTGTGGTACCCTTTAGACGCCCTTACTACCGCACATCTCATTATATAGTGAGTTAAGCGGTGATTACTGGGACAAATTGTCTCATCCCACGATTACTGACATTTTTGCAGGTATTCATGCACAGGTGCAAGCTTCAGAAAAGGGAATTAGGCTTTAGAGGTTGTTTACATTGTTCAGAATTGTATATTGCCAGTTTATATATAGGCCTGCATTCGTTTCCGCATATTTTCTTATGAAACTGGGAAATAGACTTAGAGATATTGAATATTAATTATATTATAAGGAAAATACTTTTCTAACTATGATAGGGTTGTGTTACTATGACAAGCCTTTTTCTATCATAGTTAGATATTCAATATTAGGTTGATTCTTTTTCTAACCATGTTAGGTGAATCTTTTCTAACATGGTTAGCTATTAATTATCCATGATAGTATTCGTATTATAGTAGGAAATTCTTTTCTATCATGGATAATATATAAAAAGAGATTAATGAATTGAATTAGATAATACAGGTTAATTAGGGAATTAATAACGCTTTGTTACAGTAATAATGTATCTTTTTTTTTGTGATAATGGGCAAACTTTGGCTTGTGTTTTAAAATGAAAATGGAAATGAGTGTAAAGGGTAAAAATGAATAGAGGAAATGATTTAAGTAAAGTTGGTGGGTCCAAAGAAAAGTGTGAGATGAAGAGAGAAAACTTGTGTGTACTCATGTGTCTCTCTCTCTCTCTCTCTCTATATATATATATATATATATATATATATATATATATATATATATATTACCACTCTTTTACACTTTTTCAATTCCATCAAAGCACAAGGATCCTAAGAATCTGTTTGGTTGTAAGAAGGGAAAATGGAAAAATGGAAAGTGAAAGGGTAAAGATCGAAAATAGAGGAAATGATGTGAGACCTAGAAAAGTATGAGACATAGAGAGAAAGCTTGTGGGCCACAAGATATATGTAAATTATAAAAAAAAAACTAACATTTTCTTCACTTTCCCTTTCCATAACACTTTCTAAGGGCAACCAAACAGGCTAAAGGGTCCGTTTGGTTGTAAATGGAATGTTAGAAGAGAAATGAAAATAGTTGAAAATGATGTTTTTTTAGTAATTTACATATATCCTTAAACCACAAGTTTTTTCTCTTCATCTTACACTTTTCCTTGGGCCCACAAACTTTATTTCACACCATTACCTCTACTTTTCATCTTTACACCTACACTTATTTTCAATTTCATTTCCCAGGGCCATTTACATATATCCCGGGGCCTACACTTATTTTCATCTTTACCTCTAGTTCTTTTTGCCATTTACACATATCCAGGGGCCTACAAGATTTCTCTCAATCTCACAATTTTATTGGATACCACAAACTTTACTTTCTCATCATTACCTAATTTACTTCTACTTTCCATATTTACCCCTTTACACTCATTTCCATTTCTATTTCCATTTCCATCATCCACTTTCCGGTCAACTAAACAGGGCCTTATCTATTCAAACGGGCACAATCAAGTACAGATACAAAATTTCAGTCCAAAAAAGAGTACGAATAAAAAGTCATCTTGAAGCATTTATAGTCTTTCTTTAGTTGCCTTCGTCTATGAAATCAATAGATAATATAAATCTCAATCCCTGTACTCTTCATCTTCCATGGCTGCTCACTGTTGTGTAGCTCATTTAATGCTTGATAGAAGCTGACTTGGAAGACGTTTTTAAATGTTATTTTTTAGGGGGGGTTACTGTTCTGTAGCTTTGTGGCGGTAGGTGTTGTCCTTTTTGCTTCTCATTGTGCGTGGTTTGCTTGTGAATTTGGTGATGGGATGACCATTTAAAGGGCGCATTGGGCTCTTCTAATTCAAAATTGGAAATGAAAATTGGAAATAGAAAATTGCAACTTGAAAATAATAGAAAACACTTAAATATAAACTTCAAAAAGGATGTTATATAATAATAATTTAAAATTTAAAATATAGAATTAGATGTATTGAATGAAAATATGTTTCCCACCTCACATGACCCTAAAACTGTCCTTGTATTTTTACGTTTCCATTTCCATGGCTGATGGTAATCTAGTTGCCTGAACTGTTGAATAGCACCCTTTCCTATAGCTTTTTTTTAAACTAGCAAACCATTTTCCCTCTCTTTCCACATATCTTCCTCCTCAAGCATGCGCCCCCTCAGTAGCCCACGCCGACCTACATAGCATAGATTGCCTGTTCTACCAACTTCCATTTATCCATCATTCTTCACAAAGTTTCCCCCTCACTAACTTCCCTTTCTTTTTTCAATTTTGAGTTTCCCTCCTCCCCTAAGCTTTCAGCTGCCTATAAAACGTGCATTCCATGATGGCTTCTTGCACGGCTGCAAATGTTGGAAATTAAGAGAAGAGAGGAAGAAGAGTACTTGGAGTTGGAGCAGAGAAGACAAGACGCGTGAAAAGCAAATTGACAAGCTTATGCTGACTTGTGACTTGAATCTATTGTGCATGACATCTAATGATCTACAGCTACTATGGAATATGGACATTCTACCATCGTGACATTTAGGCCTATTCTTTTTGTTTTGTTTTGTTTTTTCAATTTTTAATGAGAATTAAAATATTGTCAACAAACTAATTTAGCCTAATTTTTTTCCTGACATTAGAAATTTATAGACTATAAAGGTTACATTTAATTTATACATTTTGGGTCTAATGGAAGCAAACCTTGAAACCGCAGAAACAATAAAAATGGCAGAAGTAGTTGGCAAATCTGATTAGAGATGTTGAAGTTTTAAATTATATTTTGATAATAGAAGTTGAAATAAGCTAATGGAATACAATAATACTCTAATTAATATCAATGGAAGCAAAAAAATTAACAAATAATATTACCCCAAGGAACATTATTGTATTTGGAAACTTGGTGGCTTTGTTAATTTCACACATCAGACACCATTGTTTCGTCCATTTACTATTTTTGTGACTATATGGAAAGTATATAAGTATAATGAAAAATTATAATGTAAATTAATACAATATTATTTATGTTTTAATTTACTCTAATTATTGCAAAATAAAATCGGCACTCAAAGAAACCCGCACTTTTACTCATAACAAAGTTTTGTATGAAAAATGAAATATAATCTCAATTTGGACCTCATTTAGATGGTATATATTTATTTCATTATTAAAGATTCCTACTCATGGGATGCATTTTCTCAAATTGTCAAGGAAGAAGGTTACAAGTCTTTATTTATATATTTTAACCACGCAAAGCGCGGGGAACACTTTGCTTTCATCAAACAGTACCTTGCTAACACTAATCTTTCTCATTTTTTACTATGCTTCCATGTATCCTTCAGTGGCTTCATTTAGTAATGCAATGGATCTTGATGTTGATCCTCCTATCCCTGAAGTTGATTTATTAAAGGAGAAGATGTTTCTCTTGACTTGAAGCCCTTAACTTATGAACGTGTCATTTAGTTAAATGTAACCGCTCGAAGCAAATGCGACTAGACCAATACTTTTTTGAAAAAAAACACGCATAAAAATTCTTTCTATGTTTATTTTGTCAATAACTTGATATTTGTCAATGTGTCTTTCATTTACCTCTCTTAGCCACACGAAGGGAGGGAACCCTTTTAGTCATCATCATGTTTGATTGTGTTGGTTGTAATTTAATTTTGAGAACCTTGCGGGTCACCAATTGCTAGTTTTTTAAAAAATATATGAGATCCATGAATTTAAGACATAATCCCAAATTTCTCCAAAAGAAAACTTTTGATCTAGTGATAAAAAACACCAAATTATTGCTTTTAAAAAATTTGGAATCCTTACAAAGGGACCATTGGCCAAATGGTACGAAGGAGTGAGGTAAGACATCATCCCTTCTCTGAGGTCTTGGGTCTGTCCCTTGGTAGCCCTCCCTAGGAAAACGACAAACTAATTAGTATACAAAGGATTGCGAATAATGGAGTCTATATGCAAAAAAAGGGATGTAAAGAAAGATCAAGGGAAGACTATGGAAATGTGATGATTAAGCCAACAATTGTGACAAGGAAGAAAACCATTGTCAAAGTGACATATTAAATCTTGATGATGAAACAATTACTCTTTAGAAGAGGCAAAACAAATATTTTTTATTGATTTCGAGCTTAATTGAGACCGAAAAAAAATTTGGTGACATTAATTCAAATTTAAATTCCACGTAACATTGCTTCAAATTTAAATTTCTAGAGCTTAATTGAATATAAAAAAACTTCCAGGGTGGAATTGAGAGTTTAGGTTTATTTCCGGGATAAATTTATTATTAAATCGTTTTTCAAACCTACAAGTGGACATTCCTTTGAATTTGATCACTCCAAAGGAAATTTCTTTCTCCACTTCCTAGAACAACATAGTAAGTAGTTTGCATGCAATAACATGGGAGAGCAAACTAACATAACTCTAACAAGACCTTATATTATGCCGCATTCTTCTTTCAAATGTGTTTCATCATAACATAACATAACATCCACTTCTACTGTGTAACGTCCATTTCTTCTCAACAAAAAAGAAAAGTGTACAACAAGAAGAAGCAAGAGAAGATAAAAGAACCATTTTCTTGCAATCAGTCTCTTTCTTTGCTGGGATTTTAAAGGAGAATAAGAAGATGGTGGATGAGAATGATCAGGAATTTCCTGAGAATGAGTGGAAGACTTTAGAACGTGTCATTCATGATATGTACAATAACAAAGCCAGTCGTTTCAGATATGAAGATCTCTACGAGTAACCATTAATCTTCTGTTTCTTCTTCACTGTCATATATGTATATGAATATGTTTTTAAAAGTGTTACTGCATGGATATTATGTGTATTGTGAGACTGGTCTATTGGTTGCATCATTTTATCACATTCAAAGTTTAGGAAGTATTGGCCTTTGCAGATTTTTATATTGTTTGATAATATAAAAGTTAGTATTGTGTTGCTTATATATATTAATCATTTAGCTGCCCTTCTTTTCATAACTTTTTATATGTTATTTGAAGGGACCAAACTTGAGCTATTTCATGGATTCTTTATTTAAAATTGTGTATTGAATAAACATTGATTTGTGAGGCTATTATGAGGGATTCTTATATATATCATTCATAGGATTGATTCCACATTAGAGTTTGTGGTAGAAATGGTGTCCTGGTTTCGAAATGAAGTATTTATTGCATAGTTTTCACTCGCTGGATTTATCTATTCTGTACCAAGCCATGAGGTTAAAAGAAAATAGCAAATATTCCCAACATCAAAAATATGATTTGTGTTTAGGTTTTAATCTATAATTTTAATGCACTTTTAGGGGTACTGGTGGAAATGAACGTGACTTTTCTTTTTGACAAATTTTGCTAGTTGTTCAACATTTTACTTTTTTTTTCTTGGTACTCATATTGATGTAATCATTTCAATTTAATGCAAGAAAATTTTGAAATATGATAGCGGCTCTGCAAGAAGTTATAGTGAAGGAAGTTAAGCAACATGAAAATGTACTAGACAGAGTGTTTCGAAGAAATTGAGAGAGATATAGGACATATCTTAGTATTCCTATTCTAGTTAATGGAAATGCTCTTGTGGAACACATTGACACCAAATGTGTTGACTTTATTTTGAGTTCAGTGAAACTTTTGATTCTTCTGAATTCTAAAGAAGATAACAAATTTCCTGCTGTAGTTGGATATTTAGTGGGCTACTTGCTTATACTTATATTCAACTTTTTCAATAACATATTTTGAACTTATTGATGTTTTGTTGGATATGTGTGCATACAAAGGATTTGATGTCTTGTTTTATTCTTGCTAGAGGGAAAACTAATTCTATGCCTTTAAACCTTGTGTGTTTTCATGGTAAAAAAAACCTTGTGTGTTTTGTGGTTTCAGAAAAGTATCCAATTTGGTGCTTCCCAAATTTCGTGAAAGGCTCTACTCTAAACTGTTAGCAACCATCACTGCCCATCTGAATGGTATAGCCAGTAGTTCTGTTGAAATAGCTCATGATGAGTTATTTGTGGAAGAACTTATTAGAAAATGGGGTGATCATAGAGTGGTGTTGCTAAAGATCAGAGACATAATGAGGTTTTTGCTTGAGACCAATGTTTATGATCTGGGGAATGATCTTTGGACAGAAAATGTTATCATGTCCAGCCAGATCAAAACCCGGTTGTTGACAATAACTTTGAAGTTTATACAAAGAGAACGACGCACTGGTGAAGTTATCAATAGATTGCATATTATGAAAATAATTGTTATGATACAGTATTCAGGTACATCTGTTTATGAAGTATTTGAGGCTCCTTTTCTTAGAGAGTCTACTGACTTCTACAGAGTAGAAGCAAAAAATTTGATAGAGTGCTGTGACTGTGGGGACTATATCGAAAAAGCTACGAAGCGACTGAATGAGGAAATTGATAGGGCATGGGATTGTTATATGGGTTCTGAGACTGAAAAGAAGATAACAAGTGTGGTGAAGAAGGAGATGATTGAAAATCAGATACTTAGATTAATCAATATGGAGAATTCTGGCTTAGTACATATGCTTTGCAATGATAAATATGTGAATCTGTGTAAAATGTATAACTTGTTCAGCCGTGTTAATGTCGGTCTTTCAGAAATCCGCGAAGTGGTGACTTCCCACATCAGAGAAACTGGCAAAGGGCTTATTACTGACTCAGAAAGGTTGAAGGAACCTGTAGAGTTTGTGAATAAGCTTTTGGATCTGGAAGATAAATATGACAAGATTATTAACGTGTCATTCAACAAAAGCAAATCTATGCAAAATGTTTTGACATCTTCATTTGAATACTGCATTAACTTGAATCAGCGTTCTCCTGAGTACATTTCATTGTTTGTAGATATTAAATTTCGTAAAGGTCTGATGGGTTCTAGTGATGATGATGTAGAGAGTACTCTCAACAAGGTGATGAAGTTGGTTCGTTATTTGAAGGAAAAAGATGTGTTTGAAAAGTATTATAGACAACATCTGGCGAAGCGTCTACTATATGGTAAAACAGTTTCTGATGATGCAGAGAGAAGCCTATTGGAGAAGCTCAAGACAGAATGTGGGTGCCAATATACCTTTAAATTAGAGACCATGTTTATGAACATGAAAACTTCTGAGGAAAAAATGCAAGGGTTTTACTCAAGCCACCCTGAGCTTGGAGATGGCCGTATGCTTACTGTGAAGGTTTTGACCACAGGATCTTGGCCAACTCAGCCTAACACTCCATGCAATCTACCAGCTGAGGTTTCGACACTTTGTGATAAGTTTCGGTCATATTACCTTCACAGCCATACTGGCAGGAAATTGTCCTGGCAAACAAATTTGGGCTCAGCAGACGTAAAAGCAAACTTTGGAAAAGGCAAGAAGCATGAGTTGAATGTTTCCACTTATCAAATGTGTGTCCTCATGTTGTTCAACAATGCTGATAGACTTCACTACCAGGAGATTGAACAAGCAACACAGATTCCAACTTCAGATTTGAAGAGTTGCCTACAGTCATTGGCTTTGGTTAAGGGCAGAAACGTCCTCAGGAAGGAACCTATGAGTAAAGATGTTTTGGAGGATGATTCTTTCTTTATTAATGACAACTTCAGTAACAGGTCTTATAAGGTAAACATAGGAACTGTAATAGCACAAAAGCAATCAGAACCTGAAAATTTAGAAACTAGACGAAGTGTGGAGGAGGACAGGAGGCCTCAGATTGAAGCTACAATTGTGAGGATCATGAAGTCAAGGAAGTGTTTGGATCATAACAATCTTGTAGCAGAGGTCACAAAGCAGTTGCAATCGCTATTCTCGCCAAATCCAACAGAGATTAAAAAGAGAATTGAGTCCCTCATTGAGCGTGAATTTTTGGAGCGTGATGAGAGTAACCAAAGGTTGTTTCGTTATCTTGCCTAGATTCATTCCCAAAGCTTGTTCAGTTTCTGCATGCTAGCAGCAAGTTTTGTATCTTAACATGTTGGTGAGTGTTGCTGCATGTCAAAAGTTCCATTGATGTTCAATGTATATCATATTGTTGTAGCTCAGGTTTTGTATATGAGCTTAGAGCTTATAATCTGCATCACTCAGCAAACTAATGTATATGGCATATTCATGGAACTCTGATACAGCTTTACTTGACAAATTTACTGCACTGATATAGGAAGTTTCACAAATCCAATGTACATGCTTATGACCTTTTTTTGCTAGAGAATCAATTCGAGACTTCCTATTATATATGGATGTCCTGACTCTTTATCTTGTGATATTGTCTCCTAGAGACTCCCCCTTGTACAAAACTAAGTCAGCCTGTTTTTTCATGACACTAACAGTGAGCTGTGAAATTTTATTTCAAACCTTTTTTTTTATTTCAAACCTTTGACTGGTTTTGTATCTGAATCTTTTTAGTTTTAGTACAATCTTTGATCTCAAGTTTTCCCCCATCTTGATTTTATTTTCTTTCATGCTTTAAACTAGAATTGTTGGTCTCTCCATTTAAATTTTATTTTATCAAAACCTTTGACTGGTTTTGTACCTGAATCTTTTTAGTTTTAGTACAATCTTTGATCTCAAGTTTTCCCCCATCTTGATTTTATTTTCTTTCATGCTTTAAACTAGAATTGTTGGTCTCTCCATTTAAATTTTATTTTATCAAAATGCAGCTAATTAAGAGAGCTCGATATTATTACATAGAGAATGGAAAACAAAACATAAAACATGAGAAAAAAACAAACAAGTAAAGAAAGAAAAATGTGTTGCTTAAATTTTTTTAGAAAAAGATTGCATGATAACATTATTTTGATTATTTTTTTATATATAAAAGTTTTGGTAATTGAATACAATGAACTCAGAATGTTCACCACGTTGCTTGTAATAGTCTTGATTATGATCGTAATTTGGAGCACATGCTAGTTTTTGTTGCTTTTTCCCGTTTCTTCAATTCTATAATTTCTCTTTTCTATGGGAGGACATCATAGTTCCAGTTTCCTTATTAGTTTCCTGCATGATGGTTCTAAATAGGTAAATACAATTGAAACTAATAGCTTGATATCAACCTCTGGGTTTAGTCCAAAAAGGCAAAAAAACAAACCTCAAAGGAAAATAAGAACTAATTCTTTTTAGATTGTATGTTAATTCTAAGGAAAACTATATAATGGATTAGTGTCTCTTGTGTTTCTAATAGGATTTTTTTGCCAACAAAATTTTGCCTTATTAGAAGTAGATAATACAGGTTCGTAATTGGGGAAACAATTGTTATGATAGGGAGAAACCTCTTACACGTGTTTTTGTGACAATGGGCAAACTTTGACTTGTGTTTAAAATGGAAATGGAAAAGAGTACAAGGGGTAAAGTTGAAAAGTAGAGAAAATAATTAAAGTTGGTGGGTCCAAGGAAAAATGTGAGATGGAGAGAAAAAAATTTTGTACCCTCCTATATATGTAAAGGGTAAGGGTGCAAAAATAGGTTCAAACTATTACTCTAGGAGCACATAAGGATAACAAGTATTTCCGGGCTTAATTGTGGGACTGAAGAATAAATATTTGTGCAATACAGGGAACACCGTTTATGTTGACCGACGTTCACTGTTAAACGCTGACGTGGTGGGGAAAATGAATTTTTTTGTTGACATGGCGGGGAAAATATTTGGTGACATTGATTGAAATTTAAGTTCCACGTAACATTGCTTCAAATTCAAATTTCTAGAGCTTAATTGAGTATACAAAAACATCCAGGGTGAAATTGAGATTTTAGGTCTATTTCCGGGGTAAATTTATTATTGGGTAAAGGTGCATTTTTAGTACTCAACAATATTGCAAAGTGCATTCAACATAATAGACAATTTTTGGGTGCATTTATGGTAATGAACAATTGATTTCGTAGCTTATTTAGTGTCACCGTCAATTTCAGATAACATCCGTTAGTATTAGCTAAAGTGGCATCCACGTCACCCCATTTTTCCATTCCATCATCTTTGAAAGTAAAGAGAAACAAAGTGGTCATCACTCATCAACATCTCATCGTCTTCTTCCCCTATCGTCATTGTCGTCGAATCTGAAAGGTTCTTCCCCTGATGCCACTGTCATTGAATCTGAAAGGGGAGAAGTAGATGCAGTTTGCGGTGACCTTGACAGTGGATATAGTGAAACACACTACCTCTAACAACGAAAAAGAAAGTAAAACTACCTCAAACAAGTCAACATGCTAGCTTTGAGGAAACAAAAAAAGGAAAAACTCTTTTTTGATGTTATTGTATGGATCAAATTATTTTTCAATTCCTTGGAAATGATAATCCTTGCTCTTCTTCTTAGATCTATCTTTTCTGCTCTACAGATCTTGAAAAGAAAACAACCCAAAGGGGCAATTTTTCCACCATGTTCTCTAGCTGCAACTAAAATTGTTTGTCTTGCTATTGGGACAACAAAAAATTGTAATCTTTTGTACTTTGTATACTTGAATTAAATTTTTTTAACCAACCCCTCTTTATTTACAGACAAGCGAGCACGAAGAAGACAACATGAAAAATTGGGTTTATTGCTAATAGGCAGAAGCAGAGGGTAGAGAAAGCTTATATTATGTTTGAGACTTGAGGGGATAGGATTCAGCGAGCTTCATTGACGCCGCCACCTCCGCCACCTTTGTGGTCATCATCAACAATGGAGAGGTGGTGGGGAACTGTGGGGAGCTTGAGTTATTTTTTTTGTTTGGCCCGAGAGAGAGAGAGAGAGTTCATTGAGGTTTTGATTTGTTGTCATTGGATTAATCTAATGGCCAAGATTGTCTTTTAATTCATGGATTAGACGTCAGATGTCCTCACTTAAATAGAATATTGCCACCTCACAACTCAATTTATTCCACGTCACCTACTTGGATAAAAATTGGTCCTCCTAACGGTCAGACTAACCTAACTAGACGGTGGTATTAAATAAGCTACGAAATCAATTGTTCATTACCATAAATGCACCCAAAAATTGTCTATTATGTTGAATGCACTTTGCAATATTGTTGAGTACTAAAAATGTACCTTTACCCTTTATTATTTAACCGTTTTTCAAACCTATAAGGTTGACTTTCTTTTGAATTATGATCACTCCAAAGGAAATTTCTTTCTCCACTTCCTGGAACAACATAGTGAGTAGTGTGCATGCAATAACATGGGAGAGCAAACTAACATAACTCTAATAAGACCTTATATTATGCCTTCTTTCAAATGTGTTTCATCATATAATAACATAACATCCACTTCTACTGTGCAACTTCCATTTCTTCTCAACAAAAAAGAAAAGTGTACAACAAGAAGAAGCAAAAGAAGATAAAAGAACCATTTTCTTGCAATCAGTCTCTCTTTCTTCCTGGGATTTTAAAGGAGAATAAGAAGATGGTGGATATGAATGATCCAGAATTCCTTGAGAATGAGTGGAAGAAACTTGAACGTCTCATTCATGACACGTACAATAACAAAGCCAATGGTTTGAGATATGAAGATCTCTACAAGTAACCAATAATCTTCTGTTTCTTCTTCACTGCCATATATATATGATTCTATTTTTTAAAGTGTTACTGCATGGATATTATGTGCACTGTGAGACTGGTCAGTTGGTTGCATCATTTTTATAACATTCAAAGTTTAGGAAGTATAAATGCCTTTGCATTTCTTTACATTGTTTGAGAATATAAAAGTTAGTATCGTGTTGCACATATATATTAATCATTCAGTTGCCCTTCTTTTCACAACTTTTCATATGTTATTTGAAGGGACCAAACCTGAGCTATTTCATGGATTCTTTATTTAAAACTGTGTATTGAATAAACATTTACTTGTGAGGATATTATGAGGGATTCTAATATACATCATTCATAGGATTCCACATTAGAGTTTGTGGTAGAAATGGTGTTCTAGTTTCAAAATGAATTTTTTATTGCATAGTTTTCACTTGCTGGGATTTGTCTCTTCTGTACCAAGGCATGAGGTTAAAAGAAAATAGAAAATATCCCCAACATAAAAAATATGATTTGTGTTAGGTGTTGACTGGTGCGTTTTCTATTTTATTTCTTGGGTAATGGTGCAAAAATAGGCACCGTAAATTTAAAAAAGAGCGCATAAGACTCTGGTAAATTTAAGGGGCAAAACCGTCTACTGTAAACAAAAATGGGGCGAATGTAACCTTCTCAAATAGAGGTGTTAAGTTTGACCAATAATTGACTAAGAATTCTAATGAGACTTATTGACGTGGCAATATAGGGCATTAAATGTCAATTTTATATGTGTCATATGCTGAAGGGGCATATTGAAACTTAAAACCAGCCCAACACAACACACAACACATCGAACCCTTCAAAGATCAAACCAACCCCATTTCAAACCCTAACATTAGAATCCTCATCAAAATGACTTTTGGGTTTATGATTAAGATGATTTGGGGTGGATTTTATATGATTTGGGGAAGGTATGAGTTCTAGTAAAAATGATTTGAGAGTTTAGGGTCCGTTTTAGATGATATAGAGTTTAATTGGATGCAGTTCAGCTTCCATAATAGATTTTGTAATTGACACGTCATTTACTGATGGTGGAACCCACGTCTAAAAAATGTTCGTTTAACTATGCTTAACTGAGAGGTTACATTTGCCCATTTACCCCCTAAAAGTTTATGGTTTTACCTCCTTAAATTTACTAGAATTTCAAGTGCTCCTATTTAAATTTACGGTGACTATTTTTAAACATTTGCCCTTTTCTTGGTCTGTTATCCTATTTGTTTAAATTTAGAATTTTAATGCACTTTTAGGGGTACCGGTGGAAAGGAACGTGGCTTTCTTTTTGACAAATTTTGCTAGTTGTTCAACAATTTACTTCTTTTTCTTGGAACTTATATTGGTGCAATCATTTCAATTTAATGCAAGAAAATTTTGAAATATGATAGTGGCTCTGCAAGAAGTTACAGTGAAGGAAGTTAAGCAACATGAAAATGTACTAGACAGAGTGTTTGGAAGAAATTGAGAGAGATATAGGACATATCTTAGTATTCCTATTCTGGTTAATGGAAATGCTCTTGTGGAACATATTGACATTAAATGTGATGACTTCATTTTGAGTTCAGTGAAACTTTTGATTCTTCTAAATTCTGAAGAGGATAACAAATTTCCTGTGGTGGGCTATTTGCTTATAGTTATATTCAACTTTTTCAATAACATATTTTGAACTTATTGATGTTTTGTTGGATATGTGTGTATACAAAGGATTTGATGTCTTGTTTTATTCTATCTAGAGGGGAAACTAATTCTATGCCTTTAAACCTTGTGTGTTTTCTCGTTTCAGAAAACTACCCAATTTGGTGCTTCCCAAATTTCGTGAAAGGCTCTGCTCTAATCTGTTAGCAACCACGACTGCCCATCTGAATGGTATAGCTAGTAGTTCTATTGAAATAGTTCGTGATGAATTATTTGTGAGAGAACTTGTTATAAAATTGGGTTATCATATGCTGGTGTTTCATAAGATCAAAGATATAATGAGGCTTTTGCTTGAGACTAATGTTGATGATATGGAGAATGATCTTTGGACAGAAAATGTTATCATGTCCGGCCAGATCAAAACCCGGCTGTTGACAATAGCTTTGAAGTTTGTAGAAAGAGAACGACACACTGGTGAAGTTATCAATAGATGGAGTATGTTGCAACTAATTGCTATGCTACAATTGTCGGGTACATCTGTTTATGAAGAATTTGAGACTCTTTTTCTTCGAGAGTCTGTTGACTTCTACAGGGTAGAAGCACAAAATTTGATAGAGTGCTGTGACTGTGGGGACTATATCGAAAAAGTTACGAAGCGACTAGATGAGGAAAGTAAAAGGGCATGGGATTGTAATATGGGTTCTAAGACTCAAGAGATGATAACAAGTGTTGTGCAGAAGGAGATGCTTGAAGATCAGATGCTTAGATTAATCAATATGGAGAATTCTGGCTTAGTACATATGCTTTGCAATGATAAATATGTGGATCTATGTAAAATGTATGACTTGTTCAGTCGTGTTAATGTCGGTCTTTCAGAAATCCGAGAAGTGATGACTTCCCACATCAGAGAAACTGGCAAAGGGCTTGTTACTGACTCAGAAATGTTGAAAGATCCTATAGAGTTTGTGAATAGGCTTTTGGATATGAAAGACAAATATGACAAGATTATTGAAGTGTCATTCAACAAAAGCAAACCTATGCAAAATATTTTGACATCTTCATTTGAATACTTCATTAACTTAAATCAGCGTTCTCCAGAGTACATTTCATTGTTTGTAGATGATAAATTCCGTAAAGGTCTGATGGGTTCTAGTGAGGATGATGTAGAGAGTACTCTGAACAAGGTGATGAAGTTGTTTCATTATTTGGAGGAAAAAGATGTGTTTGAAAAGTATTATAGACAACATCTGGCGAAGCGTCTACTATCTGGTAAAACAGTTTCTGATGTTGCAGAGAGAAGCCTATTGGTTAAGCTCAAGACAGAATGTGGGTGCCTATACACCTCTAAATTAGAGACCATGTTTATGGACATGAAAACTTCTGAGGACAAAATGCAAGGTTTTTACTCAAGCCACCCTGAACTTGGAGATAACCATATGCTTATGGTCAAGGTTTTGACCACAGGATCCTGGCCAATTCAGCCTAGCGCTCCATGCAATCTGTCGGCTGAGGTGTCGATGCTTTGTGATAAGTTCCGGTCATATTACCTTGCCACTCAAACTGGCAGGAAATTGTCGTGGCAAACAAATATGGGCTCAGCAGACATATTAGCAAACTTTGGAAAAGGCCAGAAGCACGAATTGAATGTTTCCACTTATCAAATGTGTGTCCTCATGTTGTTCAACAATGCTGATAGACTTAAATACAAGGAGATTGAACAAGCAATACAAATTCCAGCTTCAGATTTGAAGAGATGCCTACAATCATTGGCTTTGGTTAAGGGCAAAAATGTCCTAGGGAAGGACCCTATGAGTAAAGATGTTTTGGAGAATGATTATTTCTTCGTTAATGACAACTTCAGTAACAGGTCTTATAAGGTAAACATAGGAACTGTAATAGCACAAAAGCAATCAGAACCTGAAAATTTAGAAACTAGAAAAAGGGTGGAGGTGGACCGGAGGCCTCAGATAGAAGCTGCAATTGTGAGGATCATGAAATCAAGTAAGTGTCTGGATCATAACAATCTTGTAGTAGAGGTCACAAAGCAGTTGCAATCGCTATTCTCGCCAAATCCAACAGAGATTAAAAAGAGAATTGAGTCCCTCATTGAGCGTGAATATTTGGAGCGTGATGAGAGTGATCGAAGGTTGTTTCGGTATCTTGCCTAGATTCATTTGCAAAGCTTGTTAGTTTCTGCAGGCTAGCAGCAGCACACTTTGTATCTTATCATGTAAGTGAGTGTTGCTGCATGTCAAAAGTTCCATTGTGTTTGAGCTTAGAGCTTATAATGTGCATGTCACAACAAATTTGTCTCAATGTATATCATATTGTTGTACCTCAGGTTTGTATATGAGCATAGAGCTTATAATGTGTATTATTTAGCAAACTAATGTACATGGCCTATTCGTGGAATTCTTTATAGCTTTACTCGACAAATTTGTTGCACTGAATTAGGAAGTTTAACAAAATCAATGTACATGCTTATGATCTTTTATTACTACAGATGCACGTCAGGACTTGATATTATATAAGGATGTTCACACTCTTTCTCCTGGGATAAGCATTGTTAAGGTTAATTTGGGAAAAAGTTGGGGAAAATTAGAGAATGATCTTATTTTTAGGAATGGAGGGAGTATTTTGTTGTTTGTAGTGATTGAGGTATCTATGCTTTAGGAAATGGATATTAGTATGATATTTTGATCCATTTTGTTGTTTCTTGAGGTTAACTTGTGTGTTTAGAACATCAGAGAATATGGCAAAAAGCTTGTTACTGACCCAAAAAGGTTAAAGGATCCTGTAGAGTTTGTGAATAGGCTTTTGGATGAGCAAGATAAATATGACAAGATAATTAATCTGGCATTCAACAATGACAAATCTTTCTAGATTGCTTCGAAATTTTCGTTTGAATACTTCATTAAGTTGAATCAGAGTTCTCCTGAGTACATTTCATTGTTTGAAGATGATGAATTCCGTAAAGGTCTGATGGATTCTAGTGAGGATGATGTAGAGATTACACTGGACAAGTTGATGGTGCTGTTTAGTTATTTGCAAAAAAAGATGTGTTTGAAAGGTATTATAAATTGCAAAATCCTTTATTTTTAACTTTTGTAATAGGTGAGACATACTGCAGAAATCCAACTAAATCTGGAAAAAATTGAAAATTAAAAAAAAAATTTAGGTGAAAAAGAAAAACAACACCTCGTAATTAACTAAATGTAAATAATAAGAATTTCTTCAAACCAAATAAGCGATCGTCAGGCATCTGAGTAGCAGTCAGTTGAGCAGGAGTCCATATGTCATATGGAAATGGAGGAAATATACCAATACAATCCTTAAGCTGAGTATCATTAACAGCCTTCTAATGATAATCATTACATACTCCAAGACAATCATAATCAACCCTCGGCCTAATGAGCTCAAATGTAAAGCCTGGATATAAAAGCCAAACAAATCTATCCATAGTCTCCTGGTCACCAATACTTAGAATAATCTTCGAACCTTAAAACAAATACACAACCTCATTAGATAAACTAAAAAAAATTAAAACCAATAGAACAAACATTAAGAAAGTCTCCGACCTTCTCATTGTAAACAACAACATCCACAGAAGAAACAGTCTTTACCGAGGGTAAACCCTCGTCTAATATTTCTACATTTTCAACAGAGTAAACTCTATCTGTTTTAATGGCAACAGAGAAGGGCGCAGATCCAGGATGAACCATAGAAATGAATAGAATATCATGGGATCGCATCTTAGCTCTCACAGGAAACAACACAAATCAATGGGCAACAAAACTCGCACACAAGCCTTTATATATAAAAGACACAATGCCTACTATTTGCCTGTTGAATAAATGTGCCAACATAAAGGGAAGGCGAAGTTTGACTAAAAAAAGGCAACATTTATTACCCATCTAACAAACGTCCTACATTTCGCTGATTGGACATGCATTTGTTAGCTTTAAATGTTTAGCTACTTTAGGCAATATCAATTATGTTCTCGCTCCTGCCATTTTAAAATTAATGTAGCTGCATGAAAAAGAAATATACGACTTATGAATAGGAAATAGCTCATTGCACAAACTGATGTACACTTAACGGCTTCTGACACAATCATCATTAGTTAAAGAAGCAAACATGCGCTAGCCGAGCCACCAAAGGCAGAAACTTGAAGGACGAGATTTATGTGTTATATTAATGGGCAAATTTGGCTTGTGTTTAAAATGGAAATGGAAAAGAGTGTAAGGGGTAAAGATGAAAAGTAGAGAAAATAATTAAAGTAAAGCTGGTGGGTCCAAGGAAAAATGTGAGATAGAGAGAGAAAACTTTTGTGCCCTCATATATATGTAAATTACCATTCATTTCTGCTTTCTCAATTCCATCAAAGCAAACGGACCGTGGGTCCATTTGGCTGTCAATGGAAAGTGAGGAGAGAAATGAGAGTAATTGAAAGTGATGATTTTCTGGTAATTCACATATATCCTTAACCCAAATTTTTTCTCTCTGTCTTATTTTTTTCCTGAGACCCAAAAACTTCACATCATTACCTCTATACTTTACCCCTACACTTATTTTCAGTTTCATTTCCATCATCTCAATTCTATCTATTCAAACAAGCCTTAAAATACCCACAATCAAGTACAAATACAAAATTTCAGTCCAACAAAGAGTACGAATAAGAAGTCATCTTGAAGCATTCATAGTCTTTCTTTAGTTGCTTTCGTCTATGAAATTAAAAAAAAAATGAGAGCCATGAATTTAAGACAATCCCGAATTTCTCCGAAAGCAAACTTTTAATCTAGTGATTAAAAATGCCAAATTATTGATTTAAAAAATTTGGAATCGCTGCAAAGGGACCAATGTCCAAATGGTCTGAAAGAGTGAGGTAAGACACTCCCTTCTCCGAGGTCTTGGGTTCGTCCCTTGGTAGCCCTCTTTAGGCAAACCAAGAACTAATTAGTATACAGAGGATTGTGAATAATGGAGTCTCTATGCCAAAAAAGCTAGAATTGTAAAGAAAGATTAAGTGAAGACCATGAAAATATGATGATCAAGCCAACAATTGTGACAAGGAAGAAAACCATTGTCAGAGTGACATATTAAATCTTGATGATGGAAAAAAAACTTTTAGAAGAGGCAAAAGACAAAATTTTTATTACTTTTAGGCTTGATTGAGACCAAAAAAAATTTGGTGACATTGATTAAAATTTAAAGGGTGAAGGTGCGAAAATGATACTAAACTTTACCCAAAATTGCATTTCTAATACTAAAATTTTGCGATGAGCAAAAATAGTACCCAACTTGGGGTCCGGATGCAAATATAATATTTTCACTTTACAGAATTAAAGTTTAGATATGAAAAGACTCTTATGCCCCTCATTATATAAAAATTTAATGAGGGAGAAATAGGGGTATAAGAGTCTTTTCATATCTAAATTTTATTTTCATCAAGTGAAAATACTATATTTGCCCCTGAATATCAAGTTGGGTACTCTTTTTGCACCTCGCGAGTCTTAAGTACAATTTAAAGTAAAGTTTAGTATCATTTTTGCACCTTTCCCAAATTTAAATTCCACATATCATTGCTTCAAATTTAAATTTCTTGTGCTTAATTGAGTATCAAAAAACTTCCTGGGTGAAATTGAGATTTTAGGTATATTTTCGGGGTAAATTTATTATTAAACCATTTTTCAAACCTATAAGGTGGACTTTCCTTTGAATTTGTTCAATGCTAAGGAAATTTCTTTCTCCACTTCCTGGAACAACATAGTAAGTAGTCTGCATGCAATAACATGGGAGAGCAAACTAACATAACTCTAGCAAGACCTTATGTTATCCCTTCTTCTTCTTTCAAATGTGTTTCATCATAACATAATATAACATCCACTTCTACTGTGTAACGTCCATTTCTTCTCAACAGAAAAGAAAAGTGTACAACAAGAAGAAGCAAAAGAAGATAAAAGAACCATTTTCTTGCAATCAGTCTCTTTCTTTGCTGGGATTTTAAAGGAGAATAAGAAGATGGTGGATGAGAATGATCAGGAATTCCCTCAGAAAGAGTGGAGGATTTTAAAACGTGTCATTCATCATATTTACAATCACAAAGACAGTCGTTACAGATATGTAGATATCTACGGGTAACCAATACTCTTCTGTTTCTTCTTCACTGCCATATATATATGATTCTTTTTTTTAAAGTATTACTGCATGGATATTATGTGCATTGTGAGACTGGTCAGTTGGCTGTATCATTTTTATTACATTCAAAGTTTAGGAAGTATTGGCCTTTGCAGTTTTTTTACATTGTTTGAGAATATAAAAGTTAGTATTGTGTTGCACATATATATTAATCATTGAGCTGCCCTTGTTTTCATAAATTTTTTATATGTTATTTGAAGGGACCAAACCTGAGCTATTTCATGGATTCTTTATTTCAAGTTGTGTATGGAATAAGCATTTACTTGTGAGGATATTACGAGGGATTCTGATATACATCATTCATAGGAATGAATTTTTGATTGCATAGTTTTCACTTGCTGAGATTTGTCTCTTTCATACCAAGCTATGAGGTTAAAAGAAGTTAGCAAATATCCCCAAGATCAAAAATATGATTTGTGTTTAGGTGTTGACTGGTGTTTTTTTTCTTTTTTCTTTTTTCTTTCTGTTATGCCATTGGTTTTAATTTAGAATTTTGATGCACTTTTAGGGGTACTGGTGGAAAGGAATGTGGCTATTCTTTTTGACAAATTTTGCTAGTTGTTTAACGTTTACTTCTTTTTCTTGGTACTTATATTGATGTAATCATTTCAATTTAATGCAAGAAGATTGTGAAATATGATAGTGGCTCTTGAAGAAGTTACAGTGAAGGAAGTTAAGCAACATGAAAATTTACTAGACAGAGTGTTTGGAAGAAATTGAGAGAGATATAGGACATATCTTAGTATCCCTATTCAAGTTAATGGAAATGACCTTGTGAAACACATTGACACTAAATGTATTGACTTTATTTTGAGTTCAAGGAAACTTCTGATTCTTCTGAATTCTGAAGTGGATAACAGATTTCCCACTGTAGTTTGATATTCAGTGGAGTATTGGCTTATACTTATATTCAACTGACAAATTATTTATATTTTTTCCATAACATATTCTGAACTTATTGATGTTTTGTTGGATATGTGTGCATACAAAGGATATGATGTCTTGTTTTATTCTTGCTTGAGGGAAAACTAATTTTATGCCTTTAAACCTTGTGTGTTTTGTGGTTCCAGAAAAGTACCCAATTTGGTGCTTCCCAAATTTCATGATAGGCTCTACTCTAAACTGTTAGCAACCATTACTGCCGATCTAAATGGTATAGCCAGTAGTTCTGTTGAAATAGCTGATGATGAACTATTTGTGGAAGAACTTATTAGAAAATGGGGTGATCATAGAGTGGTGTTGGCAAAGATCAAAGGAGACATAATGAGGTTTTTTCCTGAGATTAATGTTTTTGATCTGGGGAATGATCTTTGGACAAAAAATATTATCATGTCCAGCCAGATCAAAACCCGGCTGTTGACAATAACTTCGAAGTTTGTAGAAAGAGAACGACGCACTGGTGAAGTTATCAATAGATGGCGTATGTTCCAAATAATTGCTATGCTACAATTGTCGGGTACATCTGTTTATGAAGAATTTGAGGCTCTTTTTCTTCGAGAGTCCGCTGACTTCTACAGGGTAGAAGCACAAAATTTGATAGAGTGCTGTGACTGTGGGGACTATATCAAAAAAGCTAGAAAGCGACTAAATGAGGAAAGTAAAAGGGCATGGGATTGTAATATGGGTTCTAAGATTGAAAAGATGATAACAAGTGTTGTGGAGAAGGAGATGATTGAAGATCAGATGTTTAGATTAATCAATATGGAGAATTCTGGCTTAGTACATATGCTTTGCAATGATAAATATGTGGATCTATGTAAAATGTATGACTTGTTCAGTCGTGTTAATGTCGGTCTTTCAGAAATCCGAGAAGTGATGACTTCCCACATCAGAGAAAGTGGCAAAAAGCTTGTTACTGACTCAGAATTGTTGAAGGATCCTGTAGAGTTTGTGAATAGGCTTTTGGATCTGAAAGATAAATATGACAAGATTATTGAAGTGTCATTCAACAAAAGCAAACCTTTGCAAAATATTTTGACATCTTCATTTAAATACTTCATTAACTTAAATCAGCGTTCTCCAGAGTACATTTCATTGTTTGTAGATGATAAATTCCGTAAAGGTCTGATGGGTTCTAGTGAGGATGATGTAGAGAGTACTCTCAACAAGGTGATGAAGTTGTTTCCTTATTTGAAGGAAAAAGATGTGTTTGAAAAGTATTATAGACAGCATCTGGCGAAGCGTCTACTATCTGGTAAAATAGTTTCTGATGATGCAGAGAGAAGCCTATTGGTTAAGCTCAAGATAGAATGTGGGTCCCTATATACCTCTAAATTAGAGACCATGTTTATGGACATGAAAACTTCTGAGGATAAAATGCAAGGTTTTTACTCAAGCCACCCTGAACTTGGAGATAGCCATATGCTTATGGTCAAGGTTTTGACCACAGGATCCTGGCCAATTCAGCCTAGCGCTCCATGCAATCTGCCGGCTGAGGTGTCGACGCTTTGTGATAAGTTCCGGTCATATTACCTTGCCACTCAAACTGGCAGGAAATTGTCCTGGCAAACAAATATGGGCTCAGCAGACATATTAGCAAACTTTGGAAAAGGCCAGAAGCACGAGTTGAATGTTTCCACTTATCAAATGTGTGTCCTCATGTTGTTCAACAATGCTGATAGACTTAAATACAAGGAGATCGAACAAGCAATACAAATTCCAGCTTCAGATTTGAAGAGATGCCTACAATCATTGGCTTTGGTTAAGGGCAAAAATGTCCTAGGGAAGGACCCTATGAGTAAAGATGTTTTGGAGAATGATTATTTCTTCGTTCATGAAAACTTCAGTAACAGGTCTTATAAGGTAAACATAGGAACTGTAATAGCAAAAAAGCAATCAGAAGCTGATAATTTAGAAACTAGACAAAGGGTGGAGGTGGACCGGAAGCCTCAAATAGAAGCTGCAATTATGAGGATCATGAAATCAAGTAAGTGTCTGGATCATAACAATCTTGTAGCAGAGGTCACAAAGCAGTTGCAATCGCTATTCTCGCCAAATCCATCAGAGATTAAAAAGAGAATTGAGTCCCTCATTGAGCGTGAATATTTGGAGCGTGATGAGAGTGATCGAAGGTTGTTTCGGTATCTTTCCTAGATTCATTTGCAAAGCTTGTTAGTTTATGCAGGCTAGCAGCAGCACGCTTTGTATCTTATCATGTAAGTGAGTGTTGCTGCATGTCAAAAGTTCCATTGTGTTTGAGCTTAGAGCTTATAATGTGCATGCCACAACAAATTTGTCTCAATGTATATCATATTGTTGTACCTCAGGTTTGTATATGAGCATAGAGCTTATAATGTGTATTATTTAGCAAACTAATGTACATGGCCTATTCGTGGAATTCTGTATAGCTTTACTAGACAAATTTGTTGCACTGAGTTAGGAAGTTTAACAAATTCAATGTACATGCTTATGATCTTTTATTACTACATATGCACGTCAGGATTTCATATTATATAAGGATGTTCACATTCTTTCTCCTGGGATACTGTCTCCTAGAGACTCCCCCTTTTGTACAACACAGAGTGAGCCTTTTTTCTTGACTCTCATAGTGAGTCTTGGAATTTTAGTTCCAATCTTTGACTTGTAGTGTGGCAAAAATTTTGTATTTTTAGTTAGTACAATCTTTGATTCGTTGTGTTTGCTCTCGTTTTGGTTTTATAGTTTTCATGTTTTGAACTTGAAGTTTTGTTCCCTGAATTTACATTTTATTTTATTAAAATGCAGCTAAGTAAGAAAATTAGCAAAAAAACTTAAGACATGAGAAAAAACAAGTAAAGAAACATGTGCTGCTTAATTTTTTAGAAAAAGATTGCATGTTAATATTATTTCAATTATGTTGAATACAATGTATTCATAATGATTAAGATATGAATCCGTCGTTGAAGAACACTTACAAAAATTAATTTATATATTGCGTGCCATCTATAAAATTCTTCTATATGGATTTTCGAAGCTCAATTCCCTTGTCCCTTTTAATGTTGTTAATAACCTCTTGACATAAAAAAATTTGGCCTCATTTCACTTCATTTTTACTATCTTTTCATTCAAACTTAGTTTGTATATTTTGATAAAAGTTTAGACAATTTCAGCCTTAATAGAACTAAAGCATCTCATTTAACACTACCAAAAATCTTGTATCCTTATAGCATGATATATCCTTGACCAGGGAGAGATTCTCAATTTGATTTTTGTTTGTAAAGTTATAGTGTTATACTATCCTAAATTTCAATAAAAGATAGTACTAATATTAAGTCTTCATTAGAAATTTTTAAGTTAACTTGATTCGCTATGTTATCTATGGCCTTCTCAATCAAAGCAAACACATAGGATAATATTTATGTCTCAAGAAAATCAGTTATCAAATAAAATAAATTATTTTATTCGCTAGGGAATGAAGTAGAGAGAGAAGGTATCTCCTCTCTCTAAAATATTTTCCCATCTCAGTATCTCCTGTAGGTCCTCGATCTACAGTGCGGTTTTTCTGTTGCTCTTTTGTGAGAGTGAGGTACAACCATCTAGGGTGGTTTGGTCTACTGCAACTTTCCGGTCAAAGATGGATGCTTGTGGGTGGCGGACGATTTCCTCGGTCTGTAGCCGGAGGAAGACGACCGACATTTGTTTCATGGGGGTTCAAATGTCAGCTGAAGCAAGGAGGAAGATGATCAACTATGGAGGAAGAAGATGTCCGGGATGGCTTTTTGAGGAGCTGATTTGGAGGATAAAGAACATGGATATGAAGTTTCAGGAGCTGATCTAGAAGGGAAAAGAAGCTTTTACCTCCAACTTTAAGATGAGTGTTCTCATGCTCTTCAAGGGGAAGGAGATGACAAAATCAGGGAAGGGAAGCTTCATTGCTGAGTGGAGCACAGATCTGACTATGTGGGACCTTTTGGGAACTTTGCATCTGAAACTCGGTGGCTCGTCCACAGCCACCCAAACGCCATGAGGGTCAAGTTAGAGCTCTACCGTGTTTTGGGGGAAGCTATGGTAGAGCTTTTAGAGTCCTGGTCTCCCCTGCTAGATTTTAGGTGTAGGATTTGTGGTCTGATTAATAAACTCACTTTGTGGGTACCTTGTTGTTTATGCTTTTGCATTTTGTTGTGGGTTAACTATGTGTGTGCTAAGTGCTGGTCTGTCCATATTATGATCTCAATTCCTTTAGAGTTTGTTTACAATCTCTATAGGCTTCTTCACCTCCTAGAGGTGATTGTGGAGCTGCTTATGTTGCAGCATTTGCATCAAGGGGGGTGGGCTCGAGAGAGCACGTCTTTGGACAACCCACCCTCTATTGCGTTACCCCTTGATCATAATGATTTGGAAGCTCAGTATCTTAGTATGCTCACTAGTAGCCTGCATTGGGTTAGGGATGCTTAGCCCTTCTAGTACGTGACCGTTGTTTTGTTGTGTTAACTTGTTTAGCAAGGGGTCATGGTTAAGTCTAATGTTATCTGTTAGTCAGTTAGTGTCTATAGCCCTCTTGGTGCTATGATCTGTGTCTTGTTGATTTATGTTCTGGTTTAGTGTTTGTACTCTGTTTCTTATATTTATGAAAATCCATCATTTCGGCCAAAAAAATAAAATAAAATAAATTATTCACTATTTTATGAACTATGTAGATGATAGAAAATTACATTTATTTATTTGACAAACTATATTGTTAGGGAGTATGGACGAATTAAAACATCTACATCATACCTCACAAAGCAAATCTTCCATTCACCTATAAATTTCTCTTTAACTCTCCCTGGTTATGAAATGTCTTTGCTATGTGTTATAACATATTTATCATAACCTAGCTTGGCAATTTCTCTTTAACTCTAAAAAATTCTCAATAAACATTTTTACCACCAAATAAAGAGAAATTCTATGAGTGAACCTGATGCACCAGTTCATTTGTGGTCTGACCAATTAAAACTTGACATGTCAATTAAAATGAATCTTAATAATCCCGCTGATGTGGCTTAACAAAAATCTCACTAATTTAATTAATACCCTAAAGATAGGATTGTAAGTAAGGGTGTTCAACGGGCGGGTTCGGGCAGCCCGTGGGTATGCCCGTACCCGTACCCATGTAACATAAACAGACAGGCTAAATATTGATAAATGGGCGGGCCATAAACAAACGGGCTATAAATGGGCACAAAACAAACGAGCGGGCAACATAGTTAAATGGGCGGCCCATATAAGATAAACTCAGAAAAAAATTTAAAAAAGATCAAACCAAAATCCCCACAAAGAGTAGAGCATGCATTCAATTTTTAATAAACTTTGATTTCCATCTTGTTTTAACTAAGCAATACCAACAAAATAAAACTAGGTGCAAGGAGGGAGTGATGTAAAATAAGATTAATACATTTAGAAATTAAAAAAAATCATAAATGGATATTTAAACGGGTATGGGCATGCCTGAAGGTATGCCCATACCCGTACCCGTGTAAGATAAACGGGTATGGGCATGCCCATATCCTTGTAAAAATGTGACAGGCCCTAAACGGGCGGGCTTAACGGGTATATGTGCATAGTTGAACACCCCTAATTGTAAGAACCATACCATACAGTCAGATTGGTCCAACGGTTGACCGCTCCACATACATGTCGGATTGGTCCAACGGTCGACCACTACACATACATATTGGCTCGATAGTCATCCGTTTAGATGTCATTCTAACCACAAGTCTAAACAATTCCACCGTATGAAAGCATGACCTAAAGCCCTCCCCAACTCGCTTATCGGTCCCACTTTTATTACAAGATTACTTACTTGAAGGAAGGGGTTGAGGGAGGACAAGAACATTGAAATTTGAAAGGAAAGGTTGCCACATTGGTAAGTAGCCTTACCAAATAAAACTATCCATATATTCATACCCTACCCTACAATATAAGGCCGTTCCTTATTATTATTGATTATATTTATTTATCCTCAGTTCCTCATCTATCATTCATCATTTTCATCCTCATCCATTACTCATATCATTCTCTTCATTTCATTTGAAATTGAAATCAAATCCGTTATTAATCCAATCACTTCAAAGATTCATCAATCAATCATTCATCCGCCGATTAATTTGGGAACGACAAAACAATATCATTGAATATTGATTGATTTTCTTGTTTCCATCAATCAATCTCTCTTGTTTCTTGAAGATGAGCAATCAGAAGAAGAGGAATTTCCAGATTGAGGCCTTCAAGCATAGGGTTGTGATGGATCCCAAATACGCCGATAAAACGTGGAAGATTCTGGAACATGCCATCCACGAAATCTACAATCACAACGCCAGTGGCCTCAATTTCGAAGAGATCTATAGGTATAATTATTAATTTTTATTATTCATTTTCATAATTTTCAAGCTCTAGGTTTTACTGTGCAAAAAAGAAAAAACTTGTTAATTTATTTTAAATGCCTAGGATTTTTAACATTGCTTGAGAATCTTGCAAGTTAGTAGTACGTCTGTTCCTAAATATAAGATTTCTTTCGCTAATTTGATAGATTAAGGATGTTAGTTGAGATGGTTATTAACGCATGATTTTACGAATTTATCCTACGTATATACTTTTATCCTCACTGTCCTCTGTTGTTTGTTGTTGTAGATAAGCATTGTTAAGGTTAATTTGGGAAAAAGTTGGGGAAAATTAGAGAATGATCTTATATTTAGGAATGGAGGGAGTATGTTGTTGTTTGTAGTGATTGAGGTATCTGTGCTTTAGGAAATGGATATTAGGAATGATATTTTGATCCATTTTGTTGTTCCTTGAGGTTAACTTGTGTGTTTAGAACATATGTTTGTGGGGGCAGTTGATTGAATGTGTTGTGGAGTTATTTTCTGTTGAGACTATACATTGAAATGCCATATCAGTGCTCAATTTTGTGTGTGTTGTGTGTATGTGCTTTCATGCAGTTCCATTTCTTGGGCTTCTGCTGTTTCAAGTTTTTTGCCCTGTTGTGAGTATTTATGATATTTCAATCACTGAGCTGCCCTTCTTTTCACAAGTTTTAATATGTTATTTGGAGAGAGAGAGGAAAATCTCTAAGTTTTGAAACTGGTATGGTTATAAATAAACCTGAGCTATGGCCATGGAATGTTTATTTGAAATTCTGTATTCAATAAACATTTATGTATGTGGATATTATGAGGGATTCTGATATACATCATTCGTAAGAGTCCACATTGGATTTCAATCTGGTGTTCCAAGCCATGAGGCTTAAAGAAATTAGCAAATATCCCCAATGATGCAAAATATAGGTCATCCTTAGGTGTTGACTGGTGTATTATCTTTTTCCCGGTTTGCCATTGTTTTAATTTAGAATTTTAATGCACTAAAAAGGGTAGTGGTGGTAACTAGAAAGGAATATGGCTTTTCTTTTTGACAAGTTTACTAGTTGTTCAACATTTTTTTCTTTTTTTGGTACCTATTAATTTTGCAGGGACATGAGTTATATTTTGGATTGGAGAAAGGATTTGTTTCTAGACTATAGAGAGAAATGGTAAATAAGAGTTATTGGAACTTAGATTTATGTAATCATTTTGGTTTTATGTCAAGAAGCTTTCCAAATATGATAGTGCCCTGCTAGTAATATGGTGAAGGAAGTCAAGCAACATGAAGATGTACTAGAATAATGGCACTATTAGAATTAGGGTGAGAGAGAGGTTAGGAATTCGAGACAGAGAGTTAGGGAGAAATTGAGGGACATGGGACAGATTCAATACTTCAATTATAACTATAAATGAGGATTAGAAGCAGAGTATGTAGACTCACAACGAAAAGAATAAACTGACGACAACTCCTAAGAACTAGCCACATAATTACACCCCATGATTCCACTGCCTTATAGCACAATGAACACTAACTGAAATAATAACTGGAGCTACAATCCAGACTGCCAATAAATCAAAGAAAACATTAAATAATAATTAGCTCCTGGGCAGCACAATTTCTCCTTGAGTAAGCCAGCAGAAGAATTGGTCTTGTAAAAGCAACTATCTTAGCATGTCTGTCCATGTTGATGAAAATGATCTTGTGGAACACATTGGTACTAAATCTGTTAACTTTCTTCTCTTGTGCAGTGAAACTTTTGAGTTTTCTGAACTCTGAAGAGGATTTCTTAACAGATTTCCTGCCGTCTATAGATAATTAGTGGAGGATTGGTTTATAATTTTGCTCAGCTGATGACTTATATTTTTTAAATGACATATTCTGAACTTATTGATTTTTTGTTGGTTATGTGTGTGCATATAAAGGATTTTGTCTCTTGTTCTGTTCTTGATTTATGCCTCTAAAACCTTGTGTTTTTTGTGGTTTCAGTAATGCATACAATATGGTGCTTCATAAATTTGGTGAATGGCTCTACACTGGACTGATCACAACCATGACTGCACATCTGAAAGGTATAGCCAGCTCTGTTGAAACAGCTCAAGGTGAATCATTTCTGGAAGAACTAAACAGAAAATGGAATGATCATAATAGGGCATTGCAAATGATCAGAGACATACTAATGTATATGGATAGAACTTACATCCCTAGCACACACAAGACCCCTGACCATGAGTTGGGGCTGAATCTTTGGAGAGAAAATGTTATCTACTCCAGCCAGATCAAAACAAGGTTGTTGACAATACTTTTGGAATTTGTTCAAAGAGAACGCAGCGGTGAAGTTATTGATAGAGGGCCAACTAGGAATATAGTGAAGATGCTACTAGATTGGTGTCCATCTGTTTATGCTGAAGAAATTGAGGCTCCTTTTCTTAGAGAGACTGCTGAGTTCTACAAGGTAGATTCCCAGAAATTCATAGAGTGTTGTGACTGTGGGGAGTATTTGAAAAAAGCTGAGAAGCGACTGAATGAGGAAATTGATAAGGTGAGCCATTACTTGGATTTAAGGACTGAAAAGAAGATAACAAATGTGGTGGTGAAGGAGATGATTGACGATCCTATGCTTAGATTAATCCATATGGAGAATTCTGGGTTAGTAAATATGCTTTGTGATGATAAATATGATGATCTTGGTAGAATGTATAACTTGTTTTGTCTTGTTAATGATGGTCTTTCGAAAATCCGAGAAGTGTTGACTTCCCACATCAGAGAATATGGCAAAGTGCTTGTTACTGACCCAAAAAGGTTAAAGGGTCCTGTAGAGTTTGTGAATAGGCTTTTGGATGAGCAAGATAAATATGACAAGATAATTAATCTGGCATTCAACAATGACAAATCTTTCCAGATTGCTTTGAAATTTTCGTTTGAATGCTTCATTAACTTGAATCAGCGTTCTCCTGAGTACATTTCATTGTTTGTAGATGTTAAATTCCGTAAAGGTCTGATGGATTCTAGTGAGGATGATGTAGAGATTACACTGGACAAGTTGATGGTGCTGTTTAGTTATTTGCAGGAAAAAGATGTGTTTGAAAGGTATTATAAAGGGGGATTTGCAGTTTAGTCCCTGGTAAGGGAAATTAATACTGGAAGGTCCCAATACATTCCAAAATAATTATAAAGTCCCAGGAGCCCTTTCCTGCAATTGTTTGCTTATTTTCAATGACCATTTTGCCCTCATAAGATGAAAGCATAGTCCCCTGTAGGGACCAGTGAGATGACAACCATCTTTAATGAGGGCAAAATGGTCATTGAAGTTAAACAAACAATTGCAGGAAAGGACCTCTGGGACTTTATAATTATTTTGGAATGTATTGGGACCTTGCAGTATTAATTTCCCTTACCAGGGACTAAACTGCAAATACCCCTATTATAAATTGCAAAATCCTTTATTTTTAACTTTTGTAATAGGTGAGACATACTGCAGAAATCCAACTAAATCTGGAAAAAAATTGAAAATTAACAAAAAATATTAGGTGAAAAAGAAAAACAGCACCTTGTAATTAACTAAATGTAAATAATAAGAATTTCTTCAAACCAAATAAGCGATCGTTAGGCATCTGAGTAGCAGTCAGTTGAGCAGGAGTCCATATGTCATATGGAAATGGAGGGAATATACCAATACAATCCTTAAGCTGAGTATCATTAAAAGCCTCCAAATGATAATCATTACATACTCCAAGACCACCATAATCAACCCTAGGCCTAATAAGCTCAAATGTAAAAGCCAAACAAATCTATCCATAGTCTCCTGGTCACCAATCCTTAGAATAATCTTAGAACCCTAAAACAAATACACAACCTTATTAGATAAACTAAAAAAAATTAAAACCAATAGAACAAACATTGAGAAAGTCTCCTCCGACCTTCTCATTGTAAACAACAACATCCACAGAAGAAATAGTCTTTACCGAGGGTAAACCCTCGTCTAATATTTCTACATTTTCAATAGAGTAAACTATATCTATTTTAATGGCAACAGAGAAGGGCGCAGATCCAGGATGAACCATAGAAATGAATAGACTATCATGGGATCCCATCTTAGGTCTCACAGGAAACAACACAAATCAATGGGCAACAAAACTCGCACACAAGCCTTTATATATAAAAGACACAGTGCCTACTGTTTGCCTGTCGAATAAATGTGCCAACATAAAGGGAAGGCGAAGTTTGACTAAAAAAAGGCAACATTTATTACCCATCTAACAAACGTCCTACATTTCGCTGAATGGACATGCATTTGTTAGCTTTAAATGTTTAGCTACTTTAGGCAATATCAATTATGTTCTCGCTCCTGCCATTTTAAAATTAATGTAGCTGCATGAAAAAGACATATACGGCTTATGAATAGGAAATAGCTCATTGCACAAACTGATGTACACTTAACGGCTTCTGACACAATCATCATTAGTTAAAAGAAGCAAACAAACGCTAACCGAGCCACCAAAAGGCAGAAACTTGAAGGACGAGATTTATGTGTTATATTGATGGGCAAACTTTGGCTTGTGTTTAAAATGGAAATGGAAAAGAGTGTAAGGGGTAAAGATGAAAAGTAGAGAAAATAATTAAAGTAAAGCTGGTGGGTCCAAGGAAAAATGTGAGATAGAGAGAGAAAACTTTTGTGCCCTCATATATATGTAAATTACCATTCATTTCTGCTTTCTCAATTCCATCAACGCAAACGGACCGTGGGTCCATTTGGCTGTGTGAGGAGAGAAATGAAAGTAATTGAAAGTGATGATTTTCTGGTAATTCACATATATCCTTAACCCAAATTTTTTCTCTCTGTCTTATTTTTTTCCTGAGACCCAAAAACTTTACTTCACATCATTACCTCTATACTTTACCCCTACACTTATTTTCAGTTTCATTTCCATCATCTCAATTCTATCTATCCAAACAAGCCTTAAAATACCCACAATCAAGTACAAATACAAAATTTCAGTCCAACAAAGAGTACGAATAAGAAGTCATCTTGAAGCATTCATAGTCTTTCTTTAGTTGCTTTCGTCTATGAAATTAAAAAAAAAATGAGAGCCATGAATTTAAGACAATCCCGAATTTCTCCGAAAGCAAACTTTTAATCTAGTGATTAAAAATGCCAAATTATTGATTTAAAAAATTTGGAATCGCTGCAAAGGGACCAATGTCCAAATGGTCTGAAAGAGTGAGGTAAGACACTCCCTTCTCCAAGGTCTTGGGTTCGTCCCTTGGTAGCCCTCTTTAGGCAAACCAAGAACTAATTAGTATACAGAGGATTGTGAATAATGGAGTCTCTATGCCAAAAAAGCTAGAATTGTAAAGAAAGATTAAGTGAAGACCATGAAAATATGATGATCAAGCCAACAATTGTGACAAGGAAGAAAACCATTGTCAGAGTCACATATTAAATCTTGATGATGGAAAAATACTTTTAGAAGAGGCAAAAGACCAAATTTTTATTACTTTTAGGCTTGATTGAGACCAAAAAAATTTGGTGACATTGATTAAAATTTAAAGGGTGAATGTGCGAAAATGATACTAAACTTTACCCAAAATTGCATTTCTAATACTAAAATTTTGCGATGAGCAAAAATAGTACTCAACTTGGGGTCCGGATGCAAATATAATATTTTCACTTTACAGAATTAAAATTTAGATGTGAAAAGACTCTTATTAACCTCATTATATAAAAATTTAATGAGGGAGAAATAGGGGTATAAGAGTCTTTTCATATCTAAATTTTATTTTCATCAAGTGAAAATACTATATTTGCACCTGAATATCAAGTTGGGTACTCTTTTTGCACCTCGCGAGTCTTAAGTACAATTTAAAGTAAAGTTTAGTATCATTTTTGCACTTTTCCCAAATTTAAATTCCACATATCATTGCTTCAAATTTAAATTTCTTGTGCTTAATTGAGTATCAAAAAACTTCCTGGGTGAAATTGAGATTTTAGGTTTTTTTTTCGGGGTAAATTTATTATTAAACCATTTTTCAAACCTATAAGGTGGACTTTCCTTTGAATTTGTTCAATGCTAAGGAAATTTCTTTCTCCACTTCCTGGAACAACATAGTAAGTAGTCTGCATGCAATAACATGGGAGAGCAAACTAACATAACTCTAGCAAGACCTTATGTTATGCCTTCTTCTTCTTTCAAATGTGTTTCATCATAACATAATATAACATCCACTTCTACTGTGTAACGTCCATTTCTTCTCAACAGAAAAGAAAAGTGTACAACAAGAAGAAGCAAAAGAAGATAAAAGAACCATTTTCTTGCAATCAGTCTCTTTCTTTGCTGGGATTTTAAAGGAGAATAAGAAGATGGTGGATGAGAATGATCAGGAATTCCCTCAAAAAGAGTGGAGGATTTTAAAACGTGTCATTCATCATATGTACAATCACAAAGACAGTCGTTACAGATATGTAGATATCTACGGGTAACCATTAATCTTCTGTTTGTTCTTCACTGCCATATATATATGATTCTGTTTTTTTAAAGTATTACTGCATGGATATTATGTGCATTGTGAGACTGGTGAGTTGGTTGTATCATTTTTATAACATTCAAAGTTTAGGAAGTATTGGCCTTTGCAGTTTTTTACATTGTTTGAGAATATAAAAGTTAGTATTGTGTTGCACATATATATTAATCATTGAGCTGCCCTTGTTTTCATAAATTTTTTATATGTTATTTGAAGGGACCAAACCTGAGCTATTTCATGGATTCTTTATTTGAAGTTGTGTATTGAATAAACTTTTACTTATGAGGATATTACGAGGGATTCTGATATACATCATTCATAGGAATGAATTTTTGATTGCATAGTTTTCACTTGCTGAGATTTGTCTCTTCTGTACCAAGCTATGAGGTTAAAAGAAGTTAGCGAATATCCCCAAGATCAAAAATATGATTTGTGTTTAGTTGTTGACTGGTGTTTTTTTTCTTTTTTCTTTTTTCTGTCTGTTATGCCATTGGTTTTAATTTAGAATTTTGATGCACTTTTAGGGGTACTGGTGGAAAGGAATGTGGCTATTCTTTTTGAAAAATTTTGCTAGTTGTTTAGCGTTTACTTCTTTTTCTTGGTACTTATATTGATGTAATCATTTCAATTTAATGCAAGAAGATTGTGAAATATGATAGTGGCTCTTGAAGAAGTTACAGTGAAGGAAGTTAAGCAACATGAAAATTTACTAGACAGAGTGTTTGGAAGAAATTGAGAGAGATATAGGACATATCTTAGTATTCCTATTCAAGTTAATGGAAATGACCTTGTGAAACACATTGACACTAAATGTATTGACTTTATTTTGAGTTCAAGGAAACTTTTGATTCTTCTGAATTCTGAAGTGGATAACAGATTTCCCGCTATAGTTTGATATTGAGTGGAGTATTGGCTTATACTTATATTCAACTGGCAAATTATTTATATTTTTTCCATAACATATTCTGAACTTATTGATGTTTTGTTGGATATGTGTGCATACAAAGGATATGATGTCTTGTTTTATTCTTGCTTGAGGGAAAACTAATTTTATGCCTTTAAACCTTGTGTGTTTTGTGGTTCCAGAAAAGTATCCAATTTGGTGCTTCCCAAATTTCATGGTAGGCTCTACTTTAAACTGTTAGCAACCATTACTGCCGATCTAAATGGTATAGCCAGTAGTTCTGTTGAAATAGCTGACGATGAATTATTTGTGGAAGAACTTATTAGAAAATGGGGTGATCATAGAGTGGTGTTGGCAAAGATCAAAGGAGACATAATGAGGTTTTTTCCTGAGATTAATGTTTATAATCTGGGGAATGATCTTTGGACAAAAAATATTATCATGTCCAGCCAGATCAAAACCCGGTTGTTGACAATAACTTTGAAGTTTGTAGAAAGAGAACGACGCACTGGTGAAGTTATCAATAGATGGAGTATGTTGCAACTAATTGCTATGCTACAATTGTCGGGTATATCTGTTTATGAAGAATTTGAGACTCTTTTTCTTCGAGAGTCTGTTGACTTCTACAGGGTAGAAGCACAAAATTTGATAGAGTGCTGTGACTGTGGGGACTATATCGAAAAAGTTACGAAGCGACTAGATGAGGAAAGTAAAAGGGCATGGGATTGTAATATGGGTTCTAACACTCAAAAGATGATAACAAGTGTTGTGAAGAAGGAGATGATTGAAGATCAGATGCTTAGATTAATCAATATGGAGAATTTTGGCTTAGTACACATGCTTTGCAATGATAAATATGTGGATCTATGTAAAATGTATCACTTGTTCAGTCGTGTTAATGTCGGTCTTTCAGAATTCCGAGAAGTGATGACTTCCCACATCAGAGAAACTGGCAAAGGGCTTGTTACTGGCTCAGAAATGTTGAACGATCCTGTAGAGTTTGTGAATAGGCTTTTGGATCTGAAAGATAAATATGACAAGATTATTGAAGTGTCATTCAACAAATGCACACCTTTGCAAAAAATTTTGACATCTTCATTTAAATACTTCATTAACTTAAATCAGCGTTCTCCAGAGTACATTTCATTGTTTGTAGATGATAAATTCCGTAAAGGTCCGATGGGTTCTAGTGAGGATGATGTAGAGAGTACTCTCAACAAGGTGATGAAGTTGTTTCCTTATTTGAAGGAAAAAGATGTGTTTGAAAAGTATTATAGACAGCATCTGGCGAAGCGTCTACTATCTGGTAAAACAGTTTCTAATGATGCAGAGAGAAGCCTATTGGTTAAGCTCAAGACAGAATGTGGGTCCCTATATACCTCTAAATTAGAGACCATGTTTATGGACATGAAAACTTCTGAGGACAAAATGCAAGGTTTTTACTCAAGCCACCCTGAACTTGGAGATAGCCATATGCTTATGGTCAAGGTTTTGACCACAGGATCCTGGCCAATTCAGCCTAGCGCTCCATGCAATCTGCCGGCTGAGGTGTCGACGCTTTGTGATAAGTTCCGGTCATATTACCATGCCACTCAAACTGGCAGGAAATTGTCCTGGCAAACAAATATGGGCTCAGCAGACATATTAGCAAACTTTGGAAAAGGCCAGAAGCACGAGTTGAATGTTTCCACTTATCAAATGTGTGTCCTCATGTTGTTCAACAATGTTGATAGACTTAATTACAAGGAGATTGAACAAGCAATACAAATTCCAGCTTCAGATTTGAAGAGATGCCTACAATCATTGGCTTTGGTTAAGGGCAAAAATGTCCTAGGGAAGGACCCTATGAGTAAAGATGTTTTGAAGAATGATTATTTCTTCGTTAATGACAACTTCAGTAACAGGTCTTATAAGGTAAACATAAGAACTGTAATAGCAAAAAAGCAATCAGAATCTGAAAATTTAGAAACTAGACAAAGGGTGGAGGTGGACCGGAGGCCTCAAATAGAAGCTGCAATTATGAGGATCATGAAATCAAGTAAGTGTCTGGATCATAACAATCTTGTAGCAGAGGTCACAAAGCAGTTGCAATCGCTATTCTCGCCAAATCCATCAGAGATTAAAAAGAGAATTGAGTCCCTCATTGAGCGTGAATTTTTGGAGCGTGATAAGAGTGATCGAAGATTGTTTCGGTATCTTGCCTAGATTCATTTGCAAAGCTTGTTAGTTTATGCAGGCTAGCAGCAGCACGCTTTGTATCTTATCATGTAAGTGAGTGTTGCTGCATGTCAAAAGTTCCATTGTGTTTGAGCTTAGAGCTTATAATGTGCATGCCACAACAAATTTGTCTCAATGTATATCATATTGTTGTACCTCAGGTTTGTATATGAGCATAGAGCTTATAATGTGTATTATTTAGCAAACTAATGTACATGGCCTATTCGTGGAATTCTGTATAGCTTTACTAGACAAATTTATTGCACTGAGTTAGTAAGTTTAACAAATTCAATGTACATGCTTATGATATTTTATTACTACATATGCACGTCAGGACTTCATATTATATAAGGATGTTCACATTCTTTCTCCTGGGATACTGTCTCCTAGAGACTCCCCCTTGTGTACAACACAGAGTGAGCCTTTTTTCTTGACTCTCATAGTGAGTCTTGGAATTTTAGTTCAGATCTTTGACTTGTAGTGTGGCAAAAATTTTGTATTTTTAGCCGGTACAATCTTTGATTCGTTGTGTTTGCTCTCGTTTTGGTTTTATAGTTTTCATGTTTTGAACTTGAAGTTTTGTTCCCTCAATTTACATTTTATTTTATTAAAATGCAGCTAAGTAAGAAAATTAGCAAAAAAAACTGAAGACATGAGAAAAAACAAGTAAAGAAACATGTGCTGCTTAATTTTTTAGAAAAAGATTGCATGTTAATATTATTTCATTTATGTTGAATACAATGTATTCATAATGATTAAGATATGAATCCGTCGTTGAAGAACACTTACAAAAATTAATTTATATATTGCGTGCCCATCTATAAAATTCTTCTATATGGATTTTCGAAGCTCAATTCCCTTGTCCCTTTTAATGTTGTTAATAACCTCTTTACATAAAAAAATTTGGCCTCATTTCACTTCGTTTTTACTATCTTTTCATTCAAACTTAGTTTGTATATTTTGATAAAAGTTTAGACAATTTCAGCCTTAATAGAACTAAAGCATCTCATTTAACACTACCAAAAATCTTGTATCCTTATAGCATGATATATCCTTGACCAGGGAGAGATTGTCAATTTGATTTTTGTTTGCAAAGTTATAGTGTTATACTATCCTACATTTCAATAAAAGATAGTACTAATATTAAGTCTTCATTAGAAATTTTTAAGTTAACTTGATTCGCTATGTTATCTATGGCCTTCTCAATCAAAGCAAACACATAGGATAATATTTATGTCTCAAGAAAATCAGTTATCAAATAAAATAAATTATTCATTCGCTGGGGAATGAAGTAGAGAGAGAAGGTCTCTTCTCTCTCTAAAATCTTTTCCCATCTCAGTACCTCCTGTAGGTCCTCGATCTACAGTGCAGTTTTTCTGTCTCTCTTTTGTGAGAGTGAGGTACAACCATCTAGGGTGGTTTGGTCTACTGCAACTTTCCGATCAAAGATGGGTGCTTGTGGGTGGCCGACGATTTCCTCGGTCTGTAGCCGGGGGAAGACGATCGACGTTTGTTTCATGCGGGTTCAAATGTCAGCTGAAGCAAGGAGGAAGATGATCAACTATGGAGGAAGAAAATGTCCGGGATGGCTTTTTGAGGAGCTGATTTGGAGGATAAAGAACATGGATATGAAATTTCAGGAGCTGATCTAGAAGGGAAAAGAAGCTTTTACCTCCAACTTTAAGATGGGTGTTCTCATGCTCTTCAAGGGGAAGGAGATGACAAAATCAGGGAAGGGAAGCTTCATTGCTGAGTGGAGCACAGATCTGACTATGTGGGACCTTTTGGGAACTTTGCATCTGAAACTCGGTGGCTGGTCCACAGCCACCCAAACGCCATGAGGGTCAAGTTAGAGCTCTACCGTATTTTTAGGGAAGCTATGGTAGAGCTTTTACAGTCCTGGTCTCCCCTGCTAGATTTTAGGTGTAGGATTTGTGGTCTGATTAATAAACTCACTTTGTGGGTACCTTGTTGTTTATTCTTTTGCATTTTGTTGTGGGTTAACTATGTGTGTGCTAAGTGCTGGTCAGTCCATATTATGGTCTCAATTCCTTTAGAGTTTGTTTACAATCTCTATAGGTTTCTTCACCTCCTAGAGGTGATTGTGGAGCTGCTTATGTTGTAGCATTTGCATCAAGGGGGTGGGCTCGAGAGAGCACGTCTTTGGACAACCATCCTCTATTCTGTTACCCCTTGATCATAATGATTTGGAAGCTCAGTATCTTAGTATGCTCACTAGTAGCCTGCATTGGGTTAGGGATTCTTAGCCCTTCTAGTATGTGACCGTTGTTTTGTTGTGTTAGCTTGTTTAGCAAGGGGTCATGGTTAAGTATTATGTTATCTGTTAGTCAGTTAGTGTCTATAGCCCTCTTGGTGCTATTATCTGTGTCTTGTTGATTTATGTTCTGGTTTAGTGTTTGTACTCTGTTTCTTATATTTATGAAAATCCATCATTTCGGCCAAAAAAATAAAATAAAATAAATTATTCACTATTTTCTGAACTATGTAGATGATAGAAAATTACATTTATTTATTTGACAAACTATACTTTTAGGGAGTCTGAACGAATTAAAACATCTACATCATACCTCACAAAGCAAATCTTCCATTCACCTATAAATTTCTCTTTTAACTCTCCCTGTTTATGAAATGCCTTTACTATGTGTTATAACATATTTATCATAACCTAGCTTGGCAATTTCTCTTTAACTCTAAAAAAATTCTCAATAAACATTTTTACCACCAAATAAAGAGAAATTCTATGAGTGAACATGATGCACCAAATCATTTGTGATCTCACCAATTAAAACTTGACATGTCAATTAAAATGAATCTTAATAATCCCGTTGATGTGACTTAACAAAAATCTCACTAATTTAATTAATACCCTAAAGATAGGATTGTAAGTAGGGGTGTTCAACGGGCGGGTTCGGGCAGCCCGTGGGTATACCCGTAGCCGTACCCGTGTAAGATAAACAGGCGGGCTAAATATTGATAAATGGGCAGGCCATAAACAAACGGGCTGTAAATGGGCACAAAACAAACGAGCGGGCAACATAGTTAAATGGGCGGCCCATATAAGATAAACTCAGAAAAAAATTTAAAAAAGATCAAACAAAAATCCCCACAAAGAGTAGAGCATGCATTCAATTTTTAATAAACTTTGAATTCCATCTTGTTTTAACTAAGCAATACCAACAAAATAAAACTAGGTGGACGAGGGAGTGATGTAAAATAAGATTAATACATTTTTAAAATAAAAAAAATCATAAATGGGTATTTAAACGGGTATGGGCATGCTCGAAGGTATGTCCATACCCGTACCCGTGTAAGATAATGTGACAGGCTCTAAACAAGCGGGCTTAACGGGTATATGTGCATAGTTGAACACCCCTAATTGTAAGAACCATACCATACATTCAGATTGGTCCAACGGTTGACCGCTCCACATACATGTCGGATTGGTCCAACGGTCGACCACTACACATACATATTGGCTCGATAGTCATCCGTTTAGATGTCATTCTAACCACAAGTCTAAACAATTCAACCGTATGAAAGCCTGATCTAAAGCCCTCCCCGACTCGTTTATCGGTCCCACTTTTACAAGATTACTTACCTAAAGGAAGGGGTTGAGGGAGGAAAAGAACATTGAAATTTGAAAGGAAAGGTTGCCACATTGGTAAGTAGCCTCTTACCAAATGAACTATCCATATATTCATAGTTTCATACCCTACCCTACAATATAAGGCCCTTCCTTATTATTATTATTGATTATATTTATTTATCCTCAATTCCTCATCTATCATTCATCATTTTCATCCTCATCCATTATTCATATCATTCTCTTCATTTCATTTGAAATTGATATCAAATCTGTTATTAATCCAATCACTTCAAAGATTCATCAATCAATCATTCATTCGCGGATTAATTTGGGAACGACAAAACAATATCATTGAATATTGATTGATTTTCCTGTTGCCATCAATCAATTAATCTCTCTTGTTTCTTGAAGATGAGCAATCAGAAGAAGAGGAATTTCCAGATTGAGGCCTTCAAGCATAGGGTTGTGATGGATCCCAAATACGCCGATAAAACGTGGAAGATTCTGGAACATGCCATCCACGAAATCTACAATCACAACGCCAGTGGCCTCAGCTTCGAAGAGCTCTATAGGTATAATTAATTATTATTATTATTATTATTTTGATTAAATATTAATTATTATTATTATTAATTTTCATAATTTTCAAGCTCTAGGTTTTACTGTGCAAAACAAAAAAACTTGTTAATTTATTTTTATTGTCTAGGATTTTTAACATTGTTTGAGAATCTTGCAAGTTAGCACTACGTCTGTTCCTAAATATAAGATCACTTTCGCAATTTGATTAGATTAAGGATGTTAGTTAAGATGGTTATTAACGCATGATATTACGAATTTATCCTAACTATATATCTTTATCCTTACTGTCCCTCTGTTGTTTGTTATTGTATATAAGCATTATCAAGGTTAATTTGGTAAAAAGTTTGGAAAAAGTAGAAAATGATCTTATATTTGTTGTTAATAGTTATTGAGGTATCTGTGCTTTAGGAAATGGATATTAGGAATGATATTTTAATCCATTTTGTTGTTTAGAACATATGTTTGTGGGGGGAGTTGATTGAATGTGTTGAGGAGTTATTTTCTGTTGAGACTATACATGGAAATGCCATGTCAGTGCTCAATTTTGTTTGTGTTGTGTGTATGTGCTTTCATGCAGTTCTATTTCTTGGGCTTCTGCTGTTTCAAGTTTTTTGCCCTGTTGTGAGTATTTTTGATATTTTAATCATTGAGCTGCCTTTCTTTTCACTAGTTTTAATATGTTATTTGGAGAGAGAGAGGAAAATCTCTAAGTTTTGAAACTGGTAGCGTTACAAATAAACCTGAGCTATGGCCATGAATTGTTTATTTGAAATTCTGTATTGAATAAACTTTTATCTATGTGGATATTATGAGGGATTCTGATATGCATCATTCGTAAGAGTCCACATTGGATTTCAATCTGGTGTTCCAAGTCATGAGGCTTAAAGAAGTTAGCAAATATTCCCTATGATGCAAAATATAGGTCTTCCTTAGGTATTGACTGGTGTATTATTTTTTTTCCCGGTTTGCCATTGTTTTAATTTAGAATTTTAGTGCACTAAAAAGGGTAGTGGTGGAAACTAGAAAGGAATGCGGTTTTTCTTTTTGACAAATTTTACTAGTTGTTCAACATTTATTTCTTTTTCTTGGTACCTATTAATTTGCAGAGACATGGCTTATATTTTGGATTGGAGAAAGGATTTGTTTCTAGACTATAGAGAGAAAATGTAAATAAGAGTTATGGAACTTAGATTAATGTAATTATTTCGGTTTTATGTCAAGAAGCTTTCCAAATATGATAGTGCCCTGCTAGTAATATGGTGTAGGAAGTTAAGCAACATGAAGATGTACTAGAATAATGGCACTATTAGAACTAGGGTGAGAGAGAGGTTAGGAATTTGAGACGGAGAGTTAGGGAGAAATTAAGGGACATGGGATAGATTCAATACTTCAATTATAACTATAAATGAGGATTACAAGCAGAGTATATAGACTTACAATGAAAAGAATAAACTGACAACAACTCCTAAGCACTAGCCACATGATTACCCCCCATGACTCCACTGCCTTATAGCATAATGATCACTAACTGAAATAATAACAGGAGCTACAATCCAGACTGCCAATAAATCAAAGAAAACATTAAATAATAATCAGTTCCTGCGCGGCACAATTTCTCCTCGAGTACGCCAGCAGAGGAGTTGGCCTTGTAACAGCAACTATCTTAGTATGTCTGTCCATGTTGATGGAAATGTTCTTGTGGAAAGCATTGGTACTAAATCTGTTAAGTTTCTTCTCTTGTGCAGTGAAACTTTTGATTTTTCTGAACTCTGAAGAGGATTTCTTAACAGATTTCCTGCTGTCATTAGATAGTTAGTGGAGGACTGGTTTATACTTTTACTCAGCTGATGACTTATATTTTTTAAATAACATATTCTGAACTTATTGATTTTTTGTTGGATATTTGTGTGCATATAAAGGATTTTGTGTCTTGTTCTATTCTTGATTTATGCCTCTAAAACCTTGTGTTTTTTGTGGTTTCAGAAATGCATACAATATGGTGCTTCATAAATTTGGTGAAAGGCTCTACACTGGACTGGTCTCAACCATGACTGCACATCTGAAAGGTATTGCCAGCTCTGTTGAAACAGCTCAAGGTGAATCATTTCTGGAAGAACTTAACAGAAAATGGAATGATCATAATAGGGCTTTGCAAATGATCAGAGACATACTAATGTATATGGATAGAACTTACATCCCTAGCACACACAAGACACCTGTTCATGAGCTGGGGCTGAATCTTTGGAGAGAAAATGTTATCTACTCCAGCCAGATCAAAACCCGGTTGTTGACGATACTTTTGGAATTTGTACAAAAAGAACGCACTGGTGAAGTTATTGATAGAGGGCTAACTAGGAATGTAATAAAAATGCTGCTAGATTTGGGTCTATCTGTTTATGCAGAAGAATTTGAGGTACATTTTCTTCGAGAGTCTGCTGAGTTCTACAGGGTGGAGTCTCAGAAATTCATAGAGTGCTGTGACTGTGGGGAATACTTGAAAAAAGCTGAGAAGCGACTGAATGAAGAAATTGACAGGGTGAACCATTACTTGGATGCAAGGACAGAAAAGAAGATAACGAATGTGGTGGAGAAGGAGATGATTGCAGATCACATGCTTAGATTAATCAATATGGAAAATTCTGGGTTAGTAAATATGCTTTGTGATGATAAATATGAGGATCTGGGTAGGATGTATAACTTGTTCCGTCGTGTTTATGACGGTCTTCCAAAAATCCGAGAAGTGATGACTTCCCACATCAGAGAAACTGGCAAAGTGCTTGTTACCGACCCAGAAAAGTTGAAGGATCCTGTAGAGTTTGTCAATAGGCTTTTGGAAGAGAAAGATAAATATGACAAGATTATTAATCTGGCATTCAACAATGACAAATCATTTCAGAATGCTTTGAACTCTTCGTTTGAATACTTCATTAACTTGAATCAGCGTTCTCCTGAATACATTTCATTGTTTGTAGATGATAAACTCCGTAAAGGTCTGAAGGGTGTTAGTGAGGATGATGTAGAGAGTACTCTCGACAAGGTGATGATGCTTTTTCGTTATTTGCAGGAAAAAGATGTGTTTGAAAAGTATTACAAACAGCATCTGGCAAAGCGTCTACTGTCTGGGAAAACTGTTTCTGATGATGCAGAGAGAAGCCTGTTGGTTAAGCTCAAGACTGAATGTGGGTACCAATTTACCTCTAAATTAGAGGGTATGTTTATGGACATGAAAACTTCTGAGGATACGATGCAAGGTTTTTACTCAAGCCACCCTGAGCTTGGAGATGGTCCTACGCTTACTGTCCAGGTTCTGACAACAGGATCTTGGCCAACTCAGCCTAGCGCTCCATGCAATCTACCGGCTGAGGTGTCCACTCTTTGTGATAAGTTTCGGTCATATTACCTTGGTACCCATACTGGTAGGAGATTGTCATGGCAAACAAATATGGGTTCAGCAGACATAAAAGCAAACTTTGGAAAAGGCCAGAAGCATGAGTTGAATGTTTCCACTTATCAAATGTGTGTCCTCATGGTGTTTAACGATGCTGATAGACTTAGCTACAAGGACATTGAACAAGCAACACAGATACCTGCTTCAGATCTGAAGAGGTGCCTACAATCATTGGCTTTGGTTAAGGGCAGAAATGTCCTCAGGAAGGAACCTATGAGTAAAGATATTGCGGAGGATGATTTTTTCTTCGTTAATGATAAGTTCAGTAGCAAGTTATACAAGGTAAAAATAGGAACTGTAGTAGCACAAAAGGAATCAGAACCTGAAAAGTTAGAAACTAGACAGAGGGTTGAGGAGGACAGGAAGCCTCAGATAGAAGCTGCAATTGTGAGGATCATGAAGTCTAGGAAGTGTTTGGATCATAACAATCTTGTAGCAGAGGTCACAAAGCAGTTGCAATCGCGATTCTTGGCAAATCCAACAGAGGTTAAAAAGAGGATAGAGTCTCTCATTGAGCGTGAATTTTTAGAGCGTGATGAGAGTGACAGAAGGTTGTATCGGTATCTCGCCTAGATTCGGTCAGAAATCTTGTTCAGTTTCTGGTGGCTAGCAGCAGCAAGCATGTATCTTTCATGTAGGTGAATGTTGTTGCATTTCGAAAGTTCCATTGATTTTCAATGTATATCAAATTGTTGTTCCTCAGGTTTTGTATTAGAGCTTAGAGCTTATAATGCAGAACTTTGGCAAACTAATGTCCATGGTCTGTTTGAGGAATTGTTATAAGCTTTACTTGACAAGTTTGGTGCGCTGAGTCAGAAGTTTCACAAATCAATGTACGGGCTTATGATCTATCATCACTACAGATGCTCTTCGGGGCTGACTTCCTATTAGGTAAGGGACTCTTTCTTTTGGGATACTGGCTGCTAGTTTCTCCTCCTCCTACACAACATAGTGAGAGCCTTGTTGTAAGACTCTCGCAGTGATCCTTAAAATTTCTGTTCAAACCTTTGATTGGTTGTGTCCCCGAATTTTTTCATTATTGGTCAGTACAATCTTTGATCCTTCGAATATGTCTCCATTTTGATGTCATAGTTTTTCATGCTTCATGTTTTAAACTAGAAACTGCGATCTCTCAAGTTACATTTTACTTCTAACATTGATACCTTTAAGTTAATAAAAATCTTGTTTGAATTTAGGCTGATCAAAATGTAAATGAGAGCAGATATAAACATTTTATTAAAAGCTTCATCCACTTAATGAATGGCTGACTTGGCTCAATTATAAATTCATTTGCAATGAGGTGAGGTCTAGAGTTGAGAATTTGAATTAGTCTTTCTGCATAAAATGCAGTGGTGAGGTTGACTAGTATATTTCCTTCCCTAACACACTCACCTAGTGGGGACTTAAATTAAGTTAGCCCTCCCTCCCTCCTTTTGTTCCTTAAAAACAAAAGCTAGTTATTTTCAAAAAAATATGAAAAAAGTTAAATAAGTTAGTCATGGACTTATTTGTCTTTAACTTTTATACAAACTACTATTGATTGATTTAGAAGGTAACATACAATCTAATAATAAACAACATATATTATAATTAAATAATTTATTTAAATTCATTAATCTTTGTAAAAAAAAGATATACTAGACTTCACATTGAGGCATGAATGAAGTGATAACAAAAAGGATTCAGCTCTATAAAATTCCTACCTCGCAAGTTTGGATGTATAATAGGAAATTATGTCTTAATTTTCTTTTTTCTGTTTTGAAAAAGGTTTCATGATGGCATTATTATAATTTTTTTATATAAAATATTAGATAAGTTTTTTATATAAAAGTCAAAATGTATTATGATACTATAATTGTTACATCAAACATAAATTATCATAGAAGGACATGAGCATAAATTTTCTACAAAAATTATCTAGATTTTGTTTCCTAGTAAGCTAACAGTTAATATTTTTTAAAGTAAACTTTCCTGAGCAAAAGGGAGTTGTCATGATAAATGATATGAAGAGTTTGGTATGTATCCATTCGATGATTGTCTGAGTTCTTGAAAAAAGGAGAATTTTTTATTACAATATAATCAAGATCTGAAGCAGATTAGACAGAATGATGGATGTGCAGAATCATTCCTCCAGACAAAAGATGGATCCACAATTATGAAGATATGCATCAAGTGCAACGGACACTTATTAAAAAAAATTCACATATCGTACACTAGTAAAGACCTTTAATTTGATCTTCGAAGCTCAATTCTATATAATTTGGATAATATTTATCTATGATCTAATTGATTTGTAATTTTATCTTTTCAGTAATACTTGTCCCTTTTTATGTGGCCAATCATCCATTTGACTCATAAATTTTGCTTCATTTTATTTCGGTGTTAATACCTCAAATTTCAAAAAGCTTTTAAATTCTTCAAGTTTCACACATTCTCATTCAAATATAGTTCATATGTTTTGATAAAATTTGGAAATTTTACCCTCAATAGAAGGGATAAGAGTCACTTTTATCCTATAAGTTTTTTCTAAGGATCACTATGTATCTGGAAGTTTTTTAAGGGTCAATTTTACCCCAAAAATGTACAAAACATTAATTTTTCCTACTGTTCTAAGGCTAACTTTGATTGCTAAATCAGTCAACTATGCTAAATGGCATACCACCTCATCATCTACTTAGTCACACATCATCATCATGGGAGGAAAGAGGGAAGGAGTAAGAGAGAGAGATTATTTGTGACTAAGTAGATGATGGGTGACATGTCATATAGCAATCAAAATGACAAGGTAAATTGATATGTTTTGTAAACTTTAAGGTATAATTGATCTTCAAAACACTTGCAAACACTCATTGATTCTAAACAAAAACATTCATAGGAATATTGACCTTATCCAATAATAAAACTAAAGTATTTTATTTAACTTCACCAAAAATCTTGTAACCTAATAGCTTTGATGTATACTTGATGAGGGAGAGATTGTGTGTTCAAGTGTTTGTAAAGTCATATATATTTTACCATATAATAATTCAAGAGATAGTAATATCAAGTAGATACTTTTAGCTGAAAATTTGGTATGTCATGTCTTTTTTTAGTCTCTCCAATCATAAAGGATGCATAAGATATGATAGATATGATGATGATGTTTTAACCTAATTAAACGGCTTATTTGACAAATATTTTTTAGGGCATCCAGTGATTAAAATATTCACATCATACCTTCCATTTTCACTTATATATTAGAAAGACTGTAAATGAAAAGATCTGAATATATTCATCGATTTAACTCTCAGCGCCCCTCAGCGGCCCTAGTAGGTCACACGATTCATTCAATAGCTGAGCGAAAGCCAAGTCACAAGGGTAACAAGCTATTAGAAGTCAGTCACAATGATTTACATTTTATGATTTTAACCAATAATAAGTGTTTTGGTGGTGAATAATAACATTCTACACACGCATTAACAAGCTAATAAACGTCAATTACAAAAGTTTATATTTTAACTCATAACAAGTGTTTAAACCCGAAATAACAAAGTTATAACCATGCAATAAGTTGTTGGACACACATCACAACATCCATCCGGGAGCTCAAAATAATAAGAAGCCCAAAAATGTTTTTTAAATTTTTTCAATATCATGTGTGCTGGTGGGAACTTAAATTATCATACTATACTACTATATTGGAAACACCATAATAAATATAAATGAAATGAAATGGTGAAGTAGTGAATGTCCTGAGAATTTCTCTTCAACTCTTTTTCTTTAAGAAAAAATCTCAACAACAACAACAACAAAAAAAGTGCGATAAAAGATCGATTTTGCTGGCATCAATCTTTCTCTGTTGATTTTGATTGTTGGAGAAGAAGATGAGTAATCCGAAGAAGAGGAATTTCCAGATTGAGGCCTTCAAGCATAGGGTTGTGATAGATCCAAAATACGCCGATAAAACGTGGAAGATTCTGGAACATGCCATCCACGAAATCTACAATCACAACGCCAGTGGCCTCAGCTTCGAAGAGCTCTACAGGTTAATTAATTGTTCATTTTCTCTCATATTTACTAATTTTCCTAATTTTAAGTACTATCGGAGGATTAGTTGGCTTAATTATCTTTATTATTGGCATTTGTAGTTTATTTTTACGTTGTTTGAGAATTTATAAGTTAGTACTACCTCCGGTATTTAGGACCTGATTGACTTTTTTTTGGAGAGATTAGGGTTGCGAAATAGGTTATTAAATGATGACATATTTGATATATTTTTAGATTATCCATTAGTTTATAGGTAAAATGAACTAGTTTAAGGAAAAAAATTAGGTAAATCAATTTATAATTAACTTATTTTGCTTTTTAAGGATTTTCCAGAAAAAGTCAATTAGGTCTTATATTTTGGACCGGAGGGAGTATTGTGTTGCTTGTAGTGTTTTGTGGTCTCTGTGCTTTAGAAAATGGATAGTGGAAAGAGTATTTTGATCGTTTTATTGTTAAGTAGTTGCCTCAATTATGTTTATAACAATCAAACTTTAGGTTAGTAAATTTTGAATGACATAGCTTATTAAGTTGTTTGAGAACTTTTAAGTTAGTGTTGTGTTGCTTATAGTGTTTTGTGGTTTCTGTGCTTTAGAAAATGGATAGTAGAAAGAGTATTTTAATCGTTTTTATTGTTAATTAGTTGCCTCAATTATGTTTGTAACAATCAAACTTTAGGTTAGTAAATTTTGAATGCTCACATAGCTTATTACGTTGTTTGAGAATTTTTTAAGTTAGTGTTGTGTTGCGTATAGTGTTTTGTGGTCTCTGTGCTTTAGGAAATGGATAGTAGAAAGAGTATTTAAATTGTCATTTTTTTTTGTTCATTAAGGTTAACTTCTGTGTGTGTGTGCAACATATGTTTGTGAGGCTAGTTAATGGAATTTATTGTGGAGTTATTTTGTGTTGAGATTATTTATACATGGAAATGACATATCGGTGCTCAATTTTGTGTGTGTTGCATGTGTGTGCTTTCCTGCTGTGATGAGTTCTTATGATATTTTAATCACTGAGCTGTCCTTTTTTTCACAACTTTTGATATTTTGTTTGGAGAGAGTGAAATCTCTGAGTTTGGAAACTGGTAGGGTTATAACCTTGAGATATGTTATGGATTGTTTATTTGAAATTCTGTTATTGGATAAACATTTGCTTATGAGGATATAATGAGGGGTTCTGATGTATATTATTGATTGGTGGTTAGATTAGTGTGTATGGTAGAAGAATCGATGTTTTAGTTACCAAATGAATTTGTTTTTTCTAGTAGTTTTTACTTGCTGGGATTCTCGCCTCTTCTGCAGCAAGCCAGGAGATTAAAAAAGTTTGCAAATATCCCTCAGGTTCAAAATATAAATTATACATGTGTTGGTTAGTGTATTAACTTTTTTTGCCTGTTTTCCCATTGGTTTTGATTGAGAATTCTAATGCCCTTAATAGGGGTGATGGTGGAAAGGAATGTGGTTTTATTTTGGAGAAATTTAACTAGTTGTTGAGAGTTTTGCTTCTCTTTCTTGGTAGTGAGACGTGACTTATATTTTGGATTGGAGGAAGCATTTGTCTTTAGATTCCAAATTGAAAATATAAAGAAGAGTTATTGGAAGTCGGGTTTTTGGGATTTTTTCAGTTTTATGTCCAGAAAGTTGTCAAACATGATAGTGGTTCTATAAGTATGTGCAGTGAACGAAGTCACACAACATGAAAATGCTATGACACTATGATAGAGTGTCTGTATAAGTATATTGAGGTTGGACCTGTTACTTGAACTGTTCTTGTTGAACACATAGGTAATTTGGCTTTGAATCTGTTAACTTTTTTCTTGCATGCTACGAAACTTTTGATTCTGAAATCTGAAGAGTATGGTTTTATAGTTTTCTTTAACTGATGATTTATATGATTTATATCATTTTAAATAACACATTCTGAAGTAATGATATTTTTGTTGGATACATGCACATATAAAGGATTTTGTGTCTTGTTCTATTATTTCTTGAGGGAAAACTTATTTTATGCCTCTAAAACCTGTGTTGTGTGGATTCAGAAATGCATATAATATGGTGCTACACAAATTTGGTGAAAGGCTCTACACTGGACTGGTCACAACCATGACTGCACATCTGAAAGGTATAGCCTTTTTTGTTGAAACAGCTCAGGGTGAATTATTTCTGGAAGAACTTAATAGAGAATGGAATGATCATAATAGGGCGTTGCAAATGATTAGAGACATACTGATGTATATGGATAGAACTTACATCCCTAGCGCACATAAGACCCCTGTTCATGAGCTGGGACTGAATCTTTGGAGAGAAAATGTTATCTACTCCAGCCAGATCAAAAGCCGGCTGTTGTTGATACTGCTGGAATTTGTACAAAGAGAACGCAGTGGTGAAGTTATTGATAGAGGGCTAACTAGGAATGTAATAAAAATGCTGCTAGATTTGGGTCCATCTGTTTATGCAGAAGAATTTGAGGCTCATTTTCTTCGAGAGTCTGCTGAGTTCTACAGGGCAGAATCCCAGAAATTCATAGAGTGCTGTGACTGTGGGGAATATTTGAAAAAAGCTGAGAAGCGATTGAATGAGGAAATTGACAGGGTGAACCATTACTTGGATTCGAGGACTGAAAAGAAGATAACAAATGTGGTGGAGGAGGAGATGATTGAAGATCACATGCTTAGATTAATCAATATGGAGAATTCTGGGTTAGTAAATATGCTTTGTGATAATAAATACGAGGATCTGGGTAGAATGTATAACTTGTTCCGACGTGTTACTGTTGGTCTTTCAAAAATCCGTGAAGTGATGACTTCTCACATCAGAGAATCTGGCAAAGTGCTTGTTACTGATCCTGAAAGGTTGAAGGATCCTGTAGACTTTGTGAATAGGCTTTTGGAGGAGAAAGATAAGTATGACAAGATTATTAATCTGGCATTTAACAATGACAAATCTTTTCAGAATGCTTTGAATTCTTCGTTTGAATACTTCATTAACTTGAATCAGCGTTCTCCTGAGTACATTTCATTGTTTGTAGATGATAAACTTCGTAAAGGTCTGAAGGGTGTTAGTGAGGATGATGTAGAGATTACTCTCGACAAGGTGATGATGCTGTTTCGTTATTTGCAGGAAAAAGATGTGTTTGAAAAGTATTACAAACAGCATCTGGCAAAGCGGCTCTTATCTGGGAAAACTGTTTCTGATGATGCAGAGAGAAGCCTCTTGGTTAAGCTGAAGACAGAATGTGGGTATCAGTTTACCTCTAAACTAGAGGGCATGTTTGTGGACATGAAAACTTCTGAGGACACAATGCAAGGTTTTTACTCAAGCCACCTTGAGCTTGGAGATGGTCCTACGCTTACTGTCCAGGTTCTGACAACAGGATCCTGGCCAACTCAGCCTAGCGCTCCATGCAATCTACCGGCTGAGGTGTCCACTCTTTGTGATAAGTTTCGGTCATATTACCTTGGCACCCATACTGGCAGGAGATTGTCCTGGCAAACAAACATGGGATCTGCAGACATAAAAGCAAACTTTGGAAAAGGCCAGAAGCATGAGTTGAATGTTTCCACATATCAAATGTGTGTCCTCATGCTGTTCAATGATGCTGACAAACTGAGCTACAAGGAGATTGAACAAGCAACACAGATTCCAGCTTTAGATTTGAAGAGGTGCCTACAATCATTGGCTTTAGTGAAGGGCAGAAATGTCCTCAAGAAGGAGCCTATGAGTAAAGACATTGTGGAGGATGATTTTTTCTTCGTTAATGACAAGTTCAGTAGCAAGTTATACAAGGTAAAAATAGGAACAGTAGTGGCACAAAAGGAATCAGAACCTGAAAAGTTAGAAACCAGACAAAGGGTAGAAGAGGACAGGAAGCCTCAGATAGAAGCTGCAATTGTGAGGATCATGAAATCAAGGAAGTGTCTGGATCATAACAATCTTGTGGCAGAGGTCACAAAGCAGTTGCAAGCGCGGTTCTTGGCAAATCCAACAGAGGTTAAAAAAAGGATAGAGTCCCTCATTGAGCGTGAATTTTTGGAGCGTGATGAGAGAGACAGAAGGTTGTATCGGTATCTTGCCTAGATTTGGTTGCAAAGCTCGTTCAGTTTCTGAATGCCAGCAGCAGGAGGCTATGTATCTTATCATGCAGGTGAATGTTGTCGCATTTCAAAAGTTCTATTAACTTTCACTGTATATGATATTATTGTACCTCAGGTTTGCCCATGGTCTATTCGAGGAATTCTTTATAGTTTTACTTGGCAAGTTTGCTGCGCTGAGTTAGGAAGTTTCACAAATTCAATGTACTGGCTTATTACATTTGGTTATTTCAGATGCATTTCGGAACTTCCTATATGTAATGATGTCCAGGCTCTTTCTTTTGGGATACTGCTTCCTAGTTTCTCCACCCTTTTACACAACATGGTGAACCCTTTTCCAAGACTCTATTTGTGAGCCTTGAAATTTAGTTTAAACCTTTGACTGGTCGTGTACCCGATATTTTTTATTTTTGGTTAGTACAATCTTTGATCTGATTTTTCCCCATTTTGGTTTTATAATCTTTCATGTTTTTAAACTAGAAGTTTTGGAATCTCAAGTTGCATTTTACTTATAACATTGATTCCTTAAAGTTAGTAAATACTCCCTCCCTTCCTAAATATAAGATCACTTTGGGGATGTGGATAAGTTCCTAAATATAAGATCACTTTCTCTTTTTCCCCATATTTTACCCAAAATACCCCTATACTCCAACCAAATCACTTCCTTCATATCTCTCTCCTCTTTATCATCACAATCCCAGTCATCAACAATGGCTTCAATCAATTCCTTTTCTCTCTCACCTCCGGCCATCCTCTCTGTCAACAAAAACGTCCAGAACTTTCAACGACACATTAGTGTTCTATTTCTATGCCTTCAATCAATTCTCTTCTCCTTCGAAGCTTTTAATTTCTGTTTCCGATTTGTGTTATGTTTACTGTGCATAGGCTCTGTTCTTCCCATGGCTAACGAGATCAGAGAGGTATTTTGGGAAAACATAGCCGCCGATCGGCTATAAAGAGTAGTGTAAGATGTGAAATTGGAACCTGTTGAAGCAATTGTGGTATGCGTCTCGAAGTGTGGCGCATGGAGAGGTTGAAGAGGGAGAGCTTTTCTTCTCTCTCATGCTTCTCTCGTTGATCGGCTTAGTGAAGAAGAAGATGAGGACTAATCCTATTTTAGGCGTTGACGGTCACGCCCCTCAGCTTGGAGCCACTGAACTGTAGGGCGGAGACCATGGTCATGGAGTTATGTCTCTAGTTGTCTTTTTAAATTTAAGTAAGGGGTATTTTGGGAAGATCACATAAATTAAATGTCTTCCTTAATCTCTCCAAATTAGCTAAAGTGATCTTATATTTAGGAACGGAGGGAGTATTTTATTAAGATCTTGTTTTAATTTAGAGGGATCAAAATGTATTAAAGCAAATTTTGGGGATCCAAGATTGTGTTATTTTAACCTTTTTATTTTTTATGCATAGATACTAAGGCTAAAATGGATAGTTTTTTATCAGTATTTTTATAAAACATTACGAACATGGGGAAAATGAGAAGATAGATTGACCTCTGTTTTGAACATCTTCTCGACTAGCGGCCAAAAAAAACTTGGTAGAGAGGCTAGATGCCTTGCAATGATGATAACAGACAAAAATGTCAATGCTATATTTATACCCTACGTGGGTGTATCTTGTCAACATCAAATGCAGCGTTGTAGTAACTTTTAAACATAAATATACTCCCTCCCTCCGTTCCTAAATATAAGATCACTTTAGTAATTTGGAGAGATTAAGGAAGACATTCCAATGAGTTAGGATTACATGAAATTTCCAAAATACCCCTCACTTAAGTATTAAAAATATCCTCTTACCTTCAAACCACTATTTTTTGGGTGAAGGGAGTATAGGGGTAATTTGGGGAAAACTTGAGTCAAATTAGAAAGTGATCTTATATTTAGGAACAAGCTCTCCTCCCTAAAGTGATCTTATATTTAGGAACGGAGGGATTGCAATATATTGGCAAGTTTCATCCACCTAATAATGCTCCCTCCATCCGTTCCTCAAAAGAAAATTTAATTGATTACTTCAACAAAATATTGAGAAAGTTAAATAAGTAGGTTACATACTGATTTGTCTTATATAGATTTTTTTTGCATGTATCTCTCTTTGTTAAATGGGATTAATCCCTTACCAGTAGTTTGCCTATGAATTTACTACATTTGCAGGGGTATGGATCAAACACCCTATCACTTTATTAAGGGAAAAGATTAGTTATCACTCATGTCAATCTCTAGGTTAATTTGTCTTAAATTTTTTGATATAATCTAGTTTGTTTGACTTATATTATAACATGCAATCTAATGGTTTAATAATTTTATAACATGCAACATATATTATAATTAAATAATTTATTTAACATTTTTAATCTCTCCAAAAAAAAGTCAACTAGACTTTGTACAAAAAGATTAAGGAAGTAAGAACAAAAGAATCTGCTCAATAAAAGTCCCAACCTCGCTAGTTTGGATGTATAAGAGCAAAAAATATTTGTCCTGAAAAATATCCAATATTTTTTCCATTTCTAAACCTGATTGAGTAGGTGAAAACTTGCATTTCAAAAGCTTCATAGATTTCATTTAATATTATATTTGAGTTTATTATCTGCATAACTTAGCAAACTAATGTCGGTTTAGCCACCTTTTTTTTGGTTGAAAGGATCAGGTGATCAACACTTATTATTGTTCCAATGATATGATAATATGCTACCACTGCGTTGTTTGACCACTTGAAATGATGGAAAACTCCAGAGAAGCAGCCATAATAAAGCCATAGAGAAAACGACATAGAAGGTGTCTAAATAGGAAAATTGTACAATGTCCTTTTTTTTGTCTGCATCAACAACTGCGTTTCAATGATCAAAGCCACACACAAAGTGACTGCCAAGCTACGTTCTAATAATAAGATTAATGGCCACACACAAAGTGATCAAAGCCACAAGTTTCTGCTATAAAAGGCATCCCCTACCACAGTGTTCAGCATTGAAAAGCAAGACACAATTCATTAGATATTTCTTATTGCCTGGCAATGGCATTCAGAAAGCTGTCAGTCATAATCCCAGTCTTTTACTTGATTGTATTAGCACTAGCACATATCTCCAATGCAGGAAGCATAGCAGTCTACTGGGGTCAGAATGGTAATGAGGGCACATTGGCTGAGGCTTGTGCCACAGGAAACTATGAGTATGTGATTTTGGCCTTCTTGCCAACTTTTGGGAATGGCCAAACCCCAATGATAAACCTAGCTGGCCATTGTGATCCCTATTCCAATGGCTGCACTGGCTTGAGCTCTGACATCAAATCTTGCCAAGCCAAAGGCATCAAGGTGTTACTATCTATAGGAGGAGGTGCTGGTAGCTACTCACTTGCATCCACTCAAGATGCACATAATGTAGCCACTTACCTCTGGAATAACTTCTTAGGAGGGCAATCTTCTTCTCGTCCATTGGGTCCCGCCATTCTCGATGGCATTGACTTCGACATCGAAGGAGGTTCAAACCAGTACTGGGGTGATCTGGCCAGGTTCCTTAAAGTCTATGGTAATCAAGGAGGGAGAAAAGTTTACATTACTGCAGCACCTCAATGCCCATTTCCTGATGCTTGGATAGGAAATGCCCTAAAGACAGGCCTTTTTGATTATGTTTGGGTCCAGTTCTATAACAACCCACCATGCCAGTACAGTTCAGGAATCACCAGTTTTGATGATGCATGGAAGCAGTGGACGTCAGATATCCCAGCCAACAAGATATTCCTGGGGCTACCAGCTTCTCCTGAGGCTGCAGGCACTGGATTCATTCCTGCATCTGACCTTACTTCCACTGTGCTACCAAAACTCAAGACTTCAGCAAAATACGGAGGTGTTATGCTGTGGTCCAGGTATTATGATGCCCAAAGTGGATATAGTAACTCCATCAAAAGCCATGTCTAAAGTATACACTCATCATTGATGTATTCCTAGCCTATATGTTATGTACTGATGTGTATTTATATATAAATATATAATATTCTACTATTTTTATCTTAACTTTCTTGGAAAAAAGGAGTAAACTTGCTACATTATAAAACATGAACATCAATGCAGGAGCCAACTTGCTCTAATTAAATCACAACCATACATTTGCCTCGTCCTTTATAAGGTTGGTTTACAAGGTATGCAAATCATCTAACAAAATTTCCGATATAATTATTTATTGAACTATTTTTACAATCAAATGACTAAACTCGCATGGAAATAGGATGATCTCTCTCAAAGATTCAATTCTGTATCAGTTGAAGCTATAGCTGAGATTCAAGAAGATAGATAACATCAAAAACATTGATCTAAGATAAAACTCCCAAGATTGCTTCTATACTTGATAGCTATGATTCCATATTGAGAATGCGGATTTTAATGTCGGAGAATGTCTTCACATCAGTTCCCCATAACCTGTTTTTTGAAAGCAATGTGCTCAGATCTCAACCAACAGATGAATGCAGACATAAAAAACTCCAAAATTGAAAAAAAAAAAAACAAAAAACTGCACATAATGAGCAGACATTGGGCCATTTCCATCAGTCTAAAAGAGAAGGGATCAACATCAGACAAGAAAGCCCTCACCAGCAATCAATTCCAACTGCATTGGCCCCAAATTTATCTGCCTTCTGATCATCTCCTATGTGTAAGGCTCTGCTTGCCTCTACTTTAACTTGATCTGGTAAAAAGGAAAAAAAATCCAGCATCATCTTTTACAGGACAAGATGTTAGCAATGCAATGAACAGTGCAACATTTCCTTACAACTCATAATACAACTTGCGGCATTCTTGCAGAAGTAATTTTCTTAAATTGGTTTTTCACTATATGATACAAAAAATTGAAAAATAGTTCAAGGCAATATTTCTTCAAGTCTCTCATACTCTATCATTCCGAACGCAGCTTTGAAATATGTAATTGCAGATTATTGTTTTATTATAACCATAATTTTATGCCGGAGTATCTCCTATGGTTTCAGTTTTGCACTTTAAGCAATAGAAGTTAAAGTACTACACACGAGTGGAAAGGCGGATCAAAAGAATTTAAACGTACTGACAAATTAAAAGGTGAAAAATATGACAATTATATACTTGGCACATTAAGACCCTACATACCTAAAGCAGCTTGAAATATTCTTGGATCTGGCTTTTCATATCCAACTTCTGAGGATATAATGGTCGCATCGAACCTAAGATAAAAATCAAAATTTTATATGGATAAACACCAAGAGAGGTTCATGAACAATATGGATTTCTATACCATAGAGGTTTGAGAAGAAGTAATCTCCTCAGCTTTGTCAATGTCACCTAGATGTTCAAGAATACAATAACACAAAGTAATAACACATTCAAGGAACAATTGATGCTCACAGATTTAATACATTAAGGTCTGTCAATAGCTTCCTTAACCGAGTGTCGAAATTGGAAACAACGGCCATCTTAACTGTGTCACTGCTTTGCATGTTAGAAAGAAACAAAACTTGACCTTTAAAGAACTTACAAAAGTCAGAGCATAAAATTATAGTGGTCTAGTATAAAGAAATATGTATAATTCATTTGACCTCCTGAATCCTTGAGAAGGGAAATTATTTCATAAGCTCCATCAGGAAGATGCCATGCATGACCATTTGCATAATACTGACAAAGAACAAACAAGGATATCAGGAAATAATGTGAATGAATATCATCGACCAGCTAGACAGCACGTCAGAAACTACAATGTAATGAAAGGACCAAAATAGCACACTACAGACATGGCTCAAAGAAATTGACAAAAGAAAAGAACTTGTGACCTATCGATAGCAATGGTAGGCATTGTCAAAAATAAGTATAACAGCCAGCTTGAGAATCATTAAGAGTTGGAAAATAACAGTGCGCTCATGAGAAGGGTTACCTCATAAACTTCCTCAAAATAATCTTCATCCGCACAACCCGTGGCTTCAGAAACTACAAGCTTCCAAAATGGCCTCCCATCTCCCTGTAATGCAAACAAATTAATAATGTGTTACTGCTTTATTGAGAACCCTTTTCTGCTTACTTTTCTAGTAGAAAAGAGATCAATGTGTGGATTATGAATAATCATGGTAAACCATCTGACATAAATTATCATGAAATGGATACAGTAGAAAATTGACACAGAAGTTACATGTAAGCGAGTCAATTTGTAAATGTAAATAATTAAGCGCTTCAATAGTGTTTCTATGAAATTAAAATATTTCATTATAAAACAACTAGATTCCTGTCGGCACAAAACAGGTCTCTAGTAAACCAAATAGGAAATGGCAAAAATTCATATGTGGAAAGTAAAAAATCTCCAAACTTCATCTAACCTCTAGAGGCATAGAGATCAAAACTATATACACTATATATTACGCCGGCCCTACAGTCTTCCAGTAATAATTTGATGATCAGAAGCAATCGCATACAAAATAAAAAAGTGGCACCTCCGGATGGGCTAATGGCTTTGAATAAGGTCAAGTGAATACAGAGCACCATTGTAAAACAAACTCACACAAAGAGAATTTCATGGACAGATCACAAACCTTATAACGTAGCTTTTCAGGCCAAGGGGCAGCAAATGCTCTTTTAAAGCCTTGCTTTATCTCAGCTGGTGTCACAGTCAAACCTTACAAATGTCAACAGAAAGCCATCAGGGGTTTATTCATGACCCCGAGCCAATAAGAACAAATGAGAGTCATGCAAAGTACATTTTTAATGTGGATTCACATTGGAAAAGCCATAATTTCCAAAATCCAAAAATGAGGACAGTGCATTGCACAGATATGATATGATACAACAGTTTAGTCAAAACATTAACTTTACTGTCCAATTCAAATTTTACTGTAAATAACTCAAAGTCAAATCACCAAATAATCACAAAAAACATTGATTCCCAAGCCAAGACAGGACATATAATTTGGCTTGACTTGTCTTGTGAATAGATAGTACATAGCAAATAGTAGATTAGAATTAAAGCTACCACTCCTCATTCCTAAAAATGAGAGCTAGTTGACATTTTTAGGAAAGCTAAATAAGGTAATAAGAAAATTGATTTTCCTAATTTTTTCTATAAACTAGTTTATTTCACTTACGAGCTAACATATGATCTAATAGTATGCAAAATACATTATGATTACATGGTTCAATTCACTATCTAGGATTCTCCAAAAAAGTCAACTAGCTCTTATATTTAGTAACAGAGGGAGTAATTTTCATTCCTTTTCATCTTCTTGGGTAAAAGAAATGCATCATTGATATAATTATAGCTCCTTGCTATATGAATGAACAAAGAAAACAGACCATATTTTGTTCCAATGGCAGCATAAGTGTCCTCAACAGGCTTTGACAATTGCAAAAGGGTACCACCAGCATCCAAAAGCAAAGCATCGTAAGCCTTCCCACCACAACTCACTCCACCTATCACCAAACAAAGAGAGACTCAACATAACAAACATGTCACACATTCATTCATATTTGCTGTATACCCAGAAAAGAAAAAGATGATATACGTGTGAAAGAGCGGAGAGAGATGGAAGAGAATGCATAAAGGTTTGGTTTTGAAGGCTTCAGAGCTCTCAACATAGCGTTGTTGGGAGAGCATCTCATGAAGGCTGAAGCTACTTCCCATTCTCAGTGTTGAGTTTTGACGTCAAATACTATGTTTATGTTATATTAAATTCACTTGGTGGAGATGTCGAGAAGAAAATATGTTAAATAATTTTACCCATGTTTTTATGTAGGGAAACTAATTCAAATTCATGGCCTCGAACCCCATATAAACGAGCTTATCTAAGACAAATGAATACTTTTGTGGAACTCTTGTTAATTAATTTTAAATTTTAAATGATTATTTAGAAAAAGGAACAATTTTTCCTCTCCTTTTTCTCTCATCTACTTTGTACTCTTCCCACATTTTCAAGGTATGGTCGTGGAGTAAGGAGCATACATTTTCATTTTTCATTATGTATATTCATTTGGATATGTACAGTTTTCCCAACTCAAAAAACTTGTGCCCCGTCTGGTTGGTTGGAAGTTGGAACTGATGGGGAAGTGGAGGTGAAATCAACATTTTGAGGTGTTTGGTTTATGAGATTAAGGTTCCACATGAAGCTAGTTCAACCAAAAACATTGCAGTTGGGTTCCATTCATCCCATGTCAAACCAAAAATCCAGAATGATGGAATGTGAAAGATATTTTGAAGAATAATATAACATAAATCTATCTAGTTTTATATATTTTGTTACATTATGTTTTTATTTTATCAAGCTGTCAAGTTATTAAGTTGAACTGTGTTTTGTTTCTTGTTGTCAAGTTGTATTTTGCTTCATAGCAACTTATTTTACAAGATTCGAGAGTCTTATTTCCTCTATAAATAGGATGATATCCCTCTTGTAATAATACTAGTTAAATTTGATGAATGAAAATTACTTAGTGGTGTGAGCTCTATTTCTCTCCCCCTCTCAAGTTCTTCATTTCTTCTACCTTTTGGTTTCATTTACCCACCTCTCTATTCTGTTCTTCACTTCCCCCCCTCAATTCTGGTTCATTTTCTATCTCTCTCCCTTTTGTCTGTTTTGCTTTTTCCACTCCCACATCTGTTTCAACACCTTTCCCTCTGATTTTCTCAGTGTTCTATTTCTTTTCACCCAATTACTAGTCTGTCCAGCAACTATTTAAAATGTGAGTATTTTCCTAACATGTTTTACATCACAAAAACGTTGCAATTCCAAGCCTCCCACTATGATGTCAAAGCGCTCATAGGCATATCTTGTAGCACCATATTTTATTGTAAAAATTACACATTCACGTTTAAAAATATGCATTTCTCTGTTCACTTTTCTGAAGTTATTATAGGCAAAAGATGAACTTTTTCATTAGAAGGCTTCATTCTTTAAGATTGAAACTCCATTACTTGCTCTAAAAACAGAAACCCTTCCACAATTGGGAATGTTAACTGCCCAAAAATATGCAACCTTTCTTGCTTTGGAAGTAATTATACACTTTGAACTGCAACAACTATTAACTTGTGGTTTTTATTAGGAAAATACAAGTCATTAATAACTGACATACATGGAGTAAAACTAACTTCATTTTTGCGAGTATTTATTGGCCATAACATGGTCTGAAACTCTATTCTAAGCCGTTCAGTGGAACGCAGAGTGCCCCATGAAATACCCGTCTGAAGATCATGAAGTCTATAATCTAGGAACATGCTATCTAAATAGTTAAGCATAGATATTTAAAAACAAAATTTTTCAGTAGATATGCAAGTTAAAATATCTATATGGAAAAAAAAAGCAGTACATCCGTTGAAAAAAAAAAACAATTTACAGACTCTTAATTCTGATAATAACTCTAACATTTTCTGGGGTTGAACATTGGGGACCAGTGACATTTCAGTGCTTACACAAAATTGAAAATACAAACAAATTAACAAAAGAAAGTTAGCAAAAATCTCCACTTCACGCATACTTAGCCAACGTGAGGAAGCTGAGAAATTAATTCATTTGTCATCTTTCTCTAGATCATACATTAGTAGGTGCAGCAGCAACCATCTTCAGCTTTGGTTTACAAGGAGCAGAAACAGCCCACTTCAGGAGAGAGAAATATTCTTTAATTCTTTTGTCCAAGCTTTGATCATACTACCTCCGGTCCTAAATATAAGACCTAATTGGCTTTGATTTGAGTATATCATTTTTGATGAATCAAAGCTAGAAAGCAACCAAATATATGATAAAATACATTCTTCCTTCAGTGTGAATCCCTGCTCAAACAGATACATCATGTCAGGAGCTAAGGTATAGATGTTAATTAATTTTGATCAAATCCCCAAATAACATAAAGGTGGATAAATTCTTGGATACCCCTTCATGGTTAGCAATCAACTGACCAAAAATTTATTTTTTTTACATATAACTATATTGTTCCCCAGTTAACCATCCAGTTGTCATATCAACTTTGGGAAACTATGCATGTTGAATTTAAATTGAAGATCATGATGGAAAGATACAAGGAAACACATCTAAGTCTAATCCTTAAATATAATGGAGTATCAAAGAACGTAAGAATCTCATTCAGGTTTACAGGATTAGATCACACACAAAATCCAACCTTTCAGGGATTAAACTGATCAAGCAGTATCTGGTTCTGATGGAAGAACCCGGTGCCGGAATAGCTTCACCAATGCTCTGCGTTCACAATCCTGCACAAATTTATGATATTTTTATATATTAACTCATTTTTTCGGATATATATATGTAAACACACAAACATATACATAACAATTCCAAAGGGATGAGAGATCTGTAGAATTAATGAACACAAGATTACATGTATGATAGGATGCAAGATTCATCAGTTAACCAAGTCAACTTTCCAAAAAGTTACCAACGTATATATACAAAAGCAAGGTTATTTGTTAAGTAGCACCAAAAAGGACCCGTATCCTTCCCATTACAAACCAAAAACCACCAACTCCTACTGCCTCAAATGAATATAAAAAATGCATACAAAATAAACAAATCAAGAAAAAATAGAAATTAAAGAATGACCAACCTTGAACATGTACAAGTAAAATGGCCTATCGGGATTCATTCGCCTGAGTTTTAAAAAAGTATATGCAAAGCTGAGTTGATCACGAGACGTAAATCGATCAACTTCATTGAACCAAAGACATGAAAATAAATTAGACATTGGTGTATGCGCCCTGACTATAAAGGAACCTTCAGGAACATCTGTAAGGTGAAGGAAAAAACATTCAAACCACGTAATAAATCAGATGATGCCATGTAACAAAAATTTAATTCTAAAACAATTATAACAAGGAGACCTACAACTTGGAAGGAGATTATTAGAGGCTAAAGGATCAAACTTGGTGAGACCATCAGATTGATAGAAGTTAAATTGTTCATCAATTGCTGCAGGGTCATACTTGTTCAATCGTTTATTTTGGAGTACCTCCTCCCAAACACAGTGGCGATCATAATGATTTGAGATGGCATATTCAGCCTTCCTCCTCCACAAGAAGTATTCAATAATTCGCAAGGGATCAGCATTAAGTCGCATCTTGCTGTCAAGCCAAATTGAGTACCTATCAATCAAGTATTTTAAATAGTTAGGTACAGGAATGGACGGCCAAGAAACTATGATGCAACAACAAATTGTGAGAACTACCTAGAATTTGGGAATAGGCGATGTGATAAAAATTTTGGCACCTTGCCGGTTCTCCGCATGTCCTCATATGGCAAGTTTTTTACAACAACTACTTTCCAGAGGCCAATGTGTCCTCTATCATCAGGATAGTTTCCTTCAGATGATAATTTGGACAGAGTTTGATCATCCAGAAACAGAACAAAGCAAACATTGTCCTTTGAATACTGACTGATCTGCAGAAATAAGGCATGCACAACTTACATATGCTTGACAATTAACATAATAAAAATCAGACACATGATAGATTATTATCAACAGCTTATAGTCACAAAATCAAGGTGAACAAGTGACATCTATTCCTCAGTACATGATATGCTAATGTTATCATATATTAGAACCATTCAAGAAATATATATCTTAAGAAAAACAGACGCAACCAAAGTCATCATGAACAAATCTAAACAGCGAATATTCATAAAGAATGTGTGTCAATGACCAGTTCACAGACAATGACATATTCGAGCATGGATTCTCATTTTAAGAGAAACCTCAGATCCCTCTCATATTTTTTCTCCCTCTACATTCTATTTTCCTTTATTAGTATTTCTGCTACCAGTGAATATTTACCAGAAGAGTTTGTACTATTGGGCAGGTAAAGAAACAAAGTTTCCCAATTTCAGCAAGAGAATGTATTTAATCAAAATTTAGCCACTTGAGTGCTATTATTTCTAGAAAGAATTTTAACATGAAGATGTCATAGAGAAAACACAGGTCAATGATACTTGTGAATTCTTATATGCCATAATCAAGAAACAATTTAAAATAGATGACAGAATTACCAATTTACTTGTAGGCCTCCTGAGGAAATCAGAGCTTCCAAAAATGCAAGAAGAAACAGCAACCTTACAACTGTACATATAAGCCTTATCTTTTTCATCTAAATCAAATCCAGTGCTTGAATGTCCTCCTTCCCCCTTGATAAAACCACAATGAAGTGTTTGGTTTACCGCATAAAAGGATTTTTCTCTTTCATCGAGAGTCTGGTGTCCACCAAATCGAGGATCAAATAAATATCTTTCTGACTTTTTTTCTTCTTGGTTAACATAGTCAAGGGAAAACAAGGTGCAGTTAATGTAATTCTCTGGCTCAAGAATGGCATCCACAGATTCCCGAAAATCAATTTCACAAGGAAAATCTGAAAAATTGAAATGAAACAAAAGAAAGACATTGGATGAAAATAATATAGTTAATTGTGGATTGAAAATGCACAAATTCAAATAACCGTGCTGATAAATAATTGAAAAGTTAAAAAAGTTTAAGGGATGAACAGAGCAGTATATATATTATCATCTAAGTACAAACTTAAGCGGTCCCTTTTTTTTCAAAAAATAAAATAATAATAATAATAATAATTAAGAGGCCACAATCTGAACCTGTGCTAAGTCATATATTTTGTTGAATTGCTTCCCCCGGTGTCCCACACCCTTCGGGTGCAGACTTATCCGGAGTCGCCAGCCGGGATTCCCGTAAACGGGGTGACTGACTTCCCGGGGGTTCGAAATTGGCACCTTTGGGTTAAATGGCGGGATCCACACCTTGGGGATCCACTTCAAACCATCAAGCTATGCCCCCCCGGGCAATGTGCTAAGTCATATATTAAATCAAAGGAACGGATCCTTGTCAAATCTTAATGATTACGGCTCAAGAAAAGAGCACAAGGTGCACCTCAACAAGCTTTTTCTCAGCAGCATTATTGGATGCTTCTTAATTTTTGCAATACAATTAATTATGATTGTTAAAAGAAAATTATCCATTAAAAACCCAATTCTTCTACACTATATTGAAGTTGAATTTAGCTTTATCAAACATGGCTTTCTCGTCGAATCTTTAACTCTCCCTCCCTCATCCTTTCCTCTCTCACAGGCAGATTTGATGCAGATACTACATCTAATATTTTTATCTAGCTAAATATTTTATTCAAGACTTCTTATATCATTTTATTATAAATCATTAGTCTATATCCTAGACAATCATTTTTTATTATGAGCTTTAGTTTAAACTTAATTCATGTTATAATTGCGCAGTCTATGTGCATGAAGTTGAATGTCATCATTTTGTTAACCTTTCCTATCCATTAGTATTTCCATTGAGTTTTTAGTTCATAAAGGTTTCAGTTAGTTTTATGCATTGGTTTGACACTAATTTGTTCATAATATGGGAATCTACAGATGCTAAACAATGTTGTCATCTACAGGCCACAAAAGTTTCTCATAAACAGTTGCTAAGGTAAGCCCTAATGGGGATGGTGACAGTAAAGATATTCTATGGATGAGGCAGTGAAAAGAGAATTTGATGCCAAAAAAGTACTATAGAATAACGGAAGCACATCACTGAAATACTAGCATAATGATAATATTGACTTATAGAAGTGTAAGAAATTGACGCTTACATTTCCTCCGACGCTTGCTTTTAGGCGGCCTTCCAACATCTGCCGAAATTTCTTCTTTTAAGTTCTCTTCGTTCAGTTTGGGAAAAATTGGTGACTTAGAGTCCAAAAATGAAGACTTAGAGTTCTTAGAGTCCAAAAACGAGGGCTTAGAGTCCAAAATTGAGGACCTAGAGTCAAAAATTGGAGACTCAGAGTCCAATCTACCTGTAGAGGAACCATTGCAGGAATATAAGAAGCGAAATTCTGACACAGTTAACAATTCGATAGTGTTTCAATAGAACATTAAAAAAACAGTTAAAACAATAGTTTTTCCAGGAATACAGGTTGGTGATCATATAGACACAAGAAACAAAAAACAAAAATTACAGAATCATGAAACAAGGAGCACGATGGAAAGTGATAAAATGGTAGGTCTACACTTATGTACGCATGAAAGAGGACATATGCATTATATATATGTTCCACGTTAAGTCTCCAGCCTCACCTAAAAAATACATTCTCAGTCCAAAAGTTGTCAAAGATATAGACAGTAATGCAATAAGAAGTAACACCGATTCTGAAAGTCTCGGTTTAGTAAAACGACCAAGCCTTCTATTACGACGAGAAACCCGAGATCCATAATCAACAAAGAATTCACCATTGTTCCTAGGATGTGCCATTGCAGAGCAAGTCCCACAATTCAGATTCAAACAACATCATCTGCAAAAATATCCCCATGTTTTAACTTTCACAACAAAACAATGACAACTGAATACCTCATCATATCCAAGTTCCTAACTCAAACATGTTCAAGTCCCAATAAGCTATGTAATTAATAACCATACAATGATAATGAATTACATAAGCATGAAAGGCAAGACATTCATTGAAATGATAATTTACAATCACTATTTTACTTTATGAGCATGAAAGGCAATGCATTCAATGAAATGCCATTTCCTAATAGGAAAGAAAATACATGCTAAAAAGGACACATTCATTTATTTGATCTTCCTAATAAATAAAACTCATAAAACGATTACCAATTGAGATGCCACACATGAAGATAAAGCATAAACACATACAAAAACAACAAAAAAACACAGTTTCACAAAAATACATTCAAAAAAGAGGCATTTAAACACAAAGCAATGATACAATGTTTGGTACCTAATGATGGGGTTAAAAGAAGGATCAAACATGATGGGGAAAACACAAATCGAAGAACAAATCTTCCTAACAAAGGTGGTAAATCTTAGGAAAGCACGAAATAGAGAGACCCTTTTAACAAGATCCGAACTTTACTGATGATTACAAAGCAAACGCGTTTTGCAGACAAAAGTGAGCAAAAAGGTTTGATTTTTTTAATGACAGTTTGTTTGGTTAAGTTGTATAAACAGCGTTTTGGTGATGAATATAAATATGATGGCCTAATGTAATCAAAATGAGTATTATGTGTTTATGGCTTTACGGTTTTTTTGGATTAGCGTACTGTTCAGCTATGTATCAATGTATGTACTCCATTAATTAATGTTTTATGTCGTCAATGGGATGCAATTTGTGTTCGTCGTTCTCCTCTCTTGCCTTAATTACATTAAACATGTTACAACTACAAAGTTAGTTAATGGTCTAATTTTTTTCGTTAATGTTTCTTGAAAAGGTGAAATTAGTCTTTCAATTTGGACAGGAGGGAGGGAGTATTTAAAGAGTTTAATGTTTAAACAACACGGCTTGAAAAAATTTATATTTATAATTATATGGGCGAAGGCTCAAAAATGATATACAACTATTGGACAAAGAACAAAAATATTAGTACATAATTATTTCAAGGTACAAAAATGATACCAACTTTTATAATGAGATAAAAAATGATATTTTCACTAATATGACAATAATATTATACATGAAATGTCCAAAATGCCCTTATAATTAAACAAACTTTTACTGGGCGGCGATTAACTTATAAGGGCATTTTGGACTTTTCATGTCTAATATTATTGTCATATTAATGAAAATATCATTTTTTATCTCATGGTAAGAGTTGGGTATCATTTTTGTACCTTGGAATAGTTATGTACTATTTTTGTTCCTTGGCCAATAGTTGTGTATCATTTTTGGGCCTTCGCCCTAATTATATTAAAGTAAGAAGTAGTTAGTGAATATATTATTTTCCAATTCCCTTATTAATTAGAATAATTAGGAAGTCAATAAAAAGTGAAATAAAGTATTTGTTATAAAAATAAAGGAAACAAGAAATATGAAGAGAAGAAGAAAAGAGGGGGGAGTAGTAAGACAAGAGAATAAAGATGAAGCAAGAAGAGTATTCTCATTGATATGTAATTCTCTCTTACAATGGCTCATGGCATGACCTCTATTTATAGACTTCAATACATTGAATTCTTTTCATATGGTTACAAAAGAGTAAATATGAGAATAATGATAATAAAGAGAAAAAAACTCCCACTAGCCATATTCATTGGGAGGTTATGAGAAAAAGAATCCTAAGAGGTTGGAGTTATGGACATCCACACATATGCATGTAAATTATTTTCATAACACTCCCCCTTGGATGTCCATAAACAAACATTATTGTGCCTCATTAAAACCTTACCAAGAAAAACCAATGGGACAAAAACCTAGTGAAGGAAAAAGAGTAGACAACATTTTTCAAAGTTGCCTCATTAAAAACCTTGCTAGGAAAACCCAGTGGGATAAAACCATAGACAAGGGAAAAAGCGTACAACGCATATTACTCCCCCTCTTCACAACATGAGTTGATATTTTTGGACTTGCAAAGTCATGTCACGAGCAAATATTCCAAAACTTTATCGCCATAGTGACTTGATAACAAATTTACTAAATTTACATTCAAATGGATTGATCATATGCTAGTTCATCACAATGTCTTCTGGTTGTTGAATCAATTACTCTTGTTGATAATAAAAGACAGACTGACTCATGCATGTCTAATACATCTTAACCGATATATGATACTTCTGGATCAAATATCTCTCATATAATCTTATTGAGATATAAAATGATCTCATTTCATATTTAACGGTCTTACAACTATTGGATCATGTAGTGATCCATATAGAAAACACATTTTTCTTTATTTTAACATCTTTCATGAGCTAATCTTTTAGCATCTGGCTCTTCAGGAGTCTAAGTAATATTTAATTTTTTTTTTTACAAACTCTTCAGGAGTACCAAAAATATCAAGAGTCTAAATAATATTTATCACACATTATGAATGATTCCTTTAATCATTCTTTCAAGTGAAATCTATCAATTAAATTGTTTATTTGTGTAAACTTTAATCCTTTTGGGGAGTCAAATCAAATGCTTCTAGCAAATTCTTCAAAAAGTTTCATATGTTCATATATAAATCTATACACGTATGCAATCATTCTGAATATTACTTCTAGTATTTGAAATCCTTTTGAATAATACTTCTAGTATTTGAAATTCTTCTAGGATTTAACTCACAATATCAACCCATGGGTTATAATCATATTCTTTAGACGCATATATATATCAAAAGTTCATTTATTGCCAGATTGTCAAATCGTAATATGAATATTCATTCCACCACGAGACAAAATTTATCACCATTGATCTTTTGCGAAAAATATTCTAACAATACTTCTCCCCCTTTTTCGCATAAGTGGTCTCATTTATATAATTCTAATAGCACTTTGGGTGCATAGATTACAAATTCATGTTATCACATTTCATATAGCGTCTTTTGTTTTCTGCTAGCTAGTCATTTTATGTCTTCTCATGACATCTTTGTGTACTAGATCCTCATTTGATCACGTGATTTTGATATCAAAATTTTTGTCGACAAATTTATCTTTTCACGGTTCCTTTTCCATGTGACATAACATATTAAACTATCTTCTTATTTCGTTCAGGTACCTGAGCCACTTCTGTTAAAATAAAGAAAAATGTGTTTTCTATATGGATCACTACATGATCCAATAGTTGTAAAATCGTTAAATATGAAATGAGATCATTTTATATCTCAATAGATTATATGAGAGATATTTGATCCAGAAGTATCATATATCGGTTAAGATGTATTAGACATGCATGAGTCAGTCTGTCTTTTATTATCAACAAGAGTAATTGATTCAACAACCAGAAGACATTGTGATGAACTAGCATATGATCAATCCATTTGAATGTAAATTATTTTCATAACAGTACTGAGATTGTTCTTGAATATAAGATAATTTAAGATCTCTTTCTTTTTAAGATAAATGTGAGGGAAATAACAGAGAACATAAGATTTCTTTCTTTTTTCCCTCACATTTATCTTAAATTACCACAATTGATGCTCCTTAATAATAAGCAATCAAGAGATCAAGAGTTCTAAAAAAACAGAGAGAGGTGAAGAGTAAAGAGTAAAGGTAAAAAGCAGATTATTGAGTAAGTTTGGTGATAATCTGATGGTAAATTTGTATCTTTTTATACTCAATTATATTGAATGCACTTTTGTTAATAACCTGTTGGGTAAATTTACAATTTAATTCAGCCATAGCTAAACGATGGATATGATAAGCTTCATTCAACAATACACTTCCACCCTCATATTCATTCAACAATTCAATATCATTCACACAAGCTTCCTTGTAATATTCATTCAACAATCCAATATCATCCATTCCTCCACCCCTCTTCTCCTTTCCCTGACCAACTTCCTCATCCAACATCCATTCTTCCATCCTTGGAACTAATGGACGCACCATATAGAACTCCCTTCATCCCCTTTCCTGTTCCTCAAGCTCCAACGTACCACCTTTGTCAATCACCTCCTTAGCCTGTCTTTCCCGGCTACGTGAGTGTTCTCACATATTCTCTCTCAATAATAGAGAACTAACTCTATTATAGAACTAAATCTAAATGATCAAAAGTAAATATACTTTAAACTATTAGATCTATATCATCTAAATTAAATCTAGACCGTTCATAGATGAAAAGCACCACTCTTTGAATCAAGCGCATTAGCGTGAGTGACAAATACTACTCTTGTTGCTTAAACAAATGAGTGGGGGTTTGATCTCTAACTCTTGTAAATGCCCTGTTAGAATCTTAAGTTTTGATGGTGACTAAGGTATGATATGGTCTAGTACTTAAGAGAACATAATCAACACTTAGGAGGGATTAGATGACATGGTTAGAATCCTGAGTTAGATCACTTGAGAATGCAAGATCACTTCCGGTTAGATTAGGACTTGCGCATGCGGATGAATGCTTTCATCCCCCAGCGTCAGCAAGTAAATCACTAGGGATTTAACTTAGTCCATGAGAATTAGGTACACAAAACCTTAAGACTAAGCTATGTTTCAATCGGAAGTGAGTTTGCTTCCTGTTAGAATTAGACTGGCGCAGAGCGACAGAATAGATATTACCCCAAGCGTCAGTAAGTCTACTTCCCCAAGTGAAAGCGCTTCCTGTTAGACTTAGACTGGCGCAGAGCAATAGAATAGTTAGTACCTCAAGCGTCAGTAAGTCTACTTCCCCAAGTGAAAGCGCTTCCTGTTAGACTTAGACTGGCGCAGAGCAATAGAATAGTTAGTACCCCAAGCGTCAGTAAGTCTACTTCGCCAAGTGAAAGCACTTCCTATTAGATTTAGACTGGCGCAGGTTGATAGACTAGATATAACCCCGAGCGTCAGCGGAAATGCAACATCAAGTGAAGTTGCTTCCTATTAGATCTTGACTGGCGCAGACTGATAGAATAGATTTCACCCTAAGCGTCAGTGAATTCACCACGTCAAGTAAAAGTGCTTCCGATAGCTCAGTGACTAGCGCTGAGTGGTGGAATGAAATAGACTAAGCGAGAGCAAGTCATGGTGAACTAAATCCCTCATCAAGTGAATTTACTTCCGGATGTAGAAGTGCTTCCGGATACACCTTAGATTTAGGATCACCCACTGCATGAGACTATATGATTATATTGCTAAACTAACGTTCAAGTGCAGCACACTCAGTAAGGTTGCTTCCGGATGAGAAGTTGCTTCCGCAAGCAATCAGGATGTCTGAACGTTCAAAGAGATGCAGTGTCAGAATGCTTTTAACAGAGCAGAGGTGTCAGGACTACTTTTCAGAGATAAAGCAAGTCAACCCTGCTGAAGCATTTAAGAAGATGTTCCTTCCAACGGTAACAAGAGGATAACAGACACATTCAAACAACATTGTTACCTACCAAGCATGAGGAGTATGAGAACATAATCTGAAGATTCACTCAAGGTGTCAAAGCTCATACTGCCCACAAAAGTCAGAGTTCATAAGAGAGCTTCTGATAGCAAGAGAGGATCCAAAAGCAAAGCACTCTTATCATTCATGGACAAGTGCTTGGAAGACAAAGTTCCTCTATGTGATAGCAAGCAAAATGTTAGAATCCACGAGCTTCAGACAGCAAGAGAGCTTCCGATAATGAGTCTCTTAACATCCTGGACTTATGCTTGAGGAACGAAGTCCTCTCTGACAGCAAGCAAGAGTCGGACCGTACAAAATGTTCAGATGTCAGAACGACTTTTGTCAGAATAATATTGCCAGAACAGTGTTGACAGAACAGCTTGGTCAGAGCACCTTTTTGGATAAAGCAAGTCAACCCTGCTGTGCACTAATGAGGACAACGTAAACAAGGCCCCAACGTCTATAATCAAACGGTCTTATTGCCTCTCCAACGGTTAGATATTCAGAGGCTGGTATAAAAGGGATGTTCTTCATTTCTGAAGCAGCGGGCTTGAAAAAGAGAGAGAGAACAAGGCTATTATCTGAAAAACACTATTCTACATTCCTCTCATCTTCTACTCTCGGACTTTGATATGTAATATTCTTAGAGAGTGATTTATTTGTACTTAAGTGAGTAACATCATCCACTCTTTGAGAGAGTTAGTTTTGAGCTTAAGTGTTTAACAAAATCAGTTCATAGAGTGAACATATTGTAATCTTACATTTTGTAAGGGGGAGCATTTAGAAGGTTTTCTAAATCTCCATAGGTTGCAAGTTAGCCCGTAAAACTTGCGTTTGTAAGGTTGCAAGTGATCCCGTAAAACTTGCGGTAAGGTTTGCAGGTGAACCCGTTGTAAAACCTGTGGGTTGTTAGGTGAACCCGTGCTCGTAAAACCTAAAGTGTAAAGGCTTCTCTTGTGCCCGGTTTAAACAAGAATAGTGGATTGGAAATCTCAGGTGTAGCCTGGGGACTGGATGTAGGTCTGGGTGACCGAACCAGGATAAATTTATGTGTGCATATATTTATACTTGATCATTCTATTTTGCATCACATAGCATACTGACTTGTGCATAGCATTATTTATTATCATCATCACCGAGCACAAGCAGTCTTCCGAAAAGAGTTTAAGTTTTATTCCCTCACCCAATTCACCCCCCCCTCTTGGGTGACAGCCACGTTTATCATTTGGTATCAGAGCAGGTCACTTGTTTAAAGGATCAAACGATCTCAAGTGCAAAGACCTTGGCTGATTTGGGTTAAAATGTTTTCCAAAGGCTTTGATCATACCATTCCACCTGTGTTAGAAAATATTGATTTTTGTTGGTGGAAAGCAAGAATGGAAAGTTTTATAAAATCCACTAGTTTGAAAATGTGGGATATTTTTGAAAATGATTTTGATTTCAAACCAAGAGGAAACTGGACTGAAAAGGAGAAAAATTTGTTTTCCTTAAACATTCGAGCAATGCAAATTTTATACAAAGGCTTAACTGAAAATGATTTCCAGAAAATCAAACATTGCTCTAGTGCTAGAGATATTTGGAATACTCTTGATATGATATATGCTTCTAACCCATCTCTTGAAAGCACAGCTGTCCAAAGCTCAACTCGTGCTCTTTGTGGATCATCTACTGATGAGCTTCTGGAAGCTGATATTGAGGAAGCAGGCTTCAGTGAAGAGAGTATTCATTTCTGCCTAGAAGATTCAGAAAGTGAGGTATCTGAATCTGAACTTGAACTCTCTAAATTGCAAGATGCATACAATGAGTTATATACCGAATATTGTAAACTTGCAAAAGAACTTCTAGGCTTAAAAGAAAAAGATAGGAAACTTGAAAAACTAATTTCTTCTTCTACATCTAAAGTTTCCGAGGATTCTTTTAAAGAACTAGTGGTTCCGATAGCTAGTCCACTATCGGTAGGGAAAACTTCAACATGTCTTGAAAAATGTTTTGATTGTAAACACGTGTTGAAGGAAAAAGAAAAGCTTTCAAAAGAAACTGAAATTTCAAAGGAACAAAAAGCTTTTCTAAAGAAAACTAATCATGATAATGATAGGAAGCCTCATTTTGATTATCATTCCATTATCTGTCATTATTGTGGTAGATTAGGACATATTTCTCACACATGCAGTCTTAGAAGAAATTCAAATGTGAGAAATAAGTTTGTATGGACTCCTAAAGGACAAGTAAGGTCCAGTGCTAACCATGTAGGACCCAAGTACAAATGGGTACCAAAACATCCTCCTAGTGCCTTACTTGTGCAGGATAGATCAAGAGTTCCTCTTATCCCAAAGAAGAGAACTCGTGGTGATGCAACTGCTGAAACCCACTGGTACAATCATAAGAAGCTGTCGGCCACCACAAGGGACAATGGTTCTGTCTCAAGGATGAGCTATCACAAAGATCCATTCAACTACCCTGAGAAGAACAAGGGAGAGTGGATTCCTCGATCATCATTGGAAAGGCTCTTGAATCCTACCTCTCAGAAGAAAGTGCTTCGAACCAAGGATAAGTATAGAAGATCTCCTTGGGTAAACAAGGGATCACTTAGCAACGAAGCATTTGATAGTAAAATCTCCTATGCTAATATTAGATGGACTTATTGAGATTTTACATTAAGCATCCTAAGATGTGAACATTATATTCATCATTGAAGAAAGCTTAAAGAAATAAGTAATGTTCATAATCTACATGAGATCCATGACTATCTTGATCAAAAACCTTGTATATCCTTGTGCATATAGTCATGATAGATTCACCATGCCATACACATAGCAAGTAATCTCTAAGTGCATGTGAATTACATATAGCCTACAAACTGACCTTCAGATCCAGACTTGGATACAAAAGGAAGGAACTATCTGATATTTTGTAGGAAAGGCAATCCGGAGGTTCAGCAAGACAAGGGTGAAGATGAGTTATGGGCTAAAATGAACAAGGAACATGAACAAAATCAGAGAAAGATAGGCTAAGATAGCCACCCCTCGGACTTGACCAGGATGTCACTGCTGCCCTCAGAAGGGAAATTGAAATGAAGCGGATTGCCCAAGCAGGAAGGCTCGCCCTTGGGGAAGCCATCTGATTCACGTGCCCCCAACAGTCTGCTGGCACAGAGGCAAACTTGAGATAGCACTAAGTGATCAACCTGCGGAGATACCCTCTGCTGAACCTGTGTCTCTCTCTGCGCCAGCACCTAATCTGAGTGAAGAGCTGTGTATGAAGTATGGGTTCAAGAGGCCAGAGTTGCGAGTAGTAGTGATCACCAAGTGAATTCATCCCTCTGCACCAGCTCCAATTCATCCTATTAGCCTCAACAGGACTCAGGACTGTACCTCATCTGAACAATTAGTCAAGTCTTGATAAGCATTCGTCACGCATAGATTTTGGTGCTGCTCTGAAAATAGAATCCTTGCATTGTCAACCAAAATCAAGCGAGCTACTGCTTGATGCGAATGGAGCTATGGTGATATCATTCTTACCCTCCTCTTTACTTGAATAATCTTTTGGGTAGTAAATGCATGATGAGCTTAACAGATTTTATTTCTCTGATATAATGCATACTGATTTTACAGATTCAAGAAGTCTGACACTTTGAAACTGAACCTTCTTCAAAACCTACTAAATTTGTGCATGCTGAATCATTGTGTTCTAAGATTTCTGACATTGTTAAGATGATTCGGAACTAGTTTCAGAATTTTGACACTAAAACTAAAAATCTTCCTCAGAGTTTTTCATATGGTGTCTAAATCATTTTACTCATATATGCTTAGTGAATTCTTTTAAGGGCACCTCTCATGGAAGAAAATGGTTTATGCATTCACCTTGATTTTTGAAAGATCCTTTTGAAATACAAACTTTCAAAACAGATTCTACATGACAACCGTACCTCATGATAGCACTCAAAAGCTATTTCTGATTTTCCACTTCATGTGGTATCTCTTGCATCAACTTTTTCAATGCATAAGCAGCTATGGTTTCGAGAACAATACATCCCTCTTAATTACATCTTTAAGTTCTCAATCTACTAATGATCTCAGTTCAAGTTTGTGGTTTAAGAATGTTGACACAGATTATTGAAGCTTGAACAATGAATATAACCAAGAGAGAATGACAACGAAAATGTCTCTTATCAAGATGTGTGGAATGGCTATACCAAACCTGAGAAACTTTCGCCAATACACATGAGCATTTCTATCCCTTACATATTCTGTTGTGAAATTAAATGGATAGTCTCTCTCTTGTCTGACATGCATTAGAAATCTTAGGAAATGCCTTGAATTAAACTCTGCTAGATCTGTAAAACATGGCATAGTATCACAAGCATGCTATAATCTGTATTAATTTCAAGCTTGTTGATGTCCTAAGAACAATGAGATCACACTGAGCATATCTAGAAGAACTTGGGCTAAAATTTGGAAATTATTCTCGTAATCATATGCTGAAATTTGGTTGTTTTTGTAAAACGAATTCAATCCTAATCAAATTATTTTGTGAGGATGAAGATTCTCTTTTTCAAAATCTCATTATGTTATTAATTCACATGTCTTCATAATCTAACATGAACATCCTTGAGGCATATGTATTGAACTATACTTGCTTATGAAACTCTGAAAATATGCCACCTGTTTAATATTCTCTGTACTATCACATTGATATTTATTCATGAGAGTATAAATAGAGTTCATGTCTTGATAGTGAAACTATGTGAATGTATAGATAATTTCAAAATTAGTTTTCACATAATCATTGCTCATATCTTCTTAAACCAATTAGCAAGCATGATTTCTTAAAATTATTAGCTTGTGCTGATTAACACAGATTGACTTGAATGTCCTGAGGATGGTCTTCAATGTTAAATCTTAAGTACTTTCACTGACCATCAGAAAGCATTTGTTTCCTCAAGCATATGCAGGACCAATCATCAAGTTTGAGCAAGGTTGCTTTCACAACAATCAGCGCCTTCGATAGCAGGCCAACTATTGAACCATGGGAAGAGTAGAGTGACTGCCCAGTCATGTCTACTTGTGGTTGTAGCTCAGCTTGCCGAAGCGAATCATCAAAGCACTTGCGCTAGGGGTTTCCACTTGAGATAGCACACCTCTTGAAGATGTCAGGAAGCATGCTTATCTGCGTATGATTCAGATTCCTGAGTCTAATAGAGCATGAGTACCCCTCATCTGTGGTAACATCTACACCTTACCATCTCTTACATATGATGCATACATGGCATTGGTAAGGGTGTCAACTTAGGATGTTTCTCTCAATCTGCATTGACTTCAAAATCATTCACTGTCTTAGAAAATCATCCTAGCTCACACATCTGTATCCTCTAAATGACATGCTGGAAAGTAATTGATAACATATCTCTCTTATATGCTTCCTTTCTTGATTTAATGATGATTAATCTTAATATAGAAGAGAAGTAAGTGGACATTACCTGTTAATGATTCCTTGAAAATAGAGAGTCACATGCTGTCATCGATAATAAACTCTTAAGATGCTGTGATGCAATTTGTTTGGAAATTATTTTTGGCACTTTTAAAAACACAAATTTCATTTGATTTGATTTCATTTCATATGGTATCACAAATTTCGTTTGGCATTCAATCATTTCCTTCGATACCACAAGTTCAAACTCACAGATCTCATTTGATTTCGTTAGGTATCAGATTTCATCTCATTTGAATTTAAAATCACATATTTCATTTGATATCATAATCATCATTTTTAAACACATCAAAATTATTTTTGATATCATGTTAATCAATTCGAGAGGATCAAAATTACATTTGGAAAGAATTTTCACCTTCAAAAAGAAAACTGTTTTGTATGTCTTGATCTTAATTTAATTATGATTAGATTTGATGTATCAATATCTCCGTTGAAAAACATGTTTAACTATCCTACATAGTGTTTAGGGAGAATACAATCATTTAGGATCATGAGCCATCATTGCTATTCCTTGTTAATTCTCGTACATTGTATTGAATAGTCTAGAACAAATCTTTATTAGCGATACATAGGGAGAAAAGTAATGTTAGGTAGAAAGCCCATTCCTAGGAGAACGATAAAAGTATCCCCATCCCTAAGGCTAGCTTGCACCTGTTGGATTTTGATGAAGCCAAAAGGGGGAGAGAGATGAGATGTCTAGAGATATAAGATGTCTAGCGAGAGATGAGACATGAGATGTCTAGAGCTGAGAGATAGATAAGATGCCTAGATTTTTGGGGAGAGAACTGGGGAAAGGAATATAGCTCTAGGATGAGTGATCTAAGTTTAATTATGTTCTCTAGTCATCTATTGGGTTTGTCATCATCAAAAAGGGGGAGAATGTTAGAATCTTAAGTTTTGATGGTGACTAAGGTATGATATGGTCTAGTACTTAAGAGAACATAATCAACACTTAGGAGGGATTAGATGACATGGTTAGAATCCTGAGTTAGATCACTTGAGAATGCAAGATCACTTCCGGTTAGATTAGGACTTGCGCATGCGGATGAATGCTTTCATCCCCCAGCGTCAGCAAGTAAATCACTAGGGATTTAACTTAGTCCATGAGAATTAGGTACACAAAACCTTAAGACTAAGCTATGTTTCAATCGGAAGTGAGTTTGCTTCCTGTTAGAATTAGACTGGCGCAGAGCGACAGAATAGATATTACCCCAAGCGTCAGTAAGTCTACTTCCCCAAGTGAAAGCGCTTCCTGTTAGACTTAGACTGGCGCAGAGCAATAGAATAGTTAGTACCTCAAGCGTCAGTAAGTCTACTTCCCCAAGTGAAAGCGCTTCCTGTTAGACTTAGACTGGCGCAGAGCAATAGAATAGTTAGTACCCCAAGCGTCAGTAAGTCTACTTCGCCAAGTGAAAGCACTTCCTATTAGATTTAGACTGGCGCAGGTTGATAGACTAGATATAACCCCGAGCGTCAGCGGAAATGCAACATCAAGTGAAGTTGCTTCCTATTAGATCTTGACTGGCGCAGACTGATAGAATAGATTTCACCCTAAGCGTCAGTGAATTCACCACGTCAAGTAAAAGTGCTTCCGATAGCTCAGTGACTAGCGCTGAGTGGTGGAATGAAATAGACTAAGCGAGAGCAAGTCATGGTGAACTAAATCCCTCATCAAGTGAATTTACTTCCGGATGTAGAAGTGCTTCCGGATACACCTTAGATTTAGGATCACCCACTGCATGAGACTATATGATTATATTGCTAAACTAACGTTCAAGTGCAGCACACTCAGTAAGGTTGCTTCCGGATGAGAAGTTGCTTCCGCAAGCAATCAGGATGTCTGAACGTTCAAAGAGATGCAGTGTCAGAATGCTTTTAACAGAGCAGAGGTGTCAGGACTACTTTTCAGAGATAAAGCAAGTCAACCCTGCTGAAGCATTTAAGAAGATGTTCCTTCCAACGGTAACAAGAGGATAACAGACACATTCAAACAACATTGTTACCTACCAAGCATGAGGAGTATGAGAACATAATCTGAAGATTCACTCAAGGTGTCAAAGCTCATACTGCCCACAAAAGTCAGAGTTCATAAGAGAGCTTCTGATAGCAAGAGAGGATCCAAAAGCAAAGCACTCTTATCATTCATGGACAAGTGCTTGGAAGACAAAGTTCCTCTATGTGATAGCAAGCAAAATGTTAGAATCCACGAGCTTCAGACAGCAAGAGAGCTTCCGATAATGAGTCTCTTAACATCCTGGACTTATGCTTGAGGAACGAAGTCCTCTCTGACAGCAAGCAAGAGTCGGACCGTACAAAATGTTCAGATGTCAGAACGACTTTTGTCAGAATAATATTGCCAGAACAGTGTTGACAGAACAGCTTGGTCAGAGCACCTTTTTGGATAAAGCAAGTCAACCCTGCTGTGCACTAATGAGGACAACGTAAACAAGGCCCCAACGTCTATAATCAAACGGTCTTATTGCCTCTCCAACGGTTAGATATTCAGAGGCTGGTATAAAAGGGATGTTCTTCATTTCTGAAGCAGCGGGCTTGAAAAAGAGAGAGAGAACAAGGCTATTATCTGAAAAACACTATTCTACATTCCTCTCATCTTCTACTCTCGGACTTTGATATGTAATATTCTTAGAGAGTGATTTATTTGTACTTAAGTGAGTAACATCATCCACTCTTTGAGAGAGTTAGTTTTGAGCTTAAGTGTTTAACAAAATCAGTTCATAGAGTGAACATATTGTAATCTTACATTTTGTAAGGGGGAGCATTTAGAAGGTTTTCTAAATCTCCATAGGTTGCAAGTTAGCCCGTAAAACTTGCGTTTGTAAGGTTGCAAGTGATCCCGTAAAACTTGCGGTAAGGTTTGCAGGTGAACCCGTTGTAAAACCTGTGGGTTGTTAGGTGAACCCGTGCTCGTAAAACCTAAAGTGTAAAGGCTTCTCTTGTGCCCGGTTTAAACAAGAATAGTGGATTGGAAATCTCAGGTGTAGCCTGGGGACTGGATGTAGGTCTGGGTGACCGAACCAGGATAAATTTATGTGTGCATATATTTATACTTGATCATTCTATTTTGCATCACATAGCATACTGACTTGTGCATAGCATTATTTATTATCATCATCACCAAGCACAAGCAGTCTTCCGAAAAGAGTTTAAGTTTTATTCCCTCACCCAATTCACCCCCCCCTCTTGGGTGACAGCCACGTTTATCATGCCCCTCATTATTTATGTTATTATATTCATTTTAATAATATTTATAATTCTTTAAAAAATATTATTTATAAAACATATCTAGTAGATATTAATAATAAAATGATGTGTTAATATAGTATATTGTAATATTTAATTAATATTAATAATATAAAATTTAATATTTAATATTAAATATCAATAAACTATAAAATTTCGGGTTTTTAGATATATCTAAATTAAATAATTAATTAATTTTTAAATAACCAAATTGAAAATCAAAGCCAAAATTCTAAAAAGCATTAATCCAACCGAAAAACCCAAATTGAGTTGGGTTCATTTTTTGGTTTCACTAGTGTCACCCCTATCACGGAGAGAATAATATATGAGAATTAACACTTAGCTTAGAGAATATGAACCCTTATATAAAAAACAATTTGACTCATCTTGGTAAATTAAGCATACAAAAGTTAATCACTTTATATTGTTTATAGTTATCTTTTATTTTAAAAGTAATTTATTTTATTTACAAAAATAATCTATTTTACTTACAAACTAATTTAGTGGTCTAGGTTGATTCTTTAACTTTTAAAAAAACAAAATAATATTATACTCCATCTACGTCAAGATAGATAAAGTAACAAAAACAAAAATAAACAAGTGCAGCTAGGTAAAGCAGGAAATAACCAGAAGTCCTATTTACGTGGAACCCTGAAACTGAACTACAAAACCAAACCCAAGTGAACGAAATCAATGAACTTACAAACGTAGTACAAAACAAAGCAACATAGGAGTATTACAGAATACAGATAGATAGATAGATATATAGATACTTATAGTACTCTGAATCTATCTGACTGAGACAAGAATGGCTACAGAGGTTGAAGAGCTTATTGGCTTTCTCTCTTCTCCGTCTCCTCAGGTCTATTTTCTTCCTTTTCTCTCATTGTTGGCTGCCAATTATATTTTCTTCATGTCCTTACTTTTCCACATGTATTTATATTTGTTTATAGCGAAATCAATGACGTCATGCCCGTTTCATTTACAATGCCTTCCTGGGTATTTCGATTATACACGGATGAGCTTGAGTTTATCAATCAATGTGTTGAGTTTATTGAATTTTTGAACCTTGGTGTTGGATTTCTAAGTGTCCTTCATTTCAAAATCAATCCTTTTTTTAGTTTTTTATGTGTTCTAAATATAAGATATGTTTACCTAATTTCATTACGTTAAAGATGTTAGTTAAGTTAGTTAGAATCATTTGACATTGCCAAAACATCCTATCTATTTACCTTTATTCCGCCCTCCTCTTATTTTCTCATTATTGAGGAGCATCAGTGTTGATAATTTGTGGGAAATTTTAGAAAAATTATAAAGAGGTTTTGTTTTAGGATAAAGCTCACCTCCCCTGAGAGGGAGTAGTATCTTTATGGTATGATTCAATGTATTTTGAAAGAGTTATGTCTACTTATTGACATATTATCTTGACTCTTGATTGATTATTCACTCGTGGCAATCTTGAAGATTTGGTGTGTGTGGATATGTCACTATTGTATTGAGAGAATTTTGTTATTCTGTTAAGAAATCAAGCGTTGGATTATAGTAAACATTTTGTTTTCCTCACAGATAACGAAGGTTGCTGTGGATATAGTTCGTGGGTTGACTGGCTCTGATGATGGCTTGCAATCCTTGGCCAAATATGCAGGAACTGTGCTACCATCATTATCTCGACTCTTAGCTGCTCCAAAGGTGCTTCTAAAATGCACTTTCGTGTAGGAACTAGGAAGAGATGATCGATTTTAAATACATTGTTCTTGAATTTTTCGACGCTTCCAATCTGAATGCAAAAGAATGAATAACTCAACTGTTTTTTCCAAAGAACTTAGTTAAAGTTCATACAAAAACATGAACTATTGGGGTGTTTCAAGATTGTTCATTTAGTCTCAGATGTAGGAATAAATCAGTTAATTAAACTTTTGGGTAGTTTTAATGTTATTATTCAAGGATAGTTTTTGTTTCGTAAAATGATCAATTATATTAAGTAAAAAGACTGTTATATAAAGACACTGACAATACACTTCCGATGCCTTTTTTTGTCTAAGGTAGAGAGGCTACATATGTTGACAGAAACACTACAACATAAGCATAAACGAAACATTACAATGCAAGAGTATGAACAAGTAATATATCTAATGGAAAATCCTTGTAATGTAAAGTTTCATATAGAAAAGGTAATCAAAATGATGAAGGATAGTTATTATTCAAGGATAGTTATGTATTAAAAGATCTACAATTGTTTTCCAGGAGGTATCTGAACCTTCAGCTGAAGCCCTGGTTAATTTATCTCAAAACGCAAATCTTGCAGCAGAGATGGTCCAATTGGGAATGATCAAAACGGCAATGGATGTTTTATACAAGCCAGAGTGTACCATTACTCGCTTACTTGTTATGCTTTTGGTGAATCTAACGCAATCAGATGCTGGTAGCACTTCTTTGCTCCAGGTTTGTTTTCTCATTTGAACCTATGATCATTAGGTATTTCTGTAATGTACCTGTTCCAAAATGATTTCTTTGTTTAATCTGTGAACGTCATTCATGCATGAGGTGACATCTGACAACATTGGTGGAATGGTCACTGTTTTCATTATACAGAAGGTGGCATCCCCCCCTCCCCACCTTTTATTCATTTTTTGGAAATATCAATTGTTTTCCTGTCTGGTTGTGTCAGACTGATGATGATAAGGTGCATGGAGTATATGTGACGAAGCTTGTCAGATCATTTTGTAGAAGCACGCATGAAAATCATGGTGCGTCCATCCAAACTCTGTGAATTTGACTTTCTGATGAATTAATATACAATTCTTTTGTCCAGATTTTCTAAGTCCATTTGGCCAATTGTTCAAATAGCTGTGAGATGGTTTTTTTTAATTAAAATCGTGTTTGTAATTTGCTTATTCTATTAACTTATTGGTTGCATGATTATAATTTAATTTAGTCTAATATCTGTGGTCACGCTGGAAAGGTGAATAGATTATTTGTGAATCATTTAGAGTCTTTTGTCTTAACACTGAATTTACTGATCAACAAAGGCAGAGAACTTTCAAAATACAAGTCGTAAATATCAAAGACATACCTAGTTCTTCTATGCTATGGATATAAATTAAAAAATTAAAAAAACATAACTTCTTGCCTACCCATTAACACAAATTATTGCTCTGTTTTGGTAATTATTTCCTTCTAAATTTTTTGTAGATGATCCTTTTGAACATGTTGGATCTATACTTGTTAATATATCAAAGCATCAAGCTGGAAGGAAGCTTCTGCTTGACCAAAAGAGAGGTCTCTTGAAGCAGATAATTAGACAATTTGATTCAAACAGCCCATTGAGAAGAAAAGGGGTATGTTCAATAACTTCACGTTATGTTTTTTCAATCTCATGCAGTGGTAATTTGATATTAGTTCTATAGTAGTATAGAGTTTTTTACTATTTCCATTTACTCTACTAACTTACGTACTCTAGAATTAACTGGCAAATCATTTTAGAGTTGCTAAGTCATAGAAACTGTATCTCAATTTTCTTCATTTTCTTACATGCTCTTTTAGTCATAGAAACTCTTGTACTAATGCTGTTGTTGAGCATGACAAGCGTAAACTGAAGCCCATGGCCCCAAACCTAGGAATCTTTGAACTGAGTGAATGAATTGAACTGATTCATGTTCTTGATCGTCTCATATAGAATTATGAGTTATCTTTTGGTAGATTGTTGTATGTTAATTATGCTCTCTTCAAAACTGCAGTAATGTTTGTTGTGATTACTTTGAATTACTAAAAGTCAACAGTTGACCGCACTTAGTTAGGTCTTTCGGCTCAAATGAGATTGTTGTTATATTTGATTTCTTGCAGGTCTTTGGAACTTTACACAACTGTTGTTTTGAAGCTGAAAGTCAGCTACAAAATTTACTTCTGATATCTGAATTTCTCTGGCCAGCATTACTTCTTCCAGTTGCTGGCCATAAGGTTATACATGCTCTGCCTTCTCTGAGCTTCAACTTTTGGCATTTCTGATTATTTCCAAAAAAAAATATTTCCTACTGAGCGGAAAGATTTTTTTACTTTTGGAAAAAATGAATCTAATTCATTATTTTTAGTAAATTGGAAATAATTTTGCTCAAGTCATGTCTATTCGTGGTCATGTAATTTGTTATATGAATCCCTTTTGAAAGGCATGAAACAGCTCAATCTTGTGATTATGTCATTGCTGTGTAGAATGATGATATGTTTAATAAAGGGAAAAAGAAGAGAACACTTTCTTCAGAATCTCGTTGTAGTAAAATTAAAATTTCCTAAATCATATAAAAGTATTGTCATCCAGCTTGTGTTCTCAACCTGCAATCGGATTTAAGTGGTCTTTGTGTTAATCTTCATATCCATATCCTCTCCCTTTTTGGGCAGTATATAGAAGTAGTTGATAGTTTAGTGTACACCGTTAATGTTGTATTATCTTCCTTTAGCAAAATTATTGTTCTGCAGATATACAGTGAGCAAGACACGTCAAAAATGCCACTTGAACTTGGGACAGCGCTCTCAATTGAGCGCGAAGCAGTTACTGATGCTGAAATTCGTATTAAAGCTTTGGAATCTATATATTTGATTGTATTGCAGGTAATTGTGTCCAAATATATGTTTGAACCTTATTGATGTTGAATAGACTTTTGAATCTTAGTAGTGTCCCTGTCTATTTAAAAGTAGGAAGCACAAATCATATGTAACAGGCAAATATTTCTATCATATGTTTAGAGCCTGTATGTTATTAAATTTGAACCTTTTTAATTCGAAAACTCGCCATGAAAGCCTTTATTTCCTGCTTCCTTGTGGACGAGGTTGATCAGTGGAGATTATAAAGGCCCATGTTAAATAATATTCTCACCTGTAGGTAGTCCTAGTGAAACTATTTGAGAATCCGGCAGTAATCCTTTTAAAATGATTGATGAATAACTCTCTTTCAGTTCCACTTATTTACCTTATTTATTTAGAATAAGATTGTTAGTTAAGTTGGTTAAAGTCACATGATATTACCAAAATACTTTTATCACATATACCTTTATTTCCACCCCCTCTATTTCTCGTTTGTTTATTATTAGAGTGCATTCTTAGGAATTATTTATGGAAAAGTAAATAAAAAATAGAAAGTCTTATATTTAGGAACAAGCTCACCTTCCCAAATAGGTCCTATATTTAGAAATTGAGGGAGTAGTTAATACTAGTGATAGTCAATTCTCCTAATGGTTAGTATGGTGATTCGGAATCTATCTATTGAGTTTTAGGCTGAAGCTTCTAGCTTATGGGCTTGATGTAATCCAGCTTATCAGGAAATATATGCAATTGACCAGTGTGCAATATGTTATGGGCTTAATGTTTATTACAATAACTAATTACTCAAAACCATTTTAGTTCTATTTCTTGATGAAGTAGCTAAAGATATGTCTACATTTTCTCCCAATATTCGGATGCTATTTGCATGCCTCGGATTTCCTCCAAAATGATCAAGTTATTGAATTGAGCATCAACTTTGTTCTTTTGTAATCTTGCAGGAGGCAGGTAGAAGAGCTTTTTGGTCTGTAAATGGACCAAGAATAATACAAGTTGGTTATGAAGATGAGCAAGATCCAAAAGTGATGGAAGCGTACGAGCAACTAGGATCATTGGTAATCATTAATCTTGGTTAACTCTACTTCCTTAGTCCTCTTACTATTATTATTTTGTATATTAACTCTGAATTTTTGTGTCAGCTAATTCAAAGCGGAGGAACAGAAGAACCATCCATTGAGAATACAAAGCAGTGATACTTAGGTAGTATTTTTATCAGAATACTTTGATGGTATTTCAACGAAGGGTAAATGTGCAAATTTAGTAACAAAATGTTATGATATATGTTCATATCATAATTTTTTTTGGGTGTAAAAGGAAACATAAAGTTTTAAAATTGGGCAAAATTAATAAAGCTGTCAACTCTCCAAATATCCATAAAAAGTCTAGAAGATTCATTTTTGTCTCTAGAACTAATGGCTTTTCTTATCTTGTTTGAAAAAGTTTATGTTTACTTTTTTTGCACCTAAGTGAAACATAATTATGATGAGTTCATACAACCTAATACTTTGTTATTAGATTTACACATTCACCCTTTCAGAAGTCTGTAATGCAAATGGGGCATCCGAAGCCAAAATTTCCCATTTTGATGTTAGAAATGCCACTTTTTAGAGTTTCATAGATTATGTGGCTTATAGATGACAAAAGTTTTGATTTAATGTGTAGAATGAGTGAAAGATACAGTTTTTTTGTGCGAATGTTTGATCTTAGTTTTCATTTCTGATTATATCAAGCATCATGGATTTTCTTCATATCACGCATGATTATGAGATCTGAAGGATGTTGATTATTTGATGGAGTGCATACAGCATATTTCATTATCCTTATAAGTTCCGGATTTTTTTACCTTGTATATTTTTCTTTCCGTGGAAAGATGGGTTAAATTGTGATCTTACCGGGGAATGATTTCTAAAGAATTAAACTAGGAGGACCAAAAAAACTAGAAGAAAATCGATAAATTGTTAGTTTCTTATACAAGATAAAATATTATTGCATTATATATTTATATGATTTGTTTATAACGTGTCTATCGTGGTGTGTGAAATGCATACATTAATTAAAGGGTTAAAGAGTATTTTTGTGCTTAAACTATTCTTATAAGAATACTTTTACTACTCTTCAATCTTCTCAAAATAAGATCAATAAAAAGAAAATGATGTTAAATAATTTAATACTCTCTCCATTCTATGCTATATGACATGCTTTTTATTAGAAAGATCAAGGAAACTTAACAAGTAAATATTTGGTATATTTTTTACCTTTAAATATTTGGTAAATTATTAGATTCTATATTATTTTATAGGGTAAAAGGTCAAATCTAGCACTGAACTTTTGGCAAAAGTACACCCCACATAAAAAAGAATCTCGTAGCTCAAATCTAGCACTGATCAAGTACAAATTGGGTCAGATGTAGCAAAACCGTTAAGTTTGACGGGTTTGACCGTTAAGTTTGACCCGAGTATGCCACGTCACCCAAGTTAGGTCACGTCACCTGCCACATCACCCAAGTTATGCCACGTCACATGCCACGTCATCACCACATATATGAAAAACTTTAAGGTTCAAATTTAGCACTCAAGTATTATTAAAGTTCACCCAACATAAAATAACAATTTTGAGTTTCAAATATAGCACCCATCAGTTACAAAATGGTTCAAATGTAACAACTACGTCAATTTTTTAGGAGTTTGACTTTTAATTTTGATCTGATTAGGTCATGCCACTTGTCACATCGCTCTATTAGGCCATGTTACTTGTCACATCATCACCATCTTCACTACATCATCACCACATAAATGAAATTAAATCCTTGAAACCCACATCACCCTATGACAAATATAGCAATTCTGTGAACGTTTCAGGGTTTGACCATTAATTTTAAACTGATGTAGCAAGTGACATGACACTTTTAAAAATACTTTATTACGTTGCACCTATTTATATGTCAGAACGTTAATATTTTATATTTCTATCTAGGTAACGCTGCCGCGTATGCTCTATTTAGATGTAGTGAAGATGATGATGATGTGACAAGTAGCATGACGACTAATAGGGCGATGTGACAAGTGACATGACCTAATCAGGTCAAAATTAAAAGTCAAACTCATAAAAATTGACGTAGTTACTACATTTGAACCATTTTGTAACTGATGGGTGCTATATTTGAAACTCAAAATTGTTATTTTATGTTGGGTGAACTTTACTAATACTTGAGTGCTAAATTTGAACCTTAAAGTTTTTCATATATATGGTGATGACGTGGCAGGTGACGTGGCATAACTGGGTGATGTGGCAGGTGACGTGGCCTAACTTTGGTGACGTGGCAGGTGACGTGGCGTACTTGGGTCAGACTTAACGGTCAAACCCGTCAAAATTGACGGTTTTGCTAAATCTGACCAAATTTGTACTTGATCAGTGCTAGATTTGAGCTACGAGATTCACTTTTATGTGGGGTGTACTTTTGGCAATAGTTTAGTGCTAGATTTGACCCTTTACCCTATTTTATAAGTAAGATAAACTAATTTAGAGAAAAATATCAGAAAAATCAATTTATAAGTTGTTTATTTAATATTTTTAATAATTAAAGATCTTTTTAGACTAGGAGTACAGGAGATTTATTTAAAACAACTATATTTTTACACAAGAATGGAAGGATATTGACTAGTTTTTTTTGCATGATAGCTAATTAATACAATTAAAATGTTGCAATACACCACTTCCTTAAATTGTTGCTAACTCGCATGGAACTCGCATGTTGCGCATGACATTCTATATTTAGATGTTTTACATCTCAATTTAATCGAAAGAGATAACCACACACTTTTCATATATTTTAAAAATTAAAGAAGACAAACGACTTAATTATTACTCCCTCCGTTCTTAAATATAGGACCTAGATGACTTTTTGAAAAATCCTAAAAAAGCAAAAAATAAGTTAATTATAAATTGATTTACCTAATTTTTTCTCTTAAACTAGTTTATTTTACCTATAAGCTAATGGATAATCTAAAAAGATATCAAATATGTCATCATTTAATAACCTATTTCGCAACCTTAATCTTTCCAAAAAAAAGTTATCTAAGTCTTATATTTAGGAACGGAGGGAGTATATAATATTTTTATTATGTTATACTATATTAATTCATAAGTCAAGTTACTTAGTTTGTATGCAAAGGAATATAAAAACTGTAGAGTTATTTTAGATTTTTAGCCTCTCCAAAAAAATTAACTTGTTCTTTTACTAAGTAGTGGAGTGAGTATTTATTTTAGGACTACTAAACACAAAGTCTTAACATTTATCGCCTCTAAGTTATTTAATTATATATGATGATATATTATATATTTTTAATACTCCCTCTGTTCCTAAATATAAGATCACTTTGGCTAATTTGGAGAGATTAAGGAAGACATTTAAATAACATGAACTTCCCAAAATATCTCTCACTTAAATTTGACAAGTGGTGATAACAAGGAGGAGAGAGGGAAAGATGGAGTAATATAGGGGTAATTTGGGTAAAATATGAGAAAAAATAGAAAGTAATCTTATAGTATTTAGGAATTTATCCACATCTCCAAAGTGATCTTATATTTAGGAATGGAGGGAGTATCACTATTGTCTTGAGCAATGAGCTGTTATGAAAATTAAACTTAATGGATATTTGTAATTAAATGACTTATCAAGATAAATACAAAGGAATTGGTACAAAAATTTTCCTTTTTTTATTAAAGCTTGTAGGGGTGTTCATGGGACGGGACAGGATCGGAACGGAAAATTCCCGAAAAAAAAAATTGGAATTTTTTTATTAAAAATATCTACTTATAAAAAAAAATATGACACTTTATTTTTGTAACAAACAAATGAATTAGTTCAATATTACTTTTATAATACATCTTATACAACATAATAAGATCAAATTATATTATTACCATGTCTTTCATAAAAAATTGTCATGTATATTTATACATACACATACATTTTTAAAAAAAATATATATATAAAAACACATATTTATATATTCGGGACGGGACGGGATTGGGACGACCTCGTCCCGTGTCCCGTCCCGTCCCGAAGAGGAATTTTGTCCCGTCCCGATTTGTCCCGTCCCGAAACTTTTCGGGACAGAAATTTCCCGTCCCAAAATGCCTTGGGACGGGACAGGACGGGACGGGAAATTTTGAACACCCCTAAAAGCTTGTGTCAACATTTGTTAATTTCTTCATTATAAGAAATATATATTAAAGTAAATTTTGTCTTAATTACAAAAACCCACTCTATTTTGAAAAAGTAAACAAACTTCCTTCAAAATTTAATTATATAAGGGCACATAACTCATGTTTCACTGGAGACATCACACTAGTGTCACTCCCCAGGATCGAACTCGTGAGTTCGAGTTAACCCGACGCTCATTGTTCGATTTCTTCGCCATTGAACCCACGAACGATAGGTGATGTGTTTTACTCTATTATGCCATTAAAACTGCTTTTTTGTTCATGCTACTATTTTTTTGGGTGGCTAACATGTGCTGCTTTCAGAATTGGACAAACTAGAATTAAAAGTTTGGTGTAACTTTTGACAATTTTAATTTTCAATTTCAATATGGTTATTGAATAATATTAATGGGAAAATCCCAAATAAATCTCTCCTAATACCCAAAAGGACAAGTGAGGAACATAAACTTCCAAAAGGATTATGAAGGAACCAGCACCTACTTGTCATTTTGAAATTTTGCGAAAAGACAAAATTGCCCCCATCCTAAAACACAAATTGCGAGAAGAGGGTTGGTGTTAGGATGAGGTACTAATTTGTGTTTTAGGATGGGGGCAATTTTGTCTTTTCACAAAATTTTAAAATGACAGGTAGGTGCTGGTTTCTTCATAGTGCTTTTGGAAGTTTAAGTTCCTCACTTATGGTATAGGGAGGGATTTATTTGGATTTTCCCATAATTAATTCGATTAAAAATGAATACACACACTCACAATATTGGACCAAACTTATGTTTGCCGCGTCTTTACAAATGATGAGACATGGAGAAAAAAAGAGTCAAATGATGAGATGTTTTTTTTTTTGGCCCGTGTCAAATGATGAGATGTTTGATGAATACATATGTCAGTCAATTGGAGGAACTGTTTTTCTTTTTATACATCGGAAAGAAAGTCAATTGGAGGAACTTTACTTATGCCAATGGATATAAGTTTTCCTTATAATATTATTATCTTTAAATTTTCCTAATCTCTTACTTGTTTATTGATAAGACAATATCAATAGTTTTCATAGAAAATTAGAAAATTCATTTACAAAAGAGAGAGACACATATAGGGACAATTTAGGAAGAAATTGACAAGAGCTAGAAAGAAATCACATATTAAGCCCCAAAGAAATTTGATTTTTACTAAAAAATTGAATGAGCTAAAAAATTGAATTGAATAAGTAAATGCTCGATGCCTAATTCTTTCCCAATACTTGATGCCTAATTTCCTATACTTCCACCGAACGTAAACATTTTGACCAAGGTTCCGTGAATCAACACGTCTTTGGTGGAATATTGATGGCAATAATTTATCTTTTCACTATTTGTTTATACAAATGAATTTATTTTCACTATTATCTGGATAAATATTATTCATTCATCGAGTGATATACCTCAATTGTATAAATTTTTCTTTTACTGGAAAATATGCGCCGTTTTTAAAATCTAATTACAAATTTGTAATTATATTTTTTATATCAACGAATTGATGGCTTATTTATTATCAAATATGGGTGGCTAGATAATTGTTTTGTTTAGTACATACTCCCTCCGTTCCTAAATATAAGAACACTTTGACTTTTTTGGAGAATCCTAAGAAAGCAAAATAGGGTAATTAAAAATTGATTTCCCAAATTTTTTCACTAAACTAGTTTATTTGTCTGACCAAAAAAAAAACTAGTTTATTTGACTTATGAACTTATATATAATCTAATAATATTTAAAATATGTTATGATTAAATTCTTCATTTTGTTTTCTTAGGATTCTCCAAAAAAAGTCAAAGTGCTCTTATATTTAAGAACGGAGGGAGTAATATTTTTTTTACGTGCGGCCACGTATCGGTATTGACTTGTGACCATTAAGTAGCTCAAACTCAATCATTTTTCTTTTTGTCAGGTGGCTAATTTTTTATTTTCAGATCAAGGGGCTAATCATTGGTTTAACGATAAGTGTTTCTATGAAACTAGTGTGTGATTCAGTTTTTTAAAAAAAACTAGTGTGTGATAAATTGTTTATCAATAGAAAATTTTCAAATTCAAATTTTTTTTGTGTGTATGTCTATACTCTATATGTCAAATAAATATGTTCTCGAAATAAATTCAATTAAAAAAATTATTTAACTCCTTAGCCTTCCTAACACACTTCAACTGAACTTTTTTTTTTATAAAACATAAACATGCATTAAACTTCAACTGAACTTATAACAACTGAACTTGTTATAAGGAACATGATACTATTATTTTTATATACGGATATATTATGGATTAACCTGGTGGCAGAAAGTAAAAAGGATAGGGAGGATATGGATAGAACTTATAATTATGCAGTACACCAATCCAATATAATACTCGAGAATTATAATGTAGTTCTAATAATTTCTTCTGGTCTTCGATCAAATTTTTTTTTTCCTAATCATAATCATCATATCATATTTAAATAATGCGAATATCTGTCTGTTCAAAGAATTCTGACTGGCCCCACGTGGGATCTGACGTGACTTTTGTATGTACCTCACGCGCCCACAATAGCGAACACTGTTTCACGCGCCCGCCGAAGTTTGAAACCTGAACTCAAATAGCCTCCTACGTTGGACAGTTAGAGAGTTACATTCAAAGTTTCAAACTTGTTGTTCAATAAATAAATAACTTAAATACCACTTCGTAGTTCTTCTCCTTCAATTTAATTTTGAGTTAATTTTTATTTTGATCTTTAAACTTTAAAATGATGATTTTTAATCTTTAGACTTTTACTCAATTTTGATTTTGGTCATTCAATTTTATGTTAATTGTTTTGGTTCTTCAACATTCACTCAATTTCAATTTTGACCTAAACGGCTAAACCCTATGATGCTTATTGCTATTAATCATTATATTCTGTGTTGTTTACACTCAAAACTTTCGAGATCAAAATTAAATAAAAGTTTGAGGACTAATAACTCTTATTTTTTGGATTTATCCATCGTTATTTGGTGCTATTAACAATTGATTAATCTAATTCGCAGGAATGTAGATCATAATAGGGGAATCTTGCTAAGTCTAAATAATTATTGTGGCTGCATACTCAAGGCTTGAATTCGAGAACACTGATAAAGTTAAAACAACTCCTTCTAGTTTGTGCTCTAGTAACACTTATTTAAAGGTGATTCACTGATTTATTGATAATACCAAAATTAAATTAACTTCCAATTAAAGTAATATAACCTATAAATAAATGAATTATTATTTTTTGATGACCTCAAATTATTAATTTAAAAAACATAATTGCCAGGTCAAACACGGTGTCGTTATACTTTATACTACGACTTTTCCAAATTTTATGAAACGATGACGTTCTTATCATCCTCCGGCACTACAATTTTCTATCGTCTACAACCATCCCCACCTTCCATCATCCTGCACGCAATCACCACCGTCCATCCCCTTTCCTTCCATCATATCAATCACCATATTCTGATCCCCAATCACAAACCGCCACGTAGCGAGCCTTTCATAAAACACGTACACCCACCCACTCCCAATCTATAATGATATTTTTTTCAATTTCGTTTGGCTTCGTCTTTCTTCTGTAACTAAACCTCTCTCTCTCTCTCTTCTCTCTCTTTCTCTCTCTAAACTTTGGAATCTTCCGTTTGTGAGGAGCCCTAATTTCTTGTTATATATGGTCCAAAAAAGCCACAATTTTTAATGCAAAAAACCATTTTTCTTGTTATCTACCTTGTTAATTAAGACTCTGTTTTGTTGGGGTTAGGGTTTATTATTATTATTACTATTATTATTTATATTTCTTCTGGGGTTTCATTTCATGTCAAATTTTTGAGACTTGTGGTGATTCTGAGTGAAAAAGTTTGAATTTTTATTTATTTTTTGTTTTGAGGTATGGATTTGGGGATTTCCGATGAATTGTTGGGAACGTTTGCCCCAATCTTTGTGTATTGGATTTATTCTGGGATTTATGTGTTGCTTGGACTGTTCTCTGACAATTATCGGTTACACTCTAAGAAAGATGAAGATGAGAAGAATTTGGTGTCTAAGCTTTGTGTTGTCAAAGGTGTTCTTCTTCAACAAGTAGTTCAAGCTGTTGTTGCTATACTTCTCTTTGCTGTAAGTGATCATCAAAGTTTACTTTTTTTTATATGGGTAATTCTTAAACTGTCTGATTTTGATGTTAACTGTGTTTGTAGAATTTTGTGTTTACTTGTGTGCTGATTTTTTTAATGGGGTGTTTATGTTTGGGATAAAGTTTTGATTTTTGTCATGTGGGAATTGTGTGTTTATTATATGTTTATTAGTACTTCATATGGGGTAATTAGAAATTTCAGTGTTGTTTTAGTCTCACTGATGGGTGTCAGAAATATTAGATCTTTGTCTTATTTTTTTTTTTTTAATGTAAATCAATTGAAGAAGAGCCTTTTTTACACGCAAATTGGTGATTGATTTCCCACTTTGGAAAGAAACTTTACAGTTTTTTGTTATTTATTTTTTTCCCTCTCTGCTGGAAATGGTTAACATTGTTTTTTTGCAATTTGGTGTTAAGTGGCCTTTTTATGGATTGTTTAGGGTGTTTTCTTGCTCATTGAGCATAGCTTGCTTTTGAAAATCAACCAAAAGAATGAATAGTCTGTTTCAATGATATTTTGATATTTTTTTTGCTATACTGTTAAATTTTTAATGATTTGTTTTTTTTTTCTGTAATTGAACAATTGTCATAGAGTGGAAAGTTTATTGTTTTCTGGATAACAAATAATCAAGTATTATTAATAGACTTACATCAGTAATGGTTTTGAGCTGCTTATGGTTAGTGGAGTAAGAGATAAGTTAGATGTGGACTTGATGTGGCTAACTAGGAAGCTTGTTAATGATTAGGTGAAGGTGAAGTGCTTAGATTTTTGAACTCATAAAAATCAAAATTTAATACATCCTTGATGAATGCTGTATTGAAAATACTAATGAAACCTGATTAGATAGCCGTCCAAGGTCAGCTAATGTAAACAAATGGCAACTAACCAATTGAAAGCTTGGGCACAAGAATTGTTTTATTTCCATTACACAGAATTAGTTCTGGTGAAGTGGCAATGAAAATTATAGGAGTGATTGCGTTTTCCTTTAATAACATGTAGAAGTAATGTTTTTGTTTCTATTTTATATGTTATGTGCTATATTGATATGTTGGTAGAATTTTGTGTGGATTTGACCTATTAAATCTTAATGAGCTCTTTTGTTGCTGTGTAGGTCACTAGTGATAGTGGAAATGGTACTGTTGAGAATGCTTCCATCATTGTATTAGTGAGACAGTTTATTACTGCTATGGTGGTTATGGATACTTGGCAATACTTCATGCACAGATACATGCATCACAACAAGTTCTTATATAAGCACATCCACTCTCAACATCACAGACTTGTTGTTCCATATGCATATGGAGCTCTTTACAATCACCCTATAGAGGGGCTTATTTTAGATACTGTGGGTGGAGCTCTATCTTTTCTTATATCTGGCATGAGTCCACGAGTCTCCATCTTCTTCTTCTCGTTTGCCACGATTAAAACTGTGGATGACCATTGTGGATTATGGCTTCCTGGTAACCTTTTTCATATATTTTTCACAAATAATTCAGCTTACCACGATGTGCATCATCAGCTATATGGCACCAAGTACAACTTTTCGCAACCGTTTTTTGTCATGTGGGATCGAATCTTGGGTACTTACATGCCTTACTCGTTGGAGAAGCGGGAAGGCGGAGGTTTTGAAGCCATGCCTTCTAAAGACTTCAAGGACGATTGATCTTTTTGTTTGATGAGCACATTCTTTGTTTGTAGTAGTAATATTTTTACTCGTGATGAGCCACACTGCCAAACTGATCTGTATAGGTACATATATGCTTCTGTGCTTATTTTGGCTTTATTGTCCATATTAGATTGCCTCTAATAAGGAAATTGTGGATGTACCTAATGTGGTCGTTTTAAATACCCTTCCATTACTGGCTTAGTGCTCCTTGTTCTACTGCTCCCTATCAATTTGTATTTTCATCTGCAAATCATTCATTTGTTCTGTGTACCTACCTATCTTTGTGGTTTTTTTTGGACAAATCTTTGTGGTTCATATCTTGCAATCTTAAGCCATAATTCCATCTTATTGATATGATATTTCAATATTCTGGGGCATATCTTAAATATTTACTTATTTGAATATGATTTTGATTAAAAAATGTCTTTTACAATATATTTTGGTAGAAAATTCAAAAAGTTTTACATGAACAAGTAATTGGTTGACTAATTAAGGTTCTGTTCTTTTGTCTTCTGTTCACTCTAACTAATGAAGCCCTCATTGGTATATGGGACAGATCTTAAATTCTTAATGATACAGTACAATTATGGAGTCATTTTCACATTGTTGGCACTACTTATTCATGTATTTGGCTACTCCCACATTGGCACATTGTTTGCAACTTTGCATGGGAATTATTCTCACATTTTTTTCATCTTCCAGAATTTATCCTTGTGTTAGTTTTTTTTTTTTCAATATATGAGCCTCTAGGAACAACATCATAATGGTAAGACAGAAGATAAGTGAACATAAAATCAAATACCTTACTGAACCAATACTACACTATCGATCCAAGGAAAGTAGATTTTAGTCCAAAAAAAAAAGGTTGAAGTATTGTAGATAATGATTGAGCTAAATCCATAAAGACTTACAAGTTACACCCTTGCGGATGAACAAGGATGGGCTGAATTGATATGGTGGTGCATGCCAAAGTTAAAATTTGGCCATGTCATTTTAATAATTTGCAGATGAAAATACAAATTGTGGATGTACCCATGCGGATGAATAAGATTTGTGGGCAACGAATACGAACCAATTAACCTGACGCAGATCCTCAAAAAGCACTGCAACTCATTTGTGGAAAACCATATCTGTTACAAATTTGAGTTCCTTTTTTGGTATAAAATTTGACCACCACACCAGCATCCATTCCTTTTGCATAAGTTTCTGATCATTAACTTGAACAAACCACTATTTATTAGCCAAAGTTCAAGACAGACCTGGACAACTGATCCTTTCGGTTAAATATTTGTATCATTTGCAGTAGTTTTTGAATCATACACCTAAAGGGTCCTCCTATTTTTTATTAACAAATCATACTGGATCTGATCCTTAATATAAGACTTACATAGTTTCTGGTGGGTTTGTTTTGGTTTCAAATGTACAAGTTATTTCTAATTTTTATCAAATCTTCACTAAATTGTGTAGTCTTCCACATACATATAAAAATAGTTGTTGTTATAGGTTGAGTGAACCATAGACTAAACATTTCTTATAGGTTGAGAAGTTCTTGTTTCTGATGATACCATTATAGCAAGGGGGCCTAACTTATATGAACACCATGTAACTCAAAATTCTTAAGTCCCTCTTTATGATAAGAAAACATGTGGCAAGAATTCCCAATAGGGTCGTATTCAAATATTCATATCCTAACTTTGAACAAATATACCATAATTACTTTCATTCCTCCTAATAGAGATAGATATTGGACACCAAGTTTAGAGGTTGTGTTTTAGTCTACTTAGAAAGCCTTTTGGAGAGAGAAAAATCTATCGTCTCTGAAGTGGTCCATGAAACGAATAGAAAGCCTATCCTTCAGTCAAGGATGGTGCATGATCATAGACAGGTATACCATACCAAAACCATTATAGTGATAGACAAAGGCTATATACCCTGATGTTAGACATCACCATTAATATGTTAATTTGCACCACAAAAAGCTGGACCTGTTAACATCTGTAGAATGAAATTCTATTTTGTATCACATAGACATATAGCAAGTGTTCTTTATTTGGACTTGATAGCTTGGCTTCTTTAGCTTTCTCCCTAGTTAATTCATGGATCCAAATGCTTTGAATTTGGCTCCTCTGAAGTTTTACGGAACTATTTAGGACTTCTTATGGAAGAGTCATTACTAAAAGATTTGTAGTCATTATCTATATAAGGCTCTACAGTCATTATCTTTATAGGTGTTAAGTCACGAGTTAAACAGAGTCATTAACAGAATGAAATGAGGTATTGGAATAGGATATTCTGATAAAAGTTTATCAGCTTCCAAAATTTCATGTAATCTTTTATTACCATGACTTCTGAAAGATTTATGCAATATCATTGACTGTGACACAAGAATAATGATAAGTTCAATGGATCAACGAGGACCACCATATTTATTAGGTAGTTCTGATATTGAATGTGCATGGCTTCATTCCTTGGTGATAATTTTGCCGTCATTATTTCTAGTTGCATGTCACTATAAAGACATTCTCAAGGCTTGAAATTCTCAATAAATCGGTTGCGATGAACAAATCTCTCATAATTACGCTATTTATGTCGAGTACTCGAGGTGTGCCTTGAACTTTTTATGAAATTTCCTGAAAAGAAAAGGTAAAAAAAACAACTAAAGAGTGAAAGAACACCAAACATATAGATTAATACTCTTTACTAACAGTTTAAGGAATGCATGTTCTTAGTGTCACTTAGTTATTGACTTTCATTTTACTTGAACTCTTGAAGGATTGGTTAACTTTATGATCTACAAATTTTATGCCTCATTTAATTTTTTGCTTAGATGCATTATTTTCATCAGCCAACAGCACCCGGGAGAAAAACACATGTAGAAAAGATAGATCTTATATCATTTGCAAGTGGTCCTTCTAAGAAAAGTATCATCAAAAGTTAGAAAGGGAAGTAGTTGCACTTTCTAAAATGTAATGGCTATACCTGATACATCCATTCATCATTATAAATAAAAACAAAAAGCTATGCAACAAGCAAAACACTAGATTAGGTAATTAGATAATTGAAAGAAGCTCATGCTTTGGCATTACGAGGTTTCCTTTCTCACCTAATCATATATGGTAATGTAAGTCCATATGCATCCTTCCAAAATGGTCCACTTCATCTTATTTGTGAACCAGACTTAGAAAATACTGAAGGGCAATAAATTTATACATTGAGGCAAACAAAGAATATTACAAGGATTTGAGAGGAAGATACATGAGCAGACTCCTGGACTGAGCTAAATATAGTTTCGGTAAAAAGATTTAAAACTAAAATACACCAAGTGAAAATACATAACAAAGTCCAAACTTTTAGTAAATATAAACTGCTTCTAAATGTATAGCGGTTGAGAAACATGTGATGAGTATGAACGTTGAAGTTGAGGTCTTGCATAAGCATGCTGCCCATGAATTGCACCAAGATTTCCCATCTTTGGATCTGCCTTAAACCTTGTCACCTGAGCCAAGGTATCCGATCTACGACGAATTAGCGGGCTATGATTCAGTTTCTCGTAGGTTATGAAGGCATCCCCGGCCACTTTCACAGCCTTATAACTCTTGCAGCCTAACAGTGTACTAGAATGTCTCCTTTGTCTTGGTATCTCTCTACCAACTTTTGTTCCGGCTGGTGATGATGCATTAATATATGCTGATTTTGCCTGTATGGTTGGTACGGTGTATTGTTCTTCGCCATCTGACAAGACAGAGAAATCTACAGCACTAGCAGTGGCCACACTCCATTCTATGCTTGCCTCACTTAGTGCATAACAAGTAGGTGAGGCACAACCAGAAGCAACTCCTGATGCTTGTCTATTAAGGAAGTGGTTGGTTTTACCTGTGAGGCTATCAATCTCAAATAAATCTGAACTTGCATCACTCTCAGAATCATTGCAGTTTCCTGAAAAAATGTCAATTTCTTCCACTTTAGCTGCTGCTGCAGCAGCAGCAGCATCCCAAGAAGGAGTTGTTTGCCTTTTATCAAAGGTTAAAGATCTCTTGCTATTAATTATTGGAGAGCCAAACACCTCCAATGATTTCCTTGGCTTCTCTTCTTCCTTTTGCTGAAGTTTCATATTCACCAGTTGCTTTTCTAGGCCAGAACTCACAACTTGCAATGCTAAATCAGGCTTTTTGAAGCAAACATCTTTATTGTATAAGAGTTCTTCACCAGGCTTGTTTGTTTTTGCTGAGTAATCAGCAACTAGACCGGATTTAGAGACGATTTTGTGAGATCCTTTTCCATGAAAAATACCATTGGTAGGATCATTTTGGTTATGATCACTGATATCAACAGAATTATCATCAGCACATGTGCAGTTGCAACCAAGACCAGCTAGGAAACTCTTCCTTTGTGTCTTGCTGTTCTTGTTTCTTGAAGGGGTCCTCTGAATCCTTGGCAATAGTTTGCTTTGGCTGTTCCAACTTGATTCAGATCGAACACTTGGAGTTCCATAGTGATATTTATTCATACTTCTGGTCTCTAGAGCCTTGTGTTCTTCATCTTTATGATGCTGGTACTGTCTTGCAGCCATGTTATTTGTAGTGACAACTTTAGGACTCTCACGATCCATTACTCCATTGAAGTACTTATGAGCTTCAAAAACTCCAATATCACCATCTTCTTCTTTCTTTTCTGCACCTCTATTGCTGGTGAAAGAACTACGAACATGCCTGCCTGATTCTGAAACTAGTTTCTCTTTATGATTGTTATTTAAGTATGAAGTGATGAGAGCATCATGTGAGTGGTTGTTTTTGCTTTCAGAAGTGGAAGAAGTTCTTAACTGATGGAGGCTGCTGTTTGCAGTTATGGTGGCCATGGTTACAGGATTGTTCTTGATCATAGTTTCAAGTAATAAGAAACAGAAAATGACAACACAGAAAAGCAACTGAATGATGAAGAATATTGAAGATAGTTCAATTCTAAGAATTGAAAAGAAGAGAAAGTTGAGGGAAGCTTTTTGCAGGGAAGGAATGAGTGGAAGAAAGGAGTTAAAGGGGACTGAATAGGAAGAGGTCTATAAGTAGAGAGGAATGTGGAACATGAAAAATGTCAATGAGGTGGGGACATTTGTGCTTATTGCTTAAATGACAAACTACACAGTTTTCACGCGCAAGTGTTTTGTATTCAGGCTAATAAATTTGCAGAAATGACATGTAGAAACTTAAGTTTATCATGTAAGATGATTCTATTTTTGAAACTTGTCACATGCATTATTGAAGTTATACTTCAATCTTCAAATGTTACAATATCTTTCAATGTAAGGAGAAGTGTTGGAATATCTTTAACATGAAGATGTGTAGTTTTGGTAGAGTCGTGTTGAGAGTCATGTCTCTTCATTTCCTAAATACACATTCCTAAATACACATGAAAAAATGTACCTCTTTAATTGTTCATGAATCTTTCAATAGTTTTAACTTCCAATTGAAAAAGTACTACTCAAGGACTACCTTTTTAATACACCACTTAATGGTCTATAAATATCATCCCTATCACTCAATTTGAAGGCATACACCACACTATTAGGGCACGTTTGGTTGCAAGAAACTTGGCCTCCTCATAAATGGAAAGGAAAATGGTGAGGATGGAAAATAGAGGAAATAATGAAAAAGTAAAGTTTGTAGGCCCAAGAAAAGTGCGAGATGGAGATAGAAAACTTGTGGGCCTGGGGAAATATGAAACTACCATATTACCTTTCACTTTCCATTTCCTTCACTCATTTTCAAGCAAGCAAACAGACCCTTACATCATAGTATGAGATCAATTTGGGGACATGGACTGACCATTCTAAGCCCCGACCCTTGAAAGGCCGAACTTTTAAGCATGATTTTAGAGGCCTCAAGAGGGAATGAAGATTAACAAAATAACCTCATAGGGTTGAGGACTTGGTCGGCCCTTTGAGTTGTCAAATAATATATTTATATTACAAAATAAAAAATTAATTAAAAGTTAAAAGTAAAGAAAAACCTAATACTACCTCCGTTCCTAAATATAAGAGCACTTTGACTTTTTTAGAGAATCCTAAGAAAGTAAAATGAACAATTTAATCATAACATATTTTAAATATTATTAGATCATATGTAAGTTCATAAGTCAAATAAACTAGTTTAGTGAAAAAAATTTGGGAAAATCAATTTTTAATTACCCTATTTTGTTTTCTTAGGATTCTCCAAAAAAGTCAAAGTGTTCTTATATTTAAGAACGGAGGGAGTACCTACTTTATGTTGATGATGGTCATGATGGTGCAGCTTAATTTTCTTGTTGTTTAGTTTATTTTGTGTGACTTATTACAAAAATGATAATGATAATATTTTTCATTATTTGATAATTTATTAGTGTTTGTAGATATTTGTGTAAATGGCAACGATTTTATGACTTTCATTTTTCAATCAAAATATAAAAAATGGTGTATGAACTCTAATCGGGGCGAGCCAATCTTGAACTCGACCACTCAAGAGCCGGATTTATTACTTTTTGGTAGATATTTTTGTCTTTGCACCATATTGGTAATTTCTTTGTTTTTTTTTCTATAACATACTAGTACAAATCTCCCTTTTTGAAAAAAATAATAGGATACAACCCTAGTTCATCCAATTTGTAGTCTTATCGATTCGTCACTAGACCAAATACCCTAAAATATATTTCTCTAGTCCTACTTGTATGATATCTAGAATGTCTTGCTTAGTCCTATTTATAAATCATATTATTGAATCTTTTATGTTGATGTATATATGGTTTTATTTTTTAATTAATTTATTATGTGTTAAGTTTTTTTTTCTCAAATGATGTATTAGATAGAGATGAAAATGGAATAACATTAAATTTGAAAGTAGAGTTAATGTTATCTAAAATTTTTCTTGATATATATGTATAAAACATGTTGGAAATAACTTGATATATTATCAGATGAATATACTAAATATCTTTATTTTGCTAGAATATATTAAAAACAAAAGAAAAGATGAGTAATCACATTCGGGTTCAACGTTTTATGTATTTTGTTTAGCATACCCTTAGAGAAATGAGAATCGACCTTATAATTAACCTTCACCCTATTCAAATTGTTTTTCTTTTATATTTCTATGTTCCTCGAATTTGAAAGACTAGAGTGCAGAAAGTTTCTCATATATAGCAAAAGAATAATTTTCAAGTACTTATTTACCTTTTTCTCACAACTTCTGTCTCATATCTATGTTTCCGTTGGTGTTTCTTCTTTCTTTTTATGGAACTCTTTTAGACATTCTTAAACCCAATGATTTATTTTCTTTCTTATTTAAGTAACTCTTTAAATTTGTTTTGTCTCCCATAAATAGAAAGGCTGCCAACTACCAGGAGAGTAACAAGACTTTCAATATTTCACTTGATGACCAAAACCATATCTTTTTATTTTGAAGAAAAAGTTGGTTAGTACTTATTATACTTTTTTTTGTCATGGTTAGTACTTATTATACATTAACCAAAATCAGATCTTTTGAAAAAGGTGGGTTAACACACATGAACCAAAATAGTGTTTTTTTCCCTTTTAAAGTGGGTTAATACAAAAACAAAAATCTAAGACCTAAATTAAAGTGGGTTAATACACAGTAACCAGAATGAGTGGGACAAAACAATGAAGAGACTAGGGACATGTAGGGAACCAGTTGGACCTTATATTTTGGGTGTGTAGGTTTCTAATAGTACAATTCTCTTGGTTACGCACATTCACACACAATTACTATAAGCAGATAAGGTTCGAAGCTGCAAATCTCCCAATAAATCCTTTCATTATTTTCATGCCCCCTTTGTCCAAATCACAAGAGCCAATCAAATGTGAAGGATTTGGATACTTGGAAGAAAAAATATCATTAGTTATCTGCCCCAAAAAATGATTTTAGTGAAATTAATTATTAATACTTTTTATATATTCAGTATATTATATGGGTATATTCTCTCTATATATGTCTGTTTTTATTGAAAAATGAATGGCATGATGTTTGAATCCTGAGTTAGAATATTAGACTTTTAAAATTATTATTTTGCATATTTTGATTCAAGTCAATGAATAAAAACTAAAATGGAGATAAGGTAAAAGTTCATATTTGGTTCTCTAACTTTATATAAATTTTCATTTTAATTTCTTAATCTTAAAATGCTTCTCTTCGGTCTTTAAATTATTTTTTGATAGTGTCAGTCTTTTAATCATAACATTGCTAATATCTTGGTGAGAACCCACCGGGAATAAACTCGAACTCACAACCAATTTAAGATATACAAACCCAAAGAAAGCTAAGCAAAAGATTGAGTGATCCACTTGAACCATTGAGCATGAAAGAACAAGGACCCAAACTATAGGAAGACGTCACAAGGTTGATCAAACATTGATAATTCTATTAGTTCAATGAAGAACCCTAGAGAAAACACACTCTCAGTAAACAAATGCAAACACAATTCTCAAATTCAAGTATGCCTTTAAAAATAGGCTTTCAAGTTATTTAAAAGATACAAACAAGAAAAGTTTAACCTAAAATTCGCACTAATACAATGGGCTAAGATGTAATCAAAATCTAAAGCCCCAAAAGACATCATTTAAGGCCAAATAATTCTTTCTATGAACAACTCTTGGTTTAAGCCCTTTAATTTTATGTCTTTGTGCCTAAAATATGTTTTGCAGCTCCATGTTCAGCCCAAATAACATTTGTAACATTTTCAGCACTTTTATTCTCAATTGTTGAATTATTTGTCATTTGTTTTGTCCATGTTTCATGCACTAGTCCATTCAATGTCTTCTTAATACTCTTGGATCTTGCTCTTGTGATTGGTCCACTTGGGATCTTTAGAGGATCACTTGAAGTTGAATAGTCATCTTGCTGGATCGCATCATATCTAATAATTTTTTTAAATTATTATTGTTATTTTTTAAAAATTTCTATTAATATGTCTTCATTTAAGAATTATTCTAGTAGTCCTGAAGTCATGCCCTGCTCTTGCCCTATGGTCGAGTTTGGTCCTGTCCTAATTGTTATGGTTTTGAGCCAATTCGCTCCATGACCAAATTCCATCGGGCCAGGTCCATGTCAACTGTCGGACCTCCAGCTTTTTGTGGGGTAATTTTAATTGTTCTGGTATTTTTATCTCATTTTCACATTTATATTTTATAAGTCGTTTTGCGCCTATAAAAAGTAGATAGAGTAATATGTAGTGCCTTCAATAAAAGTTTATAGGTATCTCGTTCTTATAATTGATTATATGATTATAAAAAGAATGAATTGAAAAGCAATAATGGTGTATTAAACACAAATACATTTCTATGGAAGTAATCCAATTTGAGTCACTGACTGACACTTGATGTGAGTGCATCTCTAAATAAAAATTTAAAAATTAGTTTATCACATTTCATTAAGAAACTGACATATTCAACTAAGAATTTGATAAACAGCATGGTGGTAGTAAAGTAACCACACAAAAAAGAGACAGCAATACATGGGAAGGCCCATTCCTAACTGTCGGCATTAAGTAGGCTTTCATGTCAACCAGGTACCTCCAAAACGGACACTTATATGACATGCATTTATAATACTCCGATTGTGCACCACATTTTCTTTGCAAAAAATCATACTGGCCCTGCTTATCCTTAACTTCCTATCCACAAACCATCTGACCCTTCAATTATTTTACGTTAATATATATATATATATATATATATATATATATATATATATATATATATATATATATATATATATATATATATATATATATATACTCCCTCCGGTCCTAAATATATGACCTAATTAACTTTTTTTGAGAGATTAAGGTTGCGAATTACACTATTAAATTATGACATATTTGACAAATTTTTAAATCATCCATTAGTTTATATGTCAGATAAACTATTTCAAGGGAACAAAAATTAGGTAAATCAAGTTATAATTAACTTATTTTGCTTTTTTAGGATTTTTCAAAAAAATCAAGTAAGTCTTATATTTAGGACCGGAGGTAGTACACACACACTCTTTCATTTTATGTATGTAATAGTATAGATTAGGTATAATCAATAATTCTTTCATTAAATAAAAAAAATTGAGGAGAGCTCCTCTCTAATATAAAAGGATTTGGATGGCCTAAAGTTCACTCCCTCTCATTATTCAAGCCAAGTCAAACAAGTGAACACCAATATTTTATCATTTCAATTTCTACTAAGAGATATACACAATAAGTGTCTAACTAATGTCTCAAAGATTGTCTCCTGTAAATAAATAAACTTTAAAAAAAAAATAAAGGACTTGTCTCACTATGAGAGTATTTTTTTTTCTTTATTTTAACAATTGAAGCATGAGATTGTGACAAAGTCGGTCCCATAGACAGGCAAGGAAAGCTTCAAGTAGTTAAACATTCCAAGGGAGGCTACAATGGAATGCTTCAGCATCTGTAGTTCCTCGTGAATCTCTTGTGTCTCTTAGAAAAGGAAACGTAAAATCTCATGGAAGGAACTTAATTAATCATCCAAAATTTTCATTAGCAACCAAAAGTACGTGCAATGATAAGTTCATAATAACATGTATGTCAATGCTCTTCACTTGTTATTATTGAAACTTTTAAAATAATAATGACATCTTTTTGACCTCATAATAGTCCCCCCTTTCTTTTATTCACTTCTTATTCAAAACGACTCAATGAGTCTATGTACGAATCACATGGACTGTTATATGTGGGACCTAGCCAAATCCCCATCTGCTCACTTCACCATTAAAATTTCAGATGTAAATCATGCACATCTCTGAACATGTCCAATTAATTGATTGTCATAATTGGCATCTTAACGGATCTGCAAATATTTTCTTGTCCCTGGCAGCTAAACTACTTGGCACGTTTGTTTCTGTTGGATTTTCTCCTACGCGGTTGTGTTTAAAAGAGTACGCATAACTCCTACTGAAGTATGAAATAGTATACAGCATTTTATATGGTTAAACACGTATAAATAAAAGACACTTGGAGATGGCGATGAGGAAGACAAATCGTATATTCCATTCCTTCCTTTGTTCATAAATATAACATATACATGTTTGTTTACTATGAGTTGAGTTATATTATACTACTCAAACACCTTAACTTCCTAATTTTATTCATTCCCTCCATCTCTTATTATTACTATTGTGGAAAATAAATAGGAATATTTTTAGAAAAACATGAAAAAATAAAAAAGATAGTATATTTTAAGAACAAACTCCCTCTTCAAATAATATATAGGTCATATGGAGGAACAGATGGAGTGTTATCATCCGAAAAAAGTGGTGGAAGACGCCCAAAAACATCCACGCAAGTTGTTGCACATGACCTTTTAGTTTGAAATTTTATGTTATTATATTGAGTGTGATTCATATAACTAACCCCATAGATTTGTTATTGTTGTTGGTGTGAGTGTTTGGAAACTAAGCAATAAAATTGGTAGTTCAACTTTTGATCCGTGCCTGCATTGTAAGACCCGGTTGTAACAAATGATTCAATTGCATGGAATAGAAAAGAACGGAATATAATTGAAGTTTTTTTTTCCACAAAGATGTTTGGTGTTCACATGAATGAAAAATGGGTATAATAGAAAAAATTAACGTATGTGAAGATTAAAAACGGTGGGGAAATATATAGGAAAAATATGTATATAACAATATTGCCAGTTATAAAGAAATATATAAACATTATATTAAGAACCGTATTTTTCAAAAAATAATGAATGCTTTCCTTTTATTATCATCCCCTTCTCCATTCAGAAAATAAAAGATTAACCGTAACAAAAATATTTTTTTATCAAAGTAACAAAAATATCGCAGATAAAAGAAAAGTGAAAGAGTAAACATGTCAATTGTTTCCACCATCACTGTAATCATCAATTTCAAAGTCTCCCATCACTTCCATCCATTCAAAATATCGAAATATAACATTTATCAAAAAAAAATATGGAAATATAACAACACTCTGTCACTATGTTTCCAGCTAGCTCAAGAGAGCAATCACCCAAACCCAATCTCTCACTTAACCATAAGGTAACCATTATATCCATATAGTCGGGGGCAAATCTTTAATATATTTGAAGAGATTTATAATACTTCCCTCGTTCCTATATATAATCGCTAGCTGATTGTTTTTATAGAATCCTAAGAAAGTGAAATTTAAATGACATTTTTTGTATATTATATTATTATTAGATCATATGCTAGCTTATAAGTCAAATAAATTAGTTTAGAGAAAAAGTTTAGGAAAATCAAATTATAATTATCTCATTTAACTTTCGTAGAATTCTCCAAAAAAGTCAAACAACTTTTATATTTAAAAACATAGTGAGTTTGAAATTATGAATAATTTATGGTTACGCGTCATTTAACTCATTTTCAAGCAGAATATTAACCATCACACTTGACAGTTTTTTAATCATGTGCACCTAATGGGTGACTCATGGTTACACACTTAACTAGAAGATTAGAGAAGATTAACTAGAAGCTCCATCAGCTGAAACAAGAACCAGAAATCAAGGTGGTAAATGATGTTTTTTGGATTTTTTTTTCAAGAAAATCAGGTCCCACTAAAATAAGCTTAAGTGAACCAAACACCCCACGCCATTTGAAAATTAAAAATTTCCATTTCCATCCTATGATTTTCAGTTAACCAAACGGCCCCTAAATTGAGTATATCTAGTGACTAGCATCACCTATAACATTTGTCAATTAAAACTTGAAATTACATCATGGTACCAAGGACAGATTGAGGGAAAACTTTTGTTATAAGCAAAAGGTCATTTTGCTGAGAAAGGCCACCACTTCTGTGAATTAGAATTCAGAAAAATAAAGAATTAATTACTGAGAAAGGCCAGCATATTGTGCCTGACTTTTCCAAGTACACATGTATAGTATTGTACAACAATCATAATTAACCTATGCCAAACCAAAAATAGAGACTAAGATCATAAATAAAACACAAAAGCATGGCTCTGAGCCATGTCCATTAATAAATTAACCATAACAACAATAGTGGAGAATAGAACACTGAGCATAATTCCTATAAGCACCCTCCATATCCATGATGATCTGTTAATCAAAACTGGCTTATGACAAAAGAACATAAAATGCAATCTGTCAAGTGTCGCGGAAAAGAAACCGGTGGCCAATGGGCGAGTCTGTGTTCAATTTTCCTTGTGTGTTCATTGTGTGGAAGTGGAATTGCCACCACCAACCCAGTATTGTTTCACAGCAATGAGTATCTTCTCCGGGACCAGAGGACCATCCTCATGGTCAACCAGTTTAGTATCCCATCGCATGCCGCTGACTATTTTCTTTACCTTAATTAAGACATCAACATCATCGCGGAATATGACAGCACCTTCAGGCCGCAAAATACGGTCCATCTCTAGAAGAATATCATCTGGATTGCATCTGCATTTCAATTATGACATACAAACTTCAGGCACATGAAAGGTGGTAACAGAATTTCTAAAGAAAGAAAAGGGAGAAAACTAACACACTTGGGTTTGCATGTTACTAAAAATGAAAATATTTGCAGCAATTTATGAAGGCCTAATTAAATAGGCACAAAAGTGACAGTTAACAACTGAAAAGCTTAGATCAACAAAAAATGTTATAAATCACAGTACAACTATACAAGTTACCCATATTATTAATCTATTTCATGTGTCGTTAAATCAACTATGATAATATCCCTAAATAGAAATGACCAATTGACCAAGCACTGCTTATAGTGAAGCAATATCTAACAGACAATGCCAATACTTAAAGAATTCAATATGAAAGCATCATAAGAGTAATTAAATTTAGCAATTGGAACACTTACTTGTCCTTGTATAAACTAAAGAGACCATTTGCATGAATAAGATCATAGGTCCTTGGGTATGTGGAGAAGGCTTCACACCTAAATCAACAAAAAGTTTGACAAGCTTACTTCCAACATAATCTTGCGGATTAAGGATAACAAAGTAATTTGAACAGCATAAACTTCAACAAGTTATAACTGAGTACTTGTATATCATACCAGTCATGATAGATGCCAATCAATCCTCGCTCGTATATGACACCTAGGGTCTTTTTCTCAGCTATAGTTGGCACAACATTCATAACCCATAACTTTGAAGATTGAATTGCAGCAGCAAAGCTACCTAAGCCGGCATTCATATCCATAATGTTGCGGTATCTTCCAGAATCCAGGAGCCTATTAATTTTCTTGTAAGCATTCACATGTTTTTTCCATGTTTTGTTATCATCCTCATAAGTATCGGCAGAAACTCCAGGAACAGCGCCACTAGTAATTCTGGGTGGGACGGCATACAGTCTTTCTGGAAATGGTTTAAGATCTTTGCCAGAAGCATTACCAGTAGGAGTAACACAAACCTCCATTTTCTTATACCTATATAGCCACAAAACAGTATCACCTCAGTTCAGAATTAACTAATCTGTTTTAAGGAGATAAATTTAACTAGATTTTCGGCAATCGTAGATTTAAAAATCTACAAAATAAATGCTTTTGTTAGTAGTACACTCAAACAAGTATGAAATTCATCCATATTGTTTTCAAGGACTAGCACTACTTGAAACATTATACTCGAAGAACGTAGTCCATATCCTTTAAAAGCACTTTCAATACCATTTGCAATAATCAAGTAATCATTATCATTAGCCACATATTTTCTTTGCTTCAAAATATGAAAAGGTGATACTAGGAGTATCAACAATGCCATATATTAATATGTTAAGCACTAGAATTAAGTCATACCAGACATCATCAGCATCTGTTGATTCACAGAATTTAACATTAGACTCTTCCTGTCTTCTACGACAAGATTCAGAGTCTACAGTTTTCTGCCAGATAGCCATTTCATTCTTCTCAGATTTCTTCTCCCAGCAGAGGAGCTTAGCATACTCTTCAATCTTTCTCTGCTCTTCTTCAAGCTCCTCCTTCGGCCGCTGCCAGGCTTTGTAATTGACTTTCCAATTAATTGGGGGACCCGAAAGAATCCAATAACCACCAGGCCTTAGAACACGATCAACTTCCATCATATACATTCCCTCTGCAAATCAATAACCAAAATGCAATACCAAACCATTGCTGTCATAATCACAGGTAATACTCAATAAAATACCATGTTAAACAGAAGCAGGTAGAGAAAAGGGTGGGTTCATATTGAAGTGACTTCTTATTGGAGCATGTATTCAAATGTAATGTAAAATCCTCACCATTTGAATACCAAGGTATCAAGCAGCGAGAACAATGAGCCATATCAAAGGAAGCAGATGGATAAGGCATCTTTATGGTACCGAGAACACCTATAATCGCAGGGACACCCCTTTCAAGTGCAAATTGTACTTGTGCTTCATGATTGTCCCTTGGGGCAAAAGACATGGCAATAACATTTCTGCTCCAAAGATATGCACCCCAACTGGCCACCTAAGCGAAACAACCAGCATGTTGAATTAAAAATCTAAAGGTCAAACTGGAACTAATCATGTTGATAAGAAAAATAGCATGTACAAATATAGCATAAATAAAACTTTTCAGGGAACTAAGGTGAAAAAGATACCCCACAACCAGTGTCTAATGCTGTCCTCACTGTACCATCTTTTATAGGAATTACAGAAGCAATCTGATCGATATATTTATCAGCACCTTGAGGAAATTGGGTGCCACCACCTGGGAATTTGAACACATTCCCCTCGTATTGAATCCAGTTCTGAATAGCTTTTTCAACTGTCAAGCTCTTGTAGGGTGCATTTGCAAAAGGAACATAATCACGGCTCTTAGGCCATGGAAACGGAGTCGTGTATCCCTTGGGTGCCGGAATCAAACAACGCAATTTCTCTTCCTCAGGAGGACAGTGTCTCTCCCTATAGTTCATGTTCTCTCTAGGAAAGGTCATGGCACGCTTTTGTTCTTGGCAAGGGGTGTAGTCGGCATAACGATCTTTACACGGTTTATAAACCTTAGCTTTGGACTCAAATTCGTCAATTTTGCTAACTTCTCCTCCATGATGAGTGTCAAAACTTAAATTAGGCACTACACTACAGTCTGCATTATTCTTAGTAATCGCCAAAGCTATGCTATCTCCCTTTCCAAAACCGCTCCTCTGCCACGCTCCCAATATATAGAAGAAACAGCACAGACCCACCACTATAAAGATCTGCACAGAACTTCTGGTCCTGCCATCAGCAGAACTCAATTTCGCCATATAGAACCTGAAAAGGCATCAATTTGTTTCACTACAAAAACTCCACTCAAGATCCAGAAGCATGAGCCAAAGCAAGACACTTGCATCCAATGAATTATACTATAATTAGCAAATTTCAATAAGCATAAGCAAATGGATTATCAAATTAATAACTGATATATTAGCAATCATCGTTTAGTGATAACATAATTCATAAATCATGTCAATTTACTTTCATCAGCAACACAGAGAAAATTACTCATCAATTCATGGTTAAAGTCCCAAAATAGATGAAACTAAACTTAGATCTGCTAAACAGTGAGTGATCAAACTTTAGTAAGCAGCATAAAAGGCTGATGCACTTAATAACTAAGCAAAAACCCACAAATTAAACATAAAAATATAAAACACAAAGCTAACCAAATCAAGTAAATGGATCCACATCCAATCACCCACAAAAGAACATATAAAATTATCAGAAGTTAACTCATAAGAAGCTAATTCAACCTCACAAGGAAGATAAAGATTCAATTTTTAAGCTGCAGAAGGCAAAAAAGAGAGGAAATAAACATGGGTTTTAAGTAGAGATCACTTACCGATCCAAATGAAGGTGGGGTTAGCCAATAGTTGAAAGATCCAGGATTTCCCAAAAAAAAAAAGACTTTTTTCCCAGAAAACAAACAATACTGTTTAAAACAGTAATGCTTTGTACTAAAGATTTGATCCAAAGACAGAAACGTCTGAATAAAAATCTCTCTTTCTTCTCTCACTGATGAAGGAATGATATATAGTGGGAAGGGAAGGTAAGGGAACACAAAGGAAAATAAAGAAAAGTGAAATATGTGTGTTCAAATTTATTGACCCTTCAACTTATTTTATTTTATTTTTTTATTTTATTTCCAACAGGATGATGATGAATCGTGAGACATTGTTTGTGACGGCTTTTTGGGTTTAGGTAAAAGTTCATTTGAAGTCATTCCTATGACTTTGGTTGGGAAGAGTTATTACATTACTTAAAGTCACTTTTTCATTTATTTAAAAGATAAATTATATTTATTTATTTCGTTTCCTAAATTGGTTTTATGATTACTAGTATTTAGTTTCCTAAATCTCCCTTTATAATTTCAAATAATTTTCATTTTTTATTACATCAAATAATTTTCATTTACCTTAATGATTATTAAGTTAACATAGAATTATACGTTTCTGGTCCTAAATAGAAGTCCTATTTATAGATGTGAGTTTGGTCCTTAATATAGGATCTATTTCAAATTCTTACCAATCCCCCCCCAAAATTATACTTATCAATGTTTTCCAGCAATAAGTAAATAAAAAAGGAAAGATGGAGGGTATATTATTGATACATGTTATTTTAACTAACTTTACCAATATCTTTAACTTATCAAATTAGGTAAATATATTTTATATTTAGGACCAGATGGATTATTACAAAAAAAATTAATATTTATTTTTCATTTTTAAGAATATTTTTCATATTTAAAATAATAAAAAAATATTTTTACATCAAAATAAAAATTGAAGACGGTTGATATTTTGAAGATTAAACTAGGGAAATGACAAATAAATACCTTCGAATGTATAAAAGGACAAGTAAGAAACTTAAACTTCCAAAATTACAAGCAAGGAACTTCGAATTCCAAAATGACAATTAAGGAATAAGGCAATTGTTAATCATTATGTTGTAGTTGTTAATACATATGTTCCAATGTTCCAGTTGTTAGTTTTTTTATTTGGAAATTTGAGTTCCTTACTTATACTTTTAGAAGTTTGAGTTCCTTACTTGTCCTTTTATACATTCAGAGGTACTCCCTCTGCTCCTAAATATAAGATCACTTTAGGGAGGAGAGCTTGTTCCTAAATATAAGATCACTTTCTAATTTGAATCAAGTTTTCCCCAAATTACCCCAATAATCCCTTCACCCCCAAAATAATGGTTTAAAGCTTAGGTGAGGGGTTTTTGGAAATTTCATATAATCCTAACTCATTGGAATGTCTTCCTTAATCTCTCCAAATTTGCTAAAGTGGTCTTATATTTAGGAACGGAGAAATATTTATTTGTCATTTCTCATTAAACTATGGGCAAGAAGGAAAGTAAAATTATATTCTTAATGTCAAGAAGATAATTTCTGTTTTATTTTCTTATAAAAACAAGAAAATCAGATAAATTACTTTAAAATTGATATGTATGAATTTTTTAAAGTCCAATTTATTTAACTTAATAACCTATACAAATTAGCTAAATTAACACTTTGTTATGTTAAGGATAATACTAACAATTTTATTTAATTGTATATCACTTTATTCCTTATTATAAGTCTAACTATAAGAAAATCATGTCATATATAAGTTAACTTAAAGTTTATTGACTATTATTTTCAAATTTTAGCCTTATTTATTTCTTATTCAAGAGAGAAATAAGAAATAGAAATCAGAATAAATCATTAATGTAGAGGAATTTTTTTGAACAGGGTAATATTGGAAAATTTCATCTATGTAAGACATATATAATGATTCAACAAACTATGTTGAATATGACAGAACTAGTTAAATTACTTTTGTGACAAAAATAAGAGAGTGATTAAGTTAACATTATAAGTTGAACTAGGGAATGTCGGTTGGGGACTTGGGGCCTTGGGGTAAAGTGAAGTTAAGATCTAAAAGTAATGAGTCACTGGTGACATAGATCTCCGGGCCCCCTTTCAATCTCACGCGCTATCGTGCCTCCCATAACATCTTTTTTTTTTTTTTTCTTTTTATCAATATCAATATCAATTGTTTTTCTTCGGCAAAAAAAAATATCAATTGTTTTTCAATTTAAAAAATTATACTACATTCGGTCCTAAATATAAGACCTAATTGACTTTTTTTGGAGAGGTTAAGATTGCGAAATAGGTTATTAAATCATAACATATTTGATATATTTTTAGATTATACATTAGTTTATAGGTAAAATAAATTAATCTAAGGGAAACAATTAGGTAAATCAATTTATAATTAACTTATTTTACTTTTTTATAGGATTTTCTATAAAGTCAATTAGGTCTTATATTTAAGATCGGAGGGAGTACTTTGGTGAGATTGAGATCTAGTCCGTCGGTGGGAAGAAAACTTGCACTAATAAGTAACTAGTGATAGACCTCATGCGATGCACGAGAATGCTTTTGTGTTAAGCGATTTTTCATTATCACTTGATCTTATATTAAGTATTAACATGGTTAGTAGTCTTAGATCAATTCATATAAGACTATTGAAATTAAATTTTGAATATGTTACGCTTTTAGTCGTTTTCAAACTAAATTTAATTGTTTTTTTATTATTGAGGTATGGTAAGTAGGCTAAAAAAAATCATATTTATTATCTATTATAGACTAACAATTTCGCACAATTTTTTTTTTGTAACAACAAACTGGTACAATCATGGTAACCCAATTGACTTGTTTTATCTTCCCTCATTTGAGGTTGTTCAATGATGAGTACTTAACACTAAAATCTTATTCCCAATTTATTAATTACAAAATGGGTATGGGGTGGTTAAAATCAATAAAATTTTATTTCCTATCAAAACATTCTCCCTTGTTTCTTTTGCCACTTAAATTTTATTCAAGTGACCTACCTCGTGCAATGCACATGGATGTTTTAATTTTTCTTAAATATCACATGTGGTCTTAATTTGAAGGTATTTTGATGTTTCAAGTGAATGAAAGTTTTATGTGATGAGAAAATAGTTTATTTGGCACAATATAAGGCAATTGGGGTTAGGAAAAAAGTTTGTGAAGGATCTACAAAATCATTTGGAACAATCTAATGAAATCAATTGCGGTTGGAGTAAGAAAATAGTTGAGGTAAAAAAATTTAAAGGTTTTGTAAAATGATTGAAAATGAGGAAGGACAATATGTATAATGACAGGACATCAATATTTTTAGTTATTAATCAGTTGTGTTTGTTTTGTGAGTTAATTACAATGGTGCATTAACACCCCATACTGATTCTCCTAGATTCACCATGTTATTATTATGTAGAACTCTTGTAACAATGCGACCATAACGCTCCCAAATCCTAATACTAAATTTTTAAAAGGTAAAATGCTACTAATATAGGACTATGAAGAATTAAAATGTGTTAGAAAATTAAACAGAAATTATACCATGTGTAGTACTCTCTCCGGTCCTAAATTTAAGACATATTTACCTAATTTGATTAAATTAAGAATGTTAGTTAAGTTAGTTAAAATGACATGATATTACCAATATACCCTAACTATCCACCTTCACCCACCTAACTATCCACCTTCACCCACACACTCTCTCTCTTCTTGTCTACTACTATTATGAAACATTGACTCCACCCTCCCCTTCCTCTTGTCTACTATTAGGGAACATTGACTTCACCCTCCCTCTGCTCTTGTCTACCATTAGAGAACATTAACTCCACCCTCCCTCTCCTCTTGTCTACCATTAGGGAACATTGACTTCACCCTCCCTCTCTTCTTGTCTATTATTAGGGGGCATTGATAAAGATATTTTGAGAAAAATATCAATAATTAAAACATATTTTTAATTTAATTATTATATCATATTATTGTATTATGTAAAAAATACAATCCTTCATTATATTATAACAAAAACTTGACAACCTTAAATTAAAACATGTCATTTATTAAATGTTTGCCTTTACAATGGGGTCAAAAATGTCAAGCGTTTATGTAAAAAAGCATTTGATTGATTTACCCTTACCCCTAGTATATCAAAGAACTACAACCTCAACCCCAAATGTTTTTAAGAGTGTCATTTTTATGTTACTCAAAATACAGAATTTGGCCTTACATACATGTAGAACACAATTCTCTAATTGAGAATGACTTAAGCTAGCCTATTACATATGTAAATTCATGACACAATAATTAATATGCAAGGGAAAACAAATAAACCAGAAAAGTGGTGGCCATAAATTGGTCAAAATTTGAAAGATTGAACCCTAACGAAGTTGAAGTCATTTACATGAATATGCACATTTGTTTTCATAAAAACTGTTTCGAGATGGAAATTTAACTTGTATGGATGATCAGTTACCAGGTATTGATCCTGGTTGCTAACAACTTTAAAATTTTCAATATATACTTCTTCCTCTATGGGAGAATTTTGATAGAGATCCATCAATGTCCCGCGGGTGGTATAAACTTCAATCCTCAGCCCCTGAATTGGAAAGCAAACATAAAACAGACTTGCGTGAGGTAAAATAAGACATTACACTTCCACAAACAAAAGGATAGCAAACAATGCATCTCTTCATCCAGCAACAAAAAAGATAACATCCATGGGCTAAATGTTGGGATTTTTTGTGGATATTCCATTTTCTATGCATTTTAACAGTAATAGTCCAAGTTTCTTTCTTGGTATGCAGAGATTTTAGTGCAAGTTTTTCCATTATGAAGGGGGGGGATTAAATTTTAGTGCAAGTTTTTCCATTATGATTTATGAAGGGGCGATCAATGTGAAACAATGAAACAGATTAGAAAAGGAATGGGTGATTCCTTAACCAATGCCTTGACTTCATAAAAGCTCAGAAATAAAGCATTGTTGTTTAAATAACCGATGCCTCAAAAACAATTATCTGAACTAAATAACCGATATCAATAAAGTGATGCTGAACAGTCTTTTGCTAGGCACAGGCAATTATGTTTAGACATAATAATGCATATATGCAAATAAAGACTGATACAAATCCTTAAAAACTTAGAAACCGATCACTACAATAAAAGGACGAATGGTAACAACTAAGTGAAACGGAACAGCTGCATTAATTCCATAAAAGTGGTCTCAAAGAATAACTACAAAAGATAGCCACAAATTTCAATCAATCACAATTATTTGAATTAAATAAATGATGCATTAACCTCATTAAAAATGGACTGATATCAGTGAAATGGATTGATACAATATCAGTAATAATGCGCACTTGTTTTTGTACAAATGATATGAAAAAATTGATGTTGAACAGTTGCATAATTTTCCACATAATTCTAGTTCTACCAAGAACTTACCGATAGTATACCAGTTGACATTTTGTAGTCTGGATTAAAAGAAAAAGGAAAAGAAACATGAGACAATGATTGAGGGCATCATCTTGATTACAGTCTACAGAAGGGAAAGCTTACCTTCAAACATGATTAGTCACTTTATCATACTTGTGAAATATGTGCATCTTTCATTTCTCCATCAAACAATTGACAGAAAACAGCTTGCATGTCTGATCAAAAAAAAAAAAAGCAGCTTGCATGCTTATCTACATTTTGCATTAATTTGAACTATATTAACTCCTTAAACAAACATTATCATTCGGTGAAAAAGACAAAAGCATAAACACTAAAATTTCATGTCAACACTCTACACTTTATTACATCCCATTGGGCACACACAATAGAAACAAAAGAAATAAAAAAAAAGAGCATGAATAAATTGCAGCTGACATGATAAGGGGTTTAGATCTTGTGGTGACATGCGTTCTGCAGTAGAATAGTGTATTTGATTGGAAGGCAATGCTATTTTTATTGATTAGCAATTTTCATTAATTTTGCTTGTATTAAACAGTGTTAGGAAAATAGAAGGAAAACCTGTGAGGGACTAATAAAATAATCTTTGGAATCTCAATGACAGTGTACAAAATAGCACTCTCATTTTTTTGCTAGTACTGTGAAAGCTATTTTTGTACTTAATAAATTTTGAGCCCCTGCATTGTTGCCTATAAGTAGCTTCTGCATCTCTTTCATACATCTCAATACTAATTTCATTTGGGTTCTGCTCAAATCTTGTAACCCAACACCCTCCAAACAGTAAAGAATAATAAGTTATTGGCATGTGTCCATTTGAGATAAGCAATTTGATCTGTATATATAACCAAATTGTGAAGATAGGAAAAGAAGGCGCACATAAAAACATCCAAACAAAAGTTGATTATAAACATCCTCCAACCCCCTCCCAAAAAAATAAAAGGAAAAACATCACAACTTGATTTTTCCCCAAGAAAGGAAAAGGCAAAAGAAATTATCCATATAAAAAAATTAAACAGACAAAAATCTCACCTCCTAATCAGTCCATGACTTTCTTCAATAATTGGTTACTCTATCTATGTCTCACAATCACATTTCAAATCTTAAGATTATAACCATCCACATAAGGAAATTAATATTAATTCAACTCCAATAAACTCCATCCTTCCTAGAAATTCTCAAAAGTTTCACGAAGTCAATGCAATATATAGCAATCATTAAATCACTACCAAATCACATTCATTCAAAACCTAAAATGCGCATAAATCCAATTCATTTACCCTCTTATTTACATTCAGCTCCAATAAACCCCATCCTTCCTAGAATCAACCTTAAACATTTTCAGCACTTAGTATAACTCTAAAATTAATCTTAAACAATAGAAACTGTAAATGAAACTATAAGATTTAACAATCAATATAAATCAGATCTTAATTCCTATTTACTACTATCAATCATGCATCTCAACATCCATGGACCCTGAAGACATCTTTCAAAGATAATTTTTGATCTCCCCTGTTCAAACTAATTCAAAACTTGACCAAAGGAAATCTTGACCAAATGAAGTTCACTCTTACCATCCTATTCTGCCTCCCAAGTCTTAATGCGCCAAAGTAACATAATTTCAATCATTAATTCACCTCTAAATCACATCTCAATGCATCAATCCAATATCATTCTGTCACTGTAACATTAAGAATATTATAGACTTTCGTACTTTAGTTACTATTCAAATTTGAACCTTCCCCAAATTGAACGTGAAATTTGACATTTAAAATGATAATCCTTAACAAAATAAAGACAATCCTATTATTTTATAAATCCCTCTTCCTTCTCCTCCATGCCCAAACGAATACACACCCAGAAATGATATAATGATGGGATGAGTTCGATGATTAATCTTCCTTGACAAATAAGAAATGATATAAAACCACAACATAAAAAACAGCATTCTTCATTCTCACTCCAAAATTATGACTCAAACAAATTCCAAACTTGCAAAACCATATACTAATCATAAAAAACTTCATACATTTACCAAAAATCACCTGAGGCAGAAAAATCAAGCAAAATAAAGGCAATTCAATCATTAAGGGAAAATAAAAGCCATGAAACTTATGAATCAATATTTCCCTCAGTCATCATAAATACCAGACCTTAAAACGATTATACATTGGACAACAACAATTGAAATGAAAAATTGAAGAAACATTCGTGAGGACCAGAGAAGATGAGGAAAATAGAGAATAAATAAAGGAAAATCAATTAACACATGAACCTACAGTATATAATACATGAAACATCAATCTATGACTCAAATAAGCTTAGATGTTAATTGATTTGAAATAGAATTCCTCGAAGACCCCGGAAGGCCGTCGGGTTGGAAGCACCTCAAACTGGGGTTCTTATAAAATCTCAACAATCCTTAAATTAACATTTTAATTCTCTCTAAATTATGAAAAATGGAAACTAAGCTTTGCTTTTAAATGATTATTGAACCCCACTCAAATTTGGACCTAGGACAGAAAATCACTGAATTTGGTGAAATAAAGGATTGAGATAGAAAGAAGAGGCTTACTTGAGTTTGAACATGGTCTTGCATGTGTCATCGACGGGTCATTCCGCCGTGAATCAGTGTTGCAAAGGGCCTGGAGCGAAGTAACGAAGGAAGAGAGCTCGGCGAGAGAGTGAGAGAGTAGTGCCGATGGAGAGATGAAACGCTCCATGATGAGAGAGAGAGTGATAATCTTTGTTTTTAAAGCAGAGAGAGTGATAATTCTGAAGGTAATGAAAGAGATGAGCCATTAATGAGAAATAATTAGAATTTAATTTAATAAGAAAAAACGGTGAAACCATATTTAAGTCGGGTAAGTGTGAACACATCAAAAGATTCCATACGCACAATATAAGGTTATATTTGATTGATTGATTGATTGATAACGCGATATCAAACACCGATATCATGTTATATATAAAAAACACCGATCTCAATTTTTTCAACAATCAATCAATTCATATTAATATATGTCATCGTTAATATAAAAAGGATTACATATTAAAGTGTTTTCATATTAATGATCCTCCAAATGGCAGATAAAGGACTAATTTCGTCAGTCGTGTATATAAAAAGGATTCCGGGAAAATACGGCAATAGTTTGATCCAGTAGCTTGGTGGCGAAAAAAATTGACGGAATCAACGTGATTTTAACTAAAAATTTCTGTTAATATTTGTTGGATTATCTACATTAATTAAAAGAAATTAATACTATAATTATATTATTTTCTTTCTAGAAAATCATCCCTTGGTTTGGCTGAATAATTTAAAGTGACTAATAAATCTAAACAAATGATTTAAGGGTAAATGGTCATCACCATTGCCCCAGAATTTTGTTGAGAGGATCATATTTGCCCTGTAAGTTTTTTTGAGATCATATTTGCCCCTGAAGTATGAAAATGGGGTCACACTTGCCATTCTTCAATGGAAAAATAACACCATTTGACACATCACTAAAATATACACGAAGCAATTACTGATTTGACACGTCACTCAAGTTAACCATGTGGCAAAAAAATAATAAAACCTAAAATATGTTATTTTCCCAACTCAAGTAAATCAAGAATTCACTTCTAAAAAATGTCAAGAGGGGAAGGCACAAAATATTTGTAATTTTCTCAACTCCCAGGTAATCTACCGGCTAGGGAAGTACCTTGGGGTCCTGCTCCTCCATTCTAAAGTTACCAAGGAAACCTACAGTTACTTAATTGACTTTGTGCAAGCCAAATTGTCAACATGGAAAGCAAAGTCCCTAACCCTTAGCTTGCATGCATCACTCTTGCCAAGTCAGCCCTGCCATGCAATCTACATTGCTCCCCATGAACTTTTGCTAGCAAAATAGAAAAATTTGTCAGGAATTTTTCACTTGGGGCTCGGAGCTGCCCCATAGCAAGGTCAATTTGGTTAGCTGGGATAAAATGTGCTTGCCGACAAGTCAAGGAGGGTGTGGTATTACATAGCTACATAATTTAAACAATGCCTTTCTGGCTAAGCTGGCGGTTAATCTAGTTAGTGTTCCTGAAAAGCTTTGTGTTTGTGTTGTTAAAGCTAAGTACAAATGGGGAGTGGAAACTAATTATGAATTCAAAACTACGGTGGCCCCACACTTATGGTGTAGCATTGCTTCTGATTGGCCCTTGGTTGTCCTCAATATTTCCTAGAATATTGGGAATGGTCAATCAGTCCAATTTTGGAAAGATAATTGGATTGGGTAGATGGGTCCTCTAAGACTCCTTACTCAGAGACGTCCCTGAGTCCGATTTGACCATGAAAGGCCGACACATGTTTTTGGAACTTGACTCCAAGTGGTGACTTCACAGTTTCCACAGCTTACAAAAAGGCTACTTATGGCTAGCATTCAAAAAAAGGCTACTCATCAATGCTGAGAGAGTCAGACGTCATTTATCATCCTGCAACAGCTATTCTTTGTGTGGTACTGATGTAGAAGACGTTGGTCACATTCTATGCCACTGTAAGATGGCCAAAAGCTGCTGGATCAGATCAATGTCACAAAATAAGCTGAGGGAGTTCTTCATTAAACCATTCCAGGAATGGCTCCTCTAGAGGAATCTGAATCCACGTTGCATGGGCAGTTGGGCACCCATTGGAGACTCTATTTTGGAACCTTATGTTGGAAGCTATGGGACAATAGGAACAAAGGTATTTTTTGTAAATGAATCTCTCCCTTAAAAAGAGATTATCATGTTAGTCACTTCTTTTGTAAACCACATGACTAATGTCACACTACTAATTAGGGTTTGATATTCCTATTCCTATTCCTATTCCTATTCCTAGGTTAAGAAAACGTGGACAGCTTCGTTGTTTGTCGTCAACTTAATATTCACCGCTCTTTCCTCTCCGAATTCTCTGTTGCTTTCCCCCACTTCATTCGTTCATTCGTCCAACGTTGTCAGTCATGTTTTCTCTGTTGGGCTGAGTAAAAGCAATCTGATTTGGGAAAAAGGTTCACAAATAGTATCAGCTCATTCTTTCAAGTTTAATTTAAAGCTTCATTTCTACCCGAATTCAGCTCTAGCTCTCTTCACTTCACGGCTGCTTCTGCATGAAACACAATGACTTAGTCGAATCTTTGTTTTTTGCTTTGAAAATGAATTTTTTCTTAATTCTTTCGGTAGGAATGTTAATGTGGGCGAGTAATTATAACTTATAAGAACATTTAACCCTTCTCTGCGTGGAATCAGATTTTAGTGAGATGTTAAATGGGAAATATTAGTTGGAGGTATGGTTTATTTGTGTGTGGTTCTGTGGGGTTTGTGAATGCCCAGTGGAATAGTGATTTTTGGAAACTCTTGCTGTTGCTTATCCAGTGGCCAAATAAATGATAACGTTTGTTGTTGCTCTAATTTGGAAGAAGTGAAGGAATTGTTAGCTTTCTTTCGTTCATTAATTTGCTGCCATTGTTAGTTTTCTGATTTAAAATGGGTACTGATGAGCATAAGAATATTGTATGAAATTGGCTTGGGTTGCTAATTTGTTGTAAACATGTTTTCCAAAAAGATTGATCTTTATTATTACTGACTGAATTGATTTTATGGAGAATTCCATATCCTCTGTCTTGGATGTTACTAATGCTGCTAACTATTAACTATAAACTACTAACTATAGCTGGAATGACTTCTCTACATGTGTGTTCATTAATTTCTTACACCTTTTATTGCACACTGTCAAACTGATTCTTCATGAGACTTTAAGTTACTTGTTTTTGACTTGTTGCTAGTGTGTGTGCAAGAAAATGAGGTGAAGGGTGATGCATGTGCGACTAACCTTTTAGTGTGACTGAAATGTGGTGTATGTTCGGATAAACATATATAGATATCCAGTAAACATATATAGCAGAACGTGGTGAAATGTGCAAGAACATTTTTTATGCAGTAAACATATATAGATCTCCAACCTATAGTTGAAACGATATTGCAACTAGGGGAACCATGGCTGGATGATTTATGTGGTCAGTGCATTATAATTATCTTATTGGCTAACCATATCAAATGTTCATTTTATATTATATTGACACTGTCCATTCTCAGTTTCTCACCATAGCAGAACGAATTCAGCAGTGAACATGGACATTGCTTTCGCTATTCGAATGCTTGAAGCAACTTATAAAACATCTGTTGATGCTGCTGCTGCTGAAACTATTATTCTGAAACTCATTGAGAAAGTAATGCTGCTATTATTCTGTTGAATATTGATTTAATTTCTTTCTTCATCTAGTGATTTTGCTTGGTAAAATTTGTAGCTCAGCCTTCAATTATCAATACATGTAGGTATTAGAGAACATAGATAGGCATGGAGGATGCTTTCCATGGGAGTACAAAAAAGCACTAATAAAATTGTTAAGAATTATCAGGGCACATAGGAAGATATTTTCAATTACATTTATCATATTTCTTCTTCTTTCTTTCAAACCTTTCCTTCAAGGCCCTTTGTGCCTTTTTTGCCTCTTCCACACTAGTGCTAAGATCAAACTGATGTGCATTTTTTCGTACTTTTCCAGTATGGTTCATGTAATATTCTGTAAAAAATTTTATGTATTAGTTTAAGATCACAAAAAGAAAAAAGAAAAGTCACAATAAAATATATATACCTGTAGATACCCCTCCAGTTTTTATATCTTGGCACATTGCCCACACTATTGCTCTCCTACCTAGTTTTTCTGCTTGAATGGCTGACATATCATGCAAGTAAAACTCGTTCAAAATTTCACTTGCAAATTTTGCCCCGCAGCCTATAGTGTAAAAATTTTTTCCTGTATCAATGTTTCCGTCCTTATCTATATGATAAATGACGGGAACCTTAAAAAAAAAAAAAGGTGTGAGAATTATATTATTACTTTAATAATTATAACAAAAAATAATTCAATTGAAGATACCTCATTTTAGTAACCACAAAGAATCGATTCATTCTCAGCCTCTTCATCTTTTTTATCAGAACTCTCAGCCTCTTTTGCTCTATGTTTATATATTTTTGATATATATTGGGCCGCCTCTTCAATTTCTAGTTCCTGCATCAAAATAAAATTGCAATCCGTTAACAATAAAAACTCTTCCTTCCCACCTTTGCTTTATGCCTTCCCTAGGCTCAGATTACTATTCATTTAAATTTTGCTCAAAATCTGCCTTAAAATTAGATAAGATTTGTTTTGTGCCATCTTACTTTTGGATTTATAATTTTGTTGGGATATTGCTTTGTTTTTCAGGAAATTTGTGCTGTGAATTTCAGAGATTCACGGATGGGAATTTTAGTGTGAAGGCAGCTTATCAGTTGTTATATAATAATCCTCGGACTCAAAGGGATCCGATTTGGAGGAGAATCTGGCGATTAGGCGTCTCAGAAAGAGCAAAGCATTTTATGTGGTAAGTTTACCATCAGAGAACCCCTACCAATGCAGTGAGAGCAATGAGAGTGAGCGACATAAACACTGAGTGCCCATTTGAGTGTGGTAGAGAGGAAACAATCCTTCACATGCTGAGAGATTGTGAGACTGCAAGGAGAGTATGGCTCAAATTGACTAACCCTTTATATAGATATATGTTTTTTAATTGTGATTTGCAGAGCTGGCTGAATTGGAACTTGCAGCAGGAGAATGGAAGGACGTGCTATAACAGATGGCCATGGAAAAAGATTTTCTGTTTGATGTGCTGGATAATTTGGAAGAATAGATGCACAAAAACATTTGAAGGAGCAGGGGATAATGTTGAAAAGATCACACAACGCTGCCTATTCCAACTAATGGAGGAAGCTGATCATGGCCGCTATAAGCACCAGATCTTGCACACAGAAAACAGATGACTGCCAATGGAAACCACCGGTGGAAGGATGGCTGAGATCAGATGTTGATGGCTCGGTTACGGACTCTAACCAAGCAACGTGTGGTGGTGTTGTTCGAAATGACAGAGGTGAGTGGGTGGTGGGCTTTCAACAGAAATTGGGGAACCTACCACCATCTGCTGCAGCTGAAGTTTTGGCAATCAAAGCAGGCTTGTTACTATGTAAACAACTGGGCCTTGCCAAAGTAAGTTTGTTTACAGACTCGTTACAAGTCATGCTTTGATTCAAAGCGACTGTGACCCAACTCACCCGTTGAGCAAGGAAATTAGTGATATTAGAGCAAGTCTAACCGAAGGAAGTGTGCTGGAAATCTACCACTCGCATAGGGAGACGCTGATGGTAGCTGATCTTCTCGCAAGACGAGCGCATGATAACACCAATGTTAATGAAGTTTTGAGGGACCCTCCTAGCTTTTGCTTGTGCATGCTGCATCAGGATATGCTGGTTTCTACCAGCGAGCCATTTCCCATATAGATGGGTGGCTGATTTCAAGCATTAGCTTGCCTTTGTATTCAAAAAAAAAAAAAAAAAATATCCGCTAGCTTAAGAGTGACTCTATTGACTATTATAGTACTAGTATTTTTGCCCACTTGCTCCCAACAGTCTTACTACTTACACAAAAGAGAGGAAGAAATAAAAGAGGAAAACAATACAGCCCTAGTAGTTTGAATCATACCTATAGAATGTTTATTACCCATTCCTATCCCTTTTTGAATGATTGGGATTTGTTTATGTATATTTTTTTTGATCAAATGTTTATGTATATTTGGAGCTAATTGAAAAATGCATTTGTTTTTATTTTATTTTTAATTTGTGCTAATTTGGTCTTTACCATTCATGAATGTTAGCAAGACATAATTGTAATGTGCCTATATATGGTGATAAAGAGATATCAAGAAATTGAAGAATAGGCATTGGTATTGTACAATTTCTTTTAAAATACAGACATTGATTTAGTAAAACTTTTTAAATATACCTGACTTGTAAGACCTCTATGGCAGGCATATCCAAGATTTGGCTTTCCAGCAAAACAATATAAATACTTGTTGACCTCAAATATTTTCTCATAAATTTTGGGAGCTGTAAAAGTTTATAAATTTTGTTTTCAAATATGAATCATAAAAAGAAGTAATGAAATTGATTTACTACTTACAAATTTCTAAGGTATCATCAGTATCTTCATTTCCGTCTTTGTCTTTGTCATTTGTTTTTTCTTTATTTCCGTCTTTGCCTTTGTCATTTGTTTTTTGTTTATTTCCGTCTTTGTCTTTGTCTTTTGTTTTTTTTGTACCCCGGCTATCTGCGGCCATAATGAGCCCACACTTAAAAAGAAAGGATATGCAGGTAGTACTTGTTTCCTGCGTACCCATTAAAAATTGCAGGATTTTTCTTATTAGAAGAGAATGAGAGAAGAACAAGAGTAGAATAAAGGAGAAGAGAAGATAGAGGACTAAGAGAACGAGAGAAAAATAAGAGCAGAAGAAAGGAGAAGAGAATGATAGAGGAATAGAGTGATATAAACAAGAATTGTTTTCTTGTTCAGTTTAAAACAAGACTTTAATAAATTGTTTTCTTCCTTATGTTTGCATCCAGTTTAATTTAGTCTTTCAAGTTTGAAAAATATACTTTTAATCCCTTATATTTGCATCAATTTTCAATCTAGATTTATGTTTGAAAATTACTCTTTTAGTTTTTTGTTAACATACCTAAATTTAAATGATTATTTCATAATTAAATTGGGGCCTTAATGTCAAATTTTGAAACTATAAGAATAATTGTACTAAAATAATTTAATCTAAGCATTTTTTTTTCTGTATGTAATAACCATTTGAAATTTTGAAGTTAATATTTTCCTGTGATGAAATGAACGGCGCTAATAGAAAACTACTAAAAGTGTATTTTCTAAACATAAAGGACTAAATTAAAACTTGATGAATGCATAAGGGATTAAAGATGTATTTTTCAAATAAAAAAGGCAAAATTGAAACTTGATGCAAACATAAGGGAATAAAAGTCCACTTTAGTCTAACAAAAATTCAAATGGAAAAGTCTTTATGAAAATAAAAACTGTGGAATTAATTAGAATAAATGTACATAATGTATCATAAAGGCTGATTCCGTCCAATATCTAAGGATTATTTTTAACCCCTAAATAGTGAATCATGTAGATGAATATTTGAATTCAATCACCCTGCACTTAACAAAATCTTAAATGATTCAATCCTCATTACAAACCAATAGAATTAAAACTAATTAGAGGTTTTTGAGTTATTTGTTTTTTATTATGATTTCAAATGGGTTCAAATTTTATGGTGTAATATTTTCGGAATAAAAACAATGGAAATAAAATCTGTGACATAAATTTGAATAAATGTACATAATATAAATATAAATTTGAAAAATTAATCCGTAGTTCATTTATTGAATAAAAGTTTCAATTTTTTATTTATTTCAAAATAATGGTACGTGATTGATAAATAGATATAAAAGTAAAAAATACGTCTAATTTTCGTTTCATAAGATACGTTTAGTTTTATATGTAACACCTGTATATGTAAGAGAAAAGAGTAGAGTTGAATAATATGATAGTAATATGAATATATTTATATAAAACACTTCTGGAAACAAATATATTACATTTTAACCCAAAGTTACCTATTTGAAACAAAGATAGTAAATTTATTCTGCGGAATAATTTTCACTTTTTGTAGCAAGGACTGCCGGTAATTAAAAAATTCAACCATAATTGTATAATATTGAATTGAATATTTATTGCAAATATGATAACCCAATTAATAGAAAATAAATTAGCATTGAACCGAATAAAAAATTGAAAAAATGTAAAAAGAAAACTGTTTTGAAAAGAGTAAAATTTCACGTTCCAAATCTTTATTTTATTTTTGATTAAGTCGTTCCAAATCTTTATTAGATTTAATATTTGAGTAATAAATTAGTACTTCCAAAATCTAAATATTTGAGTCACAAAAGTTTTTGTTAATACATTTTCGAACATTTTATTATTAGTTATGCTATTGGAAACCATTCAATGATGATTAAAGACGGTAATATTAGAAATTTGAATAATTGATATAAAAAGGATGAATCAGATCAATATTTAATGGAAAAAAGTCTAATGTATTCATATTTAAAGTATATAAATTTAAATTATTCAATTAACAAAGTTATTTAATATTTAAGAATAGTTACTTTCCCAAAACTCTCAATTCCACTTTATTCCATTCACTTAATTGTCGAATTTTCATGGTAAAAATGTACTCCCTCCGTTCCTAAATATAAGATCACTTTGGGGAAGTGAATAAGTTCCTAAATATAAGATCACTTCCTATTTTATCTCAAGTTTTGTCCAAACTACCCTTATACTCCCTCCTTTCATTGAAAACCCCTCATCCTTTTAAAGTTAAGTAATTGAGGGGATTTTGGGAAGATCATGTAATTTTATTGTCTTTCTTAATCTCCCAAAATTAATCAAAGTGATCTTATATTTAGGAACAGAGGGAGCAATATTCATCATTCTATTTCATAATTTCAATTTTAATTTCAAATTTAAATTTAATTACTTAGCTTTTTAAATATAATTACTTGCTTTTAATTTTCTTAAAACACTTCGCTGAAAAAAATCCTCTTATTCTCACAAAACATTTAACTCCCTTCTCATAAGAACAATGAAATGAACTCTCATGTTTCAACATAGGTAGAGAGATACAAATGGTTTGGTTGTCTTTATTTAATTATACAGATCAATTTGAACCGGTCACACAAATAGAACCTTGACAATAATAGATCCATGATCAAGATCAAATATATGACAATTCAAATAACAAATTAAATAGAAAATAAAAGAAATTACAACTAATTAAAGACAAAATAATAAATATAAAATTATTGAATCTCTCTAGGTCAAACAACTAAGCTTGTACTAGATCAGCCAAATCAATGTTTTCCCCAATCTTGATAAAGCTGCATGGATGAATGACACCTAACATCATCAGATGTCAAAATATGGCAAAATATGCTAGATAAAATATGACAATCAATCGGTAATATTGTTGCTCTCACTGCACAACAAATGTCAATTGTAAAAAACTTACAAAAGTAGATAGATAGGTATGTAATCATCAACCAAAAATGGCAAATAGTAAATTGTAAGAAGACATCAAAGGGTAAAATTAAGGGGCCTAAAAGGAAAAGGATAAAGAAAGACAAAATTTCATACCATATGAGGAAGCTAAGAACCTGATATAGCATAATCTGCAAAATTAAAAAATGATTTGTTAAGATAACATTACTTTGACACAAAACTGATTGTCTTCTGCATCATGAGAAAGTAAAACAAATCACATAATTTATAAGCATTCACTCATGTAACAATCCATCTGAAATTGTGAGAAGGCAATGCTTATCAATGGGACGCAAATGATCAACTATATATAAGCAAAATGGAATGAGCATCAACCATAAGAATTGCAATTGTGTTAATTGTAGAAATAATGAAATTCAAACATAGTGATACTATTATGGAAGGAAATCGTGTTAATTGCAGAAAATAAAATATGAATAGCAGATTTACATGCGTGTTATATGATATATCTTTGATCACAAAATTCCATAAACATATAAATGAGAGGGAAACAAATATCAAATCAAAGATATATCATATAACACACATGTAAATCTGCTATTCATATTTTATTTTCTGCAATTAACATGATTTCCTTCCATATCAGTATCATTATGTTTGAATTTCATTATTTCTACAATTAACACAATTGCAATTCTTATGGTTGATGCTCATTCCATTTTGCTTAGGAATTTTGTGATATCAAATCAAAGATATATCATATAACACACATGTAAATCTGCTATTCATATTTTATTTTCTGCAATTAACATGATTTCCTTCCATATCAGTATCATTATGTTTGAATTTCATTATTTCTACAATTAACACAATTGCAATTCTTATGGTTGATGCTCATTCCATTTTGCTTATATATAGTTGATGCAAATTACTCTTCATTTGCGTCCCATTGATAAGCATTGCCTTCTCACAATCTCAGATGAATTGTTAGATCAGTGAATGAATGCTTATAAATTATGTGATTTGTTTTACTTTCTCATGATATAGAAGACAATTAGTTTTGTGTCAAAGTAATGTTATCTTAACAAATCATTTTTTAATTTTGCAGATTATGCTATAGCAGGTTCTTAGCTTCCTCATATGATATGGTATGAAATTTTGTCTTTCTTTATCCTTTTCCTTTTAGGCCCCTCAATTTTACCATTTGATGTCTTCTTACAGTTTACTATTTCCCACTTTTTGTTGATGATTATATACCTATCTATCTACTTTTGTAAGTTTTTCACAATCGACATTTGTTGTGCAGTGATAGCAACAATATTAACGATTGATTGTCATATTTTATCTAGCCTATTTTGCCATATTTTGACAAGTGATGATGTTAGGTATTTTTCATCCATGCAGCTTTATCAAGATTGGGGAAAGCATTGATTTGGCTAACCCAGTACAAGCTTAGTTGTTTGACCTAGAGAGACTCAATAATTTTATCTTTATTATTTTGTTTGTAATTAGTTGTAATTTATTTTATTTTCTATTTAATTTGTTATTTGAATTGTCATATACTAGATCTTAAACATGGATCTATTATTGTCAAGGTTATATTTGTGTGACCGGTTCAAATTGATCATTATGTATGATTAATTGAAGACAACAAAACCATTTGTATTTCTCTACCTATGTTGAAACATGAGAGTTCATTCCATTATTCTTATGAGGAGGGAGTTAAATGTTTTGGTGAGAATAAGAGGAATTTTTTTGGCGAAGTGTTTTAAGAAAATTAAAAACACGTATTACTTATATTTAAAAAGCTAAGTAATTAATTTAAATTTGAAATAAAAATTGAAATTATGAAATAGAATGATGAATATTACATTTTTACCATGAAGTTTTTACAATTTAAGGAATGGAATAAAGTGGAATTGAGAAAGTTTTGGGAAAGTAACTATTCTTAAATATTAAATAACTTTGTTAATGGAATAATTTAAATTTATATACTTTAAATATGAATACATTAGACTTTTTTCCATTAAATATTGATCCGATTCATTCATCCTTTTTATATCAATTATTCAAACTTCTAATATTACCATCTTTAATCATCACTGAATCCAACTTTGTAAAAGCATAACTAACAATAAAATGATCGAAAATGTATTAACAAAAACTTTTGTGCCTCAATCACATTGTGATGTAATATTTGATTCCATCGAGTATGACGCAAATAATACATCTAATAAAGATTTGGAACGACTTAATCAAAAATAAAATAAAGATTTGGAACGTGAAATTTGTACTCTTTTCAATCCAATTATTTCGTTAAACATTTTTTCATTTTTTTATTCGTTGTAGTGCTAATTTATTTTCTATTAATTGTATTACCATTTTTGCAATGTATATTCAATTCAAAATTATACAATTACGGTTGAATTTTTTGATTACCGGCAGTCCTTGCTGCAAAAAGTGAAAATTATTCCGCTGAATAAATTTACTATCTTTGTTTCAACTAGGTAACTTTGGGTTATAGTAATAAAAAAGGTAACTTTGGGTTAAAATGTAATATATTTGTTTTCAGAAGTGTTTTCTATAAATATATTCATATTACTATCATATTATTCAACTCTATTCTTTTCTCTTACATATACTGTGTTACATATAAAACTAAACGTATTTTATGAAACGAAAACTAAACGTATTTTTACTTTTACATCTATTTATCAATCACGTACCATTATTTTCAAATAAATAAAAATTTGAAACTTTTATTCAATAAAATGAACTACGAATTAATTTTCAAATTTATATTTATATTATGTACATTTATTCGAATTTATGTCACATATTTTATTTCCATTGTTTTTGTTCCGATAATATTGCACCATAAAATCTGATCCCATTTGAAATCATAATAAAAATAAATAACTCAAAAACCTCTAATTAGAGAGGGGGTAAAAAGTGCATCTGGATTATAATATCAGGTGAAGTTCAAGAAACCTCATGAGAAACAAAATCCTGTTCTTGAATAGAATAACCACTCCCCTCCCAGGGATTTTAACGGATCCGGATTGCCGCAGCCTCTCCGCTTCCCTTTGCAGCCAAATTTATGGCCATTAAGATTAATACAAGAGCCCGCATCATGCTACATCATCATGTTATTAGAAATAAAAAAAGAATTATAGTATATAATTAATGACGACTTTAAAACATTTTTCAAGAAGTTTTAAAATCAAAATTTGCATTGTTTAGACCTATATAATTTCAAAAGAAAATCAATAAGAGATTATTTTTTTTATTAGAATCTATAAGAGATAGATACTGATCTATAAATGTAAAAAATAGTATAAAAATATTTTGATGCAAAGTTTTCTATATTTTATAGTATATTTGGGTCCATTTGTATCTCTTATAGATCTATCTATTGAAATGATATTAGTATGAACATCTAGAATTTTTCATTTTAAAAGATCATGAAAAAATATACCATTTAAGGATTTAAAGTTGAAATTAGCTATGTAAAAAAAATTTCAAATCACCATCACTCACCCCTTTTAATTGAAATAACATATTATAAATCAAATACTTCTCTTCAAGTCTTTACGTAAATTACTAACATGCTTGAATACAGCAAATAGTTAAGTCATAAATTTCAAACATTAAAGGGTGAAGGCCCAATGTTGATACATAATTATTGCACAAGGATAAAAATAGTACATAAAAGTTTTCACATGTACTATTTTTTATCTTTGTGCAATAGTTATGTATCAAAAATGGGTCTTTTTCCTTAATATTTGAAATATTTGTGACCTTTTAAATAATACACAAATGATTATCAACTATTGGGTATTTGATCAAAAATGATATTTCACTAATATGACAATAAGAGTACATGTCAAAAGTCCAAAATGTCCTTGTAAATAAAACAAACAAAATAAAACATATTTTCCTCATTCTTCCTTCTATGGTTAGACAACGAGATACTCTCTCCATTCCTAAATATAAGATCACTTTATAGAAGTGGATAAGTTCCTAAATATAAGATCATTTTCTATTTTATCCCAACTTTTGTCTAAAATACCCCTATACATAAAAGAATAATGCTTCTCTCTCTTTCCCTTCAATCTTTCTCATTAGAGAGGGGTATTTTTGGAAGATCATGTAATCTCAACTAATTGGATTGTCTTCCTTAATCTCCTCAAATTAGGTAAAGTGATCTTATATTTAGGAACGGATGTAGTAATATGTAATGCAATATCAGCAGGACAACTGAGATTAATTTTAAATGATGTGTCAACTTATAATTGATCAGACCACAAATGAGCTGATGCACTAGGTTTACACAAAAATTTCTCGTGGTTGATGACTATGAATTTTTTGATGACATGGCTCCTCTAAAATTTTTCTCGTTTTTACTATTTAGTAATGAAAATAAAACTGAATAGAATAGGGAAAATGACAAATAAATACCTCTGAATTTCCCAAAAGGACAAGTAAGGAACTCAGGCTTCTAAAAGGACAAGTAAGAAACTTCAATAAAAGTTCCTCCGATGCTTTCTAATTTGAAGCAGACTGAGAAAAAACTTAAAGGAGCTGATTTGAATGGCACTGTGTTTCGTGATTCGGCAGTAAGGTAGATTCCTCCGATGCAAGATTGAGTCAAGCTAAATGTAGATGGTGCTTTTTCTAGAACTCTTGGTTTGGGTTGTAGAGGTCTTTTACGTCGAAGTGATGACTCTTTTGTAGAGGACTTCATGTTTCATCCTTACCATGGGGATAGTCTGACTCTGGGCAAGGTTCTTGGGTTGAAACTTGTATGGCAGAGTGGCGATCACAAAGTTATTATAGAAATATATGCATAAGAGATTATTCACTTTTTAGAGAGGGAATATATTTCTCAGCATGCTGCTTTTATTATAATTCAAAAGGCAAAATCCTATGTGTAGAACATGATATTTGAAACTTGTCGATATTTCAAGAACAGCAAACACGGTTGCAGATGCTCTTGCAAAGCATGTCATTGGTTCAGTTATGGGTTATCAACCCATTTTAGTTCCTTCTGCATTTATGCTTATGATGTTGCATTCTGATTGTAATTTGTTTTCGGGCACCAGTTGAATAGACTGAGTTGCTTTATATGTTATAAAAAAAAACTATTTTGATAACCTAAATTTTTGCTCTTCTTCTATTTTCTCTCATTAATTTTTCCACCGACTATTTTACACTTTTACAAACTTCTTCCCTAATTATATATTTTATTTGAAGTAACTTCATTTAATATCGTTCCTATTATCTCCTTAATTTTTTTGTCAAATTTTGTTTTCCAAAGTATTCCCTTTTTATATTTGAAGTAACTTCATTTGACATCCTTCCTATTGTGTATGCTTTAGCTGTTAATTGGTAATTTGCAATTGTTAATAGGTACGCTGTAATTGTTAATGGGGAGTACGTATTTGTTACATAGAAGTTAATTCAAATTGCCCAATTGTTAAAGAGTATGCTCCAGTTGTAAATTGGTAGGTTGCAATTGTTAATAGGGGTGAAGACATTTAAATCTTTTCACAACAGTTACAAATGTCAAGTAAGTACCTAGTTCCTTAATCGTCCTTTTGAAAGTTTGAGTTCCTTACATGTACTTTTGGACATTTGAAGAGATTTATTTGTCATTTTCCCTTTTTTCTACATAATCTTTTTCAAGTTAGATTTTGGGGTTAAAATGCAAAAATGACCACGTAATTGTCATGAAAGTGTAAAAATAACCATGTAAAATTTTTTTTGAAGTAAAACGGACTATCGAATTTTAAAACTGAGGCAAAATTGACCATCACATTTAGTTTTTTTACTTTTTCACTCACCATTCTCTATCGCGTCATCACACAAGGGCAAATAAATACATGAGTCTGTCACATATGTTAGTGAGAGTTGAATCAGATGTTGAGTGAAAAAGTAAAAAAAAAAATGTATGCCCATTTTTGCCCCCAATTTTAAAATTCCATGGTAAATTTTGCTAAAAAAATTGACACATTCAATTTTACATTTTCGTGACAATTACATGACTATTTTGACACTTTAACCCTTTATATTAATTGTGCTTTCTTCCTTAATTCTCTCTTTTAAATGTTTTTTTTTATTTCTTCCATTTAAATTTGACTGAGAGAAATTCTTAGGGAACCACGTGAATAGTCTAAAATGGAATGTTATAAAAAAAAAATCTAAAATGAAATTTTTAATTTGAAGTGAAACTTTCCAAAGTTTTTATTTTTCAAGTTTCAACCCAAATAAAAATAATTTTTAAAGTTGGTTGAGTTTTTCCACTGGCCACTTGAAATTAAACATTGGAGAGGATCTGTGAAGTGTGATTGTTCAAAGTTCAAACCAGTAACCACAAGCAAGAATTGATGTTAGCTCAATATACCCGCCCATTGCGTGCCTACTATACCAATTCTAGTTTAAGCTGCCTAAAATCTTTTTGCATCAATTCAATCACATCGCAACTCGCAACTCGCAACTCGCAACATAAGCTATGAATCCTGCGAAGCCTAAGATCAAGATCGGAATCAACGGTTACAAATCATTCCCCAAATTCTTCTTATTTCTTCCTCTTCTCCGTGTTTTCGTTCTTTTGTTAATTACTCCTAAGGGATTCACGTCTCGAGGTTCGCTTGTGTTTGTTGCAGGATTTGGAGGTATTGGTCGTCTGGTAGCGAGGGCGATTCTGCAGAGAGATGATATGGAAGTGGTGGCCATTAATGATGCTTTCTTCCACAACGAATTTCCGGTATTCCTGTTTTTGACAACGACTGTGCTATGCAATTGTTGCGAGCGAAATAGGTTATTAAATGATTCCTATTTATAAGTCGCCAACCGCCACTAAATTTTGGTCCTTAATATAAGTCATCAACTACCACTAACTCATTAATTAAAGTTTTCCAAATATGCCCCTGTCATTGAAAAAAGAGATCTCTGCATTTACTTTTACTTGCCTCATTATGACTCATTTAATAGTTGTGAGGAGGGGCAAAGATGGAAATGAAAAATAAAATAAGACCAATTTAATGATGTAACAGCCACTAACCATCATTCTTTGGTTTGTACTATATGGGCGGTTGGCGACTTATAAATAGGATCGAAGAGAGTATATTTTAAGATTATCCATTAGTTTATAGATAAAATAAACGAAAAAAATTAGGTAAATCAATTTATAATTAACTTATTTTTCTTTTATAAGGATTTTGTAGAAAAAGTCAATTAGGTCTACCGGAGGGAGCATATAGGAGTATGGCATAATCTTTTAATTTCTTCGCTCTCAAGTTTTCAATTAAATTTTCCAATGTGTCTGGCAGAACCCCTATCATGACTATGGGCTTGTTCACGGCAACGGTGCGTGGAAATCACACCATTTCGATGTCTGCCGGCATGGGGCAGTACTTTTTGGCGAGAAAAGGAAGCATGTCAAGGTGTATAATGAAAGGTAATAATGTTCTATGTTTGTCACTATGTGTCTCTCATTCTCTCTGTTAATTTATCCACCTTTTTCAGTGATCCTGCGCTTATCCCATGGGCTCATGCTGGAGCCGAGTACGTCGTTGAGACTTCCAGCGAAGCCATAGACCAGGAGAAGGCTTATGCACATATCAAGGTCTGCTCTTTACTTTTCTTAATGATCTCATTATTGTTTGGTTTTGATATATTTGTAATCATAGGAGACCGATTACTTTGAGGGCTTGGTTAAGTAGAGTTGGACCAAATAAATTAGCTGGCTAGGCTTTAGTTGGGTTTGGGCTAATCATTCTGTAATGGGCTTTGTGGGCCTGCCCGAATGTATCAAGTGATCGGATTAGGAGGATGTTTATAACATGATTAATCCTACTATACAGATTACACGACATAATGTGATTGCTTAGTGTGTTTGGTTTCTCTGTTCTTTGTTCCCGAATTTGTAATTCTGAATGTGAAAGAGAGGTGTTGGTTTGGTTGCAATCTGGGGTTAATGGTGGATGGGATTCAAATTTCAAGGGTGGAGAGGTGGTGTGTGGATTTGCTGGTGGAAGATTCTTTGGATGAAAGGCAGAGGTCCACTATTTCTTATCTGTGTTGCTGGATCTAGAAGTCGAGGTGTGGATGAGTTTATTTGGGTGTGGAAGTGGATTCTTGGAAGGTTGAAAGGATGGTGAGGGAGATGGTGGATGGATTTTGAGATTAAAGGGTGAAGAGTTTTGGTGGGGATGTGATGGGAAGGGATGTAGGGGGTGAAAATAGATGAGTGGAGTAGGCCATGGAGGGTGTGATTAAAATCAATATTGATGGGTCATTTAGTGAACAGGGGAAGAGTGCAGGTGTGGGACTGGTATGCAGGGATAGTCAGCTGTTCTGGTGCGGCTTGGCCAAGAAGGTTCTTGCAAGTTCTGCTTTTATGGCAGAATATTTGGCACTGAAGGAGGCTTTATTGATGAGAAAGAAATTTGCATCCTGTCATGTCTATTATGAGATGGATTGTAGTGTTTTGTATCAGGTGATGAAGAAGGGTGCCTTATCAGGTTTGGAGTTGCAGTTTATTGAGATGGCCACTGAGTTGTTGAGTTTGAACGAATCCTTGTCTGAGGTGTCTTTTTACGTGGTGAATTGTCAGGGGAATAAGGGTGCAGATTTTCTTCCAGTGAATGGTTGTAAGGAGATGTTCCACAATGCTTTGGTAGTGGAGCCTGCATCTTCTATGTTAGCTATTTTAGATAAGGATTCTTTGGGGCAACAAATTGGGAATCAGGTGGGAGTAGGATTTGACAATTTTGGCAAGAATGGTATTGGTTAATAGGTTTGGTGATTTGTAATTAGATTTTCTTTTATTTACTGGTATTATGGGTTTGTTGGATGGGTTTTTGTTTTTCTAGTTTTTTGGTGACATTTGTTAGATCGTATCATAGGATTTTCTGAGGGTTTTTTAGGCTTCAGCTATTGGTGTTTGTACTAATTTTATTAATTTTTTTTTAATTATTAAAATTTCTCTGTTGTCAAAAAAATGTGAGAAAGGAAAGAAGAGAATAAAAAAGAAAGAACAGAATATGAGAGGGTTTAGAGAAGAATAGAAGGACAGATGAGAGGAGAAGAGAGAGAGAGAAACTGAGCCATAACCATTCCGCTATCTAACAAGTCTTCAAAATCTGATTACAATAGAGAGAGTAGTATTATATCTATAGGCTTATAGGTGTTACTCTAATCAATTCTAATGGCTTGTAATTAACTACCTAACTGATAAGCCAATTAATCAACTAACCTTTCTTATTATTAGTACATAACATTCTCTTTATTGTGCTTTCTTCTCTTTTTGCTCTATTTCTTGTTATTGAAACCCTCTAATCGTTTTTGTTTCTATTCTTTTACAATTTCTTCATAGTTCCTTCATTTCAAAATACTCTGTTACTTTTGGATTAGGTTGTAAGGATTGAGTGAAATAATAAATTCTATGTTTTATGTTTTGATTGAGGCAGGGTGGTGGTGCAAAGAAGGTTATTATAACCTCGTACAGTGAAGATTTTCCTATGTTTGTGGTGGGTGTTAATGTGGATGAATACAAACCAGAGCTTGATATTGTTTCTATTGGAAGTCGCACGACCAACTGCCTTGCTCCACTTGCAAAGGTTATACAACTTCCATTTTCAATTTATTGTATTGTATTTTTTTGTATGTCATTTTATATTATATATTAATTCTTTTTGTTAAATGTAGGTTGTACATAATAGATTTGGCATCATTGAGGGGATAGTAGAATCACATCACCCCTTCGTTGATCAGCTTAATTCTTATGACTTTCCATTTAGCGGAGAACAAGATGTTACTCATAGCAACTATAAAGCTGCCAAGGTAATAAGTGGATTCATTTGTTGACGTTAGTGCTATTTCTTACTATGTGGAAATTACCTTAGTAGTGTTTAGTAGTTAGGCCAGTTATACTTTATATTGCTGTTGTTAGAAATTAGTGGCTTATATCTGTTTTGAGAGTGAGAGAGCTGACTTGGATTTATGCAAGAAGGCCATTAGTAAGGAGAGGGCATTAGTGGCTAATAAAAAAGGATTAGTGAACTATAAATAAATCCCTAAGTATCATTTGTAACCTGCTTTTGATGTGAATAAAGTTTCTGAGTATCTCTCCACTCTTTCTCTCTATCTCCTATATCTTTCTTCATTATTCTTTGTAAAATTCCCTACCACTTACCTTTTCAATCTCATTATTTATTAATTATGATATTTGTGTCAGGCCGTTGAGAGGGTGATTCCTGCCCTACAAGATAAATTGACTGGATTGAACTTTTACATTCCTATGGCTAATGTCGATGTGGTTGAATTTCTTGTGGTGTTGGAGAAAGCAACTACATTGGAACAAATTAAAGATGTCATTAGGTAAAATTCAAATTGATTCTTAAGACCTGTGTTCTTTACTCTTGTCTTTTTTGATTGATTCAATAGTATTTATCTTTTTAGAGAGGAATCTCAGGGAGAGTTGAATGACATCCTTGGTTGCATTGAAAATGATTTGATCTCCAAAACCTTCGATGGGGACAAAAGGTGTGGTCTAACTAACTTTTTAAATTTAAGATTATTATATGATTGCAACCTCACTAATTAAGTGCCTCAAATTCTGTCTTAGAGCTAGTTATGTGTGGCCTTTTGTTTATTTTTTTTAGGTCCTGTATTTTTGATGTCAATGCTAGTGATTCTTTGAGTGACCGCGTTGTGATGCTTACAGCCTGGTATAATAATGAGTGGGGCTACAGGTACATCATCTTGTTTGAAATATCGTAAAATTTAACATGGTTTTGTTGCTACTGTTGGCTTACCATTTTGCTGTTTTGTGATGTATATTTTCTGTGATTTGCAAGATTTGTTAGATTTGATTTAATTATAATTAGGTTTCTCATGCAATGAAGTAATCGTATCTACCATATTGCTTAAAACCTTATGAATGTATGTGATTGGAAATGGCTACAAGCTTTATGAAATTGTTTTGGAACTTTGATGAGATATGATTGAGAAGGTGTTGTGGGTGTGTGTGTTATAGAATTAATATTCTATAATGAAGAATTTAGGGTAAAAGGGAAGAGAGAACGGAAATTCAGAGGGTTTCAAGAAGAAGAAACATAGAGAAGAGGGTTCAAAAAGAAGAAGGGGGTTAGGGAAGAAGACTGGCCATCGGCCGTCACAACAAAAAACTCGATTCATATTTATCAAATTCAAGACTCTCAATATGAAACCTTAAGTTAATATAGCCTTGACACTAATGATAAAACATAATAATAAAATAACAAAATATCATAATACCCAAAACCCTAATCACCTAATCAATCTAATTAATTGACTCAATCAATCAATTAATAATTAATTGACTCAATCAACTTAATTATTTTATTAATAACATAACAGTGTGTGTATAATTGATTGAGCTTATTGATTGTATGTATGCCTTGATAATAATGATTGTGTTAGAAGTTTAAAACTGTTTAAATTTTTGTTATATTAAGAGAAAAGAAATTACTCAAGAAAATGTAGATATTGTAATAGATAAGTGCAAAATGGAGTTACTGTTTCGAAAAGTAATGGTGTTGAATGCGTATTTGATGTCGTGTCTCTTGATTGCTGGAATTGTCAAGTTTCATTATTCAAAGGATTTACTTAGGTGTCACTAATTGAGACTTTTGATTTAATTACTTGTGAGAATATTCTGTAATTATTGTAAATATTCTTGCTGATTATGTAGGCTCTTATTAGGCTTTATGAGTTATCATTAGCATTAATTAGGGATTATTATCCTGTCTTCCTTCTAGCCTATAAGTAGGCTCTTGTACATCAACCTTGATAATAAGAAAATACATTTTCTCTCTATCTTCACAAATATGTCCATGATTATCCACATGGTATCAGAGCAGGTGCTCAAAAGTAGTCAAATTAGTGATTAGAGTTTCATAGCTATGGAACTTCCCTTTCAAATGTTAGGGCAGAAATTGTGCGCGTTGATCGGAGCTGTTCTGGATGTCACCGCCTGGCCCATCGGAGAGAGGAAGGTCCGCGCGGAAGAACCCCGAAGTTTCGCCGTCTCCGGCGGCGCGTGTGAGCCCCACGCGCCGGCGAACATCCCGGCGGCCGCGCGCGTGTGGCGGCGCGTGGAGGCGCGTGCGGCGGTAGTATTTCAGGTGGTTTCGTCCGCCGTGTTCGCAGCTTCATTTCCGGCAAGTCTCTGGTCTCAAATGTCAAATCCGAGGTCGGGTGCATTATTTTCCAGAATAGGTAGTGTCTTCATGGTTGAGAATCTTGCTGTCCAAATGCTCTGGTTCTTGATTAGTACCTACCTTGGAAGCTTATTTGCAATTGGAGTTTCAGAAACGATGAAGATGGTGATTGCAAACCTCTTAGTCAATGCTGCCATATGTTTCCTGAGTTTGGTAGTAAGGAGGGCAATTCATTCATCGACCGAAACAAGTGTCGCAGTGGAAACTGTATCGTTAACCTTTGTGGCAAAACGGGGTAACTTTCTCCAAGCCTTGAAAACTTCTCAGAATCGGCAGGTGTGGATTGTTGATTCTGGTGCCTCTGATCACATGACTGACAATCACAAGTTGTTCACTTCTTACATCCCGTGTGCCGGCAACATGAAAGTGAAAATTGCTGATGGTTCACTTGCTTCTATTGCTGGGAAAGGGAGTATTAAAATTTCAGAGAGTATCACTCTGGAATCTGTTTTACATGTGCCGAAATTAGCGTGCAGCTTACTGTCTGTCAGTCAGTTGACAAAACAATCAAATTGTTCTGCTAATTTTTTGCCTACTCATTGTGTGTTTCAGGATCTATCATCGGGGATGGTGTTTGGTCATGCTAAGGAATGCGAGGGACTTTACTTCCTTGACGACGCCAGAGTGAGTCACCAACCTATCAGAAGGGTATGTAACACAATCTCTAAAAATGAAGATATTATGTTGTTGCACAAGAGAATGAGTCACCCTAATTTCCATTATTTATCCCGTATGTTTCCAACTATTAGCCCACCATCAAACCTTGATATGAAATGTGAAATATGTGAATTGGCCAAACATCACCGGTCATCATATCCTAGAGCTCCATATATTCCTACCAAACCATTCACTACCATTCATAGTGATTTATGGGGACCTTCCCGCAACCCAAACCGTACCAAAGCAAGGGGGTTTATTACTTTCATAGATGATCATACTCGTGTTTGTTGGGTTTATCTGTTGAAGGACAAGTCTGAGGCACCAAATGCTTTCATGAGTTTCTATGCTATGATTAAAAATCAATTTAATACAAGTATCAAAGTTTTACATTCTGACAATGGCACTGAATATTTTAACCGAACTTTGAGTGATTTTCTCCAAACTCATGGTATTATCCATAGAAGTTCGTGTGTTCATACCCCTCAACAAAATGTGATTGCTGAAAGGAAAAATAGACACATCTTGGAAGTCACTAGGGCTCTTATGATCACTTCAAATGTACCAAAGTTTTATTGGGGAGATGCCATTTTAACTGCCACCCACCTCATCAACCGAATGCCAAATAAGGTGATATCTTTTGAAACTCCACTAAAAATGTTACAAAGTATCTTTCCTACCACTCACCTTGAATCAAATCTTCCCTTTCGTGTCTTTGGTTGTACTGCCTTTGTTCATGCTCATCCAAATAACAAATTTGATCCTCGTGCAGTGAAATGTATTTTTCTTGGGTATTCTCCAACTCAAAAGGGGTACAAATGTTTTGATCCTGTCTCTAAACACCTATTTGTAAGTTTTGATGTTACTTTTTATGAAGATACACCTTTCTATCCCAAATCTTCAATTCAGGGGGAGAGAACGAGTGAATCTCAGACTTGGGTACCTGAACCTGTACAAGAATATAACACTCTTGAACAATGGATAACCCTACCACAGATAGAGCCATCACCTTCACCTTTACCACAAACAGAGCCACCACCTCCATCTATACCACAGACAGAGCCATCACCACCACCACAAATCGAACCTCCCTTAACCCAACCATCTCTTGTGCAAAATTTGAATGCAGGGAACAAAGATATGATGGTGTACTCACGAAGGCAAAAATCTAAGGGAGGAAAGAAACTTGCATCTGAAGCACTCAAGCATTCAGAACCAGTGATAGCTCCTGAAGAACCAAAGGAGCCAGAAGTGGTGGTTGCTGAAGAGACTGTTCCAGAGGTATCTCAGGAAATTCATATAAATGTTAATGAATATAATGACCTTGATGTGCCTATTGCTCACAGGAAACAGCCTCGATCGTGTACTCTACATCCAATTCAAAAGTATATGTCCTATAATGCTCTTTCCTCAGGCTATAGGGCATTTGTTACCGGTTTGGATAAAGTCCATGTTCCTAAAAATATTCAGGAAGCACTTGAGGTACCTGAATGGAGAGCAGCAGTTATGGAGGAGATGAGAGCTCTTGAGAAGAATGAGACGTGGGCTGTGGTTGAAAAACCGAGAGGCAAGAAACTTGTTAGTTGCAAATGGGTATTTACCCCTAAGTATATGGCTGATGGTACTCTTGACAAGTTAAAAGCACGACTTGTGGCAAGAGGTTTCACTCAGACTTATGGTCTAGACTACCAAGAGACGTTTGCACCAGTGGCAAAATTGAATACTATCCGAGTTTTATTGTCTGTAGCAGCTAACTTGGACTGGCCACTTCATCAGATGGACATTAAGAATGCCTTCTTGAACGGAGAGCTTAAAGAAGAAGTTTACATGACTTTACCTCCTGGTTTTGAGGAGGGAAGAGGTGATAAGGTTTGCAAGTTGAAGAAGTCTCTCTATGGCCTGAAACAGTCTCCTAGGGCTTGGTTTGACAGGTTTTCAAAGGTCCTGAAAGTTGAAGGCTACAAACAATGTTTATCAGATCATACTATGTTTGTCAAAACAGAGGGAGGAAGGAGATGTATCCTTATTGTGTATGTTGATGATATAATTCTTACAGGAGATCATATTGATGAAATGTCTAGGATAAAACTTGCGCTTGGCAAGGAATTTGAAGTCAAAGACCTAGGGAATCTGAAGTACTTTCTTGGAATGGAAGTTGCAAGATCAAGGAAAGGAGTTTATGTGTCCCAAAGGAAGTATATACTGGATCTCCTCGAAGAAACAGGCATGTTGGGGTGTAGTCCTGAACCAACTCCTATTGTACCTCCTAAGAAAAAGAAGAAGCCTAGAGAAGAGGGGGATTCAGAAGAGGATGATCTTGATGATGATGCTGAAGCTGAAAAGGAAGATAAAGAGCTAGAAGAGCCAGTGGATAAAGAAAGATATCAAAGACTTGTTGGGAAGCTAATTTATCTTTCCCACACAAGACCTGATATAGCGTTTGCAGTAAGTGTTGCTAGTCAATATATGAGTGATCCAAGAAAGAAGCATATGGATGCTGCGTACAGGATCTTGAGGTATCTAAAAGGTACTCCCGGGAAAGGTTTGTTCTTCCGGAAACAAGAACGAAGATCGATTGAAGTTTACACTGATGCAAGTTGGGGAGGAACACATCCTGACCGAAGATCTACTTCTGGTTATTGCTCCTTTGTATGGGGGAATTTAGTAACTTGGAAGAGTCAGAAACAGAGGGTTGTGTCAAAAAGCAGTGCTGAAGCTGAATTAAGGGCGTTGGCTCAAGGAATAATGGAGGAAATGTGGCTAAAACGTGTTCTTTGCGAGATACAGGTCCAAGTGGATTTGCCACTCAAACTCTATTGTGACAATAAGGCAGCTATAAGCATGGCCTTAAATCCTGTTCAGCACGAGAGGTCAAAGCATGTGGAGATAGACAGACATTTCATCAGAGAAAAAGTTGAAGAAGGGACCATATGTTTGATCTTTCTTCCGACAAACCTTCAAGCGGCTGATGTACTAACGAAGGCGCTCCTCAAACCTGCATTTGATAATTGTATAAGCAAGTTGGACATGATCGACATATATGATCCAACTTGAGGGGGAGTGTGAGAATATTCTGTAATTATTGTAAATATTCTTGCTGATTATGTAGGCTCTTATTAGGCTTTATGAGTTATCATTAGCATCAATTAGGGATTATTATCCTGTCTTCCTTCTAGCCTATAAGTAGGCTCTTGTACATCAACCTTGATAATAAGAAAATACATTTTCTCTCTATCTTCACAAATATGTCCATGATTATCCACATTACTAAAGGAAGAGAAACTTGAATTGGTTACAATAAGTTGCTTATATAATAAATCTGTAGGAAGTTTGTTTAGTCAGATTAATAATCATGATGGGACTGATTGGTGAGAACAAGTAATTCAGATTTGAATTATGTTTAGCTAAAAAGGACATTAAGAAAGTTAAAGCCTTTAAGGAATTAGAAGAGAATTAAAGTGGTTATTCTTGTTGTTAAGTATGAATTTTATGGTTAAAAAGAAGCATTAATCAAAGTGGTTTTATGGCTGTAATTGAAAAATATGTGTGAATGTTGTGATTTTTGGTATAATAGTTCTATTTTTTGGTCGAGGTATAATAGTTCTATTTGGAAATGAGTCATGGATCTGTTTTTGTAGTTTGCTACTGTGTATGTATAAAATTCCTTCGGCTTTTGATCCTAATTTGATTAGGTTGGGTCTCAAGTAAGGAGTCATTGATAAAAATAGGGTAATGGACCTAATTTGCCCCCCAAGTAACCACCAAGGAGCGCTGAGCACCCTGAACTAACAACAGACCCATATCTGGACTCCAAGTAACCAAGGTGGTTAAAAACTACCCCGGTTGGACGGTCAACAACGTTTGACCGTTACTATGCCTATGTGGCTGCCACGCGAGCACCTACTTTGCCACCTCTGCTTGCCACGTGTGTATTTTAAATGGACCTAATCTGCCCTCCAAGTAACCACCCAGGAGCACTGAGCACCCTGAACTAACAACAGGCTCATATCTGCACTCAAAGTAACCAATGTGTTTAAAAACTACCCCGGGCGGACGGTCAAGATATGTTGCCGCTTGAAGGCCTGTTTTGCCACCTGGCGCCTTGTCATCGCCACATAAGATATGTTCATGTGGGTCCCACCTATAATAATAAACAATTTCTCTCTCCCTCTTCATCACCATTACCACAGCCCCCAACACCCACAACCCCCACCCATGCCACCCCCTCAAACGTGGCAAGCAGAGGTGGCGTGGGTGGGGGGGCAGTGGAGGTGAGGCAGTGAGGGCTGGGGAGGTGAGGGGGTGGCGTGGGTAGGGGTGGTAGGTGTTGGGGGGGCTGTGGTGATGGTGAAGAGGGAGAGATAAATTGTTTATTATAGGTGGGACCCACATGAACATATCTTAAGTGGCGATGACAAGGCGCAAACAGGCCTTCACGTGGCGGCCACATAAGCATAGTAACGGTCAAACGTCATTGACAATTTTTATTGGGCCCACAAATTTTACTTCATATCCATATCTGTATTTTTCATCCATCACTTTTTTCATTTTCTTCACCCACTTTCTATCCATCCAAAATTCCAAATGGGCCCTTCGTGCCCTTTTGGTTGCAAGAATTGTAGGTAAAGAATTGGAAATGGAAAGGGTAAACATTGAAAGTAGAGAATGATGAAAGGGAAAAGTTTGTGGGCCCAAGAAAAGTGTGGTATGAAGATAGAAAACTTGTGTACTCATGGATATATGTAAATTACAAAAAAATCCTAACAATTCTAATTCGTCAATTTCAATTCTGCCAACCAAACATAGCAATTTACCTCTACTGAGGCCTGAGGGATTGGAATGGAGAAGTTTTTATGAATTTCAAAGGAAATTTGGTTGAATGAAGGGCATGCAAGATGAAAAAAGGAAAGAAATATATATATATATAGATTTTTGGGGGTGTTATTAGTCCAACTAAAAGATAGGGATTAAACTTGTTCCTATTCTGGATAGAACATTTTGTAAAAGAATATGGAATAATTTGACGAAAGAAAGTTGTATCATCAAACATCCTTGTCTGGATAGCAATCACAACTTTGATCATTTGCTGAGTTTTGCTGCCTTTGTTCTTAAAAGGCACAAGCATTCGTTCAACATCTTTGCTTGTGAAATTCCTATTGATACTGAACCTTTATCCAGCAAGGGGGAGAACTCCAAACAAATTCAGGCTGTGAGGGAGAAGCGAAAGAGGCATTGAGGAGAAATAGTTGTTTCTCCTCCTCCTTTTAAGAAGAGGAACGTGATCCAGGATCTAAATGTGCCCTCTAAGAAGCGAAAGCACATTAATTCATAGGAAAAAGGAATCGACCAAAGCTACTATATTCATCTAAGAAGTGAGCATTGATGGGTGGTATGAGTTCCCCCATATGTTCTCTCACAGCTATCTTTATTAACAAGAGAAAGAAGATCCTCCCTCCTCTAAATCCAATCTCGGCTTGGAAGCCCATATGTGATGATTTTCAAGTTCAGCTCAACACGGTTTACCTCTCTTTTTCAAGAAAGCGTCCATGGGATGATGACCCTCATGCTCAAAGTCTGGGTTCTAGTAGAACTTATGCCAAAAAGCTCCGCATGAATGGATGATTTCAATGAGGACCTCTAAGCTCACTAGCAGCCGCTTAGAGGTACATCTTGTAGTGCTACTCACTTTTGTTTCCTCATACATTTTTATGGTTTGTTTAGTTTGTTTCAACTCTAGTCTATATATGCGTTTATCTTGCTACTTGGGATGCTATTTTGAACAATTCCTCTATCTGCACAAGCTTCATTTTGTTATGTAGAATCTTCCACTTCTTTGTGGGTGGCATCTTTGATGCACTATAGCTCCTCACAAAATTTCAATGCCCTTTGTGGTATAGACGTTGTGAGGCTTTGGGTTTCTCTTAGCTCTCGTAATGACGTGTTTCTCCAGTTCCAACTGCCCGTTACTCTCAGAAAAGAGTTTGATGTTGTCTCTCTAATATATGTTTTATTTGCTTTGGACATTATTGAACCTTTGTAATTGCTAAAAGTTATATAATATCAAATTTGCCATAAAGATCAACAAATTTGCCATAAAGATCAATATATATATATATATTGATAAAAGGAAAAATGATATAGGTTAGTAAATTATGACATATTTTATTTATTTTTATATTATCTATTTGTTTATAGGTCAAATAAACTAGTTTATGGGAAAAAGTTAGTTAAATTAATTTATAATTAACTTATTTTACTTTACTTTTTTAGGATTTTCCAAAAAAGTCAACTAGGTCCGGAGAAAGTATTATTTAAACAAATGTGTAATGCGTAGTTATTATTGTGTTGTATGTAAACTGTAGTTACTTGTGTACTAATAAATTATAAATGAAGAATAGGAAGGAAGTGCATTATTGGAAATATCATTCAGATTGTGAGAAACTTACCTGAAATTGAAACATTAGGAGGAGAGGTATTGAACGAGTATGAGGGGCGTGTTGATAAGGCAGAGTGTGTGGAGGTGTTGTAGTGTATCTTGGAGAGGTAGGGCGTGTGTTTGATTGTTTCTATTTCTATGAGTGGATGAGATTGCAGGAACCATCATCATTTGTTACGTGTAGGGCATGTTGTGTGTTGTTTACAGTGTTGGGCAGAGCAAGGATGGGTGATGAGTCGATGCTGCTGATCTTCAGGAACTTACCTTCTACTAAGGAGTACAGAGATGTTTTTGTTTATAACACTGCAATTTCTGGTCTTCTATACTGTCGATGGTATGGAATTGTTCGTTCTTATACTTCTCTAAAGTTCACTTGTTTATAATAGTACATTTCAATTTGATGCATTTTTGTGGGTCATCATTTTAGTCTTATTGATAGGACACTTTATTAAATGTTCATGTGAATTTACAATTTTATCTTTACATTTTCATTATGTTGTTAGACTTTATTTTTATGTGGTGTGAAAGATATTAAAGAGGGGTGTCACCGGGAAGTTGTCAAATTTCAAGGGGTAATTATTGAAGTGTAAAGGTTTTTTTGTGCAATGTGTTGGAAATGACTTATAAATTGGATCATATGAATATTTGTAATGATTTTTCTCTCTTAGCTTTCTTGGTAAATTTGTGGCAATTTAGGAGCCTATGAACTGGTTGCCACAAATGTTTTGTGCAATTTGTTTTAGATTTAAGAAAGGACCCAGTGCGGATTCAAAGTCAAAGTTAGTCTAGAATTTTTGGAAAAATAACTTGACATATTCTGTTTGATTCCTTTCTTCAAACTTGATATTTAAAGTATGATTTGTGCACATTTCGTTTTAGAACTCAACATACCAGGACTCTTTATTTGATGGTTGCATTGTGATGATTAGGTATCAAGATGCCTGGAAGCTATATGAGTCAATGGAACATGATAATATATGTCCAGATCATGTGACTTGCTCTATTTTGATTTTACATTAATTAGAATACTTGGACATTCTGCGAAGGACATGTGGCAACTTTTTGAGAAAATGAATAGAAAAGGAGTCAAGTGGAGTGAGGAAGTCTTGGGTGCGTGAAGTCTTGGGTGCGTTAATCAAGTTCTTTTGTGATGAGGGGTTGATTAAGGAGGCTCTCATTATTCAATCAGAAACGGAAACAAAGGGTGTTTCTTCAAATCAGAAACGAAAACAAAGGGTGTTTCTTCAAATGCAATTGTGTTTGTGTATAACAACACTCTTATGGAAGCATTTGTAAATCCAACTACATAAAAGAGGCTGAAGGCCTTTTGCTGAGATGAAAGCTAAAGGAATTAAACCCACCGAATCTACTTTTTTAACATCTTTATTATTTAAAAATAAAAGAAGAGAAAATGGGCTGGCCCTCAACCCGTCCCGCAATCCCAAGCCTAACCCTCCTCAGGCTTGGGTAAAAACAAGTCAACCCTATTGGGCTCTATAACATCCTTAAAAGTTAAATTAGTATAAAGTATAATTCTAAAATTAAAAAAAGAAACAAAAATTGTTCAAAGGTCTAACTAGGTCTTTAAAAAACTAACAAGATTAGTACATAATTAACTGTGCAATGCAGGCTTCTAAGATTAGACTTTCTTCTTCCTTCCTCTCTGTGTCTCTGTATTTTGAATTTTTGACTATTACTCCATCCGTTCCTAATTATAAGCCTACTTTGGTTTTTTATATGAAAGTTAAGGATGCAAAGTAGACCACTAAAATTATAACATATAACCAATGCAATTATAATATATGTTGGTTTTATAACTAGGATAAACTAGTTTTGAGGAAAAAAATAATTTTAAACAATTTAAAATGGTAAAGTTTGTAACTTTAACTTTTTCAAAAAAAATCAAAGTTGACATGTAATTAGGAACGGATGGAGTATTTTCAACCAAAATAAGCAAAAAGACTCCCTTTTTTTATCATAAAAAGACTCATCAGCAAAAAGATTAATCCATAACTTGCAAATAAAAAATCAATAGAGAAAATAATCAATCTATTTGGAGGGATCCATCACCCATCAGGCATCAGCCATGCCTCTAATAATCCCTCACTTCCTTCACATGTCCTCCCTGGCCCTCCTAACTCGCCTCACAAATCTCCAAAACCCCACTCCCTATTTTCCCTCTCCAATAATATTAATAGTGATAGTAATTCCCTCTCATTGCCACATGTTCCTCACTCTTCAGCTTCTATTTTTCTTCCACTACTCCAACAACAACAACAACAACACAGCAAACATTTCATAATCTCGAATTCCCCCTAAAACTTGATCGTCCTTATGCAAATTTGAGGTCCTAATTTGTCCTTTTATATATTATATATTGGAAGGTTTTTATTTTGGATTTTCCCATCAAAATTCGTGTTGTGCGTATGCATGTGGACAATGCCTAAATGATACGTACTCAGTATTCGCAAGAAGATTATATTGTTTCTCAATTAGAATCATGCTTCGTGATGAAGATTTAAGTGTCAGTAAGATTTTATTAATGTAATCTTTCTTGTATTACCGCATGGGTGCGTTTTCTTTCTCTATTTATGTTGACGAGAGAGAGGCTTCATCACTATAAGAGCGATTTATCTTTCATCTTTCGTGTTTTCTTAAATGTGCCAGAGTGATATCATCGAGTGTGATAATATAAAAAAAATAGGGTAAAGGGTCAAATCTAGCACTAAACTAATGCCAAAAGTACACCTCACATAAAAGTGAATCTCGTAGCTCAAATTTAGCATTGATCAAGTACAAATTTGGTCAGATGTAGCAAAATCGTCAATTTTGACGGGTTTGACCGTTAAGTCTGACCCAAGTATGCCACGTCACCTGCCAAGTCACCAAAGTTAGGCCACGTCACCTGCCACATCACCCAGTTATGCCACGTCACCTGCCACGTCATCACCACATATATGAAAAACTTAAAGGTTCAAATTTAGCACTCAAGTATTAGTAAAGTTCACCCAACATAAAATAACAATTTTGAGTTTCAAATATAGCACCCATCAGCTACAAAATGGTTCAAATGTAGCAACTACGTCAATTTTTATGAGTTTGACTTTTAATTTTGACCTGATTAGGTCATGCTACTTGTCACATCGCCCTATTAGGCGTCATGCTACTTGTCACATCATCATCATCTTCACTACATCTAAATAGAGCATACGCGCGGCAGTGTTACCTAGATAGAAATATAAAATATTAACGTTCTGACATATAAATAGGCGCAACGTAATAATATTTTTAAAAGTGTCATGTCACTTGCTACATCAGTTCAAAATTAATGGTCAAACCCTGAAACGTTCACAGAATTGCTATATTTGTCATAGGGTGATGTGGGTTTCAGGGATTTATTTTCATTTATGTGGTGATGATGTAGTGAAGATGGTGATGATGTGGCAAGTAACATGGCCTAATAGGGCGATGTGACAAGTGACATGACCTAATTAGATCAAAATTAAAAGTCAAACTCCTAAAAATTGACTTAGTTGTTACATTTGAACCATTTTGTAACTGATGGGTGCTATATTTGAAACTTAAAATTGTTATTTTATGTTGGGTGAATTTTACTAATACATGAGTGCTAAATCTGAACCTTAAAGGTTTTCATATATGTGGTGATGACGTGGCAAGTGACGTGGCATAACTTGGGTGATGTGGCAGGTGACGTGGCCTAACTTGGGTGACGTGGCAGGTGACGTGGCATACTCAGGTCAAACTTAACGGTCAAACCCGTCAAACTTAACGGTTTTGCTACATCTGACCCAATTTGTACTTGATCAGTGCTAGATTTGAGCTACGAGATTCTTTTTTATGTGGGGTGTACTTTTGCCAATAGTTCAGTGCTAAATTTGACCCTTTACCCAAAAAAATATAAAAATTATGATTTTAGAGTTTTAGAGAATTGTGTGAATCTTTGTCTATTTGACCAAACCTATTTTGCCCAATTAAACTATTTATTTTGAAAAAAAAGCTTATTTCAAGCATATTGTGTTTTTGTGATATTTGACTGAGCTTATTTTTTAAACTTATTTGATATAAGTAATTTATTTTATAAGTAAAAAAAATAACTTATTTTCATCTTAAGAAAAATAAGTCATTTATAAGACAAATTGAAAAACCACACCCTTTATCATTCTTTTTCTTCTCTTTCTAGTAGAAGTCAATATTAGAAAGTACCTTTGGATTGCATTATGGAATATATCATCAAGGAAAATTTCCTGCGAACCATTTACCATCTAAAGCATATGTTGAGAGTGGGAGAATTGGCGATGAAATAAAAAACAACAACTTCAACATCAAACATGATACAATGACTATTATACTTCATATCGCCTTATAAAACACAAGGAAAGATTGCTTGATGAAAGAAAATTAAGCAAACAAACTTACATCAGATCTTGTTGTTCTGAAATCCTATAATATATCTTGCAAAGTAGATGATGACAAATATGTTTTGGCTAAGGTGAAAAACAATTTCAAAATCAGCAAAGTAAACCACATCATCAAACCACTTTAAGCTAGAAACCTGTCAAAACTTCTGAAAGAAGATCAAACAAAGATCTTACTTCAATATTCCACAAAATAAGGAACAGAAATATCTTAGAATATATGATATTTAAATATAAATTCCAATTTTTATACCGTATAGCAATAGAAAACCTCTCTCATGTCTAATCAAATTATCTTGTTACATTCTTCAGCTTCAGACGACCATTCTAGTCTTTAAAGTAAGAAACTATTTGTTCAGACCTAATGCACTCAAAAGCACTCCCCTCAACCAATAGTATCTTACCTATCTCAATCTCACTTGTTGGTGGTTTGGATACTCTTATATGGACTAAAAGTCCATCAAGCATCTACTCGACCAAAGAAAATTATTCTCTTCTTTTTAATGAAAGGTTCCTAATCAATTAGCCATTGATCCTTTTTGGAAATTCCTCTGGTCTATTTCTCTACCGCAGAAGCATAGTTATTTATTTAGAAACTTCTTCACGAGGTCATTCCCTCGAATGATGTTTTGTGGGAGCATCATATTATGGTGGGTAATTCATGTCATTTTAGTTGCTTTGAAGAAGAGTCAATTCATCACCTGTTTTTTTCGTGTCCCCTTGTTAAAGTCGCTTGGTTTGTAATCTTCCTATTTAGCTCACATTTGCATCTTCAAACTAATGACTTACCTGCTTGGCTAAAATATACACTTTCCTCTCTTGAGGATGGTGAGAAACTCTTGAAAGGTGTCATTATTTTTTTGAATGAGATATGGAGGAAACGGAATATGTCTGCTCATGGAGGGAAAATTTCTAATCCTCATGAATCATGATATCATTAGAAATTGTATTTCTACTCTCTCTTTCTTGCTTTTGGCTATGAGGACTAAGGACTTATTTATATCATCACTTCCCCCTCTTAGTCAGTATGATATAAACATCTCTTTTCAATGGCATGTTTTGGTCAAAAATGGAAATTGCATCATCAATCTTATTGTAAAATAATAATATATCTGAATGGGTCCCTAGCTAACTTAGGTCTTCACATGGTAGTGCTTCTTTATTTCTGGCTATGTGTTCACATTGAGATGTTCTCGTTTAGCATTGAATTGGATTCATCATTCGCATTTTTCAAAGCAAAGTCTAACCGTTTAGAATGTGGGAAAGAAAACGCACAATCAATTTTTTCAAATGGGCTCCCTCAATGAGGCACTCGGTCGCTGCTAATACTGCATTGTTATTAAGACTTTTCTCATTTATTTCAATTCACTTACTTCCTTTCAATCAGTGTAATGTTTTAACTGTTATAAAAAAAAAGTGTAATGTTTTAACTTTCTTGTTAAACACATTATTAGAATAATGTAACATTTTCGCTAATTAGTATCATTTTTCCTTATATAAAAAAATGGATTCACAAAAATGGCAAAAGTTTATAAAGGTTGATAAGAACAACATTTGAAGTGCAATTTGAGAAGGTTTCATAACTAATACATCTTGAATTTAGTGCTTAAAATTGATGAGATCTGCTTCATAACTAATGCGCCAAGTTGCAAAGTAACAGAGCATGGATAAAATAATATAAAATAGGTGAACTTATTGAATTCAAGCCACAATATTGTTTGGTAAAAAAAGGTCGAGTACAAGTTTCTTCCAAAGTATTATCAAGTTCAAGCAAGATTTGGCTTGGTCCATTTTGACATGATATGCTATGAAATTGTAAAGAAATAGGTTACAATTTGATCCTTCTCTCCTTTCCCATCTTGCTCATTTTTCTCTTCTTCTATAAGCCAATAGCAATGATCGCCCTCCACAGCCACAAGCTCATTTCTTGTTTATCTAATATATAACAATATATTTTCCGTATGTGTTCACACCTAGCTAGAACCTATTTACAATGTGGTTTGAGTGTGGTTTAATTTCGTGCGTTTTACATTAATCAATTACAATTATTCCTCTTGATGTCTCTCATCTCTTTGATTACCTTCCACAAATTCATTTCACCATCTCAGGTTGAAAAAAAAAATCGTTTCACCATCATAATTATCCCTCTACCGTCTCATCTCCATCTTGGCATCCCACTGCTCTCTCTCTCTCTCTCTCTCTCTCTCTCTCTCTCTCTCTCTCTCTCTCTCTCTCTCTCTCTCTCTCTCTCTCTTCCTTCGAGTCTACGCCCCAGCCCTCTGCCACACTAATTCATGGCAGATAAGCTGCCGATGACACATGCTAGACCGAGTTCAACCTCCAGTAAGTCTCTTCTTTCCATTTCAATCCTTTATTTCTCCAATTTGAGTGATTTCTGTGCAAGGTCCGAATTTGAGTTGGGGTTCAATAATCATCTAAAATCAAAGCTTATATTCTATTTTCATGATTTAGTTGTTGAGAGGCCTCAGTTGGGTTCTTCGGCGGTGGTGAAGTAGCTGTGGTGGTGGAGTTAGGGGAGGATTTTTGGCTTGAGGAGGGGTATATTTGTTGCCACTCACCATGAGAATATACCCATGCCTTTTTATCAGAGAGGAAGGTGAGCTTTTTAACAATTTTGATTTGATTTGTTAGATTGTTCTGAGGCATCGGTTATTTAAATAGCAATGCTCTAATGAAAAATACATCTGCATATCACAATCAATTTTTCCATTTATTGCAGGCTCTATGAGAATCCAACTGCACTCCAGACTTTTTCACATATGAGTGTTCAAGAACCTACAAATGTCTCTCCTGAATCTTTGCTTACTTTCCCAATAAGGGTGAATGTTTCCGAAATGAAAGCCATGGAAAAGGTAGTCTATGACAATTTATAAGCATGATTATCAAATGTTTTTAATGATTTCAGATTTCTCACAAACTAAATCTTTGTACAAAAATTTATTCAATCTAAATTTGTGCATGGAACAGTCTCATACACTATGACTAAATAATAATTAAAAGAATCTGATCATGCTAATGATAAATTACAATTTTTTTCTGCCATTGAAGGCAAATGAAGTTGTAACTAAGGTGAAAATTAAAATGCTCAAGACATCCGAAGATTGTAAATATCAGGGCTGCAGCTCCAACTCAAAACTTACTTTGATAGAGAATAACAAGTTTAAATGAAGAAACCGTTCTCAACTAAAACCTAGAATTCCCCAAAGCGTATCTAATCTTTGTCGTGATTGAAGTTTCAGTTTCAGTCCATATATTGCCCTCCGTACATATTCACTCCCTAGGCTCTTGAAGATGAGGTAACACTACAAGAAAAGAGTAAGCTAGCTAGTCACGTGGGGTATGTGGCGCATGGGGCAAGAGTGACAAAACAATCTATGTTTGTCACGCATGAAATCTCCCAAACGTGACATACACTGCATTTGCTTATCTTTGTTGCGTATGGAGATGTTTGCGCGCAACAAAGGAATATATTTAATCATTTTTCATTTCTTTCATGGTTTGTCACGTACTAAAAACGCAGCAAAGTAAATTCATGCGTGAGACATGAATATAAACACCTGTGGGTTATGTAACGTATGGCAGGGCCATACGTCACATGACCCACCTCTCGGGGTGGGTTATGTGACTTATGTCACGTATGGCCCTTTCATACGTGACATAAGTCACATAACCACCTCGAGGTGGGTTATGTCACGTATGGCGCTGGCCATACGTTACATAACCCACCTCGAGAGGTGGGTTATGTAGCATATGACCATGGTCATGCGCCACATATACCATACGCCACAAAAAGTTCATGCGTGATATTGTGATGTATGTTTAATATGGTCATACGCCACATGTCTTCATGCGTGACATATATCATACGTGACAAGTAGTTCATGCGCCACAGTGTTCAATGGCCAAATGTATTCATACGCCACATGTCTTCATGCGTGACATAAGTTCATACGTGACAAGTGCATAGAGTGAAATTTTCCCGCCAACAATTCCTCTATATAAACTCACTTCTAAAATCTCCATATTCACCTCATTTCATTTATTTCCTTTACCATCTCTATCTTTCTTCCTACCCTCTATCATTATTTCTTCACTTAAGGTAATGACCAACTTGCATTTACACATTTTCTACAATTAATTTCATCTACTATTCTTTCACTTTCTTTACTCTACTAACTAATGTTCTTAGTCTATTATTAAATGAATTATGCTAATCTTGTTATTTCATTTTGTAGGTTGCTTTCAACGTTTGGCTAGCTAAATTTGGGACAAAAGACTCATTGACTATTTAGTAACACAATAAAGGGCCAAATTCCAAAAAAGGACCCCTAAAAATTATACATATTACAATAAAAACATTTTAGAACCAGAAAAATAAAATTAAAATTTGATTTGGGTAACAATTTAAATTTCCCGCGAGTGCATAAAAAAATTGAGCATATTGTGTCGCGTATGGTGTATGGTGTATGTCACGCATGGACACCAACTTTAAAAGAAATTATGTCGCGTATGGTGTATGTCGCGTTTGGACCAGGTCCATACGCGACATAAGCACCTACTTTTTTTATGTCGCGTATGGCGCTATTTGTGGCGTTTTTTCAGCTTGTCACGTCATGTTTTGTGGCGTTTGCTTCACACGTGACATACCTATATTGTCTCGAATTTCAACGCCACTAACCCCTGATTTCATACGCCACTAGGCTATGTTTTTCTTGTAGTGTAACAACATTTCAAAATTTTATTTAATTTAATTTCTGGGTCAATGTCAAATTTATAAATATTGCGTGATTAAGGCAAAAATTGGATTTCATGCTCCCAATTTTGATCTAAAAGCGAAGCCACTAGCAAAGCCTAAAATGTTTGTTAATATTTTGTTCGAGCAGCTTAACCATTTGGAGAAAGATTATTTTGATTTAGTTATTTTTGGGTTGTTTTATTGGGTGGCTGTAGAATTTGTTGAATTTTGATTTGGGATTTGTTGGGTTTGAAAGGTGGTTTATTTTTAAGGGTTTTAATTTTGGTTATTTGATTGAGTGTGTTCTAATTTGTGAATATCTCTAGGATTGTTGTTTTAATTTTGATTTGGGTTTCTGCTTATGGAATTTTTTGTTTTGCTAATTGCAGCAAGGGAGAATAACACATATTTTTCCATGGTTAATCTTACTTTCAAATAACTCCGCCTATGCTGAACCTCATGCTTATCATATACCATAGCTGGTCCCAAGCCCGGATAAAGGAGGAGGGTTGTATTAGGTCTTGACAACCAACGTAAAAAATTGTCAAATCTCATGATCATGGACATACAAAGATATTGTGCTAATGTTAGGCCATTGCCCGTATGTAACGCGTTGTATGGCTTGAGTACAGTGAGAAGAGAGCTACAGTCGCTGCGTCTTAGCTCGAATGCAGTGTTAAGTGAGCAAGGGCAAAAGTGTATGTCGTTACCTGGTTGTAACGCGCTGTATGGCTCGAATACAATGATAAGAGAGCTAGAGCCGCTACATCCTCGCCTGAATGTAGTGTTAAATAGGAAAGGGCTACCGCACTCTAATGGACGGGGTCGGCTAAAGAAGCTAGTTCATGAGAGTAGGATTAGATTTGGTTCTTGGAACATTGGAACACTAAGTGAGAAAAGTTTTGAGGTAGCACAAGTCATGAGTAAGCGTAAAATCAATATATTGTGTTTACAGGAAACAAAATGGGTCGGAGAGAAAAGTAGGGAAATAAAAGTTAATGGTTCTAAACTCTTGTACACAGGAAAGGTAAATGGAAGGAATGGTGTTGGTATCATTGTTGATAAAGAATGGAGAAAAAATGTTGTGGGAGTTAAGAGGATTGAAGATCGTATTATGTGTATGAAAGTCATTGTGGGTAAGGATACAATGAACATTATTAGTGCATATGCACCCCAAGTAGGAGCAGAATCACATCTTAAAGACAAGTTTTGGGCAGACATGGAGGAGTTGATTCAAAGTATACCGCCAACAGAGAAAATTTTTATTGGAGGAGATCTTAATGGACATGTTGGTAAAGAGGCGGAAGTAAATGTAAGGGCTCATGGTGGTTTTGGGTTTAGGGAGTTGAACAATGAAGGACAATCTATTATAGATTTTTCTTTCGCATACAACCTTAGGATAGTTAATACTTGTTTTAGGAAGCGTGAAGTGCACCTATAAGAGTGGAACCCATAGGTCTCAGATTGACTTCTTTTTAGCAAGTAACCAAGACAGAAGATTGTGTACTAACTGTAAAGTGATTCTTGGGCATGGAGTCACTACCCAACATAGACTACTAGTTCTTGATGTGCAAATTAAAGGTTTAAAACCAAAGTGCCGAATAATTTCCAATCCTAAGATCAAGTGGTGGCAATTGAAGAGGGAGAAACAAGAAACTTTTAAGAGAAAAATTTTATTGGAATAAAGGGTGTGGGAATTGGGAGAAAACGCTAATATAATGTGGAGGAATATGGCTAAAAAGGTAGAAATAGTAGCTAAAGAAACTTTAGGAGAGTCAAAAGGTTTTGGACCTCGAGATAAGGAGACTTGGTGGTGGAATGGGGATGTTCAAGAAAAGGTGCGAAATAAGAAAGATTGTTTTAAAGTCATCCATTTGTGTACTAGTGTTGAAAATTGGTTAAAGTATCACTTAGCTAAAAAGGATGCTAAGAAGGCAGTGAGCGAAGCTCGTGCTAAAGCATATGAAGGGTTTTATAAGGAGTTAGGAACAAAGACCGGGGAACAGAAGATTTATAAGATAACAAAGAACAAAGAGAGAGAGTCAAGAGATTTAGATCAAGTAAGATGTATAAAAAATGAAATTGGAAATGTTTTAGTCATTGATAAAGATATTGAGAATAGATGGGAAGAGTATTTTTATAGGTCATTTAATGATGGGATTGAAGACTCTAGTTGTGTGTTGGAGGACTTGACTGTTAATGAACGCGAGCGTGATAGGATGTTTTATCGTAGAATTAAAGTTTCGGAGGTTAGAGAGGCTCTTAAGAGAATGGAGAATGGTAAATCTGTTGAACCAGATGGTATACCAATTGAAGTTTTGAAATGTTTAGGCGAAGAGGGTGTAATGTGGTTAACTAAATTGTTTAACAAGATTCAAAGATCAAAGAAGATGCCCGATGATTGGAGAAAAAGTACCTTAGTTCCTATTTATAATGATAAAGGAGATATACAAGATTGTGCAAATTATAGGGGAATTAAGCTTATGAGTCATACAATGAAACTATGGGAAAAAGTAATTGAACATAGATTGAGATTGGAGATTAGGATTTCTGAAAGACAGTTTGGATTCATGCCAAGAAGATCGACAACAGAGGCAATTTATTTATTTATTAAGAGGTACTCCCTCAGTTCCTAAATATAAGATCACTCTGGGGAAGTAGATAAGTTCCTAAATATAAGATCACTTTCTATTTTATCTCAAGTTTTTCCCAAACTACCCTAATACTTCCTCTTTTCATTGAAAATCCCTCCTCCTTTTAAAGTTAAGTAATTGAGGGGATTTTTGGAAGATCATATAATTTTATTGTCTTCCTTAATCTTCCCAAATTAACTAGAGTGATCTTATATTTAGGAATGGAGGGAGTATAATGGAAAAATATCGAAGTAGAAGTAAGGACTTACATATGGTTTTCATTGACTTAGAAAAAGCATATGATAGGGTACCAAGAGACTTACTTTGGACAACTTTGGAAAAGAAAGGAGTGTGTGTAGCTTATATTAAAGTAATACAGGATATGTATGATGGAGTATTGACTAAGGTTAGAACACCAGGGGGTGAGACAAATGATTTCCCTATAAGAATTGGCCTACATCAGGGATCATCTTTGAGCCCATATTTATTTAATTTGGTAATAGATGTTATGACCGAGAGTATCATAGAAGATGTGCCTATGTGCATGCTTTTTGCTGATGATATAGTACTTCTAGCAGAATCAAGAGAAGAGATTAATGCTAAATTAGAGATATGGAGAACTACTTTAGAGTCCAAGGGTTTCCGTCTGAGTAGAAGTAAAACAGAATATATGCATTGCAATTTCGCAAATAGACAACCTAGAGGTGATTTAGATGTCAAACTGGGAGATCAAATAATTCCTCAAGTGTCGAAATTTAAATATTTGGGGTCAATTATACGACAAGATGGTTAGATTGATGACAATGTTAATCATAGAATTCAAGTTGGGTGGTGTAAGTGGAGGAAAGCTTCTGGAGTTCTTTGTGATACGAAAGTACCTCATAAGGTTAAAGGGAAGTTTTGTCGTACTGCTATAAGACCAACAATATTATATGGTAGTGAATATTGGGCTGCAAAGTGACAATATGAACATAAAGTGGGGGTTGCTGAAATGAGGATGTTGAGATAGATGTGTGCTCATAGAAGAAAAGATAAAATTAAGAATGACCATATACGTGAATGGGTAGGAGTGGCTCCCATTACTGAGAAATTGGTGGAAAATCGTTTGAGGTGGTTTGGTCATGTTCAAAGAAGGCCAATAAATGTGTCCGTGAGGAGGGTTGATGAAACAACTTGGTTTCCAATTAAAAGAGGGAGGGAGAGACCAAGACAAACACTTAGTAAACTGATAGAACGAGATCTATTGGTTAATCATATACCAAAAGAGTTGGTGAATAATAAAGCACAGTGGCGCCGTATGATCCATGTAGCCGACCCCACGTAATGGGATAAGGCTATGTTGTTGTTGTTGTAATCTTACTTTCAAATAACTGAAGTAGCTATCTGAATTCCAATTCCAATTTAATCATTTTTTTTCACAAAAACCATTTAAGAAGCTTGAACTATTGTGAAGCAATAGGAAATAGAGTTGTGAAAGGCCTAATTGTAGCTGGTTTGCCTTAATGGATCATTGTTTGAGCATTTCCAAGGGGAGGTGAGAACAACTCTATAAGCATGTCATGGTGTGTAAGTAAAACCCTTCTTTCTGCTGATAAAGGGTATTTCATAATTTTATTTATTTTTTATTTAAAAAATAAAAAAAAATTATATTAAATACACGAGGGGCGGAGACGCCCCCAGGTGTATTTAATAATTTTTTATTTTTTTAAATAAAAACATGTGGGGGCGGATAATGATCCGCCCCCACGTGTATTTAATAATTCTTTTTATTTTTTTAAATAAAAATAAAAAGAATTATGATCCGCCCCCAGGTGTACTTAATAATTTTTTATTTTTTTAAATAAAACACGTGGGGCAGATAATGATCTACCCCACGTGTATTTAATAACCTTAAAATGGTCTCCTCCCACAATTGCTTTTAATAGCTATATAATTGCTAACCTAGGGTTCTAGAATACTTGTAAACGCTTCGTCGAGTCAAGAACAAGTAGTTAATTCCATTAATCATGCAATCTCTTGTCACAATTAATTAAACTCGATTTCTAAGTTTCAACCCTAATGTGGCTATGTGAGGCTAATAAGTATATGTCTATCTTATTAACAAAACCATCCATTTGTCATGCAAACTTCAAGTTCTCACACTACTCCACTCAAGTTCTACACTTAACCTAGCTCTCTCAAGTCATAAGTCAAATGAACAAATCAACTAAATGGTGATCAAGCATTTAGAGGCATTAGGGCTAGAGTGAAATAAACATATATATAACATTAATCACAAAAGGAGAGGAAGAATCAAGAGTTAATCCATACAAGGGTTCAAAATAATCCTAAAACAAAGTGTTTAACTACTCATGTTCAACAAACCCAAAGGAAAAGATACAATAATAATCATAAACATTGAACAAAAGTAAGGGAAGGAGAATGGAGAAGAAGAACCAAGCTGTGAAGCCCAAATCTCTTCAAAACTTCAAACTCCAACTCAATCTCCACCAAATTCCATGCCCTAGCACACCACAAAGCTCCCCAATAGGTCCAAGAAGTGAAGAATGCCAGCTCCCTCTGTTTTGCCCTCTTTAAACCCTAAATTTCGAGTGGAAACAATGTAAAACGCAGAGTTTCATTTCTGTTCGCAGGTTCGTTGTTCGTCCGCGGGGCGGCTAACATCCAGGGAACCACTTTTTGGCAGGTTGGCTGTTTGTTCGCGAAATGCGAACCTCCAACGAAGAAATTGGCAGAATGGGTGCATTTTGGGGCAGATTCGCGGTTCATTCGCTGAGGGCTAACTTCCAACGTACCTTTTCTTCCCTTTTTCTCTTCTTTTGTTTATTGCTTCCATTCTTTTGATGTACCTATGTTTGTCCATTTGTTCCTACTCACATTAACTAGAAATGGATGGTGAGCTCCTCAATACATATATATAAAAAATTAAGTAATTTCAACTCATAATCTTACACACATGTATTTCTTATCATTTTTTCTTTACCATATGAGTATTGCTATATTTCTATCTATTTATTTATCAAAAATATGCGATAAATCAGGAAATTCAAATGAAATGTGTGTGCAATTATGGAGTTTATCACTTATCCGCCCCCACGTGTATTTAATAATTTTTTAAAATAAAAACACGTGGGGGCGGATTATTATCCGCCCCCACGTGTATTTATTAATTTTGTCTTATTTTTTTAAATAAAAACACGTGGGTGTATTTAATAATTTTTTTAAAATAAAAACATCTGGGTGTGTAATAAATATTTTTTTATAAAAAATTTTTTTTTGTTTCCTTTTTTTTAACAGTGTTGGCGGTGGCTTCTGCTGGGACGCGAACAAAAAACCAAAAAAAATCTTTCTCCTTGCAGCGTGGCCTCGGATGCGCGTAACCGCCGTCATGCATGCGCGGCAAATCGCCGCTTCTTTTGTAGTGTGAAGAAGCCCCCATCATTGGAAGTAAATGAAAAGGTGAGTTGAGTATGTGCGAATCATGAAAAAGAATTTTCACTACATTAGAATGGTTGGATTTTGGACCTTTTTGACTTTTTGTTTATATTTAAATATTTTATCGCTTCATTAGTCTATCATTATTCCTCCATTGCTCACATTTTTTCAAAAGTCAAGAATTGTCCATTTAGGGTGCAGCAGAAAAAGTAGTTTATGATTTTCATTTGGTGTTCAGTGAACAGATGAATGAAGATGAAGGGATGAAAAAAAGTCTTCTTTTCAACAAGTGAAAAAGATGGAGGATATTGATATTGCATGCTCTGTCGAGAAGCTTAGAGGATATTTTTTATTAAAAGTTCATAGGATATTATGGTACATCTATTTTATGAAATTTGTGATTCTAATCTTCCTTTCTTTTTCAGCGAAGGATCCAAAACGAACTTTGGCAAAGGGACTTTAGAGGAGTAAAATCTCTTGAAAGTTGAAACAATGCATTGAAAACTTGAATCAGTTGAAGCAAGACGAGTATCACTTATATGCCTCGCAATGGTTGAATTTTTGTGGCTACTTTGATGACGTTGAATTTATAGTACACTATTATGTATACTATAAATTTTAGTTTTGGTTAAAAATGCTTTGAAAGTGCCTGTGTATGTAACTTCCTATTTTATATCTCATAATAGTTCATCATGAGATTGAGTTCCTATCAACAAATCTCCATACAATTTTTTTTATTACATCCAATTTTATATCTCATAATAGTTTATAGTGCGGATATATAATTACATTTAAATGTATTTTCAACCAAAAAAGACATTTGAATCTATCTTATAATATAAAATCTATTCCACCAAAATACAATTGTTTATGGCAATTCTACTTGACCGCATGCATAAACTGGGTGTCTATTTTATTTGGTAATAAAACTGGGTGTCTTTTTTGCCTTGAAATAATGACTCCCTATGGTATGATGAGATTTTGAGAATGTTAATGGTTAAAATTGATTCACTATGTTTTCATTTTATGATTGACTTATATTTGTTGTTGATTACAACAACAACAAAGTTTTATCCCACCTATATGAGGTCGGTTACATGAATTACACGACGCTATTGTGTTCGATCACATGTTTGTTGTTGATTGTCTGAAAGAAAATTTCATAATAGATGAATTAAATAAAATATTATTACCATCAATATCTTTACCAACTAAATCTTGATAGAATACAAAAAAATAAATAACTCATTGTTAGGTAGAAGATATCCTACAAAATTAAATACGTAATTATTGGTAAATATTAATTTTTTTTGGGGGGGGGGGGGGGGTAGGAGTTGGGAAGAAATTTGAATCTTCTTTTGTTTTGAATTTTGATACACCAACAAGTTTGATTCTTAGCCAATATATAGTATTTGGAATCTAAACTTATATTTTTTAAAAAAACAATTCATTGGTATTAATCATAATATTAAATTGAATTAGAGTGAGGATTTACTCGACAATGGTTGAATAATACATTAAATAATATTTTTTTGGTGTTCTCAGAAGATATATTTGGAATAGTAAGAAGAATTTGGAGACTTTATTTTCATATTAATTTAAATATTATATGCAGTATAGTTTCTATTTTATTTTAGAAAACATTTTAATTCGCGGTAATCCTATATATTGGATCATAAATGGGGGATATAGAGAACAATATGGTCATTCTAACATGTTGTAGTTCTACTCAAGCACTTTAAATGCTTAGATTATTGTGATGGTAGATTCTAATGATTTCAAACGGTGGTTTACAAATGAACTTAATTAACAAAAAATACTTATGCATTATAATGAAAGAAATACCATGAAATATAATGACAAACATTAAATAAAACTATCCCTTTGTCCAAAAAAAATAAAATAAAACTATCCTCGTGCGAAGCACGGGGTCATCACTAGTTTCTTCAAATACAATGTGGTTTTGAGTTCTCAATTAACAGCCAACAAAATGCATCGGTCATGAAGCAGTGCTCTTTAATCCACTTCAACCTTGCGTGCCAGTACTTGGAGGTTTCTTCATCCTCTATATCCACATTAGGAAATTCCATAACATTATCACCCAAAAGTTTTTTCCACCCATACAATCCACCGTAATAAACTAGAATCATAAAAACCATGTTAGTAATGGATTACCCATTTTTACTTCAAGAAGATATGTACATCAAGTAGAACGGAAATGTAATAGTAAGATAAAGTACCGCTGGGGCCTCTGTTTCCAAAGTAAAAATTGGAAACCTTATATGACGCAAGATGCATTGCCCATCGGGAGTATGATACAGCCTCATCAATAGACATTTCAAACTTATACCTAGCAATATAACAAGAAATGTTTAGAAATTTAACACTAAATTTGTAACTACTCGATAGTGTTAAGGGAAATTCAACTAACTTTCCAGAGGTGTGATAAACGAATGATGCCCCAGGTCCAACAAGATATCTTTGAGTGCTTACACATCCCCATCCGTCATCAGTTGTGTCCACATGGTAAAGAAGAGGACACTGAAAATTCAACATTACCTGTCATATAATGGGGTTATCGATGAAAAACCAATTCAACACCTAAAAGGTGCAATTTACCTCCCCTTCCCATCCAGCAATGAAGGCTTCAGTAGATAACACAAACCCCTTTACGGAATAGAAGTTGATCATCTCTTCTAAAAGTTTTGCAGCTAATTTTATAGGCAGCGATCGATTGTTTTGTGTTTTCCACAATCGGCACTGAAATAAAATCACTTCAATCACTATTATAATTATCTTTACACAAAATTGTATTAATCAGTATGATATAATAGTAATAGAGTTTGTAACAAATGTAATAGGATTGAAAGAGAAATAACCAAGGACGAGCATAGAAATACACAAAATAACGTAAAAAATTTGACTTTGACTTTACCTGAGCGAGAAAGAGTCGATCCACAGGTTCGCCGACCTTTGTGCAAATGGTACGTTTATCAATTTGCACAAGTGTTGATGCTGCAAACGGTAGCAATTGAAAAATAAAATTAATAGTAGTTAACAAATATAGTACTCTCTTTGTTTCCAAGTATAAGATAAGATCACTTTCACATTTCAACTTGTTTATAAATTTAAGATTTCTTTCTAATTTTTCTCAAAATAAGCTTAGTAATACTTATCTATAGTACTACCTCGATCCTTAATATAAGACCTAATTGACTTTTTTTTAGTGATTAGGGTTGCAAAATAGGCTATTAAATCATGACATATTTGATATATTTTTAGATTATATATTAGTTTATAGGTAAAATAAACTAGTCTAAGTGAAAAAATTAGGTAAATCAATTTATAATTAACTTATTTTGCTTTTTTATAGGATTTTTTACAAAAGTCAATTAGGTCTTAGGACAGAAAGTAGTAATAAGCAACAGAGATAGAGTAGGGATAAAAATTCATGGATATGATAAATTATTAATATCATGTGATAATAACTAAATTAACTAACATCTTTAATCTAATCAAATTAAAGAAAAATCTCCAAAATTTAATCAAATTGGGGGAAAACTCCTTAATTTAATCAAATTAGGGAAAGTGATTTTATATTAAGGAAGAGAGAGTATTTAATTTCCAAGCATAAAGTGAGTAATTACTTTCATGTTTCTCGTGAGAATATGAAGCAATGATGATCGCATTTTTAATCACAATACCAAGATGGGTAGTTCCAATGGCAGGATTCAACAACACCTGAGTAGTTCCAACAACAAAAGGAAAAACAATTAAATCAAATTAAAACAAAAAAGGAATAGATGTGACTAGGGGTGGACAAATTAAACCGAAAAATGAAAACTGAATCGAACCAAATGACAGTTTGGTTTTCACTTTTGGTTTCTATTTCCCACATTTTTCGGTTTTCAGTTTCGATTTTTGTTTTAGATAGCTTTTTAGTTCGGTTCATCGATTTGCAGTTTCGGCTTTTTCTATTTTCTTTGTAAAATAGTTGTATTGCCACAAAAAAAAATGTGCAAAAACTAATTGATTCTGGTTTCTCTTCTAGTGTTTTGGTTTTTCGATTTCGGTTTTCATTCTTTAGGTAGTTTCCGGTTCGATTTTGAACGGAAGAACCATTTATCCACCCCTAAACGTGACATAGAATATGTGTAGAGCACTCACAGAATCATGGTTATCAGTGGACGACAAAGAGCCTCTAGGTTGAAGTCCCGTGGCGGAAGACATGATAGAAAACCTATTAAGAGAAAAGAGAGGATTGATTGTGTTATATTAATGGCAAGATTATTAAGTATTAACAATCCCTAGTCTCTATACAATCAATCAAGGCATACATTAGAATTTAGATGTAAAGGGTATATAATATGAGTCTTGTTATTCCACAACAAAAGTCAAATGGATACTCAACTCAAATACATCATTCATGTCTGTCTGGGTCGTACTCACAGTTTCTAGGTTGATCTTCATTTTTATCTCTTTCTTTTTTGGGTTTTGTGTATATTTTTTTTATTTCATTGATCGAATGACTTTGGTACTTAGCTACGGGTATATGATATAAGTCTTGACATTACACCACAAAAGCTTAAGTCAATGTGTTGGATACTCAACTCACATATATCCTTAGTCCATGTATATATTCTAAAGGAGTCACCTAAAAGGAATACAGCTCATGCAGACACTAAGGATTAAGGAATAACCCAAAAAAAAAGAAAGAAGTATGACCCAGACAAAAAATGAAAGGGAGAAAAAATAAATAAAGAGTAGGGTGAATATTGAAAAACTTATTTAAGTACTACATCGAATAAATCAAAACTAACAAACTCTAATGCATTGTTTGGTTCAAAGGAGGGGACGGGAGGTTAAATGAAGTAAGAGGAGGGGAGGTTGCGTGAGATATGAAACCTTGTTTGCTTGGATAGGAGGGGAGGAGAGATTTTAGTTTTTGTTTGATCCACAATGGGAGGGAAGGTTAATAAATATTGATAGATATGCCCCTACTATATTATTTAGATTTATTACTAATATATTTAAAATTAAAATATTACTATAAAAATTATTATATTGGTGTATACAAATAAGTAAATGTTATAAAAAAAAATAAGTAAAACTGTCAACATTTTAATAATTTATATAACAATGTGTCATTGAAAAAAAAAACATCTTCAATTTTAATATTGTTTAAAATGTAACAACTCTCCCAAAAAAAATCTCCCTATTCTTTGGCCAAAATAAATGCACTGATTATATATATTTAAAACTTAAATATAAAATTTTTAAAAAAAATTTATACGTACATATTATATTTAAAAAAAATAGATAACCGTTCAAAAAAATACATAATGCACAAAATAGATAACGCAGCACAAATATGAGATATAAGCATGTGCTTAGGAAGAGGAATAGTTTGACCAAAAAAAAAAGGAAGAGGAATAGAGGATAGCATATGGATGAAAGAAATAATTGTGAAATTTCCAAAAAAAAAATAATTGTAGGAAGAAGAAAAGGCAGATTTATTAGAGTGGAGAAAGCATGTCTATTTTTGTCCATTTTGTGGTAAAATTTTCTCTCACCTCCAAAAAAAATACCAATTTGGAGGTTTGACCAAATGTGATGAGATAGGAGATAACTGTCAAATTTTTAAAAATCCTCCCCTCCTCTAACCAAACACACGCAGCAAAATCCTAAAAAAAAACCCTCCCCTCACCTCCCACCCAAAAACCCCAACTAAACAGTGGATTTTCCATTTTTGCCACTGATGTGATAATAAAATAATTGACGAGATTAATAATCATAAAAATCAATTTTGAACGATTTTAGAATAGGAAAAAACTTACGTCAAGTGCTTGACCTCAATTACATCCAATACCAATAAGAATTTGACATATGTCCAACTAACCCCATACACAACTAACACATGGAGGAGAGAGAAAAGAAGGAGAAAATGGTGTGGATTAGTTGGACATGTGTCAAATTCTTATTGACTTACTGGATGTAATTGAGGTGAAGTAGTAAGTTTTTTCCTTCAGAATAAGAGAAATGAAAGAGAGGTATAACCTGTTGAAGGATTTCAGAGTTCAACGAGAATGGTGAGCGACGTTGACGGGTGAGGAGTGGGAGAGAAAAGCAGACCGTAGGTGGCTTGAGGCTTTGGCGAAGAAGGAGATGTGAATGAGAGAGGGAAAGGCGGCTGGAGGATTTTAGGATTTTAGTAATAGGAGTATTTTTGTATTGAGATATGGGTTTAACTATTATTATTATTATTATTATTATTATTATTATTATTATTATTATTATTAATTAATTAATTATTACCCATAAACGCTGAAAGTGGGCGTAAGGTTTTTTTTTACCAAAAAAAGTGGCGTACGTTTTTGACACTTTCTTTTTTGATCAAAAGTAGGATTTTGACACATGGTTATCTATATATATGATGTTTCTTACATGTCATGTCACGCTTTCCTGATCAAACACAAATGTCACGCTTTCGGCTTTCTGATGTTTTTGTTAATTTTTTGAATAAAAAAATCATAAATATATCCCATCTACATGTCAACTATCCCGAAATTTACGTACCCGCTAAACTGAAATAATCGTTACCACTACCCACCCGCCACCACAGCAATTTTTATGTTTGTGATAATTTAAATGAGGTGAGAGAATTACTTCCCAAGGCCTTGCCGCCCATTTATTCTAAATACTAATTATTAACAAACAGCTTACCCACATGCACGGTTTAACATTTGAAAATGCACTAATGATTTTTTTATAATAAAAATTCACCAATGATAGATGATGCCTCAAATGCATATTTATAGGGAAATGTGATAGCTTTTCGTAAATGATGAGATTTTTAGGCATAATAAAAATTAGTTGGATTTTTAGTACCTCGGACCTGTTTTTTTTTTTATATATAATAGAATTTTAGGAAATGGGTTGGGTTTATATTTTTAACGTAGGCAACCTACGCTGTGAATATGTCTCCTCAAGCGCCGCAATGGAGGCACAACTAAGTGTCACTCCCCCAAGATCGAACTCGCACTAGGTGGAAAACCCGACGCTCATTGTTCAATCCCTCCGCCATTGAATCCATGGAATGATCAGTACCTTAGACCTGTTTTTTTAAAGATTAAGTTCCCAAAATAAATAATTAAATTATGACATACTATCTGTGGTCCTAAATATAAGAGGTAGTTGACTTTTTTGGCGAAATTAGGTTGCGAAATAGATTATTATATCGTGACATATTTAATATCTTTTTAGATTGTCCATTAGCTTATAGGTAAAATAAATTAGTTTAAGAGAAAAAAAATTAGGTAAATCAATTTATAATTAGCTTATTTTGCTTTTTTAGAATTTTTCAAAAAAATAAACTAGGTCTTATATTTAGGACCAAATGATGTATTTGAGATATTTTAATAATATCCTTTAGCTTATAGGTAATAATAATATAAACTAGTTTAAAGGGAAAATTAGATAAATTAATGGGTTAAACCAACTTTTGGTCTCATAGTTTGGTGTGATTTGGGTTTTAGTCCCTAAAGTTTAAAAGTGGGGTTTTAGTCCTTATAATTTAGATTCAATGAAACAAGCTCAAATCTTGTCAAAATTACTTTGGGAGCAGAGGAGTATAGAGGTTTCGTTCAATTTAAATAATCTTAGGATTCTTCATTTCCTCTATACTCCTCTGCTCCCAATCTATTTTTTCTTTGTGCCATATGTTTTCTGGTTTGTAAATCTGTATTTATAACTTATTTATCTATTTGATTTTGTATCAAGGAGCATTTGCTAGTCATCTATTTCATCTAGTTTGTAACAGTGAAGATAATGAAGAGGAGGCATTGAAGTAGGATAAAGGAAGGCAATTGAAGGAAGAGAAGAGGATGTCAGGATTGATGAAGAAAACAATGGGTAGTAGGAGAAGGTGAAGGTGAAGAGAGAGGGTGGCGATAGAGAAAACAAAGGCGAAAGCAATATCGGAGCTTCATCATGGTTGACGGCGTCAATAGCAGCTACGGCAAGAGATGAGAGGAAGAAGAAGAAGAAAGAGTTTAGCCTTCGTTAATTTCACAATTTTTTTAAAAAAAATAATATTTTTTTAATTATATAATTATAATTTGTTTTCCATGTAAGCTTGACACATCATCCCAACTAAGTCTGACATGTCACCTTATTTAACATCATCAAGTCCTTATCAAAACCAGAGTGACGATTTATGACATCTAATTCCCACAATTTGTTTGAATAAAATGAAATTTGAAGGATTAAAACCTCTTCTTTGAAGGGACCAAAACCATAATGAATGTAAATTATAAGGACCAAAACCCCCACTTTTAAACTTCAGTGACTAAAACTCAAATCACACCAAACTAAAGGACCAAAAGTTGGTTTAACCCTAAATTAATTTATAATTAATTTATTTATAACTAATTTATCTCGCATTCTAAATTTAATCAAATTAAGGAAAATGATCTTATATCTAGGCACATAAGAAGTAACTAGTAAAGAAAAACATTCATAGGAAGTTGACTATGCAAAAGTATTTTGGCGGTTCATATCTGCAACATCATTAATTTGATTAAAACATGCGATTCACATTATTTACTACCTAATGAGGAGCTAGCAAGTCATAAAAAGACAATATAGAACAAAGAGGAAACTGAGACAAAACTGTATCATAATGGAGAAGTCGACAGAGTTAATTGCAATGGAATGAGTTCAAACATGCCAAACAAACACAATTCCCACATTGGAACAACTCTAAATGAAATACTGTAATCACTCAAACCCTAAAATCCTCAAAAAGATCATTTGCTCTTTTGCCCAAACTTAAGCCTTTGATGATTGCTTTTCCTTGGCCTTCTGAATCTTCAAGACTTTTTTCACAATCTTTTGCTCCTCAACCAGGAAAGCCCGAATGATCCTGCAGGACAAAAGACCCATTCAAAATATGAACAAAAACTGATAAAACAACCTCTTAAAGCCCTAGAAAGTTGAGCGAAGCATACCTTTCTCTGACAGCACCTCCACACAAAACTCCGCCATATGCACGGTTCACAGTCCTTCGGTTTCTAGCTAACCTCGATCTCTTGTATTCAGCAGGCCTCAAGTGTGCAATCTGCAATGATTATCAAGCTTAAATTAAAACACCAACCTAACAAATCAAGAGAAAAATTGTCTGCAAGACAGACAAATTCTATCAAACATGGCTCAAACCTAGTAGAAAGTAATGACTAGAGTAAATATGTGGCTTCATTTTAGTACATTCACAATTAAAAGTCAGAGAAAGAACTATAACCAAGAATAAAGAAAGTACATCAGGCAAGGCACTGTAAAATATGGAGATGTTTCCGATGTTCAAATACAAACATATGACATCCAACAACAACAGGGGCATAACAAATCAACCACTAGCATTCAAAAGTGGAACAAAACACACTATGGAAACCGGAACAAGCTGAAACGAACACACATCAAAATTTAGAGAATTAAAAATTACAAGTCAGCCTTCAAAATCAAATCACCACAGCTTTCAGCCATCCAACAAAAATTCATTTTTCACCATTCTTGATCAACATTACACACCATGAATTCACCTAACCCCAATAAGACACCCATCCTTATCAATGTAAACTAGCATGGAAGCTACCAGCTTTCCCAACATTAAAAAATCATCTCCCACATTCCATTGCAAAGTACAAACACTACTCAACCTAAATGTACTAATTAAAGGAGCAATACCTTCAATCACATGGATAATAACATTTAGAAATAACAGGTAACTGACAATGCAGTTTCAACCACAGCAATTAAGGAAGAAATTAAGACAAACACCCAAACAGCTAAATTATAGAAAACATAATCTCCAACATCAAAACATGAAAAATCAAAGTTAAAAATTGGATCAATTTAACTCAGAAGAGAAAAATAAAAGGCATACCCCTTGAATCCTCTTGCCTGTAACAGGACACTTGGGCCCACTTGCTCTCTTCTTAGTGGTCTGATAAACAAGCTTACCACCTACACACATTCCAAACCACCAAACGGGAAAAACCCATTAACAAAAAAACCTTAAAAATCACGAATCAATCATTTCCCATATGACAAATCAATAAAGATTGAATTTTTTTACCTGGGGTTTTCACAATCCTGTGTTGGTTTGATTTGGTAGCATAGCTATGGCGTTTGCGATAAGTGAGACGCTGCACCATTGTCGTCTTCTTCTTCTTGCTTGCTTACTTAGGGTTTTGGGTGGGAGAGACTCATAATGGGCGCCGCATATGTATGTATAGAGGATAAAGCTGTTGCCCTAAATCTAACGGACCAACTCATTTCAACAGAACTGGACGGCAGAGATTGACAGGGCATTTTCATAAATAGAAAAGGGAAGAAAAATACATAAATATTGGAGTAAAATATTTCGACAGTCGAAATTATAATTATGAAAATATAGTTCAAAGATTTTGATGTCAATTTTAAAAGGGGGAAGACCCAAATGATACATAACTATTTTTCAAGCAACAAAAATACTCTTACATAACTATTTCAAGGTACACAAATGATACCCAACTATTGGGCATGGTTAAAAAATATTATTTTCACTAATATGACAATAAGATTATACATGAAAAGTCCAAAATGCTCTTATAAAATTTTATTCTTTTTAAGTATTTTCACTAATTTATAAGGGTGTTTTGAACTTTTCTTGTCTAATTTTATTGTCATATTAGTGAAAATATCATTTTTGATCTATGTTCAATAGTTGGGTATCATTTGTGTACCTTGGAATAGTTATGTACTATATTTTTGTTCCTTGGTCAATAGTTATGTATCACTTTTGGGTCTTCACTCATTTCATAATACCATATAAACTCTAGAAATGATATACTTTGTGTATAACTCCAATCAAATTTTTTGGATGAGGACATGTGCTTACGACGATTGAAATAGAAAAATATTTGTTTGTTAACATGAATTGGAAATTTTCCATACATTTATCCTAAATGTTGTGCAAATTTATAGTAATATTTATCAATATCAATTTTTTCTTATTGTGTAATATTAACTAATTAATTTAGTATCATTACTCCAATAAATTAGATAAATAAATCATATATTTATGCACGAGGGACAAAGACAATTATGCTTTATTTTAATGCATATGGTTGTTTCTTAAACAAAGATACAATTGGTTGTTTTGATCCTTTGAATGTGTGTCAATGAAAAAAATCATTAATTGAATCAATAGATGAGGACGAAAAGGCTTTGAGTCAAGGTTTAACATAGTCATATCACTTAAATCAACTGTCATACCAATTTAATTACTGTCGAGCCGACATTGAAGGATTCGACGGATGGACTTGTTTAGTCTTGTTCTCACCATACTTATTTCTTGCATTTCAAACTCCAACACTTGTCCACAATTTTTGTTAAAAAGGAACATTTTTAACACATTCAACTACAATTTGTTACCACAAGATTATCATGTGACAAAACTTAAAATTAAAAATATTAGGTATAATATTTGATTCATATGTTGATGGAAAGAAGAGGGTTAATTTGTGGGTTAATCAATCACTATAATAAGAAATTATTATTTTAAGGTCATGAATCAAGTATCCAGAGTTTCCATAAGTATTTGTGTCTTTTGGTAAGATTTTGAACTCCCAAAATTGTCCCCAACGTTTGTTTTGAGACTTCCACAATTGAAGTAATGAACTAATTTATCAATTGTTTTTTTTTTTGATCGAGAACTAATTTATCAATTGTAAGTATTTATAATATTAGTATGTATTTGTGAGAAAATGAAGACATATATCATTTTTTCTTCATAACTTATATGCGATATTACTTTTTCAAAAGTATAAACAATATTTGTTAATTGACGTTTATTAAGCATGCCACAAGGTGACAAGCTACAATTGAAAGAAAATTTACCAAAGAATTACATTTCATCCATACCCACATTGGTTATATTTATTTAGTTCATCTTCATCATAAATTTGACATCATGAAAGATGTCTATTTGGCTGAAGGAGCTGCCATTAGTGTCATGTTTGCCGGCACGAGCAAAGTTGCAAAAGATATACATAGATTCTCTTATGATTTCTGCTAGCCTTTCCCTTGACAGTGCATCTTCTTCATCCTTTGTCATCATTTTCTTGTCCTTCATACTATCATCTGCACAATTAAAGTTCAGCCTTTATAACCCACATGAATATGGGCCTGTGCTAAAGCTCGGCTTTGGGCCCAAATACAGACCCAATGTTAATTCTATACTTTCAATTCAACTTTTTCTGACTTGACCCCCATATAATACATCTAACTTTAATCATAACTTATTACTCCCCACATCCTATGTATTTATAGAATTGTTTAAATGACCTGTATAAAAAATTGGTTAAATAACTTATTTTTTATAAATATTTACTTTTTTGCTCAAATATCCTTATGATCATTAATTAATATATTATTGAAAACGTATAAAATTTATACGTGAAATGGATAAGAATGATTTGAGGGGAAAAATATTATTTGGAGAGATAAACTGAGTTAAGGTCTTATTTCTAGAACAAAACAAACATCCCAAGTATCTGTTATATTTAAGAGGAAGGGAAGGAAGACTTTTATATTTTCATGTAAAATCTAGACATAATGATAGTTTATCACAATCATTTAGTTTTCATACCAAACAAATCACACAATGATAAGAATACAATCATTACATTAAAAAGTGCTCATCAAATTTTTTCAAAAAAAGAAATTATACAATGATTCAGTTCAGAATTTTTTTTATATCCACATACAAAATTCACTTTGATTCTGTAATAACATTAACTCACCTTGAATGGCAGGAACTTGGAGGAGGTTACGAATGACACATAGGTAGGTTCTTAACATATTGTGAAGCCTTGGTCCTTGAAATGGATCATAAGTACTCTTTCTTCTATATATTAATATGTGTATATATGTAAGTAAGCATCATTTATTCTTCATATATGTTTGTATTCATACATGTATTTTCTATAATTGAATCAAAAATATAAAGGCATGTGTGAATAGCATAGAGAAATCCTTACTACTCTTTTCATTTTTCATTTCTTAAGTATTCATGTTAGCATATTAGCTCTAGTAGTGCTGCAAAGATTTCTTATATATAATTTAGCTTCGAATACTTATCATTGTAGTAGTTTTATTCAATGTACAACATTCTTTATCGCACATTTTAACAATAACATATTTATAAGTGTTATTCATCCAAAATTTCCGCAAACGCCGCAACCTATACATGATAACGGGAAACTAAACAAAAATAAAATAGTATTAGAATTAAAATATCACTTCGATAATTTTAAAAAAAATATATATTAATTGAATTGAAACTACCTTATTTTCGTGATTCATTTATAAAGAACAAACTTACATATACACTTTTACTTACAAATGCAACAAAGCGGTAAAAATTAGATACCATACCTCAATTCCAACAATTCAACAAAAAGTTAGATACCATACCTCAATTCCAACTTTAGAATACGTTAGAATACGTTAAAATCTTCTTTGCTCTGATACCATTGTAGGAACAACTCGAATCTAATTCGCGCAGTGAATCATCCGCTCACGAATAACCGTGAGAGGTAATTGTCAAAGAATGTGAATTGATGAAGTGAGTTTACAACTAACGAGATATCTCTATTTGTAGTGACAAACTTATCATTAAGAAAGGTAGAAATGTCACCGTCATAATTACAAACTCATTATGTCCTAATCAATAATAATGACTGATTTGGAATTCAAATCAAAATCAATCACATATTTTTGTTGATTTGGTTGTTTCAAGTATGTTTTTATAATTTATATTACAAAATAATGAGAGGATAATTCATATTCTCGTGTCCCATTTGACCATAGATAATGGAAAATGGTAAGTTTTATTATAATAATAGAACTTCAACTAAACCGCTAGTGAATAACGCAGAATTGCAACGTAACCTAATAAATTTTAGAGGAAGTGCAACCACCAGCAACAACAACATCATGACTTTATTTAGTTATTTATTTTTACTTTGAGAATTATTTTTTCCATATACTCATTTATAAGTTTAATTTATGACACTTTTCTATTTTAATAATGTATTTACTTTTTTTATATTTTATTTTATTCAGACTGATTCTAAACCTTTACTATGTGTTTCATTCTCTTTTCTAGTTTAATCTAATTCAATTTCTCTTAAAAATAAAAGGGATAATTAATTAGAGGTCCCTCACAAGGGAGTTAATATTGGAAAAGTTCCAAAAGTTGAAAATATTAATGTAGGGTCCCAAGGGACCTCACATTAATATATTTGAAAAGTGAAAAGACAGTTTTGCCCCTAGCCTTAAAATAAATTTACCTCCTCCCTCACCCACCCCCTCCCCCCTCCTCCTCCCTCACCCACCCCCCTCCCCCCTTCAGCCGCCCCCTCTCCAGCCGCCCCCCACCCCACCCTCCCCCCTCCAGCCGCCCCCCCACCCCACCCTCCCCCCTCCAGCCGCCCCCCACCCCCACCCTCCCTCTCCAGTCGCCCCCCACCCCACCCTCCCCCCACCAGCCGCCCCCTCACCCCCACCCTCCCTCTCCAGCCGCCCCCCCAGTGGGGGTGGGGGGCATGGAGGGAGGAGGGGTAGGGGTGGGGGGCGGGTTGGAGGGGGGAGGGTGGGGTGGGGGGGGCGGCTGGAGGGGGAGGGTGGGGGTGGGGGGAGGCTGGAGGGGGAGGGTCGGGGTGGGGGCGGGCTGGAGGGGGGAGGGTGGGGTGGGGGGCGGCTGGAGGGGGGAGGGTGGGGTGGGGGGGCGGCTGGAGGGGGAGGGGGGTGGGGGGAGGAGGAGGGGGGAGGGGGATGGGTGAGGGAGGAGGTAAATTTATTTTAAGGCTAGGGGCAAAACTATCTTTTCACTTTTCAAATATATTAATGTGAGGTCCCTTGGGACTCTACATTAATATTTTCAACTTTTGGGACTTTTCCAATATTAACTCCCTTGTGAGGGACCTCTAATTAATTATCTCAAAATAAAATAAGAATATTTTTTTTGTCAGTAAAATAAGAATAATTCAAATGCCGCTTTCTATCAAAAAAGCTATTCAATTAGATGCTACAGTCTAAGAGGATAGTTAAAGGCGAAACACAAACTACTTTTGAGCTTAGTCGTTTTGATTTAATGAAGATGCAAGAAAAATATGAATTAATTAGATTTTAGAAGATGAAAATAAAAAACGAGTCTCCAACAATACTTGAGTTGGATCTATCCTCCCTCCCTCTCCTCTCTAACTCTTTGGATGCGATTCATAATGGGTGCCGCATATGTATGTATAGAGGTTAAATTTGTTGCCCTAAATCTAACAGTCCAAATCATTTCAATAGAACTAGACGGTTGGAGATTGACAGGGCATTTTCATAAGTAGAAAAAAGAATAAATATACATAAATATGGGAGTAAAATATTTGGAGAGTCAAAATAATAATTATTAAAAATATTTTTTGAATATTTTGATGTCAATTTTATCATACTATATAAACTCTAGAATGATATACTTTGTTTAATATGAAAGTTTACAAATTTAAAATAATTTTTTGATAACATGAATTAGAAATTTTCAAGCAACATTATGTATAAAAAAAGTATCAATACCACTGTTTAATATGAAAGTTTACTATAATCCTAAATATAGTGCAAATTTATAGTAATATTTATCAATTTTTTCGTATTATGTAATACTATTAACTAGTTAATTAGTATCCTTATTCCAATAAATTAGATAAGCAAATCAGAGGGACAATTATACATCACTTTGATGCATATATGTGTGAATGAATGAAAAGAAATCATGCTCTTCAGTTAGAGTTGCAAAAGTCGGATCTTATGGTGATACAGAAAGGGATTTGTGTTGCGATTCAACACGTTCGAATTGCTCAAACCAACTGTTGCACCAATTCAATGCCTGTCGAGCCGACATGTGTAGCAGTTGACAGTTGAACCGGTCCGACCATCCAATTTAGTCATGTTCTTACAATATTGTCTCGCATTTTAAACCGTGTGTGTCAAGAATTTATTAAAAATGAACATTTTGTAACACATTCAACTACAATTTTCTACCACAAGATTATCTTGCGACAAAACTTAAAATTAAAATATTATGTATAATATTGGGAAAATGACATTAAAATGTCTTTGAAATTGACAAAGTTCTTATCATGACCGTAAATTAAAGAAATCTTAAGTTAGACTATGGGGAGGAATCTTAATTGCCAGTATATGATTAACAACTTGAAAATAATGGACGTCAATTTTACCATAAAAATGTCTAGTTCAGTTTAATAGTAGTTCACTAATAACCCCTCTTGTTGCATTAATATTTGAGAAATCGAAGTTTGAAATCTGAGAAATTCTCACATGAATGCGTTGCACGTCATTTGTAGTGTAATTAATTACAAGTAGACACATACGACGTGTATTTTTTAAATTTGACGTGACACCTTAAAATAGGAACTAACATATATAAAAATTTAAATCTCATGTTTTCAATATTTTTTATTTTGCAATCTAGGTAAAAATGTTTTCAAAGTTCGTTGAGTTTTTCAAGGTGTCACATCAAATTAAAAAATACACATCACAGTCAGACTGTATGTGTGTACTTATGATTGGTTATATTACAAATGATGTGTTGCACCCGGTTCATGCAAGAGTTTCTTTTGCAAAGAGGAATATTGTGCCAAGTGGGCAACTATCTTGGATTTGTATGTTCATGTTCAATTAACCAAGGATTATAAAGATGGCAAGGAGAACACCCAGACACTGTCAATTGTAGGTATTTAACTATTTTTCTCATGTAACATTAGTATGTGTTTATGAGAAAAAGAAGACATGTATCATTTTTTCTTTGAAAGTATTTGTGACATTACTTTTTCAAACGTATAAACAATATTTATTAATTGACCTTTATTAAGCATGTCACATAATTGCAATTGAAAGAAAATTTACAAAAATGTTGTGTTCATTCATACCCACATTAGCTATAGTTATTTAGTTCATCTTCGTGATGATTATTTGGTGCAAATTATGAGTTGAAGACTAGAAACAAGCTGTATATAACTTTTCTGATATAATTAAAGATTGCCAATTGCCAATTGCCAATTGGTGTATGATTATTATTCTTATTGTGTATGGAAAAAAGTATACATGTACATTATGTGTATTAAAAAGGAAAAAGCGAAAAAGAGTGTTCTACTCTGACTTTAGTGTCCACAAATGTAACCCTATCTAACTTGTCAGCGCACCAACTTAGTTGATCTTTTCTCAACTTTGACATGCTAAGAACTCTTGATATCAACTTCAACTGAACTTGAGCCACCATCTGTTCAAGATCAAGTTGTACTTTATGTTCACTCTGTTTTTGGAACTTCCTCACTAAGCAATTCCCAGTTCTCACTATGTCCTTCAGCCTCTTCTCCTTCTGTCACAAACCAAAACAACAACAAAACCAACATTATATATATAGAATAAAATTTGGAGTTTGAGGTTGAAGGGTTTTTTGTTGTTGTCTAACCTTGTGGAGTTGGGTTTGAATGTTTGTGAAGAGATGAGAAGTTGAAGGGTCTTTGAGATGTGTTGGTTTGGTTTGGTGAGGAAGCTTAAAGAAGGTGCTGCCATTAGTGTCATGTTTGTCAGCACGAGCAAAGTTGCAAAAGATATACATAGATTCTCTTATGATTTCTGCTAGCCTTTTACTTGATACTGCATCTTCTTCATCCTTTGTCATCATTTTCTTGTCCTTCATGCTATCATCTGCACAATTAAAGTTCAGCCTTTAGAACCCACATGAATATGGGCCTGTACAAAACTAGCTAGGCTTTGGGCCCAAAATCCAGTCCAATGTTAATTTCACTGTTTCAATTCAATTTTTCTGACTTGACACCCATATAATACATCGAACTTTAATCATTACTTGTTACTCCCCACATCCTATGTATTTATAAAATTGGTTAGATAACTTATTATTTTTATAAATATATAATTTTTATTAAATATTATGATCATTAATATATTACTGAAAACGTCTTTTATACATGAAATGGATAAGAGTAATTTGAGGAAAAAAATTATTTTGAGAGATAAAGTGAGTTGAGGTCTTATGTCTGGAACAAAACAAACATCCCCAAGTAGCTGTTATATTTAAGAGGGATAGAAGTAGGACTTTTATATTTTCATGCAAAATCTAGACATAATGATAGTTTATCATAATCATTTAGTTTTCATACCAAACAAATCACATAATGATATGAATACAATCATTACATTAAAAAGTGCTCATCACATTTTTTCAAGGAAAGACATTATAGTATGATTCAGTTCAGAAATTTTTTGATATCCACAAAATTCACTTTAATTGAGTAATAAGATTTTACTTTACTCACCTTGAATGGCAGGTACTTGGAGGAGGTTACGAATGACACAACGGTTCCTAACGTAATTGTGAAGCCTTGGTCCTTGAAAAGGTTCATTCTCAATGAACCTTTGCATGAGCACTTGAAACAGTTGAAATTCTCCGGCCACCACATTATACCGGCGAGCCCAATCACGGTCATACTGTTTCAACTCAATCGCTTTCTTATATTGCCAGCACAAAATCTCCCATGACAAGCAAAGTTGTCCCACATACACCACCTCCAACTCCTCCACCAAACCCACCAATAATGCTCCTTCTGATGACTTCTTCTTCTTCTCATCTTTGCTTGACCATAATAAATTCTTCAATATCATAGGCTTCCCACTTGGCTCTTTCAATTGCCTTAGACCTACACGTTGACTCCATCAATGTGAGTGAGAGAATAGAGACCAAGAGTATACCCACTTTTGATAAAAACAAGAGTTTAGATAATTTGAGGGGTAAAATGGTCCAATTATATAATATTTGAGGGTCAATATAATTTTTGTCTCTTAAGTTTGCCTTCATCCTTGTTTCCATTTTCTAAGTTTTAAACAAAATGTTTTGATCATTTCAAGGGTAAAGTGGCCCGTATCTATATAATTATAGGATAAAAACAAAATGCTTAAACAAAATGATATTTCATGCACCAAAACCAAAATAAATACAAACTCCACGGAATATAAACTGTACTAAATAGAAAAACAAAGTGGTTTCTTTGACGCTTTCTTTTTGTTTTAAATTTCTTTCCTCGTGTTTTTAATACTTTAAAGTTCAAATCTAACTTGGTCAAAAGCTGACGAATGAAGGTTCCTTCTATTGACCTTTACTGGATACTTGTATATTGGATTCTAGAAAAAAGAGAAGTCGACATGCTCTGGTGTTTTTAAGTTGTGCAAAAGTAAAACCATGGGAAAAGAAAAAAGAGAAAGATTGGTACAACATGTTTTTCATATACATATAGAAAATAAAAGGTAAAAAGGGAAGCTTCTGAAATAGACTTGCCACTAGATTTATGTGTATAGAACTAACAACTATGATGACTACATACAAAATTGGCAGATACCCACATTTTATGTATCCCTCAAAAGCCAACGTTTATTTTCTTACACAAACGATAACGTGTAAAACCTTCAATAAGAAAATGCAGCAATTTGAAACTGTTTGAGAAAGTTACTGTTTCAAACACTTACTGTTAACATCTTAGAACTAGTTAAAAAAAATGAAAAGAACAAAATATCTAAGATATGTGTCAATGAAAAGAACAAAATATCTAAGATATGTGTCAATGTAAAAGATGAAACAACTGAAAGTATAAACATTAAAAAAACAAGATTAGTTTAGGTTGTTACCTAGAGCATGCATGGTCTGGTAATTCAAGATATCAAGCTTCCTCATTTTCTCTTGATAACACTTGTGAACTTTCTGGATTTCTCTCATATGATCCTTGAATTCCATCTTCTCTTCTTCAATCTTCAATGGCTTTAGATCTTCAGCCAATTTTGGGGACTCACTTACTTCTTGCCCTTCTTCATCATCCTCTAAAATTGTAGGTAGTCCTCCTTGCCTTGCATTTTTCATTTCCATTTTCATTTGTTGCACCAATTCATCATCATCCCATTCCAAATCATCCTCATCATCATCTTCTTCCTCTTCATCTACATATTCTAACTCACGCAATTTTTTCTTGTCTTCTTCTTTCTCATCTTTTATAGGAGAAAAATCTATGAATTCATCTATGGCTCTTAGCTTTTCCATCAACTTGAGGGTTTCAGGCTCCACCAACCCTTGAAAATCCTTTTGATATGAAAAAAAATCATATGAGATTAAATCATCAGTTTTGTCACTATTTCCCCATATAAGACCACTAGAACTTGATGATTCTGATTCTGAATCAGACTCTAAAGAATTATCAATGAAATCCAAATCATCTTCATCATCATCAGATGAATCTCCCCCTCTAAAGATCTCACTTTTAAGACTAAATCGATCAGAACTTGAATGGCCATGTAATATCCTCATCTCTAAAATAGACCCCTCCTTTTCTTCTTCTGATTTAGTCTCAGAAATTTCAGTTTCTGAAACATTTGGACTTGCATGAAAACTTAACATACTCTGTTCTTGAGCTGAGTCTCTCTGTAATTCTTCTTCAAAAACTGGTTCTTCCTCTGATTTCACCTCTGAAATTTTTAATTCATATCCATTTGGAGATGGGTGAAATTCTTGAAAACTCTGTTCTTCAATGGAATTTACTTCCTCTGGTTTGACCTTTGAAGTTTCTTCCTGGATTTCTTCATGAAAAACTGGATCTTTCTCTGATTGAAGCTGTTTAATTTCCACTTGAGATTCATTTGAATATGGATGAAACTCTTGAAAGCTCTGTACTTGATCAGATTTTTCTTCCTGTGATTTGTGCTCAAAGATTTGAGTGTCGGAAACATGTGGACCCACAAAGAATTCTCTAAAACTAAAGGTCATTGTTGTTGTTGGCTCTTCTACAAACCCAATAATATCTCTTCCTGACACAAATTCAAACTTATTACTAATTAAAACAGAGCTCTCTGTTTCTTCTTCTTCTTCTTCTTCTTCTACCTCTTCTTCATCTTCTTCTCTCTTGATCTCTTTAACCTCCATTAAAGCAGTCATGCCTGTTTCTTCTTTCTCTTCTTCTTCTTCTTCTACAACTTTATACACACGCTCATCACGAAATTCTGAGTTAACATCTAATTCTTTTTGTTCTCTCTCACTCATAGAAGCAGAAAAATCTTCTTTTTCGTCTATGTTCTTTTCTGAAATACAAGTCTTTGTTCCATCATCTTCTTCACTTTCTTTGATGTAATCTTCAGAAAAATCATTGAAGGACTCCATTAGAGAAAGCCCCATAATTTCCCTTTCTTCACTGTCATCATATACATGTTCATCACTTGGAAACAGGAAATTAATAAGCTCTTTTCTGAACCCATCAATCTGAGAAGAATCCTCCTCAGGTTCAACAGAAAGCTCATTTTTCACATCTGCTTTTCCAATTCTGAAACCCAAAAAGGAAACAAATTAGCTAAATAATTCATCAAGAATCAACAACTTTCAAATATCATCAAATAAAAAAATTGTCAAACCTGAAAATGAACTGGAGAAGCAACCAAAAATAGTGAAGAACATAATTGTAAATGAAATCTCTGAGAGAAGTGAGAATCAACCAGACCATGTTTTCAGGAACAAAAGTATTTACAAAACATGTTTTGATGGAATGAAAGTGGGTTTTAAGGAGAGACTGGCTTTTGGTACCCATCAGTGATCAAAATTCAAAACCCAATAAGATTAGATTCTGTGTGGTGGGAGAGAAAAATATGAGCCAGGAAAATTAAAGGCAAGAAGAATAAATGAAAGTTGAAAGTAGAACATGGGGAGGGGAAGCAAATTGGGATTCAAAAACCATTCCATTCATTGGAGGAAAGTGGGAATTTTGGGCACTTGAAGACAAGGAAATAGGAAATGAGTGAGAGAGTAAGAAGTTAGCATAATTTTATTTTAGACCTAAAGGAGGGGCGAGATTGTGGGAGAAGATTGAGTGTATTTGTACCAGGATGGAGAAAGCTACGTGAGAATTTTTATTTATTTATTTAGAATTTAGAATTTAGAATGTACAAATTAATTATTTATTAATGATGATGAAGAAATGATAGGTACAATAGAGTTTGCAGTACGAACAGTTGTTCTTTCCCTATAGACCATGTCTCGCGGCCCCCTTGACACGTTTCATTTGTTGGGAGGCTGGGGACTGAAATATCAGATCTAGTGTTTTTCAATACCTTCATTAATCATTCACAAAAAATCAATAATACTCCCTCCGCTCCCTAATATAAGAGCTAGCCGTAAAAAAAACGCTTCTTAAAAAAACATGTGAATGTTAGTTGGGTGTGTGGAGTTAATGCTTATTTTCCAAAATTGCCAATATTTATTATGGTACTTTTAAGAGAGAGAAATACATAAGCATTAATAAATATGAAATAGAGTTAGGGGTAAAGTAGAAAAAATGCATTAAATGAGAAGAGAATATTGGGTGAGCTCTTACATTAGGGACCAAAACCATTCAAATTTTGGGCTCTTACATTAGGGACTGGAGGGAGTATTCTGCAACTACTACTCCAGTATCGCAATTAGGTTACTTATAATATGGTGTGCTTTAAAAAACTTGAGTTATCAATACTCAGTGCTGATAAAAAAAAAGTTATCAATAAATAGGGTGTGCTTTAACTTGTTTCGGAGTTTCGTTGTGATTAATCCTTTATGAAGGATCTAATTTTGATTCTCTCCACTTTATTTTTATACCACTTTAACCCACTATTTTCCATGTTTTTTATGGACTAATTCAAAATGAGGTAGTAGGTTTTGTGACTGAAAGCCTTTCTTTATGAGTCTTTTTAAATAATATGGGATATGAACTTAGTTTGTGATTAAGAATTGTGATCTAATTTATATGAATAAAGTACATCGTCTATCTAAATTAATTCATTGATATTGTATGGGAAAATTGTCAAGAATTTCGTAGTTTCACAGTGTAATGTAAGAAGGTAATTTTGAACTTTGGTCCATAAGTGATGATTATAACTTAATTTTAGTTGGAGCTGACTCTTCTTTAATTGTATGTAATGTGTTTTAAATTTATGTAAAACTTGCATATAATTGAAAACGTGTTAAACACATAATTAAACAATAATAGTAATTTCAAGCGTTGCACTTGAGCCTTGTACAAATCTTTCGTGACTGTTAAGTGTTCTTCAGTAATTTTTTTCATGTTTATATATATTGAAAATAAATTTAATCTTTTTTTATAAAAAAATAAAATTAATCTATAATGTACGTCTAAGTCCATTAAAAGTGATGAAAAGAGAAGGTATTACTATGTAATGATGATAAGGATAATATGCATATATGCAATGAATTCCGTGTAATGAATGAAGTTACTATTTTTATCAAGGTGAACACAAAATGGGGCCATGTGTTTGATTTCGTTTATAAGGATGTGGCTTTATTTATTTGGAAGTGGTCCTCCAACTAATTCACAATATTTTCGTATTTCTTTGGAATTTAATTACTTTTTGCAGGGAATAGTGGGAAGCTTTTTAATATTCCTGATTCTGCCTAATTCTTTTCTATTTTTTCTCTATCTCTTTTTGTTTATTAGTTGACCAATTCACAATACAGGTGGCCCAAGCTCTTTTTTTTTTTTTTTTGTCAGAAATGGCTCAAGCTCTCAAAGTAACATTTTAAATTCACAGCTTTTTAATTTAAGGCTAAAGAGTAAAAACACATGTAATTTTGATTAAGATGCAAAAATACTCGTGAGATTTTTTCGCAGTAAAAGTAACAATAACATTTCAAAATAGGGATAAAAGTACCCATAACATTTGAAAAGAGGGGCAAAAGTACCCAACAATTATGGGTGTTTTTGCCCTATTTTAATATATTATGATTACTTTTGCTCCAAAAAATCACAATGGTATTTTTGCACCTAGCTCATAATCACATGGGTATTTTTGCACCTTAGCTCTTTATTTTAGTAAAACTTTATTCAATATTTGTGTTCTTATTTTTTCTTAAATTTAATATTTTTGAGTAGATAGAATAATTGTGGGAAAAGGACGGGAAAATAACATGAATTTGGCAAAATGTCCTATAATACAATGTAATTTCTGATAAAAAAAAATATAATATAATGTGATTCTCACAATATGAGTTGTGAGTTACTTATCAAGTATGATCAATACTTTTTCTATTATATGGAAAAACTTGATTTAGAACCTATAGTTTCCTGATAAAAAAAAGAACCTATAGTTTCGAAGTTATTTTTTTCATTATCACAATAATAATGTAAAATAGATTATATTTTATGTTTCTGTAATTCTAGAATTAATTTAATTATATAATTTTATAAAAATATAGGAACGATTCAAATTTAATCTATAAAATTTTGTAATGCAACTTCAAATTTTAATTGAAGAAGGTACAGATTCACTGACCAATCACTTCTGTTTTTTTACCTGATTTTTTTTACCTGAAAACCAATCCCCACTCTGAAACATTTGGATTGGCAGAATGTTTGTATATATACAAGTCTATGAGTTATATTGGTTATATAGTCAGTTGTAGTGTTCATCCTACGAAACACATACATGTCCTATATATAATGCCTGTGAAAGTATGGTTACTATTGCAAGGCTTTAGTAACAAGTTAACCTTCAATATAATCCATGCTGATTTCAGTTCCTGTAGTCTTTTTAATGTCATTATGTTTTTTTTACCATAATATGTCATTATGTTTTAATGTCATTATGTTTTATTGCAGGCTTTCTCAACACTCACTTGTTGCCTTTCAAAGCACTAATTCACAATAGTTGGGGCACTTGATGGTTGTATGATCCGATTAGGTCTATTTATTAACAATCATGTTCTTCAAAATCATCTAATTTGGAGGGAGATGAGAGAAACTACTCCTCTCAATTTTTTATCCAATGTTTTTTTTTAAAAACAATCAAATAAAGAGTTGAGTCCAAAATCTTGGAGTTCTAGAATTACTGTGCAATGTGTTCAAGGTCATCATGAATATTTTTTTTAACAAAATTGAATTTGACAGTTGTTGAACGTGTACTTTATGATATATAGATAATTTGGTTTGTTTTTATTATTGTTTTTTTAATCTATTACTTTGAATGAATCAATCCAACTGTATCTCTTGTTAATTATTTATTTCTTTTAATTTTATATTTATTAATTATTGTTGTAATCTTTTATAGCCTTTATATAGGCTTATAAATTATCAATAAACTAAAGTTAGTTTTCTGGCTTCACTCCTTTTCTCCCTACAGTTTTTTTCCCACGAGAGTAGCATCAACTATAGTATTTCCCATTTGTCCAAAGGGATCGTAATTGAGAGCGTGTCAGATGTTCATATTATTGCCATTTGCCAAGAAAAAGGACGAAGTTTCACATGATCTTACATACAAAAATAGGTAAATTAGTACTTATATGAAAACGGTAAATCGGTACTGTTTTACTGTTTGAAAACGCGTTTAATTTAGTACTGTTTAAGTGGGTTATTTCAATATTTTTTATTTTAAAAATCTTATATTTTTCTCCTCATTTTCCCGACCTGTTATATTATGCGATCTTGAATTAGCAAGTCTAAATTCATTTGTCTACTACATTAAACTTCTTCGCGGAAGAGATAAAACAATTACAAAGAGTTTTACCAACCAAAATTTCTTTTATAAAGACTGAAAAATAAACATTTACTATTCGTACTATCAACATAAAAATAGTAAATTCTTTGTAATAAAAAAAAGGTAAATTCTTAAGTTCATCAGGAAAATTAACTCGACACACTATTAGATTCAATTTCAATTTGGTCAGGAGTATTATATCTTTAAAAGTCAAAGGATCATATTTGATTATAAAGAAATTATAGTTTGTTATGTTTTAGTAGTTTTTAATAGAAAGCACGTTATGGTCAAAAAAAAAAAATTGAAAGCACGTTTAAGCTTAAGACATCTTTTGAAAAAATATTTGAAATTATACACTGTCACATAGAACTTGCCATATTTTTAATATAAAATTTATTTAAATAATATAAATATTAATGTTAATGGAGAACAAAAAAAATATATGGTTGTTTTGCTTGGGGTGTGGCATGTGTAAAAACGGAAAAGTAAAGGTTTTGCCAATTTTATTTTAGGGGAAATTCATGTTTGACTGTTTAATTAAGCATGTGAGCGGTGAAGACAAAGAAACACATGCAAAGTAAAAGAGAGAACAAAAGTGGCGCTAAAGATATCTATATTAACTTAACCAATTTGTTTGTTTCTGAAATTAAGGAAAAATAAACAAATTTCATTACTCCTTTTCCTTCAAATGTTAATAAATATGGCCCATATATATATATGTGGTGCATCGTACCATTTTTATTTTATTTTATTTTCAAATAACGAGATATAGATAAGGGCAATTTGTAAATAATAATTTGATTTAGTAAGTATGAATTGGAAAAATGAAAGGTGAGGAGCAGGTAAAGAGAGAAGAGGTTGGTGAGCTCAGTGATGAGAGATTAAATCAGATGAGCGCTACCACATAAACTACAAGGGCGCCTAATAAACCAAAGGCAATGTAATTTGTGGGTGGTTTAAACCAAAGGCAATGATCTGACAAAAAAAAACAAAGGCAATGTGATTTTTGGGTGGTTTTTAAATAAACAAAGGTTTCGGTTCAAGGATAGTTGATGAGCACTATAATTCGAACAATTTAGATTTAATCCGGCTCGAACAATTTAGATTTAATCCGGCGGTGCATATTTAATGTATTTTCATTTGACAAACTATGAATTTGGGTAATTGAAATGGCATTTCAATGACGTTTCAAAATTATGAATTTTAAAATTGGTTATCAAAGAAAAGTATATGAAGAGAAAAATTGTCTAAGAAGAGAAAAGAAGGGCCTCAAATATAGAAGACATGGAAAATAATAACAAGATTTCGAAGTAAAACAACAAAGTCTTATATGAGTTATACGATGTTATTATGTTCTATCTGTAATCAATTCTTTGGACATATTATTCACCAATTATATATTGATTTTAAAGGATCAAATCAATAAGAAGTTTCAATGATTTTTTATAAAAAATTGTTACCTTCCAAGATTAAATGTCGAGCCAGTCATCAACCATGCAAAGAGTTTTAATTGTATAAATTTTAAATATAACCCTCAATTTGCAAGGAGATTCATGTTCTTTGACATAGCCAAAATTCAGATTTACATTTACCTTTTCAAAAACTATGTTTTCCAAAACAAATTGCCATCCATTCTTCACTATTTAAAAAATTTAAAGTACCATGCATTGAGCGTTTGTATTAATTAGTTAATTAGGGTTATTCCAAAACTGATCCAATGGACTCATATCTAAATCCATGCATTCGTGATATTTATTTAAAGATGACAATGTTGTCACATTGTGATATTACATTCATACCAATTGGACTAATCCGTTGTTAGAAGAGTGCTAATCATTATAAATAAACCGAAATTGAGGTGTGATTCTAAGAGGTTGAGGGATGAAAGAGAGGCATGCATGAGTTTTTGTCATCTCAAATCTCTTGGTCGGTTCTTTTATTGGTCCTTGTCATTCTCCACCATTATCTCACCGATCACTTCATTATCATTCCTCCTTTTAAATTATAAATTATAAACACATGCCTCTCAACTCTCCCCTTTCACGCCTCTCTACTTTGTTTTATATTTTTTCATTTCATTTCAAACGTAAAACGTAATTACAAGTTACCCAATGTCCAAATATTTTAAGTTGTTTGTTTGCATATTGGAATAAAATTTTATATCTTTACCTCCCCTCTGCCCGTCAATCTGCTGCATGTCGCTCTCTAGCTTTTTATAGTAATAACTTGATTATAACTTCTTCACCTGAAAACAATGCTTCTCGTCGTAGCAATGAAGAAAAGTCTGTCCAAAAAAATCAATGAAGAAAAGGAACACAAATTTGGATGGCATGAGTAAAAGTCATTGCAAGACGATTATGTGCATCGACATAAAAAACATTGTGTTGGCCGGCGATCAAATTACATTTTCATTCCATTTTTCCGTCGCTGTCTCAGACTTTTTTAAAAAGAATATTCTTATGTATTTAATAATTTTGGAACTATATTTTTTCATACTTCATCAATATTTTATTAATGATTCATCATTTTCTTTAACTCCTTCTCGTAGTAATTTTTTCGGTTTGGTCCTAAATGTTAATTTCTAAGCTAAAGAGTGCAAATATGAGAATATATAATATTAAATTTTAGGAAAATCATTTTGTGAGTAGCTATAATTTCTCTCAATTGTTAGTTTATATAGAAGTCCCATCTTCCATTGATTTTTATACAACAAGGTTACAGGGGTTGACGATGTTAACATACAAAATTCAAACATTTTATTGAGCGAGAAAAATATATTGGCATCATTAAATTGAAATTATAAGGTCCCTTAAATTGATGCCATAAGGTCCCTTAAAATCTAAGGCTTTTGAATTTCAAACAATGTTACGTCTAAGTCCTTTTAGACTTATTAGTAATTTTGAAATTTCAAGGAACTTCTAGCATTACTTTTCCTTTCTTGGCAGCTGAACTAATGTCCTCACACATTTACGCGTGAGGAATGGGAAAAAAGAATAGTTCTTGCTGTGGCTGTTGATTTGATGAGGACTGAGGGGTCAAGAGTCAGTGAAACACGCTTGTGTGGACAATGAAGTGGGCACAATTCACGAACACACTTCCCACTTGTGTATGTCCCTATTTCGGGTCAAAGATTTCATTATATATTTATCGCATCAACCATCAAATTCCCAAGGACTTGTTCTTCTTCATTTTTATGGGCTTAAGTAATGCTCAATAATAAGCCCACATGGATTGGACTTGGATGTCTGTTTTAATTTCCATTGCATGGGTCTTTATAGTTTATATGTTCAAGTGAAGCCACTCATCATGTTATTGGTTTTCTCGATTGACTCTCAAATTTTTTGCCGCCTCCTTTTCATGATTACTCGTTAAGAAACGGTTGGTGGGATATATAAATGTCAAACTGGGATCTTAGATGGGAAGTATCTATCTGAAAATTATGAACATTGAGTAATCAAAAATAGTTTTTTGCCATTCATATATCACTGAATGCATATGAAACTAGCTAAAATGCGAAGAAGGTAAAGAAAAGGCTAAGCCAACAATATTTGTTTAAGGAGGATCGTGACTGAAAGTAAAATGAGCACACTTTATTAGAAGCAAATCCAACACTGAATATATGAACCTCTCACAACAAACATTTGAATCTTAATTCATCAGATTCTGAGGGACACTGGCAAAAAAAGAAGATTATGAGGGAGCTCCATCCACAATACCGATTATCTACATACCAAATAGCACCTTGTTTGCTTCCATGAAATCATTAGCATAAATAATTCATACGGAATTGACAAAAAGAATTATAATGACGCAACTTATTAGTACATCCCAACAAAACTACCTTAGCTTGTTGGAGACAACAAAGGGTGTAACGCTCGGGATGCCAAAATGGGACTTTCATGCTTTAGACAACACCGAATATACTTGATTAGCTCCTATATATACACAAACATTGTACTACCTCCGTTCCTAGATATAAGAGTAAGTTGACTTTTTTGGAAAATCCTAAGAAAGCAAAATGAACAATTTAATCATAACATATTTTGTATATTATTAGATCATATGTAAGTTTATAAGTCAAATAAACTAGTTTAGTGAAAAAATTTGGGAAATAAATTTTTAATTACCTTATTTAGTTTTCTTAGGATTCTCCAAAAAAATCAACTTACTTTTATATTTAGGAACAAATGGAGTAACTTATATAGTCTCCAATGAAATGGTCAAGTCATTGTAACATAATTTAGCAGTCAAGGTCACATTGAACATTGGAAGTTGTTGTGCTGCGAGAGGTAAAGGGATCGATCCTTACCCAAAGCAAAGAGAACATGGACACACGATAAAAATGGTAAGAGACAAGATTCTGGGGACTCAAGGATTCTTAAAAACACTTTTAAAAAATGTATTAAAACTAAAATAATGAGAATTAGCTAAATAAATTGACAAGCAATGCATTCCCCATTTAACCCAAACAAAATAAAAGACTTCTCATCCGACTCCCATTTTGATGAAGGAGGAGAGTGAGTGTGAAAGTGATGAATAAATCTTTACTTAAAGAATAATAAAATAGTGATACCTTGTATGTCTAATCAGCAACTGGACGTTGCAATACGTTCATGTTAAATCCATAGCCTGGGCTCATTACGTCATTATAATCATATTATAGTTTAGTCATATTAATTACATACTCCCTCCGGTCCTAAATATAGGACCTAGATAACTTTTTTTGGAGAGATTAAGGAAGGCTTAATTTTATATGTCTTTCCAATAATACCTCTCATTAATTAGCTTAGTTACTTAGTAGCTCTTTCTCCCCTATCAAAGGAGTTGTTAAGAAGAAGAAGGGTAATTTAGGAAAAAGGTGACCAAAAATGTATCTAGGTCTTATATTTAGGACCAAAATGAAGTCTCTATCTAGGTCCTATATATAGGACCGGAGGGAGTATTTTTTAACAAAAGAAATGCCAAAAACTGTGATGTCTTCCCTAGCTGAAGGTGATATACAATGATATCTGTGTTGATAGTAACATTGCCTATGATTAGATTATATGGAGACTGTGCATTAGTGCATTGGCCATTTCAACAACTAAAATATGACACACACACACACATATACTAGATAAACATTCGATTTTTGAACGTTAGAATAATTAAATTTTTAAGTGGACAACATATTAATTAAGACTTGACAAGGTGTAGTATAAGTTCACAGCTTTAACACAGGAATTTTCAATCTGATTGTAACTATTTTCATGTTGATGTTAAAAAATGACAACTCTAATCTTTTATTCAGAAGTGACAAGGCATCTATATATGTTGAGAAATCATTCTCAAGTCGATTTTGAGGATTTTTAAGTTTATGTTAATTATTCATAACTTTTATTGTTGAGAACATTTGCCTTTTAGTAATTTGTGAAAATTTCATGTTCTTTCTGGGTATGATGAGGGATTTTTTGAAATTTAACAGAATGATTTGTCTTTTTCACTTTTAAAAGAATTTTTACCCTCACAATTTGAGTTTATACCTCTAGTACAGGCCATGTAATAAACTAATAAAGCTAAATATATACTATTAATAATATTGCATTCAAGTGTAACGGGAAATATTGTGAATTCTTGAAACAAAGGAACATTATAAGATACACAAAATTTTTAAAAGGACATACATAAGCATGCTAAATTATCAAAAGGACAAATAATATTTACTAATTTAAATGAAGTCACTAATATACATACCACCCTAGTGAGTTTTAGAAACTCACCGACTTGTTTATATAGGTGCACTGGTTTTACCTAAGGACTTACTACTTGATTTACCAACTTCTTATTAAGATTTACCAACTCACTAAAAGAGTTTACCACTTTTATTTGCATCGACTAAATCCACTCAGTTACTTACAAACTATATTCATTGAAGCGCATTCTCACTTTTTCCTTAAAACTTCACAAAAGACAAGTTAGTCCATGTCACACATTATTTGTCATTTCATAAATTTATATACCTTACTCTCATTTATATATTTTGAGTGTTTTTTGTGGTCTTTTCCCTTGAGGTCTCCAATGACGAGTGTAAACATTGAAAAATTCAAACAACTAGTAAATAATTTATCCTTTTTTCATTACATTGTATCGTAGTATTTCCAGTACTAATTATAAGATTAATTAGTTGACATTTTTAGAGTAATAAAGGATGTAAAATCAATAATTTTGATAATTTGTATTTATCTTTTTCTCTCAAAAATACTTTATTTGACTTAAAAACTAATTTCATATAATTTAATTACATGTAGCATATACTAAAATTTAATGCTATGTTTTATTTTCTTAATCTCCAAAAAAAATTAACTCTTTTTTAATTAGGATCAAAAGGAGTATCATGTCTTCACGAAACAAAAAAGTTAGTATCATATAAATTCCAATATGTTCTTAAAGGTGTTCAGTGTCATTTTGACTTGTTATTGTATCTTTTTTTTTTCCCAAAAAACTTGTCATTGTGTCATTGTTGTTGTGAACAATTTATTGGAATTTATCTTACAATGATTCTATTATTATATGGGACTTCATTACATTTCACCCTTTAAAAGTTTAATTCAACTTTTTCAATGGGTCAATATGCAAATTTTGTATTGGAAGTGTTAGCCCAAGATAATTTTTTCCCCAAAAATTATTTTTGATGATTCAAAATTGGTCAAAAAGTCTTAAAACGTATGAATTTTCTTATTAGCCAGTTAATAAACAATGTTCAATTTCAATTTTTTAACTGTCAATGATATTGATAGTAAAGTTAAAATTGCTTTGCATAAACTTTGATGTCAATTTTTTTGGACATAACTTTGATGTCAATTTTAAATCAAAACAAACTTCTGAACTAAAGTCACTCTTCAACCTATGTTTACAGAATCTTGACCCATTAACACATCCTAAAAACTATGCTCCAATTTTTTTAACCCAAACAAAAAAAGGACATTAAATTAGTTAGGGAGGATGGAGTATGTCAGTGTGGTCCATCATTTGTATGCAGAGAAAAGACTGCACGGCAAGCGTTCAACAGTCTCAAAAACCCCCAAGCAAAGAGTCATCGTCTCAGCAAATGATTTAAATCATAAAGAAGAAAAATAAACCATGTGGCTCCCTATGCAAGGACATTATGGTTATACAGTAATATTGTGGGCATTAAACTCACTACTAGTTCATTAATTAATTAATTGTTATAATTAGGAGAATTAAATATTAAGTGGCTTTTTATCGTAGGGGGTTATGATTAGCAGCTTGAGAAAACAACAAAACTTGCCGCTCCAATGAACCAAAACCCATTTTTGGAAAGTCCAAAATCTATATTCCTGTTTCTGTTGCTCCCCACTTATTATCATGATCATTAAAGCTATAAGCATCATGCTTGCCTTCTAAGCAAATTTTACTGCACTCTAATCATACTTAAGCACATCCTTTTCATTTTTGCATACTTGAAACAATAATGTAATGAAATTATCATCTATTTTTTTTCATGGCAAAGAGTTAGTTATATTGTGTGTAATTAATACTACGCACTTTTATTATTGATGCAAAAGAATAACAGTAAAATAATATTTGAATTTTTTTTACTGAATTGTATTTTTATTAAAAGTAAATGGTGTGCTTGAAAATTAGGAATAAATCCTTTGACAAAATAATTGGGGAAATGAGACTTAACACTTAGTCATGGTAACATATATTTTAGGTCTCATTCCCCAAAATTAATTTGATCCATGAGATATATCCCCAATTTTCCCATAAAATAAAGTTAGTTTCAGCAAAACGTATGCATTTAAAATACCAGTGCCTTTTAGTGTGCATATACAATCTTAAATATGAAGCTCAATACTTGTTTCACGAAAAAACAAAATCAGTTGAGCTGTTTAAATTTGTGGCTGTGTGTGTGACTGTTTGTATATTTAAATTTTTCCCTTGATCAATGAAACAGTTCTAGGAAAAATCCAAGAATGGTAATTAAGAACCCATACTTGGTTTTTTTTTTTTCTATTTCACGATTTTTAATATTTCAATCACAACTGAAACGAATACTTGGGATAACTTTTTTGTAATAGATGAATTTTGATAATCATGTGTGTAGTGGTTGTCAATTCCAGTTTACCATCGTCCATATATATTCTCATTATTTTGTTGACAAAATGGAGAACAATTTTGGTTTTCAAATTAATTAAATATTCAAATTATGTTATTTTTATGTTTTGAACCAAATAATGATCCGGTGAAATTGCTTACAAAACAAATATTTTATGTCAAATAAATGAAATTTCTATAATGTTAACAACAGAATCATATGGTACTAGATCTTAATGTATGTTTATAAATTTGAAAATCCAGTAGGTCCACCAATAACATGATCTCTGAGTAATTCATAAATTCATCATTAAGAAGAGTAAAATAGTTAGATGTTGGGCTCATGCAATGTCCACCAAACTCATCAATGGCATTATCTCCCAACCACGTTAATTCTGCAAAAGTTGCTTCCCTCCAATTAATGCATAGCGACAGAAATTGCAGAGATAATCCTATCATCATCACAAGTTCCCACCTCCATATCCACACTTGGCCACGCAGGTATGGGCATTTTGGGAGGTGCATGCAATTTATTAATCCAAACCTTCCTCAAACAATGCCCTTGACTCTATACCCACATCATTAAATTAATCAAACGATTAATGGATTCATGTGTACATCTATCTATTCATAAGTTTAAGAGCTGCTACTATATTCTGGCAACAAAAAAAGAGCTACTATATTGCTCTAGGAATTTACTCACGAGACAAAAGTTACATTGCTAATTTAGTAAATGTAACAACTTTGACGTTTTCCATTAGACGTTGAATTAAACTGTTACGTTTTCAATTTTTTTTTATAAAAAGAAATCATTACAAAATATAGTTCATAAACAAAACTTCCATGAACAAAGTTGCACCTTAAACCCGAATTAATTGATCCATTTTTCAATTACCAATGCCTACCAAAACAAGAGGATAAAAGGTGTGTTTGGTTCAGCTTATAGAAAAGTGGCTTATTTTTAAGGTAACTTATTTTTAAGTCAGTTAGAAAATAAGCTCTAAGTTGGCTTATTTTTATATTTGGATGAACTTTGAAAAAAGTGGCTTATTTTCCCATTTGACTTATAAACATGTTTGGATGACTTTTTGTTTAAAAGGGACTTATTTTTAAACTAGCTTATTTTTATGTCATATAGAAAAATAAGCTGGCTTATTTTCATAAATAAGCTACCTTGTGTAGCTTATAAATAAGCTGGCTTATTTCAAATAAGCTGGGTGAAAAATAAGCTCAACCAAACATGAAAAAAAGACACCCACTCAAAATAAGTTGGCTTATTCAAAATAAGCCAATTTATTTTGAAAAATAAGCACCAACCAAACACACGGAAGGAAGACGACTAAAGCTATGAAAGATATCATCTATCTCTGGAATTTATATCAAGATTTTGAGATGGTGTTATTATGAACAATCTAGATCAAGAACAAAAAGAGAAGCCGACCCATTAATTAATTAATTAATTAACAGAGAATTGAAGATTAATACGGCTACCTCCTTCTCCATCATCTCCACTCCTAATATCATCCTCATTGTTAGCATCATCATCATCATGACCACCTTCATTATTATTAATATTCTCAATTTGCACATTATTATTCCCAACATTCTCTGGCTTCTTCCCATAAGTGTTCTTATTATTATGCATCCAAACCTTGAACACACCTCTAGTAACACCAACCTCTTTGCAAAAATCATCAACTTTTTTATCATCACTCCTCTGAATTCTCCACCCCAACTCCTCAGAAAACTCAAACATCTTCTCCTTCTGCGCATGACTAAATTTTGTCCTATGCCTCTTTGACCCACTTGATGAACTCCCCTTCTCCCTTCTCCTCTTCATCACCTGAGAATTCATGGCCCGATGATGATGGCCCGACGGGCCCCCCAGTGCCACCAAAAATGGAGGGCCCGATGATGTATGGTAGTTAGGAGGCGGAAAGTGGGGCATCACCGGCGGTGATGGGCTTGATAATGGGCTTGGGCTACTTGGGCCCGGGCCCGGGCCTGGGCTTGGGCTTGAGCTCGGGCTTGGGCTGAGCCCACGAGGGGCGAGCGGCGGAGGGAGCGGCGGGAAGAAGCAGCTGAGGAAGGTGGGGCTGGAGGGGAGCTCTTGGTGGGCCTCACGGCGGTGGAAGTTCCGGTGGCAGCCGCAGGCGGCGCATTTGAGGGAACGAGGGTCGGCGGCGGCGGCGGCGGAGGAGGACGGCATGAACTCGCCGCAGCCGTCGAGGGCGTGGCCGCCGATGGCGGCGGCGTGATTTTTCAGGCATTCCTTGTAGGTGACAGGCGACGGTGAAGGCGCCGCCGATGGCGGCGGCGATGTGTGGCGGCGCTTGAGGGTTCCGTTGGTGAAAGGGAAAGACTTGGTGGTGGTGGTGGGGTGGGTGGATGGTGGGGTTTGAGTGTGGAGAGAATTGAAGTGGCTGGCGGTGAATGCGGTGGCCGGAGATGACGTGGCGGCGGTGGGGTTGAATTCCATGGTTGTGAAGAAAGGATGGAACAGGAAAATGAGAAAGGGTATAGAGGAAGGTTAAGGCATTGTTTGGTGGGGAGAAAAGGGAATCAAGAAAGAATAGAAAAGGTTAATGGTTAAGGCCTTAAGAGAGGGAAGGGGGATGAGAAGGTGATGTGAGGGGAGTACTTATAATGTGAACTGAAGACAAGATTTGGGGTTTCAAAGTAGTTTAGAGGTGAGACACGTATCATGTGGTTATACAAGTACTCTATTTAATGATGATGGTGAAAATGGTAATTCATAAATAGTTACTCTTTAATTATCATAAATATGTTAGTGAAATTTAATACTCTTGCCTCTATTAAGAGCTTCCTAATTTAACATATTAAATTTTATCATTAAAGGAAAATCATCAATGCACCTTTAATTCTTTCCTTATTGATAAAGATGTAAAGAATTTACTCCTCTTGTTCTATTTATTTATAGGACATTTCTTACATGTTTCACATATATCAAGAAATTATAAAGTACTCCTTCCGGTCCATAATATAAGAGTTAACCGTCAAAAAAACGTTTCTTAAGAAAACATGTAAATATTAGTTGGGTGTCTAGAGTTAATACTTCTTTTCCAATATTGCCCATATTTATTGTGATATTTGTAAGAGAGAGAAATACATAAGCATTAATAAATATGAAAGAGAGTTAGGGGCAAAGTTGGAAGAAACACATTAAATGAGGAGAGAATGTGAGATGAACTCTTATATTAGATACCAAAATCATTCAAATTTTGGGCTCTTATATTAGGGATCGGAGGGAGTATATATATTAAAATATACTACCTCTAGTCCTAAATATAGGACCTAATTGACGTTTTTTGGAGATATTAAGGTTGCGAAATAGGTTATTAAATGATGACATATTTGATATATTTTTAGATTATTCATTAGTTTATAGGTAAAATAAACTAGTTTAAGGGAAAAAAATTAGGTAAATCAATTTATAATTAACTTATTTTGTTTTTTTAAAGATTTTCTAAAAAAAATCAATTAGGTCTTATATTTAGGACCAGAGGGAGTAGTAAAAAGTTTCCAACTATAATCATAATTAATAATACTTCCCCCTCCCATTTCTAATATAAGAGTTCAGCCATTAAAACACACTTATTAAGAAAACATAACATATAAAAGTTAGTCGACTATGAGTAAAGTAATTAATGTTTTTTTTTTAATTCTGTCACTATTAAGCAATATTAAATATGAAAGAAGATAAGTGGTAAAGTAAGAAAAATCACATTTTAATAAATAGATAATATAAGAGTGAACTCTTACATTTTGAACAAAAATCATTCAACTTTTGACCACTTATATTTCAAACTAGAGACAGTAATTTGAAAATGAGAGAGGGAGAGAGTACATATGATACTATCCATAGGAAATTGTGCTATTGAGTTAATAAGGGTTTTTTGTATATCTATATGAAAATTACATCATGTACCCTAAATATAGGACCAAAATTACGGACCAGAGGAATATGTGAAAAATATAGAATGAATGAAGATGTGATAAATAAAAGGTTGTGAAGATGAAAGAGAATGGTGTATAGAAATACAATAAGTGATAATATTGTCAAACTCTCAAATTAGGTCTCTGATTTTATCATTTTTAAATTCAAACCTAAGGAAACAATGCCATTAAGTTGCTTAAACTTGAATTAGGAGTTAATTCGGCCAAAGTTACAAGTTTAGACATTGAATTTACCGTTTTTTAATCTATACTTGTCAAAATATTTTTTAAGTCATTTTAAATCTCATGCTAAACTTTTCATTTGACCATTTTCATGCTTTATATATTCATTTTATGGAAATTTTTTATTGAATTTATCGAACATATGTTGACATGTTTAATGTAAAAAATATATTCAAAATATATTTAAATCAAATTATTATCATTTTATCTATTTAGTTAATTCTATGCTTTAGACATATATTAATTGATAAATTTAAACCCTTATAAGTTTACAATTCAAGTTAATGATTAGTATTCTTAACACAAGTTTACTCAAAATAATGAATTTAAAAGCCTTGAGCAAGGGGTGAAATCATTTAAAAAATGTAACAATGTTGAGACACCTTAAAATAAAACTTATATTTTGGGACAATAGGCACAGATTATAAACTGATAATTATAATTAAGGATGAAGGTGATGCATTGTGTTATATTACAAAAAATTAAAATCAACACAATGATATATAAAGGGTAAAATTATACTCCCTCCGGTCCTAAATACTCCCTCCGGTCCCTAATGTAAGAGCCTAAAATTTGAATGATTTTGGTCCCTAATGTAAGAGCTCACCCCATATTCTCTCCTCATTTAATGCATTTTTTCCTACTTTACCCCTATCTCTCTTTCATATTTATTAATGCTTATGTATTTCTCTCTCTTAAAAGTACCATAATAAATATGGGCAATTTTGGAAAAGAAGCATTAACTCCAGACATCCAACTAACATTCACATGTTTTCTTAAGAAGCGTTTTTTTGACGGCTAACTCTTACATTAGGGACCGGAGGGAGTATAAGACCTAATTGACTTTTTTTTAGATGTTAAAGTTACAAAATATGTTATTAAATTATGACATATTGGATATATTTTTAGATTATTCATTAGTTTATAGGTTAAATAAACTAGTTTAAGGGGGAAAATTAGGTAAATCAATTTATAATTGACTTATATTTTGTTTTTTTAGGATTTTTCAAAAAAGTAAATTAGATCTTATATTTAGGACCAGAGTGAGTATATAATAGATAAATAAGACAAAACTTTCTCGTATTAGGAATTAATTTGGTCAAAGTTACGAGTTTACACATCAAATTTACTTTTTTTCATTTATACCTTTCAAAAATTTTTGTCAAGTCGCTTTAAATCTCATGTCGAACTTTTCATTTGACCATATCATGCTTTATATATTCACTTTACAGATATTTTTTTATTGAATTTTTCGAGTATATGTTGACATGCTTAATGTAAAAATTGATATTAAAAATATATTTAAATCAAATTATTGACATTTTTGTATTTATTTACTTAATTATATGCTTTAGACATATATTCATTGACAAATTGAAACACTTATAGGCTTACAATTTATGTTCACGATTAATATTCTAAACACGGGTTTATTTAATATTATGAATTTAACAACCTTGAACAAGGGTAAAATCTTTAAAAAATGTAATATATGTTGAGGCACCTTGAATAAAGCTTATATTTTGGGACACTCATATGCATGAATTATAATCTTGGGTGTTCCATCATTCAATATATTTATTCCTATTTTATCACTAAATAATGTGAAATATTGTGTTGAATAAATTATGGGGACTGTTATACTTACGATGGAGGGGCTGACGATGTTTTAAATGAGAGAATATCAAAGGATAAATAAGGGTGAAAATTAAAAAATGTTATATTCTTTAGAAATTTGTGATTTTTAACTAACCTCTAACAATTTTTTTTTTCGATGAATAACCTCTAACAATTTTGGTAATAAGTACTGCACGATTTAGCTGTCGAACTCTTCTAAGGACCAAATAAAGCATTATTTAAGAAGTTCCCGCATGCATAACATAATATATCACTTTATAAATTAGATACATTTATTTTAAATTTATGAAAATAATGCTCATCATGAATTTAGATATCGTGTCATTTAAAATCAAGTACAATGACCTTACAAAGAAAATCAAATACACAACCCTTACTAGCTTTTGGCTAGGAGAGAGAGTGGTATAATTAAATACCCACGAGAAAAGCGTCTCCATTTATTTATGTCTCATCTAAAATGTTTATTAAGTAGTTAGTTATATTATAAAATACTTCCTCCGTTCCTAAATATAAGATCACTTTGGCTAATTTGGAGAGATTAAGGAAGACTTTCCAATGAATTTGGATTACATGATCTTCCCAAAATACCCCTCACATAAATTTAAAAGATTGAGGGAGTAATTTACTTGTAAAATGGGTATAGGGGTAATTTGGGCAAAACTTGAGAAAAAAAATAGAAAGTGATATTATATTTAGGAACTTATCCACATTCTCAAAGTGATCTTATATTTAGGAACAAGGGGAATATATATTATAATAAACAGGAAATGTTGTTAGGTTTATGTAAAAGTATAAAATAAAATATTTATGTTGTATACACATTAGGTTCAAGTCTTAAAACCGAGGTGTCACATTGCTAAGATTTCAAAAATCTAATGGACCATTTTTGTTGAAACATTTTACACATGACAAAATTTGATTGGATAAATAAACCCAATAAATATAAGCAAATTGAACGCGATTTTATACTATATAGTTACTCCCTCCTGTCCCTAATGTAAGAGCTCAAAATTTGAATGATTTTGGTCCTAATATAAGAGCTCATCTCACATTCTCTCCTCATTTAATGTGTTTTTTCTTACTTTGCCCCTAACTATCTTTCATGGAGTATTTATTAATGCTTATGTATTTCTCTCTCTTAAAGTATCATAATAAACATGAGCAATAATATTGGAAAAGAAGCATTAACTCTAGACACTCAACTAACATTCACATGTTTCTCAACTAACATTCACATGTTTTCTTAAAAAGCGTTTTTTTGCGGTTAACTCTTATATTTATAAGGACCAGAGAGGGTATTATATTAGCTTGTCTTTATATATTGGATCGTCTCGAGATTTCAAAAATTGTTGACTGCATTTCAAAGTTATGAATGTTGTTTACAAAAATCTTAATTTTCATATAACAAGTATGCAATTTCAACTACAAGCACGGGCGGAAAACAAAGATGTTACAATCATGTTCAAAGGTCAATAGTCAATATTTTAAGCTTTCCTCAAATAATATTGATTTGGTGTAATTTAATTTATTGTCAGTGTGTGGACAATAAATGGTGTGAACTGGGAAGTATATTAGGTGATGCTCCCTGTTCCAAATATAAGATCACTTTTTTTAATTTGAGTATATTAATGAAGTTAGTTAAGTTAAATATTTACACATATATTACCAATTTATCCCATTATTTAATGTGTTTTTTACTACTTTGGCCTAACTCTATTTTATATTCATTAATGCGTACATATTTCTCTCTCTTATATGAATTAAATCACTAATATGGATCCCGTGTGTTGCAATTTATTCCAATTTGAAATAGTGGATACTTAGCTTTAACGATGAGAGAGAGACTTAACACACGTAGTTTTAAATAGTGATTAATCCAATTTGAAATTTGTGACAACCCCACCTAACGCAAAATGTATATTTCGATTTGGTGTGTAATTTTGCCGTTTATATCCATAAGGGGAGTGTATCTTTGGACTTTAGCTAACCTCATATAATTATGTGTGTTGGATATTGATGATAAAAATAGGAGGGGATTTGTTGGCCAAAAAAAATAATAATAATAGGAGGGGATTACGTGGCAGACGCCCAGGAACATGATAAAAGGAGAAGAGGGAAGCGGGCATCTGCAAATGCAAGCACATAATTTCAGGCTTTGCTTTTCTTTATCTCATTCATGCTCCTTCCCGATATATATATTTTTTACCAACACATTCCCGATTAGTTTAAGCATCTCATTCTCATCACACCCCATCTTTTCATTTTATTTTGAGGTATGACTTTGTTATCAACTATTTATTCTTTTTAACAAGAATTAAAAGGCAGACATTAATCAGAGATAATCACCACCGAGACCTAAGTCACATCTGACATCACTCATCACGCAGATGCTATATAGTACTAAACTACTACGAGACAATAGCCATCATCTAGTCATTTTTAATCACTCCCCTCATTCCTTATCTACCCATCTCTTTTCTTTTGGAGTTAAAGGTCACGCTAATGGCCTCATATTAATTGGAACCAGGATGGAATTCACAGTCTTTCATTTCATTTGTTGGAAAAATATCATATCAATAAGCTAGTTGCTAGCAGCCCAAGGGGCGTAGTCCAGCTGGTAAGAAAGGGGAAGGTAAGGCACCGCGTGTCCACCAGGTCATGAGATTGAACCCTTGGGAAGTCGTCACACCCAAAATGGGGAATTACGGCGGCGACTTCGGATTAGTCGGTTCCCCGAAGGGGGCCGGACACCGAAGGCTTTAAGAAAAAAAAAAGCTAGCCCATTTTCTCTCCCATCCCTTCCCTCATACAAAAAAAAACCTTATATTAGCATCTATCATCTACACATTTTTAATCACTCCCCGCTTTCATTTCTACCAATCCCTTTTTTCTTTCTGGAAGTCAATGGTCACAGACTAATGGCTTGATATTGAACCATAGTCCAATCTACAACCTTTAATTTACTGGAAAAATATCATTACCAATAAGATAAAACATGAAAGCTAGAAAATCTTTGACACTGTCTGTGGAGATCGAACATGTAGTGAAACTATTAAATGAAAGATGCTAGCGCTTCGCGTGTTATTAAATAAATCAGTTAGAAGTTACACGTGAAAAAAAAAATAGTCAAGGACTAATATTTTTCAAAAATCACGCGTACACACATCCACGATACGAGTTTAACCGAGATTTAATCACCATCCTCCAGGAGTTCTTATTACTTGACATAAAAATTCTTGTGACTTTACTATTTGCTTTTCCAATAATATTTTAGGACCATTTCCAAGTTGTTTTATTGTAATTTTATATGTAGTAATTAATTTCTGTTCCATGTATGTATGTAACTTGTAGACCTTTAATTGTATTTTTATAGTATTTTCCAATATCATTTTGTATTTTTATATGAATTAATGTAGATTAGATGTATGTAGATAGGATAAAAAATTAATTGATTTTTTACAAATAATAATTAATAAATATTGTATTAATTTTTAAAATTTATTTTCATTAAAGTTAAAAATCATATTAAATTGATTTTGGCTCATTCATTGTATATTCACTTGTGATAAAAAAATCAAATAATTTAGATCAAATTTTATCCATCCTATCTCATTTATAACTTTATTAATATTAAGGTACAATTCTACTTTGGAAGTGTAAACAAAATCTCGTATTCGCCTCAAAAGTATTTTGGGACAATATTTAACCATAGAAGTACCCAAACGTATAGTAATATTCTCCTCCATTAATTGAATACCAAGAGCTCTATTATTGAGCCACATTTGGATACTTTCATTATTACATTATTATGTTTGGGTACTTTCAAGGTTATATTAAAACACAAAATAGTTCTGGGGCAACTACGAGATTTTTTTATACTTCCAGGGTGAATTTACACTTATTAACGCCTTATAATGTACCACCTCTTCATTTAAGTACCATTTGTATCAAACGGTTTTTATTTACTACTGTCTATAATTCATCCAATGGTGTGTATAAAAATATGTAATTAAAGCCAATTGTTTTAGAAACTTGTTGGATCAAAATAAAGGGTAAAAGAATTGTGTTCTAAATGGAAACTAAGCCATCACTTCCCGAAAGGGATATACAAGTCAAATATTTTTACACGCATCAAGTATAGTTTTTTTATGGTTGATCTTTTGATAATATTACATGCATGTCTATTTTTTTGTAAATTCTGCGGAAAGGTTTTTGTTTAAGAAATTTATTAGTCGGCAGGATTTGATATATTTATTCACACTAAGTATCAGGGTCTTTCTGAGCTCTGACCAATAAAATTCATAAGTATGAATTTTTCATGAATTTTTATGATACTTAGCTTTAGGCTGCTTTTATATGTTTTTTGAAAACAAGGAAATCCACTGAGCACGGTCTTATATTTAGATAAAGAGAAATGTGAAATTCTCCGGATTAAACGATACATTTGCCAATGCAAATGAAAATGATACTTTATTTTCATGAACTCGATATTCGCATAAGTTTTTGTTGCAATATTCCATTATCTACTTCATTTTATGATAGCCTTTATCCAGAATTTGTACAAAAAATTAAAATGTTGAATGCTGCTGCAAGAAAATACTCTATCGTTTGGAATGTAATTTAATCCGTAAATCAAATTAAACAATTGAAAAATATTGAAACAGTGTTATATGCTTCCACGTACGCTTTTGCGAGACAAATGCAATGTATATAAATTAGTTAGGCCACAGCCATGCATAAACTTTAGTGCGTTCGTGGCATTATTTTCTTATTTTTCGTTGGCACCATTCATCATATATCATGCTTTCAATTCCCTTCCTGATCTGATAGATATCATGGGATTTTGTTTTTAGAAAATTAAAGTAGATTGGTTCTTTTCACAGGAAAAGTAGATTGGTTCTCATAATTGAGTTTAATTAATACATATACCAAAGTCAGAGTTATGGAGGCCCAAATATTATAAACTATAATGTTTGGCCCTTGCCGAAAATAGAAAAGATAACAATAAGAATGTCTGAAAGAGAATGAGAGTACCTTAATTTTTTATAAAGATAAAAGAAATTGTATGGTTGTTATATAAACAAGGAGAAATTCCAATGAAAAATGAAAATTTATCATTGCATATTAAAATTATTGGAGCACAATAACATGATTTATCATAATCAATGGGTATATTATAGTAACCATGCTTAAAAATTATTGTAAATTTAAATGGATGGTGCGTGGATATAAAGAAATCAGGTTGGAATTTTCTCAAATCAGACATTGACTTGATTCCATTACAAATTATTCCCGCCTATAACTAATTTAACAAAATTGAGGGGGTATGTGATTTATCAACTTTGTCTTCAAATTACAGAAAATATTTTAATATTTCAAAGCACCAGATTTTACTTGAAGTGTATCTTTTCTTGATAAATGGTCATATGAACATTATTTATAAGATTGTCATCAAACTCGTGAGTTTAAGTAAACTCATGGAGATAAGATAAACTTGGATCGTAGACTACGAGTTTACATTTATAAAAAAAAACATGTATATCTTTTTTTTTATTTCATGTATTTCTTTCATATAATTAAATAAGAATACAAAAAATTATAATAAATTGGCTTGAATTCATTTTAAATATAGATAGTAAATTTAAATATATCAATATTCATACTATATCAACCTCGATAGATAAATTTCTACGAAATCCATATTTAAATTCATTAAATTTTGTCAATTAAAAATAATTAAAATGAGTTTAGTAGCAAGTTAACGCAATTTTCTGTAAGTTAAAAACATAAAAACGGTGAATTCACAATGTAAATACATAAGTTTCTACCGAATTTTCAAAGACTGAGAATTTAGGTGACCCGTGACACGTTTTGGTTAGGTAGTGTCGTAAAAACGGTAAAATCGGAGAGTCAGCTCGCGAGTTTGACAACAATGATTATTTATACTATGAATTTCTTCTAAAAGACACCTACCTTATATATAATAGGACGGATAATATATATTACCTCCGGTCCTAAATATAGGACCTAGATAGCTTTTTTTTGGAGAAGTTAAGGTTGCAAAATAGTCTATTAAATTATGACATATTTGATATATTTTTAGATTATCCATTAGTTTATAAGTAAAATAAACTAGTTTAAAGGAAAAAAATTAGGTAAATCAATTTATAATTAACTTATTTTGTTGTTTTTTAGGATTTTTCAAAAAAGTTAATTTGGTCTTATATTTAGGACCGAAAGGAGTATCTAATAAAATTGAATTTGGGATACTAATTCGTTAGAATTAAAAAAGCAATATTAATTGGTTGGTACTTAAAGCGTGGATCAATTTATGTGAATCAAACATAATAGCTTAGAAGAGTCATGCTTAGCATTTAATTGGGAGGAAGTATGTGATCGTTTCAATCCAAAAATGGCAGTCTTAAATATCAAGCAATATTCCTTAAGAATATGGCAATCAATCGCATAACGTGGGTTTTGATTGAATCAAACTCTGACTTCAAAATTGATCTGAAATTAGGTTCCTATCAATTAGTAGTCAGCCTCACTTTTTTTTTGTTACCCAAGGGTATCCCCACCCGCGTGTTAAGTGAGATTAATCTCTCGCTGTTCTGAAATCTCATATAGGGGTAGACAGCTGGCCTGTGAGTTTGCTCCATTCGCAATGAGTTAGGGATCGAACCCCCAACCACTTGTTTAAGGGACGAGAGTACTTACCACTCACGCCAACCCGCCAGGTTAGTAGTCAGCCTCACTTTGCTAAACCAAATATTGTGTCTCATTCTGTTACCGACGATTCTAGGAATAATAATGATTAATATCATTTTGTGCCAACCCATCATTTGTCTTTTTCCATTAAATCTTAACTTTTCTTTGGTACAAAATATTATCTTCGCATAATTTTATTTTGTAAAAATTATATTCTTGAGCTACATGTTGTTTTCTTCAATGTTTAATTTAACACTGATGTGTGTCTCATTATTAAATATTTTTAATTGTTTGTATCATGATTAACTCAAATAACTTTTATCTTTTAATATTGCTAGTCTCTGGAATTAAAGAGCTAGCTAGTTGTGTAATGTAATACTAGTAAAATATACTAATGATTTAATGATCGAGGAGGAGAGAGAAGTATATATACAGATATCAAATAGAAATTAAAGAAAAGTATAGGCACTTTAAAATTAATTTCTCTTAATTATTTGAGAGGGTAATTGAAAACTTGGAAATAGCAAAACCCCAAAGCAATTTTATTTGCTACACCTTATATTAGCACCTACTCGTACTAGTTACTACATTTGATCGATGAGCGAACGATCGATTAGAAGTTTTATCAGGAACATGTGATTTTGAGATTTTAAAGTTCTAAAAGTATTCAATTCTAGTATTTTCTTTAAGTCTCTGAAAATTTGTGAGTTAAACTGACGTTAAAAAATCGTACATTTTCTGACCTTAGATGTAGAATTCGGATGCTTAATTGATTATTGTAAAAGAATAGTTAATTTAGTCATTTCTAATAATTTGCGTGCGTTGTTTCTTATATACCCATTTAATATTATATTACTAGAAACTAAACTTTCGTCACTGTAAATTTTTTTAAGTGTGTTCAATAAAAAGATCACGATGGTGAATTGAGATTATTTAGCGTCAAAGGTCCTCAACTTTTGTCTATATTTAGCATTAGAGTGTCAAATCAAAGCGAAAAAGTTATTTGAAAGGAATGTTGAAAACCAGTAATCTTTATGATAAATATTTATTTTGTTGAAAATAAATATGCTGAGAGAAAAAAAACAGTGGAAAATCCATCTTGAACTTTTTTTTCGTTCAAGCGCGCCAGTGGTTTTGTTTATGAATTTTTAAATTTGTGTAGTCAATATACATCTGACCAATGGATGCTCAGAATATTCACCGATTAGGAGAGAATCAGGGAATGATATTTTAACTCATCCTTTTGAACTTTTTATAGGACAGTATTACCATTATACACACACATGGTACTATTGGATTTTCATCACCGACCTAAATTTTAGGGGAGAATTTAGGGCATTAAGTCTACACAAGTTGATTAATGATCATTGTCACGCCTTAACAGTCAAAACAGACACACACAAACTCACTCTCTCTCTCTCTCTCTCTCTCTCTCTCTCTCTCTCTCTCTCTCTCTCTCTCTACACACACACACATTTAGGGATAAGATTAAGGTGCAAATCTAATAACCAATATAGTTTGACCGGAGAATGTAGATGTAGCATGTCCATGAGGCCTCAATGTCATCTTCATCTATGTAAATGATATTTTGTTTTTGTTTTTTTTATTGTGAGTCATGTTTTTTTGTTTTGAAAAAATTGCCCTAAATCTTTTTCATTGTCTTCTACCATCAATCTTAACTAAGATTTCCTTGTCCATCCTCTTTAATTTCTCTTTCTAGATTATATCTTCATTCTCTTCAATAACCATATCTTTCTATAATCATGGCTTTCACCACACATCATCGTCTTCTTCATCAGTGTGAAACCATCGGGTGATCAGATATCAAAATTGATGATAAAAGAGAATGAAGAAGATTCTAGGACATTTTTTTAACAAAAAGAAAATATATCACTTAAAAACAAAAACAAAACATGATATGGATATATGGAGATGACATGGAGGTCACATGAACATGTCACCTCTATATTCTTTAGTCAAACTATATAAACAATCGGTCAAACCTGTTATCATTGACAGAATTACTACATATACACTAATTCACAATAAATTGATACTATATTATATTTGCACCACTTTACAATAAATTGATCTTACATTTTCCCCTCAAAATTGTCATCTATTTTCGGTGCACTTTGACTATATGGTGGGTACCAAATTTGCACCTTAACCTTGTGTTTGTATACATATTTTAGAGAAACCCGTAAGATAGCTAGTGACTTCCTACAATGGTTAATAACATGATGTGGACTAGGGGCATACCACTCAAATAACTGAAATGATGCTTCCTAAAATAATAGGTAAAATTGGTACTAGTAATAAATAAGCAAGAAGTATAATTTTTTTTAAAGTGTTCTTATTTGTGATTGCCTGAGCGAAAGAGCAGTAAACTAGGGAATTATAAGAGTGATGAAATAAAATGTAATTTAGCCCAACAAAAAAAGAGAGAAAGGGAATGTAATATTATGAAATAATTTATACCTTTGGCGCAATGATATATATGGTCTGGGTTCGAACCATGCCTATAAACAATAAACTTGTCAAATCCTTTTTTTACCTTTAATACACACACTCCTAAGATTTTATATATAAGTGCATAGAGCCATAGACTACAAGTATACTCTATATGAAATAATTTGAGAGACGAATATGAAATTTGCCTTCAATTAATGAGGGAAACCTAAGAACGACTTTATTATAAGGAATAAATGATTTAGGGCTAAAGTATAAATATGTCCACGTAATTGTCACGAAGGTGCAAAAGTACTCATGTAAACTTTTTTAGAGGAAAACTACCCATAAAATTTCAAAGTCGGGGCAAAAATGATCGTCATAGTTAATTTTTTTTTTACTTTTTCACTCATCCTATATCGCGTCATCATCACACAAAAATAAAAAATACATAAACTTGCCACATGTTTTAGTGAGAGATGAATCGGCACAAGATGATGCGTCAAAAATTCAAAAAATTAACTGCGTTGGACATTTTTTCCCCAGTTTTGAAATTTGATAGGCATTTTTGCTCCAAAAAATTTTATATAGGCATTTTGCACCTTCATGACAATTACAAGGGCATTTTTACACTTTAGCCCTGAATTCAAATTTCAAGACTTTATATATGAGTGCATAGACTATTTATCATGACCTAATTTATGAAAAATGTAGCTTGTAAAAGTTTTAGGATTAAAGATCATATTTACCCTTGAATTATGCATGGATGTTCATCTGCGCCTGAAGTATGCATGAGAATCATATCTTACCCTTAACCCAAAATTTTATAATTTATGCATAATATAACTTTTGTGAGGATAATGAAGAGATCAGACAAGTCAAGAAGAAAACAAGGTAATTGATTAGAATGAGGCAAGGAAAATAAGACCTAATTAATCACATTTCAATCACACCAACCTCATAAATATGTTTGTGAGGCTCAGAGTATTTGAAGCCACAAACTATGGCTTTTTTTCTTAAATGTGTTTCAAGGGGTTCAGTATTCAATTGGTCAAATAAAAATCTTACATTCATTGAATAGTACCCTGCCATTTATATTCTGTGTCATAATCACACTAGCACGCGAAAAGAGATAGACCCAACACAATAAGAATATATTCAGAATTTACAAAATCATTATAAAAAGGTTTTATCCTAAAAATAATATCACTCATCATATCACATCCTCTATATGTTTCAGTTAATTTTCTGCTTTTTATTTGCAGGTCTTTGGAGTCTCCAATTCAGGAAATTACATCTCTGAAAACTGAAACTTGGGCAGAGAAACACAGGTAGGAATTATTGCTAGTCAAATAAAAAGCATGAGTGCTTTATCCAATTCTTTTGGACAAAGTGAATATGAAAGATGTTTATTTAAGGGAAAAAGACACATAAAATCTTCCCAATTGGTAAAAGGACAATTGAGCTTGCTAAATTGTGAAAATGACAAGTTGGGTCATAGGTACCTAATACACATTACCAATTTTGGGGAAAAGACTCAAATACCCTTAAAAACTCACTTTTCACAAATTTGGTAAGTGAGTTTTGGTTAGTGAGATATCCTAGTTCTATTTTAAGTGAGTTTTTAAGGGCATTTGAGTCTTTTCCCCAAATTTGGTAATGTGTATTAGGTGCCTATAACTCAACTTGTCTTTTTCACAATTTAGCAACCTCAATTGTCCTTTTACCAATTGGTAAAATTTTATGTGTCTTTTTCCCTTTATTTAATGGTGCAGTTACTAGTTTTTTTAATATATTTTGAGAAAATGACTTTCTAGAATGCATTTTGAGAAAATTGACTTCTAATAAAAATTAGAGTGTTTTGATGAATGTTATTAAAATGATTTTTAGATAGGCAAATGACCAAAAATGACATAAACGTGGAAAGAGGGAGAGAAGAGAAGAGAGTGTAGAGAGGGAACTTCCGGTAACATAAAGTAATAACGAGGTCAACCAATCTAAAATGAGAAAAAAAAAATAGTTTTTCCAAAACACATGGTTTGGGCTCCTCAAATGCATTTTGGACTCAAAATGCATTTTCAGATTTTTTTCCTTTTGTTTAGGTGGTTTAAATTAAAACCCATGGTTGGATCCAAAATACATTAGTTTAGGTTTTTCTACTTAAATTTATTATTAATTGTTCAGAAAAATGTTAATCTTTAAACATAAAAGTATGAACTGAAAAGACAAACAAAAGCATTGGCCAAAGCTAGCCAATTCCATCATACCCGTAGTGCCGTAGTGGGAAAATAATGCGAAACATCTCCTACATCATATAAGGTCATGAGGCAACAAGATAGCCTTATCCCGTGTCTTATCTCTCATGACAATGAAATTGTTCAAGGTCTCGTTCTGTTTTTGCCGTCTCGGATCTTAAAGTATATAAATTTACTTAGAGCCTGTTTGGATAGCCACCAAAAATAGATTTTAGAAACAAAACCTTGGTTTCACTAAGATGTTGCCAAACATTAAAAAAATTTGGAAAAACAATTTTATCTCCAAAACCTCATTTTGGATCCAAAACCACATTTTGGGGGAAATCTACCATTTGTTACTTTTCAAACCTAAAAATGGGTAGGATCAAAAACATCTACTCATCCCAAAACATCTTCCCAAAAGTACCCCTTCTCTTTGATCTTCCATAGGCTTCTCTTTGGGCAAAATTATCTCTTTTGGTAATTTGACATTCAAAAAGCTATTCTACTGACACTTTATCCAAACACTCTCATTTTATCAAAATCTATTTTCCAGAAAAGTTATTCTACTCAAAAGCTATTTTCAAAAAGTTATTTTCACAAAAGCTATTCTCTAGAATCTAATCCAAACAGGCCTAACTTTTTTCTCTCTCTCTTTCTCTTTTTTCTATTTTGTAAAAAAATAGAAACAAAATATACTTACAAGTTTGTATTATTCTAAAAAACTAATATGGAAGATATAATCAATATGATTATGCATCCTTGTAAAATAATGATATCGGTATGATATATTTATTGCATGTTTAAAAATTATTAATTATATATTTAAAAGGTAAATATTTAGAATGGGACAAGAAACGGCACAGGCAAAGCTAATTTTGTGCCCCAAAATTTTTTGGGACGGGATATTATTGTCTCAGCATAGCCATGATCACAGCAGAATAGAAGTGAAAAGACGAGAAGTGAAACATTCTTGTCTTAAGAAAATCATTTTTTTTTACCAAAGTCTTAAGAAAATCATTTAAAGAATTATTTACCAAACTATATTATCTTATCAGTTTAATTAGGTCGTTAAAATTTAATAAATTAAATAAAGGAAATGATTGATTTTTACGAATATTATTACTAAGTAGATATTATGTGAGCCGATCAGGCGTGCGATTTTATATACATAGATAATCAATTATGTCATCAAGCTCTACTTACCCTGATAACATTTAATGTGTGCGTTCAACGCAGAGCAATCCACAGAAACACGAACTTTTTGCTTTTTTTTTTTTTTGAAAAAAAACAAGAATGAAGCATCGTTTTTTCTTAAAAAGTTTGTAGATGTAAAGCTATAAAATATTCATTGCAAACCTCTTAATTAATGTACTCCTTATACATGTGGATTCAATATAGTTTTAAGTCATCTATCGAGACCTAAAACAACTATTTTTCTTTACTAGAGATTAGAATCAGCTATAAACACAAGCATGGCTCCTCGGTTCTTGTTCTAATATTTGAATTGAGTATTTCTTTTCATATTATTCTACTTGAGTTTCAATCACTAATAACCAATAATTTTCCATTTTACATGCAATTTATTTCACATATCACTTTTTCTTTCGTTGCTCTAAATCTCTAATAGTTATCACTCTCACATTTATCCTCTCATCTCATATATAAATGAGGGAGCTATCCGGAGAAAAAAGCATTTCTTATATGTTAATTACTTATAACTCATTTTAACTGAGTCTGAGCATATGGTTAAAAATATGAGTTCTTTAAAGTAAATTTAATTTATCACATTCCTAAATCTCATAAATTTGTTAATTGTGGTTTTATATTAAACACATGTAGCAGTAATTTGATTTGGCTTAAAGTACTTTAAGGCTCAAGCTATGAAAGCATTTCACAAGCCCACAATCCTTGACGTTTTTTTGACCGAATTACATCCATTCAAATCAATATAGTACTAATTCACTAAATACTCCTTCAACGAGCTCTCATAAAAAAAATCCTTCAATAAGCAAACCTTCTTTGTTTTTCATAACACCCCCACATTTCGTTGCAAGAGAATTTTAAGCAAATACCCCACATCTATCTCTGTGTAGTTGCCACCATTGTTAGACGTAATTTAGTTAAACCTATTTTATAATTATCCTTCATCATATAGAGGGAATAGATTTTAAATGCTATATAATGTGGATTGGGTCATACTGAAATAAGCATCTCCATCCAATTTTAAATATAAGATCGAATTGACTTTTTTTTAGAGATCAAGGAAGCGAATTAGGTTAATAAACAATGACGTATTTGATATTTTATTAAATTACCTATTAATTTATATGTCAAATAAACCAGTTTAAGGGAGAAAATTGGGTGAATCAATTTACAAATGCCTTATTTTGTTTTCTTATGATTTTCTAAATAAGTTAACTAGATCTTATGTTTTAGGGGAAGTACTAGTTAGATGAGTTATAAGAGGAAGGAAAAAATTTGGAGCACATATTCAGATCTCCAAAAATTTGCACATTTTCAGATGAGTTATAAGTACAAGTGCCTTACCTATTAATTCTAAGAGGAAGGAAAAAATTAGGAGCACATTTTCAAATCTCCAAAAAATTTTTGCCTCCTTCCATTGCTCTTCCTTTGTGGTTAGATGAGTATCATGGTTGTACTCACGAAACTTGAATATTAAAAACACTATTAAGGGTAAAGTTAGTATTAGATTTGCACATTTTCCCAATGTTAAAAACCACTTAAGTGTTAGTAGGGGAGAAAAAGTAAAGGGAAAATAGAATTGAGACATATAAGGGAGAGGAGAATTATCATTAATGACATTCGAAGATTAATTCAATCATTTATTCATATAAAAAATTGAAGTTGAAATTAAAAGTAGAGATAATAACATTAATACAATATTTTAAAAACTATACATAGTGTAATTAATGCAATATTTGAAAAATGATACTACCTCCGGTCCTAAATATAAGACCTAATTGACTTCTTTTGGAGAGTTTAAGGTTGCGAAATAGACTATTAAATCATGACATATTTGATATATTTTTAGATTATACATTAGTTTATAGGTAAAATAAACTAGTTTAAGGGAAAAAATTAGGTAAATCAATTTATAATTAACTTATTTTGCTTTTTTATAGGATTTTTTTTAAAAAAATCAATTAGGTCTTATATTTAGGACCGGAGGAGTATAATTAATGATTTGAAAATAGATGGAGAAATTGTTGATTGTGAATTTGCAAGGCCCTAACATATATGATTAAAATTCATTACATCAGTGATTAAATGACCAAATGATAATTTAGCCAGCACATTTAGAAAAGTAATTAGATTGATGGATATACCTTAAAATGACTTGACTACTCTAACTAGTTTTTTGTGGATCAAGTCTAAGCTCATTCAAAAAAAGAAGAAAGAATCAAGTATAAGACTATATGCCGGCTGAACAGTACCCGAAGAGAAACTAAAAGTCTAAAAAGCAATCTTGTATTAGTAAAAATCATGGTGAGAACAAACGTAAGTTGAAAAATATGGTACTGAAGAAGACAGAACATGTTATGTTATGCTCATGGGTAAAAATAAGATATCAAAATCTCTTAATTAAATTTAAAGAACTCCAACAAATAATCTTAATACATGAAATTTGATGGGAGGACTAGTAGCTTACTTTGGATATGTCACTTAATCTACTCCCTCTCCGGTCCTAAATATAAGATCTAATTGACTTTTTCTGGAAAATCCTTAAAAAAGCAAAATAAGTTAATTATAAATTGATTTACCTAATTTTTTCCCTTAAACTAGTTTATTTTACCTATAAACTAATGGATAATCTAAAAACACATCAAATATGTCATCATTTAATAACCTATTTCCCAACCTTAATCTCTCTAAAAAAAGTCAATTAGGTCCTATATTTAGGACCGGAGGTAGTATTTCATACTTAAGCCGGAGTTAATATAATTTTGTCCTTCCTTTCTTCATAACTTTACATTTCACTCCTTGAGAAACATTTCAAATGAAAAACCAGAAAAACTGCACATAATTTGAAGTTCAAAATTGCTTTCCCAGATGAGAAAATAAAAACGTGATAGCTAGCCAAAAGAACATTAGCTTGATATGAAAAACTTCCATAAAAGATCTGGATGATCACAAAAAGAATTTCACTATATTCTTTTACTGAATAAGAGTAGAAGGGAGCATTTTCCTTTTTCTTGGAGCCAGTTCCATGATCTAAACTCTTTCTAATTCTTAGTCATCTATCATCATTTAGCAACAAACATAAATTTATGGTGGCTCACTGAATTCCTTTACAAGGACTTTTGTAATAGCTTTGACTATACATATCTATCTAAGGGCAAAAATCTCAAACCAGATTGAACAATAAGAACAGAAAAAACAAACCAACCAACTAAATGGCATGAAGGTCTTTGCTAAATTTCTAGCCTCCTTAGCTTTTCTGAATGTGTCCATGTATCTTCATCCTTCATACTTCTAGATGTTAGCTTGGAGTTGCTTTCTTTCATTTTTCACAGAAAGAAGTTTCTCATGTTAACATCTGTTGTGAATAGGATCTGATCCTCTTCTAACTCTTCTTTTGCTTGACTGATTTGGGTCAATCCTGTTTTCCAAATTTGCTTTCTTCTTGTGCTTCTTGTTCTTCTTTGTCTTCATTACTTCCATTGTTCTAGCTTTCTGAGTAGGCTGATTCTGCAGCATTATCCTATGTTGTTGGATCTGTCCAAGTGGATAATGTACAAGCTTTCTCATGCATAATACTTTTTCTGGTTGAATTGATAATAATCCAACACAGAGAAGAACAATAACAAAGGCTCTGAAAGAGGTAAACAACATTTTCTAATGGGCTGAAACTAGAGGTAAGGAATAGGAAGATATCCTTTTTTTCTGTTTAAAATAAGAGGAGGAGGAGAAGTAGTTCTGCTCTAGCAATCTCTGTATCCTTATGGTCCATTCCTGTAGATATAAGCTTTGTTATGTATGTGTTGTTGGATTAGGAGGGGGTTTTTAAAGCTTTGAACTTTAAAGCAGGTAGGGCCTACATGAATTTAAGATTCACCCTGAATCATGAGCCTACAACCTAAGCAAAATTAAGGCTGTTAGTGAAGAAGAATCTGACAAGGATGAATAAAGGGCTTGGAAGAATACCCTTGAGAAGCCAAGTATCTTTTTTCATTTGTTCCCTATCATCTTCATCATAAGCTCTCTTTTGTCTACTAATAAATCTCTTAGGACATATGCCACATCATACCATTATGCCTGAGGATATAAGTAACTGTTGCATTAATAGCCATCTCAGATCACAAGTTTGCTACCATATGTTTATTCTCAACATTATTGTATACATTAGAGTAAATAAGTATTGTATATTGAGTATTAACCTCTTAGTAAAATAGGATAATGAAAAAGACTTTTTGCATGTTTGCTTATGATAATCATGTGATATTTCATACTTCTTCCCCTCCTTAATTTAACAACTAGTTGGGAATTATATTGAGTCATTAATATGACACATGAATCCATTTTCTCCCACATTGTTATCACATTTCTTTATCCTATCACTATTGCTTGCATATGTGAAGGGAATTTGAGCGAAGTGTCCATTTCAACACAAATGATCTAAATGAAGTATTTTAGGGAAATCAATACATAGTTTTTATAAACAATTAATTTAACTAATTTAGTTAATATGCCAAATAAGTTTTTTTCTAATATCCTTTGGACCACCTAGTATAAGGCCAATATTTTTTTTTTAAAAACAGTTCTATTATTAAGTATTCGAACAACGACTGATTCCAATCGAGACTTTATATTTTACGTTCTTGAGTAGATAACCATATTAGTCAAGCAAATCTTATATCAAAGACTTGAGAGTACTACATGAGAATTAATGTGGGGGCTATTTAGGTCAATCTGGTTTTCTTTGTAATTAAGGAAAGGGAGTTTTAGTTACTTTTGATTAAGAAGAAGATGGAAGACAACAAACATGGGCCATTTAGAAGAAAGAGGTTGCTACAGTGGGAAGCAAGCAGGTCATATAAAGAATAGATGGCGAATAGAAGAGTCCCAAAAGAAACAAATTGTTGCTTTATTCTGTTTTATGATCTTCTTCTTTAGAATTCCAAGCTCTCTTCCCCATGCAATAAAATTAACGGTACTTGATTTCTTTGGCTCAATATACCTTTATGCTTTGTTTTACTTTAATATGGAGCTCTAATGTGATCCCTATCTCTCCTCTCCTCTCTCTCTCGTTTGGTTTGTTTATTTTTTTTTGAAGTAAAAATCACATACAAGTAGAAACTGTGTAAAGCATAGGTTCCTCACTTTATTATCAGAACAGGCTGACATGGTGTTTTGAGAAGAAGGATAACTGGTCATGGTCCAAAATCCAATTGACACAACACAATATGTTAGAAAAAAAATATGTGCTCATTCTTTGCTTTTTTATCTTCCAATTAAAGTGAAAGAGTTAAATGACTTGTTGCTTTCTGTTCTTCTCATAAGATTTGAAACTTCCTTTTGAGGGGTTTTTGTTTGTGGCTTGTAGCTAGCTATGCCTCAATAGAATATTCTTTCATTCTCCCTTTGAATAGCTGTTCACTTGGATCATCCTTAGCTTTTACCTTAAACATACAGGCCAGGGCACATTTGCCTGTACATTCCAATCTTCTTCTTTAAGTTTGTTTGTTATTACTCATTAGATCGCGTATTTGCATGGGATTTGCCTGACATTCCAAAATCTTATGCAACTCAAATCATTTGTGGTAGAGAGAGATTATACTAATTTCCATATGAGAGGCCTTGTGATTCATTCATGTGAAGTCACTTTAAAGAGTGTGATCTATTCAAAGAATTAATTTTTGTTAAAAAAAAGAACAGATTTGTACCCTTTAACATTGGAGATGGGCCGCCTTTTGAACATCTGCATCAAAGCTATTGCTTCTACCTTTGAAATATATATAAATTAATACACACCCTCAACATATTTTTTTGAAAACCCTTTGGACTATATGGTATCTAATGCTTTTTTGGAATATCATTTCTCTTATAAACAAGCAACTGATCAATTTGGCTTTAGGTATTGCGATTAGGATAACTCTTCCATGGAGGCATTTTTATATAGGAATCGAACATTAGTTCATTTAGTTAAAACTTCATAAAATTAAATCATTAATATCTTCATTAAAGTTGTAAACTTTGGAATATATAGTTTCATAATCGAAAAGACAAAGTTATGGTTTTGAAAGCAATTAGTTATATTTTTATTATTAATTACCTTATAATATGTGCTCAATTTAGAATTATAATTATAATTAATTATAATTCCCTTCAGCTGTAAACTTTGTCTTATAATTATAATTATAAGACAAAGTTTCATTAATAACTGGGAAATTCGATTGTAAAGAAGAAAAATAAAATCTTTATACTTGTTAACCCCCTTATCATTTTCAAGATCAATACTTTTGCTGATCCCAAAGTTTCATAGTGGTTTCAGATGAAGCTGGTGGGGTATAATCCGGTATATTTAATCCTTTCAAATGTTTTAGGTTCAATCAAGTCACTTTGCCCAATTAGGAAATAGAAAAAAAATTCTGGATAGTGGGACCTTAATGCAAGTTATAAATGGTACGGCATGTACTTTCTTAATATTTTAATGTTAACGTACTTTTCTCATACGGTTGTTTGTTCTGATAAAAAGAAGTTATGTGATCTAAGAATCTGATGCACTGTTTAAATGTTAATGGCGGAACCCACTTGGAGTAATTAAATTTTGAACAGTAATACAGAATAAAAACAAATTTAAAAGTTTTGCAAGTAGTAGCTTTGTTGATTATGAAGACTGGTCTTAAAGTAGCGAGCCCTTAGTAATTTTGTTTCCGACCAAACAAGCCATAGCTGATTTTCTTACCGGTTTTGGTACTGAACTACTGAATGTCCTGACTCAGTATAATGAAGTTGCCAACAGTCCAACGCAGAGGAGGGAAAAGGGAAAAAGAACAAAGAAAAAAAGAGAGAAGTGAGAGAAAGAAGAGGAGCAAAAGTAACTTAAAGAAAATAAAAAATATAATTAATAAAAAAAGTCTTGTAATTGTTAATCAATCTGCAGTCTTTGAAGAGATTGCTACTTTGTTGTTCACTCTCTTCGACCAATTGGTTGCTAGATTTCGTTTTTGGTTCTTTTAAAATCCATGAAGTACAGCCTAGTAAATTAGTTAAGTAGAATTGTTCGAAAATTATGATGGGATATCTAGGAATTGTATTAACCAACAAATTCTAATATTATATGATCAGTATGGATCTCTTGATATTTTCTGTACTGGAAATTTGTCATTGAATACTTTTTTTTTATATAGGTCATTGAATACTTTTTAGTTCTCACTTGTTATAGGATTGTTTTTTAATTAGTGATATTTTTTTAAGATGTTAAAGATGTTCTCTTTTTTCCGCAAGCATGTATAGTTAATAAGTAGAATTTTGAGTTAAGACCCAACTTTAGGGTGTTTGGTTTATTTATAACACAAAAATTGATCTAGCGTATATCTACCTAGGAGTGACTTGGGTATTGAATCAATAAAATGTTGGATCTCACTCCGCAATATTCTCTGTTATTTTTTTGGGCGAATGGGGATACTAGCTAGAATGATATTGAAAGAATGAATAAAAGTTTATAATTATATTGTGCTAATAGCCATATTCTCCCTTACCACAAAATTGAATCAAAATAAGATAAGACTTTCGTTGGTAACTATATTATAAGACTTAAGATTAAGATACAATTATTTTAATACTTGTAATTTATGTTTTTCCATGAGAATATAATATGTGAACTTTCCCTAATTAATACCCTATCATTTTTGGATTGTATAACTTGTAGTTATTAATGCTTCTGTTTAAAAATTAAAAACAGTAAGTAACAAAAAGCTATAGTTTGTACTAGAGTATTTTTCAAAGTAGAAATACTTCATATAACAAACACATATGTTTCTTTTGTGAGAGGATTCTCTTTAAATTTAGGACCATAATAGTAAAAGAAAAAGAGAGAGCAAGGCATAGTGAGCTTCACATGTCAAGTGATGAGATCCGCTTACCTCTTTTTTCTTTCCCTCTTTACACACACTCTAATGTTTATTGCAGAAACTAAATCCATTTGTTTCTCTCCTTTAATTTAGTTCCAAAAACAATGTTTTAGTCCTTGTATTTAAGGGAGAATAAGATTTCGTATGCCATATTTCAACTGGCCGTTAAGCTATAATTAGGTGACAAAACCGGAACTAATGAGGTTATACAACAAGTTCTTTCTATTCATTTTTTTTACTGACTCTAGAGTATTTTGATCGTTCTATTAACTTAATATTTTGTTGTGTTATAATTTTGTTGAATGCAAATTTCACAATGATCATATGACTCTATTTAATTGATACAGCATCTTATTCATACCATAAGATCTAATTTATCTGTGGTAATTTATACTTAAATTCCGCACACTTGGATTTTTCTTCCTTTCTTTTGTAAAAGTTTGTTAAATGAATAGTGTGTGTAGGGTCCTACCTTCTAAACTATAATATATAATGTACATCCAAATGATGATTATTAGGTACATTGTACATACATGGTTTCCCTTGGGAGAACAAACAATGAAAGAGCAGAAAGAATTCAAAGACCCCAAACCTATTTTTAATAGTGGGGGGCCAATGTTATTTATAAAACTGAGAGGTCACTATTAATTCTTTACGAAGGAAAGACAAAAGTTGGAACTGCAAAGAGAATGTCACGAAAACATAAGGTAAAGTGGGATGTTTCATTGCTCTCTCTGATTTTTAAAATTAGGATCATAATCATTCCTAAACTATCACAGAAGATATTCTTATATGCTTTCTTCAAAAGAAAAAACAAAAATTCAACCATACCCCAATTTCATTTGAAGCCCCCACATGGGTACCTATCTTTCAGTTCCTTATTATATTATTCCGGGTCAGTAGCTGAATCTCTAATAACAGAACCTTCTGAATTTGCATTATGTGATCTTAATGAACTGCACCAAAACTAAATTAATTATCGAGTAAAGTCATTAAATGGTAATGTTTTTGGTGGATAATGTCGGACTGTTAACATCCCCGAGAGTGTCATTGCATTTTTGTTCAATCTTTTTTTTTATAAAAAAAAAACTTTCACAAAGTTTAGGGACTACTTAAGTTTTGAATGATCAAAGCCATAAAGAAAATGAGTTAATATTATAAGAATTGAGTTAAACTGAATGTTACTGTGGTGTTAAAACTATAATAAGGATTATTTTGCATAAAAAAATAGCACAAGTCATTTAGTGCATTTAATTTTTCCAACATGGAGATGCTTAATGAAGCATGAAAACTGATGAGCATGTACTACCTCTCTACCGTCCTAATTATATGATAATTTTCACCTTTTTAGAGAAAATAAGAAAGTTAATTTAATTAGTTAATATTATCTTATATTCCAAAAATACCCTTAGATTAAATTAAAAAGATGCACAATAGTTTTTGGTCGTAATTATAAGAAAACTTTCACTTTTACTAATTACAAAGTGGTTTTTTGGGAAAAAATGAACAATTATATGAAATAAAATAGATAAGATTCTTATAATTAAGACCAAATTAAAATTTTAAAATGGTAATTTAATACCGAAGGGAGTACTTCCACTTCCAATCGAAATGGTAGATTCTGGTGATATATCTTTTGCCCATAAATTAGAAGTCCTAACTCCTATGTACGTTATTTCTTCATCTACTATCATTGTAACACATTGAGAAAAAGATGACACAAATAAAATTACTCCTCCAATCCTAATTATACTACCTTTTGACATTTTCATGAAAATTAAAGATGTAAAATCAATCCTTTCATTCTGTTTAGCTATTTTTTTTTTCAAAACTAACTTATTCTACTTATAAATTAGCATATATTCTAATTACATGTGGCAAATGTTATAATTTAGTGGTCTAATTTATTTATTTAATTTTCACAAAAAATCAAATGGGTCTTATATTTAGAACTATAATGAGTACTTTTTACCGAATACTACTTTTGGAGAAAAGTAATAAACAATATTCTCATCCAAAATATTCCCTCTGGTTCTAAATATATGACAACTTTCAAAATTCCATTTACTCTTAATTATAAAACCTTATCTAGTTTGTCTCATGTTGTTGTCCTTTTTTCTCCAAAATTACCCATGTATACTCTCTTTACAAAAATATCCAATATACCCCACCTCCACCTTCCATTTTCCCCATGCTTCCTCCATACTCTCACTCCAACCATTAATAATAATACTCTGGGGAGTAATAGATTGAGTTTATTTTTTTTGAAACAACTAAGAATGCAAATTAATAACCACTTTAAATATATAATTTATGTCAACTTTTTTCCTCAAAACTAATTGACTTTACCTACAAGGTAATGTATATTTTAATTACATGTAACATATATGTTAAATTTTAGCATTTTATTACGCTTCCTTAATTTTTTAAAAAACTAAACTTAATCTTCTATTTAGGGAGCAAAACAATATCTGTTACAACTTGTATATTAATCTGAGGCTTAAGTACTGATGTACCATTTTGAGCACTTATTACACGAATAGTAAGTTTAATTTTAGATTAATCAATCTTGGGTTTTCTCAAATCTATTTGATGGGTGTGCAATCCTTCAAAGTTATAACGGGTGAGTTTCATTTTTTAGGTAAACAATGACAAATGAATTATTAATACAATATTTGATCTTTTTAGTCTATCCATATTTGGTTTTGAGCCATGTAGTTTTAAATTATCTTTTAATCCCTTAAATTTATTTTATTTCAAAATGATAATTACTATACATTTAATAAAAACCTGTTTTATAAGGATCATAAATTGTAATTATTTGGGAAAAGCAAACGAACGCTTTGAAGACGCGATGCTAACAATCTTGGGAATGGATAACGGGCCGAAAGCTTGATCCAGCTGATATGTGAACACTACTAATTCATCCTGGAGCAAGAATTGTGGGCTTCAATGAGCACCCCAAATAGAATCAACAAGAAACAAATTATAACGAAGTACAAAAACTCAAATAAAAGAATTAAGGGATAAATAGCAATTTTGCTTTAAGTAGCAATTTCCCTCTTGAACTTTTCTTTGCGGCAATTTTGACCTACAAATCTTAAAATGGGAGTAATGTCACCGCAAAATAAGTTGACTTATTCAAAATAAGCTGTTTATATTCTCAAAAAAATTTCAGCCAAACACACTCACTTATTATACTAAAGTGGTATGCCACCGACCCACCGTACACTTGGAAAATTTTTAAAGAAAAAGAAGCAAAAGCAAAACCATTGGCGCCCAACTCTTTCACCCTTTCTTCTTTGTATATGATTGGCTCTCTTCATAGTTCATGCTCTCTTAATTCCAATTAAACAAACCAAAATGAGCAACGCCTCGTATGTATCACCTCACGTCCTTCTCCTTTTCTCCTTCCTAATGCCTCCTCCGTTGATAAGCCTCCTCGTCTTCTTAAATTCCATTTTTTTCCCTCTACCTTTAAGGCCTGTTTGGTTGGATGGAAAGTGGATAATGGAAATGGAAATGGAAATGGAAATGGAGATGAGTGTAAGAGGATAAAGATGAAAAGTAAAGGTAAATTAGCTAATGATGAGATGTAAAGTTTGTGGGGCCCAGAAAAAGTGTGAGATAGAGAGAGAAAACTTGTGGGCCCCAGCACATTGTAAATTACAATTTCACTATCCCACATGCAATTCCATTTGCCAATTCAAGGCAACCAAACTGGCGTCCGTTTGGTTGGATGGAATTGGGAAATGGAATTGGAGGTGAGAATTGAGGGTAAGAGAGTAAAGATGGAAAATAGAGGTAAATTAGGTAATGATGAGATGTACAATTTTGTGGGGCCCAAGAAAAGTGTGATATTGAGAGAGAAAGCTTGTAGGTCTTTATCTTTCTTTGAGAAGCAGTAAAATTTTGTCAATTCCATTTGTCAATTCCCTCACAACTTTCATGGCTTCAAGTGTTAAGTTTCTCTGTTTTTTTTCTTTTAGAAGCTATAAAATGAAATGAGTTTAGGTATAAAAAGCCTTTATCTTTCTTTGAGAAGCAGTAAAATGAAATGAGCTTAGGAGATAATTTAAATTTTTAGGATTGGGTTTTGGGTGGGGAGAGGGATGAGATTTTTTATATTTTTCTTTTAAATTTCCAACTGTACTGCCATGTGTCAATGATGCAATGTGTTAAATTTGGGGCCACATTGCTCTCATTTTAAGACTCCCAGGCCATGCCAGAATTGCTCCAAAGAGAACTTTTTGGGCAGAATTGTTACTTAAGCAATACTTTCAAGGCAAAATTGCTATTTATCCCATGATTAATCACAATAAATCCTAAAAAACTCATCAAATTACATTGAACTTCCTAGAGACCTATACAATATCATATGACTAAATAATGAGTTTCTTTGGGTTGTGGATGATAACTCTAAGAACTTCAATTTAATTTGATAATTTTTTATAACGTATTTGTGATTAATTCTTTTATTTGGAACATAGTTATATCTCTTTCTCCAACATTCATACATCATAAAAGCAAACCATTTTTATTGTACAAAAACGAAAACAGTAAACACTTTTTCCTGTTCTTTTTAATTATTCTTCTCATTTTCTCTTGCATATTTCACTTTAAATAACAAACAAGTCCTATCCTTTTTGGTTGCAAACAAGTCCTATCCTATTTGGTAGGTCAACTATATAAATCATACAACACCATCATTAAGTTCAATCTTTGGGTATATATTGTCATCCAAAACAGCTCACTCTATTATCTTACTGAATGTTTACTCAAATCTCCATCTACCTCTTAACCATATTACTGTTTGATCTATCATTCTTCCTAGAATGTCAAGACCCCACTCACAACATCCTCACTGTCGTATTTCCCTTTAAACAAGGGCTTAAAACCCCACTTACCACCCAATGAAATACATCTGGGCTTTTTTACTTGAATTAAAAAAACAATTGGTAGGAAACTGGGAATCTACAATGCCAACAATTTTATTTGAACTTTTTCATCAGAGGACACTTTGGATGACTAGGGGGGAATAAGCGGATTAAACAATCAATCAGATACAGATTAGTTTAGAGCCATCCAATCTAAGGTATGTATGTACAGGTACAACAGAGCGGATAAATCAACAGTATCTCGCATCACAAAAATTGGCACATACATAATAAACCACAGATTCATAACAAACAAGTTACACTTGCTCCTGTGGTGAATTCACCGTAGGTCCTGCTGGTGCTATAGCAAATTGCAGGCCCCTACGCTGTCCAGATTGTAACACGAAAGCAACTTGGGTCGCCGCCAATGCCGCTGCCTCCTGCTTCACACACAAGAAATTCAAGTAATTCCCATAACATTAAAGTAATCTATCAGCAGGTCTTGCAGTTACTTTAACTATATAAGTTTCCCCCAACAAAATAATTAAGATAACTTATATGAAGATAACTATAGTATGTACTAAATTGACATTTACGGATCATCAATAATCATTGAGAATTGGTCTGGCATGAAACAGAAACTCACTTGTCTTTGTCGCCGACGTTGCAAAATACTGATTGCCCAAGCCATGATGTAGCAAGGCAAAAGAAATCCAGCTGCTCTAAGCAAGAAAAGCTGCAGGAATTGATGAGCTAGTTAGGTTGATTCAACAGGAAACACAACTTGGAATCAGGTTCTGCTGCAGTATTATTAAAACTGCTAAAACAGAAGAAACTGAAATGACTTACAGAGAAAAAGGTAGAAGGATCATCATCGGCATCAGAATCTGTAACTGAAAGTGCATGCCGCAAGAGTAAGAGAGCCATGAGCTGCATCAAATAGAATTTATTATGAGAAGAAGTTAGCACCAGATTCAACAATGGCAGACTGACGTAGCAAATGTGCATAACTAATATGAAGTGACCAATTGAGTGGAGCAAATGGCCATCTACAAAGCCTAAATCGAAGCAATCACTTACATCATGGTAAAAATCAAAGCCATAGCCAACATTAAAAACTCCAATAAATATGAAATGGTAGCAAAAATGTTGAGTGTATGAAAACATGCATATATGACTGATCATTAAGAGAAGAATTCAAGAGTAATAACTTACAATTAGAGCAGCAGAGCGACAAAAAGCGGCTCCACTGGCATTGGAAGCAGCATACTCATCATATTCAGCTTCCAAGAATTGGCGTTCTGCCTCAGCGATTGCCAGCAGCCGAGGATCACGCAAGTCCAAAGGTGTGCCAGAGATTGTCCAGCCCCCACTGTTAAATTACTCAAAAATTGAATATTACATAAGTTCCAAGCAAACATTTCTACAATATAAAAGTCTATAAAACTTGCAAAAGAGAATACTACACTTATAATTAAATAATGGGTTAAATATCATTCTGGCCAACAAACTATTTTGGAAGGGTCAAATTGGCCAAAGAACAATAAAAGGGCTTATTCTGGCCAATGAACAATAAAAATGGTTCATTTTGACCAATGGACCATTTGAAAATACTAAAATGCCCTTTTTAAAATAAAAAAAAACATTTATTCTTCTTTCTTCTTCCTTCTTCATTCATCGCCACTGCCCACTCTGATTCCCCCTCCGGCAAAGTCCTGTCCCTCAACCTCAGCTCCCTCCACCAACAACAAAGTGAAGTGGTTCAATGCATATCATGGCTTCGACTTCGTCTCCCCTGCCTGACGACGACGGCGACGACCTCTTCAGCCACCACACATCCATCAGATCCCCCCACCGTGGTTGAGTTCCTCCTCGACGGACGAACCAAAGTCATTGATGTCACCTCTCTCATAACACCTGTACTTACTCCTCTTTCCCATGGCACATTTGTAAATGAAGACATGTTGGATATTTTACTATATATTTTAATTTCCCCTGCTGAATCGTGGGCACATTTGTTAATTACAACAACTTCTAATTTGTGGATATATTGACCAATTGTTGCTGCTTTCTTCAGTTGGTTGCGTGCGCAACTTATTAGCGCTTGCACCATGTGAAACAATGATAATTAATTGATATTTAGGGAGCTGATGTTAAGGGAAAGGACTCTGCCGGAGAGGGGGAAGCTATCAGAGTTGGTAGTGGTGATGGATGAAGGAGGAAGAAGAAAGAAGAATAAATGTTTTTTTTTATTTTAAAAAGGGCATTTTAGTATTTTCAAATGGTCCATTGGCCAAAATGAACCATTTTTATTGTTCATTGGCTAGAATGAGCCCTTTTATTGTTCTTTGTCCAATTTGACCCTTCCAAAATAGTTTGTTGGCCAGAATGATATTTATCCCTTAAATAATCAATTAAATGCTATAACTAATGTTGAAACTTCTGCTTACCCTATGTCAATGGTAGTTTCTTCAGGTTGGGGACGAGGAGGAGGGGCGGTATAACCTGGTTGATAAGGCTGGCAATTGCAAACATATAAAAGGAAAGGAATCAAATCTAAGCATAACTTGAAATAAATGGAAATATCTGTCCAAGCACAGAGGTAAATCAAGGAGTAAAGCAAAAAGCAATTCAGAGATTCCCTAGTTTACACTAGTATCATACTCTACCATCACCACAACAATCCATGTCAGAAAATTTAAAAACGAAGTGTAAAAAACGAAACATACCTGATGGCATATCTCACAGATAATATCTCCTTTCTCATTGACCCAATGTTGAACGCACTTTCTGTGAGCGAACTGCACAAAAAATTCCAACGATTACTCACTTCATATCAAATAAGAAGAAACTAAAACATCTACCATAAACCATCAACCAGCTTACCAACAGCATAGGAACAATGATGAACACAATAAAGGCATGTAAAAACTGAACGTCAATATAACTTGCTACTTCACAACGCTTATATTACATTTCTTTCATATAGACAAAGAAACAACGAAGGTTCATTATTATTTTGCACTCACAGAATCAAAATAAAGGACAGTATTAATGATAATAATGCACATACCATGTCGTTCAATAGAGGGAAACAATTCAATAGGCCAAGAAAAGAAAACTCTATTTTTTCTGCAAAAAAATTACCAAAGAACCTGTCTAAAATCAAAACAGATATTAAGGGTTTTGCCAAATACCAAGTCTTGAGCAGGTCAAAGTCGGAAAGAATGCAAAAGGAGCTAGCCAGCTAGAGTATTTCATAGCATGATTAAGACACCAAAATCCAATTAACACAAACCTTTAAACCTTCTATCAGAGAGTAAGTACAGTGGAGCAAACATTACAATCAGCAATGATTTTGAGAGGTTAAATGGCAGAAATACAATAGTCTTCCCCATAAATTTCAAAATTCAGCCTCACACCCAATGGTTTAGCTGAAAGCTCTTTACTTTTCCTCTTACACATTAGGCCATAATTTCCAGCAAAATTTTATCAGACATCAATTCATCAACAAAACCATCCAACACATCCTTATTCTCCAATTCAAACACCAAAAAACAGATAAAAGAACTTCCATTTCAACAAAACCAAATAAGCCAGCCACATACCCTACAACACACCAAAAATTAAACCAACTCAGAAAAATAAATCAACAAATATACCTTAAGGCTTCCACTACAAGCACAAGGAGTCTCCAAATTCTCGACACTATCCTCCTCTTGACAAATACGACACTCAGCCATCTGGATCAAAGGCTCATCCTCCTTACAATCCTCATCATCATCTTCAACACTCACATCACCCCCATCATCCACCTTCTGAGCCGCCAACCCAGACGGCCCAGCCGCATCCACACCCATATGAGCCGGCTCAGACGGCACCTCAGCCGGATGGCTCACCGGATCCGCCGCCGGCGACCGTGCAAGCCGGTCAACAAACAAAACCAAATGATCACTCATTGATGGATGCTAAATCTAAACAAACAACAGCCAAATCAAAGGTTTACACACATAAATACACAAATATAGATGTATATACTGAAACCCCAGATGGTAAAAATCCCAACTTGATAACACCCTTATATATATGTATATACAGGATCCTATTAACCTTAAATTGGTAAAATTGAAAACCCCAGATGCTAAAAATCACAACTTGATGGCACCCTTTATATAAAAGTATATACAGGGGCCTATTGAACCTTAAATTGCTAAAATTAAAAACCCCAGATGCTAAAAATCCGAAATTGATGATACCCTTTATATGTATGTATGTACAGGAGCCTAATGAGCCTTAAATTGCTAAAATTGAAAACCCCAGATGGTAAAAATGCAAACTTTGATGATGTCCTATGAATATGAACCCTAAATTGACGAAATTGAAAACCCCAGATGGGAAAAATCTGAACTTGATGTTGTGGCCCTGAATCAGAAAAAGATCAGGGCATAAAAGGGATTTGAAATTTTGATAAAGGAAAATCTTACCGAAAAAATGGTGACTTTTATAGGAAATTGCGAAGAGGATTGTTAGACAGCAGAAAAATGAGGAAAGAACGAGGATTCAATCTCTGTATGTCTCAACGATTTCGTCGCCGATGATTTTTTTTTAATTTTTTTTTAAAGAAAAAATAATAAACGATTTTGCCCTAAAATTGGTATGACTTATTAGGAATGAGACAGAATTGTTTTGGGGGTTGTTGTTTTTATAAGGACGCGTATTTGGATACATAGAGGAGGCTGACAAGGGTATTTTGGTCATTTAATGTGTGATTGACGCGTGGATGACCCGTTCTTGTTGTCGGGTCGGGCCCACTATTCGGACAAGTTCCTCAGGAGAAGATGATGGGATTGGACCAACGGCTAAGAAAGAAAAGAAAAGCATTTTGGAAAATGGATGTTTAATTTTAAGTTTATATTTTTAATAAGTTTTCGTTTACCAATGTTTTGAATTAGGATCTTATAAAAAAAAAAAGTTATGAATTAGGCCGGTTTGGTTGTAATGGATTTAGGACTAAAAATTTTAGTTCTAAAAATCAATTTTAGATCATTACAATCAATTATAGGTGAGAGTAGAGATGTCATTGTTCGCTACTACTATTGTATTACCTCCATTCCTAAATATAAGATCACTTTGGCTAATTTGGAGAGATTAAGGAAGGTTTTCCAATGAATCAGGATTATATGATCTTCCCAAAATACCACTCACTTAAATTTAAAAGACAAATATGGATTTAAGAGAGAAGTGAGGGAGAGCTAAGAAGTATAGAGGTAATTTGGACCAAAATTGAGACAAAATAAAAAGTGAACTTATATTTAGGAACTTATCCACTTCCCCAAAGTGATCTTATATTTAGGAACGAAGGGAGTAGCAAAAATGAGTTTTAATAGGAAAACTTTTATATCCTGAGCCTAAAATTTTCATTTCAATTTCCATTTCCATGGAGGCTTGATCTACTTTCTTGCAACAAACGGGTTCTAAATGATTAATAGTAGTATTGCTTTTATGAAAATTTTTTATTGACTTTGAATTTGGATGAAGCAATTACTATGAAAATGATATGCAAACTAGAGGATATTTTGGTAGTTACCCGTTTTTCTCAAAGGGGTGTCATATAAATAGGTATATGTAGGGAAGGCGCCTTGACGTAGGCAATAAATTAGGATTGAGAATTTTGGAACACTCGTTATGAATTATCATGCGATTAAACCCTTGTCAATTGGTAGAGTCTTAGATCTCATTAAGAGAAATTCTTGGGTGAACCCGGTGCACCACCTCATTTGTGGTCTGACCAATTATAACTTGACATGTCAATTAAAATTAATCCTAATAAGCCTGCTGATGTGGCATAATATTAAATTAAAAATGCTTCTCAATTAATTTATAATTTCTTCCTTCTGTGCCCTAATCTCATCTATCTTTCTCAAAAAGAACCCATCCCAGAATTCGCCCAAATCCCACATCCGCCATTCAGCAGCAGAGAATTGAATTCACCAAGTCGCCAATCACGTTCATCTAGTCATCCATCTTTCATCATCCATCTTTCACCAAGCCCGTAACGGCGTAACTTATCCATATGAAGGCTAATTTGATTTTTTGCAATAAATGGGGAATCTCGTACCCCAAGGCAAAGAGACGAATCTCTGCAGCGAAAGAAGAATTCAGAAATGGAAGACCCACCAATGATTCTGGGGAGAAGCGGTTATTTTTCCTCTTGAGGGAGAAGATCAGATAAGGCGATTTCAAATTGAAGAGAAGCAGTTATAAAATAATTATAAATTAATTGAAAAGCATTTTTAATTTAATATTATGCCACATCAGTAGGCTTATTAGGATTAATTTTAATTGACATGTCAAGTTATAATTGGTCAGACCACAAATGAGGTGGTGCACCAGGTTCACCCAAGAATTTCTCTCTCATTAATTAAATTAACTAACATAATAATTATAATCTGGATAAATTGTCAAAAAATATAAGCAAATCAATCTTACATTTAAAAAAAGTTCCAATTTTACACAATTTAGGGTATCTATCGACAATAGAAGTGGCCAATCTTTTCGTTGTGGTTCGTCCACTTAAAGGCAAATGACTGGCTATATATATATATATATATATATATATATATATATATATATATATATATATATATATATATATATATATATATATAATTGGTAACAATTTTATTTCTTGTCTAATATAATTTGTATATTCTAATTAATTGCACAATTTTCCTTATATCTATGCTTGCATATCCTTTGTCTCATCAAAAGAGATCTATTTTGGAATAAGTAAATAAAAACTCAAGTATTACATTATAATAAAAAAAAGTTAATAGTTAATGTTGATGCTAAAAATGGATAGTAAAAATTAAAGATAAAAGATAGATCAAATTTATTCAGAAAGTGACACAGAAAGTCGACTTTGTCAAGATACAATCACATATTTAGAGTGAAATTTTTCTTAATTATAGAGTGTTTTTGAATATATTAGTAGAGAATGCTCAGAGTGAAATATTTCTCAATTACAGAGTGTTTTTGAATACTCCCTCCGGTCCTAAATATAGGACCTAATTGACTTTTTGAAAAATCCTAAAAAAGCAAAAATAAGTTAATTATAAATTGATTTACCTAATTTTTTCTCTTAAACTAGTTTATTTTACTTATAAACAAATGGATAATCTAAAAATATATCAAATATGTCATGATTTAATAGACTATTTTGCAACCTTAACCTCTCCAAAAAAAAGTCATCTAAGTCCTATGTTTAAGACCGGAGGTAGTATATCCCGTTATGAGATCAAATTATCAAGTGTATTCTGATAAAAAAAATTATCAAGTGTAAGCAGACTTAATTTAGTGTTAGAAGTTTTCTGTCAAACAAAGTTAGATTTAATAATAGGTATATAAGTTAAAGATCCATAAATCTATAACCTTAAGGTACAAAAAAACTATAACCTTCTCTTATTTGCTCGCGCTCAATTGTCATCTTCCCTTTTTTAGAGGGAATTTCCCTTTGGATATTGATTTGCATTAGTCTCTAAAAGCTGCCATATAACTAATCTCAATGATTGAAAAAAAGATAAATTCGTTACTTTTTGAAAAAAGTTAATATTAACATTAAGATGTGCAATCAATTGGAGAATTAAAAAAAACCCTATAATTATGACAAATAAAGTGGATTGTTTTAATTTCATGTGGTACTTAATGTAAGACCTATTTATCTAATTTTGAGATATTAAGGATACTATATAAATTAATTTTAATTATAACTTTTTACCAATTTTTTTTTTAAAATTATAACAAATGTGTTGCTATATCTTTAAATGCTTCTATGTAACATCATAATATATGTGTGTATGTGTGTGTTAGATAAATTCATCATAAAACATGAAAATAGAAAAGATAGATGTTTTATATTTTTGAGACTGAAATCCATCTCAAAATTAGATTCCCTATTTAAAATCAAAAAAAAATTATTTTAGGATCAAAACAAACCCTTTGTTTTACATTTTAAAACCTATTACTAGGCATTTAGGAAACCGGTTACTCTATTTTTGGAGTTCATAACTTCTTTTTCTGTTGCAAGTGCTTTTCATAAGATATTCGTCGAACTCGAGACCTCAAAGGATTTTTAGTGAAGTCTTATTATAATGCTAACACCAATAATCACATATTAGTATTTTTAAAATTAGATTAGATTAGATTAGAATATGGGAGAGTATAACCTCAAAGGATTGAACCCCAATCCTTGTTTTTAGTGGACCATGATTTAGGAGTATTATTGCCATTAGATTAGATTTTGGGAGAGTGTTACCCCATCCTAAAATTAGTTGAAAAAAGAAGAAGAGTCCACATTGGGGACTAATAAATTCAAATTAAAGGGCTCTTTAAGAAGTCTCTAGACTCTTCCTGAAATGATAAATAGTGTTCCCAAGTTTTTGTATGTTTGGAAGCTAAGAGAGGGAATTCAACTTGTTTGCCCATCACTTGTCTAATCCAAGTGGGTCACCATAAATTTTAGACCAATTCTTGTTTACAAAGAAGGCGGATATAAAAGGCGGATACACCAATATCACTCGTGCAAAGTTAAAGAAAATGTCAAAATATCCCAACCACCCATGCGTCGCCTCAAATAAATATATAAAGGTTAAAGTATATTTTTGGTCCCTTATGTTTGTATCAAGTTTCAATTTAATCATTTATGTTTGTAAAGTACACTTTTAGTCCTTTTTTGTTAACACTGTTAGTTTAACTTAACGGAAAATGTTAACTTAACAATTTTAAATGATTATTAAATACTGAAAAAATGTTCAGATTAAAATATTTGAGTGTAAATATTCTTATATTTTCAAAATTTATCATTTTTGGTCTAATTTCATTATAAAATAATCATTTAAAATTGTTAGGTTAGCATTTTCCGTTAAGTTAAACTAACGGTGTTAACAAAAAAGGACTAAAAGTGTACTTTACAAATATAAAGGATTAAATTGAAACTTGATGCAAACATAAGGGACCAAAAGTATACTTAAACCAATATATAAATAATTAAAGTTTTAGTTCATGGGCTCACAGCGCACAGCCGAACAATTCTTTATCATTCCCGTGAACTTACTTTTTTGTTGACGGGGCTGAATAAGAGCCCAATAAAGCACCTATGATGGCCCATCAAATTCGATGGGCTGACATTGTCCCAGTAATAAAATTAAAAAATTATTTTTATAGTTTTAAATAAATAATTATAATTACAATTAAGTTAAAATTAAATTAATATTCTCTTATCAAAAAAAAAATTAAATTAATATTGATTAGAATAATTATTTATTGGGTAAGGAATATTAATAATATAAAGTCCTTATAAATTTAAAAATTATTGAAAGGTTCTAAAGGATCAAATGATAATATAATTCAATTGTCAAATTATCTCATTATCCTTACTAAAATACAAAGAAGAACATTGACAAGTAGAAATGCTTTCATTAACAAGTTCAAGTGTTTAAACTAACAAGTCCATTTGTTTTTCAACAAATAATATCAAAATGTTCAAGATATTTATTATTTACAACTAAACAAGACTTTATCATCAATTATCGCACCATGTATTAACAAATAAGAGAAATTCAATATTGAAATAAAAAAAACAGAGAAATTCAATATTACATAGTTGCCCTCGTTGATTTTTTTGTATAAAAAAAATCAACGAGGGCAACTATGTAATATTGAATTTCTGTGTTTTTTTTATTTTCAATATTGAATTTTTCTTATTTGGAATTGAATGCAATTTTCTCTTAATTTTACATGACATGTGTGAAGGAGGATAGTTTTATGGAATCCATCAAGGTCCACCAAAGTTAGAAAAAGCACAATTAGCATTGAGTTTTACCAAGTTGCACGCCAATTAAACACTCCTACAGGCTACAGTCCTACTATTTCGAATGAGAAATAGCATAGAGATAAACGCAATTACCAAATTAATTATGTTTGGCAAAAAATGGCTAAACATAATATAAATAAGTATTTTAAAAATTTAAAAACAAACACTTTTCAACAATTCACTTTTTGGTTAACTTTTAGCCCAGACTCCTACATTTTTTCTGTTTGGATGCTTTGTTGAAGACTTGAAGTTAATTGACAGGTATTGATCAGACTTGTTAACCAAAATTAGGCTAATTAGTGAACAAAGCCTCAAGTTGAGCGAATGAAGCCTTAAGTTGAGTGATATTGGTACCTAATTCCATTCTGAGAGCTAAAAAGAGAGAATCTGAGTTGGACATGCTGACAAACAAGCCTAGATCTCAAATTAATGGGTTGACTTAATCCAACTCATACTATACAGCATACACTAAACTTGGTCACACAATTTGAATTTCAATATTTATTTAAAGCAAGTCATATTGAATTTTTTAATCAAAATGTTAAAATATATATCAGATATAAATTTTATGGTCTACTTCCTACACTTTTAGGGTTGGTATCTACCAAATTTTTGGCATAATAATTGGTTTTTATTGAGAGGAAGAGAGTATTTTTGTATATATCAGTTTGAGAAGGAAAAACCATGGGGGGTATAACATCTTGTTTTGTCCTTTCTAGATCAATTATCGATTATTTCTTTAAAAGTGCGTCTTAATTTAACTTACGTAGACTAAATAAAATAATCTAAAATTTTAATAACACATTTTATATTGGCAAAAGAACCATTCATTTTTATACCTAATATTTCCGGTTTTAGGGATGCTCATAAAATACACTCTAAAATCAAGGATTGGGTCTTCTCTTGAATTAAGAAACAGTCTTATCCTGATTCAACATCAACTTAAAATGCTAATACCTAACGTATATCTCTCTCTTCACAGGACTCTTTTCATCCAGAATAAAAAAAATATTCAAATTAATTATTTAATGACGAATTATGAGCAATTATAATAACATACCATGGGACAAACAAGGGATCTGAAGTGAAATTTTGTTTTTTATTATTGACTAGAATCTGATATTTAGGATCTAGTTAGAGACAATACCTAGTAACTTTTTTAGGTTATGATCGGCAATTCAATATCAAAATTTTTATTTTCTTTTGCCTTTTTTCTTTTTTTCTTTTAAATGTGATATGCAATTAATACATATCAATGTTTTTAGACCGAAATCCAAGATGGCATGATTAAATAGAAAATTTTTTGAAGAATCCCATCCAATGAAAATTGGATATTTTCACAATTGAAAAGGGTCATTTATAAAACAAAAGGACTTGATATTGAGTTTCCAGCACCATAGAGATTGGCATGATTATTAATTAGTTAGATCTATTTATAATATATAGTTTGAATCCAATTTGGATGTCTCTTCCAAATATTTTAATTGGGTATTAAAGCCATTGTAAGGGAATCTGTAAGTGACCCTCAAAAGAAACAAAGTTAAAGGAAGCATCAAGGTGGCTTTATGGACTAAGCAGAAGATGCAAACAAAACATAGTATCATAAACAGCCATAATCTTACAACAAAAAGAATAATGTTATGTTGATTAATTTCTCTTTAATTAATAATTGACACATAGAGAGGACTAAAAAAGGATTTAGTTCAGCATTTTAATCTTATGAAGTATTTTTGATCTTTTCAATCATGACCTCTCCAAGTCTCTAACAAACTATAACATGCCTAATGTCAAATGGTATTTTCTTGTAAAAATTGTTCTTTTGAAAATGAAACTTAGTATATAAATATTTGATAATAATGGTTTCTCAACATTTAAAATTTGGATGTCAGTGTTTTATTAATGGCATTGTAGGGGCAAGATGAAATTTTAAGTAAAAATATAGAACTTAAAATATACTTTTACATTGTTGAATATGGATTAGAGATAGGAAAAATTAAACCTGGGGTGTGTGGTTGAGTGGCAAGGACTCATTCACCCTTAACCAATTGTCTGGGGTTCGATCTCTGGCGTTGGGTATGGAGAAACATTAAATCTCCCAGGCCAGCTGTCCCACCCTTTGAGGTGCCTACAAATCAGCGGGGGATTAGTCTCTCACTTGTCGAGTGAGGGGATACCTTGATCATGTATAAAAAAAAGAGATAGGAAAAATTAAGGTTGATGAGATAAACATGAAACAAAGAGTTCATGCACAATAAATTTTCCCTTAAAATTTCACTACTTTGGGAAGTTTTTTAGAAGTAACTCAAATAAGATATTAAATATCAAATAGGTCTATTGAAAATTTATTAACTTGTTAACAAATGCTATTTCAGTTCTTAACAGGGTCATTATTCATTAACAACTCCTTGATATGTCCATAAAATTAAATCTCTTATTCGGTATTTATATGCAATTGTCCCAACAAAATACTCCCTCCGGTCCTTATTATAAGTCACCTAATTAACTTTCTCACATACCAATAAAATTGGTTAAATATATTTAATTTTTCTTACAATTCAAGAACTTTCCAATATTACCCCTAATAATTATACTTATTTCCTAAACTATTAACTATCACTCTCTCCTACTATCCCTATTAAATATGAGCATATGTGGAAAAAAATAATTAATGCACATTGGAAATCATGAAGTGACTTATAAAAAGGACCAAGAAAAATTGGTAGTTAGTGACTTATAATAAGGACCGGAGGGAGTAGTAACTTTTCCACAAAAACTTATTTCCACCACAACCCTAAAAAAACATTGAATGATAGAGTGAGGCGTGGTATTATTATAAACTCTTCTTGGTTGGTCCTGACCAAAAGCCTCGTCAAGCCTAGTTACAAATCATTGAAAACCATCATAATTTTCCTTTCGTCTGCGTTACTATAGTAGCCAAAGATTAATTGACATACTGATATTACCCTGAACTACTATACTGAAGTTGATATATTTACTTAAAAAAACAAAAAATGAAATCCTAAAAGATTTTGAGATCAAAATAATAAAAAGAGTAAATGCAAATAAATATGGTTATGAATGAGAGTGGGAGCAAAGGCAGGGGAGATCCAAACAATTACAGTTGGAGATTCTGACTTTTCTCTCTCTTACAAAGGTTTTTTTTTTATTTGATACAAATACAAAGGTTACTTAAAAAGCATTACAATTTAAGGCATCGTTTGGATGTTTCAGTTTTTTGGCGTGCCATATATGCTGCTTCTCCACACCTACAGATCCTTTCACCAAACACACCTATCTCTGCCCTTCATTTGCTCCCCTTTAGCTTATTTACACACTACACGTGTCTCCTATATCATGCTTTCTTCTCCAAGACATTCTTGTGTAAACCAGTGCATTACCACATTATTTGTGGTTTGATTAATCACAAGTACACACATACGATCTGACATGAAATTTTCAATTTATCGTGGCACCCTAAAAAACTTCAACTAACTTTGGAAAAACATTTTTATTTACATTGTAAAATAGAAAACATTGAGTTGCATGTTAAAGGCCAGAGAGTTGTTAGAGGGTCTGAGTGTGTAGCACTGATGTAGTTAAACTTTAGTTTTGTTTTATTTTACTTTTAGTTTTGTATCTTTACTTCCTTACTTATAAAAAAAATAGAAAACATTGAAAAACATGAGATTTAAAATTTTTTTCATCGATTAGTTTATATTTAGAGCATCACGTCAAATCAAAAATTCCACGTCAAACTGTATTGGTTTACTTGGGATTGGTCAGACACAAATTAGGTGGTGCCCCAAGTTCAATCAAGAATTTATCTCTTCTCTTTTTTCCTTTTAAGTTTATTATTTTTATTAATTTATTCCATGCATGAAATTCTCTCCCTCACTCATAACAGTCTAACAACACATATGAGAAACAACCTTTGCAAAGTCACCTGCTTGCTCCTATACTTCTTATAAGCTCAATCACCAACTGTCAACAAACCCATTACTTAAAGTTTTAATCTCTTTTTCCCATTTCAATATGGGAATCAAGAATTAATAAAGATCAAATCTTTATCATTTTTTGTTTGGCTCTTTTTAGAGAGAGAGAGAGAAAGAGAGAGAGGGAGAGAGAGAGAGAGAGAGAGAGAGTTTACTTGAGGAAACGGAAATTAAGGAGTTTCCTCACTTTTTGTGGGCTGGATCTTGTACTTGTAGAAACTGTCACATCTCTCATGAAAAAAAAAGCAAGAAACTTCATACTTCATCATCTCTTTCTGTTTTTCTGAATTTGATCTACAAGTTTGTCTCTATATGTACCTTCCTCTTCATCTTCACAACATGTTGAAGAAGATTCAAGGTAACTATAATAGCTAGACTCAATATCTAGCTTTGATATTGTTTCATATTCTGGGTGTGTACATATATAGATATAGATATATTGTGGATCAGATAATTCAGTTCAGATCAAGATTTTTGATGGAGGAGAGGAAGTTTGTGTGCAAGTATTGCAAGAAGAAGTACCCATGTGGGAAGTCATTGGGTGGACACATCAGAACTCATATGAGTAATAATGAACATTCATCATCACCTCAATCCAAGGAAGTTCATAAGGCCAATAATGGTGATCATAGTGTTGACAAGTTCTATGCTGGAATGAAGAGGAAGAGAGATTTTGGGTATGAAGAAGAAGATGAATATGAAAATCCTACTATGAGAATGATGATGATGAAGAAGAAGAAGTCTGTGATTCTCAAGACTTCTCCTCCTTCTTCTGTACAAAAAGAGAGATTTTGCAAAGAATGTGGGAAAGGATTTTTGTCAGTGAAAGCTTTATGTGGCCACATGGCTGTTCACTCTGAGAAAGACAAAGGGAATAATAATTGTGGGTTTAGCATGAAGCAGAAAATGGTGATGGACAGCCACTCTGACACAGAAACTTGTACTGTTCCTCACAATTATCCTAAGAAATCCAGAAGAATGAGGTTCAAGACTGTGAATGTTACAGATTCAAACTATGATCTACCTTCCACTCTTCATATCATGAATGCTTCTTCTTCTGTTTCTGATGTGGACCAAGAAGAAGAGATTGTTAAGTGTTTGATGTTACTTTCCAAAGATTCCAGCCATAGGGGTCGTCTTGCTTTGCCCACTGAATCTTCAGACAACAATTCTGTTGTGGTAGAGATGAAGTCAGAGTCTTTGGACTTGGGGATTACTTACAAGAATGGTAAAAGAAGAAGCCTTGTGTCTAATGGTGTTGGGGAGAAGGAGAAGAAGATGGACATGTTCAATAAGAACATGAAGTTGAAATCTGCTGAGATTGTTCATTCTGATGATTCAGATTCTGAGTATTTCAGAAATGGTCCCAAGATTGGGGAATTCAAAAGGCCAAAAGTGGAAGACAGGTCTGGGTTTGAGTTTGATAGGGACTATGAGATGCTAATCAAGAACAAAGAAAGAACAAGAATCAGTGAACCCAGAAAACTAAAGTTGGAGGATGATTTTGACTATGATGCTATAAAAGATGAAATGAGGAGGGGAAAGGAGTTCATCAATTGGAGAAATGGTGTTCCTTGCAAAAAGATGGCAGATGGTTTTCAAAGTGAAAAAATTATTAGTGGATCTTCTGATTCATCAGCATATGAGAGTGATGAAAGTAGTACAGACACTGATGCATATCCTGATCCAATATCTCACAGCAGAAAAGTTATCAATAGAAAGAAGATGGGCAAGTTCAAGGAGAAATTGAGTCCAAAGAAAAGCAAGGAGCATATATGCTCCATCTGTTACAGAATTTTTAAGTCAGGCCAAGCATTAGGAGGTCATAAAAAGTCTCATTTTGTTGGAGCTTCTGAAGAGAACACATTGGTGATTAGACCAAATGCTCCAGTTGCTCAATGCCTTATTGATCTCAATCTACCTGCACCTGCTGATGATTAGGGGAAATTGGCATCTGGGTTTTCCAGAAATTTTCTGGAAATCTGTGAATGCTCTTGTATCTTTACCATATGATGAAAGCTAGCCATGGAAATGTACAGACAAATGGGTTAAAAAGTTATTTTTTTTGGGTTTGAATAATCTCAAGGCTTCATCCATTGTTTTGGAAAGGTGCTAGCTGTTTTCTTACATGTTAAAGGAAGATGAAAAGTTCTTAGTTGAAAATTTTGGTTTCTTCTCCAGGGATATGATTCCTTTTACTGCAATTTTTAGTTCCATGCTTCTTTGATTTACTTTGAGGAAATTTGTCCTTTCATGTTGTACAGTTTTTGTTCATTCAAGTCCATGGCGAATGGCTTTTTGTGAGTGGTTAAAATGTTAGGCTTGAGCTTTCAGATCTCATTTTTTTGCTTTTTTAGCAATCTTGTGGAGTCAGATACTTTTGAAGGCATGATGATTATGATAACAACAAAAAGATTCTAGTTTTCTCCACCCATGACTTTGCTTCAATTTTTGACTTTAAACTCACAGAAGTTAGAAACAAGTGTCCCTTATACGGAGGGAACCTGACCCAACCTTGCCGTCTACGTGGTCTTCACTAAAAAAATTGTGGGACCCATCTTGTTTTGAGAATTTTGTGAAAGAATTTAAGGAGTGGAGAGAAATTTCAAAGCTTGAACTCAATGGTATTTTCCATGTTGACTGACCCCCTGTTAATTGAAAACATAGTCTCATTTAACTTCCAATCACCAATCACCAATGGAATGTCTTAGTCAAACGGTGGAAGCTTCATCGGTCCTCCTACTGTCGCATATTGGTTTGTTTTGAAGGATCTCTTCTCTAAACTTTCACATGGAAGCGATCATCCATTCCTGGTAATATTTTTGTTTTGGGTTGGTTTCGCATGACTCTAAATTGGATACATCACTCTGGTCTACCCAAGGATCATCTGTAAGCGTAGTATTGACTTCCATCACTGGGCTCCTTCAGTCTCCCATATCATCGCCCGAGATGTGGCTTCTCTGCTCCGGCCTTTTCAATTGTTTTCTATTTACTTGCTTACAGATGAACAATTTTCCTTTTTTCCTTCTCATTTCCATGATATAGTTAGAACTATGTAATCATTTTAAATTAATATCATTTTGCCTTTGATAAAAAAAAAAAAACTTCCAAGCACAATTAGTGTTTTTGACCAATGAAAAAACAATTAGTGGTAAGCATTTGATCTGACTTGTTTGCACTAGGATTACTGTAATTTGCTGGTATTATCTTTTTGGACTGAACAAGGGGAAGTGGTTAGATTAATCTTGTTGATGAAGATGATAATTACTTAATGTGGAACAAGGAAGAAGCAAGTTCTTTTTCATTATCATTATTATTATAATTGAGATTAGAATTTGATGGTTGAGGTTGTTGTAAGGTCGCCTACCGCTACCACTTAAAGGTAACGAATCATACAATTGCTTCATGTGTGATGTGTATCTGTCAAAACACACAGTTTTAGTCTCCTTCAACAATTTATTCCACAGCTTAAACATAATTTTTGGATCACGTGAAGCTGCAAAACTTTAGTCAAACCTTTTTTTTTCTATTGAGGATTGATAATCTAAACAAAGAAATTCATTTTTCCCACAATTTACTTTGTGTTGACCTCAATTTTATCACCCTCTTTTTCCTCCATGAATTTCGGCAAATATTTCTGCAACAACTAACTCCTCATACAAGTCAGTTTAAGGAAATATTAGGCCTAATTTTTGAATCAGGAAACAAAGCATGCTTATTGGAAAGCAAAATGAATTCAATCATTTTATGCTTTGTTTGTTTGGTACACAGATCTGAATCATCAATCATAACAAAACAAAACAAAAAAAATGGTGTTTCTGAATTTAAGAATTCAGCATTTAATCTTCTCTGTGCCACCTTTTTAAATAGGTTGTGTAATGGATACAACAATTGGCAAACTACCCAGCTTCTAGATTCCACTTCCACTAACAACATGGAATAAGTACTAGCTACGTTACACACTAGTTCCCACCAAGTGTTGCCTACTTGACTTCTACATTTGCTGCATCCAAGTCCAATCACGTGTAGTCTCAATATTTCCACAAGTATGAACTTTAGAGTATGGCATGGCCATCAGCCACCAGCCACCAGGTGAAAAAGATAAATATCTTTGTCATGATCACAAAAATGCTCTCATTACATATGAAAGCCAGGGGCACAAGTATGGTTTACCCTTGAAGGATTCAAGATCTACCAACTCGTGTAATTATGTATCGCCCCTTTTCGAGATCATAGATTGTCTTTAGCTGAGGTTTTTTCCACTTAGATATAGACCATGCCGTAAACAACAATATTACAAAAATGGCAATAAGTGAGAGGTGTGTTGGAGATCCATTTATGATATTGGCACTCCAATTATGGTTCTGTACATCTGAATCAGCTGTGCTCTGCAAGATAAAAGCTCCCAGAGCCCAATCAAGTGAAATACTCCCCACCTGATTAGCAACCTTAATCCTGAGAAAGAAATTCTTATCAATTAAATTAAACAACAAAGATATTGCATAACTGCATCAACCATAAGTGGACAGGAGCATAAGTAAGCACATATGGATAATATAAAAATATTCATAAGAAAAAATCCCATCTACAAGATCTTGAATGTAAGAGGCTTCTATCCAAGCCCAGCTTGAAACAATTCAATTGAAGGGGAAGTCAACTAATTCATCTTTTGGTTTACAATATCATTTTAAATACATGGCATGTCAGCTGGCAGAAATGAATAGCTAATGGTTGCTGGTAAATCATGTATTTCGCCATATTTGACAACTGGATTGTTCACTAACCCTGTTAAACCACGTTAAGAAGTATATATAGACAGACCTAAGAAACTATGTCTGTTTCATTTGAGATAAGTGATCTGCCCCAAAAAATATTATTATTCTCTGTCTTCACATCAACATGAATGATAGATAAGGACATGTACCTTTGATCATCCAAAGCAACTCCAAGACTGTCATGTAACAAAGCAACTGTGTATGCTGAAGAAAAGCAATATCGAAGCAAATCTTCCTCATCAAGGGAGTGGTATTTTTCCTTTAGCTTTGACCAATCCGCTTCACAAAATTCTTGACCAGCTGTCATTAACTCTGACAAAAACGCTTTTTGTCGCAATTCAAAAAACTGACAGCACCAAAGAAGAAACAGTAGAATTGAGCAAGTTGCAATCAAATCCAAGAATTTATGGATGACAGTAGCATAAAATTACTATAATTTCAAATGCATCAAATCACGACAATATTGATTAATAACACACACATTTATAACACTATAATCATGGGTCATTGACCATCAATAAACAATACCTTTGATGTATAGAAGAAATTTTCTGTAGCAAGAAAGTTGCCCTGAAGCCTAGGGACGAAAGTTGAACCTATGTCACAATGCTTATAGGAACATTTTTCTGCATGGGTTAAAGAGATCCGTGGGGGATGCAATATGAGTATAGAAAGTCAAGATATGCCATGGTAAAGTGAATCACAGAATACAAATTTGTCAAGGAAAACATTACCTTTCCCTTTCTGCAAAAGCATCAATGCTGCAGATCTGCACTCCGAAAAGTTTCCCCTACTTTGAAGAGTAGAAAGATGTTGGTTTTCTTCCTTCAATGAACTATGAGAGTGCTTCCCTGACTCGTCATTTGGAGAATAGCCATGGGGACTGCAGGGATCAAAGTGTAGATCCTTCTGAAGAGATGGAACAGCTGCACTGAGGATAATTAAGAATCAATGCCAAATTCTTCTACCGTATAAAATAATATCCAGTTCCGCAAAATAAAGAGGACAGCCAACTAATAATCAGGATGTTATTATATGAGATGGCCAGAGAATCAGTATTTCAAATCCCAGTGGAACAGATAATATAATGTCAGGCATGGAAAAGTTGAGTGAGTGCACATGAATTTTTCCTTGAGCAAGAAGTTTAGAAAATTAATAATTGTTACTACAGAATTTCATTGAATAATTTATGGGTATAGTTAAATGAATCACATATCATTCGAAGTGTTACCAGACTATGAAAAAACTGTTTTTTTTGAGGTTTGGAGAATGTGTTATCTGGGCTAACTTTGATGGCTAGTTCATGTTTACTCCCACCACACAGCAATAAAAGAAAAGCAAGTTAAGATGTTAGATTTAGCATAGAGATCACATCACTATAGCTAAATACCAAATTTTCTTCCAGAGACATCAAGATTCAAGAGCACTTAAAACCATATGAAAATGTCTTCAACAATGATAAATGTAATTCTCTAAGGTCATTCTTCATGCACCAATCAGATCCATGAAATAAAGCATATTTCTAAAGAAAATAATGTTTGACGATACTCGAGAAACAGAAATCAGTACTAGAGTACAGCATATAAAATTACCCATGTTAAATTCTCCCGATGAAAGTGCTTCCTTCAATGAGTCATGAGCAGCATTCTGCAAAATTACAAAAATTAGAGAGTCTCTAAGAATATGATATGGTTATAATTCACGTGTACAAATGCTCAGCTATAGCTAATGAATCTCATTAGAGAATGTCATTAAATTTTGAGCGACTGATCCAGCTAATTTCAAACATGTACAGGTTAGAAAGGTAACAAAAGGTTGAATAATAAAAACAGAAACGTAAGAAAAGATATATGACCAATGTTAAAACAACCAAACCAGCCAGTGACATGATTATAAAAAATACAGTTAAGAGAATAGCAATTACCAGGCCAAAATGAAGAAAGCTGTTGCTGTAAAGGTTGTAAGTTGTATTCCCAATTTTAACAGCACGTAAAAACGCAGATGGAACCAACTCAGTTGATACAAATGTTACCTGAAAATTAAGCAAAAATTCTAAGTAATAATTCCATACATCATGCTACCCAGGAGGGTGGTTCTAGCTTATACTCAGAGCTCATACATAAAACAACCGACTTTTTGAAACCTGAAGGATTTTTCAGCATACTAAATATCAAATATTTTCTCATGATTTTGAAAAATAAAAGCTTCTAAAATATAATTATAGTGGGAGATTCTTATGATTTCCTTCCTTTTGTACATGAAAATGCTTACCAAGAATGCATGTCAATTCAGGCACAACTTGTAGTCTTGTAGATGCAACAAAACACAATTCACAGAATGCCATGATATTCCTCATTGATTAAGGATAAAACTATAACCCACAGTTAGCAATTGTCTCTTAGTTTCTTTCTTTATAATCAACTTATCAGAGGGGTATAATGAACAAGAATTATAAATTGTACCAAAATTCCAGGAGAAACCACTATCACCAACAACCTAGAATGAGTGACCTAGCTTCTAATTATTGTAAGAATTATAAATTGAATAAAGAAACATAAACATTTTCAAACAAATAATAGGTAAAGGGAAATAATGAAATTTATCAAAAAAAAAAAATGGAAAGAATGAAAGTAGTACCTGAGCAGAAGCTCCACCAAGTTCAATAATTCCAGTCGTATCCAAAGGATCACCTCCAAGTGTGCCAAGTGCATGATTTGCAACAACCCAAGCATACACTCCTTCATCAGAGCCTATACAGTTAAATTATCACATCAGAAGAAGTGAAGCAGCCAAAAGTCGAATATGCTAGTTCATCAAATTATTGAAAATCGTAAAACAAAAAGAAGGGTAAAGGGAAAACAAGAAAAAACAAGAAAAACAACATCCATTATCACATTATGACGAAGGCACAAATCCAGAGAGCATTGCTATGAGATCAATACAATCTGTATCTTCAAAATAGTAGATATATGGTGTTATGTACTGATTAGATATGTGAAATTCAAGGTCTTGAGATCTCTACAGGTGCTCCTTCTACATTTCCTCTCATCTAAAAATACCGAATCCTTTGCAAAATTATTCACTACTATTAGAATAGTCTAGCTCATCTACCACTCCCTTGTTCCTTTTCAGATTTTCCGACATCTGCTAGAGATCAATTGAAGCTCCCTCTTCTATTTTTGTAATCAACATCATTAACACTCAATCTAATTGAAGCCCTGTAGTTAATCCCAGACTAAAACTTGTATGACACAAACATTTTGAATGGGGACGCTATGAAGTTGAATTTCACAAGTTGGGGTTATACAACACAAAATCCAAACACTCCATGTCAACTTCACCACCTTCTAACATTCTCATCTTCCCTAGAAAAATCCCGGATTCAATTGTCATGAAATGATAATGATGTTGGCTCCACTCTATAATTCTATCTTAAAGGCAGAAACCATAACAATAGAACAACAATATGTGATGAATAATGACCATGGATTTAATAACGCAAGTAGGCTAATTGTCTCCAACCTTCACCCAAAACTCTCAGCTCATTGAGATGAAGAAGATAGTAGAAACAGCATAAAAAACAATTATTCATTCGATAAAGCAACCAACTTTATAATTCCATTTACACAGCAATTAATCAATACTTCATCCATTCCTAACTATAAAATCTAGTCGATTTGTGGAAACAAAGAATGGGTAAAAGTCTGATGATCATTCATGATGAGAAGCTACAATTATATAGTACAATGATTACCAATCTCACCCTTGATTGATTGTAGGGATATGAGAGATACAGAAAATAAAATCTGATTCTAACTTTATTCTACATAATCCTATTGATATTCTATGATTCTAACAAATCTCATAATATCTTTATTTCTAATTATGACTAAGATTAAGATTCTACTAATACAAACTACTAAAACTTAATACCATAATTCTAACACGATTTTTATTCTAAGAGATTAAGGAAGCTAAATGAGCTACTTAATCATAACGCATTTTAAGCATTACTAAATTATGGGTTAGCTTATAAGTCAAATCAACATATAACTAACTTATTTAGCTTTCTCTGGAAAAGTCAACTACGTCTTACATTAACGAAGTGATGGAGTATATTACTCAAGAGAAAAAGAAAGAAATTTTGGTTGTACAAATGCAGGGGTATTCTATTAGTATTTGCAAAACAGAATCAGCTGACTTAACCGCATGGTTATCATTTCACATTGCATTCTAACATTTCACACTAATGCAAGAGAACTGAAAAGATAAACAAGATGACCTGAAATAACAGAAGCCCACTCATCCCTAAACATAAACCCAGAGGACCTCAAAACCATCCTACAAGATTCCAAAATCCTCTCTTGCACATCCAAATCCAACATCCTCAACCCAGCAGTAGCCATCAACCTAACCTCACTCTCCCCCCAGCACCCCTCAGGCACCCTCCTCCTCCCAAACTCCAACAGCTCCAAAATGGACCCCCCAGCCCCCTGTGGGTCCCCCCCAAAGGCAGACAGCCCAGGACTCACCCTCATAGACCCCAACCCCTCCCCCCCAAAATCATACACCAAAACCCCACCTTCTTTTCTATACTTAAACACGTGAATTCTCGTCCCTGTGCTCCCCCCATCAATAAAAATGGAATATTTATCCACCCCATGATGGGAAAAAGAGAAGATGAGATAGCATAGGAATATGAGGAGGATGATGGGGATGGAGGCTAAGAGGAGAGAGATGGATTTGGAGATTGGTGTTTTGGTGCGAGAGAAGAGACCAGAACGATGGTTGGTTGATCGGAGGTGGAGCTTGACTGGGTTGGGATCCATGTGGGTGTTATGTTTGAGGTTGAGGCCAAGTGTACGGACATTCGATCGTCGCATGAAAAGAAAAGAGAAGAGAAGAGAAGGTCAGGTGGCGAGGGAGAGAGGGTTGATCATTGAAGGTTGAAGCTTTGGCTCTCCCTCGTCGCTGTGGCTGGTTGATTTTCTCTCTCCCTTCCTCGCTGGTTTCAGAGAGAGAGACAGAGAGAGAGAGAGAGAGAGAGAGAGAGGTGTTTTTGTTTCTAACTTTCTAGGTAGTTTCTATCTGAATTCAAACGTATGTATGTATTGTATGGTACTATGATGTTATTGTGGTCTTATTGATATTGATGATTTGACTATTTTGACCCGTTTCTAATGAAGGTCGAAGGATTTGGGTTTCATGTTGTTATATTTTTATTTTTAATTCATTTTTTAATTTACGCTGTATTACGCTTTTTTTTTGTTTTGGTTGGAGTTATGACTGATGTTTAGGCTATAAATTAGGGAGCTGGTTTTGGGTTTTGGGTTTGGAGAGATTAAAAAGGTTACATATAGATATAATATTATCTACTTTCCTTTATCTTTTTTAAAATTAAATAATTCTTTTGTTGAAATTGAAAATTAAAAATGGTGGTTTGCTAGTTTAACCAATTTGTATCGAGTTCAATCTCTACATTCATGCATACGGAGAAAGCTGACATTACAATTTACAACTCCCAAACAAACTGACATTGGACAAAATATAAGTTTTTTGATGAGTTTAACCTGTCTTTAACAAGTATAATTATTAGTTATGTAACTTATTTAAGTTGTGAGTAATTTATTTGTGAAGCACAAGTTCTCTTTTCTCACAAAACGAGATTTTGACAATGAATATTTATTGTTTTTCATTATTTTCTATTTAAATCTTATATTTAGAATATGGTAATAAATAGAGTCCAAAATCTGGGCCGACTCGTTTAGACTCGGTTTCTAAAACATCCTCATTTCTCACACTTGATTCTTAGATTGAATTGGGCTTGAGTCAACTCAAGGGCATGTTTTCCCAATAATGAGGCCCCTTGAGTCTTATCAACTCAAGGGCTTTCATCTTGATTTAAATTAAGTTTTTTTTTTGTTTCTCAAGGGTATTCTCACCCGCGTGTCAAGCTGAACTAATCCCTCGCTGTTTGAAGTCTCATGTAGGGGGTAAACAGTTGGCCTGTAAATTTACTCCATTCGTAAGAGTCAGAGATCGAACCTTCAACCACCATTAAGTTTGAATTCGAAGTATTATCAACTCAATGGTTCAATATTAAATATACATATATAAAGACATTTAGGGAAACACTAAATCTAAATAATATTGATTTTAGTGTCCATAAACCACAATTAAATAAACTATTAAATAAAGTCTACATGCCACAATTAAATAAAATGCCACATAAAATCATAAAACAACAAAAGTATTAAATAACTTCCATTTTGTACAAGAAAAGAAAAAAAAGGAAATCAAACAAGCTCAAATGAGCCAGCCCATGTAAGCCCTTGATCTGGCAGGTTGGGCCTTTTAGGCATGACTCCTTCTGGGGTTCTAAAATAAAAGCTCAATCCTTCACTAAGATATGTTTAAACGGGTTCAACTCTTATTCTCGACTCAAATAGTAATAGCAAATTAGCAATTCTTGCCTTCCAAAGAGGTGACATGAAAGGTGCTGATTTCATAATTTTTTAAAAGAAAATTAGACCAGGAAAATGAAAGAAATTTCCTGGCTTTGGTTATTGATTTCTTCGACAAGACTTCAAGACCATAATTCACATAATAGTAGCCGATGATGTAGAAAGATTGGTTGTTTGATGGTAGAGGTTTTAGTTGGAAAATTAGCGGAGAATTAATTAAGTAATAGGTTCATTCTGATATGTTCAATTAAATCACCGCCGATAAATACTTCATCGCCAGAGATACTTGAAAAATATTTGATGCAACCAGGTTTCTATGTTGGAGGAGGAAGATGAGAAGGAATGGTCATTTCTTTTGACTTTTCAACCGGGTTGAAGTGTGCATTCACGTGTCAAAAATAAGCATCATGTGACTTAATTTTGAACACCAACAAAGTTAATGGAATCTTAACAGAATGTCATTTGTGCTCCACTTTACTAATTAATATGGTTACTTTGTCTCTAAAAAACTATAGGGTGGGTGTACCATGAGATAAATTGCATGGGTCTACACACTCTACTATTGATCGAGTGCATGCGATGAGGATTCTACAGGAAACAGACAGCTTCACCAAGTTTACTTGTGCGCTTACACTTCTGCGTCCCAATTGGCCAATTCATCCTTTGTTCTATATTGTCTACTAGTGCTCCCAGGTGGCCCTCTCATCGTCATGTTCAATTTCTTTCTCTCTGATTTTTTCAATGAGGCCTGAATCAGGAACTCAATTAAGTTTATCTCTTGTTTCATGTTTCATTAATTGTACTTCTTATCAGCACGCAGTTACATGTAATTTGGGTTTGTCACATCTAATGCCTCAATAATCTTGGTCTTTACTTCAGAGTGCTTTTGTAATAGTATGTTATGTTTTCTCTCTCTGTTTTCATGTTTACTTTCGTGGTAAGTTTCTAAATAAAACATGATGTTTTTTTCTTTTGGCAAACATTTTTTTATATATATTATAAATAATGCATGTTTAATAAATTTATGTTATTTTCAATCATTTCATTTTTCAAACTTCTTTTCAGTGAATTAATCTTTCAAATAAGTTTCAATGTGTCAAACGAATTTTTGTTATAAAAATCATTCAAATATAAATCACTACAAAAAAAAATACTTTGACTCTTACCTTAATTTACGAAAAGCAGTTGAAAAAAAATCACTTGCTTTTACCAAGATTCCAAGATATAGTTGGTGTAATGGTATAAGACCTTGTTAAATTTTTTGGAATATTCAGTTTGAGTCCTAGAGGAGACACTTGTGTCATGAGAAAAAGACACATAAAACCTAAAACTTGAGTAATCGGTTGCTCAGATGCTCGATACTAGCATCCAGAAAAACGTCAATTGTTAGTTGATATATAAGAAAAAAGTCATTATTAAAAAGGTTTGCTAAAATTTACATAGTTAAGAGATAATCTAGAAAATATTCATTAATGCTCATTTGGTTATGTAAATTGTCTTGTATTCATAAAAGTTTTTTTTTTCAAAATTTAAACTCCTTATTTTATATTAATATCCTTCTAAATTCTTTATTTTGTAATTTTTCCTAAAAAACTTCCCCCTCAACATTAACATATTCTTAATTATATTCCTTATGTAAAAGTCATAATAAGTTAAATTATATTCATGAAATTATTAGTAACAAGTCTTATTCTCTTAATTTTGTGTAATGAATGAAATTGGTTTTGGAGTTTTTATCCATTTTTCGAACTACCACATTTAATAGTTCTTCAAGAATAATCAAATAAGAGAGAAATTGTAGAGGGTTATTGTTAACTTCTAAAACTTCATGACAATTTCAATAAGTTTTACTTCAAGTTTATGCACTAATTTGTATATTTGTAGATATTGACTATATTTACCTAATTCTCGTGAGAATGATACTTTATTTATCACTTTATTACTTGACACAACCTGTGCACTTGCGATGCGAACAATTATATAATATGATGAGTGTGTCTTAGAACAACAATGACATATTAATTAACTTAACTAACATATTTATTATAATTAAATTTACAAAATATGTCTTCTATTTAATATTGGGAATTAATACTTTATAACAATTTTAAACAACATTTTTTTTGAACTGAAACAATTTTAAACAACATGACAACAACTTTCCTTGATGTGAATCTATTTCAAACAATATGATTAGTCACAATCAATTCAATGATTTATTTTTCTTCGACGAAAACAATCAATTCATTAATAACAATTAATTAAATAGTTACACGTTTGCTTGTGAATAAAGCTGCCTCCTCTTAACTCTTGCTTAGTCGATTATTTAAACTCTTTTTTTTATTACATCGAATATTTAAACTCTATACTCTAAAGTGTTTCATAATTGTTTTGCCGACTTAATTATTGTTTCTTAAATAAATAATAATTCCCAAACCGGAGGGAACAATATCTCTCAGTCCAATTAAACTATGCTTAACAACTCAACCACGTTGCATTTGTTATAGTTATTGTTATTGCTAAACTAATAATTCAAACTAGCTCATGTCTCCGGGTCATGATAAAACTATTCCATTCACATAGGCAACAATCGTCCAAAATCCAAATTGACAATGATGAACTTACTCTAGACATTTTAAGATTCAATTTTAACTGATACTTTTTAAATTCAATTTTAACTGATACATTATTGCAAAATAAACTTGGGTCAATTTTAACTGATTCTTTTTAAAATCAATTTTAACTGATACATAAAAAGCAAATGCAAATTGTACCTACAGCCTTTTAAACTGAGAGGCTATAATATATATCAAACTTCAAATGATATGGTTCAGTGAATCTATTGAATGGTTGGATTATATGTGTTAAACCTGAGTATTCCAATTAATTGGATAAAATTTTTTGTATTAGTCCATTAAGTGGCCCAATTTTCGTGAATTAATACAATTACTCGCAACAGATTAAGTCTAATTCACATATAGACCCATTTTTGATAAATTATTGGCGATTGAACCCTTACCATAGTGTGAATTCACCTTTTGTTCTTAAAAAATACTTGCCTAGCAAAATAAAATAAACAAATAATAAAAAACCGACGACGTGTGACTTCATATAGTTCATATAGTTTATCATGGAGAGACTTCACACGTAAACGAAATAATAGGATGTTAATGATTAATGCTTAATAGGTACTCCCTCTGTTCCTAAATATAAGACCTAGATAACTTTTTTTTGGAAAGATTAAGATTGCGAAATAGGTTATTAAATGATGACATATTTGATATCTTTTTAGATTATCCATTAGCTTATAAGTAAAATAAACTAGTTTAAAAGAAAAAATTAGGTAAATCAATTTATAATTAACTTATTTTTTGCTTTTTTTAGGATTTTTCAAAAAAGTCATCTAGATCTTATATTTAGGAACGGAGGGAGTATATACCATCTCAGATACTATTTCTCTCTGCCTATAAATTGATCTCTCAATGCATCACTTCCTCCAACATTCCACAAATTGCTTATAACCCATTTCACTTTACCATATTATTATATCTCACTACAACAAATCCCATACCCAAAAAAATTAAATATCAATATGAAGTATAAAGTCTCCATCTTGATACAGCTTCTGGTATTGCAATATCTCTCTGTTGTGTCTGTCTCCCAGGACTTTGATTTCTTCTACTTGGTTCTTCAGGTTAGTGTGTTTGTGCTTTCTTATGTGATTTTTCAATGCATGTGTTTTATTTCGGAGTTTTGTTTTGGATTTTTTAGTGGCCAGGATCATACTGCGACACACAACAGAGTTGTTGTTACCCAACAACAGGAAAGCCTGATGCAGATTTTGGGATTCATGGTCTGTGGCCTAATTACAATGATGGTTCATACCCATCTAACTGTGATCCTAATACTTTTCAACAGTCTGAGGTATGCATATATGCCATTTTGCTCCAATTATTTCAGCCTTCATTTGCTTTATTAATCTGAATATTTAGGTTCTGGGAATAATGAGGCCATTTTAATGTTCTATTCCTTGTCTTTTGCTGGCGAATAAAACATAGTAATACATCCAATTTAGAAGTCAGCAGATGAAATGGGTTTATGATTGTCCCTCACAAGAAAAAGTTTGTCCCATATACGGCACTTTGTTAGTTTTTGCTTGCAACTAGAGTGGGTCCCGTATAAGTTTCTCTCACACACAAATATTCATCATGTTCTAATTAATTTAGTGACGACGAAACTTTAAATCAACTGGCTGAAATTGTTCTAGTTTAAATAGTGGTCTTGAGTTTGAGCCTGGGTATGCAGCGCGATGATTACTTGGAGATTGTGAGGTTCCCTATTGTGGGTTTATATTCCTGAGAATCGTATTATTAGTCAATTAATAGAGTCAAATACCGATAGATAAATAAAAAATTAATTTAGGTAAAAAACATGTTCTAATTAATGACCTTACCAGTTATTGACCATTTTTTAACTGTCTTAAGTCTTAACTGTTAGCTTTCTAACCTGAATCTTGGCTATTTACTTGGTGGCCGGCCCTATGTTGTTTTCTTGGGCAAATTTAAAACTTTGTTTTCATCAGTCGCGAATTGCTTCTCATGTCTATTACTGTTGTCAATATATATTACTTTAACTTTTTCTTATTATAAAAGTTAAGGAAGTAAATTTGACACACTAAATTATAGTAACATTTATCACATGTAATTAGATTATATGAATTTATAAGTAGAATAAATTAGTTTTAAAGGAAAAATAACTATACACAATTTAATGCAATAATTTAGCTTCCTTATTTTTTCCAAAAAAGTCAAAGTAATCATATAATTACGACCGTAGGAGTAGAATATTTATGGACAAAACTTGAGTTAAGTTACTTAAAGTATTCGGTGGAATGATGAACGTATAATTTTATAGGTACAAATACAATAGCAAAATAAAAATAAATAACAAATGTGATTATTTGACTTGATAAATATAAGTAACTTAATATAAATTCTGCCTTTTTATTTGTATAATAAGAAAATAATTATATTTATAGCATGCATGATTGAATAATATATATCAATTACCTCTTTAAAATAAAGAAACTGATTCATCTGGAAATATACAATGTTTTACTTTAAAATGTACAAAGATTTTCATTATAAATTACACATACTTCGCAGGAGTTTTGCATTTTTTCTAAACGGAAGACTTCTATAATATTTTACTTATAAATATGTAATTCTTGAAAAAAAAAAGGTTCGGTATTTTTTAAAATAAATAAAATATTTCATCATCGAAATTTGGGGAAAATTATATATATAACTTTATCAAATAAGAAAGTTAAAGTTAAAACAGTATCAAAAGGCCTTAAACTGAAGGTTTATGACTTCGTTCTGAGCCTGAAGGTTAAGCAAGGAGGAAAATATTTTTTTATTATAAGAAATTAACATTAACAATATTCTTAATATCAATATAAATGCATGCTAATCAGATAGAGTCAAACATTATGTTCAATAAAGCAACAGATGACAAAATTAACTACTTAAAGGTCATATCTACATATATACCATTTTAAAAACACCACCAATCTTTATTTTTTCTTACGATATATCATATGGACTGTTATTGATTGATAATTTCACGTATTGGAGAGTAGGTATCAGATCTAATAAGCGATCTACAGAGGAATTGGCCAACACTGGCATGCCCAAGCGGCAATGGAATACAATTCTGGAGCCATGAATGGGACAAACATGGCACTTGCTCTGAATCTGTCCTCAATCAACATGACTACTTTTCTTCAGCTCTCAACCTCAGGCAACAAGCCAACCTCCTCCAAGCTCTCTCTAATGCTGGTAGATATCCTTCCTCAATAAACTTCAACTCCATAAATTGAACAAAACACTCACTTAACTTACATTGTCATATGGTAAACACAAGTCTTATAAAAGGAAGTATACTAACCAAGCGTAGCTGTAATAACCTCATTTCACCGCTTAACTAAGGGTCTCAAGTTCTAGCCTTGAGAATGTAGTTTGCCCCTTGGTCATAACTTTGCCCTTAAGTGGAGGTCTCTGGTACGGATCTGAATTAGTCTGAGTCTGTTGAGTTCCCCGTGACATAGGGGCTGACTTACGATACCGGACTAAAAACTCAAAATTAAAGTCATAATCTTTTTTTTAAAAAAATCTAGTGGGTCCCACAATAACATTATTTTATTCCACCTCTTGGTGGATAGCCATTTATGAGGCCATAAGGGGTGTTCTCACCCAAGGACTACCCTAAATGGGTGGGATAACCACTAAATCTTATAAATCACACTTCACTTGCCAGGCTTCCAAATATGGGACTTATAAGTACAACGGTTAGTTAATATTTTGACAACACTTGAATTGATGATTTGTGTGTGTAGGAGTACAAGCAGATGGAGGGTCTTACAGCTTGAGCAGCATCAAAGATGCTATAAAGGGATCAACTGGTTTTGCTCCATTCATAGAGTGTAACGAGGACTCTTCTGGAAACAGCCAGCTTTACCAAGTTTACTTGTGTGTTGATACTTCTGCCTCCAACTTTATCGACTGCCCTGCCTTCCCTTCATCCAAGTGTCCCTCTGAGATTCAATTTCCTTCTTTCTGATCCTGTCCTCAGATTTTCATCTATATATAGAACAGCCTTATTATATAGGCTCCATAACCAGAAGAGTGTAATTTCATCTTCCATGTTGCATTTGACTATAAAAAAGTAATTATTCTGGATAAAATGTGTTTGTTGTAATTATTATATGTATGTCAATGGAAGAAATCCCATTTTGCTTGGTACTATGGGCATCTATATATTAATAACATGCACTATGGATTTACTAAATGGGCGAAAAGAAGGAATGGGCTCGCTTGTATATATGATAAAATGAAGCTTCCTGTTCGTTCAATACTGGGAGTGCTACAATTCAATATATCAACAGTGATGGAATAAATCTCAATTGCAACAATAATCTTGGGCATCATTTTATATCATGTACACGTGGATGCATGTGAACAAATCAGAACTTGTTAGAAGGAAATCAAAACTTATCCCATCAATTTTCCATATTTAATGGGTAAAGTATATTCTCTTCTCAAAAAGTTCTTATTTAATCAGCTAAACTTCAATTCCAATTTCTAGTGGTGGGTGTGCCTGACACTCTTCTGAATGAAGAAAGAAAACAAGGTTGCAATCACGTGATATATACAGAACATGTATAAGATGCTTTCTAGTTAATAAAGTCACCGTCCGTTTTGGCAGACTAAAAGGCATAGTATATTAATTACGATCACAATCACGCTTATAAGCTGGCTACCTATGCCACTTCACGCTAAATAGCTATAGCTAGCGTCTACTCAAATTTGTATGTGCTTGACTTGCACGCATGCAATTTCACCTTTCATGTTTCCATCCAACGTTGCTTCCACGACCATATAACATACCTATGTCCCTAACTAACTATTTTCTTTCAACATACATATATATCTGATAATATTTAATATGTTTCTCTATGACCATTATTGTTCGTTTTGACACAAGAGAGATGCAAGTCTCGACCTTCACAACAAGTTAGTCCAGAAACAGACGCAAAACTCAAATTAATGGTCTTCAAAGCAATGATAGATTCGACTATGAAACATCTACGCTATGTTCTCTTATTCCATCCATTATTATTGAACTATATATACATGCACCTTCTGAGTTTGCCAAGCTACATGCATTTGAATATAGAGGTATCATATACAGAACTCGAGAACCGTACGTGAAAATGAAACACAACTTTTCATTATTTTCCAGGCTTATAGTACTACAGTGCCTTTTGATTCATTGCTGCTCTCAGGATTTTGATTTTTTCTACTTTGTTCAGCAGGTGAATATCATATATTTGAGCTGCTTTATTTAGAATTATGAATGATGATTATGATATGTGTGTGTGTGTGTAATGTTTGTGTATATATGTATGATACAGTGGCCAGGAGCATACTGTGACACAAAGCATAATTGTTGTTACCCAAAGAGTGGAAAGCCAGCGGCAGATTTTAGCATTCATGGATTATGGCCTAATTACAAGGATGGTTCTTGGCCCTCTAACTGTGACCCTGACAGCGTCTTTGATAAATCTCAGGTTACTTTTAATTGTTTCATTTTGAACAATAAACTATTTTCTTTTCAAATAATTAGCCACCAATTAATGGTAATATCAATTAATAATCCAATTTGGTTTTTGCAGATTGAAGAGATGATTAGCAATATGGAAAAGGATTGGCCATCACTAAGCTGTCCAAGTAGTGATAACATGAGGTTTTGGTCTCATGAATGGGAAAAACATGGGACATGTTCAGAATCTGAGCTTGATCAGCGTGACTACTTTGAAACTGCTCTTAAACTTAAGCAGAAAGCCAAACTCCTCAACATCCTTCACCACGCAGGTACTTGATATTCTAACACTTCATCTCTACATATATCGACTAATTGAAAGATGAATGAACGCAAGTAATATAAATTGTCTTATATATTTAATTCACAACAATCCAAAGTGGTAAAATCAAAAGCCATTAGCTAGGGGTGGAAGTCAAAACTTAAAAGGTTGGCCAGGCCTATTATAGACCTATCCAAGCCCAGACTTAATAGGCTACAGGCCGAGGTCTAAACTTTTTTAAGTCTGCTAAACTAAACTGATCAGACCCAAGTCTATTGAAAAAGTCTATTATGATTAACAAACTGATTCAGACCTCTTATATATAAAAAATTATACATTAGTATGACGTAACATTATATTTTATACTTTTAGTTTGATAAAATTAGACATGTTAGACTCATGCCGATCAATTATATCACATGTCATACTTATTTTTAACTAGACCAGACAAAAGCCTGGAGTTCTGTAGAGAGATAAGATAGAAGAAAGAAAAGAGAAAATGGAAAAGTGTGGACCTAAAACCTCTAAAACATAAAAAAGAAATCCAAGCTCCAACAAAAAGGGGGAGTGTAGAAGTTATGTTAGCTTATACAAGTTCCATTTTGACTGTTAAAGATGAGTGAAAGGTAAATGAAATGTATTTCCTTGAGGCAAGCCTTATCAATTGGTTTAATTTGAATTTAAACTATTTTAATATGAATGACAAGCCTGCTAATGTACACTGAATGAGTTATTTCACTGAAATTCGGAATAGCCACATCTTATCTTTGATGATAATACTAATTATTATTAAGCTAAAAGATGATGAATATGGCAAAATATGGTTGAGGATTAAAATGAACTGGATTTTTTTTTTCAGGGATCAAAGCAGATGATGGATTCTACAGTATAGAGAGAATAAAAGAGGCTATAAAGAAGGGTCTTGGGTTTACTCCTGGAATTGAGTGCAATTTTGATTCAAGACATAACAGTCAGCTTTATCAAGTTTATCTATGTGTGGACACTTCTGGGTCTGATTTTACTGAGTGTCCAGTTCTTCCCACAAGCAGATGTGCTTCACAAGTCCTGTTTCCCAAGTTTTAATTAGACTCTTGCAAATACATTGAAACGTAACAGATGACTCGATAATACGTTTTAATTAATTCCTTTCCGCTCTCCATCTTTGATTTATTCTTTCATTTCTATTCTTATTTAGTTCAATAATCATGTTTCCACACCATTTTTTATATCAATCTTGTGTTGAATATGTATCAAATTCAAATATATTATATATACATATATCTCTTGAAATCCTATTTGCTACCACGGTTTCATATTGAAATATGTTTCCAAAAGAAAATGACACTTAATTATAAATTTAGTCGCGGTACAAAATTGGCGTACGGAAAGTGGCATGGCTGATTTGTATGAACTTAAGAGAGAATATGTACCGCCATCTATCTAAACAATTTGACTTAATCATATAAGCAGACTTAGTATAATACTACTTGCTTAATAATGATAAACCCATTGACTTATGTACGATCAGGTGAAAGAACAAATTAAATTATCAATTCGTACAGTTTACACAATCAACAATGTAACTAGTTGCAGTGAACACAATTTAAAAACTCTGCCTTCTGTCGTCTTCGCTTTCAGATATTAATATCTACAGTATAATATTTAGAAGGGTTCAGGTGGAGCATTACTAATGAACAACTATTCAGGAGCATCCAACACAAATAACTATTGGATGGTGTGAAAAGAATTAAAAATGGAGCAATTTTATCAATGTCTTTATTGATTGATTCCATACATGTCTGTCTTTTACCCATAAAAAACGGGACACACAAAAAATAGAAAAAAATGGATTTGAATTTATATTTGATATAAACACATTAGGTCTGATGGAAAATTTTATATTTGACTTGACACCTTAAAGAACTCAACTAAAAGATATTTTTTTTTCAATTTATAAAATAAAAAACATTATTGAAAACTTGAGAATTGAATTTTTATGTGCTAATTATATTTTAGGGTTCCAAGTTATATTGAAATTCCATATTAAACCTTATATGTTTAATTATCACTTGTGATTGATCAGACTATAAATGACATAGTACACTATGTTCTAGCGAAAATTTCACAATTATGTGTCATTTTCACTATAATATACGAGTACATTTTTATCAAATTTTAATCTATCTGATCTGTAAAATTTTAATAATTTGTTGTGGTATGCAAGTTGCATGTACTTTTTTTTTGGCCAACGGCAAGTTGCATGTACTGGATATATGCACGATCCTAAGAAAAAATATGTACGGCCACCACAAGAATTTTGACTCGATCATAAAAAAAAACTCAAAGTAAATTTTGTTTAATAATGAAAAACCCATTGAATTATGCTAACAACTTGATGAAAACAAAATTTAAATAAAACCTCCGCAATGTACAAGCAATAGAAATAGTAAAATGGCAACCTGGCGGGTTGGCGTGAGTGGTAAATATTCTCGTCCCTTAAACAAGTGGTTGGGGGTTTGATCCCCAGCCCTTGCGAATGGAGCAAATTCACAGGCCAGCTGTCTACCCCCTACATGGGACTTCAGAACAGCGAAGGATTAGTCCCACTTGACACGCGGGTGGGATACCCTTGAGAAATCAAGAAAAAGAAATAGTAAAATGACAAATGAGTTTCATCCCACATGAATGGAAATCAGGAGTCAAACGAACAACTCAAGTTACTAATCGTTTATTTGATTTTTATATTTTATTCCCACTAAATTAATTATGTCTCAAATAACCAGCCAAATGTCTGTCGGTCTACTTATATCTTTATCTAGATTAATTAATTATGTAATTTCTTATACTAATTTATTAGGCACAAATTATATCTGTAACACTTTAATTTAAATTAGATTAAAATCTAATCACACTCTATATGATCACTCTATCCCATGGTTTAATTACTTAAGACTCCCTCCATTGAGTCCACTTCTAAATCCTCTAAAACATGTCTAATTAATAGTGGTTAATCACTAAATAATAATCAATTAAAACGAGATTAAATAAACCGAATAAAAATTAAACATAACTCAATAGTGGGAAAAATCTTTTAAGTCACAAACAAGTCCGCTAGCTATAAGTTGTAAAGGAAAACTGTCACACATGAGGTCAATCAAATTTATACTCAACAGAAAACAATGCGATATTCATATCATAAGAAATGTAGAAAGAAAGACCGCAATCATTCTCCAAGAAGATGAGTGAAAATAGTTGCTCTTCTTTTACTTTTATTCTGTTGTATGATAGCGATTTCACCACAATTGAGCCACTCCATAGCCTCCTCTTTCTTCCTCCAGTGTGTGGGTATAGTGTGTCTATGATTGGAAGACTTCATTCTCCAATGTGTGCATGAAGATTGAAAGAATTAGCTCCCTCACTCTATTTCATGCTAATCTTTATATAACCCAACCAAGTCTTCGATTTTATAACCCAACTCTATGTAATCTCATACTGTAATTTTCTGCTTAATTAATAATAGAGTATATGTAATCTCAAACTCTATGTAATCTCATACTCTATGTAATCTCTAGCTGATTGTTCATTCAAGCTCCCCAATGAAACTCAATCCAATGCTTAATCAATTAGAATAGAGTATATGGCATTTTTAGTTTTTTACCACTAAGTTTTGTGTCGAGAGCATTTGATACAGATATGTTTTAGAAGGTACTAGTTACTAATTAACCAACTTTTGAAATGGATCAAAACAATCAGCATTGTTAACTCTAAGATATTCATGACATTTCAGCAAGTTTACTTTAATTTTGGGCCTTAATTTGCATATTTGTGCATGTTTTAGGCTGTGAGTGAATAATTTGTACATTTGATTTTGGATTGCATTTTCTTGCCCAAATATATATATTTTGATTACATTTTAGTGTTAGAAACATTTTGTGAAAGAACAGGAAAACATCAAGTTAAGATAAAATGCATTGAAATGAATTACTAAGAAAGCTTCTTGGAGCCTGGGCTAAATTCTGAAGCCCAGGCGAAATCACTTCCAAGGATCAGAGCAAGTCACATAGCCTGTGCTAAATTCTGAAGCATAGGCGAAATCACTTCCAGGATCAGAAGAGAGAATTCGCGAACATCACAAGGTCTGGGCTAAATTGTTTGGCCTAGGCGAAACTACTCTCACATATCAACAAAGCAAGTTACAGAATGTCACAGAGCCTAGACCAAAGTTTTAGGCCTGGGCGAAATGTCCATTAGATTATAAAACACAGAGTTTTTGCTGAAACCAGGTTTTGGGAGGTATTTAAAGTGGGGATTGGAACCCTTCAGCATCTTTTCGACCTGGGCTCTCATGGGAGACTCTTGGAGGCAGCTATTAGCTAGGGTTTAGTGGTTTTGAAGGCGATTCAAGTGGAGATTGAAGATTTTGAGGAGATTCAACCTCAATTCCCTTGGTTTTTCTTCTTCCCCTTTCTTCCCTCTTGCACTTCATGTTACGACTTCCTCTATTTTTGAGATTTGTAATGTTCTTTCATTTATGAGTAGCTAAACTCCCATTCTAGGATTATTTTGATCCTTTGTATGGATTAACACTAGATTCTTCCTCTTATTTTGTGATTAATGATATATGTGTTTATTTTACTCTTTACCTAATGCTTCTAAGTGTTTGATCACCATTTAGATGTTGAGTTCACTTGATTGATGCTTGAGAGGGCTAGGTTGAGTGTAGAACTTGGGTAAAATAGTGCAAGAACTTGAAGTTTGCTTGATGAATGGATGGTTTTGTTGATAAGATAGATATACACTTATTGATCTTGCATAGTCACATTTGGGTTGAAACTTAGAAATTGGGTTTTATTGATTGTAACAAGAGATTGAGCAATTAAATAGAACTAAACACTTGTTCTTGACTCGACGGAGCTTTTACAAGTACCTTTTGAACCCTAGATTAGCACATATGTTAATTAATAGCATCTATAAGAGGAGGTGAATCTAATGTTGAGAAATACAAGGGGAATAAATAATCCTAGACCCCATTAGATTGTTTAAGTCAAAAGATCAATTGTTTATATTAGTTTTAGAAATAGATTTCTTTTATTTCACTTAAACAACCACCATTGTTTTCTTGGTTCAACTTAATTGAATTCACTTATCTTTTGCTTGGTTGGAATTTTAGTACAAATCCTCGTAGGAACGATACTTTTCTTATCACTTTATTACTTGGCGCGACCCTGCACTTGCGGTGCGAACAAGCACCTTTTATTTTACCGTATATATCCCTTAATTTTTTGACCCATACACTTATACATTGACGGTTTGAGAAAAACAAATGGAAGTAAGTATTTTTGCCATGTTTAAAAGGTTTGTTGGTATTTTAGCAACCTACAAAAATTCACCTTCAATCATTAGAATATAATGTGAATGAACTAAGTTAGATTCCCATCATATAAAAAAAAACACCATAGGCGTAGTGAAAGAAATATTCTGGTCACGCTGCCTCAATTCAAATACACTTTATGGTTGTTCAAACTCAATTTAGATTAATTAAATGATTGGTTACCAAGTAAAAGTAACCAACAAAAATGTTGGATATCGACAAAACCGTTGTAATGATGAGAACATGTATTTGAATTTCGTGAGGCGCTCTTATTAGGAGAGGGGATAACGCTACCTATGTGGGCAGCACTACACCCCAAATCCGTATTAGTCTGTTGTCAATAGGCATTAGATTACCAGTCGGTATTTAACAAAAAAAATTGTTGGGTATCCGATTGCCCAAAAATTTGTACAAGAAAAAAATTCATGTGCTTACTTATATATATGTCAGAAAATTTTTAAAATGTTCTATTACTAATTCCAACTTGTAAACTCAGAGATGTGTAATTAAGACTTGGTAATTAAACAAGGTTTGTTTATTCCAAATGGTGCTTGATCTTATTGCCTATAAATACACATTTCCAAAACATTGCAAAAGCAGTGAAACATAAACACATACAAACGTTCAAACAGGCATATGTATAGCAGAGAAGGATGAAGAAGGTTATTTGCTTGGTGCTCCTCGTTTTGGCAACTGTGGCCATTGCTAGGGTAGAAGCTGATGGCCATAAACTATGTGGGAAGTACAGTGCAGATTGGATGCTCAAATATGTTCATCGTTATTGTGATAAGCCTGCAAAATACTATAAGGCCCCTGTTACTTCAAAGTGTTGTGAGCCTTTCTACTACATCTCAGAGAAATGTTTCTATTCTTATGTCTATTCTGACACTTGGAAGCATTCTGGCTACAACCCTAAAATCGTCATCACCATTCCTAAGCGTTGCCGTGACCACCATTAATCATGATAATAATAATAATTATAATAATGAAGCTTGATTGTACCTTTAATAAGAGCTCATTATAGTGGCTCATTGATTTGTTGAATATGTTCAAGTGTTTGTTTAGAGTCAATGTGTTGGTCAAACTGCGAATTGTGGTGAATTCGTACTTGAATTTGAATTGATTTGTTCATGTATGATTTAATTAATATAATCTTCTCAAAGATTATATTGGGTTTTATATGAATAAAATGTTTTCTATTAATTATTATGATAAACCAGTTTATTTTTACCAAATTAGCAAGTGTTCCCTGGTTTAAAATATGTTCTTCCATCCCAAAAAAAAGTTGAGTGAACAGACATGGAATGATATGTTTGATAATGGTAAACCCATATAAAGGATAATGGGAAATAATCAATTATATAAAAGTTGGCAAACATTTATATCACATACTATTTAACTAATTTAACTAAATTAAAGATGCTCGTCAAATTAGTTAAAATCAATTGATATAATAATAAAACACCATAATCAACTAACCTTGTTATCACCCTCCTCTCTTATTTAATATTGATGAGCACTATTACGGGAAAAATGTATTATATTTATAAACAAATTAAACTCATTTCCTCAAATAAATCAGATTCTATATTTAAAAACCCAGGGAATATTAATTTTTAATCGTTCAAGTTTAAACAAAAAGTGTTGGGCCCTCAACTACTCTCAAGGTTTAATTTTGTCTAACAATCCGTCATCTATCTCTAACAACTAAATAGTTGGAAAAATCTGAGTCTTAAGGAAAACTAGCCACAATGAGTTCCATCAAAATCATCTCAACAGAAAGAAAAGAGAAAGCTACAGATTTTCAGATCATACGAGAAAATAGAAAGGAAGACCCCAATGATTTTCCAAGTATATATGAAGTGAAAATAGCTGATCTTCTGTTACTTTTATCCCGATGGATGATAATGATTTCTCCACAGTTGAGGCACTCTCTAACCTCATATTTTTTTTTCTGCAAGCATGTGAATATTGTGTGTATATGATTGGAAGAATTCATTCTCCACTATGTGTTTGAAGATTGAAAGAACTAACCTCTCACTCTATTTCTTGCTAATCTTTATATAACCCAAGTCTCCACTTTTATTTCCTTTTTCTTGTTGAAAATGATTATTTATTATATTGGTTCTTTCAATTCCCTTGTTTCCTGAGGTTGCTCATGATTGCTTGAGTGACCGCCAAAATAAAACAAAATAGGAAATCATATAATCTCACTTTTTTCCATATTCAATTCCTGTTTCAATAAAATCGCCAAGTAATGTCCCAAATCAATATATTTTCAAATTGCACTAAATATTTTAATTTTCAATCTCATGACTCCCTAATCAAACTAAAACATGTCTAAAAAACTACTAAACATGGGGTCATCAAAATTAAATTAGATAACCAATTCACATGGTTCACACATCGCACTAGTTGCAATGAAGGTGACCCAAATGCCTTAACCGTAGGTTGCATATTGGTTCCGATTTTAATCACATACCGTTAGTTTCCTCTTATTATTAATCAATTAATTAATACTAATAAATACTCTAGCTGATTATTCATTATTTGCTCACCAATGAAACTCAATCCAATACTTACCAAATAACCAATTAGAATAGAGTATATGGCATTTTCAATTTTTTACCACCAAGTCCTCGAGAGCATTTAATACAAATATATTTTTAAAGGTACAAGTTACCAAAAAAACTTTTACAATGGATCAAAACAATCAGCACTTTTTATTTTCCCGGTACGTACGTACATACATACATACATACATACATACATACATACATACATACATACATACATACATACATACATACATACATACATACATACATACATACATACTGTTCGCTCCGCAAGTGCACGGGTCGCGCCAAGTAATAAAGTGAAAGTAAAGATCGTTCCCACGAGGATTGGGATACAAATCCGGTCAAACAAGAGGCATAATGATTAAATTAAGTTGAGCTAACAATAAAAGTGATTTGATGAGTAAATGAGTAAAAACTAATTTCTAAAATTAAAATTGGACAATGATGACAAGTTGCTCTTTTCAAGGAATAATTGGCACCTAGGATTATTTATCCCCCTTGTATCTTGTAACCTTTAATCAACTCTTCTTCTACTTGCTTTAATGTTTATATACGTGTTAACCTAGGGTTCTAAAATACTTGTAAACGCTCCGTCGAGTCAAGAACAAATGTTTAATTCCATTAATCATGCAATCTCTTGTCACAATTAATAAAACTCAATTTTTAAGTTTCAACCCTAATGTGGCTATGTGAGGCTAATAAGTATATGTCTATCTTATTAACAAAACCATTCATTTGTCATGCAAACTTCAAGTTCTCACACTATTTTACTCAGGTTCTACATTTAACCTAGCTCTCTCAAGTCATAAGTCAAATGAACATGTCAACTAAATGGTGATCAATCACTTAGAGGCATTAGGGCTAGAGTAAAATAAACACATATATATACATTAATCACAAAAGGATAGGAGTTTTAAAGAGTTACTCCATACAAGGGTTCAAAATAATCCTAGATAGATAGGTTTAGCTACTCATAATCAAATATAAACTACAACCCCAAAAGGAATACATAGTCATAAATGCTTACAAACAAGGAGAGATGAAGAAGGAACCAAGAAGAGGAAGATTTAAATGTCTTTAATGCTTCCAACAACCTCCCACATTCCAATCTTCAAGCCCTAGCTCACCCAATGCCAAGAAACCCAAGAGAAAGGTGTTTTTGTGCCCTAAGAATTGCCCTAATTCTGTCCCCAGTCGGCCTCCTCAATGTGGTTCAATTTAACCTTTTATCCTTCAGCTTTTTTTTCAGTCCAAAACGCACAGTTTCAGTTTCTTCACAGGTTCGCTACACGTTCGCGAAATGCGAACCTATAGCGAAGATTTTGGCCGAAAGGGTGTAATTCTGCATCCGTTCGCTGAGTGCTAACGGCTAGCGAACCTCCTTTTTCACAGTTCGCTGTGCGTTCGCGAAATGCGAACGTGTAGCGAAGATTTTGGCAGAGACGGTGTAATTTTGGATGCGTTCGCTGTCCGTTCGCTGAGTGCTAACGGCTAGCGAACCTATTTTTTCCTTTTTCTCTTCTTCTTTTTCTTCCTTGCTTCCAATCTTTTGATGTTCCTATGCTTGCCCATTTATTCCTGCTCACATTAACTCAAATAGGAAAGGTTAATTCCTCAACACATATATATCAAAAATTAAGCAATTTCAACTCATAGTCTCAATCACATGTATTTTATATCCTTTTCTCTACAATATGAGTATTGCTCTATTCCTATCTATTTGTTTACCAAAACATGTGATAAATCAGAAAATTTAGATGAAATGTGTGTGCAATTATGGAGCTTATCACTCCCCCAAACTTGAGTCCTTGCTTGTCCTCAAGCAATTTAGAAATCTTTATGATTTGACCATATGTTTTCCCTAGTTTGACTTAATTACTTGTCCTCATATGTTGTTCTTCCTAATTGATATATAGAATATCTGAACTACATGCAGAGGTGAATGACTCATGATGTTAAAAACAAGCTCTCAATAATCTTTGAACTAGTGTGTGTGTGATGGAGTTAAACAAAATTTTCAAGATTTTTCTCCGGTCCTTTGTAAAACTTCAATGCATGTATAGACTCTCACTCTTCAAATTTCTCCACTCTTTTCTTCTCTCCCCACTTTCAACTTGTAGCACATAAGTTTAAAATCAAGAGGGCTTTTAAAGCTTGTAATGGGGCCAGGGGTTTAAGTGTTTGGTTGATTGAAAGAATGGGATAAAGGAGTTCAAATATCTTGAGATAAATGAAAGCATTTCATCATAGTCACTCTTTCACAAAATTCTCTTTCAAGAAACATAAAACTCCCCCAAACTCATCTCAATTTTGATTATTTGTACTCCTAGTCTTATGGCCACTTTTTTTTTCTTTTTCTTTCTTTTCTTCTTTTTCACTCCTTTTTCATTCTTTTTGTTTTTTTTTTTTCAACTTAGGAGTACAAACTTTTCCTTTTCATAGCCACCATTTCCCTTCTCACACATTTTTTTTTGCATTTGCACACACTTTTATCAACCATACCAATCCTGACTACTAATGAAATGTCAATTATATCAAGATTCAGGTAGTTCATGGTTTTCCGGTGTGTAAGGCTTAGGTCCTTTGTGGGTTGCAAAAGAAAATTATCATGGTTTTTCATTAAAAGGCTCAAAGAGGGTGCAAATGGGATAAAAATTGTTAAGGATGGCTTGAAAGGCTCAATCACATTTAATGATGGCCTCAATCATTTTTCAAACTTATGTGCAACCTGTCAAAAATGTGAATTTTCCAAAAAGAATTTTGAAATTATCAAGTGAGAGAAAACACATACATCAGTTTATTACATTTTTCCTTCACAAAATCTATCATCCAATTACTCTAACTCCATTTGTGCTTAAGTTGTTCAAGAGAATTAAGGAGAGATTTGCTCTAACACCACAATTCAGTCAAGCAAAGCATATATGTTCACCTTCTATATACCCTTTAGTCAAACAACTTATTCATATCATTGAAATTTCATACATCTTTTCAAGAAAACTCATGGTCAAATTGAATCAAAAATGCAACAACTCTAATTTGGGATAAGAGTTCACACATTCACCTATCAAAAACATCAAAAACAATTTCCTGTGCACTTATTATTCACAAGCAAAGATTATCCATATTATCAAAAAGTTTCAAAATATGCAAAGGAATATCTTCCTCCCCCAAACTGAAATCACACAGTGTCCTCACTGTGGACTGAAAAATGGATGGTAACAAGCCAAATGACAGCAAAATCAAAATGACACAAGCAATGGAACATCAAAAATTCTGCATATCAAATACAAATGTAGCAATAACAGCATGCAGCCAAAAATGGGGTTGACAGTGACCCTAGGAAAGGCTTAAACAAAATGCTAGAAAAAAAATCCTACAAATCCTACAAAGGTTTTGAATAAAAGGTTTTCCCCCAAACTTGGACTATCCTAACCATTGAGCTTCACCTAGGCATCCAAATTGCAGCTCCTTGTCAAATCTCTCACTTACTCCCTAAGGATTGAATGATATGCACTTCAAACTTCCAAGTAAATCAGATGAGGCTAAGGGTGTGCTACAAGTCCATTTCTATGTCAATCATCACATCCTTTCTCATTAACTCTCAAGAAAAACACAAGGCAAGCAGTGACAATGAAAGTATTGTTAATCTAGAATTTGGGGCTTAAGCTAGTTTACAAGAGAACACAAGTAATTAATGAGCAGCAAATATTCTTCATTGATTTCAAAAATCCAAAAGATGAAGCACAAATAATTTTATTAAATAGCTTTAAGCCCCTAAATTCATGAGTAACAAAACTCTATTGAAAAATGCAAGCATGTATCACAGGGAAGATCAAAACCAGAAAATGCAACCCATGTCAATCCTCTCAACAGCTCAATCTCAAAGTATTGCTATGGATTTTGCATCTTTCCCATCTCTCAACAACTACAACTTTCATCTCTCATTCTTACTTCTTTCAAAATTTCTCAAAATCTTTGTATTCATCTATATTATTCTAAACTATCCCAAACTAACCTAAACTAAAATCAAAAGAATGAGTAAGAAAAGAACCATGGAAGTTACCAAGTGAGAGAGAGACTAGGCACGAAATTGAGGGCTGGAAGAGGGAATGACTGAGGCTGCCGGAGTGAAGAACGACGGCTACGGCGGGTTGATGGCCACGGAGGGGGTCACAGCGAAGGAAGAGAAAAAGAAGTGATTTTTCGCGTGGGGGTGTAAGGATGAGTATGAGCAGAACAATGGGGAAGGTTGAACAGCGAGGAAGGAAAAGGAAGACTTTATGTTGATGGTGGAGGTAGTGGTGGATGATGGGGCGGGGTTGATGGTTGGTGACGGAGGAGGGGGCTCGAGGTTGAGCACGGCGCCATCAGAGATGAAGGAAGAGATGAAAGGGGATGTAAGGCTACGGTTTCTGTTATTTAGTTTTTTAATTTTTTTTTAATTTTTTTTATCAGACCCCTTCGCTGACGGTTCGCTGCTAGCTAACCACCAGCGAACGACCTGCTAAACTGATTCTGCAGAAATATTTTAGCAGACACAGAGTTGATTAGAGATCTCACCACATACCATTGAAAATCATTCTTTCTCTCACAAATCCACTTTATTTCCACATCAAAAACCACAGCACCACTCACATACATCACCAAAAGCAATTGATAACCACCATCCATCCAAAACATATTAAATTCCTCACTAAACTTGACTCCCTTAATCATGCTAATCCAAAACCAGAATTTTTCCAAATGTCAGCTCACAACAGTTTAAGTTCCAATTACTGTTCAACATGCATCATTTCCATGACAAGCAAAGCAAAATGCACACAAAAGTAAAGCAGGAGCACATCATTCCACAATAAATAGGCATATAGCCTATGACTATTCAACCCATGAATCTCAAAAAGATCAGCATGCATACACTAATATCACAAATCAGTCCATTAGAACCATACATGCAATGCTTCAAAATAATGCCCAAAAATAAATCCAAGATGAGATTCAAAATGTACTTCCCCTTGTAGACCTCTTCTTTCCCTCCAAAACCGTAAGCTCCAGCACCCCCCATGAAAAATCATCCAAGTATCAGGAGAAATCTTTCTTCCTACAAAAAGAGAAAAACAAGTGCAAATCTACCAAAATAAACTAAATAACACAAAAATCAAAAACAAAAGAGAAAGGTTAAGAACTTGGGTTGCCTCCCAAGAAGCGCTTAATTTATAGTCTTTAGCTAGACTTTTCTCTGCTTCAAGAGGGATCAGAAAGGGGTAGTGAGACTGATGCACGATCTATCTCACCACTCCAATAATGCTTAAGCTGCTGTTCATTAGCTTTGAATTTTCGTCCTTCATTGTTCTCAAGCTCTACAACACCACGATCAAGAACTTGGACCACAGTGAACGGTCCTGACCAACGGGACTTGAGCTTTCCCGGAAACAACTTCATTTTAGAGTTGAACAAGAGGACTTGTTGCCCAACCACAAACTCCTTAGCAATTATCTTCTTGTTATGCCACCTCTTAGTATTTTTCTTGTACAACCTTGCACTCTCACTAGCATTGAGACCACATTTTTCCAGTTTATCACATTGATGAGAAGATGATTTCAATTCCAAGATTGAAGGATCTTTGCTAGATGAATTCAAAGAAGTGTCTATTGTATTGAGCACATCAAATGGATCAAAAGGCTTGAATCTTGCATGACCATAAGTATCCATAGCACACACTCTCATTAATTCTTGACCATGAACATCTTCAATACCTTTTTCTTCCTTCAACAATACTTCAGAGGGATTTTTAACTGATGAAGAATACAACTTTTCTTGATGAGTAGAATCAAGCACATTCACAAAGGCACATTGAGGAGAATCATATGAGAACTTCAATTGGTTCATGTTGAAACTCACTTTCTCATCATTGACCCTTAAAGTGATTTCACCTTTTTCCACATCTATAAGGGTTCTAGCAGTAGCAAGGAATGGCCTCCCAAGTATGATTGGAATGTTCCAATCCACTTCGCAATCAACAACAATAAAGTCAGCCGGAAATATGAACTCATCTACTTTCACCAAGACATTTTCAATGACCCCTCTAGGATGAGATACACTCCTGTCAGCAAGGAGTAATGTCACAGTAGTAGGCCTTGCCTCTCCTAAGCCTAATCGATTAAAAACAGCAGAGGGCATCAAGTTAACACTTGCCCCCAAATCACAAAGAGTTTTTCCTTTGAAGTTATTCCCAATGTTACATGGAATGTTGAAACTCCCAGGATCTTTCAACTTAGGAGGAAGCTTTCTTTGTAGAATAGCACTACAATCTTCAGTCAAAGCAACAGTTTCAAATTCACTAAACCTCCTTTTCTTGGACAACACATCTTTCAAGAACTTTACATATTTAGGCATCTGCTCAAGTGCTTCGGCAAACGGAATGTTGATATGCAATTGTTTGAACATTTCTAAGAATTTCTTGAATTGTCCATCATCCTGGTACTTTTTGAGTCTTTGAGGAAAAGGAGGAGGAGGCACATATTTTGGCTTTGCCTCATGTGGTTTCGCCTTGTCATCACCATCATCCTTATGTTGCACTTTGTCTTTACTCTCAACAATATTTTTCTTTGCAGGAACATTTTCATCAACTTTGGCTTTTTCATAAAAAACAATATCACTTTGAGATTCCTTGTTAACTCCTTGAGGCTTAGGCTCATTATCAACTCGTTTCCCACTCCTTAAAGTGATCACCTTGCATTCTTCTTGGCTCTTGTTCCTTGGATTAGGAATTGTGTCACTAGGGAGACTTCCTTTTGATATGTGAGTTGCCATAACGTTCAATTGAGATGCGAATTGCCCCATTTGTATCTCAAGATTCTTAATAGAGGCATCATGACCCGCGAGCCTAGCATCATTCTGAATTCTCGCAGCTTCTTGCCCTGCCAAGATTTGTGACAACATTTTCTCCATCCTATCCATTTTAGGGTCTTCTTCTTTTGGAGGTATCTGTCTGGTTTGACTTTGAAAACCTGGTGGATGAGAAGGGTTCACACCTGAAGAAGACGAAGGATTCACAGCTTGCCCTTGACTCCATTTAAAGTTTGGGTGATTCATCCACCCTGGGTTATAAGTGTTGGAGTAAGGGTTGTTGTTAGGATTCTGAAACTTCCCCATATAGTTCACAGATGCAGAAGCCATGTAAAGAGGGCAGTGGTCTGGGAGATGAACATCTTCACATTGATCGCACACAATTGGGGTCATATGCACAGAATGAACACCCTGAGATTTACTTCTCTGCACCTGCGATTCAAGCACATCAAAACGTTTGTTTATGGCTGATAGAATAGTAGCCATTTGTGAGGACGAAGTGACATCTTCCTTTGGAGTAGTAAGAGGCTGTGAACGCCTGTCTGAACTGTGAGAATTATTAGCAGCCAACTGATCAAGCAATCGGAACATGTCATTAACAGGGACATGTCTGTATCCTCCATTTGTCATTGAGTCAAGCATAGCTTTGGATTGAGGATTAATGCGGTTACAGAAGATCTGAAGGATGACCCACTTGTCTACCCCATGATTAGGGCATTGTTTCATTAGCATTCTGTACCTTTCCCAAGCAGCATAGAGATGCTCATCAGGATATTGCTTGAAACTCAGAAACTCATCTCTAGCTTCAACAGACTTATCATCAGAAAAGAATCTTGCTCTGAACTTATTCTCAAGAGCATTCCAAGAATCGATGGACCCCTCTGGCAAATTATCAAACCATTCTCTAGCCTTCCCTTGCAGAGAGAAAGGAAACAGCCGGAGTCGAAGAACATCATCAGGAACTCCATTTTGCTTGAAAGAATTGCAAACTTCTAAGAAGTACATCAAGTGTTTGTTTGCATCTTCATTGTAAAGCCCATGGAACATTCCATGCAACTGGAGCATAGTGATCATAACCGGCTTAATCTCAAAGTTGTGAGCTCGCATCTCTGACATCCTGATACAAGACTGAACACCAGCCATGTTTCTGGTAGCAAAGTCATTCTCAGTAGCCCGATCATACTCATCATCAGCCATGGTCTCAGATTCAGTGTCGGTCGCGTCAAAGAAATTTTCAAACTCCAGGACTACCTCCAGGTTATCCGAATGCACTGGTTGCATAAACCTGTAGGACAACTAGAGAAAGAACAACACAAAGCAAGTATTGCACTAACAAAAGTATTAGTAAACAAAGAAAAGAAAAATTAATTATATATATATTATGCTCAATCGAAATTTAATAACCAAGCCTGGGGTTGACCAAAGGATTTGTTTCCAAATCCCCGGCAACGGCGCCAAAAACTTGTTCGCTCCGCAAGTGCACGGGTCGCGCCAAGTAATAAAGTGAAAGTAAAGATCGTTCCCACGAGGATTGGGATACAAATCCGGTCAAACAAGAGGCATAATGATTAAATTAAGTTGAGCTAACAATAAAAGTGATTTGATGAGTAAATGAGTAAAAACTAATTTCTAAAATTAAAATTGGACAATGATGACAAGTTGCTCTTTTCAAGGAATAATTGGCACCTAGGATTATTTATCCCCCTTGTATCTTGTAACCTTTAATCAACTCTTCTTCTACTTGCTTTAATGTTTATATACGTGTTAACCTAGGGTTCTAAAATACTTGTAAACGCTCCGTCGAGTCAAGAACAAGTGTTTAATTCCATTAATCATGCAATCTCTTGTCACAATTAATAAAACTCAATTTTTAAGTTTCAACCCTAATGTGGCTATGTGAGGCTAATAAGTATATGTCTATCTTATTAACAAAACCATTCATTTGTCATGCAAACTTCAAGTTCTCACACTATTTTACTCAGGTTCTACATTTAACCTAGCTCTCTCAAGTCATAAGTCAAATGAACATGTCAACTAAATGGTGATCAATCACTTAGAGGCATTAGGGCTAGAGTAAAATAAACACACATATATACATTAATCACAAAAGGATAGGAGTTTTAAAGAGTTACTCCATACAAGGGTTCAAAATAATCCTAGATAGATAGGTTTAGCTACTCATAATCAAATATAAACTACAACCCCAAAAGGAATACATAGTCATAAATGCTTACAAACAAGGAGAGATGAAGAAGGAACCAAGAAGAGGAAGATTTAAATGTCTTTAATGCTTCCAACAACCTCCCACATTCCAATCTTCAAGCCCTAGCTCACCCAATGCCAAGAAACCCAAGAGAAAGGTGTTTTTGTGCCCTAAGAAATGCCCTAATTCTGTCCCCAGTCGGCCTCCTCAATGTGGTTCAATTTAACCTTTTATCCTTCAGCTTTTTTTCAGTCCAAAACGCACAGTTTCAGTTTCTTCACAGGTTCGCTACACGTTCGCGAAATGCGAACCTATAGCGAAGATTTTGGCCGAAAGGGTGTAATTCTGCATCCGTTCGCTGAGTGCTAACGGCTAGCGAACCTCCTTTTTCACAGTTCGCTGTGCGTTCGCGAAATGCGAACGTGTAGCGAAGATTTTGGCAGAGACGGTGTAATTTTGGATGCGTTCGCTGTCCGTTCGCTGAGTGCTAACGGCTAGCGAACCTATTTTTTCCTTTTTCTCTTCTTCTTTTTCTTCCTTGCTTCCAATCTTTTGATGTTCCTATGCTTGCCCATTTATTCCTGCTCACATTAACTCAAATAGGAAAGGTTAATTCCTCAACACATATATATCAAAAATTAAGCAATTTCAACTCATAGTCTCAATCACATGTATTTTATATCCTTTTCTCTACAATATGAGTATTGCTCTATTCCTATCTATTTGTTTACCAAAACATGTGATAAATCAGAAAATTTAGATGAAATGTGTGTGCAATTATGGAGCTTATCACATACATACATACATACATACATACATACATACATACATACATACATACATACATATATATTGTTAATTTTTTTATCCATATACTCTGTTTACTTTGATGGTTTGAGAAATGCAAATGGAAGTTAGTATTATTTTTTTTTGTTTAAAAGGATTGTTGGTATTTTAGCAACCTTCAAAACTTATTTGTGCTATATTTCTTATCATAATACTTAGTAAAGTTGACCTTCAATCATTAGAATATAAATTGAATGAACTGAGTCAGAATCCCATCATATTTAAAAAACACCGTAGGCGTGGTGAAAATAGCATTTTGGTCACGCTGCCTCAATTTAGATACATTTTGTGTTTGGTCAAACTCAATTTAGATTAATTAATTGATTGGTTACCAAGTAAAAGTAACCAACAAAAATGTTGGACTCGGCTATGGGTGGTTGGTTGAAAATGTTGTGGGCTTCAACCACTATAAAGATGAGAACATGTGTTCAAATATCAGGAAAATACTCTCATTGGGAGAGGGGATAACCCTATTTATGTGGGCTGCATTCCAACTCGAGTATAGATTAGTCAGTTGTTAATAGGCGTTGAATTAGTGAGTGTTATTTAACAAAAAATGTTGGGTATCAGTTGCACAAAACTTATAACAAGAAAACAATGCATGTGCTTACGTACGTCTAGAAATTTTTGAAATGTTATATTACTAATTCCAACTTGTACGGCTAGGTGTAATTAAGACTTGGTAAACAAGGTTTGTTTATTCCAAATGGTGCTTGATCTTACTGCCTATAAATACACATTTCCAAAACATTGCAAAAGCAGTGAAACATAAACACATAGAAACGTTCAAACACGCATATATATAGCAGAGAATGATGAAGAAGGTTATTTGTTTGGTGCTCCTCGTTTTGGCAACTGTGGCCATTGCTAGGGTCGAAGCTGATGGCCATAAACCGTGTGGGAAGTACAGTGCAGATTGGATGCTCAAATATGTTCATCGTTACTGTGATAAGCCTGCAAAATACTATAAGGCCCCTGTTACTTCAAAGTGTTGTGAGCCTTTCTACTACATCTCAGAGAAATGTTTCTATTCTTATGTCTATTCTGACACTTGGAAGCATTCTGGCTACAACCCTAAAATCGTCATCACCATTCCTAAGCGTTGCCGTGACCACCATTAATCATGATAATAATAATTATAATAATGAAGCTTGATTGTACCTTTAATAAGAGCTCATTATAGTGGCTCATTGATTTGTTGAATATGTTCAAGTGTTTGTTTAGAGTCAATGTGTTGGTCAAACTGCGAATTGTGGTGAATTCGTAGTTGAGTTTGAATTCATTTGTTTATGTATGATTTAATTAATATAATCTTCTCAAAGATTGTATTGGGTTATATATGAATAAAATGTTTTCTATTAATTATTATGATAAACCAGTTTAGTTTTACCAAATTAGCAAGCGTTCCCTGGTTTAAAATATGTTCTTCAATCCCAAAAAAAAAAAAGTTGAGTAAACAGACTTGAAATGACTTGTTTGATAATGGTAAACCCATATAAAGGATAATGTATGGGAAATAATCAATTATATAAAAGTTGGCAAATATTTATATCACATATTTAATTAATTTATCTAAATTAATGATGCTGGTCAGATTAGTTAAAATCAACTGATATAATAATAAAATACCATAATCAACTAACTTTGTTATCACCCTCCTCTCTTATTTATTATTGATGAGCACCATTATACGGGAAAGATGTATCATATTTATAAACAAATTAAACTCATTTCATCAAATAGATCAGATTCTATATTTAAAAAGATTCTATATTTAAAAACCCAGTGAATATTAATTTTTAATCGCTCAAGTTTAAACAAAAAGTGTTAGCCCCTCAACTCTCAAGGTTTAATTTTGTCTAACAATCCGTCATCTATTTCTAAGAACTAAATAGTGGAAAAATTCTCTATACCTAAAGGAAAACTAGCCACAGATGAGTTCCATCAAAATCATCTCAACAGGAAAAAAAAACTGCAGATTTTCAGATCATACGAAAAATAGAAAGAAAGACCGCAATGATTCTTCAAGTATATATGAAATGAAAATAGCTGATCTTCTTTTTTGATACAATGGCTGATCTTCTTTTACTTTTATCCCGATGGATGATAATGATTTCTCCACAGTTGAGGCACTCTCTAACCTCATCTTTCTTCTTCAAGCGTGTGAATATTGTGTGTATATGATTGGAAGAATTCATTCTCCACTATGTGTATGAAGATTGAAAGAACTATCCACTCTCTCTATTTCTTGCTAATCTTTATATAATAAATAGAGTGAAGATGATTTATTGGTTCTTTCAATTCCCTAGTTTCCTGTTGAAGATGATGATTTATTGGTTCTTTCAATTCCCTTGTTTCCTGTTGAAGATGATGATTTATTGGTTCTTTCAATTCCCTTTTATTTCCTTTTTCTTGTTGAAGATGATGATTTATTGGTTCTTTCAATTCCCTTGTTTCCTGAAGTTGCTCTTGATTGCTTGAGTGACCGCCAAAATAAAACAAAATAAGAAATCAAATAAACTCGCTTTTTTTCCATGCATATTCAATTCCTGTTTCAATAAAATCGCCAAGTAATGTCCCAAATCAATATATTTTCAACTTGAACTAAATATTTTAATGGGTTAAACCAACTTTTGGTCCCTGAACTTCCATCCTATTTTGGTTTTAGTCCCTGAACTTTCAAACGCATGGTATTAGTCCTTGAACAAACTCCGCAAGTGTACGGATCGTAAATTTAGTAAAGTGGTAGTTCAAGGTCGATCCCACAGAGACTCAGACAATTAATAACTAGGCATTAGACCTCCTATTTTCATTCAAGTTGAGTAAATAAAAGAAAATTGATTTTAATTACCTAATATCTAAGCAAATAAAATAAAACAAATATTCACACAGATGAAATTCACGAGTCAAAAGAACAACCTAGAGCCACTAATCCCTTATCTGCTTCTTAGATTTTATTCCCACTAATTAATTATGAATTAATTCAACTAGCTAATCTAGAGTACTAGTGTCTATAAATGCCTTCCGGTCCACTTACATCCTTACCTAGCTTAATTATACAATGTCTTGCACTAATTTACTAGGCCAATTTATAACGGTTCCGCTCTAATGTGACTATGTAGGGCTTCTAGGTATATTCCTATCCTAGTCGCAAATCAGAAAAAAATCCAATCCTACACTATTTAATCTCATGGTCTATTTAAAATTCTCTCTTTCGAGTCCAATTCTAAATTCCCTAAACATGTCTAATGGTGATCAAGCACTAAACAAGTTAATCAATAATAGCAAGATTAAATAAACTAAATCAAATTAACCATGACTAAATAGTGAGAAATAAAATACTAAGTTACAAACAAGTTCATAGTACTCTAGGTTGTAAAAGAAACTAGCCACACATGTTTATCAAATCATTCCCAATAATATTCATAACAAGAAAGCATATGGACAAAGGACGTTTTAGTAGCAATACCCAAGGACAACAGCTTCTCCCAACTATGATGTGTCCACCAAAGAAGTTAGAATTTGATCTTCCTTCCTTCCTCGTGCGTGTGTTCTCAATTAGGAAGAGACAAAAACTGCCGCCTATGTGTATGTGTGCAAGCTGCTTCCTTTCCTTTTCTAGCTCCTATGCGTGTGTGTTTCGGTCCTTCTCTTCAGCCACGCCTTCAATTTTTTTTCTTGCTCGTGAATAACTCTTCAGGCTTTAGGAATTGGAAGAATTGTAACCAGCCTCCCTTCTCCTCAATTGCATGTGTATATTTATAATAAAATAGCCCAACACCATATTGTCTTTGCCTTGCATGTTAAGTTTCTTTTCTTTCCTTTTCTTGTATGATGAATGCACATATATCAAATCAACCTCTTTCTCTTTATTTCCTTTTTCATTAAATCTGCATTCATAAAGAGAAAGAAATAGGAAATAATCACAATGACTCAATCACATAATCTCATTAATAGGAAACTTCTCATCAAAATATTTCTTTTAATATATTAAGTTTCCTATTTCAATTAAATTTCAGAATTTCCAAAAGAATCACTCATATGATCCTCAAATTACTTTCTTTCCAATTCACAACAAAATCACTTAATTACTTAATTATTGACTCCCCAAATACAACAAAATATTTTCTAAAAACCACTAAATGTGGGGAGTCATCACACCCCCACACTTGCATTAAATCTTGTCCTCAAGATTTCAAATTGTTAACACATTAGCACAAAAAATGAAATCGAGATTTTATCATCACAAAGTTGAAATCAATTCAAACTCTCAACAATTAAATCCTCTTAGAAATCTCTCTCACCATCCCCAAATGCAAGCAATCAGGTAATCAATTTGATAGAGATAAATCACAAAAGCATGTCCCTCACCGGTCAAAGTGTTTACACTCTACTCTCAAAGTATATAGGGGTTGTGTTTCACTCAATTCCATCTATGTAGTCCAGCTACCATAGACTTGTTTATCATCTCGATATCCACTCTTATATCTCAATGCACACATAAATCAAAAGGACTTTTAAGGGTTGTAATGAAAAAGGTAGGATAATGAAATGAAAATGAGATGGAGGTATATTTGAAAAGTGCTAAACCATTTCAATTATAGTAAGGAATGAAGGAATCACATAACTTGATAAGCACATAGGGGTTGACTCTTTTGAACTCCACAATTCTTCAATTCTTTCGATTTTCATCTTCTTCTCTTTTTTTTTTCTTTTCTTTCTTCTTTTTTTTTCACACTTTGTGTGATTTTTTTTTTCCTTTTTAACCTTCACTTTTTTTTATTTTTTTTTCTTTTCTCCTTTCTTCAACACTTATATTTCCCCTTTTTCTTTTCTAATTCCTTCACCCCTTTCCATATGAATATAGTATAACACTTTTCAAAGCGTAAATGGAAGAAATAGATAAGAGATGAAAAATTGCATCAAAAGAATTCAAAGGCTAAAATATGCAATCTTTCTTTTTAAAAGAGAATCAGGCTCAAAGGGTTAAGCAATGGAAATAATGTAAAAATGATGGCTATTTGGCTAAACTGGCTATGAAACGAAGGCCTTAATCATTTTTGTGCATGCAAGAGACTCGAGCGTCAAAATAGATTCAAGACAAGTTCTAGAGGGGAAGTTACAATAGATGTACTCACTCATGAAAGAATAAAATTAAGGCTCAAATTCCTCACAGGGCTTTTTGACATACTAGAGTAATTTATCTAAAGCAAAGAGCTTGCCTTTTCACTTACATTCAAAGAAGATGAGATCAAAGTCTAATCAAATCCAATTGTTTCAAGTCCAAATCAATCCCAAAATTGGCAAAGTTTTTTTTTTCAAGAAAATTTTACAAAATGAAAGCTTGAGAACAATCTTTAGAAAACAATGATACCCTCATACCCCCACACTTAAATGTCACATTGTCCCCAATGTGAACATGTAACACAAGTAGTGGAATTACAAAAATATTCATAGCAAGTGTAGGAATGATAAAGTTATTTCAAGTTCCATATCAGTCATGCAATTCAATCAAGAGGCAACACAGTCAAAATTAATCATCACACAAGCACACATCAACAAGCACCATCACTCATAACCAAAATAATTCTCAGTCAAATAAAATCAAGAAAAAGTTAGAAGAATACTCCCCTTCCTCTTCTCGATTTCCACTCTTAACTCCTAGTCCATCAAGATCAAGTTGAAGCATCCTTTGAGGTCAAAAGAAAAAAAAATCCTACAAACTAAAAAAAAACAAAGCATCAAATACCAAAACCTTGGGTTGCCTCCCAAGAAGCGCTAAGTTTAAAGTCTTCAGCCAGACTTTCCAAACAAATCCTTAGTCATAAGTATCAAAAACCATAATCACCCCATCTTCATTCCTTTTCAAACAGTATAAGTGATCAATCAAACCAATTACTTGTGCCTTTTCAATCATAGACAATTTCAAAGAACAAGCAATCACTGATTTCAAAGGAATTAGAATATGCTCATACAAAGAGTTAGATATATGTCTTTCTAAGAATAATGAGCATCCAATAAAATCAATTTGACTATCATCAGTAAGAGTCACAACAGTAATAGGAGAATCATCCAAAGCAGTTATAGGAACACTCACATCAACATGTATATCAGAATCACAAGCATTTGAATTTACACTTTGAAGATCAATTAGACACCCATCAGTTTCTCCTAAATCAGTTTCAGACTCTAAGACAACCTCTAAATCTTCTTTAACTTCATGGTTATCCATATCCTCAACTTCCTCATATTCAATCTCATTAGATAACAAAGGGGAACTATGATTTAAGGAGGGATTTTGTTTCACTTCTTCAAGGTCTCTGCACATTTGACTCATCTGTGCTATAAGATTTTGTACTCTTGATTCAAACTTAGTCTCAATTGAGTCTAACCTTTTGAAACATTTCTCTTGCCATTTCAAACACATATCGGCTAATTTTTCTAATATGTCAAATCTTTCTTCTCTATGAGAGATTTCACCATCCTCAAAATTGTTTCCTTGAACATGTGAATAAGATATGAAGGGTGTGTTTATTGCATGTGAATAAGGATCAACATGTGGGTTCCAACACTCATCCTGCTCAAAATTCCAACTAGGCCTAGAAAAATTATCAACATAAGTTTGTTGCCTAGTGAAATCATCTCCTATATAATTTATGGTAGGCAAAAATGGACAATTTCCTGGTACATGATTATTTCCACAGTGATAACATCGATATCATTTATAATAATTAAGCTCTGAAAAGTCCATCTTTCTATTTTTCCAAAGAAAAAAAAAACTCAAGCTAAAACTACTAAAGAATTTCTAATTCTAATTACTAATTGCCTTGAGTCCCCGGCAACGGCGCCAAAAACTTGATGCTACCAAAATTTTGATAAAAACTCCGCAAGTGTACGGATCGTAAATTTAGTAAAGTGGTAGTTCAAGGTCGATCCCACAGAGACTCAGACAATTAATAACTAGGCATTAGACCTCCTATTTTCATTCAAGTTGAGTAAATAAAAGAAAATTGATTTTAATTACCTAATATCTAAGCAAATAAAATAAAACAAATATTCACACAGATGAAATTCACGAGTCAAAAGAACAACCTAGAGCCACTAATCCCTTATCTGCTTCTTAGATTTTATTCCCACTAATTAATTATGAATTAATTCAACTAGCTAATCTAGAGTACTAGTGTCTATAAATGCCTTCCGGTCCACTTACATCCTTACCTAGCTTAATTATACAATGTCTTGCACTAATTTACTAGGCCAATTTATAACGGTTCCGCTCTAATGTGACTATGTAGGGCTTCTAGGTATATTCCTATCCTAGTCGCAAATCAAAAAAAAATCCAATCCTACACTATTTAATCTCATGGTCTATTTAAAATTCCCTCTTTCGAGTCCAATTCTAAATTCCCTAAACATGTCTAATGGTGATCAAGCACTAAACAAGTTAATCAATAATAGCAAGATTAAATAAACTAAATCAAATTAACCATGACTAAATAGTGAGAAATAAAATACTAAGTTACAAACAAGTTCATAGTACTCTAGGTTGTAAAAGAAACTAGCCACACATGTTTATCAAATCATTCCCAATAAATTTCATAACAAGAAAGCATATGGACAAAGGACGTTTTAGTAGCAATACCCAAGGACAACAGCTTCTCCCAACTATGATGTGTCCACCAAAGAAGTTAGAATTTGATCTTCCTTCCTTCCTCGTGCGTGTGTTCTCAATTAGGAAGAGACAAAAATTGCCGCCTATGTGTATGTGTGCAAGCTGCTTCCTTTCCTTTTCTAGCTCCTATGCGTGTGTGTTTCGGTCCTTCTCTTCAGCCACGCCTTCAATTTTTTTTCTTGCTCGTGAATAACTCTTCAGGCTTTAGGAATTGGAAGAATTGTAACCAGCCTCCCTTCTCCTCAATTGCATGTGTATATTTATAATAAAATAGCCCAACACCATATTGTCTTTGCCTTGCATGTTAAGTTTCTTTTCTTTCCTTTTCTTGTATGATGAATGCACATATATCAAATCAACCTCTTTCTCTTTATTTCCTTTTTCATTAAATCTGCATTCATAAAGAGAAAGAAATAGGAAATAATCACAATGACTCAATCACATAATCTCATTAATAGGAAACTTCTCATCAAAATATTTCTTTTAATATATTAAGTTTCCTATTTCAATTAAATTTCAGAATTTCCAAAAGAATCACTCATATGATCCTCAAATTACTTTCTTTCCAATTCACAACAAAATCACTTAATTACTTAATTATTGACTCCCCAAATACAACAAAATATTTTCTAAAAACCACTAAATGTGGGGAGTCATCAAACTTTCATCCCATTTTGGTTTTAGTCCCTGAACTTTCAAACACATGATATTGGTCCTTGAACTTTGTTTAGTTTGGAAGGATTGGTCCCTCAAACCTTTAACTATTTTAAATCCTCATATGTGGCATTGACTGTGTTAAATTGGATGATTTGACAGACTTATTAGGATGCTGATGTGACAAATATATTTTATAATATTAATTATGTAAACAATATATCAAATCTGAATTTTTTGAACAATATATCAAATCTGGCAAATAGTAGTGAATCCAGATTTGATTTCTGAGCAAAAAAAAAATCCAGATTTGATATATTGTTTAAATAATTAATATTATAAAATATATTTGCCACATCAGCATCCTAATAAGCCTGCCAAGTCATCCAATTTAACACAGTCAATGATGCCACATAGGAGGATTTAAAATACTTAAAGGCTTGAGGGACCAATCCTTCTAAACTAAGCAAAGTTCAAGGACCAATACCATATGTTTGAAAGTTCAGGGACTAAAACTAAAATGGGATGAAAGTTCAAGGACCAATACCATGTGTTTGAAAATTCAGGGACGAAAACCAAAATGGGATGAAAGTTCAGGGACCAAAAGTTGGTTTAACCATATTTTAATTTTCAATCTCATGACTCCCCAATCACAATAAAACATGTCTAAAAAACTACTAAACATGGGGGTCATCAAAAATAAATTAGACAACCAATTCACATAGTTCACACATCACTTTAGTTGCAATGAAGGTGACCCTAGGTTGTTGATTCCAATTTTAATCTCATACCGTTAGTTTTTTTTTATACATGAATTTTAGGAAGGAGTTTGGGCTCAACCCAATCCAAGGGTAAGGCACCTAACTCATGATCCACTGGGGCCTGTCCCTGTGGGCTCTGGAGCATGACCAGCAAACCCTTTATGTCTGTCCACACAGGTAGGTTACTCTCAGCTTCACTTAACTATGGAGATGTCTCCCCAAACGCCGCGATGGAGACACAACAAATTGTCACTCCCCAGGATCGAACTCACGACGTGGTGGTCAACCCGAAGCGCATTGTTCAATCTCTTTGCCACTGAACCCACGGACAATGGGTTACCGTTAGTTTCTTCTTATTATTAATTAATTAACAATAAATACTCTAGCTGATTATTCATTATTTGCTCCCCAATGAAACTCAATCCAATAGTAAACCAAATAACCAATTAGAATAGAGTATATGGCATTTTCAGTTTTTTACCACCAAGTCCACGAGAGCATTTAATACAAATATATTTTTAAAGGTACGACTTACCAAAAAACTTTATTTTACAATGGATCAAAACAATCAGCACATTTTATTTTACCCGTATATATCCGTTAATATTTTGGCCCATATACTCTGTTTACTTTGACGGTTTGAGAAATGCAAATGGAAGTTAGTATTATTTTGTTTTCTTTGTTTAAAAGAATTGTTGGTATTTTAGCAACCTTCAAAACTTATTTGTTCTATATCTCTTGTCATAATACTTCATTAGTAAAATTGACCTTCAATCATTAGAATATAAATTGAATGAACTTAGTCAGAATCCCATCATATTAAAAAAAACACCATAGGCATGGTGAAAAAAGTATTTTGGTCACGCTGCCTCAATTTAGATACATTTTGTGCTTGGTCAAACTCAATTTAGATTATTTAATTGATTGGTTACCAAGTAAAAGTAACCAACAAAAATGTTGAATATCGGCAATGGGTGTTTGGTTGAGCATGTTGTGGGTTTCAACCACTATAGGGATGAGAATGTTGGAGATTGTAAGAGTTTCCAATGAAAACATGTGGGTGTGTCAAAAAGAGAAGTCTCACATTGTTTGGGAGTGAGAACATATAAGTGTATATAAGACACTTGTGTTCTAGCTCAAGTTAAAGGGCCAAAGGAGGAATGGGCCTTGCGCGTACAAGTTGTGCCACCGTTGAGGCAAACGTAGTGGAAATCCGGCGATTCCCCCCCTGCACGCGTGGAAAATACGGAGTCGACACATTTGCCCCCCTGAATTCCAACTCGAGTACAAATTAGTCAGTTGTTAAATAAGCGCTGAATTAGTGAGTGTTATTTAACAAAAAACGTTGAGTATCGATTGCACAAAACTTATAACAAGAAAACAATTCACGTGCTTACATATGTCTAGAAATTTTTAAAATGTTATATCACTAATTCCAACTTGTACGGCTCTGTGTATTTAAGACTTGGTAAACAAGGTTTGTTTATTCCAAATGGTTCTTGATCTTACTGCCTATAAATACACATTTCCAAAACATTGGTAAAGCAGTGAACCATAAACACATACACACGTTCAAACACACATCAATATAGCAGAGAAGGATGAAGAAGGTGATTTGCTTGGTGCTCCTCATTTTGGCGACTGTTGCCATTGCTAGGGTAGAAGCTGATGGCCATAAACCGTGTGGGAAGTACAGTGCAGATTGGATGCTCAAATATGTTCATCGTTACTGTGATAAGCCTGCAAAATATTATAAGGCCCCTGTTACTTCAAAGTGTTGTGAGCCTTTCTACTACATCTCAGAGAAATGTTTCTATTCTTATGTCTATTCTGACACTTGGAAGCATTCTGGCTACAACCCTAAAATCGTCATCACCATTCCTAAGCGTTGTCGTGACCACCATTAATCAAAATATATAATAATTATAATAATGAACTATGATTGGATCTTTAATAAGAGCTCATTATAGTGGCTCACTTGGTTTGTTTATGTATGATTTAATATAATATTCTCAAAGATTGTATTGTGTTTTATATGAATAAAATGTTTCTCTATTAATTATTATGATAAACCAGTTTAGATTTACCAAATTAGCAAGCCTTCCTTGGTTTAAAATATGTTCTTCCATAAAAAAAGGTTGAGAAAACAGACTCAGAAATGATTTGTTTGATAATGGTAAACCCATATCAATCAAGGATTATAGGAGAGAATCAATTAAATAAAAGTTGGTAAATATTTATACCACCTATTTACCTAATTTAACTAGATTAAAGATGATAGTCAAATTAGTTAAATTTATTGATATCATAATAAACATCATAATCATCTAACTTTATTGTCACATTCCCTTATTTATTATTGAGGAGCGCCATTAAGGGTCATTTAGGGAAAAATTGAGAAAAAAATAGAAAGATATGTTAGACTCCCTCCAGTCCTAAATATAAGACCTAATTGACTTTTTTGGAAAATCCTAAAAAAAGCAAAATAAGTTAATTATAAATTGATTTACCTAATTTTTCCCTTAAACTAGTTTATTTTACCTATAAACTAATAGATAATCTAAAAATATATTAAATGTGTCATGATTTAATAGCCTATTTTGTAACCTTAACTTCTCCAAAAAAAAGTCAATTAGGTCTTATATTTTGGATCAGAGGTAGTACTTATGAACAAACTCATATACTCAAATAGATCAGATTCTATATTTAGAAATAGAGGGGTATAATTTTTAATCCCTCAAGTTTAAAAAAGTGTTAGTCCGTAACCTGGGGTGTGTGGTTGAATGACAAGGACTCATTCACCCTTAACCAATTGTCTGAGGTTCGATCTCTGGCGTTGGGTATGGAGAAGCATTAAATCTCCCAGGCCAGCTGTCCCACCCTTTGAGGTGCCTACAAATCAGCGGGGGATTAGTCTCTCACTTGTCGAGTGAGGGGATACTTTGATCATGTATCAAAAAAACGTGTTAGTCCGTCAATTTTTAACCCCTCAAGTTTAAAAAAGTGTTAGTCCATCAATTTTTAATCCCTCAAACTTAAAAAAAGTGATAGTCGTCCGTCAAGGTTTAATTTTGTCTAACAATTAGTCATATAGCCCTGTAAAAACCTAAACTATTTTGACTCTAGAAGGTAATAAACCTCTCTTTTAAAATTAAATGTGAAGAACCAAAAATAAAATGGTGGCAAACTGGGAAAACTAAGTTAATGAACGAACATTCATAAAACATAGTCTAGCAGAGGATTATATAGATCGCAAAGTTAGTAAACCGTTTAATTGATTGCAAAACATTGACCCACCAGATTAATCATTTCTTCAAATATCTACTACTAGAATATAGGAGTATAAAGCGTCTACCGAATGTCCAAAAAACTTATTAAAGAAACAAAAGAATTTTCTTCTGTCCAGATATTTCTAGAGAAACATTCAGTTGTTTATGTTATACTTTCACTATACTTTTTTATATTCAAAAAGCAAAGGGAGGAGATACAATAGAAATGGTCCTTGTGCTTTTGTAGAATTCAGTTGTTGGCAAATTATATATTGATATCATCATGTTGAAGGGAGACAATTCAAATTTCATTTCATTTTTCGTGCCACATATATATATGTGGTATTGATCTCATCACTGGAAAAATGATGGGATATATTGTATTATTAGCCATCAGGTTTTACCTTTCTCTCGGTAAGAAGCTTCGTGGTGACGTGTCCTTAAGGGAAAATATGCTGGAAGGCTTTTTTCAAAGGCAAACAAATTTCAGTTACTGTCTGATGACAACGTTCCTGGGTTGGTTTGTTCTTCATCATGACATAGATAAATAATGGGCTTTTTGAATATCACTGCAGCTCTATGAGATTATGGGCTTAGAGGAATATGTTTTCTTTTTATGCCCAATATGTCTTTTTTTTTATGTTTTATGTTCTTTTGTTTATTGTTTTTATTTCCTTTTGCTGTATGTAGACCTGTAGTGTCCTTATCTGGGCCTATTTATATTGATATATAAGTGGGTTTTAAATGTTACTACCTGGTCCTAAATATAAGACCTATATAACTTTTTTTTGAGAGATTAAAGTTGCAAAATAGGTCATTAAGTTATAACATATTTGATATGTTTTTAGATTATCCATTAGTTTATAGGTAAAATATACTAGTCTAAGAGAAAAATTAGGTAAATCATCAATTTATAATTAACTTATTTTGTTTTTTTAGGATTTTACAAAAAAGTCAATTAGGTCTTATATTTATGACTGGAGGGAGTATTATTTTATCTGATATATAAACTAAAGTTGACTATATATAGTGTGTTTGACTCGACTTGTGGAAAAATGACTTATTTTTAAGCTGACTTATTTTTAAGTCAGTTAGAAAATAAGCTCTAGGTTGGCTTATTTTTATGTTTGGATGAACTTTGAAAAAAGTGGCTTATTTTCCTATTTGACTTATAAACATATTTAGATGACTTTTTGTTTAAAAGTGGGTTTTTTTATGAAAAAAATGGCTTATTTTTAAGCTAGGTTATTTTTAAGTTATGTAGAAAAATAAGCTGGCTTATTTTCTGAAATAAGCTACCTTGAGTAGTTATTTTTAAGTTATGTAGAAAAATAAGCTTGCTTATTGTATCAAAAAAATAAGCTTGCTTATTTCAAATAAGTTGGGTGAAAAATAAGTCCAGTCAAATATAAAAAAGTCACACACCTAAAATAAGCTGACTTATTCAAAATAAGCTGGCTTATTTCTAAAAAAAGGTCGAGTCAAACACACTCAAAATTAAAAACCTACTCGTATTATGGTTTTACCATTCTCTCTCACTAGTCATTGTCTTAATTTTCTTTCCTCTTTGACAAATCTTTGGATTTGCATGGTTTTATATGCTTAATTTTAGGCAATTAATATGATTGAGATGCAATATTTATCCAATTGTGCTTGATTAATATATAAAGCTTGTATGTGTAATGACTTCCATTTTTAATTATATTTGATAAATATTCTTGTTATATTTGGGAAGTTATTGATGAAAAAAATTGAGGAGTATTTGATTGATTTCAATTTGATTGATAAATATTCTTGTTATATATTTTCTTGACCATTTCACTCATTCCTCTCCCATAACCCTCAAATTCCTCTATCCTTCTCTCCATGAGAAACCATTAATCCCTAATTCTTGATGGTGGAAGCAAGCAAAGAAGGAGCTTGAATCTTCATTAGGGGAGTTTGTAGTTCTAATCCCTCTTCCTTTCTTACATTTATGCTTTTCTAGGGTTATAGGAGTATACTTGTGATGTTTGGTCGAATACTTCATATGGTCTATGTTGTATTAGGGATTGAAACTACTTTTATATTGTTATTGTCATTTTGTTCTTGTTAAATACTTGACTTGGTGCTATTTAACTTTGAGATTAATGAAATTTATGGGTTCATGATTTTGTTTTCTCTTGGTGAATATTTTGGGCTAGCTCAAGGTGGCTTGGCTAGTGGAATTGTGAATCAAGTTATTTGCATTCATGAAATGATAATATGATTTATTGACTATGTTGTGGCATTGGACATAAACCTTGACTAGATTCAATTTATTATTTGGGTGGCCATTAATAAATTGAAGCTACAAGGTTAATTTAGAGCAATTGTGGGGTGGCCCAAGTTGTGGATTACAAGTCCTTCATAATTAAGTAATCCTTTGGCTTAGAGCTTAATCAACTTAGATTAATTTAACTAATGTTTGGGGTTCCGACATTAATTAAGTTAATCTAAGTCTAGCCTAGAGGGGTCCCTCTAGGGTCTAATTTGGAAGCCAACAACATTAAAACCCCCCGAAAAACATTTTGAGGTGAGGATTTCTTAAGCACCTATCCATCAAGAATAATATTATCCATTTCACTTTCATTTCACCCTTTTATCCAAAAATACCAAAAATATTTATTTGTTTTGCACCCATCATTTACTCTTTAAAAAAATAAAAAAAAATATTTCATTTACCCAAATCCATCTTACATTGCATATAGTTTACTAGGATAGTTAGATTAAACAAGGCTCCTTGCGAACGATGCCCGGGGTAACTTCCGCTTACCTTGAGGTCTAAAAATTTCTTGAAGGACTAGGCCCAATGCACACTACACCGACCGCAATTTCGGTGTCCTTCACTCTTTCAAAAGTTGATTTGCAAAATATTCCCGAGCCAACTTTCTAAATATAAGAACAATTTTTAAATTTTATTTTTTTTAAATACAAGATATTTTCTAATTTTACTAATTTCTCCCAAATTAACTCTAATAATGCTTATTATAATCAAACAAGGAAAAGTGGAGATAACAATATATGGTTAGGGTAAGTTCGTAATATTATGTATGCTAATAACTAAATTAACTAATATCCTTAATCTAATCAAATTAGGGAAAATGATCTTATATTGAGGAACAATATTGATGAATTTATGTTCTTTCTACCTCTAACGTATACTCTCTCCGTTCTTGAATATAAGATCACTTTCCAAAGTGTGATTAGATTAAAGATGTTAGTTAGTTATTTATTTGTACATGATTTTATCAATTTACAATAAACATATGTTTTAATTCTCACTCTCACTCTTGCTTATTTACTATGAACAATAATTCTCATGGTTAATTTGAGAAAAAATTAAAAAAATTATAATGTAGTCTTATATTTAGTATCAAATTAAAATGTTTAAGTTATCTCATATTTAAGAAATAGAAGGCTATTTACTTATTATTTTAATTAGATTTAGGATGTTAATTAGTTAAATTAATTAATATTATGTACTTTTCTTAAAGCACTTTAATATCTTTCTTAGTTCTATCGTTTTCTCTTACTTGATTATTATACAGCAATAATTAGTAGAGGTAGTTTGAAAAACAACAGACAAAAATTAGTTTATACTGTATAGGACCTCCTCAGATATATCGTATATTAAGTATTGGAAGGAGTAATAAACAATGTTTGTGCTTAACTGCTTATTAGTGATGATTGAAGAACTGCAACCGGAACAATAGGATCACAACACATGGAATCGTATTTTTAGTACATGAAGCAAGTGTTTATTGCTTGAATAGGTGACAATAATGCCACCTACACACACACACACACGTCATAAGATTATATGGAAAAATTAAGTTTATTAAAAAATCAAATTAATGTACAAAAAATTAACTTATGTTAGCAAGAGAGGATGAAGAGGAGTCAAAGAGGTGTTATAGTTACTAAGAGGAGTCTATTTTTTTCACTAAATTAAAAAAAAAAAAAGAGGAGTCTAATATTTGATCTCTTTAACGGAGGGGCGTTAATCTTGCCACAAGAGTATCCTTGCCTTTTTTCTATCAGAAAGATTATGCCATTAAATAACGAGTTTTAAATACTACTCATTCTGCTTTCAACTATAAAACCTAGTTAACAAATTTACAATTTAATTTGAATAAAATAGGTTAAATTAATTATTATTTTCCGTTATAAAAAATGTGCTTCATTTTTCCAATATTTTAATTTTAATTTATATTTTTCTTGTATTTTCAAATACCTAAATATTTTTAAAAAACCAAAAATACTTAATTATAATTATTAGTTTTCGTATATAAAATTGGTAATATGGCAAGTTGCATGTTTTGGATATACATGATCTTTATAGATAATATGAACGGCCACCCTCAAAACAATGACTTGATAATAAAAAAAGACTCAAAAAGTAAATTGTATTTAATAATGATGCACCCATTGACTTATGAAATATGAAAGGAATTTGGTAAAAGAGTATACAGGAGTATTAAATAATAATCAGTTCATATAGTTCTCACAATAAACTAGTTACAGTGAACACATATTTTAAAAACTCCAGCTTTTGCTGATTCATCATGTGCTAACTAATGATACCTGGTCAAATGATCTAAGCTAGAGTTAGACTTATTATTAGAGCACAAATGGGAGAGCTGACATCAAATGTCATCTTACTAAAAAAAATCATGAGACATCATGATTGCGAAGCCTGGATCCAATAATGCACTGGATAAGGGTTACAAAATGGGTTACGGGTATTTTCTCATGAACTATTTTTCCTTATATTAGAAGTGTTTTTTAATTTTTTTTTTTTTATTTCTCAAGAGCATCCCACCCGCGTGTCAAGTGGGACTAATTCTTCGCTGTTCTGAATTTATTTTTTAATTTATTCAAAGGGCAAAAGCGCTGATCTAATAATTAACTATTTCCGTTTGGGCAAAAATAATAAATGACTATTTCGTGGTGCATAAATAATAACTAATTTTGTGACCCGATGCAAGGATATTTCGCGGTGCATAAATAATAACTAACTTTGTGACCCTGTGCAAGGATTGTACCGGGTCACAGAGTTAGTTATTATTTATACACCGCGAAATAATCATTTATTATTTTTGCTTAAACTAAAATAGTTAATTATTAGATCAGCGCTTTTGCCCTTATTCAAAATCATCCTAGAAGTTTTAGAACGTACGAATATTGTCTTATTGCGTTAAAATATATTTAATTGACTGATATTTTGTTAAGGTTGACCGATAATATTTAATAATGGTAAATGGTTAGATTTCTCCATTTTAATATTCTACATTGAAACAAAATTAGATAAAAAATACTTTTACAGAACAAAACTGCTCTTGATAAAAAAAACTTTCATCACGGCAAATAAACGGTCGACCCTAAACCCTTAAACATATCATATGCTTATGTCGAGAGGTTCTTAAAAAGATATGGATGACGAAAAGGCACATGATTATTTCCAACTTGTGAAGGCAATGGTTTTAGATTTGGTAAACAATACTATATATTTGTTTATTCCAAATTGTGTGCTTGCTCGTACTGCCTATAAATATTCAGTCTAAGACATTGCTGTGAAACACAAAACACACACACACAAATAGCTTCCCTCGTTCAGGATTTTGAAAAAACTCTTAAGAGGAAACTAATTAATTAGAGAAGAATGAAGGTGATTTGCTTGGTGATACTTTTCTTGGCGATTGTGGCCATTGCTAGGGTTGAAACTGATGGCCATGGAGCATGTGGGAAGTACACTCCAGATCGGATGCTTACACATGTTCTTCGTCACTGTGAAAAACCAGCCAGAGACTTGAAGGCTCCTGTTACTTCAAAGTGTTGTGAGCCTCTCTCCAAAATCTCAGACAAATGCTTCTATGCTATAATCAATTCTGAAGCTTGGAAACATTATGGCATCGACCCTAAAATTGCTGTTACCGTCCCTAAACGTTGCCATCTTCACTTGTAGTGAAGATTACTAACTGTATGTAATGAATGAAGACGTGGCTATGTGTCTTTATCAATAAGAGCTCATTAGAGTCAATTGTGTCTTCAAATAAACTGCGAATATGGTGGATTATATTCGTAGTTGAGTTTGAATTGGTTAATATGTTTATGTATGTTGTTTCAATCTTCTCAAAGATGTATTGGGTATCATAGAAGTAATAAATTGTACTCCTCTTTATTTTGATAAACCATTATAAGTTTGCCAAATTAGCAAGCTTTTCTTATTGTTTGAATTCCACATGCATCAACGAGACAGCAACGTAATATTTAAATGGTTTGTTAACCTAATATAAATAAAATTTTCTTTGTGATTAGACAAGAGGGACTGGAATTACTAACCAAACTGTGGTGTTCAGTGAAGTGGACTGAATATATTTTTTTTGCCAGAAATATGATATTCATCAAATATTGTTAACATACTATAATAAATAGTGCAAACACAAAACAAACATCATGAAAAAACTAGAGCTTTACACAGGCCCAACAAAGAAAAAAAACACAATAACCCAACCCAAATAACACCATCATTCAAACCATAACCCTAAACCAAAGAAAGCTAATAAGTAGTATATGAGTAGCCACAGTCACCGTCATTACTTGAGAACACAGAGTGCTACAGGAGACAAGGAGTGAGGGTTCAAAGTAAAGAACCACCCTAAAGGTCTCATCCCTTTTAAATTAATTGTGCCTAAATATAAATATATATGACTTTATAATATATTATGCATAAACTTATTCCATAAATAAAAATGAGTTCAGTTATTGAATATGGAATTATGGATATGGTTTCAACTCTTTTTTAATACATTTTTGGGTTAAATATCAATTTGGCCACCAAACAATTTCCAATGTATCAATTTGACCACCAAACAATTTATGGTATCATTTTGGCCACTAAACAATTTAAAAGACCCATTTTGGCCAACACTGTTAAAAACTCCTTAACACTGTTAATGAAAGATTGATGTCTGCCAAAATAAGTGTCAAGTCAGACTCCTCAGCATACGTGTTTAAGTGTTTTATTTTTTTAAAAAAAAAATCTGAAAGCAAAGACTGAGAAAACGAAGAAATTGAAACCCCTTGACTCCCTGAGAACGAAGAACGAACATAGATCTGAGAAATTCGAAGCATTGAGAAAAATCTGAAAGCATGGCGTCCTCCTTCTCCTCATCCTTGTCGGCTTTGTCTTCTGTAAATTATTTTTTTATTCTCTCTTAATGGACTTCAAGCTAATTTCCTAATTTGAATGGGAAAAAGCTGCTACATTGGGGATATATCGAAGTGGGTCTCCTTAATTGCTGCTTCAGTAAACCTAAAATGTTGTTAAATTGTCGAATGAAGCTTAGATGATTATGATGAAGTCTTGTTTTGAAAGTCAGTTTTGAATTATGGGGGAGTGTTGGAAGAATAATTCAACACTGACTTAGTCAATTGTTTTATTGTTTAGCATATTTGTTTTTATTAAATAATTAGGACAATCTGTCCGTTGCGATTTTCTCGTCATGTTTTTAGGAAGTTGTTATTTGACTAGTTCCGTTGTAATGCCTATAAATAGGCTCATTATTATTAATAAAGTGTGGCCAGTATTATTTACGTGGCTTCCCCCTCTCCTTTTCTCTCGTCATTCTTTTGTTATTTATTTTCTAACAGATTAAGTTGTTCAAAGTGGGTAAAATTGTAAAATGAAACTTAGATGATCAATTGCTTAATTGCTGCTTCAGTAAGCCTAAATGTTGTTAATTGCTGCTACGAATTGGGCCTGCTTTTTGTTCACAGTAGTTCACGATTTAGTAATCTGATTGATTTGCCTTGATTGATTATTCCCTGCCTTATGTGGTATACCCAACCTGCTTTTGTGATTATTGTGCGTCTTTTAGTTGAAGATATTTGCAAAGGACTAAAATGCTGTCAAAAATTATGCAGCTTTGAGAAAGGTTTCACAATTCCTTTGATAAGATCTTTGTTCGTTCGTTCTTCGTTCTCAGGCTTCGCAGAGTCTTTGCTTTCAGATTTTTTTTAAAAAATAAAACACTTAAACAAGTGTGCAGAGGAGTCTGACTTGGCACTTATTTTGGCAGACATGGATCTTTCATTAACAGTGTTAAGGAGTTTTTAACAGTGTTGGCCAAAATGAGCCTTTTAAATTGTTCAGTGGCCAAAATGATACCATAAATTGTTTGGTAGCTAAATTGATACATTGGAAATTGTTTGATGGCTAAATTGATATTTAACTCTACATTTTTTATTTCAACTACAATTCGCATAATTGATATGACCAATTGAGTTATATTTAGGCTTCCTCTATCAAATTTATTCATATTTTTCAGATTCAAGAAGAAAATTATGAATATTATTATTTATTAGTATGAAGGTTAACTGGTAGCTAGTTCAAAAATGGACGGTAATAAAATTATAATATATATGTCGTATATAAATTGACATATGCTACCAATTTATATACGACAACATTGTCACATCGCATACAAATAGTGAACTATTTGTGTTAAAAGACACGTTATAATATACTATTGCATGATACTCATCCGTTAATACAATAACACAATATCAATACGAGCGCGGCATCACGTCATATATTAGAATTTTATTACCGTCCATTTTTGAACTAGCTACCAGTTAACCTTCATGCTAATAATATTCATAATTTCCTTCTTGAATCTGAAAAGATTAATAAATCTGATAGAGGAAGCCTAAATATAACTCAATTGGTTATATCAATTATGCAAATTGTAGAAATAAAGAACAATTCTTTAAAAAGAGTTGAAACAATATCCATAATTCCATATTCAATAACTGAACTCATTTTTATATATGGAATAAGTTTACATAATATATTATAAAGTCATATATATTTATATTAAGGCACAATTAAGTTAGGGATGGGACCTTTCGGGTGGTTCTTTAATTTAAAGATTCTATAATATTATAACATATTATAAAGTCATAATTATGAATAAACTCATCTGTTCAAATAATATATCAGATTCTATAATTAGAAAAAAGGGAGTATAATTTTTAATCGCTCAAGTTTAAAGAAAAAGTGTTAGCCCCTCAAGGTTTAATTTTAATTTGTCTAACAATTAGTCATCTATCCCTGTAATAAGTTAATCAAACCTAAACTGTTCTCTGACCCTAGAAAGTAAAAAACCTCTTGTTTAAAATTAAATGTGAAGGACCAAAAATAAAATGGAGTTAAACTGGAAAAACTAAGTTAATGAATGATCGATTATAATAAGCTTTATGTATAAGTCTAGCAGTGGATTATATAGACTACGAAGTTAGTAAACCGTTTATTTGATTGCAAAACATTGACCCACCAGATTAATCAGTTCTTTTTTTTTGGTCGGAAGATTAATCAGTTCTTTTTTTTTTGGTCGGAAGATTAATCAGTTCTTCAAATACCTACTAGGCTACTACTAGTATATTTATGAAAAACGTCGGATACCGAGTGTTCCGAAAAGTTATTAAACAAACAAAACAATTTGCTTCTGTCTAGATATTGTAAGAGCAACATTCAGTTGTTTATGGTATACTTTCGCTTTATTTTTTTATATTCAAAATGGAAAGGGGATTTGAACAAAAAAGGGAAAGGGGGAATATACGATAGAAATGACCTTTGCGCTTTTGTGGAGACATTATTCCTTTTTTTTTGAATGGAAATGATTTTCATTACTTCAAAAATGCTAATTACAAGAGGCGAGTGTGATCACTAAGACACTCGAGTAAGGTGTGCTTAACAACTACTCTGTCGGTTAGCTATAAGAGCGTGTACATTTGTAAAGTTGTGCAGTGAGTGATCTACAAAAGATATAGTTTGCCTAAGAAGGCCATCCAGAGAAGGGGTGGTTGCCTTGAAGATGCTTCCAACATGTGACCATGATTCCCACTTTCCATGACAAGTTAAGTTTGTTACATAGCAGCATGCGAGAGTACCAAAAGATGAAATCTGATCGGAATAGTTCCCTGTGAATATCTACTGGAAGAATCTTCTTCCACACAACAGAGGCTAAATAACATTGCTTGAAGATATGATCAATATTTTCAGGGGAGGATGAACAGAGTGAACATGTAGTATCCAATGTCATCTTCCTTCTTCCTCTCTCCACATTAGTGAGGAGCTTTTGCTTTACTAGCAGCCATGAGAAGACACGAACCCTCTGAAGAGTAGGGGCTGTCCAGATTACATGCCAGAGTTTGGAAGAAGGATGCCAATTTGAAGCTTCCCGAGCCAAATATGCCGATTTGACAGTAAAATTACCAGAGGTGGTGAGACTCCATCGGCAGGAAGACCCATGAGAACTAACCTCAATCTTTGCACTTGCTATTTCAGTCAGGATATGTTGAGGCAGTAAGGCTTGGAATGAGTCCCAGTTCCAACCTCCTTCCTCAGACATGAAGTGACTTATAGGCAATTGAAGGGCAGTAGGGGAAATCTCGGTAAAGGATAAATGTTTGAGAGGCCCAAGATCACCAACCCAATAATCATTCCAAAAACTTGTGTTTACAGTCGGATTCCACTTGATAAAGTGTCGTGCTTCATCACTTACCCTTCGCATTTGGCACCAGAAAGTCGAGGAGTTAAGAGGAAATCTTGGCTCTACAGTGAAGCCATATTTCCCTCTCAAAATCCTAACCCAAAGATCCTCCGTTGAGTTATATAGCTTAAACAAAAGTTTAGCAAAAAAAGCAAGATTTTGAGATTCAAGGTTGAGAAGACCACAACCTCCATTCCTAGTGAGCTGGCACATATCTTCCCATTTAACAAGGCTGATTCATCTTGCTCCATCCGGTTTCCCCCATATGAAATTCCGGATGAGTTTCTCAATTTTCATGCAGCAGGCAGAAGGCAAAAGCTTACATTGCATGGTGTAAAAAGGAATAGTAGTCAGCACTGATTTAGCAAGGGTAATCCTGCCGGCAAGAGAGAGAGATCGTCTTTTCCATCCCGCTAGTTTCTTCTGCATGCGTTCAAGAATGTAATTATAATCATTGGTGGACATACGGCCAGAGAGGAGGGGGATGCCAAGGTATTTCCCAAGTCCATCAGCCTGTTGAAACCCCAGTAACTGACAAAGTTCTCGGCGAGTGGAGGCCGGGACATTTCTGGAGTAAAACACTTTGGTTTTGGATTGACTAACCTTTTGCCCCGAGGCCAAGCTAAAATGATGGAGGATATCCTGGATGACATGGGCTTGATCCGAGGTAGCTTGCCCAAATAGGATGAGGTCATCCGCAAAAAACAAGTGGGAGAGGGGCGGACCATGTCTACCCATCTTGATTGCCTTCCAAGCACCGTCACGGACAGCAGCCATAATCATCTGAGACAGTCGTTCCATGCAGAGAATAAATATATAAGGAGAAAGAGGGTCACCTTGCCGGATTCCTCTTTGAGGCTTAAAAGAACGCGAAGGTGTTCCATTCCATAGAACTTGCATAGTTGGGGTTGTGAGGCAGTTCATGATCAGGTTGATCATTTGCTCCGGAAGTCCCACATCATGAAGGGTATCTTGGATGAATTCCCATCAAGTTCTGTCAAAGGCTTTCTCTAAATCCACTTTAATGACTAGCCATCTCTGCCGACCCTGTTTAGTGCTCATGGAATGAACTACTTCCTGAGAAATGACGATGTTGTCCATTATGCTTCGGCCTTGAATGAAACTGGACTGATGGGGACTGATAAGGGAAGGCATGATATGCTTGAGACGATTGGCTATCACTTTAGTAACTGATTTATACACCATGTAAAGTACTACCTACTAATATAAAATTAACCTTAACCTAACTCACTGCTAATCAAAACCAATCCAAACAATGGAGTCTAACTATGTTAGCAAAAGATTCACCTAACATAGTTAGCAAAAGAATTTCTCTATTAATAAGAGATTACATATCTAACTATGTTAGAAAAGAGAATCTTCTAACATAGTTAGCAAAAGAACCAACATCACCTAATGAATCACACAGACAACACAATAACCTAAATCTAACCATGTTAGAAAAGAATCACCTAACATGGTTAGAAAAAGAACTAACCAAACTACACAAAAATAAACCATATTAGAGCGGGGCCCATGTAATATGATCATATACAAGCACACATAAAATCATACAATAAATAATCAATATACTACCTACTCAAGTTAGGTAAAAGTACTCCCTAACCACAATCCATCAAACAGTCACCTATAACGATAAGTCATCAGCATACTAATAGAGTACAACTGTCATCGCAGTCATAATCATCCTTGAACTATCATAATAATAGTATCAATACTTGATATCACAAACACTTCACATAATATGTCGCATAATAAGTACTACGACATTCAAATATTACAATTCAATCAAAATAACATTCAGTAATGCAGAAGCTGGTGCAGCCTAGCGAAATGGCGATATAAGTCCCTATAGGATCACCTCTGGCCTACTTACTAACTCAGTATGGGCCAGACGGCCCCTTCCCCTTCCTCTGCGCCTCCCCTGGGCATGATCACCTGAAAAGATAAAGGGAATGAGGTGAGACAAAAACCATGTCTCAGTAATCACCTCCTAACTCACTGTGAGACTCAGAAGTGGGGTAGTGGAGCGTCTACAGGATACCACAGTTTTCAAAACCTGCATAACCACATAATATATACACATATATATATAATACAGATACATCCATCTCTCAATAAACAAAAATAAATGTGATTGACACTGTGCCCAGTCTCAAATCTGAAAGCATGAAAAAGGGATCACTCTAAAATGTGAAAAAGTCCCTGGTTCCTTTACAACCCGAGGAACCCGTACAATTAACTTATCGATTTGCGCAAATCGATGGTTACATCGGCCGACGGTACTAATAGTCAGTGTCATGCAACAATACAAAAGATTTATATAGATATATATAAAGTACAGTTCAGTTGAAAGGTACCCTATAGCCCACGTTCAAATATAACATAATCTGAATTCATTTTATATATATATATATATATATATATATATATATATATATAAGTAGAAGAGGATGTTAGAAAATCCTCAACTACCATCACCCTCAGTATCACAGTCAGTTAAGCGACCTGCTAACTTCACTGCAGAGGATATACGCAGGTAACAGTTGCCCTCAAACTCCGCCTGAAAGATCACCGTCTACAATAATGCCACCATTTAAAATGGTTATGACACCTTCGTGACTTAGGCTATACTTTTCACCAATATCAAAAACAATATTGAAGTAATAATTCACTTTCATTACAATACATCATTGACCTTCACCATTTCTTGAAAACCTTGAAAACTAATCCACCTTATTAATCACCCATTAAAGCGCCACATTTGCATTAGATAAGCCACTCACAATGACCTCCATAACATCTAACCACTCTTCCAAACCCAAACAGCCTTTAATCTACCTAAACCACTTCATATCAACACTTTAACTATCCAACTTTTTCCCAAATACCATTCTAGCCAACACTAACATTCCAACAACAATAAACAACCTTAACTAGAACTACATAATCACCAATTTAGTCCAAAGCCTCCTCCTTTAGCTAACCCTTACTTAAAGAGCCAAAACAATTAGCCATTAATATCTAAACTCAACTTCCAACTTTAATGGCTAACATATTTCCCAAAAATCTTTACTTTACTACTTATCTTTGCTCAAATCCTTGGTTAAAGCATCACTAATTAACTAATGGCAAACCCTAACTTAAAAGAGGAAACTTTATGCGAAAAACCAACTTCACAAGAGGCTAGAGGCTTACAAAATACAAGAGTGAAGGAAGAGAAGCTTTCCCCCACCGTCGGCCGCCGGAAAATCTCGCCGGAAAATGCCCCTTGGTGGTTGGCCGAACTGAAAAGCAAGGAAAGCTAAGGAAATGGTGTTGTGAAGTTGAAGGAATGAAAACAATATGAGGAACTACAAGAAAAATCCAAACTTTCCCTCACCCGCCGGTCAACGTCGCCAGGCTTTTGGTGCTGAATCTTGACTTTCTGGCAAGTCAAGCACTTAATTACAAACTGTGTCACATCCTTCTTCATCCCTGGCCACCAAAACCCTCGCTTCAGATCATTATACATCTTAGTGATTCCCAGATGCATGGCGTATTTACTCCTATGAGCCTCTTCCAAAATAGTCTGCTTTAACTCAGCACAATCAGGAACACAAATACGATGCTTAAACCGTAGAATCCCATGCCCATTAATCTCAAAATCTAAGACTGAACCATCCTCCAATTCTTTCCGAATCTTACTCAACTTGTCATCCTTCTCCTGTGCCACCCGTAATTCTTTATACAAGTCGAAATCAACTACTACTGCTCTCAGATTGGCCTGCTTCACTCCAGGAACCACTCTCATATCACGCAAAGTTTCCAACCAATCTTGTTCTTCAAGGCTCATTGCAAAGACATGAGCTGATTTCCTACTTAAAGCGTCAGCAACCACATTGGCTTTCCCAGGGTGATACTTGATCTCAAACTTATAATCACTTAGCAACTCCATCCAACGACGTTGCCTACCGTTCAACTCTTTCTGATCCATCAAATACTTGAGACTTTTGTGATCACTGAACACTTCAAACTGAGCCCCAAAAAGATAATGGCGCCAGATTTTCAAGGCAAACACCACTGCACACAACTCCAAATCATGAGTTGGGTAGTTCACTTCATGTGGTCTTAACTGTCTTGAGACATAAGCTATCACTTTGCCATTCTGCATCAATACACAACCTAAACCCATCAACGATGCATCAGTATACACCTCATAAGGTTGAGATGAATCTGACAAAACCAACACTGGAGCGGTAGTCAAAAGAGTCTTTAACTCCTGAAATGATGTTTCACACTGCTCCGTCCATACAAAAGGGCGATCTTTCTTGGTCAGATTTGTCAAAGGACGGGCAATCTGCGAAAAACCACGAATAAATCTCCGATAATAACCAGCTAACCCTACAAAACTCCGTATTTCAGTTACTGATTTCGGAGATTCCCACTGCAATACCGCCTCAACTTTACTAGGATCCACCGCAACACCTTCAGAAGAAACCACATGCCCCAAAAACTTTACTTCGTTCAGCCAAAATTCACACTTAGATAGCTTAGCATAAAGCTGATGATCCCTCAGAATTCTCAAAGCAATGCCCAGATGCTCACGATGCTCCTCTTCATTTTTAGAATAAATCAGAATATCATCAATGAACACTACAATGAATTTATCTAAATATGACCTGAAAATTCTGTTCATATAATCTATGAACACAGCAGGAGCATTGGTCAAACCAAAAGGCATCACCAAGAATTCATAGTGGCCATAACGGGTTCTAAAGGCCGTCTTAGGAACGTCCTCTACCCGAACTCTTAACTGATGATAACCTGATCTCAAGTCAATCTTAGAAAATACAGAAGCCCCAACTAACTGATCCAACAAATCATCTATCCTGGGCAACAGGTATTTATTCTTTATTGTGACTTTATTCAGCTGACGGTAATCTATGCACAACCTCATGCTACCATCCTTTTTCTTAACAAATAAGACTGGAGCTCCCCACGGTGACACACTAGGTCGAATAAAACCTTTTTCAAGCAATTCTTCAATCTGCTTCTTCAACTCCGCTAATTCCATTGGAGCCATCCTATATGGTGCCTTAGAAATCGGACTAGCACCTGGTTCTAAATCAATGGTGAATTCCACTTCTCGCTCAGGTGGAAGACCCTGGATATCAGCAAAAACTTCAGGATAGTCCCCAACCACATCTATAGTATCAATACAAATCTCCTCCTCAGATTTAATTGAGAAAAAGACAGCAAACGCCTGACAACCCCTCCGCACACACTTCTCAGCTTGTGTGGCGGACAACAACAAGGAACCACTAGAACCATCCACACACAAATAATTTACTGCATATCTTACAGCCCGTTCCTTGCAAAGCAGAATGACATTATTGGCTATTAACCAATCCATGCCAATAATCACTTCTATTCCTTTAAGGGGTAGACACACATGGTCAATTACAGAGTCTCGACCTTCATACCGAAGGTCCAAGCCTTTACATACTTGAGCAGTTTTAAACACATCTCCACTAGGGGTAGTTACTTTCAAATCATAAGATAATGCAGATAGGGTAAAGCCAAGTTTCCGAGCACAATCATAGGAAATAAATGAATGGGTCGCACCAGAATCAAATAACACTTCAACACTATGACCACGGATGAAAATCATACCTTGAATCACATTAGGAGACGCTCCGGCCTCCTCTCTCGTGGTAACATAAACACGTCCAGGGGCTACGGGGCGACTGCTCTGACTCGCCTGAATCTGCTGCTCCCGCTTAGGGCAATACCTAATAGTGTGGCCCAACTCATTACAGTAATAACACCTCCAACAATTTCCAGTATGGAAATTCCCACATCTAACACAAGGACTTCCCATGCTAGATGCTGAGACAGCTGACTCCTGATGAGACCCCTGACTAGCACCTGCTCGACTCCTACCACCTAAAGATTGGGTTCTGCTACCCCTGAACTGACTCCTATGCCCAGATCCTCCCTGATGTTGACTACGAAAGCTACCTCTCTGGTTATACCCTTGCGAAAAACCTCGCCCTTGAGATCTTCTCCCAGAACTACCGGAGGTCCTCGTTCCAGCACTATGACTTTTAGAGATACCTCCTGAAGGCCCTAAGTAGTTAGTAGGTTTAAACTGGTTGTTAACACGACCCAAAGCACCTGAACTTCTCAAGTTTCTGGCCACAAGACAAAGATACTCGCAAGAATCCTCAAAACTAACAAACGGTCTAGCATACAGATATGGCCGCAACACAGGTCGAGCCTTCTGAATCAACTGAGTATGCTTCCACTCGGGATCATCTCTATATTGCAAGTAAGTCACATAACGTGATAACTCATTGAAAGTAGCAACAAATTCATCCTTGTGCATATTGCCTTGCACCAATTTATTAAATTCAAGTTCTTTCTCATGTCTGATTGTAATGGGAAAGTAATGCTCAAGAAATTTTTCTTTAAATTCTGGCCACACAGTCATGGAATCATCCATACCCCCGGCTGACTTCCACCATCTCTTGGCATCACCAGTCAACAGCAAGATAGCAACCCTGGCTTTCTGGTACTCATTATAGGCAACTGCTTGGAAAATCGTTTCTAATCTATCGATCCATTCCTCTGCTATTTCAGGTTGGCGACCCCCTTCAAAAGTACCAGGATTGTGCCTAGACACATCTTTCCAAACCTTATTAACAGTGCGGTCCTCTTGAGTAACTTCTTGCTGAATCCCATGAGTTTCACTCTCATGGCCAAAACCAAACTCTCCTTCACTTTGATGCTGATGGCCCATATCCTGTTTAAATTTCTGTAACCTTTCTTCCATTGTCTCCAAAATCACATCCCTCAACTGATTCACAAACTCCGACCCGAAGTTTTGTGCCGAAATAGATTGTTGTGAGTCTTGAAATTGACTTGAATCATCCTCTCCACCCACCTAGGAAATAATGATAATAATGATAAAAGAGGGTTAGTGATCATAATGGTGAGGAAGGGAAATAAGGGATTAATATATCGTCATTCTATATGCAATGCAACAGGCAGAGTATCGTTAACCATAAAACTGATACCAAGTTGTAAAGTACTACCTACTAATATAAAATTAACCTTAACCTAACTCACTGCTAATCAAAACCAATCCAAACAATGGAGTATAACTATGTTAGTAAAAGATTCACCTAACATAGTTAGCAAAAGAATTTCTCTATTAATAAGAGATTACATATCTAACTATGTTAGAAAAGAGAATCTTCTAACATAGTTAGCAAAAGAACCAACATCACCTAATGAATCACACATACAACACAATAACCTAAATCTAACCATGTTAGAAAAGAATCACCTAACATGGTTAGAAAAAGAACAAACCAAACTACACAAAAATAAACCATATTAGAGCGGGCCCATCTAATATGATCATATACAAGCACACATAAAATCATACAATAAATAATCAATATACTACCTACTCAAGTTAGGTAAAAGTACTCCCTAACCACAATCCATCAAACAGTCACCTATAACGATAAGTCATCAGCATACTAATAGAGTACAACTGTCATCGCAGTCATAATCATCCTTGAACTATCATAATAATAGTATCAATACTTGATATCACAAACACTTCACATAATATGTCGCATAATAAGTACTACGACATTCAAATATTACAATTCAATCAAAATAACATTCAGTAATGCAGAAGCTGGTGCAGCCTAGCGAAATGGCGATATAAGTCCCTATAGGATCACCTCTGGCCTACTTACTAACTCAGTATGGGCCAGGCGGCCCCTTCCCCTTCCTTTGCGCCTCCCCCTGGGCATGATCACCTGAAAAGATAAAGGGAATGGGGTGAGACAAAAACCATGTCTCAGTAATCACCTCCTAACTCACTGTGAGACTCAGAAGTGGGGTAGTGGAGCGTCTACAGGGTACCACAGTTTTCAAAACCTGCATAACCACATAATATATACACATATATATATAATACAGATACATCCATCTCTCAATAAACAAAAATAAACGTGATTGACACTGTGCCCAGTTTCAAATCTGAAAGCATGAAAAAGGGACCACTCTAAAATGTGAAAAAGTCCCTGGTTCCTTTACAACCCGAGGAACCCGTACAATTAACCTATCGATTTACGCAAATCGATGGTTACATCGGCCGACGGTACTAATAGTCAGTGTCATGCAACAATACAAAAGATTTATATAGATATATATAAAGTACAGTTCAGTTGAAAGGTACCCTATAGCCCACGTTCAAATATAACATAATCTGAATTCATTTTATTTATATATATATATATATATATATATATATATATATATATATATATATATATATATATATAAGTAGAAGAGGATGTTAGAAAATCCTCAACTACCATCACCCTCAGTATCACAGTCAGTTAAGCGTGATTACCTGCTAACTTCACTGCAGAGGATATACGCAGGTAACAGTTGCCCTCAAACAACGCCTGAAAGATCACCGTCTACAATAATGCCACCATTTAAAATGGTTATGACACCTTCGTGACTTAGGCTATACTTTTCACCAATATCAAAAACAATATTGAAGTAATAATTCACTTTCATTACAATACATCATTGACCTTCACCATTTCTTGAAAACCTTGAAAATTAATCCACCTTATTAATCACCCATTAAAGCGCCACATTTGCATTAGATAAGCCACTCACAATGACCTCCATAACATCTAACCACTCTTCCAAACCCAAACAGCCTTTAATCTACCTAAACCACTTCATATCAACACTTTAACTATCCAACTTTCTCCCAAATACCATTCTAGCCAACACTAACATTCCAACAACAATAAACAACCTTAACTAGCACTACATAATCACCAACTTAGTCCAAAGCCTCCTCCTTTAGCTAACCCTTACTTAAAGAGCCAAAACAATTAGCCATTAATATCTAAACTCAACTTCCAACTTTAATGGCTAACATACTTCCCAAAAATCTTTACTTTACTACTTATCTTTGCTCAAATCCTTGGTTAAAGCATCACTAATTAACTAATGGCAAACCCTAACTTAAAAGAGGAAACTTTATGCGAAAAACCAACTTCACAAGAGGCTAGAGGCTTACAAAATACAAGAGTGAAGGAAGAGAAGCTTTCCCCCACCGTCGGCCGCCGGAAAATCTCGCCGGAAAATGCCCCTTGGTGGTTGGCCGAACTGAAAAGCAAGGAAAGCTAAGGAAATGGTGTTGTGAAGTTGAAGGAATGAAAACAATATGAGGAACTACAAGAAAAATCCAAACTTTCCCTCACCCGCCGGTCAACGTCGCCGGAAAAGTCAAATCTGCCGCCGGAAAAGTCGCCGGAGTCGCAGATCGAGTTCGAGCTTTAAGGAGTTATGAAGAAGCACGAAAAGAACCAAAGATCTATCTTCTACTTTCAATACCACTCCCTTCGCCGGAAAGTTAGCTGCCGCCGGAAAATCCACCACAGATCGCCGGCCGGACTGAAAAGGGAGGAGAAGCTTAGGAAAAATGTTATGGAGTTGAAAAAGGAAGGACACCCAGAAAATCCACCCCTTTTACCTCAACTCCGAGCTCGCCGGAAAATATGGCCGCCGCCGGAAAATGTAAGCACGCGACGGACACCCATGCACCCACACGGATCGGACTCCAACTTCACGCCTCTATGAAGAAAAGGAAGATGTGAACCGAAATGAGGAAGCTTTTTGGTGGAGGGGGTAGCCGAATGGTGAGGTTTTGAGGAAGGAGAAAATGGAGAAAATGGTGAAAGGGGGGGTGCCGCGCGCTGTCCGTAAATATGGAGGAGGGAGTTCGAATATTTGATAAGGAAAGGAGGGAGGGTGTGTTTGGTTGAGGGGAAATAAGGTGGTTTGTGATAATTTATAGCCCAAGCTTGCCATAGTGTACTCTTTTTAACTTAAAACCACTCAAACCAATCTCCAATCTTCTGAATCTTCAAAATATTTTTAACTTTACCATTCCCTCATATTTCAAATTCTTCATTTCTTAATTAATTATATGCACATTAATTTCTTAATATTTCCAAAATATTCCCAAAAATCACCAAAAATTCCAAAAAATTCCCAAAATTCCTAATTTCTCCATTTATCATTTCCAAAACACTCTTTAATCCTGTATGAAATTTTCAGGATGTTACACACCACAGTACATAAACTGATTGGGCGAAATTCTCGCAAATGTGCAGGGTTGGGGACCTTAGGAACAAGAGTGATTAAGGTTTTATTGATCTCCGGGTCAATAAGCTCACCGTTCCATAAGCGTTGAATGAAAGTCACAAGGCTTTGGCCAACAGTGGCCCATTGACTTTGGAAAAAGAGAGCATGAAGACCATCGGCCCCAGGAGCTTTGAGGGGATGCATTTCAAAAACTGCTTGCTTAACTTCAATATCAGAGATATCCCCAGCTAGCATAGTGAACTGGTCCTGGGATAAAGCAGGGAAAGCACCGCGAGCAGCCATGCTTAGTTGTAGAGGGTCACTACAAGAATAGAGTTGCTGGAAGAAATTCTCTGCAAGGGCAGCCAGCTGGGACTCCTCCTCAATCCAAATGTCCTCATCAGATTTCAAGCGAGGGATATGTCTACGCCTACGCTTGATAAGGGCTTTGGTATGATAATAGGAGGTGTTCCTATCACCAAGACAAACCCAGTTAGAAGTGGATTTCTGGAGCCATAGTAATTCCTCTTGAAGGCAAATCTCCTCAAATTCCTTGGCAAGACTCTGGTTTAAACTTGTTAGGTGTGGAGAGAAAGGATATTCCTCCAAATATTTCTGGACTCCTCTCAAGCGCGCCAGAATTATCCTTTTCCTCTTCCCCACCTCACCAAAAACATCAGAATTCCATTGACGGGCAGAAGCAGAGAAGTGCTTGATGTTGTCAAGAACGGAGGCATCACTGCGCCAAGATTCCTGAACCACTTGAGTAAAACCCGGATGAGTAAGCCAAGAAGCCAAAAATCGGAAGGGAATAGGCTTCCGGTTATGAATTTCACATGGCTGAATAGTGATCTGAATTGGTCGATGATCAGAGAGAAGCTTGGGAAGATGATTGACATGAGCTCCTTGAAAAACATGAAGCCAGGATTGGTTTGACAGGGCACAGTCAAGTCTCACCAAACAAGTGTCGCGTCGCCAAGTGAATCTAGGACCGCTGAAACCCAAATCCAGGAGACCATGTTGATGAATGAAAGCCTTGAATTGCTCACAACCCCTGTTAGTTCTAGTGGCTTCACCCTTGCGTTCCTCTGAACTGACTGTGGCATTAAAATCACCAGCAAGGAGCCAAGGGAGAGCAGAATCAGCAAGCAGGATGGAAAGATCATTCCACGAGAGCCGCCGTGTAGAAGGTTGAGGACTGCCGTAGATAGCAGTGAAAAGAAAGCTAGAGTTACACTCCAAAAAATAGGCCTTCATATGAATAAACTGAGAGTGGTTGGAAATTATCTCAATCGAGACTCGGTTGGACCAAAGAATCCAAATACCGCCCGCAAAACCTTGAGCTTCAACCCGGTGGGAAGATTGGAACCCAAGTTTCTTGATAACTCTATCAGCCTTATCACCAGAGATCCTGGGTTCAAGCAAAACAAAAATATCAGGTTTATAAGTAGCAACATAGGATTTAAAAATAGAGGGAAACCTTTTGTCTTGGGCCCCCTGAACATTCCAAGTTATTATAGACATAAGAAAAGTCATTTAGAGAGATGGATCAGAACTAAATTCTACTCCTTCAAGGAGCATGTCAATGTCCTCTTTAGACATTCCTGGCTGGTTTTCACGAGCTATAGCCTTCCAGGCTTTGACAGAAGCCCCGATTGGGTTCCCCGCTGAGAGAGACCCGAGTCTATTGACAGTGACTCTAGTGGATTGGTCAGGTGAAGTGGATTGGTCAGGTGGTTTGGGAAGTTGTTGAGGCGTGACTGGACTTTTGGTGTGTGGGGAAGGTTTGGCAGTGGGTTTGCTAGTGGGGGTGCGGGGTCCACAATTACAATAGCTTGGTTGTAGTTTGGGTCAAGAGAGGTTTCAGTTGGGATGGCGTGGTATGGGCGAGTGTGGCGAGTAGGACCATTGGGTGGGCTAGTGTGGTCTATGTGGTTTCTGGTTTGGTCAGGTTTTTTGGTGGATCTTTGTTCTTTAGTATCTCGTGATTTCTTGTAAGGAGTGCTTGGCTCGCCAGGAAGGAGGGGCCTGCCAAACTCAGACATAACAGGCTCATGTTGATCCTGGTTGGCCTCAGACTGAAGGATATCAAATCTGGATCCAGTGGGGTTCGCCAAGGGCTTATCATGCCTCTTGTTGCCTTTCTCCGCTGGCCGACGTCGACGCGGGACAATCATCCAGTCCCCATAGGAAGCGTCTTCACGTGCATCAGGCATGTGGGAATCAGCCTCCTACGGTTGTGTATGCCCCTGCTCCAGGGGCGGAACGTTGGTCGGGCATGATTCCTGGAAGTGGCCGTATTTCCCACACTTAAAGCAGATGGTGGGGAGTCCCTCATATTCCACATAGATGGTTTGGCCATCCACTTGTATCTTGGAAGTGAGCGGCTGGGTTAGATCAATAAGAACAGCTAATCTAGCGAATTTACCTCTGTCACCGGAGTCAGTATTGTAATCTACTTTAAAAACTTCGCCAAAAGATCTACCGATTTGGCGAATCGCAGACTTATGATAGTATTAAGCTGGGAGTTTTGGAAGACGGATCCAGGCTATAATCTCAGAAATTTTATGGTTCTGCGGAGAAAACTCTGGAGTCCAACGTTGGACTGACAAATAATGCCCAAAGATCATCCAAGGGCCCCCAATGAGAGAGTGTTGGAAGTCGAGATCATCTTTGAAACGAATGAGGTAACAACCTTCATCTAAATCAGTTACCTGAAAGTGGCCATTGGGTTTCCAAATGCGCTGCAGCTGGATCCGCATTTGTCGATAGCCAAGAGAGCAGCCTAAGAGCTTCACAATGACTGCAAAACCCATGCGCTTGTTCAGAGCTTCACGAACGTGGGGAGCAAAGTCAATGGTGGGGATGGTGCCATTCATGCCCAAAGTGACATCCTCACTAAGGATTTTCAGGTCATCCTCTTCTTCATCATGCATCTCAGATCCCATAAGCTTTTCTTTGAAGGAAGGGGTATGATGTTTCAGTGTCATGATTTGGTCCTCGTCACTGGCAACACCCACATCGCCTTGCGAGTCCGGCGCCTCCACAGGAGGAACCGAGGCCATATCTGGAAGAGCAAGCACTCTCCCTGTGAGAGGAGGAAACTCAGCATCCATAATAGCAGCATCATCTGAAGAGCTTACAAACTTAGCTTTTTTGGAGGAACATGTGTTCCCCGGCGGAGGAGGGGGTTCTGGTTTGGGGGAGCTTTGGAAGGAAGAGATTTGGGACATCAAAGAGAAGGTTCTAGAGAGAAGGAGGAGGATCCTCAAACGGCGATGATGGTGATAGAGACATTATTCCTTTAGTTGTGGGCAAAATATATATATTGATGTCATCATGTTGAAGGGAGACAATTCAAACTCTATATTTTTGTGCCACATATATGTTCTATTTATCTCAGTGGAAAAATAATGGGATATTGTTTTTTTTTTTGCCAAATGGGATATTGTTTTTTTTTTGAGTAAAATGGGATATTGTTTTATTGGGTTAAAGATCAAATTTGCCCCGGAAGTTTTAGGGTAGAATCAAATTTGCCCCTGAAGTTTTTTTGATCATACTTGCCCCTAAAGTATGTAAAATAGATCAAATTTATCCCCACATCCTACATGTCTTGCCACCTCATGCTCCACATCATAAGTAATGCCACGTCAGCCATCCTCCCTCCCCTCCACCACCTCCTCTCCTCCCCTCACTCTCCCTCCACCTCCCCCTCTCTCCCTCCTTCCCCATTCCTGCCCCTTGCTCAGGAAAATCCCTCCAATCAAAATCAACCAGATCTAACAATTTAATAGAAAACAAAGATAGCTTATACAGTACCCAATATTAAGATATACCATTATAGTAATGACGAAAACCTGCACTATCAACACTGGTAGCTTCTGAATATTTGAATTTCATGGCTTAACACATCTTTGACCTCTGTTGTACTTGAATGTCACACCCTCTAAATAATTGAAACCCTCTATTACTAAAAGCCATCATCACCTCAAGTTTTTGGGGATTGTCCATATGCTCCTTGGTGGCTGTTTGTAGCTGCAGTAATTAAAAAGAAGGAATCTATATTGTAGATTCGCAGATCTATTTGTAATCATCACCTTTTCCTTTTGATTTGCTGAGTGTATCGCTGAGGAAATTATTTTCCTTATGATTTCCTTGAGAATATCAAGGACCGTGTGAGAAGAAAAAGATTTTCCCCCTTAAATCTCTTTTAATTTTTGGGATTTGAAGTTATCACTACAAAAAAAGGGCAGATCTGCGGCGGGTATTTTCCCAGCGTCGCCGGCGATTTTAACGTGGCAACGCTGCGTGGGGGCGGAAAGATTTACGCTGTAGCTCCCTTGACCAACCGCCGCTACGCGTTGGGGCGGACGTAGGGGCGGACCAACCCGCCGCCAAAATTTTTTATTTTTTTTTAAAAAAGGCATGGGGGCGGTTACGACCGCAGCCATGTGATTTTTTTAAAAAAAAAAATCAAATAGTGCCGGCGTATCGAACCGCCGGCATACTGTTATATTTACTAAAAAAAATTGTTTCATGCGAACAATTTAATGATAATGACTTAAATTGAAGACCGAAAAAGGAATAAAAACAAGAAAAAAAGACAAAACAAATGCAGCAAAAATTAATTTTATTGTAATATATATGAAATAAATATATACTAAACCATCAAGCACAAAAAGATCATGTCCAAAATCCATAAGATATATTACGAAAACAAAATAATAAGAAATAAAAACAATCAGATATAATAAAATAAAAAAGAAAAAATAAACAATACCTATACCAAAAGCAAGACAAACTTTTAGACATCATGTGTGCACCAACAATGAAAACAACAAGAAACACAAAAGGGAGAAAGTGAGAAAGAAGAGATTGCGCGCGGTAGAAATGGGGGGGAGGTTATTTATAGGGAGAGATAGCAACGTGGGGGCTGGCGACCGCCCCCACGCGACAGTAAATGCACACAAAACTCTGTGCGCCTTGGGGGCGGTTGCCCGCCCCAACGTGATTTTATTTTATTTTTTAAATTTTTTTATTCGCGTTGGGGCGGTCGATCGCCCCCACGCGACATGAAATGCGCACAAATCTCTGTGCGAAGTGGGGGCTGTTGTCCGCCCCAACGTGATTTTATTTTATTTTTTAAATTTTTTTATTCGCGTTGGGGCGGTCGACCGCCCCCACGCGACATGAAATGCGCACAAATCTCTGTGCGAAGTGGAACGTGATTTTATTTTATTTTTTAAATTTTTTTATTCGCGTTGGGGCGGTCGACCGCCCCCACGCGACATGAAATGCGCACAAATCTCTGTGCGCCGTGGGGGCGGGTGACCGCCCCAACGTGATTTTATTTTTTTAAAATTTTTTTTATTCGGGTGGGGGCGGGTGACCGCCCCCACGCGACATTGCCGTGGGGGCGGGTGACCGCCCCAAAGGGATTTTATTTTTTTTTAAAGTTTTTACTCGCGTTGGGGCGGTTGCGACCGCCCCAACGCACCGTGCCAATGAAATTTTTTTTTAAGCTTTTTTTTTATGCTGCGTTGGGGCGGGTATTATTTTTGTGACCGCCGCAACGAATGCACCACAAAAAAAAAATTTCCCTCGCAACTCGCCCTCGGATGGCTTAGACCGCCGGAACGCGTTTTCGTGGGGGCGGTTTTTGGCGAACCGCCGGGACGCGTGCGCGGCTAATCGCCGCTTCTTTTAATTTGTAGTGTATTTCGTTCAAAGTTTTATCTTTTCATGTGAGATCTATTTTCCTTGCTATGTTTTTCACCTTTATCTCTGCTATGATGGCTTGATCTGGAAAATATTAGTGTGAGATCTGAAATTTTTCCACCAAGTAGCAGCATTTCCTTAAGAAATTATAAGCAGATGAATATTTTACAAACAAGATGATTTTAGATCTGGTTGATTTTGATTGGAGGGATTCTCCTGAGCAAGGGGCAGGAATGGGGAAGGAGGGAGAGAGGGGGCGGTGGAGGGAGAGTGAGGGGAGGAGAGGAGGTGGTGGAGGGGAGGGAGGATGGCTGACGTGGCATTACTTATGATGTGGAGCATGAGGTGGCAAGACATGTAGGATGTGGGGGTAAATTTGATCTATTTTGCATACTTTAGGGGCAAGTATGATCCTAAAAAAATTTCAGGGGCAAATTTGATCATACCCTAAAACTTCCGGGCAAATTTGATCTTTAACCCTTATTTTATTAGCTATCAGGTTTTTACCTTTCTCTCGTTAGGAAGCCTCGTGGTGACGTGTCCTTAAGGGAAAATATGCTGGAAGGCATTTTTTAAAGGCAAACAAATTTCAGTTAATGTCTTTTTTTGCTCAGGAATTTTCAGTTAATGTCTGAAAGATAACGTTCCTGGTTGGTTTCTTCTTCATCATGGCTTAAATAAACAATGGGCTTTCTAAGCATAAAAGATAAACAATGGGCTTCTGCAATATCACTCCATTTCTCTGAGCTTATGGGCTTAAATGAACATGTTTTCTTTTAGGGTCCAATATGTCTTTCTTTTTTAAGTTTTGTGATTTTACGTTTGTAGTTTTTATTTCCTTCTGTAGTGTCCCTATCTGGGTATAAGTGGCCTTTAAATGTTATTGTTTTGTCTGATATATAAAATTAAAGTTGGCTTTATATATAAAAAATTTAAAAGCTAATCGTATTATGGTTTTGTCATTCTGTCTTACTATACCAATTTCCTCTCCTCTTTCAGAAGTTGATTTGCAAAATATTGAATTTATGTTCTTATATACTCCCTTCATTCATAAATATAAAATCATTTTTCCTAATTAATTAGATTAAGGATGTTATTTAAATTATTTATTTGTTATCACCAATTCACCATATATATCTTTGTCCCTACTCTCCCTAGAAAAGTTGGAAATAATTAAAAAGTTGTCTTATATTTAGAAATAAATTGAAATGTGAAAGTTTTCTTATATTTTGGAACAGAATAAGTATTTTCTTAGTTTAATTAGATTTAGGATGTTAATTAGTTAAAACTATTATTATAGCATATTTTTCTTAAAGCACTTTAATATATTTCTTAGTTCTATCATTTTCTCTATTATAGCATATTTTTCTTAAAGCACTTTAATATATTTCTTAGTTCTATCATTTTCTCCTACTTGATTATTATTGATTGATAATTAATAGAAATAGTTTGAAAAATAATAGACAAAAATTAGTTCTAGTTACGATATTTAGGACTAAAATCAACTCCTCAAATAGATCACATATTAAGGATCAAAGGGAGTAATAAACAATGTTATTTCTTATGTATGAAAAAAATATAATTTATTTTATTTGAATGGAAATTTTCCGATAAAAAATCCAACTCAAGTTTGAATAAGTTTCTCATTGATAATCTAGCTTGGAAATTAATCCTATAAAAGTAGATGTTACAAATCACACGTCTATTTTTTTCATAACAAAAGTTTTAGTGAGTTGGGTCCTGCAGGCTCACCAAGACTATGGCAAACCTCTAGACTCAATGAACGCGTACAAAGATACTTATAAATCGCCCACCAAAAAGGTCATCATCACATCAGAAAGATTCGAGCCACATGCACATAGCTAGCTAAAAGTCATACCCCTTTACCAATTGAATCAGTATTTGTTAGATAAGTTCATGTCTATTTTTTACCCTATTTAATGGAAGCCATGACTTTTGACGCTAGCTAATTTGGAAGCTCATGATCACTTTTTATAAAAAAACACTTGGTCCTGGATAATATTTTGACAAAATCATCAAATGTGTATTTTTTTTAGCCTTAATTTTTCTTACAGTTATATGTAAAGTTTGTTTTCAATTTACATGGAGTATATATAGCGCATTAAGTAGAGATAAATTTAGAAAATTGTTAATTTTAATGTTAATTAATTAACTACCTTTAAGTTGCTCATTGATTCAGCGAGAAAACATGTTAATCAGTATAATTATAATTATATTATAATTTATATATAAATAGGAGTAGAATAGATATTAACCAATCTTGATTTAAATGTTAGCGTCCTCAATAAATTCACACATTTTAGAAGCTAAGAGAAATATATGTAGTAGCTGAAAAGTGGATGTTAAGATTATAAATGACACGATCTTGATGGCCTCCGCGTGCGTTGGACATCTTACTCTTCAAAGCTGTGAGTTCAACTTTTAATTGTTTTGTAAGTGTACATTGTACAGGACATTGCGAAAAAAATTAGAATAAGCGACCTTTTATATTACGAAAAAGTATGATGAATGAGAGTTGAAATTGGAATTGTGTTGATCATTGGAATGAGAATTGTATTTTATCACTATAATTGCTCGCTGCCTATGAGTTGGAATTAGATAATATTGAGCTTGTGGTTTATCATTCTCAACGTGGTTTTGGTTAGCTAGAACTTAGAGGAAAAACATGACGAACTATTTATAGTAAACATACATTTTCGTATCAACCAACCGGTTGTACATTAATCAGTGTATAATATTCATTGGTATAGAAAGTTGATCTTAAACACACACAAAAAACAAAGAAAGTTGAGCTTTTAAATTAGTTAAACACATTATTGTTGTAGAAAGCGAGGGAAATATCTTTCTGGCAACTGATAGAACAAACCAAATGCAATTTTTTTATAAGAAATAATTAAATCAAATACAATTTTTAAAAGCCATTTTTTGCACCAAACTAGTTCCTATTTCTCTTTCTAGATAGCAATTATCAGTTCATATTGAAATACTCCCTCTATTCCTAAATATAAGATTACTTTCCCAATTTTGAGTAGATTAAGGAAGTTAGTTATTTACATATGATATTACCAATTTATCCCAATTATATACTTTTATCCTCATTCTCCCTCTTTTACTTGTTATTATAGATAAGTATTGTAGGGTTAATTTAGGAAGAAATTGGAAAAGTTAGAAATTGATGATTTTATAATTAGGAACAAATTGAATTTCAAAATTGATCTTATATTTAGGAATGGAGAGAGTACCAAATATACAGAGGCAAAGATTTGAAAGTGAGAGATATGAACCAAACGGGCATAAAATGATAAAATAGACTTGGAATAATCTAAATTTATACTACATTCACATAGACCTTCCTTAGTTAGTTGCTACCGGAAGTTCAGAAAAGACAATTTAATGTTCTTTTTAGAGAGCAAACTCAAAACTATAAATAATTAATAAACTACACCGACAAATTCTGTTAAATTCCGATCTAGATAACCTTTATTCTATATAAGAGTCCGAAACCAGATTTTACATATAAAGTATATCAGCATGATGAAAATATATATAAAAATGAGGTCTATTTGGAAAATGATGAACATTCGGTGAATATAGGTGATGTACAATAAAATATGCCATACTTTTTGGATCCGAAAGGTAGATGAGTAGGAGGTGCGATTAATCTAAATGGTTAAGACATCTATATGCAAATTGTTACAGTTACTAACAAAACCATGACATATATTTAAATATATATTTTTTAGGAACTATATTTACAGAAGATGTCACGATTTATTGAAAAACGAGACACGAATGCATGTCTCAATTATTAACCAAACCGTGACATGCATATGTTTTAGTTTTTAGTACAAAAAACTTACTTTCATAGTTTTTTTTGTAATAAACCGAAACATTTGTTGTAAAAATACTTTTTTAAAAAAAACAAAACATTTGTTGTAATTTTTTTAAAAAAAATTAAAACCATTTTTTAAAAAATCGTAACATAAGTTTTAATATTATTGTTGGAAATATTCAATTGGATCTTCTCTCAGTGAACAGGATTGTCCGATTGCTAAATCTGATGACTTGCAAGAAAGAAGAGAGTGGACAAATTAGAGTTAACAAATTAGCATTGGAAATTAAATCATTCATTATTGTTGATTCGCGATATTAATGAGAGCCAATTATTATAGTGATTACACTCTACCTTTCATAGCGAGACTCCTGTCACTCTAATAGGGGTGTCCCGTTCAGTTATGAGTCACTATCACTCACTCTATCCATTGCAATATCCGGATTTCCTTCTCGTGCGAATCAAATTTAGTTTCTAGTAACTTGGTTCTACTTGAGTTGAATTTTCCAAGATTCTTGGCTCTGAGTTCAAAGTCTCATTACAGCTCTTTAATATGTTTGTTCTTGTTTCATTAACAGGAACTCGGTTTAGATTTGGGTTTGAAATCCAATTCGGGACATTCGTGCGCCGGGCAAATCCTTCAGTTATTTTTAAAAATTGTAAAAAATACGTCAATTGTTTATCAAAGTCACGATTTAATTTTGGATACAAACCTAAACTGTGACATTGACACGGTTTATTCAAAACTGTGAAATTGTGTTATATAATTAATGTCTCGCTTTATATACACAATAAAGACAATATGCATGTGTACTTTAAAAAAAATATACAATATGTCTACTACTTGTGCTCTATAAACACCCCCCCATTTGATATGATCAGATCTTTTCTCTCCTTCTCTGATCTTTTTGTGATGATTTATTCATAAATCAGGGTATTCTTGAGTTCCATTATCTATTTTATTTTCATTGTTCTTTGGTTGTCAGTCAAAAGAATGTTGCTTTCTTTATTATTAATTACTTTGTTTTTGTTTTGCAGGTGTTAACTTTTTAAATATTACAATTAGTACTCTTTTACAAATATACATGAGGAGGGAATTCTCATAATTCAAATTTATAATTATAAAAATAATTATTATTATAAAATAATAATTATTATTTAAAGAGTTGTGTAATAATTAATTATAAAATAATAATAATTTTTTTAAAAAAATTGTAGTACAATTTGTAACAAATTTTGAAAATATTTTTTAAAAAGAAAGAAATATTTAGTCACAGTTTTGGCCCCCAAAAGTCTATTATGTCATGGAAAATCAATATGATTATCCAACATGGTAACGTTACGTTATAGTGCTCACTAGAAAAAATGGGATACAGACAGATGATGTATTAGGCTTTTACCATTCTCTGTCTCTCTCTTTGACAAAGTCCATGTAGAATTCAAAATAAACATTATTATTTCTTAGCTATAATAATTAGAATTATTATTCATTTTAATCAGGAAAGGTAAGCAAAAGCTTGACATAAATGAGAAGCCTAGATCGATATGTAGAATCTTATCTCCTCTCACGTGCTTATAAGTGATGGTTGAAGAACTGCACGTACCGGAACAACGGGATCGTAACACATGGAAATCGTATTTTTAGTACATGAAGTAAGTGTTTATTGCTTGAATAAATGACAACAACGCCACCTATAGGTCATGAGATCATATGGAAAAATTAATTTTATTAAAAATCAAATTAATTTATAAAATATTAACTTATGTCAGCAAGAGAGGATGGAGATTAATCAAAGAGGAGCCTATAGTTACTGAGAGGAGTCTATTTCTTTTTCACTAAAAAAAGAGGAGTCTAATATTTGATCTCTTTAACGGAGGGACATTAATCTTGCCTACGAGAGTATACCTGCCATTAAATAAGTTTTAAATATTACTCATTCTGTTTTCAACTATAAACCAAGTTAACAAATTTACAAATATCAATAAAATATCGGTTAAAAATATGCGTCATTTTTCCTATAATATATAATTTTTATTTTATTTCAAATACCTAAATATTTTTAAAAATCCAACAATACTTAATTATAATTATTAGTTGTCGTGTATAAGTTGGTATAATGTCAAGTTGCATGTTTTGGATGTACATGAACTTAATAGATAATATGAACGGCCACCCCCAAAACAATTGACTTGATAATAAAAACAGACTCAAAAAGTAAATTGTGTTTAAAAATGATGCACCCATTATTGACTTATGAAGGGATTTGGTAAAAGAGTATACAGTATTAAATAATAATCAGTTCATATAGTTCTCACAATAAATTAAACTAGTTGCAGTGAACACAAATTTTGAACTCCAGCTTTTGCTGATTCATCGTGTGCATGCTAGCCAATGATACCTAGTCAATTGATCTAAGCTAGAGTCAGACTTTTTAGAGAACAAAGGTGAGCTACTTCATATGTCATCTTACAGAAAAAATCACGAGACATCATGATTCCGAAGCTTGGATCCAATAATGCACTAGATACCAAATAAATAGTTCAGAGGGTTTCAAAAAGAGTTAAGCGTCTATTTTGTCTTGAAAGGTTTTTCTCATGAACGTATCAATATTGTTTTATTCCATTAAAATATTCACATTAACTGCTATTATGTTGAGGTTGACCGATATTATTTTAATAATGGTAAATGGTTAAATTGCTCCATTTTAATATTTTACATTCAAACGAAATTGGATAAAAACACTTTCACATAACAAAACTGCTGTTGATAAAAAAAATATTTCATCATGGCAAATAGACGGTCGACCCTAAACCTTAAACATATCATATGCTTATGTCGAGAGGTTCTACTTAAAACGATGAATGACAAAAAGGCACATGATTGATTCCAAACTTGTGAAGCCAATGGTTTTAGACTTGGTAAACAAGGTTTTGTTTATTCCAAATTGTGCTTCGTATTGCCTATAAATATTCAGTCTAAGACATTGCAGAAGCTGTGAAATACAAAAACACACGCACATATAGCTTCCCTCTCGTTGAAGCGCGCTTTTGAAGAAATTCATAAGAGGAAACTAATTCATCAGAGAAGAATGAAGGTGATTTGCTTGGTGATACTTTTCTTGGCGATTGTGGCCATTGCTAGGGTTGAAGCTGATAACCATGGAGTGTGTGGGAAGTACACTCCAGATAGGATGCTCACACATGTTCTTCGTCACTGTGAAAAGCCAGCCAAAGACTTGAAGGCTCCTGTTACTTCAAAGTGTTGTGAGCCTCTCTCCAAAATCTCAGACAAATGCTTCTATGCTATAATCAATTCTGACGCTTGGAAACATTCTGGCCTCAACCCTAAAATCGCCCTCACCGTCCCTAAACGTTGTCATCTACACTTTTAGTGATGATTACTGATTATATGTAATGAATGAAGACGTGTCTATGTGTTGTCTTTATCAATAAGAACTCATCAGAGTCAAGTATGTGTTCAAATAAACTGCGATTATGTTTGATTATTCGTAGTTGTGTTTGAATTGGTTAATATGTTTGTGTATGTTGTTTTAATCTTCTCAGAGATGTATTGGGTATCATAGAAGTAATAAATCCTACTCCTCTTTATTTTGATAAACCACCTCCCTTCCATTTTAGCTTAATTGGGCCTTATTATAAATATATGACTTGATAATATACTATGTGTAAACTTATTCCATATATAAAAATGAGTTCAGTCATTGAATATGGAATCATGGATATCATTTCAACTCTTTTTAAATACATTTTTTTATGTCAACTACAATTTGCATCGTTGATATTGACCAATTGAGTTAAATTTAGGCTTCCTCCATCAAATTTATTCATCCTTTTTAGATTCAAGAAGAAAATTATGAATATTGTTGGTATGAAGGCTAAGTAGTAGCTAGTTCAAAAATGGACGGTAATAACATTCTACTATATGACGTGATGACGCGTTCGTATGAGATGGTGAACATCCTACGTTCTAGAGCTTGTAATTTTGCAAAGTTGTGAGTTCATCAAGTTTGAATTGATGTGTCATTGTACATGACGTTGTTGGAAACTTGGAATAATCTTCTACTAATATATTATTTCATGTCTTAAATATAATAGTTAGTTAGTGGCAATTCTTAAATATAAGATTCTTTTTCATTTTATCTTATACACGTATATGTACACACGCACTTATCATTTTTTTTCTTACTAATTAGTAGGACTTATATTTTAGTTTATTAAGATTCTTTTTCATTTTATCTTATATACTATAAGTAATAAGTTAATTATTTTACTTTATTAATCTCTCAAAAATTATACTCAATAGACATTATATATATTTATATTGGGTATGAGAGGAGAGTAGTGTTGAATAGGAATTAACTAATAAAAAAGAAAATAGGAATTAGAGGGTTAATGCTCTTAAATATGCAGGAAGTTTTACCCAAGAAGTTACCAGCACCAGGAACTTTTTATTGGATTTTAAATGTTTTAGACATATTATTTCGTAGCTTTTATAACCAAATTTAACTGATAGACAAAACAAGAGTTTGCCACGTCAGATTAATTTTTTGTTAAATAGGTGATGACATGACTCAAATTAAGGTTCTTAAAATCTTGAAAGTTTTCTTGAAGGAACACTCAGCACCCAGAATTTTTGATTTTAGATCTTATTAAATGCCCTAGAAGTATATATTTTGTAGCTAGCTTTGTTGCCCATTGGTAACATGTACGCTTAACTCTGTTAACTTGTAAGTGTTAAAATTGGACAACAAAACTACAAAATAATACTTTCAGGCCGTATATTTAGGATAAAAAAACTTTCTTGTATTGATAGTTCCTTGGGTTAAAGCTGATGGGTATTTAAGAGCTTAGCCCGAATTAGAATTGAGTTTATCTTTGTAATGAGAATTGGAATTGTATTCAGTCCGATCCAAAAAAAAAAAAAAACTAGAAATGAACGTAGTTTGTTGTTCCTCTCACTATTGACCTCTAGATGGTATGATATGCTTGCTCATTGCAATTGCTAGGAAGGTGTCAGCACCAATCACATCTCAAAAGTCATTTAAGATAATGATCGATATATATCTTATAATAACAAACACACACACCACACGCATATATATAAGATTTACTTGGTTATTTACTAGAGTAATTATCCTATGTAAACCTTTATTGAGAAAAGAAGGGATGCATTTAGTTTCTTTTTTATCACTATAATTGTTCAGTGGCTGTGAGTAGGAAGATTGTATTAGCGAAGTATTATTATCAAAAAGGCCGTGGTTATATATATATATACTCCATATATTATGAATCAGTTGTGTATAGCATTAGTTGTTGGCATAGAAAGTTCTTTTAATTTTCAACTAATGTTGTAAAATAATTCATTAGTGAATTTTTTTATTTAAAAATGTAATAAAAAATTGGAAAACCGCGTCTGAATGACAAAATCTATAAATAAATGATTTTGGCCCAAAAAAATCCGATGAAAGTCAAAGTTGACCAGCTTGATTAAAATCTCAAGTCTGACAAAATTATGTTCATACGGAGATGAAAAAAGTCTTCCTCGTCATTTCAACCTTCACCGGATCAAGCCCCTCTTTAATTTCTCATCAATAAAAAATCATCGAATATATATATTCTTCAAAATTAATTAAAATGCTCATGATGAGATGCAGTAAAAAAAGTACGCATATACTTCAGCGGTATAAAATCACAAAAAAAATGTACTCAACTACTCCCTCCGGTCCCTAATGTAAGAACCCAAAATTTGCATGGTTTTGGTCCCTAATGTAAGAGCTCACCCCATATTCTCTCCTCATTTAATGCATTTTTTCCTACTTTACCCCTAACTCTCTTTCATATTTATTAATGCTTATGTATTTCTCTATCTTAAAAGTACCATAATAAATATGGGCAATTTTGGAAAAGAAGCATTAACTCCAGACACCCAACTAACATTCATATGTTTTCTTAAGAAGAGTTTTTTTTTACGACTAGCTCTTACATTAGGGACCGGAGGGAGTATATTGGAACTAATAGTGCTACAAAAATAAATGAGGTAATTAATTACAAGTCTTCACAAGGGACATAATTAAGAGCAGGTCCCATAAAATGATGACATTGAAGAAATAGAGTCCCTTGGGACTTGCATAATTATTTCTAGGGCTACACAAAAATCAGGTAGGACCTGGCCACATGAATACCCTAAGTCTTGTCTTTGAACCTGGCGGATTGGCGTGAGTGGTAAGTACTCTCGTCCCTTAAAACAAGTGGTTGGGGGTTCGATCCCTAGCCCTTGCGAATGGAGCAAATTCATAGGCCAGCTATCTACCCTCTACATGGGACTTCAGAACAACGAAGGATTAGTCCCACTTGACATGCGGGTGGGATACCCTTGAGAAATAAAAAAAAAAACTTTGGGCTGATTTTTTTCCAGATACCCGACCCAGTCCTGTGCAGCGCATGATCGAGACCAGGTAGGACATATACTTAGGGTCACAGGACATGTCCTATTGGTCCTAAAGTCTTTAAATTTGAAGGAAAAATAATTAAAAATATAATGAAAATTAATTAGAAAATAAAAGAACTTTTTTGATAAAAAAAATAAAATAAAAGAACTTGGGAAAAAGAATAATTAAAATATTTTTATATGATGTATTAAATACTAATTATTATATAATGATTTTTAAATTAAGAAAATAAAAAAATAAAAAATATTCCGGGTCAGGCCTTTAGTTCTATAACCTATGCTCTGTTCTTTTATGTCAGGTGGTCAGGTTTTTGATTCTATCCTATTTGTTAATAGATTATTTATATATTAGAATTAGCATCTATGAAAATAATATGTTTTAAAAAATCATTACTTTTAAAATATCAAACTTAGATCATACAACAAGATCCAAATATATAGTCTAGATGTGTAGTTGTTTCTATTCATATTTTTTATGAGTAGGAATCAGTCCTTTAACGCGTGGTTCGATCACATTATATTTGCAATAGTTTTAAAGCTTCCGGCCATATATTCCATGTGCTTAAACTGTGAGTGCCTAAGTGTTTTAAGACAATGCCGGGGGCTTAACTTGTTTCTGCATGCAATTGACTATAAACATAAATAGATTCCAACCTATTAAAGCCGAAGGATTACGACTTTTAGGAGCAAGTTTTGGTCATTCCAAAGTGCATCTATTCCCTATATATATGCACCTTTAGAGACAGTACAACACACATTGCAAAACTGTGAAATACAATCACACATACGTATTATATTATATTGCTTTCTTGTTCAAGTAAGTTGAAGAAATAAGGAGAGGAGGATGAAGAAGTTCATTTGCTTGGCATTGGTTTTAGTGATAGTGGCCATTGCTGGTGGTGCTGAAGCTCATGGATATGGAGTCTGCGGAAAGTTTACTCCAGATAGGATGCTAACACATGTTCTTCGTCATTGTGCAAAACCAGCAAGAGACTTAAATGCTCCTGTCACTCCAAATTGTTGTGAACCTCTCTCACAAGTGTCAGTGGAATGCTTCTATGCTATTATCAATTCTAACACTTGGAAGTACTCTGGCCTTGATGCTGGCATTGCCTTCACCATTCCGAGACGTTGCCATCTCATTCACTATTAGTATTATTGCTACTTACACCTTATATTATGAACTAGTCACCTACCTTCCTGGCCTAATAAAAGTGTGACTGCGTCTTCAATAAGAGCTCATTATAGTGGCTCATAAGTTTGTTAAACATGGTTCAATAATAATGTTGATCTAGAGTCAAGTTCATGTGTTGTTGTATTACGCTCATCTATAAATAATTAGCGATTCTCTTAATTCAATAACTGAAAACAGTTATAAAAACTGTGAGATATACATTATATTTCTTCGGTAAATGGACTATCCTTGTCTTAAAAAGTAGTATATATTGTAAGCCAATGATTTACTACCAAATCTTTGCCAATAAAGTCCACCTACCTATTTGAAAATGCGTTAGGCTTTTTCGTGAATAGATATATAAATGAGTTTCGTTATTTACCATGTTAAGTTGATAAAATATAGCTCATCTATCACAATCAAAAGGAATCAAATACAACTATATGTCAACAGCTTAACATGGTGAAGTATACGTAGATAAAGACGAAGAATTATTCTGTATGTATAGTATAAAAAGATTATATCTCTAGTTTTATTTTGAAAGGTTGTATTTCTCGTTAAGTATGTGTGTTCCTTATTGTCAAAATTCAATCATCTATCCAGAATTTCAATAAAAAAACAAATGAAATTTAATTTTCACTTGTTTTTTTAAGAATGTTTTCACACTATATTTTTACTGCACAGTCTATTATATATTATAAATGCTCAAAAAATTATTTTTCCCATGATTTGAAAATTGAACTAATTAAAATCAATATTACGATCATTAAGGTTTATTAATGCTCGAATAATTTGTCTGAATTGAATATAAACATGTAATAAATTGAATCTTCCGAGCAATTAAAAACTTTATGAATAGCTCAATTTTAAATTCTAGATCATTTTTGGATTATTATAACAGTCTAAATTCTATGATTGATTTTTTACTTTTGAATTTACCCGCGCACAAAATTAAAATAGCAAAATAATATATGGCTGTGATTATCTTACGCGTACATAACCTCTTGTGTTAAAATTTATCGAATTTTAATCTATCTATCAATCATCAATATATCCTAAAAACCTCTTCCACCAAACACTGTTCCTTATGAACAGTGTTTGGTGGAATATTATATATTTTTTTAATTAAAAAAAAACTTTTTTAAAAAAAAAAATTTAAAAAAATTCAGTTATTATATGATTTTTTTCACTCGATATTTTAGTTAAAAAAATTTGGCATATATTTTTTAGTGCAAATTTGGAAAAAAAAAGTTTAAAAAAAGTTAAAAAAATTTGTTCATGAGCAAATTTTTAGTGCAGTGATTGACATTCTCTATTACTATTGTATGTGATTGCTTTCTTGTGCGAATTTATTTTGACAATGTATTTTTTACTTTCTTGGGCTAATTTATTTGGGTCACATTTTTTTGTCTTAATTTGCCTTAAAGATTTATATCTTTAGTGTTGCTATTATGATGATCTTTTTGGCTTAATATATATCTGCAAATGTTTTATTTTGTCTTTTTTTACCTAATAAACCTTGAAACTTTAGCAAGACACAACTCAAATGAATAGGAAATCCAGAATGTTTAAAGGAGAAAGCCAATAGCTTTCTTTGGCAAAAGGTCACATATTTTTTTGTGTAAATTTGCCTTATAGATTTATATCTTTAGTGTCACCATTATGATGATCTTTTTTATCTAATATATATCTGAAAATGTTTTATTGTGTCTTTTTATTTGCCTATCTTTCCTTCATGAACAGCGATTTGATGGAATATAATATATTTTTTTAAAAAAAATTGCTTTTTTTTTGTTTAAAAAAAATAATTATTATATGATTTTTTTCACCCGATATTTTAGTTAAAAAAATTTGTCATATATTTTTTTAGTGCAAATTTGTTAAAAAAAAAGTTAAAAAATTTGTTCATGAGCAAATTTTTAGTGCAGTGATTGACATTCTCTGTTACTATTGTATGTGATTGCTTTCTTGTGCGAATTTATTTGGGCTATGTATTATTTACTTTCTTGGGCTGATTTATTTGGCTCACATATTTTTTTTGTCTAAATTTGGGTTAGAGATTTATATCTTTAGTGTCGCTATTATGATGATCTTTTTGGCCTAATATATATCTGCAAATGTTTTATTGTGTCTCTTTATATATAATTGATTCTTTAATGTTTATGGTTCTTTAGATGAGCTCACTCACTCACTCACTTAACCAAAGGTAATTATTTGAATGTCTTAAGAAATTTAATTTTTTTTAGAAAGAAAAACTTAGTTATTATATGATTTTTTTCACCCGATATTTTAGTTAAAAAAATTTGTCATATGCTTTTTTAGTGCAAATTTGTTAAAAAAAATTAAAAAAAGGTTAAAAAATTTGTTTATGAGCATGAGAGAGGTATTTTAATAAATTATAGACTAAACTTTTAGAATATTAGAGGAGAGGGAATTGTAGTGACAATTGAAGAAGCACAAAATATAATATATAATAAAACATTAGTGAGATGTATTATTTGGGATTTGGTGGAATTTTTTATTATTAATTTTTTATAATTTAATATATATTTATATTTATTTATTATATTATATTTATTATTTATTATATTATTATATTATATTTATTATTTATTATTAGATTAAATGTAATAATTATTTAATAATAATAAAATAATAATAATAATAATGATAATTAAATTAATTAATTAATTATTAATATTAATTATTTACCATGTATTCTTTACTTTCTTGGGCGAATTTATTTGGGTCACATATCTTTAAATCGCTATTATATTTATTTATTATATTATCATATTATTATTATATTTATATTTATTTATTATATTATTATATTATATTTATTATTTATTATTAGATTAAATATAATAATTATTTAATAATAATAAAATAATAATAATAATTATGATAATTAAATTAATTAATTAATTATTAATATTAATTATTTGCCACGTATTCTTTACTTTCTTGGGCGAATTTATTTGGGTCACATATCTTTAAATCGCGCGAAGCGCGGGAAACCTAAATAATACATCTCACTAATGTTTTATCATGTATTATCTTAGGTGCTTCTTCAATTGTCACTACAAATCCCTCTTCTCTAATATTATAAAAGTTTAGTCTATAATCTATTGAAATACCTCTCCCATGCACCGCAAAGGAGTTAACAAAACAAAAAATGTTGTTTACAAGGCGATGTTTTCAAATATCTAGCCAATTATGTACAACAAATATTATTTTTGTGAAGCTAACATCTATTCAAATATGTGAAGATATTTTTGTGATCATTCAAATATGTAAAATTTTAGTGCAGTGATTAACATTCTCTATTACTATTGTATGTCATTGATTTCTTGTGAGGATTTATTTGGGCTATGTATTCTTTACTTTCTTGGGCTAATTTATTTGGGTCACATATTTTTTGTCATATATTTTTTAGTGCAAATTTGTTGAAACAGAAGGTAAAAAAAAGTTAAAAGAAAATTTGTCATATGTTTTTTAGTGCAGATTTGTAAAAATAAAAAGTTAAAAAAAAAATTATTCATGAGTAAATTATTTAATATTTATATTTATTATTATATTGATTATTATTATTATTTATATTTATTATTTGGCAAGTTTTTTAATTATTTAATTGTTAATTATTTAATATATTTATTATATTATTATATTTATTACTTATTTATTTATTTATATTTAATTATTTAATGATTTATTAGGGCTACGTATTCTTTACTTTCGTGGGCGAATTTATTTGTGTCACATATTTTTTTTTGTAAATTTGCCTTAACGATTTATATCTTTAGTGTCACCATTATGATGATCTTTTTGACGTAATATATATCTGTAAATATTTTATTGTGTCTTTTTATTTGCCTATCTTTCCTTGCAAACTAGAAGTTGTTCTATGTAGATATAGAACACAAAAAGAAGAGTTGTTTCTTCACATAGGGAAGATGTGTTCAGTTAGATTTAATTTCGATTTTCATTACGACTTATGTAACAACCTCAATTCTATATCCGATTTTACGTCATTTTTATCATTTTTTTTTACACACACTAACTATGTTAGAAAATAAATTTACTTATTAATAATACTAACATAGTTAGAAAAAGAATTAACTTACTTCACTAAATATAAGGAATACTAATATAGTTAGAAATGATTACTGATGGCTAACCATGATAGAAAAATTAATGCCTAGAATATATATGACTATCATGGTTAGAAAAAGATAAACCTAAATTCTTAAAGCAAATCGACCTATAAAATTCATTCAATACGAATTCCAATATCTGGCACAAAATTAAGTGAAAATTTAAGCTACTCAGCAAAATATGAGTTTAGCTGAAATGGTCTACTAAAGTACTTTTGAAATAATAAGGCACATCATCTTTAAAACAATAAGGACTAGCATTTATGAATCAATTTAAAAATATGGTTCCTAATGTGGCAATAACGCTTTAACAGCGTCTCACTTTAGTGAGTAGTCCCCGGATCCGTGCCTTGATTTCCTACAGTAGTTCCTGTACCTGAAATAACAACAATGTGGGGTAAACCCAGAATTCGCAACTACTACCACTCGCTTACGTACATCTTTGCACTACGTGCATGTGCATGTCCGCAAGGTGGTGTGTGATAATACAGTGTTAAGTGGTGTGTGCTACATACTGTGTTGCATGAACATGTTATATATATGCAGATTTCCAATAACTATCAGATTTCAGGTATTACAATTTATAGCAGCACAAATACTTATTTATAAACACATCACTACACAATACTTCAATAACGAGAATAATTAAATCATCACTAACAAAAATAAAATCAAACACAACACACCGTAATATTCAGTTCAATAGGGACTCACGACTCGATGGCCGATTTACCCTCGCTTGAACTGGTTCAAAGGGACTTACAACCCAACTGAACATGTAACAATTCTTGGTTTTATACATTTTAGTCCCTGGGGGTTTTACAGGGAACCTCATTCCGGAATGGCATAATTATAATCATATTATCGGTGTGCACCAAACAAATAATCAACTCTCATAAATCATATAATAAACATCACAAATTTATAATCTAGCCTATATGCTTACCAACATACACACACACGCAAACAAGTTTAAGTAGTTACCTGGAGTGCTTTATTTCCCTTCTTTACCCTCGTGGATTCCTTCAAATACTTTCCTTACTAGATTCCCTAATGTCGTACCACACAGTAGAGAATATAAATGGCTATACTTGTACAAAAACTAACGTCGCTCTCGTTCTTTAAATACTACGATACCCCTTCCCCTTTTCTTAGGCATTTTATTCTAAGAAACGTTTTCAAATCAATTAAAGCTTAATATAATTCAATTCACATTTAATGTCGTTCGTATCATAGTCATTTATCAAGTCAAATAAGGACAGTTATATAAAAAAAAAATTATCAATCGTGGAACAATTCAATTGCAAGCTTAAATAAGAAAAAAAAAGACATTAACAAGCATTTAAAGTTTCCATCTCTTGTATCCTTAAAGCTCTAGTTCTCACTATAAATTTCACTACAACCATTTAACTTCATAAACTCATAAATCAACATTACTTAGTAATAATCAGCTACTTTTGCTTTAATAAACACAAACTTCACATAATCAGCAAGATTAATATATATTTCTTCACAAAGATACTAAGATCACAGCCTAGCCTCTCATTCACTGACTAAACAAACCAACAGTCTAACTTTAATTACAGCAGCCACCAAACAAAACCATAACAATACATAAGCACACAAGTGTCTATCTACATAGCTAGCATATCTCAGAATCAAAACAGAACCACAAAGGCAAGGAAAAATTGAAGCTTTCACAAACCCAAACATATAGAGGTATAACAAAATTCTAAAATGGCTTCTTTATTCATTATTCATAGTTTCAAATTTTAAATATCAAAATCTATTCCCTCCCTTGAGCTCACCAATATTCGGCTGGAAGAGAAAAGGCAAAATAAGGAAGAACACTCACCGAAATTGAAATCGATCTTGTTTGGGGAAAACAAGGGTCACCGGTTGCCGGAAAAATGCCTCGGCCACCGTCAATAGTGGCTGGGTTCGCAGGAGCAGCAAGAACAAATTAAAAGAGTGGAGAAACTTATGAGAAATTGAAGTGGGAAGGAAAGAAGAAATTGAGAAAAGCAAGGAAACAGATTTAAGATGAAAGAAAGCTTTACTTTTGATCCCCCACACTATTTCGCCGTCACCACCGTCGCCGGAAAAGTTCCCCGCCGCCGCTGAACGTGTAGCAAGAACAAAGTCACCGTAGAGATAGAGAAAACGTGAGGAGTCAGAGGAATGAGGGAGTTTAAGAATGAGGAAGTTGTGAGAGTGATGAGCAAAACTTGTTGAAGGCAAGTGAGGAGAAAGATGCACAATGATGATGGGTTTGTGGGGAAGGTGCGGCGACCAAAGCTTAAGGAAGGGAAGGAGATGTGTCATGTGTGGTTATATATATAGAGAAGGGAATACTAGGTTTTAGGGCCCAAAACACAAATCACCATATTGCCCTCCTTTATGTTTTAACCTTTATTAAGGTCCCTTAACTTCCTTTTTTTTTTTATTAAATTAAGGTCTCATAAAATTTATTATATAAATTGATATTTCCCAATTCTTAATGATGTATTGTTCCCTAATATATATATATATATAATATTTTCCTATTTTAGTTAGGATGTTACAACTTACAGAAAAATGGTCATTTGGTAATGTAAACTAGAAGTTGTCATTCAAATTTTCTTCCGTCTAAGGTTAAGGTTAGATAATAGTTTTTTTAGTTAATGCTAATTTTTAAGCAAAACCGCGCGGAGCGCGGGAAACCCCGTGCAACGCACGGGAGATATTTTTTTACCTTTTTTTTTCCTTTTTTACCTTTTTTTTAAAAAAAATTCAGTTATTATATGATTTCTTTCGCACGATATTTTAGTTAAAAAAATTTGTCATATATTTTTTTAGTGCAAATTTGTTAAAAAAAATGTTGAAAAAAGGTTAATTGGGTCACATATTTTTTTTTGAGTTTGCCTTAAAGATTTATATTTTTAGTGTCACCATTATGATGATTTTTTTGACCTATATAAAAGTGATCCACCAAATCACCGTTCATAACTCTGTTCATGACCAGTGATTTGGTGGAATATAATATATTATTTTTTTTAACTTATTTTAAATAAAAAAATTGGTTATTATATGATTTTTTTCACCCGATATTTTAGTTAAAAAAATTTGGCATATATTTTTTTACTGCAAATTTGTTAAAAAAAAAAAATTGTTCCCCGTGCAAAGCACGGGTGCAAAGCACGGGAGATACCGCTAGTTGTATTATATATATAAGTTGTCATCCTATATTTGACATCATACAATTTGATATATAAATTATTAAACAAAGCAACAATACTTAATTATAACTAGTTTTATTATAAACTGTCGTGTCGCATAGTTCCATGCATGTTTTGGATGTACGCATAATACCATTGCCTAAATTTGCATGCGCCCAAAAGTTTGACTTAATAACGTGCAAAAGCGGACTCATCAGAAGTGATTTGTTTAAAAATAATGTTAGAGCCTTTGAATACGAAGGAGCAGGTGATTCTGGAGAATAAATCAATGAACTCGTACATATACATCTAGTGTTCATATATAATAGGGCAAAGACCCAATAATAATACATAACTATTGGTCAAGGAATAAAAATAGTACATAACTATTTCAAGGTACAAAAATGATACTCATCTTTTATCCCGTGATAAAAAATGATAGATATTTTCACTAAATGACAATAATATTAATTAGACATGAAAAGTTCAAAATGCCCTTATAAATTAATCGTCACCCGGTAAAAGTTTATTTAATTATAAGGGCATTTTGGATATTTCATGTATAATATTATTGTCATATTAGTTAAAATATCATTTTTGATCACACGGTAAAAGTTGAGTATCATTTTTGTAGCTTAGAATAATTATGTACTATTTTTGTTTATTAATCAATAATTATGTATCATTTTCGCCCCATATAATAATAGATACCACCAATCCACATTAATCTATATTCAATCTTCTTCTAGCTATAATGCTATATCTAATTTTCAAGTGCTTATTCTGTTACAAGCTGCTGAGTTTTCAAAGGCAATATTAATCCGGGGGCCGGGGCTTAACTTGTTTCTCCGTCCAAATCAACACACACACACACACACACACACTTTCCAACTTATAAAGGCAAAGGTTTAAGACTTTTGGGAACAAGGTTTGTTCATTCCAAAGTGCAACTGTTCCCTATATATACTAACACACATGGACAATTCAAGACACAAACAAAGCAAAACTGTGAAATACAATCATACATACATACACACATTTTCTTGTTCAATTGATCAGGGAGGAAACAAATCAAGGAGGAGGATGAAGAAGTTCATTTGCGTGGCGTTGGTTTTGGTGATAGTGGCCATTGTTGGTGGGGCTGAAGCTCATGGCTATGGAGCTTGTGGGAAGTTCACTCCAGATAGGATGTTAACACATGTTCTTCGTCATTGTGCAAAACCAGCAAAAGACTTGAATGCTCCTGTCACTCCAAATTGTTGTGAGCCTCTCTCACAAGTGTCAGAGGAATGTTTCTATGCTATCATCAATTCTGACACTTGGAAGTACTCTGGCATTAACCATCGCATCGCCTTCACCATTCCAAGGCGTTGTCATCACATTCACTATTAGTAATATATATTATCATCACTTACACCCTATGATGAACTAGTCACCTAATATCTGCCTACTCGAATATAAGTGTGAATGTGTTCTTAACTAATAAGAGCTCCCTATAGTAGCTCATTCTCATGTATGTGTAATATTAATAAAGTGTGACTCTGTGCTTAATATGAGTTCTTTTCTTTATGAATTATCATAAACCGTTAGTGAGGCTTTGCATTTTTTCTCAGGACATGTGCACCCTGTAAAGCATGAGAGATTCATTTCGAGTCCTATATACTTTGCCATTTAAATTTTGAAGGTGAGGCGAACGAGGATATATACAATAAGGAAGTACTTGATAAACCATTGATGCAGAATGGCTGTGAGAATTGTGAGAATAGAAAGGATGTATGAGAATTCAGAAAAAGAGGTAAAATAAGAAGAGAGAGAAGTGAGAAAAGAGAGAGAATTTAGAAATATAATTTCCTAATTATCATATCCCATCAACCATCCTTTGATTTAATTTGTCAATCAATGGTATTGTGGTCATTCTTCCAAATACAATTAACATATGTATTATATATTGACTTCTCATACATGCATGTGATTGAAAATAATCTTCCAAATGCTTTTGTGGATGAATATGTGTTGAGTTATGAAATGTTAAGCTCAATCTCAATCAGAATGGAAAATCATAGATATCAGTTTCGATTATTATGTTTTACTAATCTATTGCAAAATTAAAAAAATGTTATGAATCTTATTATTGGTAGTGTTTTTTTATTATATAAAAGAAAACTTAGTCTAAGTGTATGTTTAATCCGAATCAATATGGCATAACACTTAAACTATTCCTCCTAGGTGATATCAAGTTCAGGTAGGACAACACCTTATACCGTTATGTCACCCCAAGTAACTTAACAAAAAATCAAGGCCTCTACCCATCGTCCCCAGGTTCAATATGGCGAAAGGATTGAACAATGAGCGTCGGGTTGTCCACCTAGTCGCGAGTTCGATTCCTGAGAAGTGACACTTTGTTGTGTCTTCATCGCGGCGCATGGGGAGACATCTCCGTAACTTAGTGAAATTGAGAGTAACTTACCTGTGTGGACAGTCAGAATGAACTTGTTGGTCATGCTCCAGAGCCCACAGGGACAGACCCCAGTGGATTATGAGTTAGGTGTTCTGCCCTTGGAATGGGTTGAACCCAAACCCCTTCCTAAAATTTTGTAACAAAGAAAAAAGAATCAAGCCCTCTAATTTTATTGTGAGAGTGCATGATTCATTAATACTGAATTGAACCCATGGACAATGAGTTGTTGGTATAGTTGGTTTGCTTAAAATGAATGATGAATCTGATGACTTAACTACACACATATTTAGGAGTTGAGGAATTGAACCCATGGGCAATGAGTGTTGGTATAGTTAGGGAAAAGAAGCCTGTCTCTCAACTTCAATAAACTAGCCTTAATTCTTCTCCTATATTTGTAAAGCCTAAACCCATTTCAGCCGAAGCATATATAACATAAGACGAACGTTTTATTCAACCGGAAGGTGGCCCAAAAAAATGGGTAAGGTTCGGTTAGGGAACAATAATTTGTAATAGAAATATTTTTTGATATAATTCTGAAACTGAAGGTAAATGTAAAAGGCTCTCGACTTATGCAAAGGGTGATTTGATGCAACCAACTTCAAAAAGGGAGGAACATAGCATACCATTGACTCCACAAATGTCCTTAATTAAATTTTAACTACCATTAAAACAATAATAGTTAAAGTCAACCTTTTAATTTTGTATATAAAGAAGGCTAAGTTATACTTTTGGTCCCTTATGTTTGCATCAAGTTTCAATTTGGTCCTTTATGTTTGGAAAGTACACTTTTAGTCCCTTTTTGTTAACACCGTTAGTTTAACTTGACAGAAAATGTTAACTTAACAATTTTAAATGGTTATTAACTACTGAAAAAATTTTCAGATTAAAATATTTGAGTGTAAATATTCTTATATTTTCAAAATTTATCACTTTTAGTCCAATTTCGTTATAAAACAATCATTTAAAATTGTTAAGTTAACATTTTCCGTTAAGTTAAACTAACGGTGTTAACAAAAAAGGACTAAAAGTGTACTTTCCAAACATAAAGGACTAAATTGAAACTTGATGCAAACATAAGGGACCAAAAATATACTTTAGCCTATAAAGAAATCAACCTTTCTTAAGGACTTACAATAATTTTTTAACGTCTACATTGGAATTTTCTGAGAAATTTTGAACTTACAAGAACATATGAGTGAATGAGATTAGAAAGCAAAAACCCCAAATTGTCTTCTTAATGCACACAAAGAAAAAATCAATGTATTACATCTGTTTCTAAATATAAGATCATTTTTCCTAATTTGACTAGATTAAAGATATTAGTTAAATTAGTTATTAACACATGATTTTACCAATTTATTCTATAATATACATTTATCTTCACTCTCCCTCTTTTACTTGATATTATAAATAAACATTATTGGGTTAATTTGGGAAAAATTAGAAAATGATCTTATATTTAGGAACAAATTGAAATTCAAAGTAATCTATATTACGGGGTTGTAGCTCACTTAACAGTTCAACCAACTACTCATTGGTAATGTTAGACCTTTGAATAGGAAGGAAGGAGCATGCGTGACTTTGGAGAATAAATCAATGAACTCATACATCTACATATATATAGTGTTCATATATAATAATAGATACCACCAATCCACGTACATTATTATTGCATATGCATTAAATTTAAATTCAAGCTTCTTCTAGCTATATTTAATTTCCAACTGCTTATTCTGTAACAAGGTGTGCTGAGTTTTCAAAGATTAATCCGGGGGCCGGGGCTTAACTTGGTTCACCGTCCAAATCAACACACACACACACACAGACACACAAATTTCCAACTTATAAAGGCAAAGGTTTAAGACTTTTGGTAACAAGGTTTGTTCATTCCAAAGTGCAACTGTTCCCTATATATACTAACACACATTGACAATCAAGACACAAATAAAGCAAAACTGTGAAATACAATCATACATACATATATACATTTTCTTGTTCAATTGATCAGAGAGGAAACAAATCAAGGAGGAGGATGAAGAAGTTCATTTGTGTGGCGTTGGTTTTGGTGATAGTGGCCATTGTTGGTGGGGCCGAAGCTCATGGCTATGGAGTTTGTGGGAAGTTCACTCCAGATAGGATGCTAACACATGTTCTTCGTCATTGTGCAAAGCCTGCAAGAGACTTGAATGCTCCTGTCACTCCAAATTGTTGTGAGCCTCTCTCACAAGTGTCAGAGGAATGTTTCTATGCTATCATCAATTCTGACACTTGGAAGCACTCTGGCATTAACCATCGCATCGCCTTCACCATTCCAAGGCGTTGTCATCACATTCACTATTAGTAATATATATTATCATCACTTACACCTTATGATGAACTAGTCACCTATCTGCCTACTCGAATAAAAGTGTGACTGTGTTCTTAACTAATAAGAGCTCCCTATAGTAGCTCATTCTCATGTAAGTGTAATATTAATAAAGTGTGGTTCGTGTGCTTAACATGGCTTCTTTTCTTTATGAATTATCATAAACCGTTGATCAATAAGCCGTTAGTGAGGCTTTGCATTTTTTTCTCTGGACATGTGCACCCTGTAAAGCATGAGAGATTCATTTCGAGTCCTATATACTTTGCCAATTAAATTTTGAAGGTGAGGCGAACGAGGATATATACAATAAGGAAGTACTTGATAAACCATTAATGCTGAATGGTTGTAAGAATAGAAAGAATGTATGAGAATTTAGAAATAGAGGTAGAATAAGAAGAGAGAGAAGTAAGAGAAGAGAGAGAATTTAAAAATATAATTTCCTAATTATCATATCCCATCAACCATCCTTTGATTTAATTTGTTGATCAATGGTATTGTGGTCATTCTTCCAAATACAATTAACACATGTATTATATATTGACTTCTCATACATGCATGTGATTGAAAATGATCTTCCAAATGCTTTTGTGGATGAATATGTGTTGAGTTATGAAATGTTAAGCTCAATCTCAATCAGAATGGAAAATCATAGATGTCAGTTTCGATTATTATGTTTTACTAATAATCTATCGCAAAATTAAAAAAATGTTATCAATCGTATTATTGATAGTGTTTTTTTATTATATAAAAGAAAACTTAGTCAAAGTGTACGTATGTTTAATGCGAATCAATATGGCATAACACTTAAACGATTCCTCCTAAGTGATATCAAGTTCGGGTAGAACAACACCTTATAACGTTATGTCACCCCAAGTAACTTAACAAAGAATCAAGCCCTCTACCCATCGTCCGCAGGTTCAGTGGTGAAAGAATTGAATAATGAGCGTCGGGTTGTCCACCTAGTCGCGATTTCGATTCCTGAGAAGTGGCACTTTATTGTGTTTCCATTGCGGCGCTTGGAGAGACATCTCCGTAGCCTAGTGAAACTGGGAGTAACCTACCTGTGTGGACAGTCAGAATGAGCTGGTCATGCTCCAGAGCCCACATGGACAGGCCCCAGAGGATTATGAGTTAGGTACCCTTCCCTTGGATTGAGTTGAGTCTAAACCCCTTCCTAAAATTTTGTAACAAAGAAAAAAGAATCAAGCCCTCTAATTTTATTGTGAGAATGCATGATTCATTAATACTGAATTGAACCCATGGACAATGAGTTGTTGGTATAGTTGGTTTGCTTAAAATGATGAATCTGATGACTTAGGGCCTGTTTGGATAACTAGTAAGAATAGCTTTTAGAAACAAAACCTAGGTTTCGCACAACTTTTGCCAAACACTCAAAAAATTTGGAAAAACTATTTTATCTCCAAAACCTCAATTTTAGACTCAAAACCTCAGCTTTGAGAAAAGCTATCCTTTCTTCCGTTTTAGACCAAAAAGGGGCAGGGAGAGTGTCAGAAACATTTTCTCATCCAAAAATATCATTTCTCCTCGATCCTCTCTTACTGCACTCTCTTACAGCAGTCTCCCTGTCAGAAACATCTTTCAGACCGAAAAGGGGCAGGGAGAGTTTTTTTTTTGTGGTATTATGGTTGTAGTTTATGTAATATTAGTTTCTCTTTGTACAAGAAACAATGACGTTAATATTTCTTATAAACATATAGTTGATGTTAACTGATAATCTTTGCATATAATATTTATCTTATTTGTTTCCTAACCTTCTAGCCATGCATGGTTCAAAGATTGGTGATCAACTAAACAGATATTTTGGTCATTTGTAGGGTGTTCTCTTGGAAAATGGTATTAATACAATTTTTAGCAATTAAATGATTATATAGACCTAAACTTAAAAAAATTATGACACCACTATATTTTTTAAAAGAAGCCCCTAATTTATTTTACCAATTAAATATTTATTTATTGCTTTGATTTCATTTTGTTACAGCAGGTCATTATAAATAATTAAATATATAGGGGGAATTAGTGGAAATATTTAATATTTCTACTATTTTTAATATATATTTTTAGTTGTTTAATCTTATTATAAACTATTTGATATTTTAATTGTGATTTGTGTAGTAATGTTTAATAACTTATTATCAATAATATAATTTGATTATTTAAATCTTTGAGATAAAGTTTTTGCTTAAAATGTAGATATCACATTTGTAATTGTAATAAAAAAAGATATCACATATGTAATATCCTTTTTGGTAATTTCCACATTAAAAAGCTATTCTACTGACACTTATCCAAACACTCTCATTTTATCAAAAGCTATTTTTAGAAAAGCTATCATATTCAAAAGCTATTCTCAAAAAGTCATTTTCCCATAAGCTATTCTCCATAAGCTAAATTCAAACAGGCGCTTAACTACACACATATTTACGAGTTGATGAATTGAACCCATGGGCAATGAGTTGTTGGTATAGTTAGGGAAAAGAAGCCTGTCTCTCAACTTCAATAAACTGGTCTTAATTCTTCTCCTATATTTGTAAAGCCCAAACCCATTTCAGTCGAAGCATATATAACATAAGACGAACGTTTTATCCAACTGGAAGGTGGCCCAAAAAAATGGGTAAGGTTCGGTTAGGGAACAATTTGTAATAGAAATATTTTTTGATATAATTCTGAAACTGAAGGTAAATGTAAAAGGCTATCGACTTATGCAAAGGGCGATTTGATGCAACCAACTTCAAAAAGGGAGGAACATAGCATACCATTGACTCCATAAATGTCCTTAATTAAATTTTAACTGGTACCATTAAAACAATAATAGTTAAAGTCAACCTTTTAATTTTGTATATAAAATAATCAACCTTTCTTAAGGACTTACAAGAATTTTTTAACGTCTACATTGGAATTTTCTGAGAAATTTTGAACTTACAACAACCTATAAGTGAATGAGATAAGAAAGCAAAAACCCCAAATTGTCTTCTTAATGCACACAAAGAAAAAATCAATGTATTATATCTGTTCCTAAATATAAGATCATTTTTCCTAATTTAACTAGATTAAAGATATTAGTTAAGTTAGTTATTAACACATGATTTTACCAATTTATCCTATCAATATACATTTATCTTCATTCTCCCTCTTTTACTTGATATTATAGATAAACATTATTGGGTTAATTTGGGAAAAAATTGGGAAAAATTAGAAAATGATCTTATATTAAGGAACAAATTGAAATTCAAAAGTAATCTATATTACGGGGTTGTAGCCCACTTAACAGTTCAACCAACTACTCATTAGTAATGTTAGACCCTTTGAATACGAAGGAAGGAGCATGTGACTCTGGAGAATAAATCAATGAACTCATACATATACAAATAGTGTTCATATACTCCCTCTGTTCCTAAATATAAGACATAGTTGACTTTTTTTGGAGATGTTAAAGTTACAAAATATGTTACTACCTTCGGTCCTAATTATAAGACCTATTTGACTTTTTTTTAGAGGTTAAGGTTACGAAATAAGCTATTAAATCATAACACATTTGATATATTTTTAAATTATCCATTAGTTTATAAGTAAAATAAACTAGTATAACGGAAAAAATTAGGTAAATCAATTTATAATTAACTTATTTTGTTTTTTTAGGATTTTCCAAAAAAAATCAACTAGGTCTTATATTTAGTACCGAGGGGAGTATTAAATTATGACATATTTGATATATTTTTAGTTTAGTCATAGGTTAAATAAACTAGTTTAAGGGGGAAAATTAGGTAAATCAATTTATAATTAACTTATTTTGTTTTTTTAGGATTTTACAAAAAAAGTCAACTAGGTCTTATATTTAGAACCAAAGGGAGTATAATAATAGATACCACCAATCCACGTATATTATTGCATGTGCATAAAATTTAAATTCAAGCTTCTTCTAGCTATATTAAATTTCCAACTGCTTATTCTGTAACAAAGTGCTGAATTTTCAAAGATTAATCCGGGGGCCGGGGCTTAACTTGGTTCACCGTCCAAATCAACACACACACACACACACACTTCCAACTTATAAAGGCAAAGGTTTAAGACTTTTGGGAACAAGGTTTGTTCATTCCAAAGTGCAACTGTTCCCTATATATACTAAGACACATTGACAATCAAGACACAAATAAAGCAAAACTGTGAAATACAATCATACATACATAATATACATTTTCTTGTTCAATTGATCGATCAGAGAGGAAACAAATCAAGGAGGAGCTGAGGATGAAGAAGTTCATTTGCGTGGCGTTGGTTTTGGTGATAGTGGCCATTGTTGGTGGGGCCGAAGCTCATGGCTATGGAGTTTGTGGGAAGTTCACTCCAGATAGGATGCTAACACATGTTCTTCGTCATTGTGCAAAGCCTGCAAGAGACTTGAATGCTCCTGTCACTCCAAATTGTTGTGAGCCTCTCTCACAAGTGTCAGAGGAATGTTTCTATGCTATCATCAATTCTGACACTTGGAAGCACTCTGGCATTAACCATCGCATCGCCTTCACCATTCCAAGGCGTTGTCATCACATTCACTATTAGTAATATATATTATCATCACTTACACCTTATGATGAACTAGTCACCTATCTGCCTACTCGAATAAAAGTGTGACTGTGTTCTTAACTAATAAGAGCTCCCTATAGTAGCTCATTCTCATGTAAGTGTAATATTAATAAAGTGTGGTTCGTGTGCTTAACATGGCTTCTTTTCTTTATGAATTATCATAAACCGTTGATTAAGCCGTTAGCGAGGCTTTGCATTTTTTTCTCAGGACACGTTCACCCTGTAAAGCATGAGACATTCATTTCGAGTCCTATACACACATTGCCAATTAAATTTTGAAGGTGAGGCGAACGAATATGTATCCAATGAGGAAGTACTTGATAAACCATCCTTTGATTTAATTTGTTAATCAATGGTATTGTGGTAAACTCTTCCAAATACTAACATATGTATAATGTATTGAGTTCCCATACATGCATGTGATTGAAAATAATCTTCCAAAAAGAAAAAATATATATACTCTTTGCTTTTGTGGATGAATATGAGTTGAGTTATGAAATTAGCACAATCTCAATCAGAATTGAAAATCATAGAAATCAGTTTCCTTTATTATGTATTTACTAATCTATTTCAAATTTAAAAAAAAATGTTCTGAATGTTATACTCCCTCCGTTCCTAAATATAAGATCACTTTGGTTAATTTGGGGAGATTAAGGAAGACAACAAAATTACATGATCTTCCCAAAATCCCTGAATTACTTAACTTCAAAAGGAGGAGGGGTTTCCAATGAAAAGAGCGAGTATAAGGGTAGTCTGGGCAAAATTTGAGATAAAATAGGAAGTGATCTTATATTTAGGAACTTATCCACTTCCTTAAAGTGATCTTATATTTAGGAACGGAGGGAGTAATTCGTAGTGTTTTTTTATTATATAAAAGAATATTTAGTCAAAGTGTATGTTTAATCCGAATCAAGAGGGCATAACACTTAAACGATTCCTCCCAAGTGATATCAAGGTTGGGTTGGACAACACCTTATACCCCAAGTGACTTAACAAAGAATCAAACCCTCTATTTTTATCGTGAGAATGCATGATTCATTAATATAATACTGAATTGAACCCATGGACAATGACTTGTTGATACAGTTGGTTTGCTTAATATGAATGGTGAATCTGATTCCTCAGTGAAAAGAAGCCTGCCTCTCAACTTCAATAAACTGGCCTTGATTCTTCTCCTAGATTTGTAAAGCCCAAACCCATTTCAGCCGAAGCATATATGACGAACATTTTACCCAACCTGAAGGTGGCCCAAACAAATGGGCTAAGATTCACTTAGGGAACAATTTGTAATACAAATATTTTTTTGGTATATTTCTGAAACTAAAAGTTATGTAAAAGGCTCTCAAATTATGCAAAGGATGATTTGATGCAACCAACCTCGAAAAGGAAAGAACATGGCATAAATTGACATAATTATCGCAAATGCCCTTAATTAAATTTAGGGTTAAAGTGCAAAAATGCCTATGTAAAAATTTTTGGAGCAAAATTACTAGTTAAATTTCAAATTGGGGCAAAAACGCTCATCACCATTATTTTTTTTTTTTTACTTTTTCACTAATCATCCTTTGTCACTTCATCATCACACAATGACAAATAAATACATAAGTTGCCACATGTTTTGGTGAATGATGACGTGACAAAGGATTATGAGTCAAAAGGTTAAAAAATTAATGGTGATGGGACTTTTGCACCAGTTTTGAAATCTGATGGGTAGTTTTGCTTTAAAAAATTTTAAATGAGTATTTTACTTCTTCATGACAATTACATAGACATTTTTTCATTTTAACCCTTGAATTTAACTAGTACCTTTAAAACAATAATAGTTAAACTCAACCTTGCTGATAAAAAAACAAATATCCCTGGGTCACAAGATTTCTCTCTTCATCTCACATTTTTCTGAGGCCATAAACTTTACTTTTTCATCATTAACTCTTTTTTCCATATTCATCATTGCACTTTTCATTTTTTCCACTTTTCTTTCTTCCAACCAAACTGGTCTTCATGCTTTGATTCTAATGTACTCCCTTCGTTCCTAAATATAATATCACTTTAACAAATTTGAAGAGATGAAAAAAGACATTCCAATGAGTTAGGATTACATGAAATTTCCAAAATACCCCTAACGTAAGTTTTATATCCTTTCACTTTCTTCAAAACAACTATTTTTTAAGTGAAGGGAGTATAGGGGTAATTTGAGGAAAACTTGAGTCAAATTAGAAAGTGATCTTATATTTAAGAACAAGCTCTCCTCCCTAAAGTGATCTTATATTTAAGAACGGAGGGGTATTTAACTTGATGCACAACGAGCTTTATCTCACTCTGTTTTATTCCTAGAGAGTCCATTGTTATCACCGGTTATCTAGCTATTTTGGTTTCAAGAAAAATTGAGACTTAACAGTCTAGTAGTATTTGAACTTCCACCTTCTTGAGATTGCATGTTCGAATCACGGGAAATGCATGTGTGTAACACTTCTACCCTCAAATCCGGATTAATGTTCGATATTTAACGAAGAAAAGCTCAATTTGATGTGACTAAGTTGAATGTCAATTTAAGTCAACCAAACGACATGTCGTCTAACATTCTGGATAACATAAGCATGAATGCCAATCTGGTATCTCCTTCTTCTCCTTCCTTCCCCCATTGAGGCACTGCTAGATAGAGATGAATGTGAAACCTCAATCCTCCCTAAAACCATTTCAAAACCCAAAACATTCCCGAATTGCCCCCACTTCCTTCACCCCCAAACATTCCCAAAATGCCCCTGCCCTCAACACCGGCCTCCTCTTCCGCCAAAAGCTCCTCTACCTCCAAAACCTCAACATAAATTCCCAAAAAGCCCTCCACCAAAACCCCAAACTCCGAACCACCCCCATCTCCAACCTCAAATCCGTCGAACACTGCCTCTCCTCCATGGGCATCCCTCGCTCCTCCATGGGCCGAATCCTCGACATGTTCCCCCACCTCCTTACCCTAGACCCCCACCTCGATCTCTACCCCATCTTCGACTTTCTCCTCAACGAGGTTTCGATTCCGTACCATGATATCCATAAAGCCATCATACGCTGCCCCAGAATCTTACTTTGCAGTGTAGATGACCAGCTCAGGCCAAATCTGAGATTTTTGGAGAAATTAGGGTTTGTGGGGCCCAGTAGGGTGAATTGTCAGACTGCTTTGCTGCTTGTGTCTAGTGTGGAGGGGACAATAAAGCCAAAGATTGAGTTTTTGAGGAGTGTGGGGTTGAGTTATGAGGAGGTGGGGAATATGGTTGTACGGTCTCCTATGATTTTGACTTTGAGTGTGGACAGGAATTTGGTGCCTAAGTTTGAGTTTTTTGTTGGGGAGATGAAGGGGGATTTGGGGGAGTTGAAGAGGTTTCCTCAGTTTTTTTCTTTTAGTTTGGAGAAGAAGATTAAGCCTAGGCATAGATTGTTGGTCAAGCATGGGTTTTCTCTTCCCTTGGCTGATATGTTGAAGGTTAGTGATGGTGAGTTTGGTGTTAGGTTGGTTGAAATGAGATTGCAGTTACTTGAGGGAAGGTAGCTGATGTAGATGTTGTCATAAAATTGTTTTTTTGTATATTAACGAGATCTTTTTATCATTGATTTATTGCATGACTATTGATAGAACACAATGGCGTCCTGCGATCCATGCGATCCATGTAACGTAACTAACGGCACCTAGTTGGGATAAGGATTTGTTGTTATTGTTGTTGATTTTATAATCACCCTGGAGCACGCACAACCTAAACTAACGTCAAGTACAATTTCACTCTTGAAGAAACCAGAGTAGTCCAATTTTCCCCTAACTGGACAGACCCACCAATAGGCGTTGTCCACTCAGCATTACATTCGTCAGAGAATAAAATTAGATCACTTTAGTTTCTTCAAGTGTGAAATTGTACCTAGCGTTAATTTAGGGTGCCCATTGGTCCAGGGTAGTTACTTGAAACGCAAAATAGGGTCATTGCCCTTTTTTGTACATTAATTTTCTGTGACATGTTTCCTTGATTTGAAAATTAATGTAGTTGGATTGTATATAAGTGTTTGATGAGTTCACAATATTTGACATACTTGGTTTTGTTGTTGAGATTCTTGTGTATGATTTGAAATTGGCTCCATAATATTGGATTGTTGGATTATTGCTTAGTGAAATTCATCTGTTGATAATTTTTTCCTTGGTTCATTAAAAGAAAAGGGAAAAAAGGACTGAAATGGTGTAGACACTTGCATATTGAGAACAGGACATGTCCTATGATAGAGTGCTTAAGTATTGCTGTTGTGAAGTTTTCAGCCAGACTTGCAGCTTGGAACCCCGAAACTGAAATGAAAGTGGCTCAAACTGATTAACAATCATATTTAGGCTAAAATGTGATGTACTTGTTTCTGGTGAAAATGTAAGATTCTTTAGCAAAGAAGAACACTCGAAGAGAAATTGAATTTATCAATGCCTCAAATTATGTTTAAAATTTATCACAATCAAGTTAGAATTTGAGGTGGGAGTATGACTGGCCTTGTCCCTGGCACCACTTTTCTTGTTTATTCTCCATCTACCTTCTTTGTGCGATTATTTCTGATTTTGTTATGAAGTTATTGTTTTTTTTTACTATACTGCATTTGTATACTGATTTTCTTTGACATGTTTCCTTGATTTGAAAAATTGTGTAGTTAAGTTGTATATAAATGTTTGATGAGTTCATAATATTTGACATCCTAGGTTTTATTGAAAGGACCCTTGTGTATGATATTATCATGATCATTGAAAGTATACTTGATTAATGATTTGAAATTGCTTCCATGATATTGGATTATTGACCAACTAAACTCTTATGTTGGATACCTTTTCATTGGTTCACTAAAAGCAATGGAAAACATCACTGGAATGGTTTAGACACTTGGATACTGAGAACAGGACAATTGTTCTTAAATATTGGTGTTGTGAAGTTCTCATCCGGACTTTTAGAGTGTGTTTGGTTGTGTGAAAGAAAGTAAAGAATTAGAAATGGAAAGGGTAAGAGATGGAAAGTAGGGGTAATGATGAGAGAGTAAAGTTTGTGGGCCCCACGATAAATATGAGATCGAGAGATAAAACTTGTGGGCCCCGGGATATATGTAAATGACCATATTACCCTTAACTTTTCAAATTATTTACATTCCCATTTCTTTACTTTCTTTGAACCAAACATACCCTTAGCTTGGAACCCCGAAAATGAAATGAAATGTGGTTCAATCACATTTAGGCTAAAATGTGATGTAGGTGTTTCTGGTGAAAATATAAAATTCTTTATCAAAGGAGAACATTTGAAGAGAAACTGAATTTTTCTATGACAAATTATTTTAAACACAATCACAATCAGGCTAGAATTTGAGGTTGGAGCATGAGCGGCCTTGTCCAATCACAATCAGCTTTTTTATGCGAATGCTTCCTGACTGTCCCAAGCCTTGTTAAAAATTATGTTAATTTATTTTTAGTCAGTTTTTGTTGCTTTGGTTATTGTAAACCCTGCAATCCTATGCTAAAATCTTGAGTAACTTCAGTTTTTTCGTCTGAGATTCTGCTAGAATTTTTACTGCCGAATTTTTCTGTCAACGGCGCGGGTTTGGTTATTTCCTAAAAATTATTTGCAGGTTGTCTAGATATTTGTTGTGTTTGAATTCCCGTTGGATGAAGTGTGTGTGAGTTCTCTTTCTTGTATGGAAGATGTGTAGAACCTGGTTTTAGTAATAGACTCGATCCCCTTTTGGAATAGAAAGAGCCCCTCCTGTGTACAGTTGCCCTTTGAAAACTGATTTCATGTAAAATGATACTCCCTCCGTTCCTAAATATAAGAGCACTTTGACTTTTTTTGAGAATCCTAAGAAAACAAAATGAACAATTTAATCATAATATATTTTAAATATTATTATATCATATGTAAGTTCATAAGTCAAATAAACTAGTTTAATGAAAAAATTTGGGAAAATCAATTTTTAATTACCATATTTTGCTTTCTTAGGATTCTCCAAAAAAGTCAAAGTGCTTTTATATTTAGGAACGGAGGGAGTACTTCTGATGTACTCTACAAGAACGGTGAACTTCTTCTATTTGGACGATCAAGTAAACCTTTTTTGTGCATGAATGATCTAGTATATCATATATAGATAGATGATTTTTTATAGCCGTTTTTTCTTAAAGCTTGTGGCTTTTTTCTTGAACATTGTTTAGGTTTCAAAATGAATAATGGGCCTGTTTGTATGGGCCTCGTTTGAGCTATGAATAGATTGATGTACATGGCCAATTTTTGTATCGTATGGGCCTGGACCATTAGGTTGCGGTAGTTCTACAGGGAAAAACATCATTAGATCTTTTCGGTTTTATCATAACTTCAGAAGAAAAAAAATTAAAAAACACGTTTTGTGCGATGATGACATGCCTTGGGAACATGATCTGGTTACTTTATTATGTTCTTTTATTTTTATTTTCTGCAACATTGTTTAATGATACTTTCCTTGATCATGCAGAAAATTAGATTTATGTGTGTTCTTATTCAACTAAATGGATTGATGTTGATGTCACCATCTAAAAAAATTATGAACTTTCCCCTCTTAGGCTATAATCACAACATTGCCTCTTTTAAGTCAAGAATAATCATTTTGGTAATTAAGGGAAAGTTCAGTTCTAATTGTTTTTCTTTGAGAACGATTCCCGTGTGGGAAAAACTATTTTCGAAATGAACAAGTTAAATGGTGATTTAACTCACTTTTCTGTAGGATTAAGTAATATGAAAATTGTTACAATTGGTTTTATAAAATACAATTCGTATTTTGTAAATAAAAAAAACTTGCATGCAACGAGCGCGTTGTGACTCGCATTAGAGAGCCACACATATATTAGATGATATATTTATAATGTCTAATTTAAGAAACAAATCAAGATAATAACATGAGGAAATGTTCATGTTTTGTTTTGTTTTTGAATGAATTATCTTATTGGCTGGCCGGTAGACAAGGCTGTTTTTTGACAATTTGATGGGCTTAATTTTGTTTCCTTGATGTTCATAATGTATGTTGGGTGTCTAAGTAGCAATGGTCCAGTCCATGTGGCAAATTGTCCTCTCCCCACAATTAGTGAATGCCCTCCTAATCCTAAGTTTCTGCACTATGCCAGAGATTCTTTTCCCCATTTCACTGTTGAGAGCTCTTTGTTGTTGAATGTTAGATATTTCAAACCTAACAAAGAATTCAAGTTTAACACAGTTTAACACCAAGTTTATTTGTAGCAAGCTTCTTTGGGCAATGGGTCTTAATCAGAATGTACATACATGTACAGGATTTCATGCAATAATAATTGTCTTTTTGGTAGAGTCAGGTGACTGTTTCCAGTTCTGCATCACTGTTATTGATGGCTTCTTGATGCCTTCTTTGACTGGTTTTTATGGAGAAGACAGTGTGGTAGGACCCCATTTTGTCGATGGTTTTTGTCTCACAATACATCTAACGTCTCCCCCTCTCTTTCAACCATTTGATGTGATGAAACTTTGCCATTATCCAGTGGGAGAGAGTTACCAATTCATGTTCTCCACTCTCCTTCAATTATACGATGAAGAACGGTCACATCGTGGTACCCCACAAAAAATACTGTTTGTTGTGGAATTAACTGTTTCCTTCTCTGATGCTGTTGTAACCACTAGCTTAGCACACATGTAACATGTACTATCATTGTTCCTTTTTTGCTACTTTAATAATACTTCACCGTCATCACTCAGTTCTACAACTCGTGGGGTTTCTTCAATTTAAAAGCTTTTTGTGAAGTATGCCGAGAATTTCAATCTTTATGGATTGGATGTTAAAATATTGCTTCAGCTGTGAGAACCGAGAGATGAGAAGGATATGATGAGGTAAAAAAAATTAAAATAAAGGCAAGGCAAGAAATATGAGAGAAAGGGAATATTATAGAAGGGAAGACGGCACTTTGCTGATAAACATCACATCCCAAAACGACAATTAAAGATCCAATTTCCTATATAATTATTGAGGTTAAAGGTGTCTCGAAAGTATTTTCTATTAAATTGAGCTTCTAAAGTTTACAAAATGTATTATATTTGCACTTTATTGTTAAAAAACTCATTTGTGATTATTAAATAGTTGACATTAACTGTTAATATTTTAGCTGTAAAAATGGAATATAATGCATCTTACACACTTAGCAACACAAATACATTTATAGCTGGGACTTCTAGCCCAGCCCGTCGGGTTGAGCCCGAAAATACGAAAAAAAACGAGTTGGGTAAGAAAAAATTCAGCCCAAATTAAAATGGGTTGAAAACGGGCTAGCTCGCTTTTAAAGTAGGTCTGGGTTGGATTGGTCAGTAATCACAATTTTGTACGTAAAACTTGTATTTGGGTCGGATTGAACTCAGAAAATCATAGAGTGTGCTAGGTTGAAAAAAGTTAAGTTCAAATTAAAACAGGTTAAAAGCGGGCTAACCAATTTAAAAGTGGGTTTGGTCACGTTGACCTTCTAATCTAGCTAACCGGAGATACAAGTTCTAATACATTTATCCCTTATTTCCTTATTTTATTGTTATTACCTAAGAATTTGAGATTTTAATGTCAAAATCAGATTTGATGGTATGCAATAATAATAACATGCTTTTTGGGTACGGTAGCAGAAGGACCAAGAACCGTTGGGCCTGCTCTGCTTCTTTGGAACAGCACATAGGGGTCTACACACGTGGGCTGGTACAATCACGTTGTTCTTGTATCAGAGGAAGAGAGAGAGAGAGAGAGAGACCACAGATTAGATTATTATTATAGAGAAGAGGGAGAAACTAGAAAGATGCATGATGATAGACATATACACAAGTAGTATTGGGTAATAGTAGTGGATAGTAGAGAAAATTCAAGACTCAGTTACAGATACAGACAATTCCTCTATGTTAGTAAAAGCTGTGTCTCATCCCCAATCAATGAAACAAAATCTCATACAAAATCAACCCACTGTCCTTTCTCTCCCTTCTTACTCTCTCTCCTGTCATCCACTGCTATTTTACTTAACCTCTTTTCAAAGCCCCATAAATACTGTACAACAAGAATTGCCCTGAAATCCCAACAATACCCTCACCTTCTTAGCTTTCATCACTGCACCTCTGATATTTTGCATGGTACACAGTACTATCATTCAGTCAGAAGCTCAAAGAGTGAGAGATGGAAGAGTCCAAGTAATGAAAATATGGATATATGCACTTACTCACACCTGGGGATCAATCCCTTTTAGGCTTTTACTGTTCTCTTAAACCAAGCTTCTGTTATTTATGGCTATGAGCTGTTAACATCGGGGAAATCATGAGAAGGCGTGGGAAAACCAATACACACTAAGCAGACTATTAAATTTGGCAGTGAGGTCATCTCTTTTTTGAGTTCTTTAGAGGGATTCTTTCTGACTAGCCTCTCTCTTTTTCTTTTATAAAGCAGGATGTGTGTGTATTATGTTACTGACTGAGTTACTGTTAATTGTCAAGGCTTATTGCAGTGTATAGTATATGGCACTACTAAAGCCTTTTTATTTTGTTTTTTTTATATTCACCCTTTGTTTGGATAACTCACGGTCGTCAGTAAATTTTACAGATCTCTTGCATAAAAGTATGGAGAGCAAGCAAATATCTGAATTCACTCTCACCCATGCAACCTTTTCATTTTATTTGTTTTAGGGTGAGAACTCATGTACCTCTTTTTGGCATATTATTGACGCAAGGTTGCAGTTCTATTTTGCTCGTGGACTGAGTTCAGAGCTGTAGAATATCAAATTCTTGCTGTCATGGTTGAGTTGACTGTCCATATGTGGAGACTGTCCTTGCAATGACTCTGTTGTTTCGTGTGCCCTTTTTGTGAATCTAGAAAATAATGCTACATGCATGCTCTAGCTTATCTTTTTACTGTTGGAAAATCACATTGAAGTTCTTGTAAGACAATTAATCATATTTAGGTATCAAAGGCCGGTGAAATTGTGTTGAAGTTCTGAAGGATTTAGTTGATATTAAATGACCTATCATCCATTTGTGATTAAGTTGTCAATATCAACTTCTTGAGTTGTCATTTCAAGGACTGGAACTGACAACTAAATATCAAGTTTTTTAATATCACTAAAATCCCCTGTGGCTTTAACTCAATTTCACCATTTTTTGGGACCTAAATATGATTATTAATTGCTTTATGAGGAATCTAATTGTGATTATCCTTTTTTTTTCTTTTTAGTGAATGCTATAGCTTATCTTTTATGATAGGAGTATTATATAAATATACATATACTGATATACATACATATAAAGAAATTCTTATAGATTCTTCTACGAAGTAATTAGTAGATGTTAGTTTTGATTAAAGGGTGAAAGATTATATTTACCCTTGAAGTATGTAAGGAGTAACATATTTGTCCCAGAAGTATTCAGTAGTTCAATTTGGCTTTGAAAGTGTGTAAAATATATTGTATTCATCATTTTAACAGTCAATGTCAACTATTTAATAGTCAATATAAATTCTTTAACGGTAAAGACCGAATTTGATAACCTTGCACACTTTAATTTGCTGGGTAAAATTGGACTAGAAAAATACTTATAAGGCATATATGTTACACCTTGTAGACTTTCATCAGGTTAAATATAAATATATATGACTTAGTTTTAACCCTTTATTAAATGTTAAATAACTCTCCAAAGTTCAAATGACCAGTAATTAAAATATATCTAAATTAAAACATTTCACACATCTTAATACTCTTTGTGTAGTAATTTAAAATAATATTGGACAAATTAAAGATCATGTTTGTAACTTCTTTGTGGTGTATTAGCAATGTCTCTTTTGGACATGTGATGCGGGTAGAATTGTTGCATGGTTCACTTTTTACTCCCCATGCATTTATTTGCACTATTGTTATCTATATATCATCTCTCTTGATAAAACCTATTACTTCTGTCCTTTAACAAATATGTGTTTATATGTTTCAATTGAATGTGAAATGTCGTTTACACCTAACAAGTACTTGTCGTTAAGACTAGTTATTTTCGTTATCTCTACCTGTATGCGCTGCGCGCTTCACCGCCCATGAAGTATTTCTTGGTTGGTTTGACTTATCCGATATTTTGTCCCCTCTGCTTTTGGATAAAGGATTGATTGGTTTTCAGTTTCACTGTACTATTTCATTTTTGAATTGATTGCATGTCTCCGTTTTGTTCAGGATAGACTTTTGTTTAAAATGCCTAGCTAGTTCATTTTTTCATCATCATCAACGTAAACCTTATCCCACTCAAAGTGGGGTCGGCTACATGGATCACACGACGCCATATTGCTATGTCCCTATTCTTTCCTTCAGATAAACTTTTCACTAACATATGTTTTTGAATAACTTCATTAAGAGTTCTCTTTGGTCTCCCTCTATTTCTTATATACGTCTCTCTTACCATCTACTCCATTATTCTTACTATCACATCTAATTCTATTCTTTGAACATGTTCATACCGGCCACCTTAAACGATAATCTCTCATTTTCTCTGAAATTGATGTTATCCCAACTCTTTCACTAATGTGATCATTACTAATCCTATCTTTTAATATATACTCACTCATCCCTCTCAACATTTTCATCTCTGTCACATTCATCTTATGTCTTGTTGTTTTGTTTAACTGCCCATCATTCACAGTTCAATCCTACACCCGTTCACTTGCTTCTTTATATATCCCTTCTTCTGTAAAAATGCTAGACTATGACATATTGCAAAAATGGTTGTGTGTGTCCATGCTTTAAGATTAGACAAATTTTACGTTGGCTGCCAAAGCCTAACACAACCTACTCTTTTTTATCCGGGCTTAGGACCGGCTAAATAAATAGGCAGACTATAGTTCATTTTTTCATTCATTTAAATAAGGTTTATAAACGAGATTGAACATAACCCCTTAATTACAAGAAAGTTTTCCTAAAATTATGTTACAAAATTATTAGTTGCAAAGGCCTTAAGGTAACTTCTAAATGAACGAAAATTTTGGACTGTCGCATGAATGTAGCTTCTGTGACTAAACAGTAATGCTGAAGGAGTTATAATAATGTCATCCAGTTACACGTCTAAAATATTAAAAAAAAAACAGCACATATGCATAAATATGTAAATAACGTTTGACTATTAACAAGGGCTGATGTTTACAGTAGTTAAATTATGTGTTTGTCATTAAATTCACGGGTCAATTGTAAGATTTAGTTGGCAAAAACATGGTGATATGAACCTCCAAAATAAGGGGCCATGATGAGGGTTAAAGGTGTTTACAGAACCACATGGGGTGTGGGACAAAGTTGGTTCTTCTCACTCTTACATAACCCATCGGACAAGCTTAACTGACTATCCAACAAATGAATAAGGAACATGAAAGCAATAAATGGATATATTATGTGTTTATGTTAATTATAACCCACACCTACTTACACACTCTCTCCCTCATTCTGTCTATGTGTCGTCTTAGAGTTTTATGTGGTTTAAACTTCAACAAACACAAAATTTTTCTCATTAGATCTGTCTTGTTCTATGCAGTTAGGATATTGCCCCCCTTGATTTCCAAGTAGTTCCAAGGGAACAGCCCCAACAGAATCTTATGGATCAGCCTACCTATTACCACTGGTGGGACACTCCCTACCACCACCCTTTCTGACATTTTTTCCTGTTCATGCACTTACACTAGAGACCACCTCACATTCTTGCTATTGGGTCAATTCCAAAAGCAATTTTGTTCACTTGTGTTCACTATAACCGACTCACCCACATGAGCTTGGAGTCTTGTGTTTGTGTTTGTGTTTTGTGGGGTTGCCATTATATTCAATTCCCATCACCAGAAAGAAAGGAAAACAAAGACCTACCCACTTTCACTATGAATATGATGTGAACACACGCATGCAATTATACAGCAAGAGTACTAGGCAGAGCTATATTTTCTCTCAAGTGCCTACTTCACCATCCACTTTTAACAGCTATTGCTCATTGGCTTTGGAAATTAACTACATATCCATTTTAAGCTTCAGGTCTTTTGACAATGACCTGTTTTGATGGTGCAGTTACATGTGTGTGTGTAGTCCCTCTCATGCCCCAGCTCTCTCCACTGACCTAAACCACTCAAGGAGTTCCCTTTCAACAAACATCACATGACCATTTTTGGTATGGTCAATCTCTTCACCACTCAATTAATCTAACATATTATTCTTCATATTTAAATAAATTTATAGTAAATGAATAGGCGAATATTAATTAAAGCATGTACGTAATTCTTTTTACCCAGTCAAACAAGTACTCAAGAAAAGGGTAAATGAAAGTATGAAACATCTACTGAGTGGGTTATTTATGAAAGATGGAGTAGTTGAAGTTACAATGACGTGGTGGCAACTTCAAAAAGATGATATTTACTCTTTACTGGCCTGCTCCAAAAGAAATCATTGTTGCTGGGGATGTATATGTTTTTGGTTTTGAAAGAAATCATTTCAGCATGTAACAACAATGCAGATTTGCAGGGATTAGCTAGGAAGACCAATATTGCGATAACTAACAAACCCTTTTTCTTGTTTGAAAAAACTGCACCAATCATTTTCTAAATGTAGAATCGTGGCCAAGGTTACTTTTTCTTGTATTTGGTTGGCATTCTGCAAGTACTATGGTTTAAATTTTGTGGTGATGAGTGAGAGGGATGGGTCCTGCAGGTTCCTTGACAGCAGATACGAGGACAAGTGACCTTAGGGCAATAGAAGGGATCCTAAGTAAGGAGGGGAAGCAGTAAGCCACAATAATGGTTTTATGTAGGGCCATAAAATGCAGACCACTGCATGTGCAAACAAGGGTACACATGGGGACTGTGGGAGTAGAGAAAAATAAAAGAACAAAAAATTATTATAAACTCCCAAAAACAATTTAAACACCAAAAAGTCACACTGACTAGCCAATACTAATATGACCATATATATATATATATATATTGTTAGTTCCTACATTGAAACTTGTTATAAAATGCTGATAAGTTGTTATGAAATTGTTTGTGATTGCATTGTTTTACTGAGACTTAGCTTAGAGTAGTTTCTAAAAGTAAGAAAGAAGAAACATATATTCAAAGCACAGTTTTTTATTTGGACAAAGGTAAAAAGCAAGGAAGATATTGCATGATGGGGGCAATATTACCCCACGCTTTCTTCTGCCATCTCTGCGTACATATTCACCTGCCAATAAGTCCACACACTACTACTAGGCGCACGTATTGATGATTATTCAATCTCATTTTCATATGGTCTCAGAAGTTGGAGACCAATTGAGCCCCTTTGTCCTCTTACATCATAAAAAAGGATAAAATTATAAAATAAAAAGAGTCCTTTTGGAAGAATGGTCATTTTTTTAGCCACTGGTTTATCACTATTTGACCCACAAGTTGTTTTTCTTCCTTGTACTTATAACTAATCCTTCATTCTTATCTTCATCACCCTTGCCATTGATCCTCTCACAGTCACATGTGAGCTTCTATAGTCATAAAGTAACTACTTTTTTATATGAGCCTTCTTATCTCATCATCCGTGAATTTACTGAAAAAGTTAGCATATTCATCAAATGATTGAGTATTCAAGCAGTGGGAAACAGTAGGTTTGATTTGATTCCATTCCAACAAAAGAAAAAAGTAACCAACTAGTTATATTGTCATCACCATCACGTCTGGTCCAGTAAATTCGATTTTAATTTAGGCCTTCATTAACTCTCTGAACTAGTATTATTTTTGGTCTACTTTAAAGTTACTTACAAAAGACAAAAGTTCATGCTTTTTTAAGATATGATTGCAGAAAACTCGTGAACATTAACTGAAAAAAAAATTCTTTAAAAATTTGATAACAAATTCTTTAGTGTGATTTGGATCTCGCAGATTCCCAATGTATTTCTGCAGGGGCATGAGTTCATCATCAAAAAAATTTTGGAAACTGTTCACATAAAAATGTATATGCATGTTACTACTATTGGCATAAACCAGTCCAACTAGTTGCAGCAGCAGCATCTGCTACATTCACAATCAATCTCTATAACTATACTGTATAGTGATTGATTTATGAGCAGAGTTATTGACAGTTGAATTGGACCTTTGGTTTAGAGTATGACCCCATGTTGATCAGAAGAAGGTATTTGGGGGAATGGAATTGGCATTTGCACCTACTGGTCAGTTTTTGGGGGGTTTCAAACGTCTCTTTAAAGCCATTTTCCTTTGTGCTGGTCCCATATATTTTGTTAGAGTTATTAAGTGAGTTATTTTTTTTCTATTTAAAAAAAAATATAGGCTTGTTCAGAGAGTTTTGCTTTTTTGACTCAACCAAGTTCTGTTCTTCTTCAGAAGTTCAGATATATGTATATGTATCGTACATTCCTGCTTCACAGTGACAGAAAATTCAAAATAAGTGAAACGTCTGCAGATGGGTTTCCTCTACAATCCAGAGTGAAAAACTGAACCCCACAGGTATTTTTTTTGTTTTATTTTTAATTTTAACTACGCAGGTTTTTACTGTGGTTCTAGAGAGATATTATGGTGAAGCAAAGCAATATGACAGTTAAAAAAAGAGAAAGAGAAGAAAAGAACATTCCATACAATAACGTGGGAGAATTTATGTTTTAAAAAGACCATGTCTTTATGTTTTTTTTATATGTGATGATATTGTAGAAGAGACTTTTGGTTTCTTGTGGAAGAAGGGTTTCTTGTAGTTCTGTTCTGTTAGATTGGAAATTTAGAATGTGCAGATTTTTCATGCGTTGGAGTACTTAGTTTGATGATCAGAAGCATTAAATAAGGGTAGTAGGCCTGGCAAAAACTGACGAGTAGAAGCCGGCGATGCAAGTGGTTTTTATGAAGATGGGTTCCATGCATTGTGTTGTGTTTTCTACATTAATTGTTTTTTACAGTTAGCTTGTCTGTCTTCCACATAAGAGAAAGTAAGCTTTCATTTCTTTTTTATTTTTTCTTCAGGCTAATGATGAGGCCTATAACATCAGTAATTATAAATTCTCAGAAAACAAATTTATTATTGTTCTGAAAATATCGCTTTTAATTCAATTCAGTCCGAATAAAAGAATTTTCCTTTTTTATTTTCGTTAAAAACTTAATTGGTTTAGCTAATAAGATGGTGGTTTATCATCGAAATAATGATTTTTTCCTTGGAAGTTATTATATATTATGTGTGCGTGATGTTTACAACTAAATAATTAGAATCTATCCAGTAACCTTGAATTTCCATATGGCAAAGAAAAAAAATCTCCAAATGATTTGTTAACTCCCCGAGTTAAATATGATCAAGCAAATTGCCATATACAATCAAATTTATCTTCTCAATCTTTGAAGAGGATATAATAAGAGTTTTTTTTCTGTTGTAACATAATTAAACTAAGGTTTCTTACTTTAATTTGATCAATTGATATGATCTTTCTAATATTATGTATTTTTGATGGGACTGAAATTAAAAAAACTGAAACTTTTTATTAAAAGAAAAACAGCATTGGAGTCTAACTAAATAAGCATTTAAGTACTTCCTATTTCTTAACTTTACTTGGGGCCAATGCCATTTCCTCCTCCATCAAACTAACTCGCTTAAATCTTATAGGATCTTGAAGAGACTGGCCTTCATTATTCATTCCTGGTTGGGATGAAATGAGCATACAATTCCTATAAACAGTGCAACCTCAAATTTGGCTTTCTCCCTTGTCATGGACACACACACGCTGTAGCAGTGCAAGACGATATATATAAATCACTGTCCATAGTTTTATTTGTATCTTAATTCTCAAATAAAATAAAAAGATTCTGCTACTACTACAATAACCTTGCAGCTCAATTCTATATTACTGTTCAAAGTCATGAGATGGGTCTATCAGAAGTTAAAAGAGAGAGATGAGTCTATCACCTCCATCATGTTATAGACATGTTTATGAAAATAGTAAATAACAAGAATCTAAATGTGATCCTAAGTGGGGGGAATAATAAAAACAGGAAAGAGACAAGGGATGAGCAGGTGGGGAAGGAGGAGAGGGAGAGGAAGAATAATGGAATGGGATTGATCGTGTGTTAAAGAGGCAGAAGGATGAATAGTGAGTTTGAGTTTGTCAAGTCAGCCTCATATACTGAAGTAAAACTCACATACCAGCGCCAGCCATTGTATATTTGTATGTCAGTGATATGTTAAATGACATCGTAACGATGAAAATTAAATAAATTCTAGAAACACTCGGAAAAAAATCCCAAGAACACTTATAAAAAGTCCATATATAGTATGTAAATTGAGATAATGACGAAAAAACCTTTTAAATTTTTCATTTTGAGTTATTATTAGTTATTGATAACTATATCAATTTTTAATACCAATATGAAAAATGGTTATATGAGATTTTAAAATTGGAAGGTATATGTTTTATCTATTTCCCATTTTTATAATATCTATCATAGATATTGAAAAACTAGTCTTCTAAGTGAAATGATTATAGTGAGGTGAGTGATGTGAATATTGATTTGATAGAGAGAGAATAGCTAGCTAGGGTTGTTGATGGGGTAGCTATGCCTGGTAGCGGAGAACATAAGAGGGAAAGACAGGGCCATATATACATACATATGATGTAGGTAAATGAGAAATAAGTAAGGAAGGTGGTTTTTTATTATGATTATTATTAAACTTTGGTGGTGTATGTGACATGAAAGCTAGCTGTCTCATGGTTTCCCTCCACAAATCCTAACTATTAAGTTGCTCACTTACTCACACATGACGCTGCTCTTGTCTTTTTTTGATAGAGACAGCCTATACCCCCTGCGACCCCATCATCAATAGAGATAGAGAGAGAAATGAAACCCTTCTCTTCTTCTATTTCACTACTTTCTCTCACTCTCACACGTGTGACTGACTTTTAATCATTTCCTATAAGTAGACCACACTGTAAAATTGTAAATATGCCCCAACTTGTGTTTTAAACCTTACCTTTTACTTGTTATCACTGCTCACCAGTGTCCATATAAAAAAGTTGAAGCCAGTTCAGCATCAACCACTTGAAAATTTTATGCTTACAATATTAATTATTAACTATTAACTTTGTTAAATCAAGGTTTATTAGAATCTTGTTTCTCCTTCCTACAACTAAACTGAACTGAACAGGAGTAAAATTCAATGAGCACTGATCTGATGACAGTGATATAGAGTCTAGTATGACATTTTGAAATAGAAAAAAGAATACATAAGTATTTTTTAACTAAAACAACATTAAGTACTTCTTTTAAAAATATCACTTTTAACCTTTTTTACCTTTAAAGACACTTTTAACTGACTTCATTAAAAATAGTCACCAGATCATAAATGTGATGAACCGGCCAATTGATTGCTAGGATTTAGCATTGCATGCAAATATATATACATAACAGGATACATGCCTAGATATTACCATATCTATTAGTATATCTACAACTAAAAATAATGAGTGTACATTTTTTCATAATTCAAACAACATATTATTGCCAATTTAATTTAATTTGTAGAGTATATATATAGAACTCACGTTCATTGCAATTTTCAAGCTGACGCCCCTATGTGTAGTTAGTACTTAATGACCAGAAAATTTAGCTGTGCAGTGCATAGCGTAAATGAAGAAGCCAGGTTTGTTAAGTCATTCTGAGTGGGCCCCCTTCTCTCTTTCATTCTCCATAAAAAGTTTATAAGCCAGGAGGTAAGTGAGAGGTATGTGTGTGTGTGTGTGGGAGGAGAATCCGTGTAGGTTTCTGTGGGAAGGCCTTTAAATGAAACAACTCTAGCTGTTTTTTGCTGTTTCAACTCTTCATTCTCACCATCAAAATCTCTCACTCTCAAAAACTCTCTCAAACTCTTTGCATTTACACACACAACTATTCTCTCTCATTCTTCACTTTAAATATTCTACTGTGTGCTTCTTCTTCTTCTTCTTCTTCTTCTTCTTCTTCTACCGTCAGCAAGGTATTAAGGAAGAAGAAAAATAAAGGAAAAATGAAGGCAGCTCGGATGAACTGTCTCTTATATCCATCACAAGAACACAACTATTCCATAAACAATGGTTTTTCCTCTTCTGATCTTTCTTCTTCTTCCATGGGCATGGTTTATGCAGACATGGGTTCTCTTTCTCTTTCTTCTTCTTCTTCTGATATGGGAAACAACAATATTATTGGGGGAACCAATTGGGCTACTACTTATCCTTTTGTTAGGGATCACCATCTTCCCAACAACAACAACACTGATAATGATAATGATATTGGTTTGGAGTGTAAAGCTTCTGATCAGTCCAGTACTGATCATGAGAATCTCATGGATCACACCCAAGAAAACCCTAATAATGACAACAATTCAGGTGTCAGTGCTGGAAAAGAAGCTGATTCTGGGCAGTCTAAGCTTTGTGCACGAGGCCATTGGAGACCAGCTGAAGATGCCAAGCTCAAAGAGCTTGTTGCTCTTTATGGCCCTCAGAACTGGAACCTCATTGCAGAAAAATTAGAAGGAAGATCAGGTTAGAAACTTTTTCATATTATTTTGAATAAAGAATTTCAGATGATATCAATAGTGTGATATCAATAGGTTATGAGCCAACCCTTTTGTAACTGGACCAATTTTTGTTGGTTGGTGTTGAGAAATTTATATTTGTGTAGTGTATAATTATGCTCTTGTGATGTCATTAATTAGAGCACGTTTTGATTAATATATGATATTGTTTTGAAATGTGGGAATTGGTTTTGTTTTTGTGAAGGTAAGAGTTGTAGGCTGAGGTGGTTTAACCAATTGGATCCAAGGATAAACAGGAGGGCATTTACTGAGGAGGAAGAGGAAAGGCTAATGCAGGCACATAGGATATATGGCAACAAATGGGCCATGATTGCTAGGCTTTTCCCTGGTAGAACTGATAATGCTGTGAAGAATCATTGGCATGTTATTATGGCCAGAAAATATAGAGAACAATCCAGTGCTTATAGAAGAAGAAGGTTATCCCAATCTTCAACAAGATCTTCCATGGATGACCAAAATTCAAGCTCACTCATAGATCAACCTCCTCCTCCTCCTCCTCCACCACCATATTGTATTGTCCCTAATAATAACATTATGACTACTTTCCCATATGCTCACTTCCATGGAGCTAATGGTGGGGTTGACCATGGCTTCCATACCTCATTCTCCAACAATAAGCAGACCTTTTATCCTCATCCTCCTCCTTTTGATGTCATATCTGGTTTGTCCCTTTCTTTAACATATTTACATGCAATACTTGCTGATATGACTCTTGACATACACTTGACACTTTCAAATTAGCAGCACCAACTAGGTTTCTCTCATAGGTTTAAAGGTCTTAAACTTTTTCCGGTTATTTCTTTTATTGTGTTTTGCAGGTGTTAGATGCAATGATATGGTATATAGTGAAAATAGGCCAAGTGATTATGAACTTCACAATTCTCTCAATGGCTTATTCTACCCTCATCATCCAGAAGGTAACTTCAATCCATACATGATGCCAATAATTCAACCACCACCACAGTCAAACTCCATCATAAATCCCTCAAGCTTTCACAACTTCTCATCAAACTCCATGCCTCCTAATGTTTCTTCCGGTGAACAATCATTGCCTGACAATCGAGATAAAGTACTTCCTCGTAGCTCTCCTCCCCAATTTATCGACTTTCTTGGTGTCGGAGCAACATAAGATAAGATGTTATCAGAGTCAGGCTCGGTCGATGAAATCAACCAGCTAGCTATTATTCAGCCAAACATAGCTAAAGAAGAAAAGATGCAAAGCTGCGAGCTTTCCCCATAAGGTCTTCTCAAAATAGAAGTGGCCCAACATATCAAAAAAGCCATTAGAGGTAAGCAGAAAGGATAGTTTAGCCAAGTTTGGTCACTGTGTAGCTTGCGTCACTTTTGGTTAAGATCCTCCAATCTGTTGTGATTTCCTTCCTTTCCCGCATGGGGGGACCCCGAGGTGGGAAAGAAGGCTATGATAATAATAATAATTTAATTTTTTTTTGTTTGTACTTTGTCAACTTTTCTCTTTTCATTTCCGATTTTATTAATGATTTTGTCCAAGACATTCATTCTTACCCCATTGAACACACACACTTGGCTACTTCATTTAGAAGAGGAAGGTACAATATTAAGAACAAGTTAGGATCCTAAAAAGGGATTGTGACCGTCGTTTTTATGTTTTAAGCGTTTTAAACAAGGGTTTGTTTTATAGGCTTGTCGTGTCAATGAGAGTAATAAGACATTAATTATATTTAGAAAAGAGAAAAACAAGGGAATTTATTTCAAACAAATTTAAGATGAGTAGGCTTTCTAGATTTATAAGATTAGTTGGATGAGTCCAACGTATCTCAGATGTCTTACATCTTATTTGGGAATATGAGATTGTGTATCTATTAAAATATTTTTAAAAGTTTATAGAGAATGTAAGCTTAGAAAATTCTGGTAAAAAAAAAGACTTTAAGCTTGGAAGAGATAAATAAGTTTAACTTCTCCTACGTCTTATTGACAATGAGATTTTAATCGACGATTATGCAAAATTATGAAAAAGTTCCTTAATAAGTGGACCAGTATTTTTGTTGGATGTTTGAGATGGGAAGTGTGGAGAACATCCTTTTGGGATGGGCCTGCAAAATGCAATAAGTGAAGGCACTAATTTAGCAAATAGTAACTTGAAATGAAATGTGCATTGATAATAGGCAACTGTTCAACATACTTCTACTTTCTCTTTCTACCATCAGCAGAATCTTTCAGAGAATTCATTCATGCCACCCACATGGTTGGTTAGGTGTGTGTATATTTTTTGTGGCTTTGTTTAATGTCTCGTTTTTAGAACTCTCTGTTACTTAGCACGGTTTCTAGGATTGACGACATCGTTCTTTTACTGATGTGGGTTCTATTGTTTTCGTTAGCATTTCATCAGAAAAATCAACGACTTTCACCGATTATAAGAGAAAGGGAAAAAATCATCTTTAGATATTGTACTTGATATAAATAAAACAAATGTACCTCGTACGGTTTAAGATTTGGGGAGATACTGATCCTTTATATTTTGCAATAAAATCTGATTACGGCTGTTAAAATTATGTATACGTGTTGCGGTCCTTTGTAACCGAACTTACACGTTGAAGAACCCAACTACTTTATGGTGAGAATAAACTTTTATAGATTTTTGCCATTAATTTGCAAAAAATGGTTAAAAGTGTGGTTTAATAAGGTGTAAATATATCAATGAAGTTTATGCCAAAAAATAGCATATATAATATTCCATCACGCGCATTTGATATCATATAGTTTGTCGAATGTGTAAAAAAGTACATGGAGTAAAAATATTATTTTTGAATCAATTGACAAGGAAATGATGCAATATTTACACAAGATTTGTTTCAAAACAATGAATAGATGTTATGGCATCATGTCAAGCAACCTTAATAACCACTTGACAAATATCATCACATGCATCACAAAACATTTTATATTAGCTGCCATATCTTAGATTGTGCGATTTTTTGCACTACGACATTGTGGTAACAAGAGAACTTTCAAACTGATATGTGTTTTCCGTTTTTTTTTTATTTGGTTTCACTATAACACATCCATGGTGGGTTTTCTAGTTTCAAACTGAGAATGTAAATCTGAACAACAGTTCATACAGCATGGGCTTCAAATGAGCCCAAATCTCCTTTTCTATTGCTAAGAAAATAAAATGTTCATAACACCAACAAAAGACATTCAACATTGTATGATGATACAAGTGCTTCTTGAATTAAACTTTATTCAAGTCTTTCGGCTGACGGAAAATCAGGCAAGTCGTAATTCAATTAAGCGATATATTACTAAAAAACATGTGAATTAGCCATAGAACGTCAAAAAACATGTTGTAGCTAAAAAAAAATAAGTCATAGCATCTCTTATCTAATTAATTATTTTTTAAGTGATAATCATCTATGAGTGTGTTTGGTTGGGGCTTATTTTTCAAAATAAGCTGGCTTATTTTGAATAAGCCAGCTTATTTTGGGTGTGTGGCTTTTTTTCATGTTTGGTTGAGCTTATTTTTCACCCAGCTTATTTGAAATAAACCAGCTTATTTATAAGCTACACAAGGTAGCTTATTTCTGAAAATAAGCCAGCTTATTTTTCTACATGACATAAAAACAAGCTAGCTTAAAAATAAGCCCCTTTAAACAAAAGGTCATCCAAACATGTTTATAAGTCAAATGGGAAAATAAGCCACTTTTTTCAAAGTTCATCCAAACATAAAAATAAACCAACTTAGAGCTTATTTTCCAACTGACTTAAAAATAAGCCACCTTAAAAATAAGTCACTTTTCCATAAGCTGAATCAAACACACCCTATACCAATGAGGTTGGGTCTGACAGATGGGCTAGTTCCTCACAATACAATGAACTTATCAATAAGATTCAATTTTCAGTTGGAAGATGTGTTGATGTTTATTAGGGCAGGTAGTGAGACCTTCTACTCAAAGAGATCACACACACATATGTGCTAAGAAATATACAAAGTGATAAATTATTGGTCTGCACTTCTGTATTCACTTCATATTGCACAAATAAAAAAACATGACATCCGAGTAATTAATATAAGATTTAATTGTAAGGTTTTTTATAAATGCAATATATTAAGATAAAATGAAACTTACATGATACTCATCTCAAGCCCATCTAACAAAAAAGAACAAAAATGAAATTAAATACTACATTCCAAAGAGAAATGGACTCAATGTGAGAAAACAACTAGTCCCTCCATAATATAAAAGTTCAAGATTTAAATGATTTTAGTCCAAAATATAAGAGTTCAACTTATATTCTTTTTTCATTTAATATGTTCTACCTACTTTACTTATAACTCTTATTATATATATATATATATACTCCTACTGACCAGAGCGAGTATAATATAACATGCAACAGGTTTTAGGACTAAGTTCTTCATAGCAGATTGTTGGGGTCATCAGAGCCCATAGCCCTTCCTACAAATGTTCCACAAAAACACGTTTGTGTGCTTCAATATAAGGCGTTGAATCAAATTAGGAGCATATATATTGGGCAAATAAGAAACTAGTTTCGTGTGTTCTGCAAAGGAAGTATTTCTTAAGCATTTATTTTCTTCTTCCCAAGGATTGTATTATGTACTCGCTCCTGTCTTAAATATAGTATCCCTTTCACTTTTCTATTGAAAATTAAGATAACAAATTATATAACTAAATTATAACTTATACAATATATAGTTAGATTATAGTTTAATTTATAAGTAAAATAAATTAGTGTTGATGAAAAAAAGATAATTCTAGACAATTTAAAATGATTAATTTTGCATCACAAATTTCTCCAAAAAAGTTATAGTGGTCTTGTAATTAGGTCTACTAGGTGGAGTGAAAATTATTAAATCATGCCATTTAGCATTTGTAGCAAGAACACTTTTCTATTTTATGTTTGTAAGTTCAAAATAATTTTCCCCCTCTCAAATACACTTGCTAAATAAATTCTTACTAAAGTTTTATAAACCAAAGTTTGAAACAATTTTTTTTTTATAAAAGTCAAACATTTGCAATAACATCATATCCAAAAGCGATTGTGATATACTCCCTCCAGTCCTAAATATAGAAAACCTAGTTGACTTTTTTGAAAAATCCTAACAAAAAGCAAAATAAGTTAATTATAAATTGATTTACCTAATTTTTTTCTCTTACACTAGTTTATTTTACCTATAAGCTAATGGATAATCTAAAAAGATATCAAATATGTCATGATTTAATAACCTATTTTGCAACCTTAATCTTTCCAAAAAAAAAGTCAATTAGGTCTTATATTTAGGACCGGAGGTAGTATAATATATAAAAACTAGTCATTTCTTCTTTTAGGCAATCAACCAAACGATAAAAAAGTCATTTCTTTGAAAACCACAGTTTTGGTAGATCTTAAAATCGTATATTAAATTATGTTTATAGACAAGCATTAATAAGGTCAATCGCTCGGTCAATCTTAATTTTGACACAATTTACTTCTAAAAATTTCATTTGACCAACTCTTGTTCAAGCAGCGAAAGAAGCTCTACATAAATTTATTTCTCAATTAAGTAAAGTTATGATTTTTTCAACGTGCAGGAGATATCTTTTTTTTTTTTTTTTTGGACATAAAACGTGCAGGAGATATCTAGCCGTTTAATAATGTGAAGATGCAATGTATAGTTGGATACTCTATGAGAAAAACATGAGTAATTAATATTGATGAATATGTACTGAAATTGGCCAAAACAAAAAGGATGTGAACTTAAATGAATTGGTAAATACTGTATACCAAATCCAGATAGTATTCATTTTCTTTAAAATAAGTTGCGTATTAAATTTGTCACGTTTGACTTAATTTTACTTCTAGTTCATTGCTTTATTTTCTTCAATTTCTCAGGTCCCACTAGCTCATTTTCTTTAAATGGGGAATTAGGGATAAAGTTTATCATTCATCCAAATGAATTATGCAAAAATATTTATGACAAAAACAATTAATCAAGATTATTATGACATTAAATTATCATATTTCAATAATAATATGTCTCCATTTAAGTTGATAAAGAAAATTTTGATTATCGCATTATTTAATATTCTATCACAATATCACTTTTAAATACTTGACATAAGTTAAGAATAGATAGTTAAATCGTTGTCGTTTTTTGAAGAAAAATAAACAAAAATTTTCAAGTTAACCGGATTGAGTACATCTCTAAAAACACCCATTTATCATCGCAAAGCCAACATCTTATTTTTCATTGCATAATGTTGAATGTGAAAGAAATTAGGATAAATAATCATTTTAGGCAAACAAAAAACAATTATGTAAGTATCAATTTATCTAACAAACAATAAAATTGACGGTTTTAGCAAATATGATATTTTTTATTGTTTATCGGCCAATTTGGTATCATTTATTTTCTGTTGACCAGATTGATACATGTGTATTTGTTTGTTGGGCCAAATGATTAATAACCCAAAAAATAATCCATATTTTAAACAAAATACCATGTACATAGGCTTATTATATTTATTATTCTAACTTTATATGAAGTTTCATTTTGAATTTTCAATCACGTAATCTTACAAAATTACCCTCTGACTCAAACAGATTAGTCACAAATATTATTTTATCAATCATTATCATTTTAAAATACTAAAAGGGTGTTTGTACCAATGAAATTGACTGTCAATATTTGAAAATATTCTTTCAACATTTAAAATTTAACTTTCAATATTTTAGTATCAATGAAATTGACAATTTTAGAATTAGAGAAATGGAAAGGCACTATATAAAATTTAAATATCAAGAATAAAATCTTGCATAAAATTTTAAAAAGGAAAATATACACTTTTTGCCTCAATTTTTTCCGTAATATGGATTATATGTTTTATTTGATTACAGTACTTAGAGAATCCAGAGTGTGCATATTGATATTAAACTTGATATAGCGTTAGTGAGACCAGAAATATGGTGTGGATACAAATGAATAAAATTATTCTATTGCTTGCTCCACTATGAGACAATGAAATGGCTCCAATTGAGCAAAAGTCTATAGTCTTTTTGGTTATCTTTTCTCTTTTAGGTGGGAATTAAAGTTGCACTTCCCCACACTTTCCATAGGGAAATTGTTGATCGCTTTTTTCTTCTCAAGACTTTTCCTCCACTTATTATTCCCCGTTACACAGGCAACCTACCATTTATTATCTTTTCTTTATCACACACATGTATTATGACTTTTGAGTTTCAATTTGTTCTTAAATATAAGATCATTTTCTACTTTTACTAAACTAACCCTAACTATGCTTATTTATAATAACAAATAAGAGAGGGAGACTGTGGATAAATGTATATGGTTATAATAAATTGGTAATATTATGTGTTAATAACTAACTTATCTAACATACTTAATCTAATCAAATTATGAAATTAAAGTGATATTATATTTAAATACAGAGGTAGTATTTGTGAAATCTTTAGACTTTAGTGTTATAGAGCGTGTTCCAAGTAAATGTTTTGGTCTACAAGACCTCTTTCATTTTTTTAATAATTTGAATTAATATGGAAGTAAGCCTCACATTAAACTTTATTATTTTTAAAAAGGCAGGTATTTATATATTACTGGTGCCCACAATTTTAATGCCTTAAAATGTTGAGTCATGTGGTGACATCAAACTTAATTATATGTTTTACTAAAATTCAATAATATAAAGCGCTCAAACAGATTATTGTGTCAAGTAATGCTTTACAAATCTCAACTTTAATTTTGAAAATAGTTTTCCTTGAAAAAATTATTTGTAATCTAACAAATATACTTCAATTCGTAAAATTATGTATATCACGTCAAACATTCTTTAACATGGATATAGACTAACCAGAGAAGTTTTGGGCATTATGAAAAGTGAAAGGCCCTACAGTACAGGCAAAGTGGATGACAAAATAGGGTGGGACAGAAAGTCCACTTGTGAGTGATGGTTTCACATTAAAGTGGGACCCTCAGACAACATTTGTATATAAAATATTGTGGCACCTTGTTAATTGTTATGATATCAAACCATGAAATATCTCGTTCCTTCCCCTCCTTCACCCATGTCTTTTATTTTGTTTAGGCCTAACTTCAGTTTTAATATCCTTATAATATGTCAAGTGTGATTTTTATATTACTAAATTTCATTTACGTATGAGTAAAGTTTATAAATAATGTAGTGACCGAGCTAGCAAATAAAATATAAAGTAGCAAGTGCTGGCATACAAATAAAGGAGGAGGAGAAAAAGGAAAGTTAATGACTCACTTTACATCTTAGGTTTTTTGGATTATCTTTGGAATATGTTTTGTAGTTTTGTGATCTTTATTCTAGTTTATCCACTCAAGTGGAGACCTATTAATAAAGAAATAAATTCCTTCTCCTTTTTCTTTTCAAGTTTTGCACTCTAGTCCTGGTTTTACAAACTATTTCTAACACTTTAAATAACTCCTTGTATTATGAAGAGTTTTTCTTACAGTTTTGATTCACCATAAAGAGTTTGGGAACATACTTTACACCTAAAAATTAAAGATTAAAGATTAAATAAAGCGAAGATGAGATATCTTGTTGAGGAAAACTAAACTTATTAAAGAAAGTCAGAATGGCTTTTATGTTAATCTGTAGTCTATATTTTTAGCCGAATTTGAAGACTTATTTAAGAATGAGTTATATTCATAATACTGTCTGTATTTCATGGAAAGTTGCTCATTTTTCTACGGATTTTATTGTTATGAGAAAAAAGTGTGTCAAAGAATAACAAAAAGGATAGTGTCTCACAACGCTATGCGACTAAATTTTTCAAGGTATTTCTTCTATTATTATTCGATTAGATTAGATTATATAAAAAGTAAGGGCATAATTATTTTACACTGAACAAATTACACAAATCTCACAACGCTATGCGACTAAGATTATTACATATATAAATGGAGAAAATCTCCAAATGGAAACAACAAGCTTACAAGCATTTGGAAGAACCATTTCAAGTTCATATAAAGGCATAGATTTCAGTTTAAAAATATCCTTTCTTTTTCTCTTCCTCTTCCTCTTCCTCTCTTGTTCCCTAATTATTTTCCCCATCTCATATGTGTATGTACATCAAGATATCTACCAGATCATCTGAGTCTGCAGCAATACTACACCTGTATGTTCACTATGACAGTCTCAACATGGAGGCTAGAGAAGCTAAACTATGGTTCTGTCCTAGAGAATGCAATAAAGAGGCAGGTCAATATAAACTTAGCTTTCTGGGGGAGAAAGCAAGAACTTGCACTGAGAATCTGAAGTAGCTTTGCGGTCTAAATCCTCTCATGGAAAGTAAGAGATCGCGATAAAGCTGCCGGGTTGGCTTGCAACACAAGTGATGGTTCAACCACATAGTTCTTGTCATCCTTCTTTGCAGGAAATGCCTTGAAAAGGCCTCCTCCATTGAGAGAAGTGGTCTTCTCATTCTTCATTCCTAATGCTGACCATATAGAACTCTTTGCAGCTTCATTCGGATCATCCACTCGCAGTGTCTTGGGAATCAAGACACTACTTTCTGAATTGCCACTCTCCATGTTAGGATTCTTTTTTGGCGAGTTGACTTGATTGATAATGTTCCCTTCCCTCGTGCGTTTTCCAAGAGAAGGCGAATTAGGACCAGAACTAGGGGCTGATTGGCTAATAGAAGATGATTGTGCAGATACAGATGGTATGTTCCATGAAGCTGGTAAAGTGCTACCCCAATATATAGGATTGGCATAGAATGGTGCAGGATAGCCTTGAGGACAGAATCCGGGAGGGGAAACCGTAGAACTCCACTGCGCTGAGTTCCATTGATAAGGCCATGTGGAGCCTTGGAAGCATGGCAATTGAGAAGGAAAACTATGACTAATGTTGTTTACATGTTCTAGTGAAACAGTGTTGTTTTTCCTCTCTGAAGAAGTTGAAGTTGTACCAGAAGCTCCAATGGAGTGATCATTCCTATTATCCTCTCTACTATGAGAGACAAAGTTACTTTGCTCCGGTAAATGAAACTCGTTTAGAATACTGTTTGGTGATTTCTCCGCAAGGTTTAACACAGAAACCATGGAATCACAGAGAGGAGAATCTGAGCCAAAGGTTAAAACTGCTGTTCTATTGCCTAAAACAGCATTGTGCAATCCATTGATAGATTTTTCTTTGGATATCTGAAGGGTCTTTGGGATAACTATTTGGCGATACTGCGAAGCTGAAGTGTTTTTGTTCTTACGACGACCTGCGCCTACAGGCACATTTCTCATGGTTCCTCCAGCAGTCCAGTATCTCTGACAGTTCTTACAGAAATGGCGCGGCTGATTGACATTATAGTTGTTGAAATAACAGAATTTGGTGTCCATGCTATTGCATCTTTGGCATGGAAGTATCTTGTCAGGTTTTTTCGGGGTTTTTTCGTCCGAATTGCTTGTCTCACTTTGCTCTCCTTGTTTAGCAGATTTGAGTAAAGAAGCCTCTCTTTCTGCTGAGGGAGTCTTAGGATTCTCTAAAGTGCCTGAAGATGCTGAGGGAGATTTTAAATCCTCTGTGCTTTGTTTAGAGGCTTCATCATCTTGTACTGAGGTGAGTTCATTCCTTGATGGCTCCTATAATAACAAGTGAACCATGAATATTAGATATGGCTTAAAACATTCAATGGAAGGCAGGGGATTTACAGCTTCAAGAAAAGAACAAAGTATGGAGCAGAAGACAAGATTTTCTTGGTATTTTTCTCTCTAGCACACAATTATGTTGTTGATGAATTGCCAAAAAAAGAGAATACAGATTTGTTATTTGAATAAATTTTTTGAGAGAAACATAATATGACATAGTGAAAGAATATAAAACTAGATACCTAATTTTCTCCAAATATTTTTCCAGTTTATGGATGTCAGTTCATAAATAAATGTCAAAGTTTCTCCAAATAGATGCAATATCAAGGAAACCTTGGAGGCAATATAAAGGCTTATTAAAATCTTACAAGAGGAGCGGGAAATCATTGGAATCATTGGAGTTGCATATTTCTAAATAATCAAGTTAACACTTGTCCTTGTGAGTCAATACCGATTTTAATATGATAGATGATGATCGACTTGAAAAAATACGTCACATCCTTTTCTTAGAAAAAAGAGGATTACAGAATGACCAACCTACTAATACATACACCATACATACACCTACAAGTCATAGAGGAAAAATAAATAAAGTTGTAGAATCTAGTCATTGAACAACTATGAAAGATTTCAGTTCAAAAAAAACAACTATGAGAGACAAGAATCCAAAAATTAATATTGGTATTTTGGAATTTACCAATTACGGTGAGTATAAAAACCGATGAAAGTTCTAGAAGATAAGTCACATACACATGTATATGAATTAAATGGAATACAAACACTCCATCCCCGACATATAAAGTAATATTAACAGAGAAAAGTATGAGTGTAAAATTATATCGTCAATAAAATACAAGTGTGTTGATAAAAACTAAAATACAAGCATAAATGTGCTAGAATAAATTTTTGTGAAAGAACAGAACGTTAATGATCATTTGAAAAAAGTATCCTTATTCCAAAAACAGAATAAATGGAAGAATAAAAGTTCAACTAGTTCGATCTCACTTGGTGAGGGTGCACAGGAAGCGAATACCTCACCGTGGAAATAAATGAAAGAATAAAGGATCAACCCAGTTCCATCCACTTGAAATAAATGAAACCATATATAAAAAAATGTCACTCGCTAATGAAATTAGCTTTAATCGAAGTCCATGGCATGAAAAACAACATGATAAGAATTTAAGAAAAAAAGTAACCCAAAAACCAATCTCCAAAGCCATTGAAATGGTCATATCTCAGAAGTTGCAAGGAATCCATTTTCAAAACAACCAAAAACAAAAAAAAAACACGTTTTCTATTTGAAGTAACATATACAAACCAGTTATGAATCAAAATCCACCACAATAAATCAGAATAGGACTTCTGAAAAACAGAACATACTCAAAGGCAAAGGTCAAACATGATCAAATATTCAAAACAACTTGGTTCATATAAGATTGAATTGAGAAAACCAAACTGAATAATGAAGAAACGAAGCACAAGGTGTAAACTTAAATAACTAACGAACCATCCACAACCATTGAGACAGAATTAAACAAAAAGATGACAAATTTGAATCAACCCATTGCAAATCACGAGGAATAAAGAAATGGGTAGCAGCTAGAATTGATAAACAATAAAAAAAAATATTAACCTTGTGGTGGTTATGTATTGAAGAGCAGGCTTCTTCACGTGGTGGAGAAGAAGAAGGAGAAGAAGGAGGAGGAGGAGGATGAACAAGATCATCTGAGGAATCATTGAAGGAGGCATGACGATTGAGAGGAAGAGAAATTGTCCTCCCAAAAAGCTTAATCGCTGGGTCTTTAATCTCCGACATTTCTGTATGCATGTGTGTTTGTGTTTATGTTTGCTGCTACTACTTTGGTTCAGGAATGTATGTCTCTTTTGTTTCTCTTTCTCTGTGTCAGGGGAAAAAATAAGTGGGAAATTTGGGAGTATTTATATAGGAGAGAGTGTTGTGTGCGTTTAGGAGGGAGGGTGTGGTCGTTTTGGAGAGTGGATAATATTAATGTGAGGGAAAGAGTGTGAAATGGAGGGAAAGGGGGAGACACATAAGCAAAAGGGGAAGGAAGGATAGCCACAAGTTCTTGTGGCGTATGAGATCTTTGTGTGATGTTGGATTCCCTTCTTCCCTCCATGTTGTTTATAAAGATAGATTGGTTAGTGCTCTTCTTCTTCTATGACCACCTTTTTCCACCTTCATTCCTCTTCCTTACCCTTTTTCCTCTCTCTACATTTGTCATTTCTCTTAATTACACCTTCCTTTTTTCTTACCTTCCATCTTTGACCCCATCTTTCCATTTTCATGCAACTATAATTATTTCTCACCCCCATCGATCCCAATATTTTAATAATTTTGATCTCTAATATAAGAGTTCATTTCACATTTTCTCCCCCATTTAATGTGTTTTTTTACTACTTTGCCCTCAACTCTTTTATATTTATTAATGTTTATGTATTTCTCTCTCTTAAAAGTATCATAATAAATATGGTCAATATAAAAAAACATTAACTTCAGACATCCAATTAACATTCACATGTTTTCTTAAGAAACGTTTTGTGGCGGCTAGCTCTTAAGTTAGGAACAGAAGGGAGTATTTTAGAGCATCCTATAGGAGTATGTTATTTGAAATTTGTTTTGATAGTGCGGGTTCGTCTTTACTACTCCCATAAAGTTTATGTTTGATTTTTCAGGTGGCTAAATTTTTCATACAAATATATAATTTGTCTTATATTTATTATATGATGTTGTTATTAGTAGTTGATATTAAATAAGAGTATAATTAAAATTGTCATGTTTAAGGTTTAATCAGTAAAATTTGAGATTGCTTTTATCTTTGTGAAATATATTGGATGTGACTTGTAAATAAGACAATTTGACATTATAAAAACCATTAGTTTGTAAGAAATTTTTACCATTTTTTCATTTTGTACTGACACACTCTTTCTAATTTTAAATATAAAATCTATTTAATTAATTTGATTAAATTAATGATCTTAATTAATTAAGACGAAGTCGCATGATATTACTAAAGCACCCTAAATATATAGGTTCTCATCATCTATCCCTTAATTATTAAGAGATATCAATAAGAATATTTTAGGAAAAATATAGAAAATTTGAAAGATATATTATATTTATGATTAAACACATTTCTTTAAATAAGTCCTATATTTAAGACCGGAAAGAGTAATCTATTCGTTAGTTTGACTTTATATATTAATTATTGGTTAAAAAACATGAAGACCTCTAAAAGTTATATTAGTTGCGCATCACTCCCTCACATTTTAAAGTTTTAATTTAAACCCTAATATTTAGTATTTTGATTGTGGACTCTGCACAATTAACATTGCTAATAAAGTTAGCGTTTTTATATCATTTACAGTTTAAATACTTTTAGTATATATCATTTCATTTTAAAATTAACATTCATATCATTTAATTTTAAAAATATATATGTATAAGCTTTTTGAAATTTAAAACCATTTACAATATTTTCTTGACCATATAATGAATAAAATGCTTTAGAAATATGAAATAGATAAAAGGTATGTAAAAGAATTTATTTGATTATATATTTTTTAAAATAAAAATCATAACATACTTAAAATTATACATCAATGAAAAGAGTTACAAATCACATCGTGTAAAACTAACAAATATTAAAATTATGATATGAGAAAAACTATTTTTTAGTGTGATTTAAACAATAAGGAAGTTGAGAGTAATCAAAATATAACGTTAGAGTCTTTAATTCAAACATTTAAAATATTAGGGGATGAGATGTGACATCGACCTAAGGTTTAATGAATTTTTATGTAATTTAACCTTAATTATTTGATCATTATCTCTCATTCATTCACTCTTCATATTATATATAGAAAATAACTTACACCTTTTACATACTTTTTTGAATACAATCAAATGTAATCTTTTATTTTATATATGTTATTTAATTATTGTTATATTATATAAAGGATAGAAGGAAAGGAGGTAAAGTGTATAACTATTTGATATTTACTATTAAGGTATGATATCTTAATTGAGAAAACCAATAATCATAGTTAAAGGAAAATTGAGATTTCCTTCAACCCTAAATATAGAAATTAGATTAATAATTAATACATGATAAGTAAAATAATTAAGTCAGTGTCTGTGAAGAAATTTTTTTTATTCACTAAAATAATATTGTTATTAGTCATTTAAATAGAAAATACATTTATTAATGAAAACTCTCTAATATTTGAGTAGGCTATAGGGACAGTTTGAAGAAAAGATTACAATTTTAAGAATAAAGGGAAGTCATAATTTTGTAACAAAATAAACCTTATAATTAACTTATTATAGCACAAGATATATATCTTCTCTACTCAAATAGTATTGATTTGATTTCAAAAAAATACTAAATCTTTTTTCAAAAAATGATATTAAACAAAATTTAAGTTACAAAGGAACCAAGACAAACAAAAAAGTTACAATTACAAATGATATCAATTAAATTCTCAAAATCTGAGTGAGATTGAGATTTACAAATCCAAGACGAAGCTCCTCTCAAACAAAACAAATAGATATCACATGGGTCCACAACTTCTATATTAAACAAACTTTGCTTAATAAGAACCTTCAAGGCAAATAATTCCATGGCATTTCCCTCGTGTAGATACATCATTAAATGGATATTATCGACATATGTACCTATAATATGTAAACGACATTTTCTGTAACACAATAGCTAGTTTATGTAGTTTTCACATAACCAATTAATTAAATATCGGTCGCTTCTTTGGTTTAGAGCAAGTTTGGTGAGCAAAAATGACAGCTTTATTTGTTGATTATATTCAATCCCATAAAAGTATCCATATGAATATACTACAGCTATATGCTAGACTTATATTTTGTAGAAGATGCTACAAGGCTCAAACTATATGACAAACTCTCTCTTCTGAGTAAGTAGTACTCCCTCCAGTCCTTATTATAAGTCACCAACTACCTACAATTTTTTAGCCTTGATATAAGTCATCAACACCCACATTAAATATTTTTTCCCACTTTACCAATGTTATTAATGAAGATTCAAAATTAAAAAAGTGAAACACATCATTTAATGAAGGGTGATGTTGGAAAAAATGACAAATGTAAAATGAAGTTTAAGCTATCATTCCTTAGTATGTGAGAAATCGGTGGTTGGTGACTTATTAATAAGGACCGGAGGGAGCATCTACCTTTTTTCAATCATTGTTATTTTTTTTTGGACTGGTAAGTGTGTTTTTTAAACTAGCCATATATTGACTTATTAAGCGGGGTTTCATTGATAAATGCTTTATAATACAAAAGGTTACATGAATATTTTAGAAAAAACTATACAGATACTTTCTCGACTCATAAATATAAAATCATTTTCTCTAATTTAATTAGATGAAGGATGTTAATTAAGTTAGTTATTAGCACGCTATAATACCAATTTACCCTAATCATTTACTTTGATCCCTACTCTGCCTCTCTTACTTGTTTATTACAGATAAACATTATTAGTATTAATTAGGAAAAAATAGAGAAAAAATAGAAAGTGTCATATATTTAAGAACAAGTTGAAATTTAAAAGTAATCGTATATGTAGGAACATAGGAGTATTTTTATATATAGACATGTAATAATTGTTTAATTTTTATGGATTGATTATATTAGCTCATATATCTATTACTTTCAAACGTATTAAAGTAGTAAAAAAGGCATATTATATTATTCAATATTTTGACTAAGTAATCTTATAATTTGAACAAATTTTTGCAAAGGGCCAAGGGAGAGTTTACTCCATGGGAGAACACGACAAAATACGCCGAGCTTATTGATTTAAGTTCAATTAAATGTCGCAATCCTTTATAGATCGTGATTATGACTAATAGCTCAAAAGTTTGGAAATTTTGAGCTTCCTTATTCTGATAAACGAAAGTCTATTCAAGAAAAGTCCCAAAAAATGCCTTTTATTCACACTATCATATTCTAGAGTATGAGGATAGGATTGATGAAAACGTTAAATGTGAGAAACCTATAATCAAGTTCCGGCGCAGCGGATTTCAGTTCAATTCAATTAAGACATAAATTATTGGGAAAGTATCAAGATTCTCTAAAATGGAAAAGGCTAAATCACTTTCTTAAATATAAAATTTCTCAAATCAAGCTCTAAGTAGGAATTTAGAATTTCCACATATTACTTAAAAAAGTACAAATGCCCATAACAGAAATGTTTTTTTTTTAAAAAAAAAAAGCAAAAGAAGGCGCTATAATCCGTGAGTCGTAACTTAACTTTTTGTATGTTGATAATAAACATGATAAAATTAGAAATACATGCATATATCTTAAACTTGTAAACACTAGAATCAGGGGACTTTCAACATATACATTGTCAATTTTAAATTTAAAAGTTGGAGTTGTAAATTGTTAACATGACATTGAAGACTGCCATGAATAGATTGAAAATTTATGTGTAAAACTTATGAACACAAGTGGAATTAAGGGGATTCCCTAACATATGACAATCTTAATTAAAAAGTTGCAGTTGTCAACTGTTAAAATGAATTTGAAATCAGTTATGATCAAGTTAAAATTTCCCATATCTCATTTGTGAATATTTATGATATATTTGACAAATATGGCTAGAGTGTTTGTGTCTTTTTGTGAGATTTAGAAATCTCACATTCCTCCTTAAGTCTGATTCAGAATTACTCAAACTCATTCATCTAAAGTAAGAATTACTCAAACTTAACATTTAATTTTTTCCTCTTCGTCCATTTTCATAGGGATTTTTGTAGGATATTCTTATTATATTAACAGATTTTTATCCAAATAAATTCATATAATTCATAAGCTGATACCATATGTTAAAACTAATATTTCATTTAATTTTTTTCATTCTCCACAAATAGAATCAACTTGTTCTTACAGAATCATTGTATTTCGCTAGCCTTTAGTTGAAGGTAGATTACAGAGGTTAAAAACAGAGTTTGCTCTCACTTACTGCTACACAAGTCTTTTCTCTATACCACGCAAGTGCATTTGGACAAAATAAATTTTGTCACAAGAGATTTTTCATCATTCTTCATTAGATTAAATTCCATTAAAATTTTGCCCACAGTAAAAAATCCATATGTCACTCGAATTAAATAGAAAGTGAGCCTATGACACGTGGAAGGTAAGTATAGATTGCCAGCTCAGCAAGCATATGCACGTGCCCGCTGCCACATCAACTTGTGGGGCCTACAGCTAAAAAGGGAAGTGAAAAGGTCATCAAGTCAAAGCCAGGCCATCGCGGCCGTTGAAAATCAACCAATGATACAGTGACTCGTGTCAACATGGTGGGGTAGTTTAGTAATTTTAAGAAGTTAGAGGGGCAATATAGGAGAGGGGAAGAATCTTAGGGCTCGTTTGGAAGCATGAAACTTGGGCTCAGAATCTGAAAGTTGGGAAATGATTTCACTTTACCAAGAAAATAAATCACATGCGGCTGTTTGGTTGGCATATTGAAGAATATGAAAGTGAAGCACATAAATGACACTAATGCCCCTTCTTATTCTAACATTCCCAAAAAGCCCTTGATTAAAAAAAGAAACCTCACTACTACTCCACTCCTCTTCTACGAAGCTTGCTCATCTTTAGCTTCAAACCAAAAAAAAAACTGTGTGTCCAGCAAGCAGCAACCGTGTTGAGGAACAAGGTGACCAGCTGGAGAATGGAAGACAGTAAGGAGACGAAATTTGAGAGGTTGACAGGTTTGGGGTTCAAAGTTTTCATTGTTATTTGTGAAAAAATAGTGTGAAAATATATCTTATTACACATAACTCATGGAGAATCACATCACAAATATTTCTGTGATTTGGGGTGAGATTAGAGTGAAGGCGAACTGAAACATGGGGTTCTGTTTGTTTGATAGGTAAAGATTGAAACTATAGATTTTATTCTTATTGTTCATAATGAGTATAAGTTTGATTGAAGTTTGAAGTAGTTATGTAAAACCCTAATTTTTGGGCTTAAGGGGCAACGGTTTATGGTCATTTTTATTCCTCTCTTGTTCCTCCTTGGATGCTGTTTGACTTTTTCTCTTTGATTCTTCATTGAAATTAAGGTAATAAATGTATCGATGATGTTTTGGGCTTGTATGTGAACCTGATTTGTTTTGTTTGGTGGTTTTGATACTCAGATTTTGTCATTGTACTCTATTGTTTAGTTTGGACTGATTGTAGTTGGATTTTGATGTCTCATGGTATTTTGTTTGGTGTAACCATAAGGAGGTATAGGTATTAACTTTTTGTCATTGTACTCTACTGTTTAGTTAAATCTGTTGTTTGAAAATGACAAATTTTATTAACTACAAATGAATTGATAGGCCGCGCACGACACTTTTGGACGGACAATGACGACAATGCGCTTGTCGATATCCTTGGGGAGTTGGTTGCGAGAGGTGCCCCGAAAGGGTTTGAGGGGAGGCCAACTCATTGGTCCCTCATCGCACACAATTTGACGGACAGGTTGGGTGGAGGCGTAAATATAACCAACAATGACGTTGGAGGGAGGTTGAGACATCTTAAATGGAAGTGACATGTTGTAGCAGATATGATAGCCGAAAATGGGTTCACCTGGGATGCTGAGACACATAAGGTGTTGGCAGAGGACCACGTTTGGATAACTTATGTTGCGGTGAGTCACTTGTACACTTGTTAGAGGGTTGTGGGGAACAAGCCGTTCTGATACACAACTGATTCAATCTGCAAAATGTTGCTTTCAGGTTCATCGACATGCAGCCATGCTTAAGGAGAAGCCTTTTGCTTTGTTTGGGAGGTTAGACGACATTTTCAGACGTCATGGACAGAACATTGGATAGGGGAAGACAGTGGGCATCCAGATGTCATGGAGTTGGAGATGTTGAATTCAATTTGTTTTGGGTTATTTGTTTGTGTTGTGAGGACGAGTGAAGTTGTATTGTTTGTGGAATGCATTAGGCATAGAACATATCTGTTGCACTCTGTGCAATGCTGTTGTTGTAAGTGTGAAATGACAAAACATTGACAATGTATAGTATGCATGTATGTTTTAATTGCGAAATGTCTCACTATTGTGTCTTGCATTAGTTAGAATGTAAAATCTGGAATTTTTGAATTGAGTGGTTAAAAAGAATCCATGTTTGGTAAACAGGTTGAATGGAAAGCAAGTTGCTGCACAGGTGCTGCATAGGTTAAAATCGAGTTTGAGAGGATAAAATCGATTTTACCTGAACAAACTCGAGTTTGAGAGGATAAAATCGAGTTTACCTGAACAAACTCGAGTTTCAGAGGATAAACTCGAGTTTACCTGAACAAAATCGATTTTGAGAGGTCAAAATCGAGTTTACCTGAACGAAATCGAATTTTAGAAGTTAAATCAATTTTAACAATGTGAACTCTTTAATATGACACAACACATTTGAAAATAGGTTCCACATGTCAGAACGCCAATTGAACCTATTGTCAAAAGTGGGTGCCTGTACAAAGCTTCAGCTGATACAAATGGCAATAAAGAGGGAAAAATGTAAAATATGTCATACAATCTAGGTTCACAAACAAAATTCACCAAATCCACATTACAACATTAGCAACTAACTATGAAGACAAAACCAAAAAGCGAGAGAAACAAATATTGACATAGCGATACCCATTTCAAATCCTTGCCTAAAACTAACAAAACAACAATCATGAGCAAGTTTGTTATGTTCTTGGCCGCTTCGATGGGCTTCCTATTGCCCTGGCCGATCCTGTTGATTGAGTGGGTGCTAGTGCATTGTGGCTGCTCTTAAGCTCCTCCAGTTCACTCTTGACCTTTCCCATTTCACTCTCTACCTTTGCAAGCCCACTCTGTACGCCTGCAATGCTGGTCAAAAGGGTGTTGGACAAGGCATCCAGCTTCCTATCTATTGCCTCTTCTACTTGGCTTTTGATTTGGTCAAGCAACGCAGAGTTACTAGCGGTGGCCCTGGAAGGTTCTGCCATATATTTCTGCTCCGTCCTAAGGGTGACCAAGCAATCAACCAATAGCTTGTCCTCATCATAAGACCAAGTGTGGAAGGCACGCTTAGGCACTTGCGTGGCCTCACTCGGTTGGCTCAACTGGCTAGGGAGGGTAGGCTGGCTTGATAAAACAGGAGGTTGTTCCATCTGCAAAAGACCAATGTATAATAACAAAAAACAAATGTATAGCCACACATTCAATACAATAAAAATGGCAGGAAAGAACACGTGAAATGAACAACTGTTTGCCAACTCAACAACATAAGAATCCAACTACATGTAAACACATGTCAAAAGTATGGCAAAGTTAATTTACACACATGAAATTAAATTGCACTACAAACTATCAACTACACAAACTCAGTTTTGTCCTTCAGCGGCCTGAAATGCATTAAACATTCGATCGGCCAAATCAAGCCTAAAGTTATTCCACGCATCAGAAGGTTCCATTGTCATCGCGGGGTAGTCATCGTTCGCAGGAGGTGGAGGTGGGAATGTTTCAATTTGTCCATCAAGCGGGTCCCTCACACTATCCCTCCTAATTAAATTGTGAAGAAGACAACACGCTGTGATAACCCGCATTTGAACCTTCAATGGGTAAAACGTCGGAGACCGCAGCACCCTCCACCGCTTCTTAAGAATGCCAAAACACCTTTCAATGACATTTCTCGCGGAAGAATGACGCATATTAAAGCACTCCAAAGGGTTTTGGGGTTTCCTGCCGGCCCTCCACTCATTGAGGTGGTACCTTTGGCCCCTAAAGGGCGCCAAGAACCCTTTGCAGTTTGTGTAGCCCGCGTCAACAAGGTAGTAATCTCCTACAAAAAATTTGCTAAAACATTGACCCCTCATACAAATAACGCCATAATTGTGCATGAATCAAGAAAATTCCACAAACCATCACGTAGTTTAAGTCCATGTGTTCTTCTTAAAGCATCTCGCAGCACTCTTCCGTCGGCAGCCGAACCCTCCCAACCCTGTAACACAAAGATGAATTCCGCGTCTGGTGAGCACACCCCAAGCACGTTTGTTGTTAAGTCCCCTTTCCTATTCCTATAACGCCCTCTTGCGTGCGCTGGCACATGTACAGGTATGTGGGTTCCGTCTAATGCCCCTACACAACCCTGCAACAAAAGAAGGTAAGGATCACATAAAATCACTCAATATGAATACATTACAAACATTTTTTCGAAATGACTATTACCTGGAAGTGCCTCCATCTTTCCCCGTTGGACAATCCTTGTATGCGCTGTGGGGATTTCAAAAGATGTGATTGTAATTTCAACACACCTCTTAGAACGACATTGAAGTACCTACTAATTGTTTCTCCAGACCGACTAAACTCAAATTGGATCACCCTATTCTTGTGATCATGGGCCAGAATGTTTAAAAACATTGCCACTTGTTCATCAACTAACATATGGGTTGTTGGTTTCAATCCCCCAATTGTGTCCAGCATGTGACATAACCTGTCAAACGTTGACCTATACATTCTAATTTGGTTGAAGCATGTTGTGTCGTTGCTATAGATCATCGCCCTTAAGCATGCCCTCTTCACATGGAAATCTAACCTATATGTGCTATCGGGTATGCGTCTTAGGTTATACGCGGTAGATGCTAGCATTGTCACCACAACCGTCCTCACAGCTAGCAGTATAGCTATGCAGGCAACCACAAATTCATAATGCATTTGAGCATGTATTTCATCCATCACCTACAAAAAATGACCCCACACCCCTTTCCTATATCAACAGGACGTACAACAAAATGCATCATACCCACCCACACACATGTTGAAAAACTTAATTGATTTTAGACTTTGCCTACGAAACTCGAGTTTGTCATCCTAAAATCGATTTCGCAAAAAATAAATAGATTTAAAATCGATTTGGCCATTGTAAACTCGATTTTGCCGTCATCAGTTTACTCAAGTTGGACCTTTTCAACTGACGTCACCCCCAAATTTTTCCCAACAATGTAGCTAAACACAAGCACCTAGACAACAACTTCAAACAACACCCAGGCAGATTTTGACTATCTAACTATAGTTTGGAAACCAATAATTGCTAACCCATCAATTTTAAAGTTCAAAACAATTCATTTAAGCAAAAACCACGCATCACACACAAAAAACACTTCAAAAGAAACACAAACAGGGTCATGAAGAAGAAATGCAAACATGTTTGGGTTCACCATCAATGACTAAGACAAAAATAAAACTACTCCACCAATATGAAACTACATTAATCACCCTTACCTTTGTCTCCTTACTTGCACAATGTGAAGCTAGCTAATTTGAGTTAAATGCCACCCACGACAACCCACACCTCCTCAGTGACAAATTCGTGTCTTGCCTGAAGCTCCCAACGTTGTGATGTATTTGGTTAAAGTAAATGAAGGGCAATGTGGTATTTAGCACATGGGCCCACACTCAATTTTGGTGGGAAGTCAAATTTGTGTTTCTATTTTTAATTTTGGAGGGAAACTGAAAATACAAACTTTCTAATTCAGAGCAAATGATTCTGCCTTCCAAACTGCATGTGAAAGTGAATTACTTTCACTTTCAGATTCAGAGCCTTTGTTTCATGCTTTCAAACGGGCCGTTAGGTTAGTGGCTGTCGTTTGCCGAAGAAGCAAGTGATAGCCTTCAGTGGACGACACGTGTCGAAATCACTTGGTTGGGGTATTATTAATTATATTATTGTTGTTATTATTGATTTTGAAATATGGGGACCATATCTTTTTCTCTTATCCAATTAGACGGCTTCTGATTTTTCTAAACAAATTTTTGGTACTAACTTTTTATTTGATTAAACCTCAATTCTTATCCTAAATGCATCCTGGGACCCCTCGAAAACGACCGCTTTCATTTTTGTTCTTAAAGAAATACTAGTAATTTGTAAAATAACTATTAAGGGACACAACACAATTCCATCTCCATCTTATTGTTCTGTCGTTTTGCTTTCATTTTGAAAAATACGAAACTGAATTTTCTCTCAAAATAATGAAAGTCGCAGTTCTTATATTTTTTTAATAATTATTATATGCTGTTTTCTTGGGAGTAGGTAAGGATGTTTTTTAAATACAAAGTTAAAAATTGATAGATAACAGAAGAAAACATTTTTGGCAAAATGTCATTTAAATTCCTTCAAATATACAAAAGGACAATTCAGGAACTCAAACTTCCAAAAGGACCATGAAGGAACTAGGATCTAGTTGTCATTTTAAAATTGTGTGAAAAGACAAAATTGCCCAAATCATAAAACAGAAATTACTAACTACCCTATTGAAAATGGTGGGTGTAAGGGTGGTTAGTAATTTATGTTTTATTATTAGGGCAATTTTGTCTTTCACACAATTTTAAAATGTCAACTAGGTCCTAGTTCTTTCATAGTCCTTTTAGAAGTTTGAGTTCCTGAATTGTCCTTTTGTATATTCGGAGGGATTTAAATGGCATTTTCCCAACATTTTTTGGCTGTCTTTTAAGCCAAAATAGGCAACTTATTGAAAAATCTTAATTGTCCGGACCATAGCTCTTCTCCTGATGAACCAAACATCTCTGAATAAAGCTCATATTCCATGCTTTCTGTCCCAATAACTATTTGCCATATAAGTTTGTAATATCTAATATTCTTTCCGTTCTCAAATAATATAAGATCAATTTGGTGAGGTATATTTTTTATTCTTAATATAAAACGATTTTTCTAATTTTTCTCAATATTTCATTATATTATATCCTTATTCATACTCTAATATACTCTCAATTAAATACATATTCACTTTGGTCCAAAATATAGAAGCAAATTAGTGGGTCACTAAATTATATTATATGTCAAGGATGGTTAAAATAAAAGTATATGGTTAAATTAAAGTGTTTTCATAATATTATAAGATTTCAATAAGTTAAACTAACATATTCAATCTAAACAAACAAATAATAGGTGAATAAGTTTTATATTTGGAAACCAAAGAAATAATAAATATCAGGAAAACTTTAAATACTATCTTCTTCTTTGGTTTAGAATTTAAAGTATATATGACATTATTTGAGTTTGCGATCTCTATTAGGGAGGAAAGCATGAAATATGAACTCTATTTATTACATGTTGGGTTAGAGTAGAGATATTTGGTTCACCAGAAGAAGCTATATATGGCGAAGGAGGAGAGTACTGGAAGGGGGAGAGATCATAGAAGGGGACTCAAGTGATAAAACTACAAGAACCGGGTTGTTTTTTATATTGAAAATAGGAAAATAACAAAAAAGATATAAAAACTGCAAGTCAGTTATGGAGTATCTTATAATTTATTAAAGTATTGAGCCGTAAATTATTTGTTCAGATTTCTTTTTCTATGAAAGACAACAAATCTTGTTACATATTTTACAATTTTTCAGGTTTTTATTTTCTGCTATTCTCCCTTAATAATTGAAAGTTCAAGTAACCAATCGTCAAAATCTATATTTTCTAAGATTAATATATTACTTCACACCTTCCTTCACTTGAAAAAATTTAAAAAGTTATACAATCACTGCACACACTCACAAAAACCACTGCAAGCAGCACTATTAGTATTCATATGAGCTGATGTCATCAATATTCAATAATACAAGACAAATAATCTTTTCTTTTTTGAAAAAAAAACGCAATATAGCTTTTATGTAGTCTTAAACTTTCATAAAATTAAACTACAAGACATGTGAGATAGATGTACTGTAAACACGCATGCATAAACAGGAAGAGGAGACATGCAATGAGGCATGCATGTATGCTGCTGGTTAATTAAGGAACTTGTTGGAGTAGTGCTCATCGTCTCCCTCTTCATCAATTATTTTCAACCCCACCCACAAAAACCAGAAATCTCTCTTCACCCATACCGACATTAAAAACATGTATATAGCTATATAGAGTAGGATGACATAGTTTTATCATATATTTGATTTAGTACAACATGTATATGTGTTATAATTTTGTGCTAGCAGGTGGGGCTTGAGAGTTTCAATTTGTATGTATGACGGTTTCAAAAAATAGAATAATGAACATATGAAACGAGGGAATATATAGTAAGAGGAACACGATTATATTCCTGGGATTTGAAGATTGGTGGGAATGAGGTTCTATGTTTGCCACTTTACCTCTCGCATGTTCACGAACTTGTACCTCACCTGGACTTTGGTGTCTCACGTACCCTTTTTGCATTCTAAGTCTCTAGCTATACTCATCCTTTTATCTTGTCCCTTTATTGCACCTCAAAATACAATCTCGCGCTCCGTGTATGTGTAAAATATGACTTTCATTCAAAACTAGAGCACTCAAAAAAAATCACGCAACGATCGACAAGTAGTACAGATTAAAAATTAAACAAGTTATTATTGGTTGATCTTATTGAGTTGGAGGGACTTCAAGTTCTGTAAGCCTATATATTTTATTGATAATAATGTTGGCTAGACTGATGATATTGGATTTTTTTAATAGGTTTTAGCCAAATAAACTTGTCCACCAAGATGGTATATATGGTGTTTTTTCCATCATAATCTCAACTACTACTGTTACGTTGCAATGTTCTAGATTAACGAAACCCCCCCCCCTCCTGAAGAAGATAGTACCTATGTACTATCTTCTTCTAATTAATTTATAGATGGCATTACTTAATTAAGAGGAATGTAGGATTTCTTTTAAATGAGTGATCGAAGCCTTACTTAGTCGACTGATTATTGTCTTTTTTTCACATGTTAGAGAATGATGTGCACTTGGAGATTAGTTTAATTACCTCCGAACCTTACTAGGCGCAACCCTTGGTTTATAGTTACATCTATGTAATGACATATACAAGCTAAGAAGGATTTGCTCAGTACTATTTACCGTGTTCATACTAATTAGTAAATGGTATTTGATTATACTAATTAAGGATGTGAGATAGCTTACTTATGATATGTCATTTTCAAAATATCATATCTATCTGTTATAAAAAAAATATCATATCTATCTTCTTTAATTATCGCCCCCATTTTGTATTGGCAAGTTACTATAAATATATAGGGATAATATAAAAATGTTTATCAAATTAAAAATAAATCTTATGTTTATGATTAAAAACCTTCTTAAGATTTACATTAAACCAAAGTATGTACAAATTATACCTTTCTGCTTCAATCTTTTTCAAGCTATTACTCTTTTCATAAACGGCTTCTCCTAGACCAACTTGAATTGTATACTTATTTTTATTTTGCAGAAAATAAACTATTATTGGTAATTACAACCTAGGTTGACTCCCTAAAACTTTGAAGAGTAAAAAGCTAAAACTGAGCAATTGACTTGAAACTTGGAAATTAAGAATAGTGGCGTGGTTATGTCCGCCACTATAAAGTGAACTCTTGAATATGTGACAATACACCAATACTAGTATAAAGTATAAACTAGTAATATCAAATAAAAAAGACAAGAAAGTGATGATGACAATGAGCTATAGAATTAAAATCCGCAATTTGATTGGTCATCTCAAAAAGAATCCCACTTCTTAAGAAGCGAGCACGCACATTGGCCAACTTTTCTAAAGTAGCAATCATGTAGCCTTTTAAGATATGGTATGGTTAATCCCCACGGTAGAAACTTTAATATGCCCTTTTCTTCCTCTTTTGACTTATTTAATAAGGTCATAATTAATTATTCAGTAAACGTGTCTGTGCATGAACTAGTCTCTGTATTATGTTTTTTTATTATAAAATATACTCCCTTTGTTCCATAGTGTACGATTTTGTGGAAAAAAAGTTCTAAGAAATTTAAGTAATTTAAATTGATTTTTATTAATTTTTTCGGATCTAATTTATTTGACTTATAAATTAACATATAGTAGTTTAATAATCATGTGATACAATTAAGTGATTTATTTAACTTCCTTGTTCTCTTCTAAAAAGTCAACTAAATCTGATTATAGTTCATCAGAAAATGCATGATCTGAAGTATTAAAAGTATGAGCGAGGTATTAAAAGTATAGATTGCAAATAGTGATTTGAAAAGGTTTGAAATGATGATATATTAAAATGAAGCCCTTCATCAGTTTGGCATTAATTATTTAATTAATCTCCTTATCTCTTCCATAATGCCTTCCCATTATGAAGTGAACTTCATTAGTGGAGTGTTTCGCACTTTCAACTATATTCCCTTCCCATGCATAATGATCAAAATGATGAGAAACTAAAGATATTTTTTCGTCAACCAGTTATTAATTTATTCATCACCTACCCTGTGTATGTGTGAATATATCACACGTAGGCATACACACAAATGAATATAATTGAGTTGGAGATAATCTCTATTCTCTACCGAAGAATTAAAATGTCAGAGGATTAAAACATAATCAAAATAAGGAATGCTTAATTAAAATGTCAGAGGATTACCATAGATTAATGTTGATTTTTTACCAACACCTTATGTGGTGGTATGCATGATACCCCCGTGATGGTTGTGAGTTCGAACCGTGTTTGCCAAAACAATTTTTTTTTTCAGATTTCATGCAACCTTATTTTACTTAACATTTTGGACTTGGTATTTATTTGCATAAAAGCATGCAAAAATTCTAAGTGCGTGTGAGGTGTTACTCACTGCCTTTCCATCCCATCCACCATGTTGCTGTATTTTGAACATAAGTATGTCTTTTTTTAAAGAAAATCAAACCTGGCCCCTATGAATTGAAAGCGTAGGCTTCTTGCTCTTTTAAATGGGTGCTTGGGTTAGGTTTTTCTATAAAAGTTTTCTACACTTCACGGGAGTGTGAGATAGAACTTCAATATTATATGTGTGTGTTGTAAAATACAAAACAAATAAACATAAACTAATATAAATACATCAAAATCAAAGGTTTTATAGCTTAGTAGTATGATATCTCCTGATAGTGGGAAGTTACTAATGGTTTGTATTGCCTTTTAATTTTAAAAGAATATACGTACGATGATATTGCTATTGGCGTGAAAATATCATTGGTTATATAATTTATTAATGTTGGGGATAATGAATTATTTTTCTTACCTTTTCATATAAATACTGTGTTATATACTTTCTTAAAATTCTCAAAACCCAATTGAATGCTAAAATCTGGTCTCTCCTATTAATATTCTATATTGGTTATTATAGATTTTGCTTCTTGTCAGCTATAATATAAATGTTGAAATCAGTCAACTTATTCACATAAATAATGAAACCAGCAAGTAAGTTATTTATTTATGAAAAGTACGTTAATTATTTTCAAATTACCCTACACCAAACAAGGTTTTAAACACTCATTTCTACCTTCAATAAAAATCTCATTTCCAACAGTCCCATTACCCATCAATAAAAATTCATTCCGGTCTACCAAACATGCCATAGGGTATAGTTTTAGAAAAAAAGTAATCATTGAGAAATACAAAAAGTAATTGTAAATAAAAAATATATACTTTTAATCCTTTTTATTTGAACCAATTTTTTTTAGTCCTTTTTATTCAAAAAGGCAAACTTGTAATCAGTTTTTACTAATACTGTTAATTTTATTGAATCAAATTTGATGACTCATCAAATGTAAAGTTATAAACTGTGATTGCATAATTAAATAAATATAAAAAGAAAATTTTAAAATATAATAATCATCATGCTGAGAATTTAAATTTACACATTTTATCAACATTTAACCATATGATCACCTTCTAGGTTTGGCGATTGATCGTTGTCTCATAATTGAAACTAATTGTGCTAATAGAAAAAGATTAAAAATATTCATTACAAACTTAAATGATCAAAAGAAAATTTTATGTAAATATAAAGAATTAAAAGTATATTTTAGTCAAGTTATATAGAAAAGTATATTTTAGTCTACATACATAAGTAAAACAAAATTTTCCATTACATGTGTGTGTAAATATAGAAAAGGAAGAAGGGACTGATTTCTTTTCAAGTTGGACTGTCATCTTGAATTCAAAATTGGGCTAAGCCGTCGAACCCTTGGTACTTTAAGAATGGGCCTTGGTCCATTATTAAATGTTCTTCCCATTCTTTGAATTTTAAGATAGCTTGAGTTAATTCTTCAAAAAGAAGAATCCAAATTTCTCACACAAAAACGTCGTTCTTTTTCAAACGTTTGAACACTTATCACGCTCCAAGGGTTGCACATGAATGCCAATAAAAGCGTAGAGATTTTTCTTTTATCTACATTTATCGGAAAAACCTTTTCATATATCATATTTTCGAAGAACAAATTGTTAAACATTTGAGAAATTACCATATCCATGTATATATCAAAGCCTTTTTGAGATCCATCTATCAAAGATAGAAATTATTTTTTATTATAATTATGGTTGATGTGCAAATATACTCATGAAATAATCCTCCATGCACTCATAACACCATTAAATTTTCATTGGCGTGTAATAATTCATATGCTTTTTTTTGCGTAATAATTCATATGCAGATTCACAAACGAAATAAAAATGGCATGTCCATTACTTATATCTAATATCTATTACTTTAGTGTGGTAGAGCTCACTTAGAGACCTAATAAATCATATGAAGTAATGGAATTAGCTGGACTTAACTTTTTTTTTGTTCCAATTAGCTAGACTTAACTGAGATGACGTTTTTCTATATATATGAATATTCAGGTATACTATTGCAAAAAAGGGGTCATGGGAATTCAATTCCCAGTTAGTGAGGGTGTTAGGGAATGAAATATACTAGATAATCTAATATATACTTTTATATAGAGAGACTGATTCGAACCCACACAACCCCAGACCTTACAACTCATGTATACTTTTGTATTTAAGAAAAACATTATGGTAATAAATGCACATAAAATATATAGGAGTACTTCATAAGTTGATTCAAACCCTTTAATTATGAACACTTACCTATCATATTTGGTTTTAACTAAGTTCTTCCATAATGGATTAACACTTCCATGAATTATTCTTGCATGTTCTCCCAGGCCAAGTCATTACATACTGGAGTGATTATTGTATGTTTACCTCGATTTGTAAATTTATTGATATTGAGATTTAAATATGATCACAATTGAACAATCAGATTTAATTGACTACTACCATCTCTATTCTTATTAGTTGATGACATATTGCACACGTCATAGTGTGTAAGCAACCATGTTTGACACAGTAATTTGATCTGCCTTTAATCTCAATCAATTTTCATAGAGTTGTGGTGTTGGATGTCGACAAGTTCTTTTTGTGATTCTTAAGGCCACATCCTTCTTCTACTCTCTTTTGCTTCTTTTCCCTGCTTTTGGATTATTGAGATCTCCATCAAAAGAATTATAATTGATGACAACCCAACTTTACTTAGGTGACTTTTGATTCATATAAAAATCCTCTCTCTCTCTCTCTCTCTCTCTCTCTCTCTTTCTCTCCCTAACAATAATTATATTCCTTTCTTCACACATGAAACAAAGCATGCAATTCCTTAGTATATATAATCAGCATATGCTTTTCTGTGGAACAACCTCTTCTTTCATCCTGTTACTCCTGGACCCACCTAGTCCAACCACATAAAACACACACAACACAAACACACATGTTGTCGTATATTTGTATCATATCTTCCTTCACTTCAGATGATCAGTTAGTGGGAGAAATTATGCTGCAGTGAAGTTATTTGTAGCAGATACGTTTGGGAAATTAATGGTGGGGTTGTTAGTGATAGCCAATGATCTAATTTTGATTCTAATGATCAAACACTTAGAGAAACCAAAATCCAAGAAATCTCTCAGTGTGACTTAACTGAATGAGGCCTAAGATTTGTTGTTGGCCATATTACTAAACCTCACTTTTCCTTTTTCTTCTCTGCTTTCTTTCTTTTTTTTTTCTTAGGGGTGGAAAATTTCTTTTCTCTTCTGCTGGATTACACATCACACCATCAAAGCATAAAACATTCCCTTTGGAATATTTCCTTTATGAGAGAGACCTTTGTTTTGCATTGCCCCTTTCAATTGCTTTCATTTTACACACACACACACACACACATAACATATAAAAGTGATCTCATAGAACATTTACAGTTGTCATAAAAAAATATTTACTTTATACAATCATATCTTTTGCATCACATGTGACATGCATATTTGGTACATGATCAATATTTGATGAGGTTGTAGGGTGAGATTCTTGATGTTTGGATTGTCTTAGTAATCATGACGTTTTAGTTGGTAAGTTTTAATAATTGCTATTTTGATAAGATATTTTTGTATTTTACTATAAGTTATGATCAAATGGTTTTCTTTTCAAAGGCATGCTTTGATTGCTTTTTTTATAGAAAAAACATGGGGAAGGCTCTGGGTCCGAAAATCCATTCCTAGATTCTTTGATTCCTTCATCTCTACGTGGAACAAGAAGAATCTGCCAATGGCATGACACAAAATAAAACCTTCTAATAAAGAAAAAATCAAAGTGAAAGAGAGAAGGAAGAATATTAAAAGTTCCACAGGTAGGAGCATGGCCATCAATCAAGTTATATACAATTTTTTCTGTTTTTTTTTTTATTTTCCTTTCCAAGAAAGCTTCTCATAGAATTAAGAAAGTTGCATCGGTTATTCATTATGATGGGCCCACAGGTTTCAGAAGGGAATCAAACAGAAAACAGCAAGATAAAAACAAACCATATACTTTACCTTTTTTATTTTTCTCTTCTTTTAAGACTTAAAATTGAAGTGTGTTGCCTTCCTTTGTTTTTGTTGCATCAGATAGACTATAACACCATCCCACTTGTTTCAAGTCAAAGAAGAAAGCGCAAGGGAGGGAGAAAAATGTTTTAAAAAAGAAAAAATTTTATAATAAAATGGGATAAGAGAGAAGAAAGAATAACCATAAGTCCATAATAGATAATGGCATATATTCCCTTAACAAAACCCCACTTATGTTTCCTGATATGGGAGGAAGAGAGAGAAAGAGTGAGTGAGTAGGACATTCCAACATCCCAAGTCTTCTATAAAGAGAACTATAGTCTCCACAAACTGACTCATACGTAAAAGCATCACAAAATAAAAGCAAATGGATCTGCAAAACTTGAAAAATCAAAGTATGCATTTGGTTCTTTCCACTGATGCAAAGCCTAGACTGAAATGGACTCCTGAACTTCACCAACGATTTCTTGATGCCATTAAACAGCTTGGAGGGCCAGATAGTGAGTATAGTGTGTGTTAGTATGTGTGTTTGTGTGTGTGTTTGCAAGCATATCTATACCTCTTCTATATGTGAACTTTTATTGAATTATTTTTCTTTTGACACTAAACTTTAGAGTTGAATACTATATGTGAGCAGAGGCAACACCTAAGGGTCTTTTGAGAGTGATGGGCATTCCAGGGCTTACTTTGTACCACCTGAAGAGCCACTTACAGGCATGTTTCCCTTTTTTGTGCAATGATTGTATTGTATCATTATTTGCTCTTTTTGATGGATCATCAAATGAGGAGCTAAATCTTAAACTGTTTCCTGTTTCTGGTTACAGAAATTCAGGCTAGGAAAAAGCCAGCAACTAGAAACCTGCTCTGACAGTAATCAAGAAGAAGGTTATTTATAGCAATACTTATAGTTTAAAAGTAATCATAGCATGATTGATGTAGAGGACCTATTCTTTAATGTTCTATTTGTTGTTGCAGACCACAGAGAAATCCAGAGCAGTGTCAGCCATTGCAAAAGGGAAATCTGTGTTGGGACCCAAAATCAAATGACTGAGTAATAGCCAGAAACTGATCATACTTGACTCTTCCATCTTATTTTTCAAATGACTTGGAGGAAAATGGGATTTCCTACAGCATATAATTGATCAATTTTTTTTCTTAAATTTTTTAAAAGCTTGCAGATAGCACAGGCTCTTCAAATGCAAATGGAAGTACAAGGGAAACTTTATGAACAACTTGAGGTAGCAGCAAATATGATATGAACTTGCTTCTATTTGAAGCAACATGTTAATAACCAATAAACATTGAAACTTTCAGGTGCAGAGGCATTTGCAGCTTAGAATTGAAGCTCAAGGGAAGTATTTACAATCAGTACTCAAGAAAGCACATGAAACACTTGCTGCTTATAGTTCTTCTTCTACTTCTGATACACAACTTGCAAAAGCTGAGCTTTCACGGCTAGTGTGCATGATCAACAATGCTTGTCCAAGTTCTGCAACCTCAGAACTGACAGAAACAAGAGGGTTAAATCCTAAGGATGGGAAGAGGAAGCAAAGCAAAGGGATAATGTGCTCACTGGAAAGTTCTTTGACATCTTCTGAGAGCTCTCACATTAAGGAAGACAAGAAGCAGCCCAATGATGAAACAGGAGAGAATAAAAAATCTTATTGTTCTACTTCAGTTGAACTTCCATTAATGGCAATAAGTTCAGTGCATGAAGCATTTAATGGGGATAAAAGTGATGAATCTAGTGGAAGAAGGAGAAAAGGAGGAGACCATTATGATGGTGAAACATGTGCTAACAAGCAGAGAAAAATTGAATTATCAGAAATGCTTGACTTGAACAGGCAATACCAAAGTGATATTGATTCAAATTCTAAGGCTATTATTGATTTGAATCATTGTTAAATGATCAGTCATGCCTTTCAGGAACCATGAAGTCAAAATATGCCCCCAAGAAGATAAACCTTATAGTAGAAATATTATGTTTATAAACCATGTATCTTGTATGATGAAGGCATAGAGCATATACTGGCTATTTTCCTGTATGCTAATACGAGAATGATGAAAGTTCTAGTCAAGCAATATTCATTGACATTCCAGAACATATGGTGCTGCGAGACTTTAACAAAAAAGGGGCCACTGACCAATTGAGAGAGTGTATCCAGTTAAGGTTGATAATTACGTCATGGCGATCCTATCATTAGTCATAAAAAATCATGCAATTCATAAAACCCAAGTTCCATCAGGATCATAAACTTATGTATGTCTTTTGCCAACAAAAACTTCTGTGTTAACAGTACGTTTGATTGCTCTTGCAAATTTTGAGTTCCTCTTCCCCCTAGACCCTTGTTAAGGTAAAAACTCCGGTTATTGTTTTCTTTTAGCATCACAAGTGCATTGTTTCATCATTTCCTTTTAAAGAGAGAATGTGTCTTTGGATTCACAGATAAAACTCCAGACTCAAAGAACGCTTACTTAGATCCTTACACCAAGTATAATATACGTCTCAAGACTCAATTAATGTTTATAAAAGTATTTAAATATCGCCTACCAACAAGTTTTTCACGTAGATTTTAACCAATGACCTCACCGTTATGAGCCACAAGCCTTGTTATACCAGCACAAAGTTGCTTTTTTTCATCTTGTGTAATATCATAAACAAGAGTTTTTGGTTGATTTTAATTGGGTAAGTAACTCTAGACAACATCACGTCAACCCAAAACAAACTCTTATAGCTCAAAGACTAGCACTAATGAGAGAATAAAAAATACCATCAATTTGTTTATTTTCATAAGATATGACCAACATTACTTTCTAAACGTGTCTGTACAGATTCTATGTCCTAATGAAACCTTTAAAAAAAGGAAACAATATCTTCCCTAATTCTCTACCTCAGAATCACCTCTTGAACTTAATGAATTGCCACTTGAATTATCAGAAGGATCCTGGCTTGAATTCTCACTCCTAAACGAGAAACTCACCCAAATTTCCCTGCCCTCTTCATCTCTCTTGCCCTCTTCTTTCTCATCCACAGGCATCTGATATCTACAAACAGGACAAGATCCATGAATTCCCAACCACTTCTCTATACAATCCTGATGAAACCTATGCTTACATGGCATCTCTTTCACCACCCTTCCAACCTCCCATTCCTCCAAACAAATCACACACTCTCCACCACCTTCTTCTTGTTCTCCAATCTTCACACTTGGCATAGCATCAATAGACTCCTTAGAGGCTGGTGGCAGCCCATTTTTCATACCAATATCTTGGAACATAGTTTCAAGGCTAGAGTTTCCATCAATCAAAACCATGCCTTGTGTAAATGGGTTGATCAAAATGACTCTTTCTCCTTCCCCATTTGGTGAACTATTTGTGGTTTCTTGACTGGAAGAAGAGTCTGTAGAGAAGCCTAAGATGAAGGGTAGGAAAAAAGAGAGGTCTCTGAATGTGAACAAGGTTTCAAAGAGAGATGATGTCTCAGAAACATAGGACTCAGAAGCCATTATTGTTGAATGATAGTTTATGATATGAAGAAAGAAGAGGAATATATATGATATGTGGGAAAGATAAAGACGGTGAGCGCCCACAGAAGTACGTGGGAGAATCTGGAAGATGAACATGTTGGTGCATGTGCATGTGGCAGCATTGTTATGAGATAATCATAATCTCATCTCATGTTTATCTTCTTTCTTTTTTCCAGTTTCTTCTTTCTTGTTATACTTGTTAATCTTATATTTAAGTCATTAGTTATTGATATTTTAAATGAACGTGTCAGATTGTTTTTGTGATTAGGAATTTAATCATGCATCAATCAAACGCAATCTAAGATATATTTTTGTTTCCCTGGTAAACCAATGGGCATTTAACAGGTGAGTTAGTAGGTAATGGAGATTCTTCAATACTTATAAATAAACTAAGCGAGTGATGCGAACGACACGTGGCAGATATTTTTATTTTCTTCAAGCACATTGACACATCCTGGTTAATAATGTAGTGTAGCTTGTAGGTATATATAAAAAGAAGTATATTATATCCTCGGGCAAAAAAGAATGAAAGAAATAAATCATCAAAATACACTCAGGCAAAAAAATGAAAGAAAGAAAGAAAGACCGGTTTGGAAAATGTGTGTCTATATATATATATATAGGTTATTATTGTAAGGGAAAAACTTACATCAAGTTAATTTCTCCAGGTTCTCAAGTTCTTTCAATATAGACCATTAGATTGAATGAATAGTTGTTATAAAAGGACACGTGTCACTCCTATATTAAAAGAACTTGAGAACTTGGAGAAAGGAACTTGACACTTAGGTCCTTATTGTAAATATAGTTTTGGTTATTTATATTTTTTAAAGTTTGGATAAAACGTATATTTTTGGTAAAAAAATGTATATTTAGCTAATGTTAAAAAAAAACTGTATTGGTAAAAAAATGTATTTTTTGTTATGAATATCCTGTGGATGTCAAGTCTCCTATCATCAAGTCATCATCTCCATGAATATCTCCTTATATTTCTCTATTGTATCTATCCTTGTAACCCTAATTCTCCTCTATATATAGAGGACTCATATTGTAGATGACACACCTCTGAATAATATTCTACAACCCTAATTACTAATTATTGTTTCTCCTATACTCTCTTATTCTCCTTTATATTTACAACACGTTATCAGCACGATTCTCTAACCGAGCACGGGAATATAACAAAAGCTTCTAAACAGTGATCCGATTTCATGTGGCTACTCGGTCAAGTTTATGAGCAAACCAGGTAGGCCCTGATGAAACCCTACATATACAAATGAAGATTAAATTAATTAGCAATAGTATGAAATATACTTCTAGGATTTGACTACTCTTTTTGACACCACATGACTTGTTCGAGTATTCTGTGATATTATGATGAGTAACAATGATTGTTGATGCTTAACAATGAATTATGCATTTTGGGGGTAAATCAGGACGAGAGATATTAAGTAGTAAGAATTTGTTTATAGAGGAATTTCAGACTTGGTCTTGGTCTAAACATATTGTATGAGAAATTGTTACTTTTCATGTTTTATTTTTATGCGAAATTGAATGATTTAAGTAGCTATAGGAAATCTAGGCTGTGGGTTGACGAATTTGAAGCAGGAATTCAGTACACTGGATGAATATCTATTTTTTCATCATCTGATAGTCTTGCATGCTCATCTCTTTAAACTCACGCATCATGAATAACGAGTACATGCATATTTTTTTTTAATTAGTTTCATGAGGAAAATAATTAAAAATCCCAGATTTGTATCTAATCTGATTGCAATTGCGTGTGATTTAACTGCTAAATGGACCTTGAATCTGCTTTCTCTTCTGAGAATGAACAAGCAATTTGTTTTGTATGTCATTAATTTGTTTCATTAAGAGCATGATGTACGTAGCATAAAAATGTTTACACGTGATAAACATCATGTTAGAATATGGAACATGGAACAAGTCAGAAACTGTAACCCAATGATTTCGGATCTGTCGTTGTTTTTCAGTTTATATTTAATCTGTATGTTAGTAATAAACGTTAAGGAATAACGGAATATGAAACTTTCATTTTTTTTATGGCATGAAGCCATATTTGTTGGACCTAAAGCTCTCTCTGATTAAAAGTTGGGCATAAAGTCATCTTTGACGGAACCTGAAGGTCCATCTCATAAAGATTTGACATAAAATCATCTTTAATGGAACCTGAAGTTTCATGTGATAAAAATTTGGCCTGAAACCATATTTGATAGAACCAGAAGTTCTACTTAATAAAGATTTGCCGTGAAGCCATATGTGAATGGGGAGAAACCCCTAATTCCAATTTGTATTTATGGCCTGAAGCCGTATTATGATGGAACGTGAAGTTCCATTTGCTAAAAAAAATTTTGTTTATGGCCCAAAGCCATATTTGATGAAGTTCCATCACCAAAGGGCTTGAAGCCTATTTGATGGAACCTAAAATTCCACGCTCAAAGGCCTGAAGCCTCTTTGATGAAACCTGAAGTTCCATCATCCAACGGGCTAAAACTTATTTGATAGAACCTGAAGTTCCATAACCTAACGTTTTAAAGTCATACTTGATGGATGAAACCTGAAGTTACATCTCATAAATATACCAATTTTATGTTCAGAGTTAACGACTCGAAACAATAAATATTATATTTTTCATGACCTGTAGTCATATAACATTTTTTTTAATGGATAGAGCACCATGGCCTGAAGTCAATAAGAGTTCATTACCTGTAGTCATAAAAGTAAGTTTCTACATGATCGAGTGGTCAAATGCTAACGACATGAAATCATAAGAGTTCAATATATTTTTTTTTTTATTATGACCAGAAGTCATACAAATTTTTCTACGTAAGTATTAAGTTTATAAAGCTCAATGGCCTGAAGCCATAAAGATTTTATTTTTATGATCGGAAGTCATATAAAATAATTTTCTATTTAAGTTTTAAGTGGTTGGAGCCCAATGACCTATAGTCTTCATATATTGACCTGAAGTAATGACGATTCTATTTTTATGACCGAAAGTGATATAAAGTGGCAAGAAGCGAAATACAAAATTAATTTTATGGCTTGAAGCCATAAAAACTTTATTTTTATGACTAATAGTTATAAACAGTTATTTTTATGATTTTCATTGAAATTACTAGTGAATGTTAATTATATTTTTAATGTTTATATGTCATGTGAGAGCATATCCATATATAGTAAAGCCTCCTTGAATAGTTATATCAATATTCGTGAGAACAAAATTTTCAGTTTAGAGTTGGGTAAAATGTACTACAACTATAATTGCATCATGCCAATAAAAGAGAATGAATTCTCTCATTGGCTCTTAGTCAGTAGTCAATTATTTTCCATCTGATGTTTTGAAATATGGATTCATATTGTTCCACCAATAATACACAGACGGATATTAAATGAAATTTGGGGATAAATATTGGTGTTTCCAATATGAGGGAGAGGAATGAGTAATTGGAAGAGATATATGTTGTATGCAACAAATATGGATCCTCAAATATTAGTAATGTGAACTAGAAGTTCATCAAATGTTGCAAAATATTTGTCAGACACTATCACTGACCAAATAAGTATTTTTATATCTCATGATCCAATTGAAGAATGCTCCAATAATTATATTTGAGAATGAAACATGCCTGAAGCATGAGAAATTATTGATTCCAAAAGAAATTGAAAATGGAGCAAATAATTATGATGATCATTTTGAGGAGGCTTTACTTGAGACATAACTATTTGTAAGACCCCCAGAAGTGGCTCACGTACCTGAAAGAAATAAAAAGAGAGCTCAAATGTTATGTCATAAGGAAAAGGAACAGTGAAAGGATAAATTTGTCAACAATAATTTTGATGTCAATATCACGTGATAAATGAGGATCTAGTATATAAATATGTCATGAGTAGACATGAAATGACTAGCTAGTTGAAAACAAAATACGCTATATAAATGTGATAACATGAATTTGTAATTTAAGCACCTGAAGTGCTATTTGAATTATAAAAATGAGAACACTTATGCGAAAAAGGGGGAGAAGTATGATTAGAATGATTTTCGCAGCAGTTCAATAACGATAGATTTTGTCTCGTGGTGGAATGAGCATTCATGTTCTGATTTGGTAGTCTGGCAATATATGAAATTTTGATGTGCGTCTAGAGAATATGATTATAAATCATGGGTAGATATTGTGAATTGAATCCTAGAAGGATTTCAAATACTAAAAGTATTATGAAAAATGATTACATATATGTACAGATTTATATATAAACATATGAAAATCCCTGAAGGATTCCAGCTGCCAAAAACATGCAATTTGAATTCACAAGAACAATACTCGATAAGACTAAAGTCCTTGTATAGATTAAAGCAATCTGGGGTATGTGGTACAATTGACTTAATGAATATCTCCTGAAAGAAGGATATAAAAATGATCAAATATGCCCATGTATATTCATGAAAAGACCTGGAAATGAGTTTGCTATAATTTCCATATATGTTGATGATATAAATATCATTGGAACTCCTGAAGAGTTAGATAAGACAATAAATTGTCTGAAGAAAGAATTTGAAATGAAAGACTTAGGAAGAACAAAATTTTGTCTTGTGTTACAAATTGAGTATTTGAAAAATGGAATTTTCATTTACCAAGAAACCTATGTTAAAAAAGTCTTGGAACGTTTTTATATGAATAAATCACATCCATTATGTACTCCAATGGTCGTAAGATCATTAGAGGAAAACAAAGATCCTTTTAGACCTCGAGAAATGAGGGAAGAAGGTAATGTAGAAATACTTGGTCCAGAAGTACCATATCTTAGTGCAATTGGGGCACTGATGTATCTTGCTAATCACACACGACCAGACATAGCATTTGCTGTTAACTTATTAGCAAGATATGACTCTTCACCAACCCAAAGACATTGGAATGGTGTTAAACATATTCTTCGTTACCTCAAGGGTACTTTAGACATGGGACTATTTTACCCGAATGAAAACAAGACAGAGCTTATTGGCTATGCAGATGTTGGATTTAGATCTGATCCACACGTTGGAAGATCACAAATAGGTTATTTATTTACTTGTGGTGATACAACGATCTCATGGAGATCCATGAAACAAACCATATCAGCAACATCATCTAACCATGCAGAAATTCTTGCAATGCATGAAGCAAGACGAGAGTGTGTATGGTTGAGATCATTGATACATCATGTACGAACTACTTGTGGTATAACTTCTAGTAAAATGAGCCCCACAATCATATATGAGGATAATACTGCATGTATTTCTCAACTCAAAGAAGGCTACATAAAAGGAGACAGAACGAAACACATTTCACCAAAGTTCTTCTTCACTCGAGATCTTCAGAAAGATGGTGAAATTGATATCCACCAAATCCGGTCAAGTGAAAATCTAGCAGATATGTTCACAGTCACTTCCTGCTGCAACATTTGAGAAGCTTACTTACGGCATTGGACTTCACCGACTTGGAGATATCAACTGAAATAGTCAAGAGGGGGAGATGATGCACGTTGTACTCTTTTTCCCTTGTCTATGGTTTTTTCCCAATGGGTTTTTCTAGCAAGATTTTTAATGAGGCAGCACCAAGAAAGTGTATCACTAAGCATTGCACTCTTTTTTCTTCCATTAAGTTTTTGTCCCACTGGATTTTACTTAATTAGAGTTTTTTTAATGAGGCATATGTTTAGTTTTGGCCATCCAAGGGCGAGTGTTATGAATATCCTGTGGATGCTAAGTCTCCTATCACCAAGTCATCCTCTCCACGAATATCTCCTTATATTTCTCTATTGTATCTATCCTTGTAACCCTAATTCTCCTCTATATATAGAGGACTCATATTGTAGATGACACACCTCTGAATAATATTCTACAACCCTAATTCATGTTTCTCCTATGGAAAAAACTTACCTCAAGTACTTGACCTCAATTACATCCAGTAAGCCAATAAGAATTTGACACATGCCCAACTAACCCACACCACTTTCTCCTTCTTTTCTCTCTCCTCCATGTGTTAGTTGTGTATGGGGTAAGTTGGACATGTGTCAAATTTTTATTGGGTAATGGATGTAATTGAGGTCAAGTACTTGAGGTAAGTTTTTTCCTTCTCCTATACTCTCTTATTCTCCTTTATATTTACAATATTTTTAATTTTTTAGTTAACAGTCATTTCATTTGATGAAATGACTAAACAAATTTAAATGATACCTTTATTGTCAAATGTTAATAAATGACCAACCTTATTTTAATACCCACTTGATAAGGTTATGTGGGAATTAAATATACTAGGAAATCTTATGCTACTTTAATTTATGGTCAAATGCTAATAAAATAGACACATTTTAAAATGTAAAATAATTATGCTAAAGACCAAAAATTTATTAGGTTTATTTTAGGTTTATTTTTCACCATTTAAATGAAAAATCACATTTTAATTGTTGAGTTAGAATATTTAGATATATAATAAAGTTATCAGAAAATGAATATTCCGATATATAAAACTAACCATGTTAATTTTTTTTGGCCAAGAAACTAACCGTGCCAATCAAACTTATTAAAGACCGGTAAAAAAACATTAAACTTATCAAAGGATTAAAGACGTGTTTTTCAAATTTGATGACTAAATCAGACCAAAAAAAAATTTGATGACTAAAACTCAATTTGGTAGTGTAAACATAAGAGATCTTTAGCCTAATATTTTTTTTGGCCAGTTACTTTGTTTAGCCAAACATTTTTTTTGCCCAGTTACTTCAGCCTAATGTGTTTTTTGGCCAGTACTTCAGCCTAATACTTTTTTTTGGCCAGTACTTCAGCCTAATATTAATAAAACGAAAAATCAAAATTAATATTTGCGCATGTTATTGCAACGGAAATAGCGAAGGGGTACGTGCCCGCTTGTTTTTGGTCCATTGGATTTAATTAACGGTGCGGACGATGCCTTAATAAAGAGTTAGTTAATGACCGTTAAAAAGTTCAAACGAGACAATACGTGACCGAACGAAGTGACACACTTCCATTATCTATAAATAAAATCCCATCTTCATTTTCATTCCCTCACATATCAAAGCCACACTCAATTCTCTCCTTCAATCCAAACATTATGGACAATCCCCAAGAACACAGTGTAGGCATAAAAATCTACAAAACCCCATCAAGAAAAGATGTTACACCACAAGACACTTCCACTCTTCCATCTTCACTTCCAAAAACAACAAGCAAAAGACAAGCCGTGGCCAAAGGGGTTCAAAAGACCATTTCAAAGACTTCAATGCTTGCCAATTTTCTCCCCACAGGAACACTTTTAACGTTTGAAATGCTTCTTCCTTCGGTATCACGTAATGGAGATTGTTCTGCCTCGGTGACGACCCTTATGATCATGTTCCTCCTAGCACTTTGTTGTCTCTCATGTTTTTTCTTCCATTTTACGGACAGTTTTCGCGGTCCGGACGGGAATCTTTACTATGGTATTGTTACGCCTAAGGGGCTGGCTGTGTTTAGGACTGGATTGGGATTGGAAGTGCCTAAAGATGAGAAGTATAAACTTGGGGTGAATGATATGGTGCATGCTGTTATGTCTGTGATGGTGTTCTTGGCGATTGCCTTGTCGGATCATAGAGTTTTGGATTGTGTTTTCCCAAAGCATGTTAAGGATATGGAAATGGTGATGGAGAGTTTGCCTCTTATGGTTGGAATTGTTTGTAGTAGTTTGTTCTTGGTTTTTCCTACTACGAGGCATGGTGTTGGTTTGATGACATCTTAGAGTATACTTTTAATGTTGTACTGTGTTGGCTTTACCTTATGTAAGTGTTTAATTTTGGTGGGATGGATATATATATATATATATAGGTTGTAAGTTTTGGTTTGCAGTTTTGGACACAGAAAATAGGTTTTGCTGTTTTAGATTTTGATTATTGATGTCAACTATTCGTCGCAATCCATGTATACTAATAATTGATTGATTTTCTCATTTTATGCGGATCTCAAAATGTCTATAGAATATATCATTCCGTTGTTGCTATCGTTTATTTATTGTCAGATTGGGTTAATCATTTCAGTTCAAAAAAATGGGTTAATCAATAATCAATTTCTGTTAATTGAAATATTCCAATTTATTCTTTCGTTGTGCAAATATTTTGTCACGTTGGAGTAATAATTAATCGATAATTAATATCGGCGAATTTTGTTACGATTCTTTCTTTACCTTCAGCAACGGGCATTCAAGTTTAAAAAGGTTATTTTTAGTGCTAAGTGGATACATCAAGAGCTCACCAATCACCATTACGGTTCTCTTAATGATTGAGTTGTCTGTATCTAATTTAAATGATTGAGTTCTTTAATGTAGAAAAAAGATAACTTTACATGTATATCTAAAATTAAAGTAATATTTTAACTGTTATAAAATGAATAGTTATCTAAAAAGTAGTAGTGTCAGCGAAAAAAGAAATCTGAAAAATAGTAGTTGAAAAAAAAGAGTAAAATCCAGACTGAAGAGAAAAATATCACCACAACGACGAGCATCATGGGCGATGAATTGAAAGAAAAGAATACTTGTAGTTTACGTCGTGGAAGAAAGAATTAAAATTGTAAACCTATCTAGCCAAAAAAACATTGTGGTAGTTTCACACATCCACCACCTATCTCCTACTTGGCGAGGTTCTACACAAGAATCTCTCTCACTCTCTATCTACATGGTGCAGACAAATCTAATCTTCACTAGAATATCTTCAGAGAATTTCTGACTAGAGAAACATGTCCTAATACTATTTCTTAATCCTAACGACAACTTCCCAGGTTAACTGTTTCAGTGTCATTCACATTCAGTGTGGGTTATTCCGGTTAGTCAAGTTGGAATCATCTTCTTCTGTTATCACCACAGCATTTTGCACCTTTTTCTTGTTGAAGCTTCTGCCACAGACATAGCATCTCCCTTGGACCTTGATAATGTGCAACCACATAACCATCTTTGCAGCCGACATTATTCACTCTGTCTTCGTTCTGATATCGAATTGCCGCGCCTTCCTTCTTCATCTCCGATATCCAGATACCCATTGCCACGTCTTCTAACTTGAACATCTGCCCACACAGACAGTATTTGAATTAAAATATTTTAGACACAAGTATATTAGTGTATCAGGCACAAAACATGTCCTAAGTGAGAAGTTTGGTCAGTGCAAATATTGTAAAGCCAAATTGGCCATGAAAAAAGGAACTGATAAAAACTCATCAAAGTGTCTTTCAAACAATAGCTCCATGTCACACTCATTCGAGTAAGTTTTTAGCCACCCTTAGCGCCAGTTAGTTTTACAAATAGTGTATGCTAAAATTTCTCTTTAACACGAGTAATAGAACTTACATACCTTTAAATGCCCCTCCCTGTATTTGCAGTACACTGTATTTGCTATGTCACGTGAGATGACATAGCCTGGACCATGTGCCCATGGAGGATAAGATTCTTCGGGAAATTCCTATGACAAGGCAAACAACAAATTATGGTGAAGTCAGATCAAAACCGGCACAATCTCATGGTATTCTTAGAAGAGGGAAAAGTGACCAAAGACAAGATTATTTGCCCAAAATCCAGCAGTTCCAATCAAACGTGAAAACAAACGGAAATAGAAGTTGAATTGAGAAGATATTAGCAATGTACACCTATATTTTAGTTTGATCAAAAAATTCTAACCCTGAAAGTCTGTAGATACAAGTTTACAAAAGTTAGCGCTCATCGATACAGGTTTCTATGTTAGATTTCTGTAGACAGAAAGATCACAGGTCTTTAGTATAACATGAATATCAGAGGAATTATTTACCTCAGGACTGATGTACCATTTGCTATCAGTATGACGATGAGGATGAGAATCTGAATTGATGAGTCCATAGAGCAATCCCGTAGTCACATTGATTTTATTTAATGAAGCTAGCACTTCATCCACACGAACAAATGCATCATCATCTGTCTTCATGACAAACTTTGCTGAAACAACGTCTGTCTGTCATAGAGGTGAGAATGTGAATGTGAGATCAATGATATGAAGTAAGCAACCTCCTAGAGTCCTAAGCAAAAGTAGATAGAGACATTACCCCGTATATGCAAATTGCTAATGTTTTCCATGTGATAAGGCTGTAGTAGTCAACAAATGGCATTAGTTGTATGTCATTGTAGGTCTCTGCTTCTTTCCACAATTCTTCATTAACTATCTGGCTTTTATGCTGCAACATGTACAAAAGGACATAATTCAGCAATATGATAATAAACACATAAGTCAACCTGGCACACCTTTAAAAGGAATAATTGACAAGTGACACGATAAAGTGAAAAATCATGCCATTATCCCACTTCAAGAAATTACTAGAATCACAAAAAGGACCCACCAAACCAACAAAGAAGCGCACAGCAGTTTTGGTTGATCGGACTGCATCGTACTGCATCCAGGTTCTCCTAACAGCCATGCGGCGCTTAAAATTATTAGCTGTAGAGAAAACACCTATAAGGAGGTCCAATGGGCTTTGTACAGGTAAAGGTTTTGATTTCAATGATTCTAGATCAACAATATGCTCTGAATCCTCAGATGTAGGCAAACCACTGGCAAGAACAGAAACAAGCTTGAGGTCACCAGAAATCCTTAATTCACTGACAAGCCATGGCTCCAAAGTCTGCATCACAACTAGTCCAGTCAGTAAAGAATAATCCAAAAATCCAAAGAAGAAAGCAAAAAATAAGCAAGAGAGTAAGTACTTCGCGGAAAGCGAATGATGATATGTGCTTTCCATCAACTGTCATCTGAATTCCCTCTGATCCCACTCTAAGAGTTGCAACGAACGGATAACCTTGCTTAAATGGAAAGTATGTTCTATTTTTGGATTGTTCATCAGTTGCCGAAAATCTCCTAGAGGTCTTAGAAATGGAATATTGCTTTATGTTCTTCCCAACAATCCTATTACACTGCTCCAACTCATCAACTGGATGATATAAACATCAACGTGAAGAACACGAGAATGAAGTCAAAAAATATTTTCATTTGAATAAAATGGAGTAATATGTTTCACCTTTTGTAATCTTTTCTGGAGTAGGGTGTGGACAACGCTCCTCTTCTCCCCAATCATGGGCTACTGTCCAAGTGTTTTGGACAATTACAGGATCTTCCGTAATTTTATCACCGTGAAGCCTGACATTATAGTGCAAAATAACAGGGGGATCTGGCTCCCCAGGAAGTGGCTCTCCAGTTAAGTCAATTCGAAAATTTCCGAGGAGACCATTAGGAATCCCAATGACAGTGATGGATGAACCCTGTGTCAGGCCACAAGGAACTCGCAATTTGTAGCTAGTATTGTTAAGTTCCATGGAATTCATGTTGTTCAGAAAATGGGGACATTGTTTTCCTATCCTTCTGTCATTCATACTGTTATTTGCTTCACGTTCCCTTTCTTCTTCAGTGGAGGTTACAAGACTATTCCATACACTCACGGCCTCCTTGATAGCTTCTGCTGCATTAGGTAAACCCTGAGTATGATCAAGCAAATGATTTAATCGGTTCCACGTATGAAGAGCTTGTAGCTCTTCATTGTTGAAGCTGCTGTTAGAAAAGAGGCTAGATACTACAATATCAGCGGAAATCACTTGAGTAGAAGAACTCTTTGGATTTTGAGTGACAGGAGAAAATGCTGAATTTATCCATTCTAGAGGATTAGAACCATTGACAGGTACAGTTATAGTCTGATAGCTTTCCGCAATAGGGTTTTTCATAAACCCGTACCTAAGGATCATCAGCATGAACACCATAAACAAAGAGGCAACAAAAACTCCTCCATACCATCTCTTCATTTTGATCATCACTTGAGAAAATCAATATCCCTGACTCTCAAGTTCACACTTGACCTCCCAGACACAGGGCCAGCATGAAACCAAAAATGAACCTCGGCTAATTTCTTATTTCATGTTAAGGAAACAAAATCAGAAGCCAATAATAACTAAGGCATCTCAAGCAAAAGATAATCTCCCATCAAATCCTCAAGAAAATTTCACTTAGCAGCAAAGTAAGATTTGTTTCTCTCTTCTATCCCACTGTAACAATTACACCAATTAGTCAAGTACCAACAACCAGGGATTGTAAGCCTTTTGTGGGCTGAGATACCCACTTCCAGATTCACTTGGAGAACATTTTAGACACAGTCAACATACTAAACCTGCATTCACATGAATAAACCATTTAAATAACCTTTTTTAAAAACTGCAACTCATGAACATACAACAGCTTAAAACAATTTGTTGTGGTCAGTATCCAGCAACGCAAAAAGAGTATATGCTTAATTCAGAAAGTCCATAAAGCAACTTCAACAAGAAGCAAAACCATACACAGAAACCATATTAAAGGACAAGTTTTCAAGTCAAATAACTCGGATCCAGCACAGACAATAACAATAAATCCCATACTAAAACGTTACCAATGCTCATGTTCATGAATTAATTAATTATTTGGAACTTCAATTAAATTCTAGTTTTGCCTAGTTTTAGGGCAGAGTGATATGAGAAAAAATCTAGACTTGAAAGTTGAAATATATAACTGTGTGCGCAAATCTCGCATTTGCTTTGTCTATTCCAATACCAAAAAAAAAAAGCGAACCAAAAAACACTCGAAATCTTCAAAGAACAAGTCAGTTACGAAATCCTGCTAAAATTTAAACACTAAAAATCTACTAACTTGGCGTCAAGAAGAGAAGTAATGAAGTGGTGAAAATGAAGGGAGAATTATATTATGCGGTTAGAAGAAGAAGGTAGAATGAGAAAGGCGTACCAGATTGGAGAGGAAGGAAAATGAAATGAAGAGGAAGAGAAAATGTGAATGAATGAAAGAATGACTTATGACTGTGTCAAAGTCTTTGCTTTCTAGTTTCTATGTTCAAGTCGTCTTCTCTTCTCTTCTCTTCTCTTCTCAACAAAGAAGGCGTACAGTAACAGTAGTACATTGACATTAAAAGTTAAAACATTACATTACATTGGTGGTGAGTTGAGTTGAGTTGAGTTGACAATTAAATGGAATGGTCCATAATGTCGCTTATTCCAGTTTCACCGCTAACAAACACACAAATATCATAACTTCATAATTAATTCCTACTTTACTACTATATTGCCACCTTTCAAATTCTACACCGCCTATTCCTTTTCTTTCATTAATTAATAATTAATATTTATAGTTAATCAATTTTCAATTCAAAGCACGGAAAACTTTAGGGTTTATCTCTTCTTATGTTTGCATATTCAATTTAGTCCTTTATGTTTGGATAGTACACTTTTAATCCTTTTTTATTAATTATGTTAGTTCATTTAATGGAAAATGTTAACTTAACAATTGTAAATGATTATTAAATACTGAAAAAAATGCTTATATTAAAATATTTTAGTGTAATAATTTAAATTTAAGTGAAATTAACGATGTTAATAAAAAATGACTAAAACTGTATTTTTAAACATAGAAAAGATTTAATTGGAACTTGATTCAAGGAACTAAAAATATACTTTATCAAAATTTACTTTTCATAATTTTGACTTTTCTTGCCCCTTGGTGTGTGTGTATGCCATATTATATAGCGCTCATTCATATTATTGTGGGACTACACGCTAAAAACATCTATCCTTGTTCATATTCTCTTTATTTTCTCTTGCTTGTGTACAGTTTGTGTACAGTTGAGAGGTATTGATAAACATAATTTGAAGAAAAAAGTGAGAGAAATTAGAACTGGAATTTATATTTAGAACTGTTTTTCTTTTCTAAATAGATAGATGTCCTATGTTTAAATGAGGAGGGAGTCCTAATGGGATGATTACTCCTTAGATATTCTTAGAGAAAAGGAACTTTAAGGATTATTTAAGGATATCTAAGGAGTAGGAACCAAAATTATTTTTGGAAATAACAATGATGAAGAGATTATTTTATTTTTAGAACCAACTCTTTGTATTCTCTGTTTTTTCCCTATGAGTGAAACTGGTTCAATAAAGTGGTGGGGTAATTTTAGTCATGTGAACAGTTGGCAAAGTCCCAAATATGGTCATATGGTGCTATTGGAATTTCAGATGTTTAAAATAAAATTGTTTGTCTTTGACAAACAAACAAATCAATAATAAAATAGTTGGCCGGCAGGGCTGCACATAGTACTTGTCGTTTTGGCTTAACGACCAAGCAAAAGTGTCGTTCATATCAAAGAGGATGCTGGGCAACTTTCAGATTTGGAGAAGTCAGTAACCGATAAGCAATATGCATCGTTACAAACGACATTGCGTAGCTTTTAATTGTTTATTTTTAACAAGTACTCTATAATATTTGTCAATATCAATTCAATAGTTCCCTTGAGTTCTTTTTCCTTTTTTTTTTCTCTACTGGCTTTCTTAGTGTATATCAAGTGAAGCGAAACATTGACAGTTGGCATAAATTAGTTGCTCCAACCAACATGGCCGTTTTTAAAAGAGATGGACTAACCTTTAATATTAAATTATACATCTTCCTCTTTTAAATATAAAAGACATATTTATTTAATATGATCATATTAAATATGCTAGTCAAGTTATTAAAACTATATGATAGTATATCACCTAAACATTCTAATTAACCACATATCCTTATTTCCTATCCTCTATCTTGTTTTACTCAAGATGCAAATAACCGCTTTATTGTATTAAAAAATTATTAAAATTAGTTTAAAACAATCGAATATAATTAGGAAAGGAAGGAGTAATTAACTTCTGACAATTTACAATTAATTTTAACAAGCTTACAAACGGTACCTGTCAGTTTATAATTGATAGTCAAGTGTCTCGTAATTATACTCCTACCTTTTTTTCCAAAGCCACTCTTTTCATTGGGTTCATTCAATGCAAATAGTTTTGCAGCACTGTTCGATTTTAATATAGTCGAGTTCATATATTTTTTTTTTGGGATTTTAGTCCATTTAAAGAGTATGTTCGACAATTTTTTTATTAAAGAGAAATTTAAGAGAGGCTTGATCCGGTGGAGGTAGAAAATGAGGAAGACCTTTTCCACCTGCGTATGAACATAATTTTGTCAGGCTTAAGATTTTAATTAAACCGGTCAAGTTTGACTTTCACTGGATTTTTTTCAACAAAATCGGATTTATTTATAGATTTAGACGTGGTTTTCCAATTTTTATTACATTTTTAAATAAACAATAACTTCACAAAAATATTTTACAGCACTTTTTCATTATGGATGTATTTTGATCTAAGGACACGATAAAATGTCAGAAAACTGTTTGTATTGATCGGTGCTATTCTGTCATCAAAATAGTGCAAGGAAATATCCTCTTTAATCCAAAAAGTAATTTTATTAAAAAAAAATTGTGAACCAGAGTTACTGCAAAAGAAAGTTTACAATATTGATCAATAATCGAGAAATTCTTCAAGGTGTGACCAACTAACACAATAACTTGTGTTATTGTTTGTTGTACGTATAATTATCATTGGAGAAAACGGTGATTCTTATCTTTTTTTTTTGTCCAGAAAACGGTGATTCTTATCTTGCGATATAGACTTCTACAAAGAATGCAAATGTCAAAATCTCGAGTGTCAACAATATTGGGCACACTCAAGAATTCGGGTAAAAGTTTCTATCTTTACTAAGGCTATATCTTTCACATAGTGGCTTATTTTTTTGTGAGTTAAAGGGAGATACATAAATCACTTGATGTTATAAGCGAGAGATCGAATCAACAACCTCCCAACTAAAGGGGGAAATGTTATAGCATTAAGCAAACCCTTAATGCTTGTGGCTTATTTGGCTTATTTTACATCTTCATCACCTTATTAAGCTCATCCGTAGTTGCATAGGGGTACATGACATAGATCATGTGCTACCCCTATGTTTTGATTCAAATTTAAAGGTTTGTGGATTGGGCCTTTAGTTGGACTGATTTGTTTTCTATCATGTATTGTGTTGTTTTTTATGTTCATTTTTTAAATTTTACCCCAATTCTAACTCTGCTGGAGGGACTACTACTCGCACATCCAAATACCACACACACATTCCCAATTTGGAAATTGATCGATCTCACAACCACCTCTATATGAGGGGGTGAGGTTAATGTCATTTGAGCCAAATGTTCTATGGCATTTTTTATGTTCAGTTGGTAGATAGTAAAGGGTTACATATTCTTATGTTGTAACATTTTATCTAGTTTTATTGAATTTCAGTACAGTTTATATATAAACACTTATAAATGTCAACAAATTGGATGTGTGCTTAGTTGTTACTTGTTAGCTATATATCCATATGCCAATATTTTAAAAATGATTTTGTGATGCAATGTGATAAAGTAAATCAAATAATTAAATTATATGTTAGAAAAAGGAAAAAAGTTTCTGTTTAAAAGTTTTATTAGCTAGAACAATTGAATTCGAATAATTATATCTTTTGTGAATAAAAAGATCATTTCTTTATACCTAATAAAATTCTTAAAAAGTGAGAATTCACCATTTTTTCTCCTATACTGTTAATAACTTTGTTAATTCACTCCTCAATCATACACACACACATGACATATTTAAAGGGTTGATATTTGTTTCTCTATATTAAACATTAAAATCAATTCCTAACTTTTGTCAATTGTTCCCCCACATTATTGATATTGATACTCCCTTAATAGTAATCAAGTAATTAAGGAAATTAAATGAAGATATGAATTAGGGAAGATGATTGATTAGGTATTTTAGATAAAATTGTCATATTAATTAACTTAACAAACACCCTTAATTAATATAATCAAATTATATAATCATGCATATTATTTTTAGGATTGCATGGATTATTTTTATATTCACTACTATGATGTGTTCATATCCTAAGGACAGTAATTTGTATGTGATTTGGATTCTTTTTAGTATACATAATATATAGAATAATGTTGACAACAAGTATATAAGGCATATTGAATTTGTTGATCCTTGAACAAGGGCAATAGTTATCTGCGGTCGTTTATCTAAAAATATAACAATAACTAGTAATTTATAATTGATTATTAATAAATTTATACATTTTTATTTAATATGTTACAAAAATCTTAACTCAGTCAGAATATCCCTTCATACAAGTGAAATCTTGAAAAATCTTTGGGTCCATGGTTCGTATAATTTGGTGAACCTATGGAATAGGTTTTTTTATTCTAATAAAAAAGTTGAGTATAGAGAGTTAAATATATGTACACTATTTAATTGGACTATATAAGGACGGTCTAATTAAATTTTATTTTTTAAAAAATAAAAATATTATAAAAATATTTTAATTGTTACATAATTTAAAATCTACTAATAGACCGTACCATCCAAAATTTAGATATGATCTTAACAATCTAGCTAGGTAGATTTATCTAACTCCTCTCTATTCAACTTTCTTTATGACTAAGAAAACCGGAGAACGCCCTCATTGGGAGAGAGAACAACTAACAATGGGTGGTTAGTTGAGTTGGTAAGTAAGCTTCAATCCCCTTAAGGATGAGAACATATGTTTGAATCGCCAACAAATGTTGGTTAAGTTGGTAAAGAGTTTGACTTATAACTATGTGTTTGTGGGTTAGAATCCCGCCGATGTGAGGACCTTATTGGTGGGCGATCCCGGGACCCAACTCACCTAAACGTTTATTTATAAAAAAAAACGTATGTTCGAATCTCGTGAAGTGAGTCCAGATTAGTTAGTTGTCAATTAGCTCCTGATTACCGGGAAGTGTTAATAAAAAACAAAAACCAGCTCCAAATATTGGTTTATAGATTGCCATAGTTGATAAATTAAGAGAATTGAATGACAGATTATTTAGATGAAGCTTGATACAACAACACATGCAATCGACTCTAAAATAACATTATTATCTTTCACCAAAAATAATAACATTATTATTAAAATATCTTTATTATCAAACTTTTGAGCTACTATAATGAGCTCTTATTGAAGACACATTAGTCACACTTTTATTAGAGTAGGTATTAGGTGTGTGACTACTTCATAATAAGGTGTAAGTGACAATATTACTAATAGTGAATGATATGACAACGTCTTGGAATGGTAAAGGCAATGCCAGCATCAATGCCAGAGTACTTCCAAGTGTTAGAATTGATAATAGCATAGAAGCATTCCACTGACACTTGTGAGAGAGGCTCACAACAATTTGGAGTGACAGGAGCATTCAAGTCTCTTGCTGGTTTTGCACAATGACGAAGAACATGTGTTAGCATCCTATCTGGAGTAAACTTTCCACACACTCCATAGCCATGAGCTTCAGCCCCACCAGCAATGGCCACTATCACCAAAAGCAACGCCAAGCAAATGAACTTCTTCATGCTCTCCTTATAATTTGTTTACTCTGATTAATCGAATAAGGAATCTGTACTTATATATATGTATGTGTGTGTGACTATATTGTATTTCTCGGTTTGGCTATGTGTCTTGGAGTGTATGCGCGTGAATATATATAGGGAAAAGGTGCACTTTGGAATGGCCAAAACTTGCTCCCACAAGTCTAAATCCTTTGGCTTTAATGGTTGGAATCTATTTCTGTTTATTGATTTGCATGCAGAGGCGAGTTAGGCCCCCGGGATTGTCTTGAAACACTTAGGACTCACAGTATAAGCACATGGAGTTATGCCGGAAGCTTTAATTTAAATTTATTCCCAATGTAATGTCAACCGCGTTATTACTTTAAGGGATTGGTTTTCCTACTATAAAAAATATGACAATAGAAAGAATTATCTAGACTATTTAGATCTTGCTAGAACGATCTAAATTTGATTTTTGATTGTAATGATTTATTTAAAATATTTTAATATATAGATGCAAAATATAATATATAAATAATCTCTTAACTGCCATTATAGTTTCAAAATGATACTCCATCTATCCCTTATTATAAGTTTCAAATAACTAATTTAATATACATTTATGAAGAAAACTACTAGAATTGGTCAAAATTAATATTTATTATAGAAAAGTAAATAATTGAAAAATGCATGGGCAAAAGAAAATGGGAGAGAATATGACACATCCCCTTCGATCTATAATATAAAAGGTAGTATGAAAAATATTTTGGTCCATAATATGATAAGATAAGAGGTATGTAACACCTAAAAGTCAGATTAATAAATGCATGATTTTCATTTCTTCCCTTACACATGAATGCAATGAGGTGAGAGAAAATGCGTATAATAAGTGATATAAGAATACAAATGAAAACTATATTGATTCTACACAAAATAAAAAAATTCAATATGTTTTATTGGTATTTAATTTATAAAAATTTAGGCTACTTGTTTTAACTAGAGCAGCTCCCCGCGCGATGCGCGTGACTAACAATTTTTTAAGGACAATCGTAGAATGACCAACTTAATTCTATACAAGAAACAATAAAACAAAAAAACTTAATAATAAAACAAATTTTAAATTATCGTTGAAATAGGAACAAAAAAATTGTTTGAATTGGAGATAAATTAAATAGAAGATTTGGACAAATGATTTTGGACAAATGATATAAAAATGCTTTTGAGTTCATCAACACAAAGAAAATACATAAACTATAGTTGTTATGTATTTAACCCCCGCGCCAGCGCGGGTAGCATTATTTATTATAGTTGTTATATGACACTTTATATGTCATATATAGACAACACTAAGTACAATAAATAGCACAAACACAATGGTGTTAAGTTGTCATTAACACATGTTTTGTAGGTGACATTAATTTCTAGCAATTAGGGGAAAAGAAGTTTTGTGTAATTATTTCAATTAACTTTTCATGGGAAAATGATGAAGTGTTGACTAAAGTTGTAAAAACTGTATTCTATTAATAGATATGAAAAATATTTGCCATAAAAGCTGGAAAAGATAATGACTAAAGCTGCAAAAACCAACAACTTGAAAGTTTTTCCCATAAATCAGGGATTTTGCTGAACAAAATCTCCCCCAATTGGTCCTTTGATATCTTGCATGTCTACCTCATTGAGTCATACAAAAGTCCCACAACCCCTGCAAGAAGATCATTGTATATAGGGAATATGTCAGCAATCTCATAAATCACGGAACTAAAGGATAAATCCATTACATGGCATCCAAAATATAAAACTAAAAAATTCTCTTCCTTAGCATCAAACATTAATGGTGTTAAGTTTGCACTGAATCAACTTTGATATTTTAAGGGAATGAAAATTCTCTTATTTTCATCGGAAGGGAATTTCTAGGATAAATGATGCTGCGCAATGTCGGAAGAATCAACGTCGGAAGGGAGCGTCGGAATTGACAACTCATTGATAAAACAAAACGGAAGGGAATTAATGATGCTACGCATTAACGGAAGGGAATTAATGATGTTGCGACGTTGATTCTTCCAACGTTACGCTAGCATTATATCCCGCGCACTGCGCGGGTAGCACTATTTAATATTGTTGTTACCGATCCTTAGATGTCATAAATAGAAAACACAAATACAACTTAATACCAAATAGCACAAATACAATGATGTCAAGTTGCCATTAATACGTGGGAGGGGGGGTGGGATTTTGTTTGTTCCTTTCTATTATGGGGGGGGGGGATTTTGTTTGTTCCTTTCTATTATCTCTGGACCATCATGGTGCTTAAGGCCTTAAGCCACCAACTTCACAATCTATATTAGCGTTCCTTTCTATTACCTTTGGACCATCATGGTGTTTAAGCCCCTTTTTTCTTATTATCACCTGCCATATTAAAAACCTAAAAAGAAGAGAAAATAAAAGTAACATCTGCTCTAAACTCTTGTTCTATTGTTCCATCACAATTCACCACCACCTCCTCCTCCAATCCTCATGTTGACTCAAACACCAAACCCACATTGGCCCTGTTCTCATTCACCGTACCCTGAATGCTCCACCTCCTATGTCACAATTAGCAAGCTGCTGCAACATCTTCTTCATCTTATTTCTCCTGTAATTAAACAATCATTAAATGTTAAATATTGAACAAATTGGTTGAGATTGATGAAACAAAAGGAGAACCAACCGTTTTATTAAAAACAGCAATTATTGACATTATGGTAGAATGTGCAGTGAATAGAGGTTACCTCTCATGCAAATATTAAGATCGATTTTTCTCTTTTTTCATTTTGCTTTCTTCTTCATTAGCTGTGGAAAAACCAATGGATAGGTCTACTGTGATCGAACTACTATGACTTAAGGACAAATCAGAAACCTACTTGCTTCTCTTGGCTTGGCTATTTTCATCTTCCTTTCTTTAAAAAGTATGAGCCAACTACCACAAAACCACTCCCATTTGCAGGTAGATATTGCCATACATATAGTAAGTAGAAGGGTTGACATTTTTTGAGAAAGCAATTGGCATAAAAAATCAAAGAGTGAAAGTCAGTACATATTCTTAATTTATTTAACTTGTATTTCAGAAAATAACTGGAGTTTCTCGCAAGTGAAGACTTCCTCCCTCCCTCCCTCCCTTGCTCCTTGAAAATCTGTGGCGCAAGATAAAAAAGGAAAGAAGGGAAAGGAATCTCTAGCGAAAGAAAAACAGAGGAATGAAGAGAAAGAGAGGAGACAAGAGATAAAGTGAAATTCAATATTTAGAGGCGATGATGATACTGGGGAAAAAATAAAGGATGACACAGCAAATGTACGGAAGTTACTTGTCCAACAACTATCACACAACAATTATGGTCAAGGAAAAGGAAGAGGAAGGACGACTAACCGTTTTGTCTAACACGATAAACTGAATCTGTGCTAGCTCTTTCATTGGTCCAAGCCGCCCCAAAGAATAAGGCATTACCTCTTTGAAAGTTATCCTCTCAACTTTCACATGATAAAATAATAATATACACACAGCTCGACAAGACAGGTATTCGAAACAACTTCTTGAGCTCCTTCCATTGTCAATATTACCTGCAACAACGAAGGCAATAAAACAGAAAGAGAGACAGCGTTGATGCATTTCCAAAGGCAGAACAACATGATGTTTAAATTTTAAATAAGAAATCCATCACGGATCATATGCATTGTACCACACGCATCTGGTGAAAAAGGGCAAAAAAGTCTACTCAATACTAATAAGCAAATCTCGTCAAAATAATTTCTGCCACATGAAAAACAGATCCAGCTTCATACCAAACAAACTAAACCCATCAATAAAGCCATCTACAACTTGAGGTATGAATGCTGATAATATTGAAATAGTAGTGAGGGAGAGACACATGTATAGTGCTATCAACAATGCAATTAACTTCCACTACATGCGATATTTCACATGATCTCCTCCAGCAGTCTTACAAACCAGCAGAAAATGGCTCAAGCAAAAGGCCCAATCTTCAGCTAATAAACACAGAAACAAAACACTCATTCATCATCTATCATAAGCAGTTAATGATGACATTAATTATATTGGTGGGAAAAACTCCTTAAAAAATAAGTATTTCCCACAAACGGACACATATATGATCTTCTTTATTACACAGAGAGGAACTATCACTGCTTTTACATGCTTTGTGCAGCACCACCAGAGGTGACTACTAAACAATTTGGCACCAAAAGAGAAAAATTAAGGAAATTATAACCTCACAAGATCTAACTGCTAAAACTTTGACCATAGGATGTCAAGAAGTACAAGTTAGGGGATCCAAGGAAATTTCATTACTTCAATCAATCAAACTGCTACGAAGTAGCAAATGTGGATGATGCAAAGGAATATCTGGAGACCAGAAATGCAATGGATATTGTAGGCATAAGCCAGGATGAGCAGGTTTGGAGCCAAGGCATCAGTTCTTCATATCAAATTCCAATGAAACAGTAAATTAATTCAATACATTCCTACATTTTGATCAATGAATGTTTTCCATTTATTCATAGGATGCTATTTTCCGCGTGGTAGCAGCAATCCTCCATCTTGGAAACTATGACTTCTTCAAAGGAAAGGAAGTTGATTCTTCCAAATTAAAAGATAAAAAATCAAAAGTCCACCTTCACACTGCTGCAGAGCTACTGAAAGATTAAGCGTATCAATGTGCATGGAGAAGCAAAGCTATATAAGACCAATGAATACAACATACGTACTTAATTTTACAATCAAGAAGAATGAAGTTGCAAGGAAAACGGATTGAGAAAAGCTTAATGAAAAAACACATAAAAGAAGTACAACTATTTTTGAGATATAATCATCATAGTGTTCACTATTTAATCAGCATATCCATCATTAATACTGGAACATTACATGAAATAGTCCCTTCCTCTTGTTCCCACAAGTATTATATGAAGTAATCCAACTTGGATTGTCCAGCCACTTGTTAGTGAAATAAATTAAAGGAGAAAGGAACTTTAATTTAATGACCATAAGAGTAAATATTTGTGGTCTGGTAGTCATGCGAAAAATATTTGGATGAATTCATAGAAGTAAAATACACAAGTATGAACAAAGAAGTAAAATCCCGCCCACAAGTGGTCTGATAGTGGAGAAAGAATGCTCATATTATATGACTTAGGTTTTTAGGAATTAAATCTTTTTTCCGTCATTTTTGGAAATTAAATCACAACAACTTTATAGACCAAAATGCATATCTTACCAAAATAATTTCTTTGCACCTTATGCCCTTAGACAACTGAATAAGGCTTATTGTGTTTTAGTGATGAATTCTCCCATTTTTCACTGAAAAGCTGCACAGGTAAGGAAAGATATTGACAAAAGCTGCAAAAAGCAACAACTAAAGAACTTTTCCCTGAAAATAAGGGATTTTGGTGGGGATAGACAATCTTTTGCTGTTCATCTAACAGCTTTACATTCCAACATCATGGGGCCCCACACAAATTCCACAATTCCTGCATGATCATCATATATAAAGAGAGTATATGTCAGCAATCCCATTAAACATGGAACTAAGTTAAATTGGTAAATGGTGTATAAGTTAAATTGGTAAATTGTGTATAAGTTCCCCACTAAATTTATTTGCCCTACATAAATACAGAGAGAAGAAGTTAAATTGGTAAATGGTGTATAAGTTCCCCACTAAATTAACGGTGACCTTAGCATCATACATCAGCACATGATTTATCAATTAATTGGCAGTGAATTTATGACTATTGATAAAATAAGAGAAAACAACTTTAAAAAATAACTGGGATGCACATATCAATGAATAAAGCCCATAGAGTAAAACATAATTGTCAGCATGTATTAAGGCTTCAAGAATAACGTAGAAAAAATTAAAAGAACCTTTAAACCTAATTAATGCAGTACTAAACTTATACATGTATATGTCTTTTCCCAATTAAATATGCATACTTTGCCTCTATTTAAACATCTCTAGATATTTAATATAAGACAATGATTTTTAATATAACACAATTTAATATATACATCATAATACACAAAAGTAGAAAAGGCAAATCCATTTAATAATTAGAAACAGAATCATCTCATCCATAAAACCTTGTGCAATATGAAAGGTGAGGTAGAAGGAGGAGGCATAAAAGGCTGATTAATAAAGGATCTGGTATAGAGGATGCTGAAGAGAGTACCTGAGTCCATAACTTGAATTCAGCAGCAAGAACTCCCAAGTGAACACAACTTTGCTTCTAAATGATTTACACATTAACTCAACCCATGTTTTAGTGGCTTGTGAAACCCTATCAAGTGACAACAGATATTCATGATTCTCAACTATTAAAGAATAAAGAAATACATTCATATATTCTATAAAGCCTGCAAGCAAATCTTTACCACTGTTTAAATAGAATGAAAGAAACAAACTTCATTGATCATTGCTCACAAAACAGTATGAAAAAGTCAAACACAGAAGCGCATAAAGATTATGCTGCATACTATGAATGAAGCTCCAAAAAACACCACAGACTCTTGACCCCAGACCCCCTAAACCCTAAACACGAGAACAAAAGAAATAAGACAACATTAAGCTTACCAAAAAGACCACATCCGGGTATGCCCCATCCTCAAAATAATACTCAGGCCATCTACCTTTCGTCGAATCAAAAACCTGAAATTGTGTACACCCCATCTTCACAAACCCCCTTATTGAAAAACACTGTCAAGCTTTACCTTCACATATCAAGTCATCAGCGATGATGCCGACGACATCGATGATGAAGGATCTTTCGGAAAAAATGGATCTTGGTGGGTATTGCAAGTGGATTCTAAAGCAAGAGCTAGGGTTTTAATGGAATTGCAATTGAAGTGTTTGATGATCAACATATGGTTGATTTGTGTCTACTCTTGTTCAAGGTAGAATAGGGAGGGAGAATCCAGCAAGATTATGAGCTTCCAAGGGAAGCCAAAAAAAAAGGAGTCAGAGAGGAAGAAGATGAAGGAGACGAAGCTGAAGAAAAAAAGGGAATGAGAAAATATAAATGGACAAATGAAAAAAAATGCATTTAACCCACATGAGGGCATTTTCGGTATTTAACTGTGCATAAGAAAATAAGGGAACAGTGTTTTGGTGGATGTGCTTTTAAATATATAAAAGATGTGGACAGGAGACAGTATAAAATAATGAAGATAAAAGAGATTGTATGTATGAGGAAAAGATAAACAATACTTAAAATTAAAAAAAATGCAATTGTTGTTTAAACAAACCCTAAATGAAGCTTATATTTTGTTTGCAAAATAAATTAAGCTTATATTTTGTAACACACACACATATATATATATATATATATATATATATATATATATATATATATATATATATATATATATATATATATATATATATATTCATCAATTTGACGCTTATAACAAGAAACGGATGAAGGATTTTTTAAGAAAATTCATTACTTCAAAAAAAATCATTAACTCTTAATATTTTTTTAGCATGAGTAAAGATAAGTAGGGAGACATTCGCTGTTACAACTCCTTGTTATTATCATGAAAACCTTATATAAACCATGAGTTCATGATTTATTTCCAGGATTATCTGCCTTCTTTCATGGTCAATGGGCTGAGCATTTTTGTTAAACAAAATCACTTCTTCTGCTTCAGTACTTTGAACTTTGAACGAAGTCAAACTTTTGGGCGCATGCAAACGACTTTCAATTATAAAAGTACGTACATCCACAATGCAAGTTGCAATCATAGTACGTACACCAAACTTTATATCAAAACTAGTTATAATTAAGTATTGTTTTTTCTGAAAAATATTCAATTTTTTTTTTTGGCCAACAGAAAAAATATTCAATTGACACAAAGTAGGATGACTTATTTATATAGCACCATAGATACTAGTAAAGGTGTTCATGGGCAGGGTTAAACTTGGCAAGACCCCCACTCAAAAGATGAGTCCATAGGCCTCGCCATCGAAAGCCCAAATAATTTCATACGCCTTGCCATTGAATGCCCAAATAATTTCAGGTACGGCTTGACAGAGCAGGATAGGGTAAATGTCTTTGTGTTTGTCCAAGTGGCCGGGTGTGAGAAACCCAAATAGTCCCGACTAAATCAAAGGTGGACTAATGGTATATATGTGAGTTGAGTCTCCACTACATTAGCTCAAGTTTTTGTGGTGGAATGACAACACTCATATAATGTGCTCTTAGTTCTAAATTTCAACATGGTATCAGAGTAAAGAGAAAAAAATTAAGATCGATCTAGGGACTGACCCTAAAAGGAGTACTGCCCAGGCAGACCTGAAGGACCAACTAAAAGGAGTACGGCCCAGACAGACCTGAAGGACCAACAAAAAAAAGAAAAAGGGAATACAACTCAGGCAGACCTGAATGACCGACCCGAAAGAGGAGTACAGCCCATGCGAAAAAGTAAAAAAGAAAAAAAAATAGGGTGAATGTGAGAAACCCAAATAATCTCTAATCGACTATATCAAAGGTGGACTAATGGTATATATGTGAGTTGAGTCTCTGAGTTGAGTCTCCATCACATTAGCTTAAGCTTTTGTGGTGGAATGACAACACTCATATAGTGTGCCCTTATTTCTAAATTTCAACACCGTGACACTTTGATCGATCCTAATGCATGTGATAATCACTATTATGAATTTTAAATACATTTACGTACAACTTGAGTCTTGATTTTTTCTTGAAAGAAACAATTATCACATATTTTGATAAATATTCACACTAAAAAATATTACATTAGGAGAGATATAATTTAATTTTAAAATTTTTAAAATATAATACAAAACTATAAGTTTATATCTTAAGATATACAATATTGTGATAATATATAATATAAAATCTTACATGAACTTTTGTGTGTGTGTGTGTGTAGGCCAGGGTAGTGCCCAGCGCTTGACCTGCAGAATGTTCTATTTTGTTACGTGCACCATTTTGTTTTGGTTTGGCCAGGCTGCCCAGGCATTTTTTTTTCATGAAAAAAGAATTGATGAAAATTCAACGCAAGAAATTATGTGGTGTAAGCTATTAGTTGGAGGATGGAGCACCCACGTCATATGTTTTTTTTTCATTGACAAGCTTCAATGTGTGGTTAAAATAGTCAGAAAAGTATGAGATGTATGATGAAATCCTTCATTGCGATTACAGTTTATTCTTAGTATATATGTTGATGATTATGTCGATGATATCACTTACTTATTCAATAAATTAAGTTCAATTATTAAAATTTGTAAATTAAACATTTAAATTCGAGTTTTTTTATTATATATGTAAATCTTCCGACCCGAAAAAATTACATATGTAAATCTTAAAATAAGAATTAAGTCATAGAATTTAAACTATTATGTTAATCTAAAACTGTTCAAAATTTTTAACAATTCATTAATTTTTTAAATTACGAGGAAGCTTCCCCGTAATTTACATGTCAATAAATAATTAATAAACCTTAGTTATGAGATTGACTTTAATTAAATTTTTAAACCGTGGGAAAAAATCCAATTATATTTTTTTAGCATTTATTGTAAATTTGTAATAGACTATGCAGTAACAATATATTGTGTATTTTCTTGAATTTTCATCAAAACAAATTTCTTCAACTATGTATTTATTCTTTTATAATGAACTAAAGGGAAAAAAATCATGTGTTTTTACCTAAATTTTGGAGATTAAGTTTAAATTTTTTAATAAGGAACGCACACAGAATTTGAACCCTTGATATTTAATTTACCTTCACGTTCTTCACCTCATTATTTGATTATCATTTATGAATGAAATCAGAAAATAGCCTAATTCATTTTCAAATTGTTAGCCTTTTATGTCAGAGATGTAGAGTAAAACCATTGACTTAGGATACTTACTAAGATAGGGACAATTCATTGATTACTAAAGGTAATATAATTTTGTGTAATAAAAACAAATGGTTAAAGTTTATTTTGGCCAATAAACTATTACCATTTAGAATAAGTTTTAATAAATGGTATCATTTTATCCAACTAAATTTTAAATGTTGAACAAATTGAAATAGACAACATTGTTAGATGTATAGTAATTTAACGATGTTAAGTCTTTACTATTTTCAACATCTTACTGATCCACATTACTACTTTAATTTGTTGGCAATCCATGTGGACAAGTGATATGTCAACATGTGCCACACATTTAATGACATTTTATTTAATTTTAAAACTTAATTAGTTGGTCAAAATAATGTCATTCATTAATACTTGAGTAAGATGATAAATACACAATAGTTCATAAGTCAAAATGATCTTTAATCCAAAAGCAAATCATCCACAAAAGCCTAAGCCTTCCACAAATATCTGGCCATTTAGTATTATATGTCAATGATGTAGAATATAGAACCTGTAGTGTGCATTGCAGAGTCCTAATGATTAATTTATTGAGGTTTAGAGTATGATGATGTTCAGTTGAGACATAATTACCGCAACTTTCAAGAGATCAAATTATCCTTGCTGATTCTTCTTAGAAGGGATGGTTTAATTAACTAATTCCTTCTTAAATATCATTGGACATGCATGCATGTCCGTCTCAGCTTCAAATCTTAATTCACAAAAAAGAATGTCAGAGATTCAAATTAAATCTCGTGTGTTAATGATCATTTTTATGTTTTAGAGCAATAAGCTTCGTTGTTCGGAGGAAAATGTAATGCTTTGCCAAGATAATTAATAAAGAGAAATATAATTCATATTATGCAGACATAGTGTCAGACTTTCTTATACATGAATGAGCCATTATTAGCTCTTATTAGGGAAGAACATAGTCACACTTTTATTAGAGGAGTAGGTAGGTTGGTGACTAGTTCATCATAACTCATAAGATGTAAGTGTGACTGTAATACTAATAGTTTATGAGTTGACAACGTCCTGGAATGGTGAAGGCGATGCTAGCATCGATGCCGGAATAATTCCAAGTGTCAGAATTGATGATGGCATAGAAGCATTCCACTGACACTTGTGAGAGAGGCTCACAACAACTTGGAGTGACTGGAGCATTCAAGTCTCTTGCTGGCTTTGCACAATGACGAAGGACATGTGTGAGCATCCTATCTGGAGTAAACTTCCCACAATCTCCATAACCATGAGCTTCAACACTAGCAATGGCCATAATTGCCAAAAAAAGCAGCACCAAGCTAATGAACTTCTTCATCTCCTTCAATTAATTAATTGAATAATAAGGATGCTGTATGTATATATGTGTGCGTGATTGTATTTCACAGTTTTGCTATGTGTTAAGTGTATGTGTGTGAGTATATATAGGGGATAGGTGCACTTTGGAATGAAGAAACCTTGTTCCTTAGAGTCTTAATCCTTTCGCTATAAAAAGTTGGAATCTAATGTTTATAGTTTTGAATGGAGAAACAAGTTAAGCCCCTAGATTGTCGTAAAAAACTCAGACCCTTATTACAGAATACGCACATGGGAATTATATATATCCGGAAGCTTTGATTTAAATTATTCCAATATAATTATAATGTGAACTCCAGCTACGTATAGCTTCTTAATTACCATTACCATTATTATTCGAGCGCGCGCGCACATGAGTTTATTGATTTATACCATGATCACTTACTTCTTCCTTCGTCAATGGGTTCTGCAAACATATCACTTCTCATGAGTCTGCTTTTTGTGAAGTCAAACTTTTAGGCGCATGCAAGTACCATTCAACTAATATACAAGCAACTATCGCATTTTTGCATGGAGAAACAAGTTAAGCCCCCGGGTAGTCTTTGAATACTCAGAACCTTATTATGGTATGAGCACATGGGAATTAAATAATAAATATAGCCGGAAGCTCTCATATATTATTTTAATTATGATTTGAACTGTGCTTCAATATATATAGCTCCTTCTCATGGAGTATATGATTTTCAATACATATATTGCATTACACGCGTGTGCAGGGGAATGTGCAAAAATGATACTGAGCTTTATCTAAAAGTGCGTTTGTAATACTAAAGTTTTGTGAGGTGCCAAAATAGTACCAACTTGCGGTCCAAGTGCAAATGCCAAAATACTACCAACTTGCGGTCCAAGTGCAAATATAGTATTTTCACTGAAATGAAATAAAATTTTGATATGAAAAGACTCTTATGCCCCTTATTAAATTATTCTCTTCTTCAACCCCCTGCTTATAGAAAGAATATGGTGTCTATTATTTCCTCCATAGTCAATGTATATTGAGGGAGCTAGTGTCCTAACTATCATATTGATCCCGCCCTACCTCTAATATCATTTATAACATATCAAGGCTCGCTTTAGAAAATTGTCCATTTTGGGCCTCACCTCTTATGATTTCAAAACATTTCAAAACACATCAAGGGGGGAGGTATCCAACCCTTATAAGTCATCTTTCATTCTCTCGTCTCACAGATATGAGACTTTATACATCAAACAACAAAGGTTCATGATTAAGCTTTATACATATATATAAAATCACTATCACTAGAAGTAGAAGGCTATCATATAGTAAGAAAAGAGCTAATCAAATTTAAAAAATTTACATGTAAACTGGACGGTCATATTTAACTTTTTTAAAATGAAAAATTTTTTGAAGGAAAAAATACAGTTTTTTTTAAAAAAAATAAGTCAAGAGATTATCTTAATTTTAGAATTTATATTTATTGTTTTTTAAAGAATAGTTCTTAAACAAATCTAACTGAACTGTTTTTTTTTATCAGAAATCTAACTGAACTATTGAAATCAAACTACCCGTGAAATCATTTACTCACATAAATCAAATAAATCAATTTTATAAGTGAGTTCAATTCATCACCACCCCATTCAAGTACCCAAAATTCACTGATTTTGCATTATATATGTCAACCAAAATTTCAAAAAGAAAGAAAACCCAACAACACTTCATCACTCTCACTGCATTTCACATCAACATTGATTTTCTCACTTACAATTGTCAAAGAGAGAATCTTGGAGGGTTTTTTGGGTACAAGAGAAGAAAATGAAGTCTTTGAGGTAGCCAAATTGTGGGATTTTTGTTCCTACTTCCCTTGAAATTTAATTTCTTTAAGAATAATTTGAAAGAGTGCAATTCAGAGAAATTACAGTAAATGGGGTTGAATCTTTTGAGTGAAGATATGAAGTGATTCTTGCTTTCAAATAAATAGATGCTGGTGGTGGTGAGGATTGAGTTGGGGATTGGATTTTTTTGTGATTATTAAATTTGTTTGCTAAACAGAGCACAATGCAGCCGTAGTATGATCCATGTAGTTGACCTCACATAGTGTGATAATACTTTGTTGTTGGTATTGTAATAAATTGTTTACTCAGGTATATGAATTTTGTTCAAAATGAGAGACCATGGTTGCAAACATTTGTGGGTCGTTAGCTTTGCTGCCTCTGCCGTCGAGATCACTGTTGTCGGTGGCGTCACCGTCATTGGCAATGAGGGTTGGGGATTGGATTTTTTGTGATTATTAAATTTGTTTGCTAGACAGAACACAATGTAGCCGCCGTATGATCCATGTTAACAAGATTATTAACTCAATTAGTTAGTTCTCTAGTTATGGTACTTAACCATAGTTAATAGAATTAGGTTTAGTTAGGTTACCAAAGTGTACATATACATAAATCAGTGTATTGAGCAAATCTGATTAATGAAAGCATAAAACAATTTTCTTATATGTAGTCAACCCCACATAGTGTGATAATACTTTGTTGTTGTTATTATTGTAATAAATTTGTTTGCTCAAATATATGAATTGTGTCCTAAATGTGAGACCATGATTACAAACATTTGTGGGCCATTAGTTTTGCTGCCACCGTCGTGATCATTGTATCGATGGCGTCACCATCATTGGCAATGAAGGTTGTGTTGGGGATTGAATCTTTTGTTATTATTAAATTTCTATGCTAGATAGAGCACAATAATAGCACTGTCTGATCCATGTAGCTGACCCACACATCGTCTGCAACAACAACGAGGATTGGGTCGAGGGATGGTTGATTGAATAACATAGATTATTTGAAATTATCAGTTGAAATTTTGTTTTGGTGATGAGAATTTTTTCTCATCCTTCTGTTGGTGATGAGATTGAATTAACAAAGCCAATTCATTCAAAGGTGAAAACTGAAAACTTTCACATACCAAATAACAATTTCACTTCATATGTTGAAAGCTAGTGATCGGAAACTTCATCAAAATACCCAAACTATGTATATACTATTGAGTTATATACATATATGCTTGTGAATGTGAAGCAGAAATGGGTGGTTTTGGCTTTTGGGTTTGGGTTTTTGTTGTGGAATGAAATAAATATGTAACATTCATTTGAATCCGATTCTTTAGGATGATTCATATGACCGTTTTTTCCGTTCGCCCAATCATGTTCAACTCAGCTCCTAATAATTCTCTTATTGTAAGCTATCAACATTCACATTCTTTTCTCTCTCTCTCTCTCTCTCTCTCTCTCTCTCTCTCTCTTTTTCCCTATGATTTTGCCTTTTGAATCTCTTATAGTCCGAACATTCTGTTATTCCCGCGAAATCCTTTTATTTGTTTTGTGTTGTTTTGTTTTCTTCTTTGCCAAGTTTCCAACTTTTTTAAAATACCCTTCTTCTTTGCTTGCTCTTCTTCCCTTCTCTATGTCAACACACAAATGTTAATTTTCCTTTCCTTTTTTGGCACCAAGTTCAAGACTTTGATAAAGGGTATGTGTATAAGGACTTGTAGTTTATAAAAATGTTAGCTTTTTGACAATTTCAGTTCCATATTCATCATTATAAAGGAATGATCATTGGATGTTATTTGCTTTTTGATTGTGGTTTTTGTTGGTGGGGTTGTGTTGTGTTTTTTTTTTTTTGTGTTGTCAAGGTGTTTGGTTTTATTCCTGAATGAATGCTGAGGTTTGGATTGGAATTGCAGTATGGGCAGGGTGAAGCTGAAGATAAAGAGGCTGGAGAACACTAATAATCGTCAGGCCACCTATGCCAAAAGGAAGAATGGAATTATGAAAAAGGCTTCGGAGTTATCTATATTGTGTGATATAGATATTATACTTCTCATGTTTTCACCGTCTGGGAAGCCATCAATGTGCAGAGGGAGGAAGAGGTATTTTGCAATAATCTATTTCTTCTGTCAATGTCCCCTAAAAAGATTCAATAGAAAGCTGCTTTAAGTTCCATGCAAGAATATGGAGTTTGCAATATTTTAGGGCCCACTTTTTATACACTAGAATAGAACATATACATGCTAAGGGAAGCAATTTTTTTTTTGGTTAATAACCAACCGGTTTAATCTGGACTCTAGGGGTAGGAGTGTTGCCCACAGAGGCAAGGTTGTCCCCTTTTCCAATGAGAGTACTTCTTGGGATTCAAACACGCGTTTTTATCCTTATGGGGGTTATAGCCCACTTACCAGTTCAACCAACTACCCATTGGTATGTGAAGCAAACTTTTTTCTGGGTAGAATTTTGACTTGCCATTTTAAGGAAAGAACTAGAGAATAGGGTAGCTGTTACATGTGGAAGGGTTGTTAGTGAGTTTAACCACCATATGCTGAGGTGGCATTAGTCATAACAAATTCTGTTACATAGGGATTAGAGTGATATTATGTGCTCTATAAATACATGAGGTCGACTTAATTGCCATTGTGACATTCTATTTGGACTTGGCTTGGGCTTTTGAAGCATCCATGAGTTTACACTTCCTCTATACCTTGCATCAGTAGCTTATTTTTGCCAGATAGAGAATAGGGTAGTTAACTAGCTGTAGGACTGCCATATTCATGGCCCATGAGTTTGGGATGGTGAAAGTCGCATTTTGGGTCTATAAATATTCATTCTGATTTAGCAGGGAAGGCAGAGATTGGTTTGAATAGTGGCTTGGCCCCTTGAGGGATGGGGAGAGCTAATCCTCTCAAAAGATTGGCAAAATGTTGTTTGTGTTTGTCTTGTTGTGAGAGTTGCGTCTGTGTGTTTTGTAGCTTTGTTTATTGATATGAGTTTGTATGGTACTCTTCCCTGTATCAGTGAAGTGTCTTTCTATGAATTTGATGACTTTTAGCTCTTAATCATATTGTTGTGTGTAATCTCTGTCTTAATATATTGAAGGTTTAGTAGCATTAGTTTGGGTCTTAACACAATCTAGTTTGTATAAATTTGCAATATTTTGTTAATCATTTTATTTATTTATTAGTTAGTTCAAAGGGCGTGAAGACGAAAAGGTTAGCTTTACTTATAAAACCCATGGGTCTTTACGGTCAGATGTCATGATGCCTTTTCTATCCAAGAACAAGGAGCCAATGTTTCAAATTATAACATCTGTTTCACCTATTTTGAAATCATTACCTTGATAACCATTATGTTTTATTTTTGCATTCTGTATCAGATATAACTTCTTTTTCTGAGGTTTACCATAGATGTTTGTCTCCACACCTCTTTCTCTCTCTAGATATGCTACTTATCTTTTTTCTGCTCTTTAAAGCAGCTTTTTGACGTTCAAAGCATTCATCCTCTTGAGTTTCGAGTCTAAGAAATTAGTTACTAGATTATTGCATTCCCAGCTTATTCCTTTTTATTTCCTTGGCTTAAGGGTTAATTTTGCCCCAAAAATTTTTTTGAGTTCGAAATTTCCCTGGATGTTTCAAAACACAGCAATATTGTCGTATTTGTTAAAAAACTCACATTGACTATTAAAAAATTGACATTCACTGTCAATATTTTGATGGTATAGGGAAAAATTGCTGTATTTTATACTTTCAGGGAAAATTTGGACCAAAAACTACTTAGGAGTTATAAACTTATAATTGACCCTTAACTCAATTTTTTTTAATAGTTTAGGCTTCTACTATGTGAATCTCTGTTGGTTGAAAGAGGGAAAACACTGTTCTTGGTATTTTTCAACTTATTCGTGGACTTGAACTATGGAGTTTTCCTTTATAATAGATCATTATGATTCTTTGCCTAATTACTTCCTTTGTTTGGAAACTGTAGTTACATAGAGGAGGTTATTGCAAAGTTTTCACAAATATCAGCTCAAGAAAGGGCAAAGAGGTATACTTAAAAAATCCTTTCATATGTAGCAAATTGTTATGTCTTCTTATCTATGTTGTACAAGATCATGACTTGTGTTTTCAATTGGATTATTGAAACAGGAAGTTGGAGGGTCTTGAAGTAAGTTGTTTCTTACAACTCATTCTACTCTTTTTAAAAAAGTGCACATCTATCCCTTTCTTTTCAAGCAATACAATATTATGATTGGCACCTTGTTGTAATACTTACTAGCTATCTGCCTTTTTATTTTAGGCTTTGAAGAAAACATTTAAGAAGTTAGGCCATGATGTAAATGTGCAAGAATTTCTGGGTACAAGGTATTCCATGGACGCTAATTTAATGATGGACGCTAATTTAATGATTTACTGTAGATTGATCAATTTTTTTTGCCAGTAAATTGAGATACTGATATGCTCTTTTTGTTCGTTCTTCCAGCGGTCAAACAGTTGAGGTACTTAAGTTGAACACTCTCAATTATTTTTCCCCTTTTCCTTTATCTTCATTTACACCAACCACTCAAGTGCATGGTGCAGGATCTAAAGAATAATGCCACATTATTACAAGCTCGAGTATCTGAAATATATACAAGATTAAGGTAAATATATTTGTTGGATTCAACTGTTAAGTTCCTTGGCTATATTTTATTATACTTGCATTATGGCTGTTTTCCAACTTTCAAGATTTATATATTGTTGCATTCTGCAGTCTGTTATCCTAATAGCCTAAGAACTGTGAAACTGAACCAAAAGAGTGAGAAATCAAACCAAGATTGATGACAAGAAAAGACAGAACCAGAAACGATAGAAACAATAGAGAGAGCAACCCAAAACAGAACCCAAAATGTATTTTATTTATAATAGTCAAAACTGATTACAAATGATAGGGAATAAGCTATATATTAGTTTCCTATCCCTCTCTCTTATACACGTTTCTGTTATCATTAACTAAATAACTTGCTGATTTGTAATTAGTTACAACTAACCCAACTAACTCCTATTATTTTTATTATTGTTATTCTATAACACAGTCATTGGGCTGAAATTGATAAAATCAACAATGTGGGACAATTGGAACAGATGGAAAAATCTCTCAAGGAGTCTATTAATCAACTTCGATTGCGGAAGGTATGGTTCTTATTATTTTGTTCCTTCTTTCTGCAATGAGCAGTTTCATTGTTTATTTGAGCATCAAGGTTTTGGAGGTACTTTCTAATTGGTCCATGTTGAAAAACAAAAGGGTTTCACCAAAATAAAAGTCTTCATTTTATTCCATTGATGTGCTTACATACTTATAATATAAAAGTTTCCTAACAGATAATTAAACTTCTCCTACAAGTTTACCAAATATGATTCCCTAATAAAAACTAATATTCTTCTACTCCAAGTATTTCCTAATACTATAATTATTTCCTAATACTCTTCTAAAACTCCCCCTCAAGTTGGAACATCCAACTTGTTACAAAGATAATCCCAAAAACAAACAAAACTCAACACTCCCCATGAGCAACAAATCAGTGAACTTGATGCAAAACTAAAGATGAAATCTGAAATCTGAATCCAAAAATGTTCAACATAGAGCAACCATGCTCAACACAGAGACAGGAGCTCATCCCAAACAAAACCCGAATGCAATCACCACTGGGATCCACCGGAACAGGATGACAACTCCAAATAACAAAACTTCATACCACCAATGGAAATAGCATCAAGAACACAAGAGAGGCAACCAAAAATGTCAAGAACCAAACTGCAACAGCCAGCAAGAGACACAAACCAACACCCAAAAATCTGAAACAGCTAGAATCTGGAACCACAAGATCCACGGATACCTTTTTTTTTCTTTTTCTTCTCTTTTTTTCTTTTTTTTTTTAGCCATTGAACACAAGCAGCAATCCAAAAAATCCCAAACAAATTCCAACAAGCAAAAAACTTCACCAGAAGCTACAAACGACCAAATCCAGGTCAGAAAACCGGCAGGAAACAATCGCCGGCATAAAACGAGAGAAAAACGGCGAAAAATGCGGTGGCGCGTGGAGCGCGTGGGGCGGCGCGTGGGCGGAAGACGGCGGCGCGTGGGAGCGCGTGCGGAGGAGAATGGTGACCGGACCGACTGGGGAATCTTCGCCGGCGCCGTGCGAAGCCAATGGAGTGGCGCGTGTTACGAGGAGATGACCGGAAATGCACAGATCAGATGAGACACCTCTGGTACTGTTCACGTGAACAGTACTCCGAACCAGGAAGATCAGAAACGAACTAGGGCGGCCGGAAAGAGACTCTGCTCTGATACCATGTTGAAAAACAAAAGGGTTTCACCAAAATAAAAGTCTTCATTTTATTCCATTGATGTGCTTACATACTTATAATATAAAAGTTTCCTAAAAGATAATTAAACTTCTCCTGCAAGTTTACCAAATATGATTCCCTAATTAAAACTAATATTCTTCTACTCCAAGTATTTCCTAATACTATAATTATTTCCTAATACTCTTCTAACAGTCCATAACCAGCAAGTCTAAACCATTTTTCTCTCGTTTATTTTCCTTGTTAAAAAAATTAAAGGGATTCAATTTTCCATCTGGTAGTGAAATAAGGAATTTTTAACAATTCTCAGGACAAGAATTAGAAAAGGCATTTTAATTAAATTGTGTGGAAACATAGAACTGTGGGATAAAGCAACATAAACTTTAGCTATGCCTCAACAAAAACCCTCCAATGTTCATAACCATTGTTATTTATATGCAAAACATGTTTATGCTTTGAGATCTTGAATCTTTTCTCAAACGTGTCTCTGATCTGGCAGGAAAATATGCAAAAGCAACAAATTGAATCATTGCAATGCAGTAACCAGGTAAAAAGATTAACTGATATTTGAATTGGTTTTAGATGCATGTTTCCCTTTTTTCCTTTGATAGATTTAAGTACAACTTTCTTTCTTTTTTTTATACATAAGAAAGTAAAGATTTAAGTACAGCTTTCTATGGTGTAGAAAAGCTAGATATGACTGAATAAGCTTTATATTCCAGTTAGGTGAGATTCCCTTCAGGATGAGTGCTGATCAGCATCTCCAATCTCTATCATGGATTGCAGCAAATAATGACAACCAACATATGGTTTTACCTGACGATCCAAGCTTGCTTCTCCCCAAGTAAGCAGATCTTCATTGAATTCATTTGACTTAATCAGATCTTTAAGTTATTTTGGAGATTAAGTGTCCAATGCCGAGAAAATAACTTAATATTATTTTGACATTGAAGTCTCATTGTTTAACAAAATTTAAAATCATAAACAATCTAAGCACGTATTGAAGTCTAATTGTTTAACAAAATTTAAAATCATAAACATGTTCATTTGATGTATGAATTTGTATTACCTGACCCACAATAGGCAAACATGTCTCTATAGACACTACATTAAAAAAAATCAAATTAATCAAATGCCAGTGGCCCATAAGTATTGCATTCATATGCTATGTTTTTGTTTGAATTCAGTTGCCATTGACCTTGTAAAATTCTCCTCAAAACATAACTTAACTTTCATAAATCCTGTTTTAGCTATAATCCGAAAGCCTAACCATGATGTAAAGAGTTTCACTTGGCAGACAGTAATATGATTATCATGTTTAGAAAGAGTTTTACTAAAAATTCAAAGGATAGATATTGATAGATATAGAAAATCATAACATGAGACTCTATCATGGATAACAAATGCCTTTAACGGTCAACTTTTAACAGCCACTTCAGCAAAAAAATTATTTCCCCCCGCCATGTCAGCTTTTAACAGTCAATGTCGGTCAAACTAAACGGCGTTACCTATATTGCACCAATATTTATTATTCAGTCCCAGAATTGAGCCTGGAAATACCTGTTACCCCTACGTGCTCCTGGCGTAATAGTTTGAATCCATTTTTTCACCTTTACCCGTTTGTCAAATTTAATCATGTTGGAAAAGAAAACACTTAACGTAGTTATTAGAGCTCAGACTAAACCTCTCAATGCTAATCATTTTAGAAAAGACTTGAATCATGATTATTTGAAATAATTCTTAGTTGTCAAATCTCGTGATACTCATGGCCATAGGGTATCACAAATCCCAACCCATCACTGCATCAAAAGCCCTTCTCATTTTCGAATCACCTTTCTTATATATTCAAACAAAGAAGTATCCCTATTTAAAAATCCCATGCATGTGAAGCACAACTAAAAACTTGTCTTTTGTAGGCCTCAGATCTCTTCCGGAATGATTATTGACACAAAAGAATGATAGTCATCCCAAATAAATTTGAGTAAACAATATTGTAGCAAAATATGACTAAATGTTTGGCAATATACATTCAGACATAATATGACTCAGAACTGAGCCTTACAGCTAGGCTACAGGGCAGTAGCTGATACTTTTCCCCTAGTCCTGATAGGGAGCCTCTATGAAGGAAAAGATAGTAAAGAACCAATGAAAACTTGCACCCGTTTGAAATCCCATCAAGAATTCAAGTTTTGTTCATTTTAAAATCTGAAAATTAGGATAGATTGAGGGAAATGGTCAAAGAATCCCAAAATGTTGAGCCTTAGATCAAACCATTAAATCCATGCACCCTGCTAAGGTGAGGAACACAGAAGTTTTCTAAATTGCCTTCTTGCTCTCTATACTCCAAATTCTCTGACCTAACTCGTTTCCAGTGCTTTAGATCAGACCATTAAATCCATGGATCACCACCAACTATTTTATAATCCAATTTTACTGCACCTTATTGATTCAATTTACAATAACATCATATAAATCCCAATCTCATAACCGTTCCTGATCATGAATACTATAATCCCACCTCTTCTAAATTTTCAACACCTTTCATAAATCATAATTCAATATCAGAAAATATTTGATCCTTACCATTATCCACTCAGATTATTTCAAAATTCGGGGTTACATACCTTTTCTTAATCTAGATAATGCCATCAAAATATTTTTTAAGTTGACTATTAATCTCTAGTTTAAAATTCTGGAAGTTACATACATGTTCTTCAGTTTAAACCCTTCTGTAAAGCAGGGGAGACCCCAAGCTATTTGCTCAGACTATTTATAGTTGAAAACCCAGAAACTGGCTAATGACTTGGGGGATTTATTGCTTGAAGTATTATTGTGAATATTAGACTGGACAATTGTACCTAAGAGACTTAATTTCAAAGAGGTCCCTAGGAGTTGTTACCACTTGTTAATAAAGGCTATTGCAGATGTTAATAGTAGTAATTAACAACCCTATGAGACCTTTTTGAAATTAAGTCTCTTATTTGTGACCTTGATGCAATTATCCCATATTAGATGGGTAATGGCTAATTGTGTGGCTCTAGATATCTAATGTCATTGCTTTATATTATCAGCAATCTGACCTGAGCAAGTAAGATAATCTTATGAACCAAAAACAACAATCAGGGAAAAGAAACCACACTTGGTGCATGTTTGGGAGACCCTCAAACCTAGGTTTAGAAATTAAGGCAGACAAACACTCATCTTTTTCAGAATAGTTTTTTTTTCATGTCAAAAACCTAGGTTTAAGTTTAGTCAGACAAACACTAGCAGTTTTTTTAACTGAAAACCTAGATTTGAGGCAGAAAACCTAGGTTTTGCTAGAAACTAATTTTTCCAGCTTTTCCAGAAGTTATTATCCAGAATCTATCATTTAGAAGAGTTTTTTTTAACTTTTTTCCAGAAGCTATTCTCCAATAGCTATATCCAAATAGACCCTTGGTGTCCTTACAAAAAAGGGCTAACCTAGTTCGAATACTCACTTGGCGCGGGTGCTAAGGAAGGAAAATGAGCTTAAAAAAAGTAGTGTAGACATGAAACACTTTCTTTATTGTAGCACTTTTTGAAACATCATTGAAATGAATAGCTGTTTATTTCTATTTGTTCTAGAAAATTGCTTATTTTAAAAAAAAATTGATGTTATTGAAAATAAATATAGTCTCCATTAGAGATCTTTTGCGTTAATATTTCTGTGAGTTCTTATTCTACTTGTTGAATTTGTTTGGCTGTTTCTCAGAGACATAGATTGCTCTGCAAGTTCCTCTTTTGGGAGTTATGCTAGTTATCTTGGCTCAAGTCCAAAGCTAGATCTTCCTAATCCTGGGCAAGAAAATGTTGTCCTCAGTGACATGACAAGTAGTGCTGCTTCTATGGGACTATCATTTGGCATGCAATATCCGTACCTGCCATATAATTTCCCTCTTTTGAATAGTATGAAGTTTCAGACATCTGCAGAAGTCAACCCTCATGAAAACCTCATAGATTATCGTCCTACTCAAAGTTTTGAAGCTCCTACACTTGGCTTTGACTCTAACCACCGTGGATGGGCTTCCACATCAGGGCATTGTGATGTGACCTCCGTGTTTGATGAATTTTTGCTTTCCCAGGCAAGTTTCATCCAAATAACTTTGGCTTCTAATAACAGCACCCCTTTACTTTTTTATTAAATCTCTGGTATTTTGTCCATAGATTTAGAATTCTGTTGAGTTTAATGCGCCATATGATCTCACATAGAGGGATAAAGCTTGTTGTAATATCTGGTATCCCTGTTGCTTGACCTCCTTGGGAAATCACTAGAGAGGATAGAAATTGTTATGATATCCACCAAGAAAAGTGTTTTTTTTTTTTTAATCTTTCTAGTCAACAACCTTCATTTTTTATTTACCTTCATATATAAACAAATTGCAGCTCTTTAAGATCATCTGATTGTGCACAATTAGTGACCTTGTGTTAGTTGGTTCTAACTTCATGGGTCAGCCATGAATAGTGATTTTCTATTTAAACTTTGCCCCCAAAAAGAGAAAGAAACAATGCTTTATGCTTTGTTTGGTAGAGGGAATTGGGGAGGAGAAGGAATGCAAGTAGGATTTATTTCTCCCATCCAGTATGCCTGAATAGAAGAGGAAGAGAGGATAGGGAAGGAAATATTGATGCAGTCCCCACTTATTTGGAACTCATCCCTTGGTGGAGGGAAGAATGAGTATAGATCTTCTAAAGTTGCTCATCAATGAATTTTACTGAAATCGTTTATAGACATATCTTTTTTTTTTAAATTTAAAAAAATGTGAAAGTTTAAAAAAAATTCTTGAAATTAATGGATTCCCAACTTTACAGTATCCATATTGTTGAGGGGGGGGGGGGACTATTTTAAAATGGTAGTAGCTTTAACAATACTATGGATCTCACAAATTATCTTCGGTGTTGTCAATGTTTTTATGTATGTCTAACAATATTATTGGATTTATGTCAATTTTTCAAGTAATTTACTATATATGTGCCATAAAAAATAAGATACATAAATGAATGAGTGCAATGTATATCTTACGTTTAATTTCATTGTAAATATATTAAAAAATTTGACATCCTATGTACTTTGCTTGTCTTTTTTTTTTTTCATCAATCCTTCTATTTCATTATACCAGATAATGCATTGGATTTTATATCCTTACTAGAATACAAACATTTCGTAGAAATGTTAAGGTTCTAAAAAGAGTTTTTCTTGTATCAGAGAATCAATCATTTAGCTGAAACTTTTAAGATTTTCTGATACTAACAGTGTCTATTGTATATGTAATTTCCTCTTAACTTATCTGATACTTGAACCTTTCTAATTCTTGTAGTTTTATCTGTTTTTCAGGAGCAACAACGATAGTGATTCACAACTTTTTGTTCTCCATCCACCAAGGAGGCTGACAGAATTTCAATTAAGCTTCGTTAGATCTCAACAATATGCAATGATAGGCTACTGAATTTTTCTCCCACCTTGTTTTCTGCTGAGAAGGCTTTTATGGACGCAGAAAGCATATTGAGTTTCATCTTCCCCACATGGATGATGATGAGAGTTGTTTATAGCATCATATTTTGGCGGAGTAACTGATTCAGAATAATGTGGATTTCAATTTTTTTGTTGATATCTGTATCAGCTTCCTGTAAATAAAGAGCCTCTTAGTTTGCTCTTCCCTGTCATGAACCATCCTTGTATAGTAAAAAATAAACATTATTGCTATTTCAGAAAAATAAGTTTGGAGTTCACATGGTGCAAATACAAATCGCCACTCATGCTTATAAGTAAGATGGAAAATTGATACAGATTGCCCTGGTTTACAAGTATACAAGTTTTATTTTTTCTATTACATGACAAGTTAATAAACTTGGAGGATGTTTAACCTAGAAGCACAATAGTTCTAGCTGAATTACTGTGAATGGGGTCACATCTCATGATACATTCATATTTCTACCTTTTTTTTTTCCTTGGAGTGACAATATATTGGCAATTCGTTTGTAGAACTTCATTCACCAATCAAATTTATAATACATTATCAGTCTTTCATAAACTTGATTTACAAGTAAATACATGAAATGGTTATGAACTAGCATGCCTAATCCACCATAAAATTTGCAATTCATTTGGTGTTTTGAAACTGTTGGAGCCAGTAAACTCAGCCCAATGAACAATGCATAAAAATTACTAAAAGGGAGGAAAATTGAGCCCATTATAAGCAGAGATATTCGAGACACAAATTGATCCTGGCATCAGAAGTAGGTGGAGGAGGTTAAAAATTTTAACTGTTATTCAAAGGATTTGATCTCTTGTTAGGTTAAAGATAAAACAAAATGGTCCTTAAGACAGTTGAACTTTCTGAGCTGTGTAAGAGGCTGCTTTTTTATGTTTTTACAATCACTTATTCCTTATGCTTGCAGTGATTTGATATGTTTTTATTTTCAAAACGAGATGAGTAAACAAGGAGACAACCTTAAAACTTCTATACAAGGTAAATGGAGTGAACTATAATTAAAAACTTGTCGACATAAGAGTAGACACAGAAACAAGGTAGTAAATTACTGCATCTACTGCATCTTTTTTCATTGCAGAATCAGGAAAATTTTACAATAAAATATCCCTAATACAACCAAAGGAGACATAGTCAGCCAAAGCTGACATAAAACAAATAGTACCATACAATTGCTTCTAACTCCACCCAACCAAAAAAAGTACAACTTGTAAAGCAAGAAACTATTCCAAATACTAATGGCGGGTGGTATCAATATTCCACCACTTCCACTAAACTCAATATTTCTCTTACCTTTTTTCACCCACTTCACCTAAAAAATCCATTACCTTAAAACCTCAAATATAAATGGGATAAAGGCACCCATAATTAGGTACCCCTACCATGATACAATGAAGATGATGATAAAGAGCCCTTATAAAATAAGCCCTTCTCATAGTAGCATACTATTTTTAATACCCTAGTATACTTTTTGAGTCATATTACCACTTGAACAGGAATATGCATTATAAATAGATATATGTTTATATTTATGTTTATGTTTAGCTGAATTGGGCGCCAGTGAAGGTTTGGCCAAAGGACCAGCTTGGTGGGGCAGCATTGAAGGACACTATAGAGCGGCCATCACTAGTGGTGACCTTGAAGGAGAGAGCTTGGCCATTGAGATAGTTGTTACTTTGCCAGTTTTGGCCCCAGTTTCTTGACATTTGCATCCACCTTGTTCTTGACCCTTTGATGGCCACACTGTGCACATCACCAGCCCCTCCAACGTTTGTGATTAGGACCAAGTTGAAATAGGAGTGGCCATTGATTGTGAACCTTATGCCTCCCCTTTTCCTGCATGATACCCTACAGAAAACCAACCCATTGGAAAAATGTTCAGTGAGTTGTCAAAAGGGTCATCTACTATTTCCAACCACTTGGTTCAAGTAATAAATTCCTGAGACTTTTACAGATAAAAATGAAGGTTAATTTATAGAGTTTGCCTCACTTGGTAGCTCAACTTGACAGAGTGTTTGGGGACCAGTCATAGTGGTAACATTTGACATGTCAAGTTGTAAATTTTTAGGAGTCATGTTGCAATTTATACATGAAGATCACTATCAACTTCATTAAGCCAACGTTTTCATCAAGTTTTCTGGTTTGAACATTCTTATCTGCCCTTACTGAATTTAGCACAGGCCCTCAATTCTAAAAGAAACTTAAGGGTATGTTTGGCATAATGTTTTCCATGCCAAAACTGATTTTTCCAGCGAAAAAGGCCAATTTAGCTCCAAAATGATTTTTGGCATGACTTTAAGGAGCCAACTGACTTTTCGCTCAAAATCCACTTTTAAAACTTATTCAACTTTTTGTTCAAAAATAAAAGAAACATAATACTTTCTCCTATTATTTTGAATATAAGATCATTTTGACTTTTTTGTGTAAATTATAAAAGAAAATTATACCATTAAAATATAATATATGCTACATGTAATTACATCATTTGTTATTTGATACATATAATAAATTAGTTTTGAGAAAAAAAGAGAATTAGAGACAATTTAAATTTAATATGATTGATTTTGCATCCTTGAAGGGAGTATCTTGTTAACTTGTTAAGGCAAGGGATCTAAATTAGAAGGAACAGGATAACTAGATTACCTTCTGTAAGCCACAGGAACTATGCCAGCTCTATATTGAGCAATGTGGAGAAAAACAGGCTGAGCAAGATCAAAATGGTGAAGAGGAGGATTACACCATCCTCCTGCATTATTAGGCAAGGCATTGTTTGGTGGACAGAAATTTGTAGCTGTGACCACTATGGAACCTGGTAAGCACCATCTTCTATCATTCACACACCTGATCTCATAGCATGACCCACAACTCAAACCATTGTTGAACATAGCAGTGCTCAAAGCAGCCGTATTAGTTCCATACCCTTGGCTGTATAGATTCCCATACCCACAAGCCCCACCTGCGAACCATTCAAGTTTTAGTCAAATGGGCTTGCTCTTTTCTCTAACATACTCCAAAAAGTTCAAACAAAATTACACATTTTTAAAGTAAATGTGTGTGCTATATATAACAACAATAAAGCCTTATCCCACCTAGGCGGGGTCTGCTACATGGATCACACGACACCATAATTAATGCGTGGATCCATGTTCATAAGATTCGACAATATTTTTACGTTGGCTGCCGAAGCCTAACACAACCCTACTCCTTTATCTGGGCTTGAGACCGACTATAAATATAGGCGGAGTATCCCTTACAGAAAAGAAAAACAATGTGTGTGCTATATATATCATGCAAATAGTTTGTTTAGCACAAATATCATACCCATTGTGCCTGAGGCATCACCACCTCCATAGAAGGTGGCATGGGCATTAATCCATCCTCCACCATAGCCATGAACTGAGTTGAGCAATGAGAGAAAACATATCAAGAGAAACCCAATGAGAGCCATTTGTGTACCTGAACATACACAAAAGAAGAAAGAATCATTAGTCTAAGAGACTTTCTACATAAAGATAAGCTAAAAATGCATGTGACTTTGGAGTTTGGACTTCTAAGAATGAAGCATAAAGAGAATTACTTTTAATGTTGAAGAGTCAGAGGAGGGATATGAGAGAGAGAGATGAGTGTAGAAAAGTGAAGGAGGGTGTGACTCAATTTATAGAAGAGCCTCCATAGTTACTTCAACTATAACTAACGCTTTTAATAACTGTTGGTACCAAACACCTTTATGTGTAGTTACAACTTATAAGGCTACAAACTGTTCATTGACAGTGAAAAATTGTGAGAAGAGCCCTTTCTTAAGGTTCAATATGTGTCCTTTGGGAGAGAAAGCGCGTGGTTTTTGTTGTTTTCAGTGAGAAAATCTGCAAAATCTAAGTGGGGTATCCCTGTTTTTCACTCACTGATGTGGTAAACATAATAACAAGCTGCCAAATTCACATGCAAATATGCACCATCGTCCATTTTTCTCTCCCCTTTTTGTTTTCTTGTTTTGCTGGATGGTGTTTGAGATCATTCAATATTGTTGTTGTTTATATTATAAAGTAATATTGTATTTAGGGTAATGACCCTATTTTACCTTCAAGTGACCACCCTGCACCACTGAGCACCCTAAACTAACATCAGGTACAATTTCACCCTTGAAATAACCAAAGTGGTCCAATTTTACCCTCTAACCAATATAATGTTGACACGTGAGCGCATTGGCTAGAGGGTAAAATTGAACCTCTTTGGTTACTTTTAAGGATAAAATTGTACCCAGTGTTAGTTTAGGGTGACTAGTGTTTTAGGAGGTTGCTTGAAGGGCAAAATAGGGTCATTGCCCTTGTATTTACTGGATCAAGAAACTTGTGTTACTGTTGTACTTATTTATCATCTCAGCTAGTCCGAAAGACAACTAAAACTTATTTTAGATTTATTTTTATATTTAAAATTCACTTTTTTTATTTGATTTGAAATAAAAAACATAAGGTTGTGGGGGCTTTCCCTGGTTCATAAACACACTGTTCTTTTGTGTGTGTATTTTTTGATGTTGTGACAGAAAATGACAATCAGGATGTCAATGTTTTTACTACTGTAATACTATTATAACATAAGTAAGAAATATAGACCTATATATATATGGTCATTATATAATATTTTAAAAATTTTATAACAGTATTTGTGACTCTTTTGAAAAAAGGATTATTATTCTTCAATTCACAGAGTATCATATATTCCATTATTGATCGCAGCCTAATAAATAATATAATTACTTTATTTAACACCGAGTGCCTCGTTTAGTTGATATTGATCCAATTTAAGTTTTGAGCTTGAGCTCGTGCATGCAATCTACAACGTTATTAGTATGGGTTACCATCCGCCTGAAATCATATTAGTCTAGACTTGTTGAGTTCACCATAAATAAGAGCTCATTTGGGGTATTGGTGAAAATTAAGAAAAAAGGTTAAGAAAATTAAATTTAAAATTTTGAACAAAATTGTGTTAATATAGACATGCATAAATAATATCTGATGGAATATGAAGGAGTGAGGGGATAAAGAAATAGTTGTACTGTGTGTATTACTGTGGATGACACTTATTATTGCCAAAGTACACCCCCATGGGACCTTCACCTTCAGGCCTCACATGGTTGATGCCATTTCCTTGAACCTTCCTATGCCTTTCATTTCCTTCTCCAATTTCTTACCATCCAAATGGCATCTATTAAGGGCTTCATTTAGCTTAGGGTTTAGGCTTTGAATGTCAGCAAAAATTAATTTATTAGTTTTGTGTTATTCGCTTGAGTATATGAAAATCTAAATGAGAACCCCTACGGCTCTACCAACACCGGTGAGGGGTGAGGAGTCACTCCATTGAAGTCTCTCTATTTACCCTTCATTTATATCTAACAATATCTATATACCCTTAGTTTTGATCCAACTGTGTTATAAAAATATATATTAAATACCCCTATATAATATAGTATATATTTTCAAAAAATTATGAATAAAACATGATGGATGAATAATTACAGTGAGATCTAAATGGAGGGGAAATTGAGAGAGCCCTCAATGGATCGGAGAGGCCCTTGCTTCTACCAACTCATAGGAAATATAAGTATCTATTCCCTCCATCTCATATATATATATATATATATATATATGCTACTATGAGTTACTAAGCATATATGTGTGTGTATGCATTCCCTCCATCGCATAATTATATATAAGTAATTACTTTTACCTTTTTAAAATCAAGAATGGTTTGTTATATCATTAGAATGTCTTAAAAATTGATTTACATACTATTTTTACCCCTACTATAGACATAACAAATATGATATATATGGGCATTTTTTTTGTATCACTTACTAGAAGTTGACAAAAAAGGACATTTTTTTTTGAATTAAAGTAATCAATTTCACAATTTGCACCTTAATAAATAGATATAAAGGATTTGATGATTATTTATGACTTTTATGTACAGAATTTGGGGATACTTTTTCAAAAATAACAAAATGTTATTTGGTTCTTAAAATTTATTTCTTAGACATAAAAAGGCCTCAATAAATAGAGACAATGTAAGGGAAAAGAAAATTTTAATTCAAAAGACAATGAGAGACACACTTTATTTGGACAGTTCAAATAATGATTCAATTTAAGATTTTAACGAATAATTTTTAAATAAAAGGTTTTCTCTTAAACATAACTCACAGATAGATATTTTTTTTCATTTTACATTTATCGCACATTAAAATTTTTAAAAGTAAAAGTTAAAAATCATTATAATGTATGTAAACTATATATTCAAATTAGATAAATTGTCATCAACGCTAAAACCGGTTCTTACGAAGATAATACAAATATAAGCTGCAATTTTTTTGAGAGGATTGTTTGCTTTTTTAATATAAATATAAACTTTAGTTTTATATTTTTTTGTATTTATTGATTTTCCCACTCACCCTTTTTTATAAGGTTGTCTTAGGAAAATAAGTAATATCTTTTCACATATATATACAATATTGTCTTTAACCCTTTTTTTACCAAATTATTTAATAGTGTAATTTAGGTGACTTATTTAGTACCATGGTCGAATTTATTAGTTACTTAACATATATTTTAAAGCTGAGGGAGTTTTGATTTAGGTTGAGCTAACTCAACGGAATAAAAAGTTTGATCGAGGAGGGAAATGGAGATGACATGAATAAACCCCACCAAGAGAAAGAGGCCATGTGTGTGAGCATTAATTGAGTTTCTGTCTTGGAAGCCATATCTTTCAACCCAGCTGTAACAACTTCATTATCTGTCTACCACATCCTCTTAATTAATTATAGTAGTTAAAAGGGTTCAATTATCTGTAAATAAAATCATTAATCCGTTTCATGGATACGATCTTCAAGCAAAACGATAAAATCTTTTTCATAAACCGCAATTCTCGCCATTAGTGTTTTTCAATCATTTTAATTTATACATGACTCGTGAACTACTTCTTCCCTTATGTGACACATCCTTTTGCACTTGGAACTTCCATTTCATATGAGCCATGTTTTATCAACACACAGTGACATAATTCTTGATTTGAATCGAACATGAATAATTTCATTTTTTTATAACAAATTTTTATTTTACATCAAACTGAAGGTAAAATTATCAATGAACATGCAATCAAAAAATTAACACATGGTGCTTTTTGTCCGAATAAAATATGGAAATTAATCAGAGGAACAATCTGAGATACTTTATTTCTCATACATGAAGTATTTTCAAGACAATAGCAAACTCAATTACAATTTCATCAATAAGAAGATCATTGTTGATTTTTTTTTGATCGAAGATCATTGTTGATTTAATGAAATGCATATAGGAGGTTGAAACAACATTTTATTTTATTTAATTTATTTGGGAATTGAAAGCGATTTGAGAGAGTCATTTAACGGCGCCTGGGCAGCAATTGCACATGGAGTAAGTTCGTCCGTTTCCTTGTGTTGATGTTCTAAATGAACTTGGATTCTAACTCTCTCATTATTGTCCTTTTTGAATTTTTCCAATTGGAGACAAATTTTCTCAAGTAAACCATAATAATAAGTAATAACTGTAGATCAAAGTTCATGGTTTAACAAAATATCCCGGAGCCAAATATATCATTCTCTACAGCCGTAAATGTAAGAGTTAGTGGTGAAGTTTGTTATGAAAGAATGTATAACCTTTTGATTTCTTAAAACTTTCATATTTATTGGAATTTCAAAAATTACCACAATTATTTTCACATATCAAAATATATTTTCCAAGTAAAACTATTTGAAGAAATGTAATGAATTTTTTGGGGATACTAAGAAAAATATAAAAAAATTAATTTTGTTAATTTGTGTTGTATGTCGTCAATCCCTCTCACATTTTGGGCTAAACAAAATAGTTATCCGATTTGATGGAAAAATGTAATGCAGTTAGTGAGTTAGCCACGTCAGGCTCACTCTAGATAAGCTAAGAGTGAGTTGTATGTAGAGATATAGGATTTAGACCCTCCTAAATATTATTTTCATTATCTTTGGATAATGCTATAGATTTGAAAACGAAAAAACAGTGTGTTTATATATGCAATAATTGATCGAGTTTCGATAGGATTGCTAACTACCTTTAGTATTGGTATATATGTTTCGCTTTCTCTTGATAAATTTGTGTCTTGCTTCCATAGGCTAAATATATTTGTGCTATTACCAATTTACTTCATATAAAGGGCAATGACTCAATTTTGTCCTTCAAGTAAACCACCCTAGACCATTGAGCACCCTAAACTAACAACTGATACAATTTTACACTTGAAGTAACCAAAGTGGTACAGTTTTACCCTCAGACGAATCTAATGTTGACACGTGGACGACATGTGTCAACATAACATTCGTTAGAGGGTAAAATTGGATCACTTTGGTTACTTCAAGGGCAAAATTGTACCCGATGTTAGTTTATGGTGCTCAGTGGTCCAAGATGGTTACTTGAAGAGCAAAATAGGGTCATTGCCCTCATATAAACGAACTTCCAAATATCTGTAGTAGTATATGTAAAAAAGTTGTCTTGATTTGCGTAATTAGTAAATTTTTGCCTAGCTAGTTTTCCTTCTAATTTATGCATGAACATATGCAACTAACACTTCAATGATTGAATTGAAGTTTAATTTGCCATTGCTTGTGCACACCTACAACTTTATTTCTTTTGAGAGGAAATCGTACATCTTATAGAAACAAGTCCACAAAACGACATGACGCTAGTCGCTTTGATATTTCTTATGCAACTTACTTTTTCTTTCCTCCCCTCTCTAGGGGCACTGTTTATAAATATACACATACATGTGCGCGCGCTTAAGAGTAATGTTACTGTCTATAAAAGCAATGGAGAAATTACTATTCATTTAACAGTACTGATATTATATTATTTCTTGTATACCTTTCACCTCATTTCCTGCCTTGTCTTTTCCCTATTTTATAATATATTAGTATATTAAATTATTATATTTATTTTTATAATATTCCCCCTTCTTTGATGTTCGTGGCCCCCACTTTTTAGTATGTCATAATTTGTCCTCTCACACTTCTTGTACACGCATCACTCCTCATTTGAATTGGATAATAGAATTTTTTTGCCCTCTGCCCATTTTTAACCGTAACCTCTGTTATTTTAATAGTTTATTTATTTAATAAATGGGTTGTCTCCATCTTTTCCTGACCTATTTCTAATTTCGAACTTCTTTCTCTGATTTATCAATTCATGCCTATTCTTCTTCATCAATGGGGGTAGTGATGATTCACATTAATATTTACATGTGTGATCTTTGGTTTAAATGCTTTGATCATATTATAGCGACTCTCATCCCGAATGGGTGTTTGTTTGATTGTTAAAGGGGTGGAGGCGTATTAAAAGTATTATTTTATTGGGTTTTGATTTGTGCAGGTATTGTTATGTTGTGTTCCATTTGAGGTGCACTTAGAGTGTCTTTTAACCCTTTGTTTCTATACGTGGTTTTTTGCAGGTCTCAGAAGGTAGTAGAGAGTTATCTCCATTGTTCTCCACTATCCTCACACGAGGCCATTGCTTAATGATAGTTAGTGGATTTTATGTAAAATAATTTTGCAAATGTTTTTATTTAATATTTTTTTCTTACTAACTTCATTGATTTGTCATAGTAAGCAAACTTAATTAGTATTTCATCTAAGCATGGATCAATGTCCCGTTTCTTTGATTTTCTAAAAAAAGTTTATTTCATTCTCTTGGTACAAATTATGTAGAAAATCAATTTAGTTTCCATTAGTATAACAACCTTTAGCTTAACAAAAAAAATCATTCTCTATCCACAAAATATTGTCATGCATGCCTATTCATTTCTCACCCACATGAGAATGACAAATGACAAATCTAACATGAGCAAAGAGGCCGCCGCCTGCAAGGGAAAGCGATCCGACGGCGACGACAAGTCTGAAGTCTATAAAACCAGGTGTCGTGGTGTTCTTCAGCTCTTAGATGGCGCTGTTAGGTCGTTGCTCCACATGATTCTTCATTTTTAACTGTTGGAGCTAGAACTGGAATTGTTCTTGATCAAAGAAAGGGGACGTTGATCCATGCTCTAGATGAAATATGTATTGTACTTTATATGTATAGAGCGCGGATGTTTTTTCTACAAAACAAAAAATTGGGAATGGTTTGCTTTCTTTGTCAATGGATATGCTGACAGCAACAAACCGTTCCCTAGCAATAATTTATTGCCTACTAGAACTTTTGTGTAATGTTACCTTCCAATGCTGTATTTTACCATCATTTTGTCTGCCTTACGGCATTGTTATGCATGGTTTGTACTTATATTATTTTCTTAATCCTACTCAAATAAAATGTATATTTGTTTTGCCCGTTACTTAACCATTACCTTTTCTTAGTTAGTCGTTATTTATTGTTTCGAAATGACTAGCAATAAATTATTGTCTATTAGAACATATTCTGTAATGTTACTGTCTATATTTTATTGTCATTTTGTCTGCGTTAAGGCATTGTTTTGTATGATTTGTACTTTTATTATATAAAATGAAGAATGTAATATATATTACGTGAATGCAGTTATTACTCCCCGGGCAACGCTCGGGACAGTATTGCTAGTTTGATGATAATAATAGAGATCAACTGGTCTTAGAGTTAACTTTTATCAATAAAATTTATTTGTTATTTCCTTTAATTTTGATGGTAAAACTAACTTTAATTAGATCTTTTAATTCAAGTAATTTTATATATATTTTCCCATAAGATGGGCTTCAATCAAAGTTTTTTTCTTGAGACAATTGCACATAGATCCCAAATAAAAGACTTAATTTTAAAGAGGTACTAAGCAGTTGTTACCACTTATTAATGAAGGTTATTGCAGTTGTTAATAGTAGTCATTAACAACTCCTTGGGACCTCTTTGAAATTAAGTCTCTTATTTAGAACATAGGTCCTCTTTAGGCTTGATCCTAAATGGGCTTGGCCTGTATTCCTAGCACAAGCCGGCGGTGAAGAGAGAGTGGATGACTGGTAGTCAGGGGTGGAAGACGACGCTGGTGGGGTGAGAAGGAGTTATGAAAAATGATGTTCTGGTTTATGATTTTAGATGCGAGTGATAAAGGAGACCTAGAGAGGGAGTGGAGTTTTAGATGTTTGTGGTTTTTTTTAATTTGGAAATTGTTCGGGTAATTGTTGAGTATCAAATATGCATTTTTGCATAACGAAAACCATCCAAATATAAAGGAAATCTCATAATTTCTTTTAGAGTAATAGTTGGATATCATTGTTAAATAAAAAAAGAGTTAGGTATTAGAGTTGCTCCTATGACATTAGATGAGTATTGGAAATGCCTTTTCCTTTTATTTGTGGAACTATCAATTAAGCAAACACCATTTTAGTAAGTGTAGACATATTCTATTATCTTCTAATATGTAATCTTTAATGTAAGATCTAGTTAACTATTTTTAGAATGATTAAGAAATTAAACAAGTAATTTAATCATATATGGGAGGGGAAAAAATTCCCTGAGTGTCAAGATTTATGAAGACAATAATAACGATTGTTATGTGTACGTACACATTCTACAGAGAACCTTATAATATACATTGTCATCATAATCAAACTATGATAAAATAGTCTACCAAAGCACACTAGTACTAGTGTGCTTTCATGTTGTGTGTTTGGGGTTTACTAGTCAACCCCAAACATATATATAAAGTTTCTTCTGTAACCTTTCATATGATTTTCCGTGCTCATTTTAATTAAAAAACGCCTTTAATAAATTTCCATCGCCATTTGGTTGATTACTACTCCTAAACCACAATAATATCATTGTTGATCTAATAAGATTTGGATCTCTAATTAAGGACAAGCATCTTTTCACAAAACCATGTCACTAGTCACGTCCCACTGAATTTGGGCATAACTTTACTTGAAGGCTATCTGAACTAGATGCCTTATTAGCTCAAAGAAACATTTTCAATTAAATGGTGATTTGTTCCAAAATATAAATCTAATAATATAATTAGGTCTAATATAAAACCATTTTGTTGACGAATAAGTTGCCGATACACACACATTAGATCCATATTATTTAATTGCCACACATCAAGGAGATGTAGTTAACTCATTAAAAAGTGTGCTAAAAAACTCATTAAAAATTGCATAAATTAATAATTTTTTTTCCAAATCTACCTTCATTCTTAAATGTATGTCTGTACAAAATTTTATACATTATTGTTTTCATCTTTTCCTTCCCTTTCTACACTTATTATTAATCATGGAAAAATTTTTCGACATGAAAAATGGTTTTCATCTTTAAGTTATATTGGCCAATTTCAGTGATATAAATGTTATTTAATTAACATGTAAAATTGTAAAATGATGACATAATAATAACAGTCATCAACAACCACCTTACCGTTAAAGGCGTCATTCTCAAACTTTCTTTTCTATCGAATTCGTTAAACTAGCCATCTCTAACAAACCGAATCAATCTTCAATTTCAATATACTAATTTTATAAACCATAAAGAAATAAACGGTACATAAATAAATTTCACCTTAACGTTTAAACAAACATTTAAGAGACTAGGAAATTCATCTTCAATTTTTCAAACTGATTTGACATATTTCTCAAGTCTTGCATGTAACAGAAAAGCACATACAAACTCAAATCTATAGATATACTATTAGATTAGAAGCATGTAGCCCGTCAATCACAATCATGATGAATAAAATGAAAAAAGAAAGAAAGAAAAGTTGTTCAAAAATTCCTCATTCATTATAAAATAATTGCTCATGAGTACTTAAAACTTGGGTCCTTGAATGAGTGTAACATTTTTTCAATAATAATGTTTTGTTTTAATTTGCAGTTTTGCACTTATACAATTGTACACTATTGAAGGATATTGCTTATTGAAGATGGATTACACATAAGGATCGTTAAATAAATTTCAAATACACTTGGATAATAAATTTTGTAAAAAACAAATTTTTTAATAAATTTTTTCAAAATATAAATATGGAAGAATCTTAACTGTATAAAAAAAAGAATCTAAAGTGTGGATTTGATTTTGAAGGAAAGAGGCTAACAGCTCAATATTAGTTTTGTGGGATGAGGAAAGTCTGGTCCAACCCTACATAAATAGAACTTGACGTTCTTCGTTGAACTTTTATTGACAAATAAGTTACTCCCTCCGGTCCCTAATGTAATAGCCCAAAATTTGAATGGTTTTGGTTCATAATGTAAGAGCTCACCCCATATTCTCTCCTCATTTAATGCATTTTTTCCTACTTTACCCCTAACTCTCTTTCATATTTATTAATGCTTATGTATTTCTCTCTCTTAAAAGTACCATAATAAATATGGGCAATTTTGGAAAAGAAGCATTAACTCCAGACACCCAACTAACATTCACATGTTTTCTTAAGAAGCGTTTTTTTGACGGCTAGCTCTTACATTATAGGGAGTATAATTTATTAATAGCAATTAAAAATGCAATTATATTGATTAGTTATAAAAATGAGTGATCTTAAAGATACTTAGTTACTGTGTGGTTGTTTACTTTGGACCCCCCACTTGCACATGTCGTTAAAAGGTACAATCACATAAACATGTGGTTGATATGACGTAAGGCTCATGATAATAAGGACCTACATGCCATAATTATATAATTAATCGCACGTCAAGTAACATATTTTTTCAGTCATGAATACTTCATAAATGCACATTATTTTTAAGACTTGATATCAAGGATGAAAAAACTTACAATTAGGTATAAATCTACGGCAACTTAGATTATTCGGAAGTTATAAATCGTGGGAATAGTTTTTTATAAACTTCTTGTAAAGAAAAAAAAAACGGAAGTATATGTCTGTATGATTAAAAATTTCTTTATTTTTCGATAGAATATGATTAAAAATTTCTAGCATTTTTTCTATCTTGTAGTCTTTAGATTGAAGCTTGAGTACTTTTAAATTATTTTTCTATGCTCTTTAAGAAGATTAATTAATTACTATTTCATGTTAAACAATGATCAGCAATCACACTATCACACAGACACACACAAAAGTTTAGATTGAAAATGGACATGATGTATCAGTATATTTATAATTTAAAAAATTAACTAGAATTTAAGTACTGGATACTAACCAACAGTGGTTTAATTATAATACTCCATCCGGTCCTAAATATAAGACCTAATTGACTTTTTCTGGAAAATCCTTAAAAAAGCAAAATAAGTTAATTATAAATTGATTTACCTAATTTTTTCCCTTAAACTAGTTTATTTCACTTATAAACTAATGGATAATCTAAAAATATATCAAATATGTCATCATTTAATAACCTATTTCGCAACCTTAATCTCTCCAAAAAAAGTCAATTAGGTCCTATATTTAGGACCGGAGGTAGTAATATTTATATTCGTAAAGGCATATGTTTGAATCATGCAATCAATATCGATCAGATCTCATTCACGAATAATTCACTATACGTAGTTATATATAATATTTATTTAATAATTTGTAAATACTCAAAATATGATCTAATTTTATAAATCATTTCCAAGATATTTCATGGCTTCACCCGAACAAATAAAATACACTTAAATCGTCTCATCAAGAGCTAATTCTACCTTAAAATCTAATGGATTATTTGTTTTAAAATTTTAGCTATATTTCATATACATTATTGGGAAAATCTCAAATAAATTCCTCCCAATACCAAAAAGGACAAGTGAGGAACCTAAACTTCCAAAAGGACTATGAAGGAACCAGCACCTACCTGTCATTTTAAAATTTTTTGAAAAGACAAAATTGCCCCATCCTAAAACACAAATTGCAAGAAGATTGTGGGTGTTAAGGTGAGTTTAGGGTGGGGTAGTAATTTGTGTTTTAGGATGGGGGAAATTTTGTCTTTTCGCAAAATTTTAAAATGACACGTAGGTGCTGGTTCCTTCATAATCCTTTTGAAAGTTTAGGTTCCTCATTTGTCCGTTTGGGTATTAGGAGAGATTTATTTGGGATTTTCCCTATATTATTCCCCATAAAAATGAAGTCAGCATAATGATGCATATTCTGGATATAATTATCCATTCAAATGAATACTCATAATATATACTCCCTCCGGTCCTAATTATAAGTCGTCTTTGACTTTTTTTTGAGAGATTAAGGTTGCGAAATAAACTATTAATTCATGACATATTTGATATATTTTTATATTATACATTAGTTTATAGGTAAAATAAACAAGTTTAAGGAAAAAATTAGATAAATCAATTTATAATTAACTTATTTTGTTTTCTTAGGATTTTCCAAAAAAGTCAAAGGCGACTTATAATTAGGACCGGAGGGAGTATGATCTAACTTTATAAATCATTTCTAAGATATTTCACGGCTTCACCCGAACAAATAAAATACACTTAAATCTCATCAAGAGCTAATTCCACCTTAAAATCTAATGGATTATATTTTTTTAATTTTAGCTATATTTCATATACATTATTCCCCATAAAAATAAAGTCAGCATAATAATGCATATTCAGGACATAATTATCCATTCAAATGAATACTCATAATATATATGATCTAATTTTATAAATCATTTCCAAGATATTTCACGGCTTCACCCGAACAAATAAAATACACTTAAATCTCATCAAGAGCTAATTCTACCTTAAAATCTAATGGATTATATTTTTTTTAATTTTAGCTATATTTCATATACATTATTCCCCATAAAAATAAAGTCAGCATAATAATGCATATTCAGGATATAATTATCCATTCAAATGAATAATTTCAAGAGGTGAATTATAAATAAAATAAAAATAAATATTATTCTTTGTTATCATGTAGGAATATATCTAGTCTACACTTGTGGATTAGGGCCCAAATCCAAATTCAATAAAAGAGACCATTATATATATATATATATATATATATATATATATATATATATATATATATATATATATATATATATATATAGAAAATTCTGTATTAAATTGATTAATTTTCCCAATGATTCGAAATTCAAATAATTTAACTTCACTACGTAAGTTATAAATTTGGTGATTCCGCAGAACGGTGGAAAAAATGGCAAACATAAAACACTACTTTTTCTTAGGAAAGAGTTATGATTCCTCTTGTCTCTTTCTCTCTTTATCAATGGTGTTTTTGTTGTATATCATATATCGTGTTCAGAATCTCAATCGGGGGTTCAATTTCGTGTAGGTATTGTGAGAATCTGTCAGATTCTAGGTATACCCAAAATATTACATATCATGTAAATAAATTAAAGCTAGAGGACTATGTAAAGAACCTTGAAGCCCACCCTATTTTTGTTTGTCTCTACATACATCTAACTCAAGTTTTTTTATTATTATTAGAAAGAATTTCAAAATTTTATGTATGTGACATACTGTAAAAACCTTTATTCACCTTTTTCATTGAGAAGTAACCTTTATTCACTAACCACTGGTTAATTCTCTCTTTCGTTCATAAATTTAAGAGATAATTGACTTTTTTTAGAGAATCCTAAAAAAGCGAAATAATCATTTAATCATATCATATTTTATATATTCGACAAAAAAATATCATATTTTATATATTATTATATCATATATTAACTTATAAAATAAACTAGTTAAGGGGAAAAAATTAGGAAAATTAATTATTATTATCTTATTTAGCTTTTTAGGATTCTTGAAAAATTCAACTAACAACTATAAAATGTAATTGTATTCTCGTTACTTAAAAATGGGTGCTAATATTAATGCATCCGTCAATTTTAATATATATGTTACAAAGAGTATATATTGTATAGTCATTACTCGTATGGTTATAATTAATTAAATTATATTTATTTGATCATAAACACTTTTTTTTTTATAAAAATCATAAGCACTTTTCTAATCAAGGACAATGCAACTAATTATATTAAAGGTATTTGCCGACAATTCGTAGTCATAAACTTATAGTAATTAATAAATACACTCATACACCACTCATTTGGATTCGATCCTTCTGCTCAACGTGTGTTTCTTTCTTTTCGATTTGCAACATCAAAGACTCACTTTAACCGATCGTGCATTGGATCTTGCTTTTATTCAACTTTTAAATTTGGTTTTGCCACAAAGTATGGATCAATGGAAATCTCACTTGCTCCCAATAAAGGAAAAAAATATTTTTATGCAATTATCTAATATATATGATCGTCTTCCAACATTGTTACACTTTACTAGAAAGCCAAGACACCTATCTCTAATGATGTAAATATTTTTTTACAATGCTTATTCTTCCTATTTTTGTGAAAAAATATCTCATTTATATTTGTTGCGATGACAATTGTTAAACATCACTCCTTTTATCACAAACATAAAGTTCATTAGAAATTTTATGTCCAATTTTTAGTTTTAATTACATATTAATTATATTTTTTACTACCTTTAATTAGCCAAAAGGTTGAGAAAGGTAGAAGGATTGGTCTCTTACCTGTCGGGTGGGGATACCTTGATCGTGATTGATAGAAAAAGATATGATAGAATATTTCTTTTTAAATAGAAGAGAAAGTAAGATTTTATTTAATTGAGAAATTAGATTTTTTTATCATAATTGAGAAATTGACTACAACTTACAATAATATCATTAAGAGATAGATGGCATTAAATATGATCATATTATTACCAACTCTTAAGTCTTAAGCCATAAAACAAATATTGTCATGTTCGGGGACAGTTACGATTAGGCACGGAATCGTATATTTCCTTAAATATCACACTTGTCTAAGTGACACATGTTTTTCAACATCAACGGGGCAAAAAAGTCCAAGTATTTAATGATCAATTGAATTTGAATCATTATAAGATACGCACCTTGTTTTCCACATCATATGATATCATTTAATTCACTCTTAGCTTGTAAACTTCACAATTTCCTCCACATACGAATTTGCTTCAATCTTTCAAAAAAAAAAAATTTGCTTCAAGAAGTCATGACTCTTGTAATATTCATTTATATGATAATTTGATACGATAATGATAAGTGATAACTTAAATACATCCTCGCCATTTTAGTGAACAATAAAAATGACTTCTTGACCAGGAAAATAGAAATTAAAACATCACACAGATTTTTACCCGCTTCGTGATTTAGTTGGATTATTTTCTTGAACCAAATCTCAACTAATAATGCTTGTCTTTAGCATTGCTCATCAACCGTCAGAGGTTGGACTCTTTATCCTGTGTGTGTAAGTCTATATACATACTCATTCTGATCCTAATTATAAGTCACCAACTACTCATTTCTCACATACCAAGGAATGGTAGTTAAGTCTTAAAATTCATGTTTACTTTTTCACTTTTTCCAACTTCACCCTTCATTAAATGGTGTATTTCACATTTTCAATTTTTGAATCTTCATTAATGATAGGGGTAAAGTGGGAAAAAAGCATTTAATGCTGCTGTCAGTGAATTATATTAAGGACAAAAAATTAGAGGTATAAGTTGGTTAACACACACATATACATCAAATAACTGAATTATGTGGACAAGAAAATTAGTTAATACCCCTCCATCCCACAATATAAGCAAAAGTTTTGGGAGAAGGTCTCTCCCATAATATAAGTATAAGTTGGTTTTTATTTGACCATTTAATGTTTTTTTCCAGTTTTACCCTTTGATTTTTTTTTGTCGAGACAGTTTTACCCTTTGATGACAATTAGGTAAGACACATATTTGTTTTTCTAAATATATACTATTACTTAACCTAGCGGGTTGACGTGAATGATAAGTACTTTCGTCCCTCAAGTAAGTGGTTGGGGTTCGATCCTCAACTCTTGTGAATGGAGCAAACTCATAGGCAAGCTATATGTTCCCTATATGGGACTTCAATTCAGCAAGAGATTAATCTCACTTGACACACTTATAGAAACACTCTTAGCAAAAAAAAAAAAAGAATACACCATTACTTATATATGGAGATGATGAGAGAAAGACTGAAAGTGAAGGGGGAAAAGGGATGAGAAACACGTTTTTTTTTAATTGACAATAAAAATAAAAAAATAAATTAACTTTTTAGATAAAACAAAATTAACCTTGTTTCAAAAAGTTAGGACTGATATTTAGAAACTATTTCAGGTATCTATGACACGGAGCAGACCACGATCCCTGCCGTCACTGATGAATTACATCTATCAAAATTGTTAGTATATGAGAGTAATATCATCATATCCTCAATAATATCATTTAAGCTAATAATATTTTTTTTATTTTTTTTATCATAAACAAGAAAAAGCCTTAACTGAAACTCGTACATTCGTTGCCAGATTAATTTGTTTTTAAAACTGGTGAGTGGTGACGAATGAATATGAGTGACTTTGATAATAATTATCCCAACCGTAATAAATTCAAGGTGAACTTGTATATTTATGTGTTAAAGTTAATGAGATAACTTATATATATTTATAAGAATACTCTTTCGGATGTGACTAAAGTATACCTTCAGTACCTTATGTTTACACCATATTTCAGTTTAGTCCTTTATCTTTGGAAAGTACATTTTTAGTCCCTCGAAATTAACACAGTCACTCAACTTAATGGAACTTGCTGATTCATCAAATATTTAGGATGGTTGTTTTTACCAGCAGTGGCCAGTGAAGATTGTTCAATTAAAGGCTGATGGAGCATGATTATAATATTCGTTTAGTAAAAAAATATAAAAAAATTAATCAAACTAAGAACTCAATTATGTCTTCTAATCTTCACGATCGTGTCATCTGCTCCACTCCACAGTTACCTATGCCTCCTCCGACGTCTTTTCAATGTTGGTGGAAAATGTATGTGTTCAACAAAATGTGTTCGTGATAACTTGTTCCTTTTTAATGATATCATACATGATTACTTTCTCTTCCATTACTCTTTTGCCTTCAAAGTTTCATAAAGCTATTTTAATTTTTTCAATATTTTATCAATGTATTTAAAACTCTTGACTTCATTTTTTTGCATTTTTTCCCCTTCTCCATGAACCAGAGAACGTGCTTATCGGGTTTCTGGGGTGAGAAACGTGCTTATTGTTTTAGGGCGAAAAGGATATTTTTTTAATATTCTTTTTCGGCTTGATCTTATTTTTTTCTTCTAATTCCTCTTACATTGGTTGTTCACATGTTGTTTGAAGATTTTTTTTTCCTTCTAATTCCTCTTACATTGGTTGAAGATTACTACAAGCAATCATAGATAATGGATGAGATACACACCAGAATATGTTAGTGATAACTTTAGAACTATTGCCTAGCTAAACTAGGTTTGTCATTACTTCGTTTCTATTCCCTTTTTAATGATGTAATCCACATGTATATATGATTATTTTTTCTTCCATTACTCTTCCGCCTTCACTGTTTTACAGATGTATTTTAATTTCTTCAATGTTTTATCAAGGTATTTTTTCAACCTCTCTATGAACCAGAGAGGGATACATAAATATCAACATTTTATTTGGTTTTCTTTTATTTTATATATATATTTTTGATCGAATTTATTGTATGTATGTATGTATATGGTGAAGGATTCTTCATTTTATCTGGATAAAGATGTATTCATGTTTAACTAGCAATATTCCAACAAGATTATTGGTCATCAAAAGAGAAGAAGGTGGAGGTTTTTTTGAACAAAATTATTTTTGTCGGAAGAACAAATTTTGTTGATGTCAAAGATTTGATTTCTTTGATAACAAAATTTGTTGATATCTATCGAAGATTTGTATATGTCAAATGCATTCTATCATTAATTTAATAGCTACCATAAACTCACAACGGAATTTAAAAAAATAAGTGTGTTTTTCTTTCAAATTGCATAGCCGATTTTATTAAACTAGAAAATTGGAATACAAAATAGGTTTGCAAAAAGAAAATTCAAATGATAAAACATAGAAACCCTAAAAAGGTAAACATATGGATAAGAGTGAGCTGCTGCCGCCATCGCAAAATCCTACCGTCTTCATCTTTCCTTTATGAAAATTTGTGGGTAGAAAAGAATCGTCACCGGCAGAAAAGCCCATTGAGTAGTGGTTGTTCAAAGAACCATCCCAAAGGATCCACATCTCTTATCGGCAATAAACCAATCAATTTGGTTTAAAAAAACTTCTATGAGTAGATCTCACGGAAACAAACGTACCACAAAACTAATACATAAGATAAAGATTAGGTAGAAGAAATTATTATTGTTGTCGAAAACCTAGACCAATTTATTTCAACATAAACATGCCACCAAACCATTTGAAACAGAAGGAAATGTAAAAGCATACCAATGAAAGTTATAGACATCTCTTTCCTCGGAATGAACTGGGGAAGGAGACACCGATGATTTTAGTATTTGGTAATATTCAGTTTTGAAAAAGAAAAATTTGGCGAAGTATTTGGTAATATTCAGTTTAGAAAAAGAAAAATTTTAGCTAGATTAAATGGTATCCATTTGGCACAAGAACGCCAACACTCTGCTTTTTTAGATAAATTGGAGTTGAAGCTCAATAAAGAATTCGAGCTCATTTGTGAACAGGAATACCTGACTTGGTATCAGAGAGCGCGATGTGATTGGATTAACTTTGGAGACAGAAATACCTCTTATTTTCATGCGAGGGCTGTTAGAAGAAAAAGAAGAAAGCACATCCAAACTTTGAAAGGTGACAATGATGAATGGTGCAATGATGAATAGACTTTGAAGGATTGGGTTTCCTCTTTCTTTAAAAACCTGTACTCCTGTGATTCTCCCTCTGTTACCCCCAATTTGAGCAGAAATCTATTCCCAGCTATGAATGAAGAGGTACTCCTCAGTTTGATTGTTGATATTTTTGATGAGGAAGTGCGCTTGACGCTCTTCCAAATGAAACCCCTCAAAGCTCTAGCGGTGGACGGGTTTCATGCAGCATTTTTTCAATCACAATGGCAAACTGTGGGACCCTCGGTGTGTAGCTTGGTTCGTCGAGTCTTTGAAGATGGCTATATGATTCCAGAAATTAATAAAACTCTCATCACTCTTATCCCAAAAGTTTCTAATCCTGAGAGACTAAAGGAATTCAGGCCTATTAGTTTGTGTACGGTAATCTATAAGATTATTACCAAAGTCTTGGCTAACCGTCTGAAGCCTCTCCTCCCACAGCTTATCTTACCTAACCAATCTAGCTTCATTGCGGGACGCAACATCACTAATAATATTATTATTGCCCAAGAGGTAATTCATTCTATGCGTCATAAGAAAGACTCTGAAGGGTGGATGACGATTAAAGTGGATCTTGAGAAAGCTTTTGATCGACTCCGTTGGGATTTTATTGGAGATACTCTTGTTGATGCACGACTGCCTAACAGATTTATAAGAGCCACTATGTTATGTATTTCCTCATGCAGTATGCAAGTTCTTTGGAATGGTGACAAAACTGATGAATTTCTCCATTCAAGAGGGATAAGTTTGGGTGATCCCCTATCACCTTATATTTTTGTTTTATGTATGGAAAGACTTTCCCAAGTCATTATGAAAAGAGTTGCTGAACAGAGATGGTCTTCGATTTCCTTGGGTAGACAGGACCACCTTTATCTCATTTATTCTTTGCTGATGACCTGATGCTTTTTAGTTCAACTTCTGTGGCCCAAACTAATCTTATTAAAGTTGTTCTGGATGATTTTTTCCTAAGCTTTGGGCACAAGGTTAGTAACCAAAATCCAATATTTTCTTTTCCTCCAATGTCAATAGTTCATCTCGTGATTGGATATGTGATACATTGGGATTTAATGAGACTGATGACTTGGGGAAGTATCTTAGTGTGCCGATACTTCATAGCAGAGTTCAGAATGATACTTACCTTTATATTGAGGATAATATCAGGAAAAAGCTCTCCAGATGGGCTGCTAAATCTCTTTCTTTAGCGGGTCGTATCACACTAGCAAAGTCAGTTTTGTTGGCCATTCCCTCATATGCCATGCAAATCACGAAGTTGCCTAGCGGGTTGTGTAATCGCATTGAGAAACTGATCAGAAACTTCATATGGGGATCATCGAATGAAGAAAGAAAGGTGAATTTAGTTAAATGGGATGATTTTTTTAAGGCTAGGGGCAAAACTGTCTTTTCACTTTTCAAATATATTAATGTGAGGTCCCTTGGGACCCTACATTAATATTTTCAACTTTTGGGATTTTTCCAGTATTAACTCCCTTGTGAGGGACCCCTATAACTTTCGTTTGATTTAATATATTTGAAGGCCACATATCAATATACTCCTATGTGATATCTATCATGTCTATTGAGGGGATGGATATTGTAAAATATATGAATAATCAAGTATCATCAAATCGTATAATAAAAAAATGAGTCATTGTTTTAAGATCGTATTTCAATTATTTATTTGTGCATTCAAATCAACAATTAACATAAGTGTGTCACTACCCAATAACCAAATTGTTGATACAGAGTAAAGTTATCTGATCTTTTAGGATATAAGTGACAATGGTAAGAATGATATGCTGCCCTAAAAAGGAGGAACTATATCAATCACCAAATGCCACATCCAACCAAAATTTCCATCAAGTTTCGCCCCAAAAAAGCATGCACTTTCAGATTGAGTGTGCACCTATTTATATGTATTATGCTTTTTCGATGATTTTTTCCATTTTTTCCTCGAGATAAAACCCCCAATACATCTATCCATAACTACAATCAGATTCAACTTATATTATCTATAATTCAACTATATTTACTCATAGAAACACAATTAAATTATAAATTACTTTGAATAATTAAATAGAGAAAATAAAACATGCATAAGATACGAAAATGAAGAATAAGTCACACTACATACTATTTTTTACATGCATTAAATATAATTATAACAGTAACTTAAATTCAATAATATAAATCGTTTGAACTTAAAATATTTTTAAAATAAAAGACAGAGTGACTTAAATAAAAAATTAATGTGTTGCATATATACTTAAAAAAGATTTTCATAAATGGGATAGTAATTAAATTAGTATTTTAGAAAAACAAACACACATTTGCTACAAATTACTGATTTAACTAGTTTCTTTAATATTTATCAATTAGTTATCAAACTCATACATATTAGCATACATGCGAGAATATTAACTTCAAATATAATATGAAGTAAGTAATTAGAATTAATTCTTTTTTGTCACATGATGATAACTCTTTGGAGTTTGGATCAGTAGTTGAGTGTTCTAAAACAAGTGGGAAAACATATAGGGTAAAGCAATATAAAGGATTTGTTTCAAAAACAAAAAAAAAAAATACCTTCATTTGTCCCAATGTTATTCAATTTCACACACCTTTACAAACTTTTAAAGCATCACAAGATGTGACTTATGAGAATATGTTGTCATGATAAAAAAAAGGCCGAAAAAGAAAGGCTTGCGTATGGATATCTCATATATTGTGAATGAAAGTGTTTCTATGCAAAGAAAATTTCAGATATATCTCATTAATATTAATATTCCCACCACTAACAATAATTTCGTGTACACAAAAAAGCGGAGTTTTCATCCACAGCGAAATAGGAAAACATCCTTTTCATTTGTTATTAGATTGGATACAGCTTTGAAGCACACAGCACAGGGAAATCAATCACCAACCACAATATCTCTATATAATCATAGCAAAAACCAAAAAGGAAGATAAGATTTATCATGCTATAGCTAGTGATCAATAAATAAGAAACCATAATTCAGCTCAAACAATTTCAAATGAACAAGGTTTATGAATAATATTTGATTGATACTATTTAGTTAAGAAGAGTGTAATTCGCCATAACTAAGACTTGTAAAAAGAGTATTAAATTAAGGCATGTGATGAGCAAAAGAATGAGTAGGAAAGCTAAGGAGTGAGCACTAAGCAAGTTAGGTTGCTATATAGCTCAAAGAAAAAATAGCTTATAAGCAATTAGTATATGTTTTGAACAATAGCACGTGTAGAGGAAGAAAACATGTTTATGGTTTAGTGGGTTTTTGATTTAGACGTCCTCTTTTTGTTAACAAGCGAGAAAAGAAATTTATGGACTTTCCCACTGTCACATGGAGGGTCACATGCCCTCCATTAAATGTTATAATAATTAAGTAATATTACCTCCGGTCCTAAATATAAGACCTAGATAACTTTTTATGGAGAGATTAAGGTTGCGTAATAGGTTATTAAATTATGACATATTTGATATATTTTTAGATTATCCATTAGTTTATAGGCAAAATATACTAGTCTAAGGGAAATATTACGTAAATCATCAATTTATAATTAACTTATTTTGCTTTTTTAGGATTTTCCAAAAAAGTGAATTAGGTCTTATATTTAAGACCGGAGGGAGTATATATATAGTGGATGAGTAGACCCAGAACGAGAAGTGATCTTTCAATATTGTGCATTTACATATGCCAATTTCAATGTGACAGCTCAAATAAACAAAAACAAGGAAGGAGGAAGAAGAAGATCCCACTCCTTTCATTTATTTTGCTTTTGTAGCACACTACGCTATCATTGATTTAATTTGAGACTTCCTGAGGAAGATCATTGGAATTGGGAAATTATATTCAGTCAATTCAAACAAACAACTTGCATTGCATGCACTGCAAACTATAGTGAAAGCGTGAACATAATGATGAATACTTACATCACCCACGTTTTGTAGCTAGATGAAAGATACTTAACAGATAATAGTTTTGTCATTATTAATTACACTAAACTCAATTATCATATAAATTTTAGCATTTTTTAGCTATTCATAGTTTTTGATATAAAGCATGATAGAAAGGGAGTTAATTCTCCCACTAACCTTTATAAAGGTGATTAATCAAGGATACTAAACACATTTTCAAGGGGATTTAATTTCTTTGTAACATTTTAGAATGTAAGGTGTACATATGTGAACTGGGCTAAAGAGGCATTTAAGTGGAAGAACTCATAAATTCAATGCCTTTAAGATTTTGGGTTAAGACGTTGAATCGAGCCTATACTTGTATGCATAACCTCGTATTAGGGAATTATATAAAACAAAATTAGTATATAGTACCCACCTTGCTCAATCCATCACAGTCCTTTTCATTTAATGTTTCATATATTTGATATATGTAAAGGCTAGTTGCTTTCTCAAAACCGAATGGCACCAAGGTCAGAAACAAAAAGACAAGAGATCACTAGCACCAATTGGGGAAATATGACATTGGAAAGAACGTGTGATATAGCTAATGGGTTAAGGGAAACCAACCTGACAAGTGTAAACATAAAACGGAGAAAGAAGGGGTTTAATGAGCACACAAAGGCAATTAAGAAACCAAAGTTTGGGTATAATGTAAAGGGGTATAATATGAATAGTGTCTGGAGCAATGGAAGCAATAGCACATGGAAAGTTAGAAGAAATGGCCTTTTCAAGTAGGTTGTTGAGTGATAGATAGGGTCTTTTATTATGGTGATCATGAAATTAAGGTACAAAGGCTGGACCAGAAATCGACTTAGGTCGGTTGCTTTGGTCTCATCATCTACTTGTACTGCAACTATACCTATACAATTCAGATTTTTATGATCTTGCTGCTATATAACAGTACAGTAGTACAAATTGCAGCCAAATTAATGAATTATAGCCACACAGCTTAATAAGGACACTTGTTAAATATCCTTTTTTTTTCAAATATAGGCTTGTTCCCAAATGGATGCCAAAAGAATCAAACCCAATGTTGATTAGGGATCATTTAGTTATGGGCCATGTCTTACATTCATGCCCTTGAGAACAAATGAGTCCAAAGTAAACTAAACGAATCCCACATTTTAGAGATTGAAGCTTTTTTTTGGGCCAGAAGATTGAAGCTTTATTCATGGTCAATAAAAAAGAGATTAATCCTTTTTTTCCCTGGAAGATATTTAGGTGAATTTAGTCACAAAGGCTAATGAGGACTTATGTATGCCTCCAAACATAAAAAGCATTAACAATGTATAAGTCACCCATCAACAAAATCCTTGCATTGTGGGATTTGAATTCCAAACCTTATATTTATGAGATAACTAATTTACCAACTGAATCAACTTTATTAGTAGATTAAATCTTTGTTGGTTGCAAGAATAATATCAATTATTTACAGACATTTTTGAAGCCCTTAACCTCATAAAGTGGGAGTATAAGAGTGTACACCATTTTTTTTTTATTAGCCCAAAAGTAATGTGTGATTTATAATCATTGTATAGTTAGAGGAGCCAATAGATATGTTGATCTTTCTCACTAAACTAGCATACAACTATAAGATATGATACACAAAATGACAATTTAGTACATGAGGCTTATTAGTTGCAAGACTTTTGATGATTCTACCTACGGCATCCTATCAACCTTTTGGTATCATAGGTCTGCACAGCACTTCGAGTACCTTATGTGTCACGCAAATTGGTTTGAGATAACAAATATAAAATGTAGTGATTGCTCAATGCAAATTTGCCAAAAGTAAATTTCATTAATAAGAACAGATTTGTTTGAAATCGTGACTGAACCGCATTCTGAAAGCAAAAGTACAAAACCAATAGCAGCAGAAGATTACACCCTTTAACTTTCCAAGACACATTCACCAAATCAATATGGTATATACAAAACCATAACAGGTTTATGAACTCCCTCTAATATATTTTCACTTCTGAGCTAATGAAGTATCACACTTAACTTGGGCTTGCTTTTGCATTTGAGCAGCCAACTGCTTCCAGATCAGCTGAGCTTCCTGAAGAACACGGTCCACTCTTCTTCACTTTACCAGGAAATTCCTTGCTTGAATTCCCCTTCAAAGAAAGATTCTTTATCAACCGATTCCGATTGAGTAAGAACATTGTGTTGCGTGGGGGCGCATGCAAGGCCCCTTCAGCACAGTCACCCACCTGTGAACAACTCCAAAGTCTTGAAGGTCCATCTTCATGAAACGGTCTAATCCTTGGAAAACCATTCTTCAAACTCAGAAGACCACGATGGCCAGGGGAACTTTCCGCCACTCGGGTGCAGAGAGGACAAGGAGGATCATTCCTCCGCAAATTTGGAGTTGCCTGCTCCAGGCATTCTGCATGGAAAACATGAGAACAAGGAAGAACCCCAGTAGTAGGCATGTCTCTGCTTCTCACGATTCTTCGGGAGCTCCAAGGCGATCTCTGAGAAAGAAACCTTTCACACAAGCTGCATCTGAATCCGCCATTATGAGGGCGGGCTGGTGTTTCAGATTCAAAAGATGCAGCAGCATCTGCAAAATCAAGGCTACTACTGGTACTACTACATTGCTGAGAATCTGTGAGAGGAGTGGAATTACCAACCGCAGAGAAACCTGTAACTGGAGGGCCAAAGGCTTCCCTGGTAGAAGTAAGGTCAGGGAAGGACAAAGGATGAATGGGTTTAGAGATAAAGGACTGGTGGCAAGAGAAATTTTGCTGGGTCAACAAGTGTGATTTTGCAAATAACTCAGACTCACTACTGTCTGACCGGGATGAAGTAGAGCCCCAACTATCTGGATTTTCTGGCGTTCCCTGCACAAATGTTAATTCATTTTAAGTAAATTTCTTCAGAGGCATGTGTTAATTAAATAACAAGAGAACATTCTTTTTGATATAAATATAATAGTCCTTGTGTAAAAACAGTACCTCCTTGGTTGACGTGAAAAATATGTGGCGCGAATCTGTTCAGTAAAGATGAGAAGGAAGTAGTTCAGCAAGGAAATAATACCAGTGATAGCAGCATTATATAAATGCTGGAATGCACTAGAAATTGAAGTCTGAATGACACTCTCAGAGGAACAAGAGGCACTAAATTGATATCAGCAATTTCCCCCCCTTAAATGTTAGAGTAACTTGGATTTTCATTCTAATATGAAGCACATATATTTGTAACCACCATTTACAATGGCTATTTAATCAAATAAAGAAACGAAGAAAATCCCTCTCTGATCTGTATTTCGTTTTTGCTTAAATAGTCAGATTAAGTATTTTCATATCAGAAATCATCTTAGATAACTAGCACTAAAACCAAACAAGTTTTGAACTTTCCTAACCTTCAATGCCCAAATTTTACTCTTCTATCCTCAATAACCCCGAATTTGTCATTTAAATCTGAATCGTCAGCCAGAATCTACAATCTCAAATCCTCTCTCTCTAGTTTATCAAGTTCTTTCAATCATCAGTATGTGGTTGGTTATTTTACATAACACACCCTTCAAATAGTTAAAACAAAAAGAAAAAGTTTTCAAACTAAAATGTTAGAGGATGGAGGTTATCCTATGAAGGGAAAAAAGTTACAACTTAAACAAGACTCTCCACATTGCACCCTGCCTCTCTTCTGTCTAATAAAAACAGATAGGAAAAATATTCTCTTTTTCATTTATGGTCACACATTGTTTGAAAAAGGTGACGAGTCAATAAGCTTATTGATAATGAATAAACATAAAACGCATACAAGTCTAATGAGATTCAAAGACATGCCCCATCCATATAAGCCTAAAAAGTGGTTATACATATTCATATTTTAGGATTACCTTTCCTGGTTGCAGATTCATAATCATCAATACTTATTTCCTGTATCACTGGAGGTATTCGCTGAGGACCCAGAGAGAAGTCAGATGGACTATTAAGGAAAGGTTCAGAGCCATCTGAGGCAGAATAATGAAGCTCATACAGACGATTGTCTCTCACCGAGTTCCTAAGATCTTTTTCACTGTATAAAGTAGAAGGACCATGGTGTTGAATACCATCATGTGACATCCCTTCAGTTTGGAATCTGAAATCCCACCTTGATGGAAGTGGTGAAAAGCTTGTATTGGTATGCCAGTAGGGCTCATGGGGACCCATTGACCAGTCCCTACTATCTGCATTTGACCCATGTGGCCTTGAAGCCACACAACAAAGTGACCCCGTTTTAGCTATTTTTTATCAGAACATCAAACTAAACCCAACTCAGAATTCTTCTGACAATGCCAAGCCACTATTTACTTGCCAATGAGGAAACTTTTCCAGAATATGTCACAATTTTCTTCTACTACACTTATCTTGTAATCATCTCACAACACAATGCACTAGAGATTCCACTTTCAACCCACAAATACAGTGCACACATTAAGAGTAATTTTTTCTGAAACAACAAATGCTTAAAATTAATCACCCTACCAATATAATGAGAGAGAAATTAATGGCAATGTAAATTTGAACAAGCACATAGTGAGGCAATATAATCAGAAGCATGCCTTTTATACACAGAAATATTTCAACTTCAAAAAACCAGTCACAGAGGCAAAAAAACACAAAGTAACCATGTCTAAGTGTCTAACTACAGTGTCTATTAACCATCACAACAACAGTTCATATTTCAAAACTCATAGTTCATACAACCACAAGACCAAATGTCAAAAGTTTAAAACATCCACAAAGAAACATACCAAAAAAAAAAAAAATCCAAAGATTATTCTATCAAGCCAACAACAAAAAGAGACATACAGAAACCCAAAAACCAATCTTTATTTGTGTGTATCAGAAACTAAAAAATCAATCAATCAATCAATACACCAAAAGATGAACAGAAAAAGAAAGTAATCTCATCAAACTACAATATCACTAGCTCAAATCATCCAAGAAGCTAATATGAGCACACAAAAAAGATAACTTTGACACCAAATAGAAACACCCACTTGCCAAAAACAGCAAAAAGCAAGAATAGAGAGAGAAATTCAAACCCAAAATGAGGGAGATCTGGGTAGGCTACTATAAAGCATGTGGGTATAATTTGAAATGCTAAAAAAGTAAACTTTAAAGTGAGGAGGTTCCAGAATAAGAATCCCAGAAGAAGAGAGAGGCTAAGGTACAAAAAGAAAGAAAAAGGAGATTGATTAATTTAATTTTTGTGAGTGAGAAAATCTAAAAGTGGTTTTGGTGGGGATTTTGGGCAGAATAGACATGGGTTGACCCGTCTGGTTGGCCCGACCTAATATGTTCTTTGTCTGATTTCAAAATGTTTTTCATTTCTTGTAGCTTCTCATGAATTATTATTAGTATTTTATTAGTTTCTTTGATCTTAATGCTTCTAAGTACGTTTGTTCAATTAGTAGCCAATCATTTGAATCAATCGATTGTGAATTCATGATGGGTGATCATTTGTCGTTCATGTATATTATGAAGTTATCATCAATGTTTTCAAAACCATTGCATCCCAGCTCTATTATTTTTTTTTATCAAGAATCCAAGCTCTATTATACACATACACACAAATAATAGTAGGGTCATTTTTCAAGTTTTTACACGTGTTTTTCCCAGGTTAAAGTATACTTTTAGTTTCCAAGTTTTAATTTAGTTATTTATGTTTAGAAAGTACACACTTAACTACATATTAAGTCTAAAGGATTATTTCATACATAAGTTGAGGTAAAAATGACAAATTTTTATAAATTGCAAAAATAAAGTGATTAGTAATTATGAATTGATTCATTAAACTTGCAAATCTATGAAAAAACATTTACATCCTTATGTAAAGGTTGGGTAGGGAAAAGTAGTATAAGTTGATTTTCATCTTAAAGGCATTATCAAATACTAAATGCAAAAACAGTTAGTTATAAATTACTATTTTCGACTTACAAATTGTTGTATTAAAGTTATAAGCCCTTGTGTCGAAGTTGTAAAGCCATGATCGTTTTCCTTCACATGTATTTTGGAGAAAGATTGTCTTTTAATAGCATTTAGAAATCTAATTCCTCCCATTAGTTTGATCTTGAATTTCTGAATTTTGACCGATTGAAATACTCTACTTCTTTAATTTGTTTAAAGGTATTTGTCATATATGAATGGATAGTTGGTTGAACTGGTGAGTGAGCTACAACTGACTTAAGGATGAAAATACTTATTCGAATCTCGAGAACCTCTTTTATTGGGAGAGAGGACAACCTTAGCTATGTGTACAACACTCTTACCCCTCGAGTCTGGATTAAACCGGACAGTGGTTAACAAAAAAAAAAGTATTTGCCATATGTTGTACCGAGTATTAACTTTAGGTAAATTATTTCTTCAGTGCTTATTAAGTTGAATATCAGTGCCGACAGAATTTTGTAGTTTTAAATTAAAGATTTATAGTTTATACTCATTATGGAAAACCAACCTTCACCTACCTTCCTAATGCATATCCAGCCAGCATTAGCTGGTTCCAAATCAAAGCTTGCATCAAATCATACATTACTTTATAATTATGCAATTGAATTAGTATTTTCATCATATCCATTCACTAAACCGTTCATTATTATTAGATTTTTGGGCAAATTCAGTAAAAAGTATTGTTTGAAAATTGTATTGATTAAATCCTATACAACACTGACATGCGTTGTCTTGTATTTAAGCATTATTAGTCTTTCTCACCCATAAAATTTATAATTGGAGACTCTTTCGTGAATAAAATCCTGTAAAGCATGGGCATTATATTGACTAAAAAGAAATTTTTTCGATAAAATAATGGTAAAATTATTTTCTTCTCTAAGAAATAATGGTAAATACATTTTTTTATGAAAGTATCTTTTTTGCCAACTCTTTATTAAAATATTTAATCATATTGTGTTATATTATAGGGCGACCCTATTTTGCCCTTCAAGTAACCACCCTACACCAATGAACACTCTAAACTGACACCGGGTATAATTTTATCCTTGAAGTAACCAAAGTGGTCCAATTTTACCCTCTGACGAATGTAATGTTGACACGTGTCCTCCACGTGTCAACATTGCATTCCACGTGTCAACATTACATTCACGATGGGGTAAAATTGGACCACTATGGTTATTTCAAGGGTAAAATTGTACCCATTATTAGTTTAGGGTGCTCACTGGTCCAGAGTGATTACTTGAAGGGCAAAATTGAGTCATTGCCCTATATTATAAAAACTACATGATCATATCAGACACACACATACACATCATACCACATTACTATTATTATAAGCGCATATACGCGAGCACGAATCATGTTCCATATATAGAGTCTACATGACAATAAAACGTATAAACCAACCTCCATAATACTTTAACATAATAGATCTCTTATGTTGAAAAAAACATAATAGATCTCTCATTCTGCAAGACAGTAATGTCAGATTAACATGGCTTCTTCAACAGAAGCTTCTGCCAAGAGAAATCAGATGGTTGAATTATCATTGTGAGTTGGTGATTCAGAAGCAACTACATACATGTAAATGTGTTTCCAGCAATGCTTCAAAGATCATGATGTTGATGCATTTCTCCTTTCTGTTTTTGATTAGATTAATGGAGTCGGTTTAATTAATTAATATGACAGTTTTTCCTTTCAACACTTTATAATCACCCTCCTTAATTCTCTCAATCTCTTTCTAACTGGTTTATTGTTGGGCATAAGGAAAAATCTGACAATACGGAAATATATATAATATTGGATCAAAATCAACTCTCTAATCATATATTATATTGAGAACCAAAATGAGTACTATTGTAGAGACCATAGTGGTGTAATTGTAATACAATGCCTTCAAAGCCAGCCAACCAGTACACTAAGCTTTGTTTTTTCCCATAAACAAACTATTTTATTTTAAATGAAAGAAAAATGTACTAACAGCTAAATGTTACATATGGCATCATATGTATTTACAAGGGAACTTCCATGTCATTAGGTTGGAGACTATTTGCAGAAGATCAAGCTAAGAAGCATTTGATGCTACTACTTGTAAGCTACTCCATAAATTTGGGGGCTCATAAACGCAGCACTTTTCAGAGACACAGTGTTGAGCTCAACTCTTGAAAATCCAGCTTCTGATATATAGCATCCTGTGTCCCTACAGAGATGACAATTATCTGCTAGCGCCTGTTGTAAAGGATCTAGAATTTTCTGGATAAATCTGAGAAATGTCCCCTCTGTATCTCCATTCAAACACAAGTAAGAATACAAACAAATATTAGGCTACTTTCCAAAATCATAGCATTCCATTTCATAAGTGAGAAACCATTTTACATGTATGTACACCTAAACTTTCTACTATCAATTTTTAATTTGGTACTCATGCCTTTTGCTTTGCAGATTAAATTCTTTAATTTTGCTTTGTTAGCATCATTAGCTACAGTACATGGTTATCACTGCTAACATTACAAAGTGACTTAGACTAACAGTGCTACTAGCACAAAGTTGAAGGATTTTTTGATATATAGAGGAAAAAAATACATATGTACCAAATTAAAAATTGAGACAAAAAGATTCGAGTAAAATGGTTCTCCCTTTCAAAAGTTAAGTAGTTAATTGGATGGTTCTGTTTATACCTTTTGCTCCAACATGTTCTACAAATACATACTGCCCACCTGGCCGCAGCACTCGCTTCATTTCTGCATAGAGGGTTTGAATTGTTTAGATGATGGATTAGGGTTATAAAGTGGTGCATAATCAATGAAAAATTATAATAAGAATAATATATGATGTGTAGGATAAAAATTAGGTCCCCTTCTAGTGTGCATCTGGAGATGTAGGATAGTCATATAAATTAGTTGGAACCATCTAGCACAAGTGATGATAAGACCCTATGCAAATAAAAAAATAAATAAATAAACAAATAAAAAGAAGGACCTAACAAAGTTGACTACCTTTTAGTGCCATGGAAACATCTTTAACAGAACATAGTACAAGTGTTCCAACCACTGCATCCACAGAATCATCGTCTAATGGTATAACCTCCCCCACCTGAACACAGATAGCTTAAAAGATAAATAACACAGGTGCTAAGAACCATCATATATTCAACTGAACAAAACAATAGTGCATGACAGGACATGACTACTAGAAATGGAAAATATCGCAGGCTTTATCATCAAAATCAGTACTATGTAAATGCAATACAGCAGTCAGCCACAAAACATTCATTTCAATTTCTTGGCCTAGTTTTGAATGACAATTGGAGCCTTTAAAAGCAGTTTTCAACCGTAATTAAGTATGTGATACAAGTTTTGTTTCAGCTTGCATGAATGTGCTCATAAATTATGATTCAAACATCTATGAACCGGTTCTAAAGTGGGAGTTTTCATCAAGTTGCTTTTAGTCCAATCCAAAAGCAATCTCCAACATTCAAATTTACAGTCATCATTATCATCATCCTCATCAAAGAATGCTCATTTCTTCCTGTTTTGGAGAAAGAGGTAATAAAATGAGAAGAACATTTTATTATACTTACAGCATGTATAAACTCAAAATTTGAAGGTGGCAAGCCAGCAGACATTGCAGAAGAGCGAGCATACTTCTCCATCTTTTGATTTGGATCAATGCCAACAACTTGAACATCAGAATTACTAGCATAAAAACTCAGATTAGGCCCAGTACCAATCCCAATCTCCAAAACTTTCCCTGCCTTATCCCTCAAATTGCTGAAAACTTCCAACTTGTAACGTGCAACCTAAGCAAAACACACAAAAGAAAAACATCTCAACTCAAACTCCAATTCAACCAATATCCCAAAACATTCATCATCATCATCATCATCATCATCATCATCATCATCATCACATAAAAATTTAAACATGTACCTCAGCTTCATATGACTTAGTCAAACTGTTTTGAATTGAAGCATATAACTCCTCGTACCAACCAGGCTTAGGAGGATGAAACTCATTAATAACATCCTACAAAGCAAAAAAATAAAATTCATTCATCAAACCCCATCATTACTGCTCTCTCCTAAATATAAGAACTAGTAGACTTTTTTGGAGAATCTTAAGAAAGCTAAATAAATAAGATAGTTAAAATTGATTTTCGTAAAATTTTCCTGTAACAATTTTATTTAACTTATAAACTAACCTATAATATAATAATATACAAAATATGTTATGATTCAGTTTGCCTTCCTAGGATTCTCCAAAAAGTCAAACTAGGCTTATATTTAATACCAGAGTATTAGTTTGAACTAAAGCCTCAAACTTGTGCCTCTCAATTATAACAACTTTCAAATACTTTTAACTACCGAATAGTTAGAACGTGGAACAGCAGCTGAAGAGGGAACAATAGGGAAGAGAGTGGTAGCCATTGAGGCAGATTCAAGGAAACGTCTTCTTCCACAGCAAAAGCATGATTTGGAAGGTTCATGCGGGTCCGGATTCGGATCCGGGTCGACCCGTTTAGGAAGGGAAGAAGATGATGATGATAAGGAAATAGGAGGACGCGATGATTGCCCAATGAAGGGAAGAGAAGAAAGAACCATTTTTGTTAGTGACCCTGAAATTTATTACATGCTTTGATAATAAGTTAGTGAATTTATAGTAAAGTTTGCTTCTTTTGTAACAGTTAAGATTGTGCTGAATTTGACTGCTGTGCTTAGGAAGATTAGTCCTAGTCCTAGATATCTAAATATGTTACTTTCATCTTATCTACTTCTTACATTGTTACACGTGTCTATCTCTCTCTTTCTTCTTCAGTTTTTAACGACTTGGTCCCTTTGTTAACAGTTTTCTGAAACACAACGTGTTCTCCATTTTCAAATGCTGCTGATGTAACTAACTATTACCTCATCCCATTCAATTTTAACATATTTTACATGTTATACTATATTTTATAGGTAAAGTAAATTAATTTTGAGGAAAAAAGAATTATGGACATTTTGAAATGATTAATTTTGTGTCTTAAATTTCTCCAAAAATAAATGTAAATGATCTTATAATTAGGACCGAAGGAGTATGACTACAGTAATTAGGAGGCATATAAGTCTTGGAAAGAAGGTGGACACGCGTTGTTTGTTATAGGAGAAGAGTCTTTGGATATGTTAATTGACCATTTTCGTTGACCATTATGTCTTCCTGTGTTTTCAGCATGTGCATATTAAAATTGAAGAATTAGTGTAAAAAATTGAAAAATTAGTATGATTATTTCCAAGGAGAAAAACGTAATTAATAAAAAGATTTTACTGCAAATGAGTGATATTTCATGACAAGTTTATGAATAGAAAGTGATATTTCTCCCTTATCTTACTGGTTCTGTGGTGTTTACATTCATTCCTTGTCTTGTCATAATAATTCATTAATTCCCCCTTTAAATTATATGCCATGCATTAAATTTAGATTAGAATCTTTACTACAGTTGATGAAAATACATACTTTCCGTTTATATTCAATTTCTTAAATCATAAGTAATCGTGGCTATACACATATAGGAAATAATCAAGATAAATTCATTTCAATATTTTGATCTTGGACAATTCAGCAGCGCGTTAAACAGAGGCTACAAGAAGTGGCGACTGGTTAGAAAGCAAGAATTTAAAATTAATAAATTGCCATCAATTTGACTGAGTTTATACATGGTTTTCCTCACAATTTATGTGATTGCAATATTCTGTATTACATAGTAACAAATCGAGTAATTGAGGCCCTTATTCTTTGTAAAGAACGTTTTCTTTCATATATTCAGTATTTCAGTTAGAGGACCAACTTTTTTTTTTCCATAAACTGGAAGGTGTATATTATCTCAAAAATTATGTACAGAGGCGGGACGCCTAGTCAATTACACAAGCTGCCTGATGACACTAAAGCTGTGTTGTGTGTGCTGCACTATGGACCTAATGTGATTTACAATTTCATCGGCAGTGAAGGTGTCACCCTCAAAAATCCTACAATTTCTAATATGCCATAATTTCCAAAAAGTAATACAAAAGCCTATCTTCCAAGTAACATCTAGGTGAGATTGTCTGAGAATAGATCCGAGCCAAGTAGTTGGATGTATGCCCAGGAAATCTACATATAGGTCGCTTGGCAGAATTTTTTTCCAAACCGAGGCTGCAAGAGGGCAGTATTTCAGCGCGTGGGCGAGGTCTTCAGGGCCTGAATTGCAGAGGGTGCAGGTGGGATCATGGGTGAACCCCCTACGGACCCGCTGATCGTTAGTCAGAAGCTTGCGCTGGAAGAAAAGCCATGTGAAAGTACAGACTCGCTGTGGCATGGGGAGTCTCCATAGTTTCATCCAAGTGTCATCTTGGTTGTCCCAGGATGGAGATTGGCTAGCTTCGTAGGCGGATTTGGTAGAGAAGTGGCCAGAGGTAGTTAAATGCCAATAACAATGGGGGTCCGAAGGCGCCACTGCTAAGGGAGTGGAGGAGATTGATTGGCAGATATCCGGAGGAAGAAGGTGGGCAAATTTGTGATGTTGCCACGAGCGATCAACATAAAAGTCGGTGATGGGGGCATCCAGGTCGGTGCTAGGGATATCAGTGAAGGTGAGCCAGCGGAGGGGGCCGAGGTCACCTAACCAGAAGTCAGACCAGAAGCGGAGTTGAGAACCATCGCCCGGGTCCCACTTGATGTGAGCCGTGGCATCATGCCAGCAGTTGCAAATGCCTCGCCAAAAATGGGAGGCTTGGTTTCTGTTGGGGGTGTGGTCAGTAAGCGTGAAGCTGTACTTGCCCTTAAGAACCTTAACCCATAGGGCGTCCGGTTGACTATGAAGTTTAAAGATGAGTTTGGACATGAAGGCGCGGTTCTGAGCTTCGAGTCGGAGGACGCCACAGCCACCGCGAGACCGCGGTTGGCAGATTTTGGCCCAATTAACCAAGCTAATGCCCCTGCGGTTGTCCGTGGTACCCCAAATAAAACGGCGAATCAGTTTTTCAATGGTCCGACAGGAGGCAATGGGGAGGAGCGCGCTCTGCATCGTGAAGAGGGGGAGTTAGAGGACCAACTTCATCTATTTATTAAAAAGGGTATCCAAAAAAAAACAACTTTCCTCATTATGCTTCTACTTCGCTAATCACTCTATCCAATGAGCACGAACAACTCAAGAGATATATCTTTATGGATATATGATTGCATCATGGGTGCAATCTTATCAAGTCATGTAAATCTCAAAGCAAGGAAGTACACATATGATCTATGATCACAGATGCTTCAACATTCCATATTCCAGCACATGCAAAACCTATACACGCCCAAGTGTATAATCTGATGAAAAGGCCCCACTTTGTCAAATGTATTGTACCCCCAATATACTCACAGCTCTATTTTTGGGCAGTAATAGTATTGTTGTCATTGCCAACTTCTTCAGTGGCACTTTGGTCCTCTAGAGAGGCATCATCATTATTGCTACCATCACCTGTCAGAAAACAAAGTTATTCCATTGTCAACATGGCACTCCTCCGTTTCTAAATATAAGACCACTTTCAAATTTCAATTTGTTCCTAAATATAAGAAATTTTCTAATTTTTCTCAATTTTTTCTCAAATAAAGCCTAATAATGCGTATATATAATAAACAAGCAAGAGAGAGATAATGAGAATAGATGTATATGGTTAGGGTACATTAGTAATATCATGTGCTAATAACTACCTTAACTAGCATCCTTAATCTAATTGAATTAGAAAAGTGATCTTATATTTAGAAATGGAAAGAGGAGGGAGTAGTATTCACTTATTGCTAGAACATACCCTCTTCATTGTCATCAGCTGGAGCATAAGCGGACCGCCTTGAACGAACATGCTGGTGTAGTGTGGGCTGATGATCACAGTGAAAATGAAAGGAGATTGGAAAAGACCAAAGGAATGTCAAGGAATGTCAAGACAAACGATAAATGCAGGCTACCTATATTGTAATTGTTAATGCTGTTCACTCTGAACATTTTCTTTTAAAACATGTTTTATCACAGATTTAAGGTCAGAGTTAGACACCAAAATAGTTTTTTTTTTCAATTTCAAGGTTAAGAGTATAATGTTGTGGAGATATTTAAAAAAAACCTTGCTCATCCATTACCCACATCACTAACTAACTATCAGCACCATATTAGACCTATTGTGCATTTTTGAGGGCTTTCTCTCTGAAAGGTGAAAAGTTATCATGGAATACCATTCAAAAGTTGTTTAGCAAAATATGAGTTGATTAGTAAAACATCTATATATTCTGTAAAATCCACATTGAGTCACACTATTTTATAAGCCATGTACAGTGTAAATCATCACAAACTCTATGCAACATGCAAGAAAATGTATCTACTAGATCCAGTAATTGGACAAAGATTATCACAAAACTTTAAAGTATGAAAGATACAGAAGAAATCTCGTATAGATTGATGGATGCTGGTTTAAGAAATGATGCCGCTTAGAACTTTTCGAAGACGAAGAATAATACTCCGTATTTGATTAAATGGATTAGATTGAATTACACCAAAAGGGTGTTTGGTTCTATTATTGCTGGTGTTTTTTGTCAGCTGCTGATATTAAAAAATGGAACTGGGAAGTAAATGACAAAGGAAAAAAGGTTGTAAAAATACCTGCAATTTTGGACGCAGTGCTTCAAGTGGTCCTTTAGGCTTTTGTGCTCCTTGCTGTTCAAGGAATCAGGGAAGAAGACAAAGGGACAAAAATATCAAGTGCTGGACAAAAAAAATGCCAGACCTTTTGAACGACAAGATGATACATATGAGACATGAATTCTGAAAATACCTTTCCCAAAGCCCAATCAGCTGAATCAAAAAAAGCACGTTCATGGTCCTGCCAGAAATTTAAAGTAAGAAGCAACTTCAGTTTCTAAAGGACATTTTTACACAAGCTAGTAGATAATGGAGAGTAGTAGGATAAAGATATTATGAGCCAAAGCTAGAGGAAATGAAGTAACCTTGGAGATTAGGGGAGGTTTCTTTGGTAACATCCCTCCATACTTTTTCTTGACTACTTCTTCCTGCAAAATGAAACAAACAATGAAAGATGCTACAGCATAATTAATTTATATGCATATTATGAGATCCAACTGATAACACACAAATAGTCTAACACCATTTACACCATAAAGGTATGCTGGTTTCTAAAGCACTGAGTTGGTTTCACCAAGGTCTAATTCACCTAGGAACTATATGTTTTAACATACATAAAAGTGGCTATTTCTTGAACTTGAGGGATTTCTCCCAGGAATGAAAAATAAGTGTAAAGGAGACTTAAGAGGAGATGAGCAGGGAAATGCTACATAATCTTGAAAAAAATTAATCTGTGCTTTGAAAGTATTCTTCTCTTTTATCAATTGCCATAATGTGAATCACATTACAATGAAGCAGAAACCAAACTATAGAGTCCATATTTAATATCAACTTGGCAAAATCAAGTTTCAATCTCATATCACTTGTATATCTAACTAGATGAGGAGACAGCCCAAGATAGTACCTCCTGCTGGGGTGAGGGCATGGAGTTCTCATCATTTTTATCAGAACCTTTCAGATCATCAACAGGATGGTCACTATCAACTAGATCTGTAGTTGCAACATCGGCATTCTCCTGTTTCTGAACATCCTCAACATTGGTTTCTGACATTGCTTTCTCTCTGCACAAACAGCAATAGCAAAGGGTTTGATGACAGTGTCCAACAAAGAACAAAGCATGGTACTCATTTTTCAAATGCAAAAGTTTAATAGAAGTATACAAAATGGAGGCATCCTTAATTCTTTGAAGTTAACAAAATTCTGAATGCACAAGATTACAACTACTTCAAAATCCAGTACTTTCAACAAGTTATAACAAACAAATATTTTAATCAACAATGTCTATAGCCATTTGAAGAATACAATTCAAATTCACATAAGAGTTATCATTTCTTTCTTCTTGGTAATTTTAGTAGATTAGGCCTAAGGCCTAGGCCAATAGGTCCATTCAGACATAATTAAGAAACAGAATCATCTTGTCTCTATATAAACTTGTACTCAGTTTAGATAGTTCAGTTCAATGAAACAATCCTTTAACCATGCTGGCATACAGTAGTGGGATTTTACAAGGCATGGCCGTTTCATGATGTATGAAACAAAGATTGCTTTGATACAAAACAAAAACAAAGTCTTATCCCACTACGTGGGGTCGGCTACATGGATCAAACAGCGATATTGTGCTCTATTATATATTCACCAACTTTTTGGGTATATTTTTCACTAATAGGTCACGCTCTATAAGGCTTTGATACAAAAATAAAAAAAAAAAAAGCAAAGAAACTTGGATAACTTTGATAATTTAGCAACCCTTTAATAATTTTCAAGTTTGATCTCTTGCATGTGCACAGAAAAGACATATAGTATCCATAGATAGGGGATAGAGTACCAAACTAATCTTAATGTAACTTTTTCACAGCAAAACCCGAACCATAAAAATTTGAATAAAGAACAACAAACAATCATTGTAGAAGTCCTTATTTCATTCAATTATAACAAAACTCTATTTAAAATTGGATATCACCACACAAAGGTTTCCTCTGTTTCTACAATACAATAATCACATAAGATGATCACATCAAACAAAGTGCACACATAGCATCATAAATGAATATTCAAACCATGAAAAAGAAAGAACACCCTTGTTTTCTTAATAATTAAATCAATCATCAGTGAAGCTAAATTTAAGTTTGAGTTTCAACTGTACCATTGCCAAACCAAAACATAGCTTAACAAATAAGAACATACTATTTGCTGCAAAGAAACATAGAAAGTTAAGCAACTTAGAAAAACATGATCCAAAATCATTAGCAGACGGTGTCTGAGGTGGATGAAAGAGAAAGAGAGGAGACTAGTATGAGGTGAAGATTGATTGGTACCTGAAACAACAGAGGAGAGAAGAAGAGAAGACAACACTTGTGAGTTGTAAGTTGAAACCGTCGATGCTTAAGATGCACGCAGGTCTCTGTTCTGTACGTGGCTCTTATTATAAAAAAAAATCAACTACAAAAATGAACGTAAGAGGTAGACAAATTTAAGTCATATATCCTTTAAAGTAAAACTCCTGTTTTATCATGAACATAAAACAATGAACAACTTGCACATAGGTCAAATTTGAATATTTGATAAACAATTAGCTAATAGATAAAAATATGACTAATTGAAGGTTACAAATTACAAGTGAGATGTTAATAATTTTTGTATTCTTAAATATAAGATGATTATTTTAGAGATTAAGAAAGTGAAATGAGGTACTTAATTATAATATACTGTTAGTTAAGTTAGTTAAAATCTCTTGATATTACCAAAACACTATAATTATATGTCTTTATTCCCACTATACCTCTCTTACTTGCTTATCATTAAAGAGCATCATAATTTGGGAAACAACAACAACAACCTATAATTTGGGGGAAGTTGAGAAAAATAAAAAGATGTATTATATTAGAGAATAAAATTAACTTTCTAAATAGGTCATATATTTCTGAATAAAGGGAGTATTAGATACTATATTAACTTATTCGTTAAATAAACTAATTTAAAGAATATGTGTAACAATTTATAAGTAATTTATTTCTTTTTAGGATTCTCCAAAAAAATTAATTAAATCTTATATTTAGAAAAAGGGAAAGAACAAGATAAGTCCTCATTTTTAATGATACTTGTTAATGATATGGTAATTGTAATAAAAAAAACACTATTAAAATCTTTAGGACTTAATACAATTGTTGCGTGAAAATTACATATACACATGCGTGCGTGTGTGGTTTCTCTTGTGGGCCGAGTGTGTTTGAAGGACAATTTGGGCTGGATAGTGGATTCTCAACAATACTTGGACTTACTTTCCAAAGTGAAGCTTAAATAACATTAAAAAAATAAAAAAAGAAGATGAAGAATCGTGCTTATGAATTATGATAACTAAAAGGAATGTTTTATTTACCTGTGGAGTAATATTTTTTTCATTTAAATACTATTTCAACTGTGACATGACATATATGACCTCGAATTAATCTCTATTTGAACTTCTAACCCTTCAACCAGTATCTCAATTCTGAATGATGATACACAACCTCCTACTCATTCTGAATGACGTGTGAAAAGAGAGAAGGAAAAAATTATGTAAAAAATGTGTTGGTTGTTGTAAGGTGCCCCTTAAATTATTTTCAGTAGAAACTATCCTCATATGTCTTTCTTTGTTCAAGCCTTACTATTTCCCTGTTTCAGTTTTGAATGATCCAAATGCATCTCTCTCTGTGTTCTTCGAGATAATCTACAAGCTGTTTCCTGTGGTCACATGCTTGATCCATAGTTAAATAAAAGTTTGCGTTTTATTTGTTTTAACTACAAAAAACTCTTGTGTAAAAAAACCTACGAAAAAAATTGTGCAGGGAGCCACTTCGAAAGGCAGAGTTGTAATATGCCACTATTCCTTTAAACTTGGCAGCATTCCAACAAGCGAATGCATGTTTAGTTTTATTGAATACTCTTAAATTAAACACACACACACACACACACATCCTTGACCAAGTACAAAACAAATTTAACAACAGTGGATATATATAGATCAGTCAGGTCAACTAGCATATGTGAACCACTCCCCTAACTAGTCTGTCAAAAATATTTGAGCGAATTGATCAATTTACATCTTGTTGAGCTTGAAACGATGGCGTTTTGAGATTTTAAGAAATTAGTAATTCAATAGGTTATGTTTTAGTAACTTTATTTTGCTAAATTATGTGTGATTTATATAGGATTGTTATATTCACTTGTAGATGTAGTAATCCTTTTTTAGATAAACTTGATTTTAATAATGAAATTTATGATAATCTCTATTTTAAACAACTAAACCTTCAACTATTATCTCAAATTTCAGTTCAAAAAACTACTATCTCAATTGGTACATTGACCAATCCCGTTTCAATAATCAATAACTCGTATATTTTGAGTTTTAATTATACATAGAGAGACTACTCTTGATATTTATTATTATTAATTAATGTGACATAACAACACACACCAAAACCACCAAAAACATTGCTTTCCTCGATATCATGTTAGTGCTCTTTGGTGTACCGCACTAATCTCTTTTATGTAAACTAGTTTGCCTACGGGCTGACGTGTTAGTACTCTCTAACCTCTTTTTTAATCACAATAGAAGTAAATTATTACTTCTTTACATTGAGAATATTGTTTACTTTCCCCACCCCAATCATGTTGTACTAGGTACAAACATTAACCAATCAAATGATTCATTAACCCAATCCAACCACACGTCTTGTACACGTCTGTTGCAGCAACGCCCTAACCGCTAATTATAAGGCTGTGTGCAACTTGGCACGTCATTATATACTAACGTATAAAAATATGAGTAGTACAAAACATAATTATTAGTAGACCAATTGTTTTTCTCTGGCGAAAAAAAGAGTTATTGTTTTTCAAAACTCTTATAACAGTTCATGCATTCTTTTACATAATGTATTGTACTGTTACATACGTACCTTAATTTGTATACTTCATATGATTCATATAACACTAGGAGAAGTTTTTTTATTATGCAATTGGAAATGTTTGTGTTGCATTTATGAATTTTTTGTTTTTGCATCTAATATATTATAAACGCTTATTTATGACCTAAAAAGCCAAACAAAGCAAAAGTAGAACACATTTTCACCACCTAAATAACTTACTCAATTATAAATTAACCTTTGCACATTTCAAATCTATCCTCTTCATTATTTTTCAATCTATATTATGTTATCTAATTAAAAATATTTAATGCGTCTTTGCTGAGAGATTATTGGATTAGGGTATGGAAAGACTTATTTCATCTGTTGTTTCAAAATTTTTCTATAAATATCGCATTCAAAAATTCGAAACTCAGTTGTTTTATATAAAGGAGCAGAGTAATGAGCAAAAGCCTCAAAATAAAAATGAGATACATTAGTAGTATATGGGGCTCCCCTATCTAATTATAATTAGTCAATCTTGCATCGAGTAACAAGTCCGTCTTTCATTATGAGCTCTTTAAATTTTTAGAATTCTGATCCGATCACAACTTCTAGCTAAAATGTTACTGACCTCCGCAGGATAAAAGGGATGCATTATATTTTTCAAAATTGCCGAAACATGGGGGAGCAACAATGCAACATGTGTCCAGCCCCACACTCCATATATCACCAAAATAGATATTCAACAATATATTAAGCATTAGATTGGATAGAATACAAGTATTGGAGCAGGAAAGGAGGATCTGCATCAATTTTGTTCTTTAATTTTTTAGGGTTAAGATGCAAAATTACCCATATAATTATATATATGGTCAACGTGCAAAACTACTTTTGTAATATTTTTTTGGAGTAAAAGTAATAATAACATTTCAAAACAAGTGTAAAAGTATTCATAACATTTCGAAAGAGTGGCAAAAGTATCCATCGGTAATTGGTATTTTTGTCATTTTTAAAATGTTATGGTTACTTTTACTCCAAAAAAAATTACATGGATATTTTTACACTTTAGTCGTAATCATATGAGTATTTTTACACCTTTAAACTAATTTTTATAGGGTAAAAGGCCAAAAGTTGCTATGAATTTTTCTCTAAGGACTTACCAAACCCAAGAAGTTATTTTGAACATTAAATATCCAGGAAATTTACCTAAGAACCTATCATACCAAAGAAGTTTTTTTGACCCTTAATAAATACTTAAGAAGTTTGAGTTAAGACTTATATATGGAGAAATTAAAGTTTTTCCCAAAGAGCTATCAGAACCATGCATGAATATGGTAAAACTTCCCGAGTCTAGTAAGTCTTCGAGTAAAACTTGTTTTGCATTAAATAAAGGGCCTTAACCCAAACATTCATGGCAATTAATTAAGGTCTAAAAAAACTTCCTCAGTCATAGGTCATCGAGAAAAACTTCATCGATATTTTATACCGTTTACACATTTCTATATATGTGCATATTACGAGGTTTGTCATATCTTTCCTATTACATATCGTCCTTCTACAACATGAAAGCAATCCTGCTGATTACCAAATTACACGCGGCCTTCTGAAAACAAGAGAAAATTACAAGTAAGGACCTTCTCTCACACTAATTACACTTAAGATCAATCACCAGCACTTGCAAGAAATTTTAATGAAGGAGTATATGTTTTGGAATTGTTGGGGTATACTTTTTTTATTTAACAAAGAGCCTCTATTTAATTGATTCTGTTTAATTTAATTAATTATATTCATCTTTAAATTTTTTGCTATTTTCTCAATGCAAAGTATAAAAAGATAAAAATAAAAATAATATATGTTGGTCAAAAGAAAATTCTTCAAATGTTGTCTAGGACCTTGAATCTCTATATGAAATTTGAAGAATCCATAGTTCTACGAGTAAAATAATGTTTGATCAAATGCCTTTTAGTGTTCTTTTCGTAACAAAACAAACCACTCTGATTCTGTCTACCTAATCCATCATACCTCCAATTAATTCTTTCTCTCTATATGAAACCCAAGGCTTGCATTATATATTATATTGATGATCGACATCTTGAGTTCTTTATATACAAATAGGTGCATAGTTTGTGTTCGTACAGAATCATCACATCATATGCAAATATACATCGGCCTGATTGCAGAGAATCATAGTGGTGAGAATAATGATGAAGGGAAGTATGGGAGCAGTTGAAGCAGGGGATGTTTCAAAGGGAAAGGCATCACGAAAAGTGATGAATCGAGGGCTTTCTGTAATGGACTTGATTCTCAGAATCATAGCCATTGCTGCAACTTTTGGTAGCGCTGTGGCTATGGCAACTTCTCACGAGAGGCTTCCCTTTCTCACTCAGTTCGTTCACTTCAGAGCTGAGTTCGATGACCTTCCTACCTTCGTGTACTTTTCTCTCTCTATATGTGTATATGTTCTCACTTATATCATTTTCTTACATTAAACTTGGGTTACCCTTTCATAGAATCGACATCTATCTAACGTAAATTAAGTTGGCTTCATTTGTATAGTTTTTAAAGTTCCTTTTAGTTTGGGGACTTATTATATGTAGGGGTGGGGTTAGTCTAGTCCGTGGCCGCCGGTAAAATAATTGGTTTAACATGTATTGTTGAAAGAAGACAAAAGCCTGACATGTGGCCTATTAAAAGTCATTTTTATGGCCTATGATTTGGACTAACCTGACTATTAATCTGTTAGGATGTCTAATAAATTAAACAAATTATAATAAAAGGTTTAGAGAGGTGAATGATGTGAAACATGCTAAAATTGACTAATAAATTGGACCATACAAATATATTCTACCTCCATTTTTCAAAATCTATTTGGAAATGTAGACTTGGTCTTAAATATGAGATATTAGATATTTATTTAATTTATCCTGACTTTTAATTGTTAAGATGTCTTAAAAAATTGTAACTAATTTAACTAAGATTCTTAATTAAATCAAGTTAAGTAAATATATTTTATATTTAGAAAGTTAGGAAGGGAGGAGTAATATATATATGCATATTCATGATCGACATAATGCAGGTTTTTTGTGCTGGGAAACGGTATAGTGTGTGGATATCTGGTTCTTTCAATTGTCCTCTCTATCGTCCACATAGCAAGAACAAATGCTGTTAAGAGCAGGATTCTCTTGCTCTTCCTTGACGCGGTAAACATTCTTACTCTTCTTAATCACAAGTGCTTCTACTTCTTAATATAGTATAGTATAGTATAGTATAGTATAGTATAGTATAAAGTTTGACTAATTTATTGAGATTGATGAGGTTGAACGATAGGAGTATATAATTATATCAAATATTGCATGATATTTTTGAAAACTCATGCGTCTAATTATCTGAAATATTAATTTATAATTCAAACAAATTATCTTAGAAAAACTTGTATAAATAGATATAAATACAAATAATCCTTATATAGTAGGACATAAAATCAATCACGGCTAGTTTTTATATATTTAAAATTAGATTTAGAAATCTATGGAGATCATATAAATTAATTAAATTAGTTATTTACTTGTAAAAACTGTTTCTCTTTTAATTATTTCCATTGAACGAACTACTTCAAGAAAACTCTCTCAATAAAATATAATAGGAATTAATGTTTGAATAAAAATATGAATTTGAAAGAAAAAGTGAAACTTGATATATTTGTTAACATGGAAAGACTATTTGATACATTAACTTACACATAAAATATTACTGATACACCAAGACAATGTTATGTATGTATTCTAAAATATGTATGTACTCATTACTCCAACTCTCATGATATCTGTGTTCACATAGAGGTTAATATATATATATATATATATATATATATATATATATATATATATAGATAGATAGATAGATAGATAGATAGATAGATAGATAGAGAGAGAGAGAGAGAGAGAGGTAGGTCATATTAATATAAACAGAATTATAGTTTATTAGCGTACTTCCAACAGTTCTAATTGTAAAACCCCTTTAACTTTTTTTAGAAATAAATGATGCAAAATTAATCACTTTAACTTGCATAGTTATTTTTCTTCATAACTAATTTATTCTTTGTATAGTCTTTGTAACCTGTGGCACCAAACTGTCAGTATTTCCTTCTTTAATAAAAAAAACCGAAGATATTGGCTATTTTACAAGTGGACTTCATCATATATGGGCAACTGAAAATCCATTCTTATCACGAATGGCTAAATCATTTTGCAGTTTAATTTTTTAGTTTATCAATATAATGGTCTTGCGTTTAAGTCTGTGTATGCAGAATAATTATTTGAAAGTAGCAAGCTAAGGTTCCTACTATGATGGATCTTCATTCCTATTGTGAACAATAGCATGTTGTTAGTAGTGCTAGTTAGTGGTGAAAAATTAAAAAATCATTTTTTAGCCTGACTAACGAGAATTGGAGTGGTAATTAATAAATACCTTTTATAGCAGTTGAATTTATTGATTGTCACTCGTAACTCTAAAATTAACATGTGAATTAATTATATATGAACCTCTCTCACATGGTGAATTATGAAGCACTGATTAAGGATTATATATATGTTCAGGCAGCCATGGTGTTTCTGATATCGGCGGCAGCTGCGGCTGCGGCCATCATAGAGGTAGCACACCATGGAAATGCAAACTCAAATTGGTTCCCAATATGCCAACAATACAACGGCTTCTGCGAGAGAATTTCTGGAACTCTTATTGGCTCTTTCATTGCTGTGGTTGTCTTCATCATTCTCATCATCATATCTGCTGTTTCCATCTCCCGAATTCATGCCTAATCAAAACGGTTTTAATTTAATCCAAGTGTTCTTCATGTGATAGTCTCTTTGTAATTGTCTCTTCGTATATCAGATTCTTGCTCATGCTCTGTTTTTAAGTTAAATATATTATAACTCATTTTCTTTTGTGTATGCACGTGTGCTTTGTTGGTTTGGACTTTGATGCTTCAATGTATACTACTACCTCTGTTTTTAAATATTTTTAAAGATAAGATCACTTTCATATATTTCATTATATTTGTTTCTAATTATAAGATCATTTTTTAATTTTTCAACTTTATTTTTCTAAATTAACCTCATAATACATATTAGGGAAATTTAATTAGAGGTCTCTCACAAGGGAGTTAATACTGGAAAAATCCCAAAAGTTGAAAATATTAATGTAGGGTCCCAAGGGACCTCACATTAATATATTTGAAAAGTGAAAAGACAATTTTACCCCTAACCTTAAAAAAAATTTACCTCCTCCCCCCACCCACCCCCTCCCCCCTCCTCCCTCCTCCTCCCTCACCCACCCCCGTCCTCCCTCCAGCCGCCCCCACCCTCCCCCCTCCCCTCTCCAGCCGCCCCCCCCCCCCCAACCCCTCCCCTCCCCTCCAGCCGCCCCCCACCCCCACTCCAGCTCGCGAGCTGGAGTGGGGGGTGCGGGTGGGGGTGGGGGTGGGGGGCCGACTTGGGAGGGGAAGGGGGTGGGGGTGGGGGGCCAACGTGGGAGGGGGGTGGGGGTGGGGGGCCGACTTGGGAGGGGGAGGGGGTGGGGGTTTGGGGCCGACTTCGGAGGGGGAGGGTGTGGGGGGTGGGGGGCCGAAGTGGGAGGGGGAGGGGTTGGGGGTGGGGGGCCGATGGGGTGGGGGAGGGTGGGGGCTGAGGAGGGAGGCTGAGGGTGGAGGAGGCTGGGGGTGGGGGGGGCAAGGGAGGAGGAGGCTGGGGTTGGGGTGGGGGAGATGGAGGGAGGAGGAAGGGTGTGGGGGAGGAGGGAGGGGTAATTTTTTTTTAAGGTTAGGGGTAAAACTGTCTTTTCACTTTTCAAATATATTAATGTGAGGTCCCTTGGGACCCTACATTAATATTTTCAACTTTTGGGATTTTTCCAGTATTAACTCCCTTGTGAGGGACCTCAAATTAACTATCCCTACATATTAATAGTAAACGAACATAAGATGACCTGAAAAGTGACGAAAAATGTATATGGCTCGGGAGAATTGGTAATTAATATCATGTGATGATAATTAAGTTAATTAATATTCTTAATATAATTAAATTATGTAAAGTGATCTTATATTTAGGAAGAGAGGTAGTGTTATGTATGTTTTAGTTATATGGATGTTTCAATATATTTATTCTAAAGTTCATTTGAATGAGGGCCTATTTCATTCACACATATACACCACAAATGAAGCTATATGAGTAATTAATTTGGTCTATATATTGTAGTTGAATTTTTATATTGATGATCAAATTAAGTCGAAATATTAATTCAAATTTTATCATAAAAACGTCATGCCTGACTTTTGATATTTTAAATTTCTATGAAATTTTTGAAATGCAAACATATAAGAATTAATGCAAAACATAAAAATGTTTGTTATTTTTTAATGTTTAAAAATATTGTAATTTAACTTTTGTTGAGTGTTTTAAAAAATTTTGTGGTGCAATTCAACTAATCCATTTACCATCACTACATCGTAGTCTTATTATCATGAGTTCAATGGTCTATTTTAGTCTACAAGTTTTCGCTCAAAATCAAGTTTATTTCCAAAACCTTTTTGTTATTCATAATTACCTGTGAAGTTTCACAACATAACCATTTCCCTTACTCCTTTAAAAAATCACATTGACTATTGATATTTTTGGGCTCATTTGGTTGGACAGAAAGTGGTTGATGGAAATAGAAATGAAAATGAGTGTAACGGGGTAAAGATGAAAAGTAGAGGTAAATTAGGTAATGATGAAAAAGTAAAGTTTGTGGGTACAGGAAAAGTGCGAGATTGAGAGAGAAAATTTGTAGGCTAATGAATATATTTAAATTACCATTTTCATTTTCCTAATCAAATTCCCTTTCTTAAGTCATGCACATCAAACGGGCCCTAATTGTAAAGAGCAAAAATTGTTCCATTTTAATAATTTGAAAGCAAAATTTTATCAAAAATACCTTTTATTATAAGGAAAAATTTTAGAAAAAGAGTTAGGCTCACCTACATTAGAAAGGTAGGAAAGCTTTGTAAAAATACCATAAATAGGGCGAAATTGCTCATTATCTAAAATTCATGAGGCCGAATCAACCAATAAAGAGCAAAATTGTTACCTTTAGAAATTTTTTAAAGGGATAATTAATTTGAGGTCCCTCACAAGGGAGTTAATACTGGAAAAATCCCAAAAGTTGAAAATATTAATGTAGGGTCCCAAGGGACCTCACATTAATATATTTGAAAAGTGAAAAGACAATTTTACCCCTAACCTTAAAAAAAGATTACCCCTCCCTCCTCCCCCACCCCCTTCCTCCTCCCTCCATCTCCCCCACCCCAACCCCAGTCTCCTCCTCCCCTGCCCCCCCACCCCCAGCCTCCTCCACCCTCAGCCTCCCTCCTCAGCCCCCACCCCCTCGGCCCCCCCACCCCCAACCCCTCCCCCTCCCACTTCTGCCCCCCACCCCCACACCCTCCCCCTCCCAAGTCGGCCCCCCACCCCCACCCCCTCCCCCTCCCAAGTCAGCCCCCCACCCCCACCCCCTCCCCCTCCCAAGTCGGCCCCCCACCCCCTTCCCCCTACCACGTTGGCCCCCCACCCCCACCCCCTCCCCCCTCCCAAGTCGGCCCCCCACCCCCCACTCCAGCTCGCGAGCTGGAGTGGGGGTGGGGGGCGTGGAGGGAGGAGGGTAGGGGTGGGGAGGCGGGCTCGAGGGGGGAGGGTGGGGGTGGGGGGGGCGGGCTGGAGGGGCGGGGGGAGGGTGGGGGCGGCTGGAGGGAGGAGGGGGGTGGGTGAGGGAGGAGGAGGGGGGAGGGGGGTGGGTGGGGGGAGGAGGTAAATTTTTTTTAAGGCTAGGGGCAAAATTGTCTTTTCACTTTTCAAATATATTAATGTGAGGTCCCTTGGGACCCTACATTAATATTTTCAACTTTTGGGATTTTTCCAGTATTAACTCCCTTGTGAGGGACCTCTAATTAAATTTCCCTTTTTTAAATATATAATATAATGTTGAACCCAATTGAACTTTCATGGCAAAATAGTTCCTCAACAAAAAAAAAAACTTTTAGGACAAATGTGCAGATTAATTTTTTGTAGAATGCACTACACTTCTAATATTTAAATTAATAATATAATATCAAATATGTATGAATTAATAATTTTATTTGTACAAATATACATATTAAGTTTCTAAAGATCATATGGTTTTTGGCATTTCTTATATAAAATATACTAAGATAATTACCTCTTCTTAAAAATTTTTAATTCAATAATCTTCATGATTCCGTTGTGAGAATAATCAATAACACTAATAAAAAAATAAAAATAAAAATAAGAATAAAAATACAAAAAATATGGAATGAAACAGTCCATGCCATTCCTCGCCCATGGATTCTAATTTTGCAAATAAAAAACAATCATCCATAATCAACACATATAGAATTTATTTGGGGAATGATTATATATAATCCTAAGATATAGAAGATATATGTTATTAAACATAGCGATGGTTATTGAATTAAAATTGATCCAAGATATAAGATATGATCTTATATTTAGCACCGGAGGCTGTAATGTCTTGGATCAATTTTGATTTAATAACTATCTATGTTTAATCTATAAAGATATGACACAAAATAAGCTATATGTCAAGTCATAAATATGGGATCTATGTATTTAATTTTATTTGATTACATATATTAGTTAAAATAGCTTATGTTACATATTTTTAGAACACTATAATCATCATTTAGTTTATCTTACATATTCTATAAAGTTATACTCCCTCCGGTCCTAAATATAAGACCTAATTGACTTTTTTGAAAAATTCTAAAAAGAGCAAAATAAGTTAATTATAAATTGATTTACCTAATTTTTTCCCTTAAACTAGTTTATTTTACTTATAAATTAATGGATAATCTAAAAATATATTAAATATGTCATGATTTAATAGACTATTTTGCAACCTTAACCTTTCCAAAAAAAAGTTATCTAGGTCCTATATTTAGGACCGAAGGGAGTATTATATATAAAAACAAATGGAATATCATTTAGATAAAGCTCCATATTCGAACTCATGGCTTCGTGTTCATTAGACCATTTATGTTAATGGGAACTTTCCTAACTAAACTTAAACCATTATTGTTTTGCCGACTTAGCTTAACAAGTAATTGGACAAATGCTCGTTAACGTTATCATATTCGGAAAGGTCATCCTTAGAAATTAATTCTTTCACCTACAAAAGCCCAAGAGGTATTATATTTAAGATTGGAGCAAATATACTACTAATTTTATGTGTGCATCTGTATATGTCACTTTCAGTTTAATGAATAAAATAATATACTAACGTACGGAATAATGAAATTAAACTAGAGTTGATTAAACCTGTACACAATTTTGTTTCCACACGGCGATGTGGTTTCTTTCATCAGTGCTTTCGTCATCCTTTTGGATAAGCCAGGCGTGCCAACTTTTGAAAGATTATTAGCGATAATTACGTGTCAACCAATTTAGAAAGCTTCTTTGCTTTCAATTATTGACTTCTCGCACTGAACTTGCCATTTGTATCCACGATTTAAAAATCATCGTTGCATTATGGACAACGAGAACATAAATTGATACTTCCTCAGTTCCTAAATACAAGATCACTTTAGAGAGGAGAATTTATTTTTAAATATAAGATCACTTTTTAACTTGACTCAGTTCTCAAATTACCCCTATACTCCCTTCACCCAAAAAATAACTGTTTGAAGAATGTGAGACGATATTTTTAAAACTTAGGTGAAGGGTATTTTGGAAATTTCATGTTATCCTAACTCTTGGAATGTCTTCCTTAATCTCTCTAAATTTGCTAAAGTGATCTCATATTTAGGAACGGAGAGAGTATGTTTTTTCCAAAAAATAAAGTTTTTTAACAGCCTTGTTTTCTTCCAATTCATGACATAAGAACCTTATGAATGTGAACCTTTGAAAATGTCAAGTTGGGCGGACAGAAGCATTAGAAAACAATGTTATTATAATAGATGATAATTAAAATTCCACTCCTCTCGTTTTATTTTATTTATAAGGTAGACATAGAATAGTTCATTAATTTTACGGGAAAAACATTAAAATTTTTTTAAATGGGTATAAATTTTCCTTTCGTTTATTATTGTATATATATTTATTCTGAGAGGTCATATTGTATGCTAAATATGGATGGAGTTAAAAATTTGACAAATTTTAATGTAGATTAAATTATATTTATAATTTTTAAGTTTCAATGAAACATGTTAAGAGCATTTCATAAATAGAAGTGAGAAATATATTATTGGGGAATTCTTTTTAAATTATACACAGTGCATTTAGTTTCACGTTAAAAGCTGCTTCTAGCATATTATTAAATCACATTTTTAGTTTGAGCAAATAAAAATAAGTAACTACACTACATGCTTTTCGCCATAATTGTGGATCAAGTATTTTATATTTTACATTTTGAAACAAGAAAACATACATTTAACTTAAATATTATTTGTGTGTGTGAATATAAAACAAGGTCATCATCACGAGTCTTTCTGGTTGGATATGACTGAACGTTGATTCGCAACACATGATAATTAATAATACATCATATGAGTCCAAAAAGAATTATCTTATAACGAATGTGATCCATTTTAATATATGTATAAATCAATCATAATAATCCAATCAATCATATTGTTCATTTTGTTCATCTATATATCCATCTTTATATATGTTGACAGATCAAACACTTGGTTCACAAACAATGATTGGTTGTTGTTGATGCTGCTATTGATCGGTTTCACCTCTTGAAAGTAATCTTGTTCATAGTAATAGTTATTATGGTCTGGAAATATGCTAGATTTCACAAAAGAAGAGGTCTGATTTTGATTTTGAAGATCAAAGATTATTGAATCATTATTATAGCGTCCTCCTTCTGCGAATATCTGTGAAGAAACTGATGAACCAAGATAATCATTAAAAGTTCTCGTTGGAAGAAGAAGCTTCATCATTTCTTGCTCATTCTGATGATAGTTATTTCCTGTAACTACTGTTTCATTACCATTATTTGCAGTACTAATAGCAAATTCATGTTTCTCTTCGTCCATTATCATTGTCTTCCCCATATTCTTCTTCATATAAATCCTGCACAAAACCCAGTCATCCAACTGATGACAAAAGCATATAAGTTATTCAATTCAACTTAGAGAAGTAGCGGGGGGAAAAGAAAACGAAATGTTATAATACAATATTTAATCCTTATATATAGTTGCCTTCATTTTAATTTGTTTTGGTCCAAATCACAAATTTCCTTCAAAAAAACATTAGTCCTTATATTCTAATAAAAAAGTTGGACCATTCTAACCCTTAATAACCTGTTAACACATGGATCATTATTGTTTTTTGGTCAAAAAATGAGAGGAGAGTAACCCAAATGAAAAATTGAACTAGAAAATTAAAAGGGGCTTAATAAAATAGTTAATTACTCTCATGGACCCAACATGTTTGTTGGCTTGTGATATCGTGGTTCTGGATTCAACAAGTCGATACTCATGCATGATCCAATCAGTTTTGACTCCTTTTGGTGGCTTCCCTTTGTAGAAAACCAGAGCTTTCTTCAACCCAATATGCTTGGATCCGCTATATATGGCCTTGTCTGTCCCAGTTGCCTTCCAATACCCAGACACAGTGGCCCTGTTTGGTCTAACTCCATTAGGGTACTTCCTGTCTCGTGGGCTGAAGAAATACCTATCCTTCTCTCCAAACTCTGCTTTCTCTGCATCATATAGCACCTTCATTAACAAATTTTAGCCAATGAAAAATGTTTACGCACTAGTTAAATTCATATAAAATGATGTATCAGTGCACAAGACCCTATAATCATGTAGAGTCTAGAGGGAACTACATATACAAAGCCTTATCCTCACAAGAAGAGATGTTCTTTTGCTCAATCAATCTCTCTCTAACTCTTGCAAGTAAAGAAAGATTGTTTCTCCTATTTAAAATTGAAACCTATAACCACTTAGTGACATGCATGATAACTAGCTTTAGTGTTACTCTTAAGGTTCTCTTCTCACACACACACACACACACACATACACACAGATATATATGTATGTAAGCTTAACTATACCTGGCAAGTCCCAAGGATCGGATTTATAGATATCAACTTCTGGGATGATAGAAGAAGGGCATGAGTTTGATGTGTATTGGTTACGAAGGTAATAGACGATGAGTTCTTCATCAGTGGGGTGAAATCTGAAGCCAGGAGGGAGATCTTGCACCATTGTTATTAGTGTGGTTGAATCTTGGGAAGAATATTTTGTTAAGGTGTTAAAGAAGAAGGAGGGTGTTTGAAATGTTTGAATGGAGATGAATGGGGCTTTTAAGCTTGAGGTTTTTTTGTCGGTTTGTAGAGCTGCAAGCATATGATTGGTTCGTGATTTGACTTTTCTTTTTTAGTTTTCATATTTTCTGATCCTTAGTGTCTACGTCACTTAGCATTTAGCATGCATTGTTGTGCTCCGATGTGGGACCCATATTACTTTTAATTCTTATCCATATCTGACTTTTTTGTTCATCACATACATCTCTTTGAGCCAACTCTCCATAATGTCTGTTTCTAAAACAGCATTATGCTCGATTCTCCGTAGAATATAATTCGCATATTTCAATTAATAAATGGAAATATTGGTTAAAATATTTAATAATGAAAATCACCCATCGTATGATTATATTCGTTAGTATAGATTGGTTTATGGAACTCGATGAAAATGGTAATTGAATGGAATACAAAACAAATTTTTTGTATTTCGTATTTTTATCTCTAGCATCTCAATTTAAAGGTGTAATGTCTAGATCATCCAATTAAATTTACAGTTTTTACATTTAAATAAAACCAATTATACTCATTTTCGTAACTATTTAAGTAAAAAAAGGTCTCTGAAAGGTATTTTGGCTCTCTGAACGGGCCTGCGAAAAATAACCATGACTCCAATTTTGCAGATCCAAATCAGCCCAACTTAAAGCTCATTTTCAAGACCCGATTCATAAAGGTTAGATGGTCGAAAGTTGAAGTTTCTAAGGCAGATTTGCAAACCCATAATGAACCATAACCTACTCACTTCCCCTCAAATCTTCTCCTCTTCCATCTCAATTTCACCATGAATATTCCACAATATTTCCTTGTCGTTCTTTCTGCTCCATGTGCAGCAATTAATTCCACAATGATGTGTATATATAGCATATTATATGTGTGTGTCTTTTCTTTATAATCTTATTTTATAGGTCAATAATAAAAAAAAGTTTCCCATTCTTCAATCTTAATTAATTTACCCATTTCAAAATTAACATGTATATTTTCTAAGACATTTATTTGATAGTTTTCAATTTTACAGCGTTATACTATTTTTGAAACATTTTAAGGCGTGAAATTATATAATCTAAAATATATTTAAAAGAATTATTGTACTGGAAAAATAGCTGTCCCTCTACTGAGAGAGAAGTTCTCCCTTCTCTCTAAAACTTTTCCTTCCTCAGTACCTCCATTTGTGAGGGTGTGTGTCACGCCTTAGTGCGTGTGGTGGTCGCGGCTGATGGCGGCGAGTGTAGTGGGGGGTGCGCAGGCTGGGGGAGGACGGTGGCCTTCCGGCGCCGGCGTTGGGCGAGGCAGAGGTTGGGTTTTTGACCCATGGGGGCGAAGGCTTCAGATCTGGAACCAGGTTGCGCCGTCGGTGAAAGTGGCTGCGGTGAAGAACCCGATGGTGGAAGGTGTGGCGGTGAACGTCGCGGCGGAGAAGATCGCGACGGCGGAGGGTGTGGCGGGGCACGTCGTGGCGGTGAAGAACACTCCGGCGAAGCTGGTGGGGGCGAAGATCTTGGCTGTGAAGGACTACTCTTCAGATCTGTTGGAGCTGGCTGTGTTTCCAGATTTGACGGGTTTGGTGATGGTCTCAGATCGAGCTGAGGGGGGGTTTCATGGTGCTCGTGTCCTGAGTCTTGGTGGCTGGTCCACAGCCACCGAGCCGCCATGATGGTCCAGCTAGGGATCTATCCGGGTGTGGGGGGCCTGATGATAGAGCTGGTAGTGTCCTGGTCACCCCCTGTAGGTCCTAGAATTAAGGTATGTGTCTTGTTTTTGCAATTTCTTTTGGATGTGTCCTGTTGTCTATGGATTTGTCTGCTCGTGTGGGTTGATTTTGGGAGTGCTGGTTATTGGCTGTGTTCTAACATGATCGGTACGACAATGGAGTTTGGTAACAAATTTCATTTGACTCTTCACCTTCCTGAAGGTGAGAATGGAGCTGCTTATATGCAGCATTTGCATCAAAGTCGGTGGGCTCGGGAGAGCATGTCTATGGACAACCACCTTCTATTGCGTCATCATTTAATCATGATAGAATGGAGTCTCAATACCTTCACCTTTTACCTGCAAGTGTTAGACATCGGCATTAGTATCTTGAGTCTGTTTAATTATTGTTTGTATTATCCTGTTATTTTGATGTTAGCTGGTTTGCTGGTGTGTATGTTTATGTCCAGGGGCAGTCATGTGCCCTTTGGATGTGGTGTGCTTAGTGCTGGCAGTAGTATGCGTGTGCTATGTGTCTGTAGTTTTATGTGCTCTGTTTTGAGCTTAGTATGTATTCTATTTGATTAGTTAATGAAATTATCATTTCCGGCCAAAAAAAAAAATATATTTAAAATTTAAAAGTGTGTTTATTGGGTATAATTTTGGGTATGACATGATCACACGGACACGCATGATATCTACCCTAGCCTTGCCCAGCTAAAAATGATACGAGCACTCAAGAGGTAAGGCAAGCAGTGAGCTACAAAATAATGCAGTTCACTCATGTTTAGAGCGAGGCATCTGGTAGAGGTCCTACCCTACCCAACCCTACCCATGGACACCCCTACTTAAAAGGTGGGCTTGAGACACAATATATCGATTATTTTAATTTTATCCCACAAATTTAGTATCATTCTATTATTAAATTATGCAAATAAATCAATGTGTTATAATAGTTTAATTGATTAAGGTATTTGGTACGCGCATAATTAGAGGTCGAGTAATCCTCCTTAAAAAGTTAAAAATTATACTGAAAAAAAATGTGTTGCTTCTCTCTTCTTGTTTTTTATAAGAAGACAATATGTAAAAATGAAATTATAGCTAAAATATTGGGATTAAGAGTAAATCAGAAAGCAATTAATTGATTGAGGATTTGGTGTGCTAGTTTCTTTAAAATAATCACTTCTCATAGCGCCATTGATGTGAAATGCCTTAAAAGAATGCAATTTAATTATAAGGATAATTGGGCAAAGTGTCTAACTTTAAGAAGTCAATGAATTAATAAAATTCTCATATTTAAAAACAATATAGGCACAATAACTGATACTCTTATACTCCCTCCAATCCATATTGGATGTATTCCCTCCAATCCTTTTTATCAGGGCTCCTCCAAATGATTTATATGAATCAAAGAATGATAAATTAATTTTTTGTTAGTTCATTAAATCTGTTTTGCATCGATAACATTTTTTGACTTTATCCATATTGATGAGGTCAAGAAACGAACAGAGAAAAAGGGAAGGAATAACATTTTATAACTAAATGGGTTAAGACACTTAATAACCAAATTAAGAAATTTTACCTAAAGAATTACTAATTTCAAAAATGTTTTTATTTTTAAAGTTTTTCATAGTATATATTATTTCATAAATTTATTATCAAATTTAACGGAACGGACAAAACAAGCGTTATATCATAATAAATCCTTTTTGAACAAGGGTGACAACATGAATCTGATCAAAGTTCTTAAATGTCTTCAAAGTTTTCTCAAAATGATAGATTAAAGAATATTTGTGGAAAGTCTCCACTCTCCAAATGATAGAGAAAGGAGGATGCAGTATTTTAGAAGATGACATTGGCGCGCGGGAGATACGTGTGTCGTAACTAACGATTTGATTATGCGTGTGTATGTGTTTAAATTGGTGGAGTTAGGCAGCATGCCAGGGAGGATATGCCATGAATAATTTTTAATCAATAAGAACCAACGTATTATTAAATGATGGTGCTATAAATCTCATTCATCAAAGTAACGTGTGTCCTTTCCCTTTTTTTATCGAGAAGCATAAAGATTTTATTAAATTAAAAAAATTACAATACAAAATATAGGTCTACAAAAAAAAATATATAGAAAACATAAAAAGATAAACATAGATAGGCCAGGAATACTGAGCCGCCGCCATCGCAAAAACCCTATCATCTTCTTCATCTTTTCTTGATGAGAATTTGTGGATAGAAAAGAACCGTCACCGGTAGAAAAGTCATTGAGTAGTGGTTGTTCAAAGTACCATCCCAAAGGATCCACACCTCTTATCGGCAATAAACCAATCAAATTGGTTTTCAAAGAAGCTCCATGAGTAGATCTCACAGAAACAAATATACCCACAAAACTATACATAAGATGAAAATTGAGTAGAAAAAATTTCTCTTGTCGTTGAAACTCTTAAACCAATTTATTTGAAAATGAATGAAATATAAGAGCAGACCAATGAAAGTGACGGACGTCTCCTTCCCTGGCATGAACCGGAGAAGGAGAAGCCGATGAAAAAACTCGTATGACGACGAGATAAGAAATCCCACCACCACTCAAAAAGTTTGAGAGGAGGGGGCGAGAGGATAGAGCCAACTAGGCTCTGTGCAGTTCAAATCATCATATTTGTGTCCTTTCCCTTATAGTAGGTGGTAGGTTTGGCCCTTATTAGGATAGATAATCATTAATTAAAAAGTAATAATATTTCTGATAAAAAAAATTAAAAAGTAATATGAATTCACAACTTTTCGAACCAAAAAAATGAAAGATTTTATTATTACTCTATGGAGTTTGTGGGTATAGCTGGGGCAAGTCATCACCTATACCTAAACTAATTCAACATACATATATCACTACTACAGAATAACCCCTTTACATGAGCTCATTTTGGCCTTTACATGCTGTAACATCCCAAAATTTATATTAGTAAAGTCACTTAATCTAATTTAGAATAATAATATTATTTGACATTCTTGAATATTCTTTAGCTAAGATAAATGGAGAAATTTATAATTATTAAAGATGCTTGGCTAAAATATAAAAGGGAAAGAAAAAAAAAACAATTTAGGAAAATTTGTGGCCACATAATTATATGTGGTGTTAAGGGCCTTGTGTTAAGATTGTTAAATACCAAAATTGCCCTTCACCCTTTAACACTTATTCCTTCCTCATCAAAACCATTCCCCTTCATCTCTCATCAAAACCAAATTCCTTCATCTCCTTCACTCTTTCTCCTTCACTCTCTCTGTCGATCTCCTCACTTTCTCTCATTCCTCTCGGCTTCTCGTCACCAACAACGACGATGGAGGCCATCCTCATAAATGGTAAGCTCTTGTATCATCATCCTATTCATCTTCATCGATTTCTCCTTCTCTTCCTCACTGCTTTCTCTCGTCATTTACCGCAAAGGAGATGATAAGGAGCTTCACAATTTCTCTCGTTACTCTTGGGTTCCAGCAGCCAAGACTTCATGCGAGCATGGCTTTTGATTCAGGTGAAAATTCTCTATCTTCATATACCTATTTCTGTCAAGTTTTGCGAGCTGAGAGGGAAGGAATCAATGGGTTTGCAAGCTGAAGTTCCATAATTACTTAAATCATAAATTAAAATTCATTATGGGTGGATTCAAAGGTTATTTAAAGGTTTAGTTGATTTTTAAAAAAATACCCCCAAATGGGTGCTCAAATCTGTTGGGTTTGGGAATTTTAATGGACTTAAAAGTTTTAAACTTGCTAATATGTAGGTTCCTAAAAGCTGTAAAATGACTTGCACTCTTGATTTGTGTTTGAATTGAAGATTCCCTAAGTCTTTTCTCTGTCATGGCTGAATTGTTTTGGGGCTGAATGTGTTTTTGGAATCTAATTACAAGTTGTATGTTTGGTTCACATTTGGTCATTTGATATTTTGTTTGACAATGTTTTATGAATTTTTGGTCAAAGTCAGCAACTGAATTAAATGGAAGAATTAAGATAATTAAATTAATAAGTGTCCTGAACCTATTCTTGCTTTGTGTAGGTGTGGAAGTGTTTGGCTTATGATTGATGATATAGAATGATATATATTTGAATGTTTATATGTTAACATTTGGAAGGTGATTGTTTGTTTTGTACTGCATTGGTAAACAGGGGTTATTCTTGTGGTTTTGAACTTGTTAGGCAAAATGCTAAATGTATAACTTCTCTTAAGGTGTATGAAGATTGTTTTAATTGATAAAATATGAATGATTAATGATTGTTATGAAAACGTGTGCCTTTGGTGTTATTGATTCCCTTGTTCCTTTTAAGGTGTAAGGCTAATGATGGAAAATAAGTTTAAATTATTCAATTGCCTATGACTGATTTGAATTGATGAAAATTGTTTTGGACTGAACAGAACAAAGAAGAAGAAAAAAAAAACTATACTATAAATCTGATTGGAAAATGCAATGAATGAAATATTAATGTTGTGACAATTGTTTCCTTTGCTGCATTTATAAAAAGGGACTATTCTTGTGGTTTTGATCTCATTAGGTAGTTTGTTAATGAAAAGAATTATCTACATGGATTTTGAAAGAAATGATGATGGAATGATATACATATGAGATTGCTAATATGTCATGATTTATAATTGCTTCTACTTGTGATTGATAAGTCATTTGATGTCATAAATTGAGTTGGTGTTTTTTTTGGTGCTTTACTGATATTCAAAGATGATTGATATTGATTAGTTCAAACTTTGAAAATCATAAAAGATTAAGCTAAAGAGCTTAACTAGAGAATTAAGAAACTATGATTTAGATGGGTATTGGGTAGTCCTTACAGGACTGAGAGAGGCGCTACTTGATATGTACATGAGAATGACTATTAACTAACTATTATTACATGGTGTAATAATATGAATGGATTGTGGTCTATATTCCTCAAAGCATTGTAAAGAACAGAGGAAAATTCATGTGGTATTGCTGATGAAGAATTGGCTGAAGCCCAGGTAGCAGGTTATTTCAGTCATATAAATAGCATGCTATGAATTTTGAAATTTACTGCATTAAATATGAGCATTGAATTCTTATACCTTATATGCTTATGTGGTATTATTTATGATTTATGAATTTTGGAGTACTCCAGAGGGTCGCACCCTCTTTGTCAATTTTATCATTCTGTATTGGTGAATTTAAAATTCCTGCAGGTAAAGATCAACATTAAATATAATGAGTGGTATCATTATATGAAATGTTGGTCGGTGCATGTCGCACCTTGTGTGTCAGAAGCTACATAGCAGTGAAGCTATTGCTGCTATGGAGTGGAGGCGTTATATACGCGAAAAGGATATAAGAATCATATCACTCATATGAATGCAGTCTTGTAAAACAAATGATATTGAATGAAATAAATTGCTATTGGGATTCTCTGAATCTCACCGCTTTTAAAAAAAAAACTGCAGGTAACAAGGAGAAGAATTAAGAACAAAGAATTTTATCATATAGATTGGAGATGCCTGCTAGGCCCGTATGTGCTTAGAAGTTACCGGAGTTTAGGTTTAGATCTTTTTAGATCAAAATTTTGTAACAGACAATTAGCTTGTGTTGTATACAGTTAGTAAGGCTATCACCTGAGATAGCCAATTGTGTTTAGATATATTTGAATAAGATAGAGTTACTCATGATAGTCTAATTTCTTTGTAGTTATATTAATTTGTCTGGGTGTATATAATTACAGATTAGATAGTAGCTTTTATTTGCACTGTTTAATGAATTAATGAACCACTTGAGGTTTTGAATCATTGGGTAATCTTTTACAAGGTGTTATGATTTCAGTTTACAAAGGAAAATGTTTTATCTAATTTTTTTTAAAGAAAAAGTTTTAATTTATTCTCATTTTTGGACTTCTAATTTTAAAACAGTGGTTATAAATTTTATTAAATTGCTATAAATATGGTAGGAAAAGCTAGGATGTTACACATGCGCTTAAAAAGCGCTGGTAATGTCGTTGCTTAAAAAGCGCTTTGCTTAAGAAAAGCGCATGTATACATGCGTTACAAAAAGCGCATGTATACATGCGTTTTTATAGTCTCCCAAATAGTAAACATGGGTTTGAAGCGCATATATAGGTGTATATTTACATGCGCGTTTACCATAAAAGCGCATGTAAAGACTACTTTTTATTTTTTAATAATTAACAATTCTCCCATTATTTAGGGGTAATACATCAATCAACATGTAATCCAACAAAAGTAATGTATTCTCAACATCCACCAAAAACATTATAATAGTATCAAAATAATAACAATGTCTCCATTTTCTCTATACATCAAATATATATCACCAAAAGGAAAATTTCTAACATGTATGCAGGTTTCACTTAAAAAAGAGTAAAGGAGCAAATCTGGCCCCCAAGTAACCACCAAGGAGCGCTGAGTACCCTAAACTAACCACAGGCCCGGATCTGTACCCCAAGTAACCAAGATGTTAAAAAAATACCCCGGTTGGACGGTCAACTACGTTTGACCGTTAGTATGCCTACGTGGCCGCCACGTCAAGACCTGTTTTGCCACTTGGCGCCTTGTCATCGCCACGTAGGATAAGTTAATGTGGGTCCCACATTTAATAAAAAAAATTCCCCCTCCTCTTCATCACCATATCCGTCCGCCCCCCCACTCACCTCCCTCCCCAGCCCCCCCATCCCAACACCACAGCCCCGCCGCCACGCCCCCTCCACCACCACGCCTCTTCATCGCCAAAATCCGTCCGCCCCCATAAGGTGTATGATAAGAAGTTGGCTAGGAAGAAACATAGTGTAGCTTCAAGTGATGAAGGATCAAGTGATGATGAATCTTTGATGCCTCCTGGTAGCATTTGAGAGGGAGGGAGGTGAAGGGGGTGGGGTGTGTGGTGGGGGGAGGTGGAGGGGTGGGGCGGGTGGTGGGTTGGGGGGGGTTGTTTTGTGTGAAAGGAAAGAACTTGTGACGGCGGTGAAGGAGGTCGGCGAATCTTTGGTGGTCGGCGAAGCTTTGGTGGAGGCCAACGGTGAGGATGGCTATTGGTGAGGGAACGTCGCCGACCACGACCACGGCGAGGCGGAGACGGCGAAGGACGGAAGTTGGTGCGGCGACGGGGCGGCGGCGGAAAGAACTAGATGGTGGTGGTGGTCGCCGTCCATGGAGGGAGGGAGGTGAAAGGGGTGGGGTGTGTGGTGGGGGGAGGTGGAGGGGTGGGGGGGTTCGGCTGGTTTTGTTGAAGAAGAGGGAGGGTGAACTTTTTTTTATTTAATGTGGGACCCACACACTTATCCTACACGGAGCCAAGTGGCAAAAACCAGTCTCACGTGGCGGCCACATAGGCATACTAACGGTCAAACGTAGTTGACCGTCCAACAGGGGTATTTTTTTAACATCTTGGTTACTTGGGTTACAGATCCGGGCCTGTGGTTAGTTTAGGGTACTCAGCGCTCCTTGGTAGTTTTTGGGGCCAGATTTGCTCCTTTACCCCTTAAAAAACATATATGCAGGAAACTAAGAAACAAATTAATAGTAGGTTCAAAAGTGGGAAAATCCCAAATAAATCCCTCTGAATACCCAAAAGGACAAGTAAGGAACCTAAACTTCCAAAAAGACCATGAAGGAACCAGCACCTATCTGTCATTTTAAATTTTTGCGAAAAGATAAAATTGCCCCCATCCTAAAACACAAATTCCTACCCCATCCTAAACCCACCCTAACACTCACCCTCTTCTCGCAATTTGTGTTTTAGGATGAGGGGCATGTGTATTTCGCTATCCCACTTCGAATTCGCACTTGGATTTCGCAAAATGAACAAAGGATTTCGCACTCCCTCCTCTCTAAATCGCTGCCCTAATCGCTGTCGATGCCCTAGGCTTAAAAAAATTAAACAAAAAGCTTGTCATATATGCGTCTCTGCCCTAGGCTTGAAATATAACACATGGGCATCCAGGTGGCATTTGCACAGGTGCCGCGTGGAAAAAATATAACACGTGGGCGCCAAATCATCGAACTAACGGTCAAACGTTGAAGACCGTCGGTTGAGGGTATTTTTGGACCACTTTGGTTACTTTGGGTGTAATATTATACCACCTGTTTGTTTATGGTGGTGGGTGGTCCAGAGTGGTTACTTTGGGTATAAAATAGGGCAATTGCCCAGATGGCATTTGCACAGGTGCCGCGTGGAAAAAATATAACACGTGGGCGCCAAATCATCCAACTAACGGTCAAACGTTGAAGACCGTCGGTTGAGGGTATTTTTTGACCACTTTGGTTACTTTGGGTGTACTATTGTTCCACCTGTTTGTTTATGGTGGTCGGTGGTCCAGGGTGGTTACTTTGGGTATAAAATAGAGCCATTGCCCCAAAAACAATGATGTAAATCAAGATTAGAGCTCAAACTTTAAAGATCATATGCATTCAAAGAAAAGCAATGTCTGAAGTTAGTAACAAGGGACAAAATAGTATTTATTATTTATGTAGAGAACAAAACAAAGCAGTTCAAAATAATTCCAGCAACTTCAAAAAGTCATCCAACATTTATAACCAATAAAATAGTCGCTAGCATGTTGGAACTTAAAACCAATATACTACAAAAATTTCCAATTTCTTAAAGACTTGAAAACCTTAGAATGAATTACTACAATTCAATTTCCATGTATCATTTATAACCAACCAGAACATAAATAGCTAACTAATCTCTAAATGCTCCACTCAATTCAATACAGGGAAAACATATATAAAATTCTCAACAATGCTTCTAAATCACAACATATGCCAACCCAACAAACCTTACACAAGTATTTATATGTCTAAGAACATATAAATACCCTTTTGGGAATTTAATTACTAGCATATTTATAGCATTACTAAATTCTCAGCCAACATCTTCAACAGATTCAGAAATCAAAGCCATGAACAAAACAAGAAAATATTAACATTCGTTCCATTTAACAAAACCAGCATCTGTTGCAGATATGTGAAACTTACTTTAGTTATAATACAATCACAGGCTCCCATCTATTTATGCATTTGAGTCTCAAACCCTTTTACTTTATGACCACATATTATTATCAACTGCCGAATTGGTTTCTCAACTTCCCATCTAGTTCTTTACCAGACCTATGCCTTCACCATTCCCCATCAGCAAAACTGCAGACAAGTCTTGGACATGTTCTTCTCTTATTTGTTCCTACAAGAAAGTAAAAAGTTTTAAACTCAAAATAATTGTACTGCCCAGATCAAGATCAGCCATAGAAGTGTTTGAGATTTCCTCCCCACCCCCCCCCCCCCCAACAAATCATAAAACCACTTTGACTTTTTTCAAAGAAATTAAGGATGTGAAATTGATTACTTTAAATTATCTTTAGTTATCCTCTTTCTTCAAGGCTAATTAATTCTATTTATAAACTAACATAGAATCTAATTTAGTGTCAAAGTGATCTTACATTTAGAAAAGGGGAGTATTATAAAACAATTGATGGAAGTCTTTTGGCAAATAAAGCATACCTTGGAGAGAACTGCACGGGCAAAAGGTGGCCTGATGGGCAAGCCAAAAACACGGATCAGCTCTCTTGGCTACCTCCTGGGCAGGGTATTAACATCTATTGACTCCTAGATGAAACCTGGGGATAACTTGAAGCTTAAGAGTGTGTAAACATTATCATTTCAACTAAAACTAAGAAGGAAAAATCAAAATATTCCAGTGAATTTACCAAGTAGGGTGGCAGGAACCAAGGTCTGTGATCACTATGAAAAAAATCACTTTATCCTGTAAGCCTTGCCATTTCAGAACCCATAATAGAACATGATGCATTAAGGGATGAACAATGATTATAATATCGTGTCTATACTCCATCCACCCTACTTCCACCTTCCTGATAAATTTGTAATGCAAGAAAATTCAAAATACAGTACCACTTAATTTATTTCATCAACGTAAGCTACACAACACTCAAATATTGTCACCTCACGAAAACCAAAGGCTTCTCCAAGTTAGTTAAAGAAAGTGCTGCTATTTTTGCAACAAAGGTGGAAAGGCATAATTAAATATCGGTTATGAAGTAACATTATATGCAGGACAGAATCATTAGAGACTTATGTGTGCAGACCTAATGTATCAAGTATGCTTAATGAACTCTAATGACAGATAGATATATAAGAAAACAATACCCTATGGTAGGTTTCAGTTGCTGACTTGAAAGTAATTTCAATAGACACAAGATCATACTCTTCCACTTGGTTTAACCATAATCAGCAAAAAAAAACACTTAATTATCGATTCTAATTAAAGCATAAGATTTTACAAAACCTCAATGTCCTTAGTTTCTATGCCAATAGGCTGAACCCACATGATCCCTTAAAACAACCTGCAAACCTTAACAATGAATTAAATGATCAAAAGAAAATAAAAACAGAACCATACTTCAGTATATTTTGACTTAGATAATGGCTTGTCATCAAGGCCAGCAGCAACCTTGAACGACCATAACTTCACTATAAAGGCCAGTGTCTAAAAAATGATGCAAAGAAAATAGATAAAAACTACAACAAATGGATCATATGTTTCAAGATCATTTATGTAAAACGCATGTATAGGTCTTCTCTTTACATGCGTTTTAAGTGCATATATTGGTCAAAAACCTATACATGCGCTTGAAACGCATGTATAGCATATCAATATCTGTGTTTTTTTCCTAAGCGCATGTAAATGTGCGCTGGTATAGGGACAATTTGTAGTAGTGTATTATTTATACGATTTTTGTAGAAGACAAAGCACTTCATTTTTTATATAAAGAGAATATATTAAAATAAAATAAAAATTACATAGTAATTATGTTGAACCCATAATAAAGATAACACAAATAGTGAAATACAAACCATAAAAATGATGAGATGAATGAAGTTAAAATACATAAGACAAAGTACTTCTTCATTGTAATAAAAGCCCATTTCAAAGACAGAAATTATATTTAAATGCTATAAAGGAAAAGTTTTAAATTAATTATATTTTTAGGCTTCTGACATTTACAAAAATAGTTATAAATCAATTGAAATGTGAGATAATTAAATATCATTTTGCCCATAAAAAAATTACACTATTATCAATTGACACAATAAATAGTAAACATTATGCCTAAGAACAATTAAAAAAAATCCTTTTAGCCAATTGTCAAATTTTACCGAACTACTGTTAGATTGTTGTCATGTGTCTACAAGTCATTGACAATGTCGTTGTCCAATCTAACGTCAATTAGACAAAATCTGACAATATTGTCCAAAATTATACTTTTTATTGTTCTAATTAAGCATAATCGATACATTTTGTTGTTCATGGTGTCAAATGATAATTAGGTGATTGTTGAATGGCCAAAATGATATTTAACCCTTAAAATTTTATAGTATAATAGTATAAAAGTAAGTGTTACAAATGTTTTTATATTGAGGGAGTAATAAACAACTTATAAATAAATATATCAAATTCTTTAGAAGTGAAAATAATAAAATGAAATTAGAGCTGACTAACACTTTTAAATATCGATATTAGGTATTATTATTATTACTACATGCTTGCATTAATAATAATAATAATATTAAATATTATTATTATTATTATTATTATTATTATAATAATAATAATAATAATAGTTGTTGCAAGACAGCACTACGTGTGAGGCTCCAAAATAAGATCCATGAGCGTAACTTCGTAAGGATTGAGAATTAAATGAACAAGTAAACTTCAATAAATGGAAGAAACTAGCTAGCAGAGTGAGATGTGAACAGAAGCATCGAAGTTTGGTAGCATCTCTTATTATTACTATCATCATCAACTGCTCTATTCACATATGAATTTACTTTACTTCATGCTGGTCCCGGAATTGAACTACTTTCGTGCTTCGATTCGATTCGATTTTTCTGTTTTTTTTTTTCGTTTTCTGTTTTTTGGCAATGGAACACATTCTTTCAATTGCCAATTCAAAGATTAATTGGGAAACCAAACTCGCTTAATCGTAATACCAAATAATTGAACACTATCATAGGTTAAATAAGTTTACTAATATAATAATAAAAAAACTTATGAATATAAGGGTTAAATATCATATTTCATAATAAACAATTAACGAAGTATCAAATGTCACAACTAACAATAAATGATCTCATTTGTTTTATAACAAGAAGACATCTCCTCAATCACCTACAGAGTTATTACAATTACATGAATCCAGACATAAAATCTGCATCAGCTCTGCAGATACCTGTGATATCCTTTAGTACTCAACCTGAGAAACTAGTCCAAGTTTCGCAAGAAAATCAGCCGCCTGATTAGACTCTCGATTAACATGGATAAAATGTAGGTCTCAATCTCTATCTATCATATGCTTAGCTGCTATAAATGTCTCAAACTCTTGATGTTCCTCTTGAATTCACTACTACAAAAAACCCCCTTTACATGCGCTTATTTTGGCCTTTACATGCGCTTATAAAGCGCATGTAGAAGGGGGCGCTGGTAAAGGCTCTAAAAGCGCATGTAGAGGTAGGTACCTCTATACATGCGCTTAAAGCGCATGTAGAGGTAGGCACCTCTACATGCGCTTTAAGCGCATGTATAGAGGTACCTACCTCTACATGCGCTTTAAGCGCATGTACAACTATATATTCTTTTTTTTAATATATATTCTTTTAGTGGGCAAAGTCAATCTATTGCTGTCCATCTAATAAATACTCACAGTTCATCTAATAAATCCATTAAATCACATCCAAATTTAAAGCACAAAAGTTCTAAGTTCAATTTAAAACTTACGTACACATGAAGAACAAAAAGTATAATGCTTTGTTGCCCTATATAAATACAAAGAGAAAAAGGGCAAAATTGAACACTGAATGTTGTATTAATCAAAACAGTCATGACCGAAATTCCCGTAAATAAAATAATACAGGGCAAAATTGAGCACTGAATGTTGTATTAATCAAGCAAGAAATCTGCTGCCATGAGAAATAAAACTCATTACTTCTATGTACCACCATTTTCAAATTGTCCCCGCATGTCATATGATAATCCTTTTACGTGCACAACATAGTGACAAGGATATGACCCTTTGTATCTTAAATTACTATAAACAATAATAAAATATTGATCACGTAATTAAAGCCAACATCCCTTCAGGGCTACTATATGTTATTAAAATCAAGGGTTAAGGTACATTTTTAGTACTGTAGAATATAGCAAAGTGCACTTAACATAAAACACAATATTGTGGTCTATTTGTGGTAACCAAGAATTATTTTCGTGGCTTATTTAGTAACGACGTTAAATAAGTTAAATTTGACCGTTATGTGTCAAATTTTGACCGTTAAATTGTGCGGTAAAGGAGCATTTTCAGTAATCTAGAATATAGAAGGGGCATCAAACATAATATACAATATTTAATCACCATAAACAACTAAGTCACAATATTATTCAAAGTGTCAAATAATTAAACACTACAAAGTTATAAAGATCCCTAGACTATCCTAATATCATGCATGTATAAACTAATAAGTCATTAGTATTTTACATATATAAAAAGTGTAAGCAAAAAATCATAAACTAAACATGTTGGCCTTACTAAGTTAAAATGGGTTGGTCATACTGACTCGACACAAATTAAAACGGGTTGATCATACTGGCTTGACGCAAATTAATGACCCTATGATGTAATAGAAGAAGAGTTACTTCTATCTAATTACATAGTTATAAACTCAAAATAATGTTCGTTACATTGTCATTTCAATATACATATATTACATCATTATGTCACGTTAGATTTTATCTTACAAAAGTGAGTTTTAGCTAACGAATTACTAGATAAGCAATGAAAAAAAATTTTAGTTATCACAAATGGACTAAAATATTGTATATTATGTTTAGTGCTCCTTCTATATTCTAGAGTACTGAAAATGCTCCTTTACCCCACAATTTCACGGTCAATATTTGACACATGACGGTCAAACTTAACTTATTTAACGTCGTTATTAAATAAGCCACGAAAATAATTGTTGGTTACCACAAATGGATCACAATATTGTGTATTATGTTAAGTGCACTTTGCTATATTCTAGAGTACTAAAAATGCACCTTAACCCTAAAATCAATACATTTTAACAACCTTGCAACTTGTTACTAGACTTAATTCCCATGATATTTTTCTGTTTTCATTCTTTTCTCTTCTCCTACCCACATTCAAAATCAGCATATATCAGTGGCTTTCTTGTCTATCAAAACTAAACTCAATAGTTTCTTTGAATCAGAAAAAACAAAAAAACTTTATCCATAAACAAAAAATTTCAATCAAAACACATTATGCATAAATGATAAATATAATCATCCGATATTACATTGAGATATAGGTCAAAAACAAAATGATACATGGGGAGAAAACATCATAGATTTAAAAATTGTACCTCTATTCATATGGCTGAGTCCTTTTTTGAGAGCGCCAAAGTAATTTTTATACCTTTGAGCTAAACCAAACATGCCCAAAGAGCCTCCAGTGTGAAGCATAACCACTTCTGATCCTCCTTTAGCTTCTTCCTTGCACAGAAGCATAGCCATTTCCCAAGCAGCCAAAGTGTAGACAAGATCAACCAGAATCCCAGTTTGTTGTGCAATTTGCTGGCATGTTTCCATTTCCCCTTGCAAAACTTTTCCAAATCTAGAAATTTCCCAAGTATTCATACATTAAAAAAATTGAATTATTACAAACTTGGGAAAAAAGATAGTTTAAAATAACTGATGTCAAGATAGTCTACAACCATTTTTTAAGTGGGAACTGTTCTTGTAATTGTATGATATAGACCCTTTCTCTAATTATTATTGTAGACCTAATGAAATAAACTAACCTCAAAGGACATTGTATTTGTAGCACATTATCCTAGACTCTTTGGATACTATTGTAATTACTCTTATGATCTAAGCCAACAAAAGAAATCCCTTCGGCTTAGCATAGAATTAGAACATTCATTCAAGATAAGTAGGTAGAAATATTCCTCCCAGCCTTTGCTTTCCAATTATTCATTCTATATAACACAAAAAAATAGTTGGGCCTATGCACTGCACATGCCCTGTACAATCCTACAATTACAAACTTATAAACAGTGCTTATTAGTCACATAGAAGAGCATATAAAGACAGTAATTGGCTAAATACTTGTCAAAAAACACCTTAAGATAAGTAGAAGACACGACTATCAGACTTACTTTCTGGGATGGGATCGTTCCACCCAATGCACAATTTTAGCATCGCCTTTGTTCATAATGTCGTCAATGAACTGAAAACATTGAAATGCTTCCTAAATTTAGAAATTAATTGCTCTTCCTTTTCTCTGTATGAATCAATTGTGTCGGCCAGCATGACTGCATAGATCTCCCATGGGAGTCTGCATGGAAGCAAAAAACAGAGATTCCAATGAATCAATATTGTCAAATTATTAAAGAAACTATTCTCTTCAAATAAAATGGCATGCTATACAAACCAAAACACACCCTAAACATAAGGCAGCAAGTCCCAAACCAATAGCAGTTGTCCCAGTACCAGCATCTACAACAAATCTCAATGTCCTTCTTCCAAATAAATGATTTTCTGACAAGTAGCTCACTAATCGAATAACACCTATGAAAAGTGAGAATAAGTTTTTGCAACAACCATCAAATTTTATCATACCCTGGAAAAACTTGAAGCCACAAAAATATACTATCCAAATGTAAAAAATTCATAATAAAACAAATCCCCTTCACAGGTAATCACATAAACATGTGAGCTATTTATTATTGCCACTACAATTCTCCATGACATCATACTCACCAATAACAGGCATTGATTTTTGATAGGTGTGATCAACAACTGTACCATGTGAAAGTGCTTATTTGAATCTATTTGACTTTCTCCAATCACCATTCAGATTTATTAGGGTACATTACTTAATGAGATGCTCTTAAATTAGTTTTTTCCTTAGTTATGAAAAAGAAAACTTCCCTCTTTTGAAATTTAAAAGAACACCGAATCGACCTCTTCTGCAACAACTAAGCCACAGTCGCACATATTTTAACAACAGTAAACACTTTTATGCTCACTACTTCTACAAATTCTAAAAAACTTGTGTGCTTAGATTCAAGCTTCTAACCAGTACATAAGACCCACTTCTTTCACCTGCCCCTTTTGCTAATTTTTTAGCAAACATAGTTATTGGGAACTTGAGTTCGGCATAATCCATATTCTATCTATTCCTTAACCCAATGAAAAAGAAAAAGGTCTGATAAAATGCATACCTACATGAAGAGATAGTGTTATTATATATTCACAGAAGTAACTCTCATCATTACCTAGTATAGCTACAGAATCAGCTGCCCCTTCATTAATTATCAAAATCTTCCTTGAATGGTTTCTAGCATCCATTTCTGCTAATGTTGGAGAAGTAGGAAAACTAACTGTTGAAGCTTCAATGATATCATCTATCCACACCACAGAATCATTGTTACCGGCCACCAAATTGGCATGGTTCTTTAGCATCTCTTCACGGTCAGCGTAAATAGATCTAGGAACATAGGTCACATTTCCATATATTGTGGACATCAAGTTATAGCCTGTCAAGATTTCAGGTTGCTCTCCTCGTAGAAGCAAATGTGATTTGATTCCTCTCTCGGCACATAGAGCAGCTGCAAGTTATCAAAATCATGGTTTCGAATTAGCCTCGTAGTGCTTGCTCCATCGAATATATAATAACACTATATTTGACTCCTCTCTCTCGCTTGTATGTACAAATCAGGGAGGGCCAATTGCAGAAGAAAAACAGAAAAGTTTCACTTATACATATATCAGCAAAAAGAATCAACTTCATACATTCATGTAACACCTCTCAATCACACTTTAAAAAAAATTTACATTCCAAAAACCTGTAGAAATCACAATTTAATAGTCTCTCAACTTTTATCATCAACCAAACATTTATAATAACCAAAACAAAGGCACTTCACAAAAACAACAGAAAATCCACAAAACTCACAAGCATACTCTCCTAGTATCATAAACTACTTCAAATGAAATCAAAACACTAAGAAAAGAAGTTTTGTTTGAGCTGAGTTTAAAATTTCAGAAACACTATAACCCAAAATGATTTCTCTTTTCCTCAAACCTTACTTAAATCAACCAATAAAAATAAGAACAGAAAATTTTTCATCAACATGTAATGCCATTCTATTTCTCAGAATTCTCATCCATAAATTGAAAGATTTGAACCTTTAAAAACCTCATGACCAACAAATTACTAAAGCACACAAAGTTAGGTTTTCACAAAATCAACAATTCCTAAATCAATCATTCAAACCATCACTTAGAATATCCAAATTCACGGCTAAACATGCATGCTCTTTAGATTTTAGGAATCCAAAACCCAAACCCTAAAATCGGACCCCTTCTCAGATCGGCCAGAAACAAGCTAAAAGAGGAAGAAAGAAGAAGCACCTGAGCTTGCATCCGAACCTACAAGCTTCCATGAAGTGAAGAAATGTCAGAGGCGTTGAGGAAGCTCCAAAAACTAAGAGGCTGAACGAAAGATAAAAGAAAAAGCTTACCCATGAAGCTTCCACCGTTCGTGCGCCGTCGTACTGTCAATCGCTCGCCGGAAAATGAAGAAGAAGACGGAGGTGAGGCTGAACAGTGAGGAAGAAATGAAATTGAGAGGCAGAGATGAGAGGAGAGGACGAAGAAGAAGGTTGGTGACAGTGGGGCGCGCCGCCGGAGCTCGCCGCTGGGGAGTGAAGAACGAAGAAGCAGAGGGAGGAACGAAGAAGCAGAGGGAGCTCGCCGCTGTGATCAGATCGATGATGATGATGAAGGTGAGGGGTGCGGGTTTGGTATATGGAAAGGGAAGAAGGAAGTGTTTGGTGTGTGGAAATATATTAGGGTTTTGGGGCACTTTACCCAATTGTCCTTCTTTCCATACTTATTTACTTCTCCCATTTTTAATTTCCTATCTCAAAACAAATTATAAAAATACTCCATACACTAACATTTATGTTTTTCTTCAATCAAAAATTAAATTACTAACTATTTTTCTTTAATTTCCAAGAAAAATAGGCATATTATTTTCTTAAAAATATACTTATCATCATTTACTTACTTACAATGCCTATTAATTAATAATGACATCCTAATACCTTAATTAATTGTCAATTATTCCTAATTTAAAATTTGGGATGTTACACATTCCAAATGAAAATTCCTAAAATATTGTCATTGATAGAAAGTTTCTAATTATTCCTAAATTAAAATCAAATACTCAATATTGTCATTGATAGAAAGTTTCTAATTATTCCTAAATTAAAATCAAATACTCAATAATGGAAATAAAGTTTTGGCAAACTTTCTAAAAGTAAATTAAAATTTCTAAATTAATTCTAATGTTTTAGGTTTTTATTAATTTGTTTCATAAATTTATAAAAAAAAATTAAGGAGCCTTTACATGCGCTTTAAGCGCATGTACAGGCTCTAAAGAGCCTGTGCATGCGCTTAAAGCGCATGTAAAGGCTCTAAAGAGCCTGTGCATGCGCTTAAATGTACAGGCAGCATTTCCACATACAAAAGTGGTAATGGAGCTTTGAAACACTAAGTACACAAGTAAGAACACCTTATGAGGTTTGAGGAGGACCTCTTATGCAAGAATCCATCTTTTGCACTTCAGTAGTGCCTTTACATGCGCTTAAAGCGCATGTAAAGGGTGTTTCACCAATTCCATAGCACCCAAAAGTGGTAATGGAGCCTTGAAACACTAAGTCCACAAGCAGAGACACCATATGAGGTATGAGGAGGACCTCTTATGCATGACTCCATGTTTTGCACTTCAGTAGTGCCTTTACATGCGCTTAAAGCGCATGTAAAGGGTATTTCACCATTTCCATAGCACCCAAAAGTGGTAATGGAGCCTTGAAACACTAAGTCCACAAGCAGGGACACCTTATGAGGTATGAGGAGGACCTCTTATGCATGACTCCATGTTTTGCACTTCAGTAGTGCCTTTACATGCGCTTAAAGCGCATGTAAACGGTGTTTCACCAATTTCATAGCACCCAAAAGTGGTAATGGAGCCTTGAAACACTAAGTCCACAAGTAGGGACACCTTATGAGGTATGAGGAGGACCTCTTATGCATGACTCCATGTTTTGCACTTCAGTAGAGCCTTTACATGCGCTTAAAGCGCATGTAAAGGGTGTTTGTGCCTTTACATGCGCTTAAAGCGCATGTAAAGGGTGTTTCCATATAATTTTGAGCTCTTCACCTAATTTCATTTTATATTTTATCTCTAAATACTTAAATCCTTTTCTAGTCATTGTTTTAGTGAATTTTAATTGATGCACATTTCTATACATGCGCTTAAAGCGCATGTAGAGATAAGGCCTCTACATGCGCTTTAAGCGCATGTATAGATTCTTACATGTACATGCGCTTAAAGCGCATGTAAAGGACCCTCTATACATGCGTTTCTTCTAAGCGCATGTAAAGGTGCGCTGGTAGAGAGACAATTTGTAGTAGTGATTGCACGCTTAAGCAATTCCACAGCATGCTTGGAGTCAAATTCCACCTCCACCCTTCAATATCCCATATCCCAGGCAAGCTCAAGCCCAAGAATACAAGCTCATAATTTTGCATACAATGCATCTCCCTCGTGAAGTTTAGCCACAAATCCTTGTAAGAAGGTACCATCTCTATTTCTCAATAAACCACCACATGCTGCCATATTCAAATCATTAGAAAAAGCATCATCCACATTCAATTTAGCCCAATCCTCCTCAATCGGTGGCTTCCAACCTGCCCTCTCCTTAAATTCACTAGCACCCTCAATATTAGTTCAAGCAACTCGTTGCCTGATTATTTTCATATCTTCCATCATGGCCTTAGCACTAGCGATAACCACATCATCAGTAATGAATCTTTGTTCAAACACGGTAAGGTTCCTACACTTCCAAATCCACCAACACACAATAATAAACAAAGATGCTCAATCTTTATCTTCATTAGAACTTAGTTTAATATTCTCCATCCCCATTACTCCAAATCACCCAACCAGAATGAATCTCGTTTGCCCTATATGGAATAATCTTCCTCCATAAACTTTTGGATTTATTACAATCTCTAAATACATGGATGGTGTCCTCAAGAAGTGCCTCACACATGGGACAAGAGGCGTTCATAGTCAAATGACGATCATACCTCGATACATTGGTTAGCAAGCTTTCTCGCATCATTGATAAACTCCATAATTTCACATATTTCATCTCAATTTCCTTTGAATGTACATGATTTTTGGTGACAAATGATTGAGAATGATACAAATACATATAGGAAAAAGTACAAATTGAAAAATATGCATTTGTGTGAAATTTGGAGTAATATGTGTTTGTAAGTTATTTTTGAAGTTCATCAACCCTCTTTCTCTTTTATAGGAAGAGGTGGACAAGTGCAAAAGGCTAAGAAAAACATGAAGTTTCCAAGAAAAACATAGGACAAGCTTAAGAGTGAAGCAAGGGACAAAAGAGGAAAAAGAAAAATTCTTCCTGACATTCGTTGAGCTTTCGTCGCACAACTAAGACACGACGAATGATGCTTCCTCTCTGCCTCCAATCTGTTCGTTGTGTGTTCGTCGCGCAACGAACGCACAATGAATGGAAAGTAAAACTCTGCGTTTTCAGACGTGAAAAAACGAAACTTCTTGGATATAAAAGTGAGAGCTCGACATAAAACACTCATTCTTCACTTCTTGGGCATTTTGGGTGCTAGGGCTTGGCATTTGGAGGAGTGGGTGTCAATGGATTGAAGTCTAGAAGAGATTTTGGCTTCAAAACTTGGTTTTTCTTCTCCATTTTCCTTTCCCTCTCTCTTGTTCTATGATTGTTCTATTATATGCATATACTCTTTTGGATTTCATGAACATGTGGGGCTAAAGCTTTGATTCTAGGATTATTTGGAACCCTTGTATGGATTAACTTTTAATTCCTTCTCTTATTTTGTGATTAATGTTATATGTGTGTTTATTTTACTCTTTACCTAATGCTTCTAAGTGCTTGATCACCATTTAGATGTTGTGTTCACTTGATTGATGTTTGAGAGGGCTAGGTTGAGTGTAGAACTTGGGTAAAATAGCGTGAGAACTTGAAGTTTGCATGACAAATGAATGATTTTGTTGATAAGATAGACATATACTTATTGACCTCACATAGCCACATTAGGGTTGAAACTTAGAAAGTGGGTTTTATTGATTGTGACAAGAGATTGCATGATTAATAAAATTAAACACTTGTTTTTGACTTGACGGAGCGTTTACAAGTATTCTAGAACCCTAGGTTAGCAAATATATGGTCATTGAAAGCAATAGTGAGAGGAGACTCTTTAAGTTTATGAAATATAAGAGGGAAAAATAATCTTAGGACCCATTTTATCCTTGAGTTGAAGAATCACTTGTTTATAGTTTTTCTTATTTATTTTTATAGTTACCCTTCACATCTTAACATTTAAATCACTCAAATTGAGCGAGAGTGCGATAATCATTACTTGACCGAATTTTGGAACCAAATCCTCGTGGGAACGATACTCTACTTATCACTTTATTACTTGGCGCGACCCGTGCACTTGCGGTGCGAACAATCATAAACCATAAAAACTGTTTACACCGTTGTGGTGCTCTAATTTTCCATAACTTTTCCCATCCATTATTTTGAACCCCTTTTTTACCCACAAGAAAGCTATATGCTGATTTCACAGAAAATAGACCACTTCGCTCAAAATTCCATTTCACAACTCCAGTCACACAATTTTGTGACGTGTTTGCTGCAACTTTATCCCAAATTTTCTAAATGTCAGACCATACCTTAAACCCTAAACCCTAAACCCAAAATAAACTATGAAAAAAGTCTCTGATTGACCGATACCATTAATTTGCATTTAACTTTGTTTAAAATTTTGTGTTATTTGATTATAACACATTTATAGGTCATTTGACGGTATTGGCCACTATTGGAGACTTTTTATAATTCATTGGTTAAAATAAGATCATTTATTGTTCATTGTGAAATTCGATATTTCGTTAATTGTTCATTGTAAAATATGATATTTAACCCTATTTATAATAGAAAGAATTGAAAGGGAAAATCTAACAAACTCTATTATGAATATTTAACACCCACATAATTGTTTTCACAAAATAAACCATGTTAGAAAAGAGTTCCACAAATGTGATTACAATTTTTTTTGTGTATTTAATTTGTCGGGCTAAAGTGTAAAAATGCCCATATAATTGTCACAGAGGTGCAAAAATACTCATGTAAATTTTTTTGGAGCAAAGTTGTCCATCAAATTTCAAAATTGGGGTAAAAATGCCCCTCACAGTTAAATTAAGTTTTTCACTTATCATCCTCTATTGCATCATCATCATACAAGGGGAAATAAATACATAAGTCTACCACATATTTTAGTGGGAGATAAATCGACAGAAAATGATGCGTCAAAAAGTCTAAAAATTAACTGTGATGACATTTTTTCCTCAGTTTTGAAATTCGATGGACAGTTTTACTCTAAAAAATTTTACATGGGTATTTTTGTACTTTTGTGACAATTACATGTGCATTTTTTCACTTTAGTCCTTAAATTGTTCAATGATTTAGGACAAGTAATTTTAGTATTATTATGAATTCAATGAGATGCACGTGATCTTGGCTGTTTATAGTCGTGCTAACGCTGTCCCTGGCCAGCTAGAATGAAAGTGACACCGTTCCACCTTTACTTAATTATTTCGTGTAAATGAAGTTGAAAAATATTTAATTTTTGTTAACTGAATATTAAATTGGTGAATATAGTATTTTATCTTCCTCTAAGTTTATCCTCATTTTAATTTTGGTTTATTAAATTTCAAATGATAAGTTTTGGTATCTTATTTTTCATTACATTTAAAATATTGATCTTATAATTTAATGATGAGAGCCCAGAGTAATTTGTCCATAAAACTTTCAAAAACTCTTATTAAATTTCTTATATAAAATTTGAAGGATCAAAAACAAAATAAGAGCAAGCTATTAATCCTATTTCATTACTCAAAAGTTCAATAAGACTTAGGAGATTCTATTATTAATTCGATAAATGACATTAGCTTTATATTTCTCACTTGTTGTTAAAGACTTTTCTGATAATTATAAAGTCTCTTCTTGTAAATTGAAGGACATCGATTTCAAGGGGCTAATTAAAACCAATCGATATAGTGCCACATCAGATCTATCGTTTAAGAAAATCAAAACTAACATAATAGTGGAAGCTATCCCTATGGTCATTCTCTTGAAGGAGTCTAATATGCTAATGGTCCTAGCAAGTAACTATATGCATACTTAATTAAAAATGGTTAAAGTCATTGTTTGGTGTAGAATTGGTATAATGAGTGTGATGTGTTCAAAAGCATGTAAAAATTGTCCAAACGACAGAGTGCGACAATCATAATATTTCAATGGTTAAAGTCATTGTTTTCTTCTAGGTACCAATTTAAGAATCATCAACTAATTAAAGCTCCTAAAAAATATTTTGAAGCAATGATATCGGGAGACTCTCATTAATCGAGTCCATCCCATATGAGTCAAAATCTCACATTTTATCCAATTTTAATTTGCTTTTAAACATATCATACCCTCACACTCACTTTATAGAAAGGACCATGGACTCAAGAAGAAGACCAGAAGCTCATGTCCTACATTCAACTACACGGTGCACAGGGAATCTGGTCTTCCTTTCCTTTAAAAGCTGGTACACTCTTCTAGTAATTAATTTGTTACGAAATATATATACGAGTAAGGCATTTTTATGTTTTGATAACCAAATAATTAATTAGTAGGCTCCGGAGATGTGGGAAGAGCTGTAGACTGAGATGGAATAACTATCTAAGGCCAGACATTAAAAGAGGCAACTTCAGCTCACAAGAAGATCAAACCATTATCCAACTTCACGCTCTTCTTGGAAATAGGTAATTGATTTAGTCCCACACAATATATATTACCTAGTTTCTAGCTTCAGGGAACGACATATGTATATTTTTATCTGCCAACATATGTTATTCTCTTTTTCATGACAATATTATCGTACCTAAACATAGTTTATTGGTGTACGTACTATGTTCCAAATGCATGCACTTAGATGGTCGGTGATAGCACAACAATTGCCAAAAAGAACAGACAATGAGGTCAAGAATCATTGGAACACCAACCTTAAGAAGAAGCTCATCACCAAAATGGGCATTAACCCTACTACACACAAGCCCTTCAACGACACGTCCAAACTCAGCCATGTGGCTCAATGGGAGACGACTCGGCTTGAAGCCGAAGCCAGGCAAGCAAAAGAACATTGCAAGGTGAAGAACCAGCTTGGCACATCCTCATCATCATCACTACCTTCATTGACTCGGCTTGTCCTTAAGAAGGTCACACCTCGAGCACCACCACCTCCATGCCTTGATGTCCTTAAGGTATGCCACAATTCACGGTCGTCGTCCATGTCAACAGATCCTAACACCCTTAATATGCATAGCATGTACGCAATGATGCTCACCGCCGACGACCTCGAGTCTCCGGCATCAACGTTGACCTTCCCATCCACCACTAGCACTACCAACTCCAAGCACAAATAATAAAAATAATAATGGAACATTTGGGTTGATCAATTATCAAAATTCACTTCCTAGTTCCTCCTCCATGGCTAATGATGATAGAATCCTGATGAAAGGAGAGACTGTTTGTGAAAACAACGTGGGAAGTTTGGTGGAGGATGACAATATTATGGTGGCCATGGAAGCATTCACATCATCAAAAGGGCACAACTGTAATTCCATGGAGGATCTCCGAGATGATGAGGATGTGTTTGTGTATGGAGATGAGGATTGGGAATCCATTCTTGACTTGGTCAATGCTTCACCACCTGTTTTCCCAGCGTTGTGAAACATGTTACGTTGATGGAGTTAATAGAAATATTTAGACTTTGACTTACTAGGGTTGTGCCCTAGTTCTTAACGCATTATTTATATTCGTTTTGTATTGTCTGAATTAGTTCTAAACTCGTCTGAATAATCATGTATGTGTTAGTCTAAGTATTGTTTTTTTTTGTTCACTAGTTATTCTTTCTGTTTTTTTGCTAACATTTTAATTTTGGGGATGCACTACAAGAAAAGAGGGTAGTTCTTTTCTGTTATGGGCCTACCATGTCCTTATCTATTTATGTGTATTTGTGGATATGAGAAGGTGATGAGCAATATGGGTGATGAACACCGAATCAAAATCTCATTTTTTGAAATATTTAACACTGTTAGCAAAAGGGTACAATTCCTTTGAATATAGGCTCACACATAGTAGCGCAATCTCACTAGTCCAACTAATTATGGTTGAGGTTATAAAGAGTTGTCGTGTTCGTCTAATCCATGATCATCTTCTGATACAAAGAGTTCCGCAAATGACAACGGTGATAACTGCGAAGTGCTAGACTGGTCTCTATTCTTATAGCTTTCTTTATGTGCTGTTCGAGTTGAACTTTCGTTGTAGTACATGTCATCAACGGGCTTTGATGTTTTATATATAAGTGAATTTGGATCCCATGCACATGCATGCATGCTATGCGAGGCGAGTCAATATTTAATTTGCAGAACGGTACATGATTTTTATGAAATATACGCTCATAAGGGTTGTTAGCTTTGGAATGTAAGTTAATGATTTCCCGAGGACAATAAAACGCAAGGAGTAGTACAGTTATTGCGTTTAGATTATCTTATGAAAATAACTCAGAAATAAAGTGAGTTCGAAAATGTAAAAGAATAATTAAATCAATCATTTGAATTTGAGAAATCTCAAATTAGGTCTTAGAGAAGTTTTAAAGTTTCGATATCTAATGAAAATTGAAGAAACAAATTCCTCTTTTAGTGTTATCAAATCGCAACTCAAACTTTTGCCCTTAGGAGTATAAATGACAAGGCATAATATAATTGTTCAATTTGATAATAACGAATTTCATGTTCATGTTAACAATTTTCAACTCATTTTTTATTTGAAATTGACAAGGTGTTGGGAAATATTTCACAAATTGAACAAAATAATTTTTAACTTAATCATAACAATTTTCAAATTCATATTAAAAATTCACAATTCTGATGGTTTACGGCATTTGTGTATTTAAGTAATATATGAAAATCTGAGAGTTCTCCAAATATTTTATTTGAAAATTTTCAAATTTAAGAGAGTGATTTTTTTATTTTCCATTTCAAGGAGATGTTTGTGAGATTTTTCTTAGGGCTTGTTTGGTTGCCACTGGAAAGTGATAAAGAATTAGAAAGTGTGGAAAGTAGAGGTTTTTCTGTAATTTATATATTTCCCCGGACCCACAAGCTTTCTCTACCCATCTCACATTTTTCATGGGTCTCACAAACTTTATTTTCTCATCATTACCTAATTTAACTCTACTTTCCATCTTCACCATTTTACTTTCCATTTCTCCACTTTCTTTCCTACCACCAAACCGATTGAATTTTGAAAAAATGACTCATAAATCTGCTGTTAGAAAGGTGGAGGAATAAAAGTTTCCGAGCCATCTTTTCCATCTCAAAGAATGGCTTTTGAGACAAAATAGATTATGGAGAGAGAAAGTGTTTGGATAACTTATCTTTTTTTTTGGCCAAATGTTTGGATAACTTATCTGAAATCATGTTTTTTATGGTTAAAAGATCTTGAACTTTGGCTAATTATTTAGCTAATTTTCTTTTTAAAATCTGGTTTTAACTAAAAAGTATGGTTCAAAAAATAAAGAGATAATACTGGCAAAAAAAAATAAAGAGATAAACTTCTCCCATAACCTTATGCGCAAATACGAACAGGCAGCGTGTAACTCAATCATCATAGTGAAGCAACTTCAATGCATCGTACCTAAATAATGAAAGCGGATAAAAGAAGGATTGTGTATCCAAACACACTTTTATCCAATGGTTTAAATTAAATAATTTTACCAGCAAAATTTGTTATATAATTAGAACACGTGTTCAAATTATTCAAAGTAACCTAGAGAGGAATGTTCTTACCTATGTGAGTAGCACTACTACCCCTCAAATTTAAATTAGTCAGTTGTCAATAGGCATCATTACAGTGCGATATTTAACTGGAAACAAATTAAGTATTTTTATAAAATATTTTTAAAGTAACATATAAAATCACATTATTAAATTTAATCTATCAAAATTTGCTTTCAACAGTTTTCAATTGTATAATAATAGTACTATGAATTTAGATTTTCTTATTTTATTTTTTATTATAGTTGTGAACTATTTAGTTAAATTTTAATAACTTATATAAATATTTATGTAATTTTAAGTATTATTATAATATTTATTTTTATAAAATTAAATAAACTATTGGATCAAAGTTACAACGGAGAATGGAGAATGATGGGAAAGGAGAGGATCCTTGTCCCATATGACTTGTCGAATGGGACGCTATGTTGTTTGGATAAAACTTTGGAATACATTTCATAATAAATTTTAAGCAATACAAGAAATTTGTATTATTCATCGAGATCCACAATAAGCATGTTCAGTGGAAATCGATCAAGGATTAAAAAAACTTATGAGCTAATTTGATTAGCCGATCGGCATCAATCATGTGCTCTCTTGAACTATGTGTGATTAAGAATTGCCTACCCCTTATGCATAACAAATGTAGTTTCAAAAACAATGTCCCTAAAAGGATGATACATGTCACAAGTCACAACCCCTAATACAAAAATCTATTGCCCCTCGAAAATTAAAGTAATTAAAGGACTTCATTCCGCTAGCCTTTGGTCCAACACAAGTTTGAGCCATATATAATAATAATTGGCATAATCCAACGATGATAGGCGCCACTGATATAAGTTTGCAATTGAAGTCACTGATCCATGTGCCATCCTTTTCTTTGATATATAGCGCTCTACCACAATCACTACCTCCACCCCTCAACATCGAGCCATGTACTTTTAGTTTCGCATGTGCATGGCCTGTTGGTGGGGGGGGGGGGTTGGGTTGGGTTGGGGAGTACTTGCCAAGGGATTTTTCCCGTAAAACTATTTTAATTTGTTCATAACTTTGCGCCTATTCAGAATAATCTATCGCCAATCTCTTCTTTTTGTTCATATTACAAGTGTATCATCAATTAATTTATTAATTGATAACTCTTCATATGACTTATATTACAAACTAATTTATTTTTATAATAACCAGGTTTTTCATAAGAACATTAATTACAACTAGGTCCCAAACAATCACTAAATTACATTGAAGTCTCAAGGGATCTAGGTCATATTAAATGACTCTTCATTAATAATTGTCAATGACAACTACTCCTTGAGTTGTCAATGATGATTAAGTTTCTAAAGAGTGGTATTGACAAGTGAAAGAGCACCTATTGACAACTATTGAGTTGTTAATTACAAGTCATTTAATAAAACTCAAATTCATTGGGACTTCAATATAATTTGTTAATTGTTTGAGATTTATTAGTGATTAATGGCTTAATGAAGATTAACTTGGTTGTGATTTTTCCTTTTACTAAGGCATTTCTAGATTTTGGAAGGGAGAAAAAAAGTTTGTATTGTTTGGTGTTGCCAGCATGCATGCACGTATGAATTGATCTGCTGTTTTCTCCGTCTCCTTTTAATTTGGCGATACTTGGATTTGGCCTCCAATGAGACAAGCACATTATTGTTCATAAATATGAATCTTCAGCTATGCCGGGACATAGGCAGGCCAATTACTGGTGACTGTTGAGGTTATTTATTTTTAGGAGTTATGAGTCATGGCCTTTTTGATTTCGATACAAATTAAACGACAATGATGTAACTCTGCTGGATATCAGTGTTCGTTATTTATGAAAACGACAACTCTACTGTCTCGATCTTTAAAATGTTTCCAGTTCAACATCGGCTGTTTACATTTTGTATGTATATCATAATGAGGTCTATCAACAGATTTGAATATAATGTTAGAAGGGAGAAAAAGAGTGTCATGAAATGTAATAATATAGGTTCTAATGACACGAGACAGGATGACAAAATTTACATGTTTTTTAGATTAACTGTTAAGAGTTTGTAATCCAATAACCTCTTGACAAATCTATTGTGGACATTATGTGACGAAAAGGAAAACAAACTAAAAAATCCTGCAATCAAAGAAACAAACAATTCGATTTCGCGACACCAGTGTGGAAGCGACACTCTCCTAGATTAAACAGACCCTTCTTGCGGTGCTGCAAGACATGGCAAAATTTTTTGTAAGTTAATAAGGAGAAAGACAGATTGAGAGAGAAGGAGGGTGATAACTATTACGTTAATAACCACCCATGACAACAAAAACCTATTTATAAACGATGATATATCACAAGGCATACCCACTCATCAGGCGGAGAGATGCACCCAAAACCGAATCAAGCACATGGCCAATCATATAATAATGGTTAAACATTTGACCGTTGGCAGATGCATCCTTTTGGCTTTGAAGGGTTCCCAACTTTTAATAGTCGCAAACAAAATAGCATTTCCGGGGAAGCATTAATTGAATAATTTCCGCAAAAATTAATTATTTAAATAAATGAAAGAAAATATTATTTAAAAAAACCAAAATTAATTTTCATAAAAAGGGGATAAGTCAAAGTCATGTTGTAAGTTGTAACACGCGCACATGGGGGAAATCACCGGATTTCATCTAAATTGACAAATCCTTGGATTTATATGATTTATTTTTAATATGCTAAATTTGAGGCAATCAAGATGATAGAAATGCAATTTTCGTCCAATTGTGCTTACTTAAAATCTAAGATTCTTATGTGTGATGACTCTCATTTTTAATGATATTTAACAAATATTTTGGATTATATTTAGAAAGTCGTTGATAGAAAATTAAAGGAATTTAATCTTGAAAATAATATTTTTGAGCTACTATATATAACAGCCCCATTACATTTCACTTTAACCTCATCATGTGTTATACTAATATGCATTAGGTGGAGCCTTTTCAAGTTAAAGGAAATCAAATACATTTACTGGTGAAACTGAAAAGAAATAAAGGAAAGAGGGGTCACCGCTCACGGGTCCAGACTTGGAAAAAGCAAGTTGGGCCACACATACATTGAACTACAAGTTGGGCCATACACATTCACATGAGATTCATCATTCTCTCGGCCTTGTGAAAAGAAAAAAAAAAGAGGAGAAGGGAATTGAAAAATAGAAGAGGGGGCAGAGGCGGACTTGAGAAGGGAGTGGAGGCGAGAATCATCGTCACCATCTTCACATCGTCAGCCACACAAAAGGCAGAACCAAAAGTTCTCTCTAAAATCTCCCTCATTTTTCACTATGAGTGCTCATAAATTAGAGCTTGGGGTTGTTAGGCTCTCTTCTATGAGTATTCAAAACACCATTTTTGCTCTCGAGATGAAGTTCCAATTCCTTTTCTTTCTCTTTGTATTTTTGATTTCTTGGTTAGATTTAAGTTTTCATTTATATATTTGAGATTTGGATTTGTTTGTTAATTTGAGTTGTTGTGATTACATGAGTTTATAATGAAGAATTTGCACTCTTCAATATATTATATATGTTTCTTTGCAATTCCATTTATTCTCTCTATTTATGTATGATTATGATAAATAGGTTGATTGCGATGAATTGTAATTGAATTTAAACTAGTACTAACCATCAATCACACTCTAAGTTACTTAATAACACTTAATTGAATGAGCTCATGAGATTAGGTTAACACCTGCGGGTTGGTGAAGTTTGATATTTTAGGAAATTTAGAGAAAACTCAAAGGTGTTAAAGTACTTAACAATTCCTAATTAGTTGGGTTACACTAATTTGGTAATTGGACTTGTGAGTTCATGAGGTTTGATATATTGGTGAATTAGCACACTAATAGACTCTCCAAATATATTAATTGAGCTAAGATAATTATTCTCGATCATTCCCCAAAGCAATTCCATCTCATTTGACCAAATCTTTATTTCCCCCAATTTTTATTTTTCTCCTTTTGCATATCACACCTTTTATTAATTTTTCCTATGAATCCATTACAATTTTCCTTATTCAATCAAATTTAGCATTTAATTACTAGGTAATTAATTGTGTTTCTTAGGCTCCTTCAAGTGAACGATATCTGGGAGCTGGCTTCCACTGACCCCTTGGTTCTAAAATTTCTCGAATGACTAACTCGGTGTCCTTTGCAAAAATCTCTCAAATGTCCCCTTCTCGTGTGTGCGAGAGCCCACTTTTCCTTCAAACACATGTATTTAGCCCAAAAATGTGTTTTACCTTATATAGGCTAGACCTCCCACAATCCTAAGTAATATGGGACTTTTTCTCTTTAACATACCCACCCACGTATAAAAAGTACTTTTTCACAACATCTATGATTTGTATATTTTTATATTCCTAAAGTAAGGAAATTATTAACATGACTAAGATGTAAAGTTAATCCATTTGTGCTTAATTTGGTATCTAGACCACCTTGAAGTCAAAATTAGCTTAGGAAATTGATCAATTTGTCATAATTTTGTATTAATATGTATTAATTACATTTGAAATTGTTTGATCTCTTTCCTTCTCTAATTTTCATGTGAAGGGTCACAAGGACCAAGTCGGAGAAATTTGGATACAAGACATCTCAAGGCTTGGGAAAAGGTATTAAAATACCCTCAACTTATATGGTAGGAGCTTTCAATTCCCATTAACTATTTTGGGTACCTTAAATGCCCTTGAACTATTATTTTGGGAGCTGAAATACCCAATTTTAACGGTCAAAGCTATGAACATTAAAGCCAGCCTATGTGGTGCCGCATCATATTAAATGGCCACATCAAATATTAAAGTTGCCAGGTCAAATTAAAAATGACACAGTTGCTTTTTATATTTTTTAATTATGTAAACAAATAGGCAAAAAATGAGATAACTTTTAGGGTTAGATAGAGTGAAATCGAAATGGGATTCTAAGGGAGGCTGAAACTCAAATACGTTTAACGGTTAGATAGTTAAGGCCTTAGGGGACGAAGTTGCGGTGCGAGATTGAGCTTGAAGGCCAAAATCCGATTCGAGTAGGAGAGAATTTAAGAATAGCAAGGTGGGAGTAGGTGAATCACTTGAAAGTAGAGTTGGGAATGCGGGTAAGCCCGTCTAGGGTCGAGCCTAAACGGGCCAATCCTGTTTAGGCCTATCTTCAAAAACCGCCTATTTTTGAAACCCAACCTTAGAGTCATCAGGTCGGGTTTAGACCTTAGGACTTCCGCCCTATTTTTTAAACACATTTTTTCAACAATATTTTTCACTCTTCTTTTTTGGGATTTCCAAATGTTAATAAAAGATACTTTTGCCTCTAAGTACAGGTAAAGGAAAAGGGCTAGCTAGGGTTTACAAACTTGATATTGAGATTTACATAATTTTCTTAATTAGGGAAAATTAATTTGAGGTCCCCCACAAGGGACTTAATACTAGAAAAGTCCCATAAGTTGGGAAAATTAATGTAGGGTCCCAAGGGACCTCACTTTAATATATTTGAAAAGTGAAAAGACAGCTTTGCCCCTAGCCTATTAACACTTATCACATGTGCCCATTAACTTGTCAAGGTTTGCCCAAAGAGTTGTCAAGCGTGCCCAGTAACTTGTCATTTTGCCCTGCCCATTAACTTAAAGAGTATTGGCCATTAACTTGTTACACATGTCCAACTAGTTGTCACATGTGCCCAGTAACTTATCAAGGTTTGCCTAAAGAGTTGTCAAGCGTGCCCAGTAATTTGTAATTTTGCCCTGCCCATTAACTTAAAGAGTATTGGCCATTAAATTGTTACACATGTCCAACTAGTTGTCACATGTGCCCAATAACTTGTCAAGGTTTGCCCAAAGAGTTGTTAAGCGTGCCCAGTAAGTTGTTACACCTTGACAAGTTACTGGGCACATGTGACAAGTGTTAATAGGCTAGGGGCAAAACTGTCTTTTCACTTTTCAAATATACTAAAGTGAGGTCCCTTGGGACCCTACATTAATTTTCCCAACTTTTAGGACTTTTCTAGTATTAAGTCCCTTGTGGGGGACCTCAAATTAATTTTCCCATTTTCTTATCAAGAATCTGCATTTGCTGAATTTTTAAGTAGTGTCAGAAAGTCATCCACTGAATACAGTGAAGATCAGAATAGGAAGGATGGAAGCTTAGCTTGTTCCTGCTTGCTTAGGACTGTCAGTGTTGATCCTAAGTTTTGTTATTTACAAAAAGATAATTGATATTATACTGTTCTTGGTAAAACAAAAATATAAATGTTGTCACTTGAGTCTTAAAAATTCATGCACCGAAACATTCAAAAGTATCACATTTTATGCAACTTTGGAAATATGGTCATTAGTTTAGCTGCATGCACTTCGCGGAAGAAATCTTGCATTTATAAATTCAATGAAACGTCTCAACTACAATGCATGTGGCTATCATTATTTAATTTGTCCATTTCACTTGTATGTAATATATTAATTAGATCATTGTAAATAACAAAAAAATTGAAATTTTGTTGAGCATCAGAGGATCCGAGGGAGAGAAATGTTGCTTTGTGTGTTAATTAAAGTTTTACAGAGCAACATAACTCTCTGCTTATACAAAAGGATCTCATGATTTTTCTAATTGGGTATTTTTCTCAAATTTTTCCTTGTAATATGAAAGAATCTATATATCCAGCTATATTCTTTTTCTTCTTTTTCAATAATTGAAGCCAAAATGGTTTGGAGAATTTAATAATTTATGTCAGATTGAAATAGACAAACAATTTTGATCAAAAAATGAAATAGACAAACAATTCATTAATTTCATTGAAAACAATGAAGATTCTCATTTGATTTTAATCTTTTAATTTCGGCAATGAATAAATAACGAAATAAGACATGTAAAGTACTGTATCTTGTTTTTGAAAAATATAATTTAAAAATTAAATTAATTCATGCATGCCAAAAACGGGCCTAAATAGGCTGATCCACAAAAGCCCTCGGCCTCAATTGGCCGGCTCTTATAGGTCCACATCCCATTTGTCCCTCTGATTCCCTAATTCGGCCTTCCTCATGCTTAAGTAAACATGGGTCTACCTTTTGTGTTCGGCCCAAATTTTCGGCTCTACTTGAAACGAGTAGTTATGATGGCTAGCATTTGGAGTCGGGAAAAGAAGAACAATGGTGTTGACTGAGATGGAGAAATAAGATAAAGTAGCTGTGAGAAACAGTGGACTTGAGGAAGAAGAAAAAATTACTTTCGAGACACAGTGGTTTTGTGAAAACGAAGCTGTGGTAGAGATTGGTCGGAGTGTTGAGGTGGTTTTATGGATATGTGAAGATGGTGATTTGGGGTTTCTGTGAGTGAGGGAGAGAAAGGAGGACGACGAAACAGGAAGAGATGACGTCGGGCACGGTGGCCGGAGAAAGACAAGGAATGTGGCAGAAGATTAATGGTGGTTTGAGAAAGGTAGCTAGGTTCTTGAGAAAAATGACGATGGAAAGAGGCAATAGAGAGTAGTGTGGCTATGGAAGTTTGGCATGGTGGTGCTTATGACAACGACGATGGTCAAGAACCTTTTAATAAGTGATGTGACAACATTTTAATTTGACGTGGCACCACAAATGCTGGCTTTAATGATTTCAGGCTTTGACTGTTAAAATGGGTATTTCAACTCCTAACATAATAGTTCATGGCTATTTAAGATACCCAAAATAGTTAATAGGTATTGACAGCTCCTACCATATAAGTTCAGGGGTATTTAAGTATTTGTTCGCACCGCAAGTGCACGGGTAGCGCCAAGTAATAAAGTGATAAGCAGAGTATCGTTCCCACAAGGATTTGGTTCCAAAACCCGGTCAAGTAATGATTATCGCACTCTCGCTCAATTTGAGTGATCCAAATGTTGAGAGTGAAGTGTAACTATGTAAAAAATAAGAAAAACTATAAACAAGTGATTCTCCAACTTCAAGGATAAATTGGGACTTAAGATTATTTATCCCCCTTGTATTTTCTAACCTTAAAATGGTCTCCTCTCACAATTGCTTTTAATAGCTATATAATTGCTAACCTAGGGTTCTAGAATACTTGTAAACGCTCCATCGAGTCAAGAACAAGTGTTTAATTCCATTAATCATGCAATCTCTTGTCACAATTAATAAACCCCAATTTCTAAGTTTCAACCCTAATGTGACTATGTGAGGCTAATAAGTATGTCTATCTTATTAACAAAACCATTCATTTGTCATGCAAACTTCAAGTTCTCACACTACTCCACTCAAGTTCTACACATAACCTAGCTCTCTCAAGTCATAAGTCAAATGAACAAATCAACTTAATGGTGATCAAGCATTTAGAAGCATTAGGGCTAGAGTGAAATAAACATATATATAACATTAATCACAAAAGGAGAGGAAGAATCAAGAGTTAATCCATACAAGGGTTCAAAATAATCTTAAAACAAAGTGTTTAGCTACTCATGTTCAACAAACCCAAAGGAGATATACAATAATAGTCATAAACATTGAACAAAAGTAAGGGAAGGAGAATGGAGAAGAAGAACCAAGATGTGAAGCTCAAATCTCTTCAAAACTTCAAACCCCAACTCAATCTTCACCAAGATCCATGCTAGAGCACACCACAAAGCTCCCCAATAAGTCCAAGAAGTCAAGAATGCCAGCTCCCTCTGTTTTGCCCTCTTTAAACCCTAAATTTCGAGTAGAAACAATGTAAAACACAGAGTTTCATTTCTGTTCGCAAGTTCGCTGTTCGTTCGCTGAAGGTTAACTTCCAGCGAACCACTTTTTGGCAGGTTGGCTGTTCGTTCGCGAAAGGCGAACCTCCAGCGAAAAAATTGGCAGAATGGGTGCATTTTGGGGCAAATTCGCAGTTCGTTCGCTGAGGGCTAACTTCCAGCGAACCTTTTCTTCCCTTTTTCTCTTCTTTTGTTTATTGCTTCCATTCTTTTGATGTACCTATGCTTTTTTATTTGTTCCTACTCACATTAACTAGAAAGGGATGGTGAGCTCCTCAACACATATATATCAAAAATTAAGCAATTTCAACTCATAATCTCATGCACATGTATTTCTTATCATTTTTTTCTTTACCATATGAGTATTGCTATATTTCTATCTATTTATTTACCAAAAACATGCTATAAATCAGGAAATTCAGATGAAATGTGTGTACAATTATGGAGTTTATCACTCCCCCAAACTTGAGTCCTTGCTTGTCCTCAAGCAATTTAGAAATCTTTATGATTTGACCCTATGTTTCCCCTAGTTTGATTTAATTACTTATCCTCACATGTTGATCTCTTAATTGAGTCTTAGAAAGTATGATCTATATGTAACGATGTATGCATCTCAATTTTAAAACAAACTTTCCAATATCTTTGAACTTGTGTGTGTGTGTGTTGGAGTTAAGAAAGATTATCCAGATTCTAATCCAGCCACGTGCAATAATTCAATGCATGTATAAAATTTCATTTTCAAATTTCTCCACTCTTTTCTTCACACTTCTCCACTTTTAACTTGTGGCACATAAATTCAAAATCAAGAGGGCTTTTAAAGCTTGTAATGGGGCTAGGGGTTCAAGTGTTTAGCTAATTGAAAGAATGAGATAAAGGAATTCAAATATCTTGAAATAAATGAATACATTTCATTAAATTCACTCACACACAGAATTTTCTTCCAAGAAGCTTGAAATTCCCCCAAACTTATTTCAAATTGATTCTTTGTACTCCTAGTCTTATTGCAACAAACTTTTTTTTCATACTTATTTTTTTTCTTTTCTACTTTTTCTTTTTTTTTTGGGTGAAGGGGCAAAACTAGCTACCTTAAATTTTCAAATGGACAACTCTGGCACCCGTAAATTGAATGGGGCAAAACAATACATTGTAAATCAAAATGGGGCAAATGTAACATTCTCAATTAAAGGTGTTAAGTTTGACTGTTAGTTGACTATGAATGCTGATGGGGCTTATTGACGTGGCAATATACATTTTTTTGTGACGTGACAATATGCTGAATAGGGACTTAATATTAGAAAAGTCCCACTAACTCCAGTTCCTCTATCCACCTCCCCACCTTCATCTCCTCCCTCCACGGCTCCACGCCCACCTCCATCTCCTCCCTCCACGGCTCCACACCCACCTCCTCTCAAACCTCAGGCCAAATACACTGTCACTGCCACCGCCGGAAACACCGTGCTGGCGGCGAACATGACGCGAGGATAGAGGAATTGGAGATGGCACCGTTCGGGAGGTTAGTGGAAATGGTGAGCAAAGGAGCAGTAAGGATGTGGATGAAGGTGGTGAGCATATTGCCATGTCAAAAAAATGCCACATATTGCCACATCACAAAAAATGCCACATAGTGTCACGTCAACAAGTCCATCAGCATTCTCAGTCAACTAACAATCAAACTTAACACCTTTAGTTGAGAATGTTACATTTGCCCCATTTTGATTTACAATGTACGGTTTTGCCCCATTCAATTTACGGGTGCTAGAGTTGTCCATTTGAAAATTTACGGTGGCTAGTTTTGCCCTTTCGCCTTTTTTTTTGACTTAGGAGTACAAACCTTTCATTCTCAATCCATATTTCCCTTTTCAAAATGTTCTTACATTTACACAACTTTGGCAACCCTACAAATCCTCACTACTAATGAAATGTCAATTATCTCAAGATTCAGGTAGTTCATGGTTTTTCGGGCTGTAAGGATTAAGTCCAATGTGAGTTTCAAAAAGAAATTTCACATGGTTTTTCATTATAAGGCTCAAAAGAGGGTGCAAATGGGATAGAAATTGTCAAGGATGGCTTGAAAGGCTCAATCGCATTTAAGAACTGCCTCAATCATTTTTTAAAATTATGTGCCATAAGTTAAAAACGATGAAGTTTTCCAAAAAGTGTTTTGAAATTATCAAATGAAAGAGAATACATGCATAGGATTATTACAAGTTTCCTTCACAAAATCCATCAAATAACTCTTACTCCATTAGTGCTTAGGTTGTTCAATAGAAGCAGGGAAATGTTTGCTTTAACATTGACATATAGATCAACTTTTCACAGATCACTTAGTCAAGCAACATATTTCTATCATTGGATTTTCATACATCTTTTCAAGAAAACTCATGGTCAAATTGATTCAAAAATGCAACAACTCCAATTTGGGATAAGAGCTCACACATTCACCCTTCAAAAACATCAAAAACAATTTCCTGTGCACTTATTATTCAGAAGCAAAAATTATTCATATTCTCAAAAGTTTCAAAATGAGCAAAGGAACATCTCCCTCCCCCAAACTTAAATCACACAGTGTCCTCACTGTGGGCTGGAAAAATGAAAAGGGACAAGCAAGATGAAACATGCAATGGTACATCAAAGTGCTTGCATATCAATAATAATGTAGCAATAACAACATGCAGCCAAAATGGGGTTAACAGTGGTCCTAGAACAGGCCTAAACAAAATCCTAGAAAGAAAAAGCCTACAAGTCCTACAATGGTCTTAAATTAAAGGTTTCCCCCAAACTTGGACTATTCTAACATTTAAGCTTCACTAAAGGAGATGATCAGCGGTGTGGGACTTGGAGTGAGACTGCGAGAAAGAAGAGGGGTGTCTTATTTAGGAGTTGATCTAGGGTTAATTTTTTTTTTTTTAAAAAAGGGAGGCGTTCGCTGTGGCTTAGCTGACAGCGAAGGCACAGCGAACTGCCTTCTGAATAATTTTTGCAGAAGCTGGTGGAATTCGCTAACGGTTCGCTAGCAGCGAAGTCACAGCGAACAGTCTGCTGTACTGATTACGCAGAAATTTTCAGCAGACACACTTGAGCAAAATTCTCACTACACAAGCATCAAAACCATTCTTTCTTTCACAAGTATAATTCAGTTTATACCAAAAACTTCATAAACACTCATACACATCACCAAGAGCAATTGATAACCACAATTTGGCTAAAATACATCAAATTCACACATAAGCATTCAAACGCATCAAAAGCTCAACTCATAGCACCCAACACTAGAAATTTTCCAACATTTCTGCAGACTGATAAACAACTCAAACTTTCATCAACATTAACAACAAATCCACTCTCTTGCTCACAAGATCATCCAAAGTCACATCACATCTCATGAAGACTACTAGGCACAATCAATACCCACAATCCACCTAAGACTCATCAAATTCCTCAATAAGCTAAACTTCCTCATTCATAACAATCCAACACCAGAATTTTTCTAAATATCCACTCTCATCAGTTCAAGACACCACTTTCATGACAAGCCAAACAAACTGCACACAAAACCTTCACATATACATTCAAAGTATACTAAAACCAAGACTCATATGTGAACTCATACCACACAAAAATCAAGCACAAACCCACCACGGGGATCATTCCATAACAAATAGGCCCACCGCCTATGACAGTTCAACTCATGAAACTCAAATAGAACATCAGGCATAATGCAACATCACAGATCAATTCAGCACAAATTTCCAGTCATCAACATCATCATTCATTCTAGATGAAGAAGAAGAAAGGAGAGAAAATTGAATTTAGATGAAGATTGGAATATTACTCCCCTTTGTAGACCTCTTCTTACCTTCCATAAACGTAAGCTCCAGCCATCACCATTGACTTGTCATCCAAGTGTGGGAGAAATCCTTTCTTCCTACAAAAAGTAAGACCAAGGAAAAATATACCAAACTACACTAAACTAGTTAGGAAAATTAAAAACTACAGAAAAGAGCAAGAACTTGGGTTGCCTCCCAAGAAGCGCTAAATTTATAGTCTTCAGCCAGACTTTCCGCACCACTCACTAATCATAAGTATCAAAAACTAAGATCACCTTGTCCTCATTTCTTTTCAAAAGACAAGTTTTCATTGACAATGGGAATTCATTCACAATACATGATCCCTCAATCAAAAGTGATTTTAAGAAACATGACACAATATGGCACATGGTAGGCTCTAATTCAATTGTTTCAAAATTATGATCACTAGCCTCCAAATATTTTGAAAACCCAATAAAATCCATTGGACTCTCATCAGTAAGAGTCAAAAAATTACTCTGAGGATTTTGAACAACAATTGTTAAGATTTCTACTTGCTCACAACAATAAGGATTAGACTCCAAACTTGGAACCTCAATTGCACACTCAATATTGTTCTCTACCTCTTCAATTTTCAACTCACTGTCACCCTCAAAATTTTCACTAACCCTTGATAACACATCATCACTTCTCATGACCAATTCTCCATTTGAAACCATATTTTCTTCACAAGAGTCATTCAACATATCAATAGACCAACCTTTTTGCATTAAAGACTCAAGTTGAGAAGTTCGTTCACCTACCTTGATTGCTAAATTATCAAGAGCTAATGTTTGTTCACTCAATTTTTCATCATCCCTAGCTCTATAATCATTTTCATTATCAATATAACGCTGAAACATATCCTCTATTCTTGACATCTTCTCATGACTAGAACTAGACTCATCTAAACTATTGGATGATATTTGACATTGTGGTGCATATGAGGGGAAAGAATAATTTGGATCCCAAGACAATGAATGTTCATGATTCCAACTAAGGTTAAAAGAATTATCATCTAAACTAGCTTGAACCTTAGCTAAATCATCCTCTACAAAATCAATGGTTGAAAAATGGGGGCATTGCTCATCATAATGATTATCTCCACAATAATTACAACAAATGTACTCACATTGAGTTTGAAAAGTATTAGGGTCATAATAAGAAGTTGGATAATCATTATCATGCTCAAATTCATCCCTTACCCCATTAGTCCACCAAGGATAGTCCATGACAAAGTTCTAAGAAAAGAAAATTAACAAACACAAAGACACACAAAGAGAACAAATATACACACGAACACAAGAAGAAGAAAAAATCTACAAAGAAACACAAGAACAAATATATATAAACTCAAGCTTAAGCTACTAGTGCTCTAATCAAGATTGACCAAGGATGGTTTTGGGACACAAATCCCCGGCAACGGCGCCAAAAACTTGTTCGCACCGCAAGTGCACGGGTCGCGCCAAGTAATAAAGTGATAAGTAGAGTATCGTTCCCACGAGGTTTTGGTTCCAAAACCCGGTCAAGTAATGATTATCGCACTCTCGCTCAATTTGAGTGATCCAAATGTTGAGAGTGAAGTGTAACTATGTAAAAAATAAGAAAAACTATAAACAAGTGATTCTCCAACTTCAAGGATAAATTGAGACTTAAGATTATTTATCCCCCTTGTATTTCCTAACCTTAAAATGGTCTCCTCTCACAATTGCTTTTAATAGCTATAATTGCTAACCTAGGGTTCTAGAATACTTGTAAACGCTCCGTCGAGTCAAAAACAAGTGTTTAATTCCATTAATCATGCAATCTCTTGTCACAATTAATAAAACCCAATTTCTAAGTTTCAACCCTAATGTGGCTATGTGAGGCTAATAAGTATATGTCTATCTTATTAACAAAACCATTCATTTGTCATGCAAACTTCAAGTTCTCACACTACTCCACTCAAGTTCTACACTTAACCTAGCTCTCTCAAGTCATAAGTCAAATGAACAAATCTACTAAATGGTGATCAAGCATTTAGAAGCATTAGGGCTAGAGTGAAATAAACATATATATAACATTAATCACAAAAGGAGAGGAAGAATCAAGAGTTAATCCATACAAGGGTTCAAAATAATCCTAAAACAAAGTGTTTAGCTACTCATGTTCAACAAACCCAAAGGAGATATACAATAATAGTCATAAACATTGAACAAAAGTAAGGGAAGGAGAATGGAGAAGAAGAACCAAGATGTGAAGCTCAAATCTCTTCAAAACTTCAAACCCCAACTCAATCTTCACCAAGATCCATGCTAGAGCACACCACAAAGCTCCCCAATAAGTCCAAGAAGTCAAGAATGCCAGCTCCCTCTGTTTTGCCCTCTTTAAACCCTAAATTTCGAGTGGAAACAATGTAAAACGTAGAGTTTCATTTCTGTTCGCAGGTTCGCTGTTCGTTCGCTGAAGGCTAACGTCCAGCGAACCACTTTTTGGCAGGTTGGCTGTTCGTTTGCGAAAGGCGAACCTCCAGCGAAGAAATTGGCAGAATGGGTGCATTTTGGGGCAGATTCGCAGTTCGTTCGCTGAGGGCTAACTTCCAGCGAACCTTTTCTTCCCTTTTTCTCTTCTTTTGTTTATTGCTTCCATTCTTTTGATGTACCTATGCTTGTCCATTTGTTCCTACTCACATTAACTAGAAAGAGATGGTGAGCTCCTCAACACATATATATTAAAAATTAAGCAATTTCAACTCATAATCTCATGCACATGTATTTCTTATCATTTTTTCTTTACAATATGAGTATTGCTATATTTCTATCTATTTATTTACCAAAAACATGCGATAAATCAGGAAATTCAGATGAAATGTGTGTATAATTATGGAGTTTATCAGTATTTAAGTACTTTTTTCCCCTCAAGACATTAGTCTATTCTGATTTATCTCACATTTATACCTAAGTCTTCCTATTTAGTTTGCCCAAATTACTTAGCTAATTAAGTACCTGTATTCGCGTAGTCTTAGAATATTCTCCAACTTAAGGTTCAGTGGCTTTATTCGAAAACAGGGGATCCTACTCGAAGTGGCGATCAACTTTATATTATCAAGTCTTTTCTAACTCCGAGTTTGATACCATTCTTATTCTATTCTATGTCCTTAGCTTTTTCAGATTAAAGGAAGAAGATGTCCTGAAATTTGGAGGAGCAAGAAAAACGTTTTGAGCCCTAGCACACATCTTTCATCTCTTTTAAAGGCCAAAACTATCATTTTCTCTTGGAAGATAATCAAATAAAGGTACTGCTAAGGAAGAGTGTTGAGGAGACAACGGGAACAAAAGCTAGATGACAACTTCATGGGAACGTGTTGCTACCTGACTTATCAGTCACTTTCAAATATTTGCTATGAGTGTACGAGTCTTCAAAGCTAGATGACAACGGGAACATAAGTTTCATTTCATGAGACTTAATTAAACCCCATGGAATAGTATAATAAAAATATGTGTTTGTCTATCTAAGGTTCATAACCAGTTGAAAAAGCTTTCACAAGTCAAGTCGAAATTTTAGGTACATTAATTATATAATCTATTGTCACAATTAATGTACATTATAAATTTACATCAATCTTCTATGACAATGTTATATTAGTAACTATATTTCTATGTTACCAACTAACCATACATTTATGCTATAAAACAAAATAAACCTTCTTAAACCATATTTCATTTAACAAATCAAAGTGGTAATCAAATACTTGGAGAAAAAAGAACTCATAAAATCCACAAATAAATATAAACTAGCTATTTATAATAAAAATCCGAATCATCCCAAAAATACCACAAATTCAGGGTTTATACGAGGGAAATTAAAGAGTAGGTAGAGGGAAAGAGAGAAAAACACAAGGGATGTTGAAATCTCCAAGTACTTTTGTTCTCCTTAAGCCCTAATATTTCTTCCAAGCTCTCTCTTTCTCCTTATCACTATCCGTCACTCAGATTTTTTGCTCATAGCTCAAGTGGGAGAGATCGTTTAAGATGAATCTATGAAGCTAAGCTCTGTTTTTTCTTTGACATGTTGAAGAGGATGAATATAGTTGTGCCCCGTGAATGTGTTTGGATTGCCGGTGGAAAAGTGGATTGCCTAGAAGTAAGATTAGGAAAAAGTCAAATTGTTTGTTTTGATATGTTTAGATATGCAGTGGGTTTAAGTGACTTTTTTACAATCTGACTTTTAAAAATATGTTTGATAGTTACTTTGAGGAAAACAATATTAGATTAAAACATATGCAAATATTGTTATAATTTAGAGAGAATACATAAATTAAAATTAAAAATTTGAAAAATTCTAATTTAAAATAAAATTCATATATGTGTGTGTGTGTGTGAGTAAACACAGACACACACAGAGTAGAAAATAAGTCAAAAGCAAGAAGCAAGAAGTAAAAATAAGTTTAAAAATGATACTTTTCTCCCATCTTGCTTTTTGTTCAAAAGCAATTTGATTTTGCTTTCTACCCAAACAACTTTTTAAGCAAAAATAAGTATAAGTAAAAAAAAAAAAACGGGTGGCATCTTGCTTCTTGTTGTTTGCCAAACACGCAAGTCGACTCTGCCAGACTGCCACTTAATCCCCTATACGCTGCTGCCCTTTTATCTCCGTTGTCTCATGCAGTTTTAATTGGACCACAGCCCACATATTTCACGATAACTTAGCCCATGTTATTGTTGTAATGTTGTGGGCCTTGTTGTTTTTGGGTTTCTTCCTTTTATTTTTGTTTTGACATGTATCTTGGCACGCATGGCTTCAACTAAAATAAAGTAAACAAACCGAAAGGATGGGATCTAAGTATCTAACAGCGCGCCGCATCATAGCTTAAAATATTGCAGAACTTCTCAAGGCTTACTATTTAATTACCATTGATTTGATTACATTTGCTCAATATATTACTACTGATTCTAATTTTCTATTTCTTAATGTTATAAAAATGCTGTAATCATTTGTTTTTATTTATTTATATCTTTTTATTGAAAAAAATGTATACATATATCTACTTTTATTTTCGAGCTTCCACAAATCTGTTTAGTTTTGGGTCATCAACCTATTAAAACCATGCTCAAACAACAAGGTAAGCTGATAGGAAGATGTCAAGAAACCACGATATCTATGACAGATTCTTCCTATCAACAAAAAAAAACAAAAGAATGTATGACGTTAGGTACAATGACACCACATAATTTTTGTTGTTGTTGTTTTTTGGATTGTCCTCGAGCATTGTAGGACAACTCATCTTTTAAACTCATATTGATTGTAGGTACCTCAATTTGTGAATACGTGGAATAGTTGAGTAAGAGTTTTAATGTACTTCGTATCAAAACAAGGACCAAACCCTTAACCTTAGTTAAGGTTAGATGAGTTTATACCACAAAATGAAAACTCTCATGTTCATTTTATGTCACAAAATATAAATAAGTGTGATAATTTTTTAAATTACAAATATAATTTCTTATACATTTATTTTCGATCAAGCATTATTATTGTGTGAAGTTACTCGAGTACTACGTTTTGACTTCAGTTTTCATTTTCGTTTTTCAACAATTTATTGGGGCAATTGCCAATTTTTTTTATGAATGGTGATTGCCAAAACAAAAAAATTTAATGGGGCACTGTTCGCACCGCAAGTGCACGGGTCGCACCAAGTAATAAAGTGAAAGTAAAGTATCGTTCCCACGAGGATTTGGTTCCAAAACCCGGTCAAGTAATGATTATCGCACTCTCACTCAATTTGAGTGATTCAAATGTTAAGATGTGAAGGGTAACTATAAAAATAAATAAGAAAAACTATAAACAAGTGATTCTCCAACTTCAAGGATAAATTGAGACTTAAGATTATTTATCTCCCTTGTATTTCCTAACCTTAAAATGGTCTCCTCTCACAATTGCTTTTAATAGTTATATATGTGCTAACCTAGGGTTCACGATGCATGTACTTGTAAACGCTCCGTGGAGTCAAGAACAAGTGTTTAATTCCATTAATCATGCAATCTCTTGTCACAATTAATAAAACTCAATTTCTAAGTTTCAACCATAATGTAGCTATGTGAGGCTCACAAGTATATGTCTATCTTATTAACAAAACCATTCATTTGTCATGCAAACTTCAAGTTCTCACACTATTTTACTCAAGTTCTACACTTAACCTAGTTGTCTCAAGTGATAAATCAAATGAACAAACCAACTAAATGGTGATCAAGCATTTAGAAGCATTAGGACTAGAGTAAAATAAACACAAATATAACATTAATCACAAAAGGAGAGGAAGAATCAAGAGTTAATTCATACAAGGGTTCAAAATAATCCTAAAACAAAGTGTTTAGCTACTCATGTTCAAGAAACTCAAAGAAAATACACAAGAATAATCATAAACATTGAACAAGAGTGAAGGAAGGAGAATGGAGAAGAAGAACCGAAGTGTGAAGCCAAAATCTCTTTCAAACTTCAAACCCCAACTTGATCTTCACCACAATCCATGCCCTAGCACACCACAAAGATCCCCAAGAAGTCCAAGAAGTGAAGAATATCGAGCTCCCTCTTTTTTGCCTTTTTTAAACCCTAACTTTCGAGTGAGAATGATGTAAAACACAGAGTTTCATTTTTTTCGCAGGTTCGCTGTTCGTTCGCTGATGGCAAACGTTCAGCGAACCCCTTTTTCACAGGTTCGCTATGCGTTCGCGAAAAGCGAACCTCCAGCAAAGAATTTGGCAGAGAGGGTGTAATTTTGGATCGAATCGCAGTTCGTTCGCTGAGAGCTAATGTCTAGCGAACCCCTGTTTCCCTTTTCTCTTCTTCATTGCTTCCATTGTTTTGGTGTTCCTATGCTTGTCCATTTGTTCCTACTCACATTAACTCGAAAGGGAAGGTGAATTCCTCAACACATATATATAAAAAATTAAGCAATTTCAACTCATAATCTCAATGACATGTATTTTATATCATTTTCTCTACACTATGAGTATTGCTATATTTCTATCTATTTATTTACCAAAAACATGTGATAACTCAGAAAATTTAGATGAAATGTGTGTGCAATTGTGGAGTTTATCAGGCACCAAACCTAGTGCTGGGCAGAGAAAATGAAAGGGACAAAACTATATTACACTAAATCGTTGGTGTAAATGTTGGAGCATATTTGATGAACAAAAAGAGGAAGCTGCCATTGCATTTTTAGTGCGAGATGAACAGGGCTGGATGTTAGATAGAAAATGACATGCCATGCCATGGATGCTGCAATCAAATTTCCGACAGAAAATGACATTAAAAATGTAGCTTTTGAATCAGACAACTAACAACTAATTAACATGCTAATTGCACGATACCATTCCTGATTAGAGATGTGACTTCATTTTGGATCATTATCTTTACATCAGGATCTTTGATAAGGAACCATCAATTTTTATGGATTCCTAAGAAGACTAATGGAACTCCAGATTGGATTTCAAAGGTCGTTCTAAAGAGGTCTTGCCCTCAGGATTGGAGCACCAGACCTCCTCCTCAATTGGAACTGTTGCTGATTAGAGACATGGATGATGTTGATTTTGATGATGGCGTATAAATTCTACTGATGTTCTAGTGTTATCATTGTGTAATGAATGTTATTTTTTCTTTGGCAAAAAAAATGTTGGAGCGTCTTTTAAATTATAGTAAAATGATATTGGTAGTGATGAGTTGGATGGATCCTGCATTCTATTTATATTTACGTTAATTTCTTTCCAGCGTAAAGCATAGATATTTCTCTTTGGCCTACATATTAGGTATAGGTTTCGGGCATATAGATAAGCTTTTATGTAAATTAATAAACGTAGAAAAATGCTCTGACACTGCATGCCTCTATATTTAGTTTGCTTTTATTATAGACACCTGGTTGTTACTATGATCAAAACTTACCTTTTTGTCCAATAGAGTATCCAAAAAGTTATTGAAAATTAAAGTTAAGGTGTAATAAATTTACTAATAAAAAATTACCATATAGAGGTGTCTGACACAAAAAAGTGTTTCTTAGTGCTTAATTACACACGAACATCTTAGGTAATCAAAATTTTAATAGACAACTTCGAAATTTTGACGCATTGGCAAAATTATATCCATTTTAATTGTTCATGTGTAATTAAGCACCAAAAATCACTTTGCACTTGACGCTACTATGGTATTTGTATATTAGTATCATAAAATTCAATTGGTACTTTTTCAAAAGATTTTAAAAATCATATTAAACAGCTAAAAGGTTAGTATTCATTACAATGACTAATTTAATTATTCCATATTATGTTAAGTATTTTATTAAATGATTAAGTATATTTGAAAAGTCGAATTTCTTAAGTCAACACCTATGTTTGAGTTTTACTCAAATTAATCAATATGTTAATATCATAGCAAAAGTTTAAAGTATATGTGTTGAATTTACATTTTGATAATATAAAAATTTAAATAACTTTAAAAAAACGGTCATGTTAAAAGGATCTAAAATATATGAAATTTAATTATATGGTCAAATATAAGTTGTAAATAGCATTTAAAAAAAATATATATCTCTACTCATAAAAAAGATTAGTAAAGAGAGATAAGTATATTTAGACTCTTTAGATTTCACATGGACAATTTAGATTTGATTCTAGATTATTTATATTATAATATTTTAATATAATCTAATTTAGGCCACTCAATTATTAGATCAAAACAGTTAAATATGTCTAAATCATGTACATCAATTTATGTTGACAACATAACAAAATATGGTTGTAATTACTAATTAGGATGTTTGACTTACTGAAGGACACAATGACTTGTACTTTAGAAGCCACTATCTATGTAATACCGCCTTGGGTCTCTCCTTTATGAAATTTAGAATCAAGATGTTAGTGGAAGTAACCTTCGGGTCGTTCATTTTAGAAGGCTAAGAAACACAATTAACTACCTAATAATTAAATGCAAAACTTGTATAAAATGGAAAAATTCATGGTTTAATAATGAAAATTAGTGAAAGAGTGTGATATGTTCAAAGACAAATAGAAATTGGGAAAAGAGAAGATTTTCTCAAATGGGATGGGAAATGTTCTTGGAAAATTATTGGAGATTGCTATCCTAACTCAATTAATATATTATTGGATGCTAATTTACTAAGTTACCAAACCTCATATAGATTCAAAATTACCAAACAAATGGGATTCCAATTAATCATAGGAATTGCCTAAATCTTTTTATACCTTTGAGTTTTCTCTAAGTTTCTTAAGATATCAAACCCCACCAATCGGCAAGTCTAATGCATTTAGACACAATATAGTCCATTCATGATGTGATTAACTAATTTAAATTGGGTTAATGCTTTTTTCCTTTACCATGCAAGCTCAATCTAATGGAACAATGTTTTACAAAAGAGAGCTCATACAATCTACAAGAGATGAGAAGTGTAGGGGTCCAAATAATATCTACGGATGTAAGGATTGATAATTAAATTTAAAAGCAAACTTTATCAAATGAAAGAACCTAGCAGAGTGATGAGAAGTGAACAGAAGCAAGAAAGTTTGGTAGCATCTTTTATTATAATACTATCAACATCAACAGCTCCATGGACATATGAATTTATTTTACTTTTTTATGGTGAAAAGGATAGATGCATTGAAACGAATTCAATTGCATCGCATTGCAAACTGAACAAACAAAAAATAAACGAGGTCAAGTAGTGCCGAGATGCAATTATAGGCTTTTCTCTCAATTTTGAAATCACAATTCTGGATATGCTTCATGCTGATCACTAATTGAGTGCTTCGGTTTGATTACATTTTTCGAAGTTTTCTTACTATATATCTGTTTTTGAGCAATAGAACACGTTTTTTTAATTGCCAAATTTCAAAAATTTAATGGGGACCAAACTCACCGAGTTATATAATGTCGTGCTACAGCTACGTCCCCATTGACAGTGACACTACCCCTATAGTTTTACTTGATTATTTTGTAAAATTACAACGTTCAAGAAAGTTATTAATGATTAGTGTCTTAATGATTATAGTATGGAATGCTAGAGGGGCAGCCGGAAGAGCTTTTGGTAATGCCGTTAAGGAAATGCGAAAGAAATTTAAACCTACTCTTTTTGTTCTTGTGGAAACAAGGTGCAGCGGTGAAAGTGCTCAAAAGGCAATTAGACGTATGGGGTTTGCTAATCAACTTTTTGTGGAGGCTCGTGGTATGTCCGGAGGGATATGGCTTTTGTGGAATGATTCCAACATCAAGATTACAGCTCTTTTAGAACATAAGCAGTGCTTGCATTGTGAGGTTGAAGGACTGAGTAAGTTCAAATGGTTTTTTACTGCTATTTATGCAAGTCCTAGGGAGGTGGAGAGGAAGGATTTGTGGAAGGAACTTGAAACAATTCAAGCCACGATGACCGCCCCGTGGCTTTTGGCGGGTGATTTTAATGATATCAAGTGCATGACGGAACAACGAGGAGGAGTGGAACCAAAAGAGAGTAAGTGTCGGAAGTTCCAAGCTCATATTAAAAGCTGTCATTTAATTGATTTGGGAGCGGAGGGCCCTAAATTTACTTGAAGAGGACCACTGGTGAAGTTCGCTGACCGGATCTACAAACGACTAGATAGAGCTCTCTGTAACGGGGAGTGGAAAGCGGCCTTTGGCGAAGCTAAAGTCCGGGTTGGTCCTAGGCTCCAATCTGACCATCACCCGGTGATGATACAGCTTGAGGCCTGTCAAGCGAGCTGTGGGGAACGTCCATTCAGATTTGAGGCGGCATGGATTACTCATAACAGCTTTGACAATCTCATCAAGGAAAAATGGGTGCGCTGCGAAGAAGCATGGAATGCTCTGGCCAGCCTAAAGGCGGACCTGACTTACTGGAACCAGAATGTCTTTGGGCATATTGCTAAAAAGAAACACGCATTGTTACGGAGATTAGATGGCATTCAGCGGTCTTTGCAACATCGCTGCAACCCCTTTCTGGATAAGTTAGAAGGTAACCTTCAATGTGACCTAAAAGAGATTCTTTTCCAAGAAGAGATCCTTTGGTTTCAGAAGTCTCGCTCGCAGTGGTTGACAGATGGAGATAGAAATACCAAGCATTATCATCTTAAAACCAAGGTGCGACACAGTCAACAACGTACTACTATGTTGAGGAATGATCATAATCAGTGGATTGAAGGGAAGCGTGAGTGTGGTGATCTGGTACAACACTTTTTTCAGAATCTGTTTAAAGAAGAAACTGAGCATAGGATGTGGGTCGCCACTCAGTATAGCTGGCCGTTGGTAAATGCTGAGGACTGGGCTGCTTTGGAGTCTCCCCTGTCTAATGAGGAAATTAAACGAGCTATATTCAGTATTGGCAGTTACAAAGCCCCGGAGATGATGGATTCCAAGCTATCTTCTTCCAGAGATGTTGGGACACCATTGGATCGACGGTTTGTGATTTTATTCAACGTCTGTGGAGTTTTCCCCATAGACTAAAGGAAGTCAATCAGACTCTTGTCTCTCTTATACCAAAAGTGGAGTGCCTGGAGAAAGTGCAAAAGTTTCGGCCTATCTCCTTATGTAATGTAATATATAAATGTTTCTCCAAGATCATAGTCCAACGGTTGAAGAGCAAAATGCCTTACCTGGTTTCCCCATACCAAGTGAGTTTCGTCCCAGGCAGAAATATTCATGATAACATCACTATCGTAAATGAAATGGTTCATTCAATGAGAAAGAAGAAAGGTAAAAAAGGTTATATGGCTATTAAGGTGGACCTGGAGAAAGCCTATGACCGGATGAGCTGGGAATATTTGAGGAAGGTGTTGGTAGAATTGCAGTGTCCCTCTGCAATGCTGGAACGAATTATGCAGTGTGTTAGCTCTACTACAACTAATATCCTCTGGCATGGTGAGAAAATGGAGACCTTTGTCCCGTCTCGGGGACTAAGGCAGGGTGACCCAATCTCCCCCTATTTGTTTGTGCTTGGTATGGAAAAATTAACCCATCTGATCCTTGATAGTGTGAAGGAAAAAAAATGGAGAGGTATGAGAGCGGGAAGGAGAGGACCATTTATCACACATATGATGTTTGCCGATGACCTTGTACTTTTTGCTGAAGCTAACCTTCAAAATATTAGTTCTGTTTTGTCTTGTTTGCAGGTGTTTGGTGAGATGTCGGGTCACCGAGTAAGTCAGGACAAATCTGTCATCTACTTCTCACCAAATCTTAAAGAGCAAGTTCCAGCAAGTTGATGATCTTGGCAGATATTTGGGAGCAGAAATCCGCTTTCCTAAACGTAGGAAAGATAAGTACAGGAGCGTGGTAGACAGAGTGGGGAAGCGACTGAATGGATGGAAGGCATCTAGTCTATCTCTGGCTGGCAGGCTCACACTTGTTAAATCTATGACAGGTTCAATGGCCCTATACCCCATGCAACATGATCGTTTACCGCAAGGAGTTATAGAGGAGATTGAAAAGCAACAAAGGAACTTCATTTGGGGAGAGGTAGAAGGGAGGCGAACTTGGCATCCTGTGGCATGGAGCCAAATGTGTTTGCCTAAGCAGGTGGGAGGGGTGGGTATTAAGTCTCTTAAGCTAATGAATGAGGTCTTCTTACTCAAAATGCTATGGAGACTTCATACCAACCCCTCGGACCTCTGGGTGCAAGTGTTAGTTGGTAAATATGGCAGAAATTGGTCTGAGGGGGAACAAGCAGTAGCCAAGAGCTCCGACTCGAGATTGTGGAAAGAACTAGTTAAGATGTGGGTGCAATTCGACCAGTTCACACAAGGTGTCAGGGATGATGAGCAAGGTATACTCCTCACATGGAAAGGGACAGGACATGGAGAGTTCACTACCAAAAGTGTGTACCAACTCCTCCAAGATTCGCGGCATACTAGTAGTACTTCTAATATTTGGAACATGATATGGAAACTCCAGGTGCCCGAGCGAGTGCGAGTTTTTATGTGGCGCAGTCTCCACAAAAAACTTCCCACGAATGCCTTAACAAGTCGATGGAGTGGGGGATCATCAGCATGTTTAATTTGACATAGAGGGAGTGAGGATACTCTTCATGCTTTGCGAGATTGTACCTTTGCTACTAGCATCTGGAGGAAGCTTATTGGTATTGATGATAGAGTTGAATTCTTTGGTTCAGGCTGGCATGAATGGATGGAGCAGAATCTCTCTGGTCGTGGCATTGCAGGGGGCGCGATGCTGAATCCTGAGCTTTTTGCAGTGACGTGTTTCCATTTATGGCGATGGCGAAACCAGCAAAGGCATTGTCCAAATTTTACTTTGCCGCTACAGGGAGATCAGGAAATTAGACACTATCTAGCAAACTATCAGCAGAAATTGGACCTTCCCAACGGGTCTGTGATGGCAAAACAGTCAGCTTGCCTTACGTGGAAGCCTCCACAAGCAGGATGGGTGAAACTGAATGTGGATGGTGCTTTTAGTTTAGGTAGAGGCGGAGACTGTGGAGGGGTCTTACGAGGGACTGCAGGGAGGTGGTTGAGAGGATTTTGCAGTAAGATAGAGGTGCAGGACAGCTTGGCAGCGGAAGCTTGGGGATTGTTTAAGGGCTTACAACTCTGTTGGGACTTAAGCTTCAGCAGAGTCGAAGTAGAATCTGATGCACTAGAATTGGTGGAAATGTTCTCAGGTGCTAAGCCCGAGAACCATGGGCTGGAATCTGGAATCTTTATCAGCATAATTGGCAAATTACTTTAACCCATGTTCGTAGGGGTGCCAATAAGTGTGTGGATGCTATGGCTAAACTTAGTTTTGAGCAGCAAGTAAGGGACCAAACATGGCTTACTCCACCGCGGATGTTGGAGTCTCTTCTTCATGAAGATATGGGTGAACTCGATATTGACCGTTTCCAATGGTCCTGTTGTATCTAGGCGTTAGCCTCCTTCATTACCGAAAAAAAAAGAAAGTTATTAAATTGGTCACTACAATTTTTAGTGTGAGTTTATCCATCCTACATTCCTACCTCATCATTTTATAATTTTGGTTTGTCAAGTTTTATACTAGAAGTTATGGTTCATTAAATTTCATTTCATTTAAAATATTCATCCTATAATTTAATGAAATATGTACACCTGACTATTTTACCCAAAGAATGATCAAAACCTCTCGTATAAAATTTGAATGTAAGAAACAAACCAAATTAAGAGCAAAAACTATTTATTCTATTTAATTGCTCAAAAGTTCAATAACAACTTAAGATAATATATTATTGATACAACTAATGGAATTGAATTTATATTTATCGCTTGTTATTAATGGCTCCTTGATAATTATTCAAGTATCTTCTTCTTTTACACCTCATTATAATTCCCCTAATTCTTCTCATGAACTAAATATAAATGTCATTGACTACACTCTGCCTCCATTTAATTGATAAATAGACGTCTCTTAATTTATTTCTAAAATTAAAATATTAATCTGACTTTATACTCCCTCCAGTCGTATATACAAGTCATCATTGAAGAGGTCAGCTTGGTATTAGATATAAGACATATTTTTTAAATAGCTCTCAATAAACAAATATTCATCACCCAAAACTTGGTTTTTAAACCTAAATTATCTTCAAATATGAGTAGGAAATTGGGCTAAATGATTGAATTTGAGTTTAGATCCAAATTGGTGTTTAAATCAGCCAATTCAATGAAAATCGATTCTGAAACACAACAGTTTGCATGGGTCGTTTTATAATTTCTGGAAGTATTGAGTCAGTTTCTATAATTTTCCCAAAACTGTTTTGAAGCTTCTTTAGCATCTGGGTCATATTCTTTAATTTCTAAAAATATCCAAAACAGCCATTTCAGCCCATTTTTCTAGTTTTCTGCAACAAAAAATTTACACCAACATAATACCTTTCACCCCAAAAATTAATCACTCAAAATAATCAATTAAATGTGACAACTATGTCTTTATTTGCCATTTTTCACACACAATCTTCTTTAATCCAATTTAATTATAATCAATGCATTTTTTACGCAATATTTCATCTTGAAATGTTAATTACCTCAAATTAGCACACTAAAAACATACAAATATAAGGATTTGTCAGGATCAATATTCAATTATTATGACTTACATTGTTAAAAGATTAATCATTTTTTTAAAAAATTTTATTTGTTAAATACTTTATAGTTAAGGTTACAAAAAGTATTAATAAGTAGTAATTCAAATTAAGTATTGTCACGATGAGCTCTATCCTCGTATGTATGTTCTTTTCACCTACAATATTTAAACTTCTCTCATATGGTTTTCCTGTTGTTTGACGCAATGGTCATACAAATCTTAATAACATGGGAAAAATGATAATGAGCTGAGATGTGTATATATGTTTAAAGGTCATCCTTGCTTTGAAAGTATACACTAAAGATCATGCATGTCATGGAAGTTTTTGGGCTCAATTTCATCATGGAAGTCGTTAAATGAGATCAATTTTGCCCTTTTTGGACGGACCATCAATATTCACTATTAATGGATGACGTGGCAAATTAATTGTCAATATGATGTATTTGTGAGCAGTTTATTTAAAAAAAGGTTAAGGATCACATTATCCCATAAATATGCGAGTGTAAGCGCTGGTTGTTCACAAAAGACAGGGTGAATTGGGTGTGTAACGAGAATATGGGGGTCGCTCCCTGATAAACTCCATAATTTCACACATTTCATCTCTATTTCCTTCTAGTTCACACTCTTTTTGATGATACATAGATAACAAAACACACAAATACTACTAGAAAGTGATTCAAATAGAAAACCATTCATTTGTGTGAAATTTGGAGTTTAATGCTTGTATATTTGAGACATGGAAACTCTTCAACCCTCTTTCTAGCTTGTGTAGGAAGAGGTGGACAGGTGTTAGAAGCTCTATGAAACCCAAATGCTACAACAAAGGAGAAAAAGGAACAAGGGAAAGCAAATCATAAATTCTTAGAAAAGCTGCATGTCAGTGGCTCACCAACTGGCGAGCCACTGCGTCATCACAAAGCCAACTGGCACGCCAGCGGCCTGTCGTCTTTGGAATCTCGCCAGTGGCTCGCCAACCGGCGAGCAACTGGCGAGAGCACTTCACAGCTGCGCGTTTTAGTCAAATTCTCAGCATATAAAAAGGGCAAGTGGGGGCATTTTTAGAGGAGGCGGAAAAACACGAAAGAGGACACTTCTAGGGCATATTTTGGAGTCTTGAAGAGTTTGAAGATCTTGGGGAAAGCTTGGGATTCAAGTGGGAAGCTTGGAGAGATTTGAGCTTTCTTCATTTGTGGTTGTATATCTTCTTCCCTCTTCTTCATATCTCTTCAATGAACTCCTTCATAGTTTTAGGGTTTGTTTTATTTACATTTATGTGTAACTAAAACCCTAATCTAAGGTTGTTATGAACCTATTTATGGATTAAACCATTGATAAACTCCATAATTTCACATATTCCGTCTCAATTTCCTTTGAATGTACATGATTTTTGGTGACAAATGATTTAGAATGATACAAATACATATAGGAAAAAGTACAAATTGAAAAATATGCATTTATGTGAAATTTGGAGTAATATGTGTTTGTAAGTTATTTTTGAAGTTCATCAACCCTCTTTCTCTTTTATAGGAAGAGGTGGACAAGTGCAAAAGGCTAAGGAAAACATGGAGTTTCCAAGAAAAACATAGGACAGGCTAAAGAGTGAAGCAAGGGACAAAAGAGGAAAAAGAAAAATTCTTCCTGACATTCGTTGAGCTTTCGTGGCACAACTAAGACACGACGAATGGTGTTTCCTCTCTGCCTCCAATCTGTTCGTTGCGTGTTCGTCGCGCAACGAACGCACAACGAATGGAAAGTAAAACACTGCGTTTCAGACTCAAAAAACAGGAAAAATCTGAGTTATAAAAGGGAGGGCTCGACAGAAAAACCTCATTCTTGACTTCTTGGGCATTTTGGGAGCTAGGGCTTGGCATTTGGAGGAGTGGGTGTCAATGGATTGAAGTCTAGAAGAGATTTTGGCTTCAAATCTTGATTTTTCTTCTCCATTTTCCTTTCCCTCTCTCTTGTTCTATGATTGTGCTTATATATGTGTATATTCTTTTGGATCTCATGAACATGTGGAGCTAAAGCTTTGATTCTAGGATTATTTGGAACCCTTGTATGGATTAACTCTTAATTCCTCCTCTTATTTTGTGATTAATGTTATATGTGTGTTTATTTTACTCTTTACCTAATGCTTCTAAGTGCTTGATCACCATTTAGATGTTGTGTTCACTTGATTGATGCTTGAGAGGGCTAGGTTGAGTGTAGAACTTGGGTAAAATAGTGTGAGAACTTGAAGTTTGCATGACAAATGGATGGTTTTGTTGATAAGATAGACATATACTTATTGACCTCGCATAGCCACATTAGGGTTGAAACTTAGAAAGTGGGTTTCATTGATTGTGACAAGAGATTGCATGATTAATAAAATTAAACACTTGTTCTTGACTCGACGGAGCGTTTACAAGTATTCTAGAACCCTAGGTTAGCAAATATATAACTATTAAAAGCAGTTGTGAGAGGAGGCTCTTTAAGTTTATGAAGTACAATGGGGAAAAATAATCTTAGGACCCATTTTATCCTAGAGTTGAAGAATCACTTGTTTATAGTTTTTCTTATTTATTTTTATAGTTACCCTTCACATCTTAACCTTTGAATCACCCAAATTGAGCGAAAGTGCGATAATCATTACTTGACCGGGTTTTGGAACCAAATCCTCGTGGGAACGATACTTTACTTATCACTTTATTACTTGACGCGACCCGTGCACTTGCGGTGCGAACAACCATCTACTCTCTCTTTCTTTAAGTAATTAATGAAGTATATGTGTAGTTTTTATCTTGCTCTTTATTTATTTTAAGTGCTTGATCACCACTTAATTAGTTAAATGGAATATGACTTGAGAAAGTGTATTTTGTTTTAGAACTTGGATAAAAACATGTTAAACTTGAAGTTTATGGTTTTAAATAAATGGATGGTTTGTTGATAACATAGAGATATAGTTATTGACCTAACATAGTCATAATTAAGGTGGTTGAGGAAAAGAGCTTGCATTTATTGTGACAAGAGATTGTGCAATAAATGCAAGCATAAATTTGATCTTGACTTGAGAAATGTTTTTCAAATGGTTTTGAACTCTAGACTTGCACATATTTTCATTTAATCACTTAAAAGGAGAGGGAAACCTTGGTTCATGAAGTAAAAAGGGGATTAGCAACCCTAGGCCTTAATTATTATTGTTAACTCGTGTTTGAAACTCCAACTCTCTTTGCATTTATATTTGAAAAACTCATTTCTTATTTGAAAACAAACTCCCAATATGTTATTACTTTAAGTTGTTAATGATGTAATTAGTGCTAATCACTTTACTTAAACAACAATCTCTGTGGAACGATACTTTTTCTCTATACTACTTTTTGACGATATGTATGCTTACGGAAGTGCATCAAATCCGCATTAAGTCACTCCCCCATATTAATTCAAACTTGATTGAATTGTATTTCTTCGTTTAACGAGAATATGGGGGTCGCTCCCCGGGGCGCGACATTGCGGTCTCTTTAAACAATAAATGATTGTCGTGCCCCTGGGTGTGACAGCCAGAAGGGGCGGTCGTCGCACCCAGGGGCGTGACAACCCTTTCTTTTTTAAAGAGAAAGGGTTGTCGCACCCACGTGACACGACAACCCTTTCTCTTTAAACAAGAACATGTTGTCGCTCCTTGTGGTGCGACATCCTTCTCTCTATAAACGAGATTTCTCATCATTCAAAAGAGAAACTTACCTCCTCATGTTACTTTGCTTCGACGATAAATTCAACACTTTGTAAACTGTGTTTATTTTTCTTGCTGCGTCACATATGGATGTCAAAGATGGGAATAACAGAAACAATGATTGTTTACACTGGATAGTGCAAGATACTAATGATCAAGGTCTTCCACCTTTTGCACAGTCATCTTTCATCAAACAACAAGCAATTGGTGCGGCTTGTGCGGTATCTTGATGGTCTTGTATTTGAAAACATAGCCGAAGATAGTGAGCAAAACACATGGAAGTTTATTAAGATTTTGCATGCTTCCGATTCCCCGATAGTTTGATATGTATAAAAACGTATCAAGTATATATAAATGCTCCTAAAAAGCTTACTTTCTTTTTATTTTGTAATGAATATTGAAATTGAATCAATATATGTGTGTACCGGTGAAAAAAATATAAAAAAAAAATTTATAATATATTGTACATATAAAAACCAATTGCAATCAGACGTAGCTTGTCGCACATAAGAGGCGCGGCAAGGTATACATGTTTTTTTTTCCAGGCAACTTATAAATTGTCACACTGAGTCGAGTTTCATATCTAAACTGTAGTGTTTGTAGTTGTAAATATCTATGGTTATTTCATTAATGAGTATCATTAGTCAACTAGTAAAAATTTTATATTTGAGATTATGATATTACAAAAGATATTTATTGGTCATTAATTTTATTTTACATTTTGAAACTCGTTCAGCCAGTGAATAATAAATGAGGCAGCATTTGATAAATAGCTTTCAAAGCATTTGATAAATAGCTTTCAAAGCATATTAGTACGAGTGTTTTTTATCTCAGTAAAAAAAAAACACAAAAGCCTACTCTCCTATTCCCTCTGCAAGCTAATTCCTTTTTACTCTTCAGCATTTTGCTATATATGTGCACACACATGTGAAATCTCTAATCTAACAGTCTCACTGTTTCCCTTTTGCTTACAGTTATTGTTTCTTCTATATCTCCTGGAAATTAAAATGGTGAAATCATCATCTTGCTGCGAGGAACAAGTCGGGTTGAAGAGAGGACCATGGACTCAAGAAGAAGACCAGAAGCTCATGTCCTACATTCAACTGCACGGTGCACATGGTATCTGGTCTTCCTTGCCTTCAAAAGCCGGTACACATATTTTCTTCTACTAATTAATATGTTAAGATATATATAAATGAGTAGTAATGCATTTTCAACTTTTGATGACCATAACATAATTAATTAATAGGGCTGCGGAGATGTGGGAAGAGCTGTAGACTGAGATGGAATAATTATCTAAGGCCTGACATCAAAAGAGGCAACTTCAGCTCACAAGAAGATCAAATTATCATTCAACTTCATGCTCTTCTTGGAAACAGGTAATTAAGTCCCACAATATCTTACGTACGTACATTCATGGACAATATATATATATATATATATATATTATCTACCAACATATATTATTCTCTTTTTCAAGACAATATTATTGTACCTAAATATAGTTTATTGGTGTACTGTGTTACAAATGCATGTACTTAGATGGTCGGTGATAGCACAACACTTGCCAAAAAGAACAGACAATGAGGTGAAGAATTATTGGAACGCCCACCTTAAGAAGAAGCTCACCAAAATGGGCATAAACCCCACCACCCACAAGCCCTTTAAGGACACACCTAACCTCAGCCATATGGCTCAATGGGAGTCAGCTCGGCTTGAAGCCGAAGCCAGGCAAGTCAAAGATTATTACAAGATGAGCCAGCCTTCACTGAGTAGACTCGTACTCAACAAGATGACACCTCGCCCACCTCCAGCTCCATGCCTCGATGTCCTTAAGGTATGGCAGAATTCATGTACGTCGTCCACGTCAGCAGATTCTAACACCCCTAAAATGCATAGCATATACGCCATGATGCTCGTAAGTGATGACCTTGACTCCCCGGCGTCAACGTTGACCTTCCCAGACACCACCATTACCAACTCCAAATGTACTAATATTAATAACAATAATACTTTAGGGGTGATCAATCAAAATTTACTTCTTAATTCCTCGTCCTCCGCCACCCCTACCACCATAGTAAACAAGGTGGATGGCATGGGGGACAATATTATGGCGGCTGTGGAAGCATTCGGATCATCAAAAGGGCATAACTGTCAATCCATGGAAGATCTCCATGATAATGAGGATGTGTTAGTGAATAATGGGGATGAATGAGAGGCCATTCTTGACATGGTCAATAATGGTTCGCCGCCAGTTTTTCCTTTGATGTGAGACACGTTGAAGTTGTTAGAAACATTTTGACTTTAGCTTAAATTATCAGGGTTGTGCCATAAATCCATAATTAAGCATGCATTTATATATGCTGTGTATTGCCTGTATTAATTCATAACTCGTCTAAATATCCATATATGTGTGAGTCTATGTTTAGGTTACTATAATGATAAACTTATGTGACATGTGTCTTAGTTTATTAAAGCTTTGTTCTCACACTTTATTTGTCTTTCTTGCATTATTCCTTATATATATATATATATATATATATATATATATATATATATAAACACACGCCCTATATTTGAATTTGTGAAATTTCATATCAGACTTAGAAAATAATATGAGATTTTCATATATTACCAAAAGACACAAAAGTACTCAACAGTTGGAGTTAAGAATTGTTAATTTGAACTAAAAAATCATTATGATCAAGTTGAAAATTTCTATCTTAAGCATGACTGAAGAGAATTTTCCAACACACATAGTGTCAATTCCTAATGAAAAGGTTGAATTTATGATTGTTAACATGAATATAACAATCATTATTTTAATTTATAGGGAATACTTATGATGCAATTTACAATTATGGGAGAATTTGTGTCTTTTCGTAAATATCTCGTATCCCTCTGAGGGCTCAATATGAGATTTCTTAAATTTAAGAGATTGTTTTGTCATTTTGCATTTTCAAAGGGCTTTTTTGTGGTAAATATAGCGATAGAACATGAAAGTGATCTTAGATAATACATTTTGAAAAATGACTCTTAAAAAAGGAGGAATAGTTGTTTTCTAAATGCCATGTTTCTCCATATCATCAAAGCATGTGGCTTATATATGCCAATAGATTGTGGAGAGAAAGAAAATAGTGTTAGACTTTAGATAATTAATTTAACCAACCATGATTTACTCCCTTCGGTCCGTAATATAAGAGCCAAAATTTGAATGATTTTGGTCAAAAATATAAGAGTTCATTTTACTTTCTCTATTCATTTAATGTGTTTTTACTTACTTGGCCCATATACATCTTTCATATTTATTAATGCTTATGTATTTCTCTATCTTAACTGCATCATAATAAATATGAGCAATGTTGAGAAAAAACATTAATTCCAGACACCCAACCAACTTCTACGTTTTGGTAAGAGACGTGTTTGGTGGCTAGGCTCTTCTATGGACTGGATGGAGTATTTTAATGGTTAAATGATTGAGTTTTATGGGTAATTGTTTATCTACTTCGCTTTTCATAATCGCGGTTTAAACCAAGAGTGTGGTTTAAAAAACTAAACCCACGAAAAATATATGCACGATAAAATCTCTTCCAAACAGATACTCTTGGGAAAGCAACTTTAATTCAACGTATCCAAGTAATGAATGCAGATTTACGAAGGGTTGAGGATCAGAAGATTCTACCTTCTTTTATGGTGAAAGTTGGGAGAAGTTTGGTGCATTCTTTTATGGCTTGTCGATTGGGACGTTATTGTCACCACTTCCTCAATTTTTATTTTTATGGAAAAAAAATATCCAAACATATTTCTCCAATTCCCACTCTATATGCGTATTCAATTATGGATTCATTTGAATTGAACTTATGTTTTCCTCTGGTGATTAACTTCCTTAGTTTGGAGACTAATAGAAGGTATTGGCTAATAACCACCTCCTTTCTCGCGCATTTTGTTTATTTCAAACTCTATGCTATTGTTTGGCCCACAATGTATAGATCGCAAGCACTAAAAAATATTGCTCCCACAAGGACAAGGTTTGATCTACTTCAAATTAATTGATCTTATTATTATTATTATTATTCTACTTTTTTTTGATATATTATTATTCTTCTACTTAAGTTGAACGTATCTTATGATTAAAGAAAATTGATATGAAATAAACAAAACAAACTTTGAAAAGAAAACTTTTGATATGCTCAGAATTAATTAATCTTCTTCCCTCTATATTTCATGATTTCTACTAAATTATCCTCTCTATTAATTATCTAATGCAATAAGTTTTTGTCAGAAATTCTAATGCAATCAAATACACTGTCTCCAGTGAAAATTTTTATCTTTATTTTTCAAAACCTCACACTCTCATGCTTTTAAATTTATGAAAAATCACGTTCATCGACTTCCACATTCTCTTACTATTAAATTACAAGAACTCGAGCTTCAATTTCATCATGATGATATTAGGTTGACAGATGAATCTCTTCTTTAATTTGTCAACGAGTTTTCTCTCTAATATATTTTTACCCTATTTCTTCAACAACTCATGCATCCTCTCTCAAGCGACATTGAACAAATAAAGTGTTGATCACTCCATATAAAGGAGGTTTACAAAGAAACTATAGACTAATGTGTAGCTATATGCATGATCAAATTGAAATCAAATCCATGACATTGCGTCACGACAAAAGCATATATGCAAAACAATTGAATATATAGAATAGAGAAAGACTTCCATAGAAGCCTCCAGAATTAGCACCATAAGACTCCCGAATTAGAGGATCATCTAAATCTTCAATTTGATTTTTCTCTCTCCAAGATTTTGTTATTGTCTCTTTAATCTCTAACATCGTATGTTTTGCTTAAGGCATATATGTTTCTCTCCTTTTAAAAACTCTAATTTTAAATTATAACCCATAAATATGTCACTTTAATCTAACTTTTCTCTTGTCGCCTCGACACCTTGTATGGTGGCCGAGGTGTCTTAGATCATCTTGGGCACCACAACACACATTTTTGGTGGCCGAGGGGATTAAAGTGTATTGGCTCATCACTGCACTCATTTGTAGTGGCTGAGACATTTTGATTGTTAGGTCACTTCAGCACCCATTCGTGGTGGCTGAGACATTCTATATATACTCCCTCCGGTCTTAAATATAAGATTTAATTGACTTTTTTAGAAAATGCTATAAAAAAGCAAAATAAGTTAATTATAAATTGATTTACCTAATTTTTTCTCTTAGATTAGTTTATTTTACCTGTAAACTAATGTATAATTTAAAAATATATCAAATATGTCATGATTTAATAGCCTATTTCGCAACCTTAAACTCTCCAAAAAAAAAGTCAATTAGATCTTATATTTTGGACCGGAGGTAGTATGTCCAAATAAATAATGGTTTCTTCTACTTTGATTTCTGCTTAGTCTATTTGTTTTCTCTTTTTTATACTACAAAATAAGGAGAAATTTTGTGATTTATCTACTGAAACCATCAAATAGCATTGCACTAGCTATCATACCAATCGTACAAATAAATTAATCAATTTTAATTAAAATGTGGATAATTGTATATGATAAATGTGCTTCTAAAACAATAAATTCTTATATTTTAACACCTACTTATGTTATTTTCAACTTATATGATCACATTCTGCACATCTCTTTAATTTTTGCAAATATATTAAATATGAGTTCACTCTTAAAAAAATTTAAAAAAACTTTATTTTATCATCTTATATTAAAGTATGTAAGAGCTACTCTAAAAAATTAGAAATGTTGTATGCATGATTACATATGGTTTATTATATACTACCTCCGGTCCTAAATATAAGACCTAATTGACTTTTTTTGGAGAGGTTAAGATTGCGAAATAGACTATTAAATCATAACATATTTGATATATTTTTCGATTATACATTAGTTTATAGGTAAAATAAATTAATCTAAGGGAAAATTTTATGTAAATCAATTTATAATTAACTTATTTTGTTTTTTTGTAGGATTTTCTAAAAAAGTCAATTAGGTCTTATATTAGAACTGGAGGGAGTATTATGTTTTATAGATATGAAGTTATTTTAAGTAAAAACTAACGATGATGTGTGTGTGTGTGTAAACGTAAATTTACAATAATAGGTCATCCAGTTGAAATATACGAGTCATTTCATTAGAATCAAGGGAGAGTGTTTATTCATTTAGTTGTTTTTTAAATAGTTGTTTTTAAATTTAAAAAACAACTTTGCCCTTGTTTATATTTATCTCACATCTCCCATTTTCTTTTACATCACAGATGTACCATCAATAAATAGGAGTGATATTGAAATATATGGCTTATATTTAAACCATTTTTCCCTAAAAGACATACTATATTTTGGATACGTGAAGAAAAAATGTGTATTGTTTGGATTTCACCTTTAGCTCGGTCAATTATGTGTAGTCTTGTACTCCATTACCACTGGTAATGCCAACACGCACGGAGGCACAAGTAAATTGATCGTATTATACTGCATATTTTTTCCGTCAACTTATTGGCGATTGTTTCCCCTATATCTGCTAGGTGCTAGCGGCTATGATATACATGGATTTGGTCTCCGAGGAGAAAGGCACATTATTGTTCATAGGGATTAATATATTGCTCTGCCAAACACTGATGACTATTCAGGTTATTTATTTTTAGGCAGTTGGGAGTCATTGCCCCTTAAATTTCATTTCACGAAGACAACGATGCGACTATGCTGGATAGAGTTAATGTTCGTTAGCCAGGAAAATGACAGCTCTAATTTCTCATGAAATAAATTCCAATTCAACATAGGCAGTTTACATTTCGTGTATATCATAATGATGTCTGTCAACCGATTTAAATGATACTACCTCCATTATAAGACCATGTTTAAAATTCATGGATAAAGATAACCCTTTTTTTTTTTTGAGTACATTATTTCTTTGTCACGTCATAAAGGCGCGACAAAAGTAAAAATAATTTTATTTCGTTAGTTTTGGCCAACTTCCATGGCGCGACATATAAATGTAAACATATTTTTTTAATAAATTTCAGAATTGATTTCAGAAGAAAAATATGTATATATATATACAGACTTAATGCATAATTATACATAACTAATGATGATCAAGGGTCGGAAACCAAATCTTTAGAAACTTCCATGTGTTTTACTTACTAGCCTCCTACATGTTTTTAAATGCAGGACCATCAAGATATCCATTATAGGACAACCTGTTCAAGTCAATATCATAGTCATTATTGCATGGTGAGACTTTGTCTGTTGCATTAAGATCAATTGCGTTGAAGTTTGGTCGGACATGATCATCTTTTGGAAAGTGATAAATTAACAGTCCAAGCGAAGCAGGACGACAAGGGAGTCTATCTTTTAAATGCCCTGAGGGAGAAGAAAGTGAGTTGTTGCACCACTGGGCGCGACATTACCTTTCTCGTTAATTGAAAAAGATGTCGCGCCCCACGGGCACGCCATCCTTTCTAGGTATTCGAGAAAGGCGGCTTGTAGCACCCTCGGGCCGCGACAACCCTTTCCCGCTGATAAACTCCATAATTTCACATATTTCACTTCACATTTACCTTGGATTGTACATGATTTTTGAGGATACATAGTAGTAAATATACACAATTTGAGGTGAAATGAACAATACATGAAAAATCATACTTTTGTGAAATTTGGAGTTGAATTGTATATTTTTAGGTGTAAGAACTCATCAACCCTTTTTCTATTTCATATAGGAAGAGGTGGTCAAGTCTTGAAAGGAAGAAGGAGGAGCTCAAAAGAAGCAAAAAGAATAGGAAAGTAGTTTGGGGCCAGAGTGGCGCCCAGGGGCACCCCATGTATCAGATGCAAGCTTTCTGTTCTTGAGCCCCAGGCGAGCCCGGGGCTCCACCAGGGCCCCATTCTAAAGCTATGCGTTTTAATTAGTATAAAAGGCATTTTTAGGGTTTGGATGAGGAGAGTCTCCACACACTTGAGAGCACGAAAAATACACACTTGTTGGGCACTTTTAGGAGTCTTGAAGAGCTTGAAAAACCTTGGAATTGCTTGGGATTCAAGTGGGGAAGCTTAGAGAGATTTGAGCATCCTTCATTTATGGTTGTATTTTCTTCCCTCTTCTACATATCTCTTCAATGAACTCTTTCATAGTTTTAGTGTTTGTTTTATTTGCATTTATGTGTAACTAAAACCCTAATTTAGGGTTGCTATGAACCTATTTATGGATTGAACCATCTACTCTACTTTCTCTTTCTTTAAGTAATTAATGAAGTATATGTGTAGTTTTTATCTTGCTCTCTATTTGTTCTAAGTGCTTGATCACCACTTAATTAGTTAAATGGAATATGACTTGGGAAAGTGTATTTTGTTTTAGAACTTGGATAAAAGCATGTCAGACTTGAAGTTTATGGTTTTAAATGGATGGTTTGTTGATAACATAGAGATATAGTTATTGACCTAACATAGTCATAATTAGGGTGGTTGAGGAAAAGAGCTAGCATTTATTGTGACAAGAGATTGTGCAATAAATGCTAGCATAAATTTGATCTTGACTTGGGAAAGCTTTTTCAAATGATTTTGAACCCTAGACTTGCACATATTTTCATTTAATCACTTAAAAAGGAGAGGGAAACCTTGGTTTATGAAGTAAATAAGGGATTAACAACCCTAGGCCTAAACTATCATTGTTAACTCGTGTTTAAAACTCCTACTCTCTTTGCATTCAAATTTAAAACTCTTTTCTTACTTGAACAACAAACTCTCAATATGTTTTTACTTAAGGCAATTAATGATATAATTAACGCTAATTACGTTGTTTAAACTACAATCTCTGTAGAACGACAACCCTCTGATCTACTATACTACTTTTTGACTACCCGTATGCTTACGGAAGCGCACCGAATCCGAGCTAAGTTAATGAAGAAGCGCTTAGTTTACTTAAGAACCCGTATGCTTACGTTGTTTACCAGAAAGGCTTGTAGCGGTTAGGGGCACGACAAGCTTGTCTCGTGTACCCTGCGTGACAACAATATTTTATTATTTTCATTATTGTCACACATCTTGTTTCAGCTACTTATACTTCCCTCTAGTCGCTCATTTGTTGGCGCGACATTGTTTCTTATTACGATCGATGAAGGACACCAATTTTGCGGTCGGTGTAGTGTGCCTTGGGGTCTAGTCCTTCAAGAAATTTTAGAACCTCAAGGTAAGCGAAAGTTACCCCGGGTATCGTTCTTAGAGGAGCCTTGTTTAATTAAACTACCCTAATAAATTTAGTGCAATGCAAGATGGATTTGAATAAATAAAATGTATTTTTGTTGATTTTTAAATATAGAATGAAGGATGCAAAACAAATAAATATTTTTGGTATTTTTGATAAAAGGGTAGAATGAAAGTGAAATGGATAATATTATTATTCTTGATGGATGAGTGCTTAAGAAATCTTCACTTCAAAATATTTTTTTTCGGGAGTTTTAATGTCGTTGGCTTCCAAATTAGACCCTAGAGGGACCCCTCTAGGCTAGGCTTAGATTAACTTAATTAATGTCGGAACCCCAAACATTAGTTAAATTAATCTAAGTTGATTAAGCTCTAAGTCAAAGGATTAATTAATTATGAAGGACTTATAATCCACAACTTGGGCCACCCCACAATTGCTCTAAATTAACCTTGTAGCTTCAATTTATTAATGGCAAATAATAAATTGAAGCTAGTCAAGGTTTATGTCAAATGCCACAACATAGTCAATAAATCCTATTATCATTTCATAAATGCAAATAACTTGACTCACAATTCCACTAGCCAAGCCACCTTGTACTAGCCCAAAATATTCACCAAGAGAAAACAAAACCATGAATCCTTAAATTTCATTAATCTCAAAGTTAAATAGCACCAAGTCAAGTATTTAACAAAAACAAAATGACAATAATAACATAAAAGTAGTTTCAATCCCTAATACACATATACCATATGAAGTATTCAACCAAACATCACAAGTATACTCCTAGAACCCTAGAAAAGCATAAATGTAAGAAAGGAAGAGGGATTAGAACTACAAACTCCCCTAATGAAGATTCAAACTCCTTCTTTGCTTGCTCCCACCATCAAGAATTAGGGATTAATGGTTGCTCATGGAGAGAAGGATGAAGGAATTTGAGGGGAAATAGAAGAGGAATGAGTGAAATAAAAGAAAATAAAGAGAAGAGGGGCTTGTGTTCAGCCGCCGCCCCCCTCCCTTTATTTCTCTCTTCTTGCTTCTTCTCGTGCTCTCCTCTACCCTCACTGTGCGCCTCTCGCCTTCACAAGCACACACATCCTTCCTTTACTTTTTTTCCTTTTGCCACGTGTCCTCCCCTCCTTCACTTGTTCCAAATCTGGTCTTGCCTTCTTTCTTCAGTCCAGCCCTCTTTCTTTTATTCCTTGGGCTGTTTGGCCTTTTTCTTAACCATGTGGTCCATTTTTTTATCCAATCCAAGCTCATGTCTTTTACTTGCTATCCAAATAGCTTTCATGGCTTTCAAGATGATAATCTGAGAAGGAAATATTTTACACAATGAAAATAATATATATAATAATATCAATTAACTTTAAAATGAAGTCCTCAAATCCAAATTGATGCTTTGTTAAAACATTAAAATAATCTCATTGATTAGGCATCATTGACTCCCAAATATAGCAAAATATTTAACAATTATAATCTAAAAATGGAGAGTCATTATGGACTATATTGTATCTTAATCATATTAATTGTTTCATTTGAGCACATAAAAATCACACAAATATGAGGATTTGTCAATCGAGGATATCACTCATCCCAAAACCGCGACTACAACCTATTGTCGCGGTTATGACCACGACTATATACCAAGAACGCCTACGACTGGCGCCTCTTTTTCTTGTAGAGTATGTTTTTCTTTTACTTGTGAAGATGGAAAATATTTATTTTGGGTACCCATTTATTTTTCCCTATTCTTTGGTTTGGATCCCATTGATCGAATGATCTAATACCATGTTGAAATATAAATGATAAACTCCATAATTTCACATATTCCATCTCAATTTCCCTTGAATGTACATGATTTTTGGTGACAAATGATTGAGAATGATACAAATACATATAGGAAAAAGTACAAATTGAAAAATATGCATTTGTGTGAAATTTGGAGTAATATGTGTTTGTAAGTTATTTTTGAAGTTCATCAACCCTCTTTCTCTTTTGTAGGAAGAGATGGACAAGTGCAAAAGGCTAAGGAAAACATGGAGTTACCAAAAAAAACATAGGTCAAGCTAAAGAGTGAAGCATGGGACAAAAGAGGAAAAAGAAAAACTCTTACTAATGTTCGTTGAGCTTTCGTTGCACAACTAAGACACGACGAATGATACTTCCTCCCTGCCTCCAATCTGTTCGTTGAGCGTTCGTCACGCAACGAACGCACGACGAATGGAAAGTAAAACTATACATTTCAGACTCGAAAAATAGGAAAAATATGAGTTATAAAAAGGAGGCTCGACAGAAAAGCCCCATTTTTCACTTCTTGGGCATTTTGGGAGCTAGGGCTTGGCTTTTGGAGGAGTGGGTGTCAATGGATTGAAGTCTAGAAGAGATTTTGGCTTCAAATCTTGATTTTTCTTCTCCATTTTCCTTTCTCTTTCTCTTGTTCTATGATTGTGCTATCATATGTATATATTCTTTTTGATTTCATGAACATGTGGAGCTAAAGCTTTGATTCTAGGATTATTTGGAACCCTTGTAGGGATTGACTCTTAATTCCTCCTCTTATTTTGTGATTAATGTTATATATATGTTTATTTTACTCTTTACCTAATGCTTCTAAGTGCTTGATCACCATTTAGATGTTGTGTTCACTTGTTTGATGTTTGAGAGGGCTAAGTTGAGTGTAGAACTTCGGTAAAATAGTGTGAGAACTTGAAGTTTGCATGACAAATGGATGGTTTTGTTGATAAGATAGACATTTACTTGTTGACCTCACATAGCCACATTAGGGTTGAAACTTAGAATTTGGGTTTTATTAATTGTGACACGAGATTGCATGATTAATGGAATTAAACACTTGTTCTTGACTCGACGGAGCGTTTACAAGTATTCTAGAACCCTAGATTAGCAAATATATAGTCATTGAAAGTTATTGTGAGAGGAGACTCTTTAAGTTTATGAAATACAAGGGGGGAAAATAATCTTATGACTCATTTTATCCTTGAAGTTAAGAATCACTTGTTTATAGTTTTTTTTTTATTTGTTTAAATTAGTTACTCTTCACTCATGATATTTGTATCACTCAAATTAAGCGAGAGTGCGATAATCTCTACTTGACCGGATTTTGGAACCAAATCCTCGTGAGAACGATACATTTCTTACCACTTTATTACTTGGCGCGACCCGTGCACTTGCGGTGCGAACAATAAACTAATTGAATGTGCATACATATTAGGTTTATCTTTTTCTTACATAAGCTTAATCCAATATGAGAGGAATCACCTCAACATTATATACCCTTAGATATTTAACAAATGTATTTTGATTTTCTGAAAAATAATTTTTGGACGTATGTAACTGAATGAGAACTCTCTTCATATATCCAATCAATTAGAAAATTTTGAAAAGAACATTATTTTTAAATAAAATAATATAATATTTTGCACTGAAAATAAAATGAATTAGGTTCTCATCACATGTTTAATCCTTATCTTTAGGATCATAGGGAATATTATTAAAGGATCCTTCCGTTCTGACACATTGCTGTAGAAATGCTTGCTTATTTATTGTTTGGACTCAACCCTTGGGTGGCTACTAAACAAGATATCTAATAAATGCCGTTATATTATATTTGTAGTAAGATATAAACAATTAAAATGACAAACTAAAAGCAAAATAGAATGAAAATAACTTTATAACTAAGTAACATTTATAAAAAGAACCTACATTTATCGTTGATAATTTGTCAATTAAAAGCTTTAAATATATACAATTCATAACAAATTTTAGATCCCATTTTAAATTTATTTTAGGAATGAGAACCATTTAATTTCGCTCATCATTATGATAAGAAGTTAAGAACGGAATGAGAATATTTTGGAAACAGTTCGTAGCTTATTGTTTGAGTACGGGAATTGACAACTCTATTCTTTATAGATGTAATGAGTAGAGATATCGTCGGATAAGGTCATAAAAAAAATTCAAAAGATTCCATGTTTAAGATTATATTCCCACCACTCTTAATTATAAGACTTATTTAAAGATATGGTTTTAAACTTAAATATGATACCTATTTTTGTGTTTATATTTTCCAAAATTACCTTTATTGATACCTCTCTCAATAATAATCAAGTAAGGTGCTAGAAAAAGTAATCAAGTAAGAGATGAGGGAGTGAATAAGTTATATGATTAGATTTTTTGGAAAAAAACATGTCAAATCATCAACTAAATTGACTACCATCCTTAATCTACTCATATTAGGTTAAATAAGTCTTATATTTATGATAGACAAAACTACAATTCTATGTTCTTATAGTTTGCTTGGAATGTTTGTTTTGGCACGGTACCACCGTATCATACAAAATACTCCCTCCGGTCCTAAATATACGACCTAGATAGAGACTTCATTTTGGTCCTAAATATAAGATCTAGTTACATTTTTGCTCACCTTTTTCCTAAATTACCCTTCTTCTTCTTCTCATCTTCGCGATCTCCTTCAAGCTCCACGACGTACTTTCCAATTATTGGTTTCAATTAAGGAGGGGTGTTATTGGAAAGACATCTAAAATTAAGTCTTCCTTAATCTCCCCAAAAAAAGTCATTTAGAACCTATATTTAGGACCGGAGGGAGTATATAATAAAAAAGATAGCTGGATTAAATGACTGCTTGTAAGAATTATAAGTCAACTTGGCTTTTCATTTTCTCAGTTAACTTGAGTGTTTTTTATATAAATAAGTTAACATTTTACATATTTCATCTAAATTGTTGCCACAATGCAACAAAGCGGAAGTTTCGAAGCCCAAATAATCAGATTAATTAAATGAGTACCAACCTCGAAGACCGGATAAATGGGCCAGATAATATGTTGTCCCTAATTTATTAAATCATAAATTTATATCCGATTTTTGTCCAAAAGAGATGAGACTGTTTTACTCATAAGTCATAACCAACAAACAAACATTTACCCAAAACAATACCCAACAAATAAACCAGAGGCTTGAGCACAAGCATCATTCAGTCATCGAATCAAGTTTCCTTTTATGTGGCAAGTAAAATAATAAAATAATACACTTTATCTCTTGTTTTCTATATTCGGGGTAGAATAAGAATAACGGGAGAAATATGAGACGGTATTTGAACATTGAAGTGGTACAGGCTATCCCAAATAAATTAATTCTTTTTTTTTGTTGACATAGAACACAGAAGTATACATTTGATTTTCTTAATTTTATATAAAGAATATTTTTAAAAGGAATTTTTAGTTCTTTTAGCATAATATCACTAATTTCAACTTTCAAATGGTTTTTTTTACAATCGTTATTACTTTGATGGTTAAATTGAATATACCATCAGTTGAGAATCTTTTGTCATCAATTTAAAGCTTGATCTAAATTCTTTTTGTTAACGATGCTTGGATTAAATGATTCCTCGTAAAAACTTAACAACTAAACAAATAAACAATTGGTTTTGACCCTTTTGCTAAGAGCAGTAAATTATAAAACAGAACAATGTCCCTCTTACTATAGTGTTTATCTTGTTCTTTTAAGTCAATTTCAGTGGATTTCGCATAGATCAAGAAAAAAAAAAGGAGAAAACAACAATAGTGACCTACATTAAAATTTAACAACTTTTTAACATTACTCGTATCTAATAAACAATATACTTTAATTCATCAAGCAGAGAGTATGTCTTTTTGTTTTATTTACATGCCACTACATTAAATTTTTTTTGTGTGAATATAAATTTTGAATTTATTAAATTATTGAATAGGATATTTTCTTTTTTCATAACTAAAATTTTAGGCAATTGGGTCCTTAGGGGCACTGGGGATAAGGTAGGTCTCCATGCTCAAAGAGCGTTTAAAAAAGTACATACAGATCGGCCACCTACAAGGTCCTCACATTGGCGAAATTCAAATGCAAAACCACTTAGTTATGAGTTAAACTTATCTACCAACTAGACCAACATTTTCTCATTGAGTATTTTTATTTTAGTGGGTAATTGTATATATTAAGTAGAAATTGAAAAATTATTAAATTTGAAGGCATTGTTATAGTGATATTTAATGTTTTGTGAAACTCACTGTTGTAAATAACTTATAAATAGGCTTAGAGGAATAATAACAAAAAAACAAAGAACATAATACTAAATGATAGGTTAAGTTATATTTCTACAATAAAATTTTAAAAGTATAATTTATAATAAAAACAGAGTATACCTTATGTCTCGTCCCTATTAATATGATTTTGGGTTCTATCCTTTTCCTTCTTAATTTATCTTTCTTTCCCAAGAATCTCATATTTAGAAAAAATAAATGGCTCATAAATAATATTTTATAAGTTATTATTAAAATATAGGCAGTGGGGATGGAGGAAGAGAGGTAAAATTGGGAAGCCAATCTAAAGTTGGCCAATGATTTTCCCTCTTCACCTTAATTTAATTTCCTGTGCTGTGAACCACCGTTATATGGAGTTTGAAATACTGAGTTACAAATAAATTGACAAGTAGTTTATCCCATGCAAAAACATGCATTATTTTTTGTATATTCACGTTTTTATTAAATATTTTCGTTAACTATGTTACGTTTCAAAAATTTATTTTCGTTAAATAAATAGACACATTAACTGTACACAATATTGAGTTTAGATACAAATCATATAAACAAAGCTGTCAGCTACCAATAGAAATTCCTTTAGACCCTTCTATGCCAATACCAATAGGACTTCATGAAAGGTACCACAACTGTTGCTAGATGAGGAGCGCGCTCTGCTCCATGATAATAAATATTCGACATATATAAGAAAGGCAAAGATTCTACAATATATAGCTCACATGAAACTTCTAAATTAGATTTCCAAAATTTAGTATACAAGTTTGACGAACTTTACATCACAATGGAGATGGTTAACATAGTGTGCCTCAACTTCAAATTAATAAGAGATACTAACTACCAAGTTAGCTACAACATCAATCTAAGACAAAATATGTTCCGGTGAATAACGTCCCATTTTCAAAATTGAATAAAATGCTAAATAACTAATTTAAATGGATTTAATTTTTGAGTAATAAAAATATGACAATAAATTTAACATCCTATATTATCCCATCATACACATAAATGAAACTATATACATTATCCAAAATATAATAAGGCCAAGAACATATAAAAATAGTTTATTCAATAGAAATTGCTTAAATTGACAATTCTCAAATCATATCTTTTAGTAGGACTTAAACAGAACTATAACAAGAGTGAATATACAATCCACAAGGGTAACTAAGTGATGACTCCCCATTTTTCATTAGATTCGATAACATTTTTTGTTACAATTTAAGAGTCATTGGTGCTAATGAAAGGGATTTGTTTGAAATTTTAATGGATATCAAGTAGATGCATTCTTTAGGGGATTTCATTGGGATTTAGTTTTAGTTAAATTAGAAAAACTAGATTTTTGGTAAAGTAATAGATTAAAAAATGAAACTTAAAAAAAGAAAGAAGAAGAAAGTTCATCAGTGCCTAAAATTAGTATCATTATATTCATTGTTTTCTTTGTGCAGTAGCTATTAATAAGAACGAACCAATGCTACGCTTTGGAGAAAAAAAAGGGATGATACATAAAGCCATTTTGAAGAGGAGGCATTGAAGAAAGCAGCAGGGGGGCAAGAGTTTTCTGGAGATTGGGAGCAAAAAGGAGCAATATGGGCTTTTGGGATGGTGAATTCATGAACTTGATCTGATCAAAATGGGCCCAGCAAGGAGAGGTCCAGGTTTGCAGCGAAATTTGGGGCATTTAGAGAGCAAAAGCAAGCTGTCTTTGTGATAAAAGATATGGGTCCAATAAGGGAGAAAGTAAGCACCATATGCACTGAGATTTTAATGGGCATGGTTAGGATGTACTAGGAGTAACAGTTTGTTTTTCTTGACAAGAAGAGGGAGCCACGTGTTGTTTTGAGAAGAAAGGGACTCAACCTAAAAGCATAGACCCATAAGCTAAGAGCGGAAGCCGCAACACTGCACAAGAAAAACGATATCGGGACCATCTTCTTCAAGGTGTAGCGGCAGAACCAAAATGGCAAAACAAGAACAAGAAAATCAGAGAGAGAGAGAGAGAGTGAGAGAGAAAGAGAGAGAGGAAGAGTTTTATTGGAAGCTTGAAGGAGAGCAATGCCTTGGATATTCAATATCTCTTGGTTGTTTTCTCTCTTTCCCTTTCCTTTCTCTTTAATTTTTCTTGTATAATTTCTGGCTTTTGATATTTGTTAGAATGATTTTATTTTATTTCTAGTATGAGTACTTAATTAGTCAATTTCTCTAGGTCTATTTTGAAACTTATATGCATTTATACTTAAACCATATTTCCTTTTGCTAATTAGTTACTATTATGTTGTGACTTTAATTTATGCTTAGTATCTAAGTGGTGACAACGTTTAGTTTTTTGAGTTAATAAGTAGTTTGAGAGAGCACTAATTACGAAAATAACCTTTTATTTGAGCTTTATTTCTAAGTGGTGTCCAACATTTAGTTTGTTAATTAGCTTAATTAGGGCTTGAGAGAGCATTAGTTAGGCAAAGAATTAGGTTGAATTCAAGTTTGTCTTGCAATTCTAATTTATGATTGGAAGTGTGTTAGTGAAATAAAGATAATATGATCTAACCAAGCTTTGTGAAATTGAAGTGAATTGTTTAAAGAGACTTATTGAAAAGATAGGTAGTAAAAGATTATGCATATTAATTTCAATTAAGGTTTGAATAGGCTTGAGAGAGCTCTTTAAATATAAGAGACTTCACACAACAACACAATAGGGATTAATTAGCATTAAGGGAATGGAAAATTGGGTATAATGAAATGTAAATGGATAAATAGGCTTAACCATTTCCCTCTTGTTTAAATTAAATTTAAAAATAACATTCTCTAATTTTTATTGCAACATTTGTTAACTCACTTTAAACACATCACTTTTTTTATTACCCAAAGCTAATTTTAATAATAATTTATTTAATGAACTTACTCATCACATAGTCCTTGCGAAACGATACTTGTCTCACTACTATACTTCTAAACTTAACCTGTATAACTGCGGTATTTTACTATCACTAACTAAGCAACTCAAGGCCATGAACACAAGTGCAACACGAGGACACGGAGCAGACTCACCACTATAGTAAAATGTTTATAATACAATATAAAGTTTCCTAAAAGTTAACAAATGTCTCCTACAAGTTTACCTAATAATAATCCCTAATAATAACAAACATCTTCATACTGTAAATATTTCCTACTAGTACTATATTTCACAATTATTACTAAAGTATACAAATATTTTACTAATACAAAATAAGAAATATTAACATTATTTTCATAATTTCTAACAATTTGTCCAAAATTATCTCTTTTATTCCATTTCATAAAACTTTAACTTATAATTTATATTTTTCATTCCTATCTAATTTAATTATATTTTAGAATAAAAATTTGGGGTGTTACAACAACCAAAGTTTTTTGGTCGTTGAAGACCCATTTTTTTGTCGTGGATGACCCTATTTTTAGCGGTGCATACTTCCATTAGATAAGAATGCCAACTATTTCAAACTTAGTGGTTTCCTACAATTTTTTCCATAAAATTAAATAATAAGTAATTGTTGTATGCACAAAGCTAATTACACATAGGGAAAATGACATATAAAGTCTGCCCAATTGGGACTTGGACAATTGAGGTGGGTAAATTGTGGAAAGCCCAAGTTGGGTCATTTGAACTTAAAACAAATTACCACATTTGGGGAAAAGACAAAAGTGCCCTTAAAATTAAAAACTCTTCATCCTTTTTCTCTCTGCAGCCATCATCTTCTCCTCAAACCCTAACCACCATCTACTCCTCAAACCCTACCTAGCCCACCCTCACCCATCATCGGCCTCCCTGTCTCCCTCATCTCTCTATCGTCATCTTCACCCATCGTCGGCTTCAACAAGGCCCTCTGTACAAGCGATTTCGTCAGAGCGAGTTCGTCATCTTCACGCGCCATTTTCGCTTCCCTGTAACATGCCGAATAACCAGAGTAACATGCGTATTAACCACTGTCTCATGCATTTTAACCATAGAAACATGATGTTTTATTTCCAAAATTTAATCAATGCAACAGTGAATGAACATCTACTTCATCATCTTCATTACATCTAAGTCCACCTGAACTTCTTTTTCACCAATAAATTCCAGACAGGGTTTTAGGGTTATACAATACACATACATAATTTTTCTATTTCATACCCTAAAAGACACCATGACCAAATAAACTTGAAGTGAGTAGTTTTTGTTTCCCTGTAACATGCCGAATAACCACAGTAACATGTATATTAACCACTGTCGCATGCATTTTAACCATAAAAACATGCAGTTTTATTTCCAAAACCTAATCAATGCAACAGTGAATGAACATATACTTCATCATCTTCATTACATCTATGTCTACCTGAACTTCTTCTTCCACCAATAAATTCCAGACAAGGTTTTAGGATTATACAATACACATACATAATTTGTCTATTTCATACCCTAAAAGACACCATTAGCTTTTCTTTTGATCATGAATTATTATAGACCACATACTTCATCATCGTGATTTTTCTTTTTATTTAGTGTGGGATTCATGTTTGGTTGTGTTGTAATATATTTGATTAGTAAAGGGCAGTTTAGTATTTCCCCAAATGTGATAATTTGTTTTAAGTTCAAATGACCCAATTTGGGCTTTCCACAATTTACCCACCTCAATTGTCCAAGTCCCAATTGGGCAAGCTTTATATGTCATTTTCCCTTAAACATATGTAGAGTATCCATAATAATATGAGCTTATTTTTCATGTATGTGTGATCTCCGAGTTGGAGAAAGCTATGCTACCCACGCAGGCACGGGCTCATGTAGTTTAGTTAATAACTTTGTCTAGTTCATAGCTACATTGTGATCTTTATGCCATGTGTGATCTTATTTTTCATGCCATGTGTGATCTTCATAGCCGAAGCCTCCAAGATAATTAAATTTATGCTCCCTACGGAACACTCGGGTTTATATTGCTAGTTTAGTTTTAAGAATAACTCACTAGCCCAACGGCGTTGCTTCAATAATCTCATAACACTCTAGCTAGCGGCTCCACCTTCTTCAATCCATCCAACTATTATTGACTTATCACTCACAAAGTCACAAACATACGGAGAATATGGCTGTCGGCCGGTATCGCGGATGGACACACAGTATCACCCTTTAGTTCTAATCCTTTAGTTCTTTTATTAACTTCTAATTGACTTTTAAAAAATCCTATAAATTTAAATGAGTTACTTTTAAATTGATTTACCTGAATTTTTTTTCTAAATCAGTTTGTATATTGTGTAAGTTAATATATAATACTCCCTCCGGTCCTAAATATAGGACCTAGTTGATTTTTTTGAAAAATACTAAATAAAAGCAAAATAAGTTAATTATAAATTGATTTATCTAATTTTTTTCTCTTACACTAGTTTATTTTACCTATAAGCTAATGGTAATCTAAAAAGATATCAAATATGTCATGATTTAATAACCTATTTTACAACCTTAATCTCTCCAAAAAAAAAGTCAATTAGGTCTTATATTTAGGACCAGAGGTAGTATAATATTTTACAATAATATGTTGTGATTAATTACCTTATTCTGCTTCTTTATTCTCTCCAAAAGAAACCAATTAGATCCTGCCTGAAGAAACACATGAGGAGGAAATACCTTAAATTTATTTTTTCTTAAAGCTAAGAATCGATATTAATGTTGGTGCAGATACCAAAGTCCAAATGTAATTTTGCAACAAAAGAAATATATTGACATATTTTGTTATACTCCCTCCGGTCCTAAATATAGGGTCTAGTTGACTTTTTTGAAAAATCCTAAAAAAAAGCAAAATAAGTTAATCATAAATTGATTTACCTAATTTTTTCTCTTAGACTAGTTTATTTTACCTATAAGCTAATGGATAATCTAAAAAGATATCAAATATGTCATGATTTAATAACCTATTTTACAACTTTAATCTCTCAAAAAAAAGTTAATTAGGTCTTATATTTAGGACCGAAGGTAGTATATAATATACCAAATTACTGTTGTTAAGAATCCAACTACCGTCAAGAACAAGAACCACTTTTACATGCTAATCTATCCTCCCTATATGTATAATATAGCCCAAAATTTGAACAAAGCTGTACCATTTCTATAAGAGTATGCATAGAGTTGTAAGGGCATTTAATGAGGTATTTCTCTTTTAATCAATTATCCACTCTGTCAGCATTTTCTTTCACACACATTTATGTAATTATTATCATATTTCTCTCTTATATGCTTCATCATAATAAGTTAGAGAAAACATGAATAAATTAATTATATATATATATATATATATATATATAATTTAAACTACTTTCTTAATCCGCAAGATTATGTCATGGGCCTGTTTGGTTGGCTAAGGAAAGTAAGTTGGAAAGTGAAAGTGAGGAAAGCCGAAGGATTTTTTTTTTGTAATTTGTATATATCTTGAGCCCACAAGTTTTTTTTTTCATCTCACACTTTTTTTGAGCCTGCAAACTTTACTTTTATCAATTCTTCTACTTTTCATCTTCACCCTTTCACTTTCTATTTCTCTAGTTTCCTTTTTTACAACCAAATCGGTCAGACTTTTTCACATTGAGACGTATGGTGTATATAGCGATAACATGCTAATTAGTTGTGTGGTGCGTTATTTAATTTGGATTTATAACATATATAAAAAGATCAAATAAAAAATTTGGTACATTATTTACAGAAGTCTAGTCTTATCAATGGACCGAACATTAATTCTTGGGAAATTTAATTAGAGGTCCCTCACAAGGGAGTTAATACTGGAAAAATCCCAAAAGTTGAAAATATTAATGTAGGGTCCCAAGGGACCTCACATTAATATATTTGAAAAGTGAAAAGACAATTTTGCCCCTAGCCTTAAAAAAAATTTACCTCCTCCCCCCACCCACCCCCTCCCCCCTCCTCCTCCCTCACCCACCCCCCTCCCCCCTCCAGCCGCCCCCCACCCCTCCCCCTCCCCTCCAGCGTGGGGGGCGGCTGGAGGGGGGAGGGGGTGGGTGAGGGAGGAGGAGTGGGGAGCGGGGTGGGTGGGGGGAGGAGGTAAATTTGTTTTAAGGCTAGGGGCAAAATTGTCTTTTCACTTTTCAAATATATTAATGTGAGGTCCCTTGGGACTCTACATTAATATTTTCAACTTTTGGGATTTTTCGAGTATTAACTCCCTTGTGAGGGACCTCTAATTAATTATCCCTTAATTCTTCAACGTATTATTGGCTGTAAGTCCGTAGCGATGGGAGGTCCCATGCATGCATTGGTAATTATTAGATAAATCTAATTTTATAAACGTGATTTCACAATTTTTAGTAATTCTTTATTCCTCTCAGAAAGATAAGTTCGAAAATAATTATCAGATTCTACTCCTGGCATGTTTTATTATTGCTTGCGTTTATACGTACTCATGCATTAAACTGAAGCTTGGTAAATTTGATGAGAAAAGCAAATACAGGAGTAAATATATTATTTATGTCATAAGAAAGAAATGGTAAGGTATCGATTCCAACGCATTGTTATATATATTAACTGCCTCGCTTATCACTTAAAAATCCGTAAACAGGTACTTGTAAGTTTTTTCAACTAAAATTAATGACTGACAACACTGTGCAGCTGTGTGTGTCCTTATAAAGTTTAATAGGGGAATTATGATCATGTAAACCCATAACTATATAAGTTACCACCGGACCTAACAAAAAACATATACTCCTTTCTTCTGTTCTTATAAAATTTATTTGGAGAGATGATCTTATTTTTAAATATAATACCTCTATATTTTTTTTCTCAATTTTCCCTAAATTATCCCTAACACTTTCCTATAATAAATAGGTAAGAAAGAGAAGTGGGAGTAAATGAAGGTGGTTAATGTGTTTTGGTCTTATCTCGTGATTTTAACTTATTTAAGTAACTAGTTTAATCTAATAAAATTAGTTAAATTTGTCTTATATTTAGGAACAAAGGAGAAAAATATTTAGCTTTTACATTTTACTTAAATCCTTTTTAAAAACCAATAGAGAAAAGTAATATATGAGAACCCTAATCCCTTTAAATATTGGCAATCTCCCAGATCTAATATGAGGGTGTTTTTGGTGAAATGAACTGAACCAAAAGGGAGAGAAAACATACACTTATAAATGTTAACAGGAATAAGCTTTTTTATAACCCACATTAAATTCTTTTTACATTGTATTTTAAAACCGAGATAGTAATCGAAATCTATTTCCTGACAAAACAAATTGAATGAAATTTAAAATAAAAATAAATATGCATCATATGATAATATCCGTATATTCTGATTTATTAATACCAAAATATTATTACAAAATATCAACTCTTTTTATTTTACTAATATTAACATATTAAAAGGTCTTATTCGGGTCAATAAATAAAAAATAGTCTATTTTAGTCAATGGACTACTGGAAATATTAAATTACCATTCTCTTCCCTTGTTGTTGTGTGTGGCATTCTCAAGTGGGGAGAAGGGTATTTTAGAATTTTCCAATAGTTCATTGGTCAAAATGGGCCATTTTTTATAATTGGTCAAAATGAGACTTTTTATTATTCGTTGGCCAAATTGATACTTTTGAAATAGTTTCTTGGCTATGATATTTAACTGTCGTAGTATTTAAATAAATAGATATCTTTTACCAAAAAAATAAATAGGTATCATAAATTGTGTAAATGATAGAAAAAAATAAATAGTGAGGATAGGAATTATAGTGTTCAAACAAATAACCAACAAAAAAGACAAATAGTTATATGGGAAGGAGGAAGAATGAAAGTGGTGAGGTAGGAAAAAAGAAAGTGGAGAGGGAAGAAAAATAAAGTGGAGAAGGGAGAAAATTGATGAGATGAAGTGGAGTTTATATAAATGATTCTTATGTCGCACCTCAATGGTCATGTGTTGCGCCACTAAACGCGATACCGCTTTGTACATTATTAAAAATGCGGCTATATCATAACATGTTGTGCCACTAGGCATAACTTGTTTTTAATTTAAGAAAAATCCATTATATTGTGCGTTCCTGGTGGTATGATGTCGTGCCACCTGGCGCGACATGTTTGTTTAATTTTAAAAAACTTGCAATATGTCGCACTTGGAGCAGTGACATGTTGTGACACCAAGCACATTATGTCAATTTAATTTTTTAAAAAAATCAGCATGTTGTGCCTAGAGGCGCAACGAACATGAGTATTTTTAATTTAAATATTCATGTCACACCACCAGGCACGACATGTTTGTTTAAATGAAAAAATGCATCATGTTACACCTGATGGCACTACATGCATTTTTAAATTTATATAGATACATCTCTTTAATTAAAAAAACATTATGTTCGTGTCTAGTTAAAATAAAAATAAATAAGCCGTGTAGTATGTCATGATTATGGGAAAAATAGCGACATTATTCATCTTTATGCAATTCCTTATAGTTATAGACATATTTTCTTGTAGTGTATTCTTGTAAAAAAAAATTACAAGCTAGCTAACCAGACGATCAAAACGAAAAAAAGGAACGGATGCGGGGAGTTTGAGTGATGTTAAGAGTGATTCGATCCAATTAGCTAGGGTGAATTTGAATGTCACGCACCATTTTTTACCTCTTTTTTCCCTCTCTCCCTATTTTAATTTTTGTCCCCCCTTTTCTTCTACCCCACATTCCCTATCAATCCAAGCAGACTGTAGGAACTAGTTCGTAATTCAATTTTTAAAGTACAAACTAGGTCATATGTTCAAAATGGAAGGACCTACCATTCTCTCCCCCCCCCCCCCCCTTCCCCTCTCTATCATCTGCGTTTTACCGAGTACTTTCTTCTGATAGTACAATTATTTATTCCTCTCTCTCTCTCTGTCTCTCATTTTCGGGAAACCCTAAGAGAGTGAATATTCTATATTATATACACACATAACCTCCATCTCCCCAACCTGAAACTGCCTTTTGAACTTGCTTAGCATCTATGTTTCTTAGCTCCCCACTCTTTTGAACACGTGTTGTTCAAACATTTAGTTCTTGTTTATATTAGCCTTTCCTGGGAAAACTAACATGGTGAAGTCATCATCTTGCTGCAAGGAACAAGTAGAGTTGAAGAAAGGACCATGGACTCCTGAGGAAGACCAGAAGCTCATATCTTACATCCAACAACATGGCCATGGAAGCTGGCCATCCTTGCCTGCAAAAGCTGGTAAATACTATTTTACCAATTAATAAGTAGTGGAACATTAGAGACTTATCTGTTGAAGAATACATGTGAGTAATGCATCTTAAGTTTTGACGTTAATGAAAAGGGCTCCAGAGATGTGGGAAAAGCTGTAGGCTGAGATGGATTAATTATCTAAGACCTGACATCAAACGAGGCAACTTCAGCATCTATGAGGATCAAACCATTATTTAACTTCATGCTCTTCTTGGAAACAAGTAAGATCCTAAATATTATCTTTTATAATCCATTAGTTCACTTCAAAAATATGATTCGTAAGAGTAAGATAGCTAATTTATAAAGAGATTAACATGATTAGTTGCGTTAATAACCTGTAATTGTGTGTTGATTTTCCTAGAGTGACTCGTTTAATAATACACATTGGAAAGTACTCTTGTTGATGAATTCTCTTTGAGAATCATCAATGAAATAGTAAGCCATAATGGTTCCATTTATGTGCTCATGAGAATTTTTTTTTATCACATTATATACAAAATACTCCCTCCGGTTCTATATATAAGACCTAATTGACTTTTATGAAAAATCCTTAATAAAGCAAAATAAGTTAATTATAAATTGATTTACCAAATTTTTTCCCTTAATTATAATTATAAGACCTAATTGATTTACCTAATTGACTTTTCTGAAAAATCCTTAAAAAAGCAAAAACTAGTTTATTTTACCTATAAACTATAATCTAAAAATATATCACATATGTCATCATTTAATAGCCTATTTCGCAACCTTAATCTCTCCAAAAAAAAGTCAATTAGGTCCTATATTTAGGATCTGAGGTAGTAGTTTTTTGGTGTATGTATGTTTTACATCAATGCATGTACAGGTGGTCGGCTATTGCACAACACTTGCCAAGAAGAACAGACAATGAGATCAAGAACTATTGGAAGACATGCCTTCAGAAAAGACTGACAAGAATGGGTATAAACTCTAACACCCACAAGCCCATCAATGGTTCCTTAAATGAGTCAAAGGACTCAGCCAACCTTAGCCACATGGCTCAATGGGAGACTGCTCGGCTTGATGCCGAAGCTAGGCAAGTCAAAGAATATTCTCAACACGGTTCCTCCTCCTCCTCTTCCTCTCCTCCACTGACTCGACTTGTACTTAACAAGTTCACACCTCGCCCGTCACCACCTCCATGCCTTGACGTCCTTAGGGCATGGAAGATGAATCAAAGTTTACTTCCTTCAACTGAAAGCACCCCCAAAATGCATAGAATGTACGCCATGATGCTTGCCACCGATGACCTTGAGTCACCGGCGTCTACTTTGAGTTTTCCAGACGTTGTCCCTCCCATCAACTCTAAATGTGCCAATAGTAACAATATATTTGGGCTTATCAATCAAAGTTCAAATCCTTCCTGTTCGAGCACCGTCAAAATCTACAGTGGAATTCTGAAAGGAGGGAGTGGAGTTGAAGCATGCAGGAAGAACAAAGTGGTAAACTTGGCAGATGATGGCGATGTTATGATGGCGGTGGAAGCCCTCAAATCAAGTGGGTATAACAACAATTGTATTGATACCGAAGGTATCCAAGATGAACATGTGTTAGCGTATAGTTTTAATGAGAACTTCTTAGCATCATCTCTTCAGCAAAACATGGGTGTCATAAGTGTTGGGGATGGAGGAAGCCAAGACTATGAGGAAGAGAGGCAAGATTGGGAAGCCATTCTTCAGTTGGCCAATTGTTTGCCCTCTTCACCTGATTTTCCTATGTTGTGATCTACGGTTAATTAATGGAGTTTGAAAATTAATTACCAATAATTTTGATATCCAGTAGTTAAAACATTATCAAGTTTAACTGGAGGGAGGCCAAAAGAACGAAGAAGTAGAATGTTTGAGGATTTAGGAATGTTTTGTTTTATGTCTAGTAGTAATCTTTTAGAAATTTTATATTTTAAATGTTATAATAGTCGTGTTTATTGTAATTCAAATTAAAGAAAAAGTATTGCCATCTGTTAGATTTATTTTATACAATATGCAATTTATACTTGTGTTATTAAAATATTTGCTTTCAATTTCTAGGATAATTAAGAATCTAGACTTGTGAGTAGGAGTTATTACATTTTTATTTTGCAGCCCTTTCTTTTAAATTGAGTGCCTCCCCTTTGAGTTTTCACTCTGAGTAAATTCATTTTTTATTTTGCAGCCCCGGCCTTTGAATATCTGAAATGATGTGTCATGCTATTTTATTGGTTTTTACAAACTGTGCTTACGATTTTTTCTTCCTTTAAAATTAGCCGTTGGGCGAATCTAGAACTGATCGATAGTGATATGTCGCAACTTAGTAATCACTCCATATTAAATATATGAGCTGTTTTACAGACTTGATTATAAATATAAGTAATCTTTGTAATTTTTCTTAATCTCATCCATATTAATTAATCTCTGATAATCTTTAATAATATACAAGCTAGGGATGATGGAAATAAAAGTAGTTGGTTAATAATAATAATAATGTTTTTTTAGTAATATTACATTATTTTAAATAGCCAACTTAACTAATTAATGAGTTTAATTAAAGGCTTTAAAGTGCAAAAATAACCATGTAATTGTCATTAAAGTGTAAAAATGGCTGTATTTCGGAGCAAAACTGTCCATCAAATTTCAAAACTGGGGCAAAAAATGACAATCACAGTTAATTTTTTGACTTTTTCACTTATCATCCTCTGTTGCATAATCATCACACAAGGGAAAATAAATACAAAATTCTATAACATATTTTAGTGAGAGATAAATCGACAGAAGATGATGCGTAAAAAGGTTAAAAAATTAACTGTACTGGTCGCTTTTTCCACAGTTTTAAAATTCAATGGGCAATTTGCTTCAAAAAAATTTATATGATCATTTTTACACCTTTGTGACAGTTACATGGTCTTTTTTGTACTTTCCCTTAATTAAATTAAATAAATATGTTTTATATTAGGATTGGAGAGAGTTTCCGCGTTGATGACAACTGGAAAGTGATCTCGGCTTCACTATAAACGCCCACGTACATTCACAAGAGCATCAGGTACACGCGCGTGGAGGAACCGAGGTATTCTCACAAGTAGAAAGATTGTTTTCAAAATTTCATACAATGACCTCTAAAATTAAAACCAACCTTACTGCGGCATAGAAGCTCATACCCTCTACTTCATATCGACCACGGTTGTGTAAAGACTTCGTTTTTTAAAATCATAACACATACATAGGCAAAAACGTATACTGAAGAAAGGTATAGTGACCCTGAAATAAATAAAATAAAGCAGACACATACATGAATATGAAGAACACAAGAAAAAATTGTTTGAAAACAGAAAAAATAGTTAGGTCTTGTGTAGAAATTAAGTGCTCTTATTAAGGAAATGAGACCAGCGGCCAATAACTTTATTGGACCCTCCAAATCTGAGTGATGGGGACTGTCGATAACCGTAAGCCTTTATGAAGTAGTAACTTTTTTGGTACATATATGTTGAATTAATTTTGTTTCTTACATGTAGGTGTGTATGTGGTTGGGCATGACGGGTATCAAGGGAGAATTTCAATTAAGGACCAAATTTGGGAATTAATTTCTGTGAAGGACCAAAACATTCTGAAAATTCTATGGAGGACCTAGGTCCTTAAATGAAGTAAAATATAGGTGTGAAAAGACTTAAAAAACCCTCTTTTGTCCCAAACTGAAATTAAAAGCAAAAGCATTGGGATCATAATTATAAACCCCCAAACACCATGTTGAAGTGCTTCTTCACTCTTCTTTTTAATGAAGAAAACCATTGCTCATTCTTCTTAGCTTCTTCTTCTTCTTACGTGAGATAAACCCATGAAAAAAACACAATGAATCTTTGATAACCAAACACACACACAACTTATTCTTCATTCTTCTTCTTTATCATACAACCCATGCAACTCACTTCTCATTTCTTCTTCTTGTTAATCAGACGAGGCAGAACCATTTAGCATTGATGATGCTCAAACCCCTTTAACCAAACAAATTTCTCATTTCATTTCATTTCATGGAAGTTTAATCGACTTTAGAAGGAGTTGTTGGGTGAGGTATGTTTATGGGTACCTATAATTCTCTATGTACTTGGTTTAGTTTCTCTCTCTCTCGTGTGTATTTAGTGTGCTTTTACTGTATGTATTTGGTCTCTAATGCGGTGTGCTTTTTAAGTCAGATTATTCATTGTTGTTGAAAAGAGCTTTTTCGTTGTTCAGACAAGGCTTTTTGTTGTTGACATGGGCAATTAACTTGTTCGGGACCTGACACATGTGTGGATATGAAATAAAACTTGTAGCTAATCATTTCAACTATTTTGTTTTGATATGTGCATTTATAATGTTTGTGGTAAGGTATGTGTTTATTTTTGTAAATCCACCATTAATTGTTGAAAGTTTTCTCTTCCTTGTCCATATGAAATTTTCCTTATTGAAAGACACACTTGTCTTGTTTGTGTTCTGCATAATGTTTGGTGTTGGAAACTACTCAGTGTTGGTTAAATGAGGTTTTTTGTTGTTCAGATGAGGCTTTTATTGTTGACAGGGGCAATTAACTTGTTCGGGGTCTGACACATGTGTGGATTTGAAATTAAACTTGTAACCGATCATTTAAGGTATTTTGTTTTGATATGTGCATTTATAATGTTTGTGGTGAGATATGTGTTTGTTTTTGTGAATTCACCACTAATTGTCGATAGCTTTGTTTTCCTTATCAATTTTCCTTTTTGAAAGACACATTTGTCTTGTTTCTATTTGGCTGAATGTTAATGTTGATGCAGGGAACACCATTTGAAAATTACAAGAGGACAAAGAAAAGACAGTGGACAAATAAAGGAAGCTACTAAGAGTTATCTTGATGTCATCGCATATGCAAGACTTGAAATAACTCATTATATATCTTTTTGGAATGAGTTGCACCTTAGGTATTTGCCATTTAGGTGGTTAGGAGGGAAGGTCTTATCATGTACATATAGCACCCATTATATATCTTTTTGGAATGGGTTGCATCAGTGTAGGTAGCTATGATGTTGTAACGTAATTTTATGATGGTACTTGGTGGAACCATGTGCCAAGTACCAAGTTGAAATTTATGATGAATGAAATGGTAAATTGCTATAAGCTATGGAATGCAAGTGATATATTATTTTATTGATTTGTATCAGACAACTAGAAATGTTAATGTCTTGACAAACATGGATCAGACCTTGAATAGGTAAAATGAGCTTTTCAACAACAGAACCTCATGCGTGAACAGGTGAAATGTCGAATTGAACAAGTAGATACGGTTAGCGTCATAGATAAATAAGAATCAGATTCTGAACAAGTAAAAAACATGTTTTGTCCTTTAGTATGGTGCATCAGACCCTCAACCAAGTTTTGAAATCGTAAAATGACATTTTCAACAAATAAGGATTTCACTTGTTGAAATTTGGGTTTCACTTGTTGTCATGAGGATTGTGTTGTTGAAAACCGCATTTCAGTTGTTGGAGGTCTGGTGCAAGTATTTTAGGCACATTAACCCTCAGTCGTTGAAATGGTCATTTCACTTGTTAAAAACCTGGTTTTAGTTGTTGAAAATTGCATTTCAGTTGTTGAAGATCTGGTGCAAGTATTTTAGGAACACTAAACCTCAGTCGTTGAAATGACCATTTCACTTGTTGAAAACCTGGTTTTAGTTGTTGAAAACCACATTTCAGTTGTTGAAGGTCTGGTGCAAGTATTTTAGACATATTAACCTTCATTCCTAGAAATGGTCATTTCACTTGTTGAAAACTTGATTTAAGTTGTTGAAAACACTCTATCTTGTTGAAGAGGTCTTGTAGTACAAGTATTTTGTGGACATTAACATGCACTCGTTGAAATGGCTATTTCCCTTGTTAAAAATCTGATTTCACTTGTTGAAAACCACATTTCACTTGGTAGAGGTCTGATGCAAGTATTTTAGGCACGTTAACCCTTTGTTGTTGAAAACCTAGTTTCAGTTGTTGAAAACCTAGTTTCAGTTGTTGAAAACCTAGTTTCACTTGTTGAAAACACCGTTTATCTTGTTGAACGTCTGATACAAGTATTTTAGACACATGAAACACATTTTTGCGATCTTGTTGTGAAAAATAAGTTCCATTTGATCCTCTGATAAATTACCATATTACCATAACAATACAATTCTGTACAATCAACACATTTTCAGTGTGAACAATGTCAACTATCAACAAAAAACAAGCACATTCAACAAATTTTCACTTCCTTCTACGCCTATTCAATTCTTCTAACTCCAGCAATATTGTGTCTTTTGAAGAATTCTTTTCATGGTTCACCAGCTACCACACCAAGTCCTGCCTTGTCTCCATTTTCTGCACAACAAGAGATTACATGGTCATGTAAAGCAGCTTCTTCATGTAATCATGAATTCTACACAAGCAAGTTGCCATATGCTCTAAAACAAACACCAAAGGAAAATCAATATGGAAAGATCAATTAGACTTGCAAAGGGAGTTACAATAATTTGAATCTATAAATAAATATATGTGCTTGAAAATAATTGGGATCTATAAATATACCCTTTTCAAAATCTTGCCAACAAAACTAATACTTGCAATGAATGGAGGGGCCCACCAATCCCCGGTTTCAGCAGCAAGTCCAAAGACTAACCATTTGAATAAAATATTGGACAAAGAAAGATGAAGTTAGCTGACTATGCTCATTCTTCTCTCAAACACCTACAATTTCAAATAAAGAATGTCTTTTTTACTTGCACAAGTTAATATCATGGCTGAATTCAACAAACAACTAGACAGATGGCCAGGGCAGAATTAAGAGTATTGTTAACTCTTTTGATGGATTGAATCTTTTTTATCCAAGGAGATATACAGTTTTACCTAGACATATCTTGTAGTCATGTCAACTTCCAGTATGAAACTTTTAGCCTATAAAAGATTTCCCCTATAGAAGAATGTTACTTATCATCAACTACAAATCTATACACAATATGATTTAATCAGGGGGCTTCCCAACTCAGTATCACCATGCATCATACACCCATTGAGAATTGATCCCATATAGCTCCATCATGTTTCATTGGCATGCTTTTTAGCATTACTTCTGCTTCTTTAATTATAAGAGTAGTACATGAAACCATATTCTTATGAGAACTTTCATCAAACAAGTTATGTGCAACTTGAATGGCATGTCTAGAAAAATATTAGCATGCAGAATGCAAATACACAACAATTCCTACATTTCACATAAACACAATCCAAAGCAAACAATTGAGAGAATACCTTAGAGTTTGGTTTCAGCTGCAAATGAACAAACGAAGCGTCAACGGTGGAGGGAAATGGCAGAGGAACTCGCATTTTTTGAATATGGCTAAGGGAAGAGTATGGTCAGATCTTCACATGAGGCGGTGTTACACTGAGCTTCGGTTCGATTGGAGAGACGAGAATGCTTTTCGATTTGAGGAGGATTTGCGTGAGAGTTTTGATTTGAGAGGGACGCCTGCTTCAGCTGAGAGTGAGGCTGAGGAATGAGTGAGTGGGAATGAATCAAATAAACTTAGGCATACCCATAAGGGCACTTTGGTCTTTAGTCTTCCTGATTTTAATTTCAGTTTGCTCCCAAGGTCCTTAACTGATATTTCAGAATGTTTTGGTCCTACTTTTTAATTAAATCCCAAATTTGATCCTTAATTGAAATTATCCCCAAATCAAATCTTGGCCCTCCTCTCTCGCATACGATGATTTGAGAATTAAAACAACAGTAAGCTAAAGCACGTACGTGTGGGGTCCGCTGTGGGGGTCTACTACTGTTGAAACGCAAGAAGCGGTATATAAGTTGATTATCTCTATCAACCTTTTGAAACCCGGACCGAGCCGGACGGTCCGACCGGTCGGACCGTCGGCCGGTGGGTAAAACGGCCCGATTGCCTCTGTTGGGCCGTTTACTGTGCAACCCGTTTTTGACCCGGAGTTGACCCGGGTTAACCGTTGTTGACCCGGGGCTGACCCGGGTTGACCCGCTATTGACCCGGCCAGAAACTGACAACTGCAGAAAAAAATATATCAACAGAAAAAAAATGAACTTGATTAAAAAAATATCTTCATCCTAATTATATTAAGTTATTAAGTATTAACAATATTTATATATTTAATTTTCATTAAATTATTACGTCACCGGTTCGACCGAACGGTCCAACCGTTTCAACCGTTTCAACCATGACCCGCTCAGTTTTCCGGCTCGACGTCCGGCTCGGGTTTTAAAACCTTGATCTCTATTTTCTTCTGACAAACCAGTCACTATGCACTTGTTTTTTGTGGATAAAAAAATGGCGTGACTGATCGAGGAAATGTCTAAGATGTTGCGTTAGACCCTTTCTACAAATTTGTTGTGATCTAGAATATTCTGTGTGAATATATACACGTTGAGATCTAATTTACGTGATAAATTATTAGGTAGAAGCCTGAAAAGTGTGCAACGTAACATTGTAATATAAAAATTCTTTAAACTGTAGGAATTTTTTGAAGCGCTAATAGGTTTCTAACTTCTCTCGTGGAATAATATGTAAAATGCAAATGTGTGTTTATGTTTTATTTGTTTTAAAAGGCTATTTTACTCTAGAAGTTTTTATCATCATTAGTTATCATGTTCCAAAAGTATATAATTGCACAATATTTTACGCATTAAACTGAAGAAATTTCACCCTTTACTATAAAATCTTAGCAATCCACGTGAACTTTTGAACAAAATATGATAATATAATTACATTTTGAAATTTTAAGAGAAATATTTTTTTAAAAAACTTTCGAGGTAAAGTGACTCCTGAATAAAAGGCAAAATATACACATAATCCTTTTATTTCCTGTAGGAAAATACTTAGTCCACACTTGGTGGATTAAGGCCTAAATCCAGGCCCAATAAGGATTGGGGCAATTATGTGAATATGAGAAAATTATTGGGTTCAAGTGTTTAATTTTCCCAAACTGAATATAACTTCCACTATGAAGAAAGTTATAAATAGGAGGACTCTGTGGAATCAAAAAGAACATTCAATACAGAATCTCTTGAAAAAGTGATCATCGTCCCTTCTCTCTTCTCTCTAACTCTATCAAATGTTTCTATCGTATATATCGTAATTGGATCCATATTAGTGGTTCAATTTCGTGTGGGTACTTGAAGAATGCTAAGGACTCCAGGTACGCCCGAACCCCTAGGCCTACATTTCCTTATATATATAAAATAAAATACTTTCTCTAATCCAAAGTCGTGTAAAACCGCATTTTTGAAGGTTTTATGGTTCAGATCCAATTTTTTTCAATATTATATAAGAAGCCCATTGCTTATAATCTCTAAAAGGCTTGCAATATTTTTTTTTTCTAGTTCAAATAAGAAGTATACTTCATTTCGTTTCCATACGGCGGGTATCTTTGGTATATGAGCGAGGAGGGAAAGTGGGAAGAGAGCTTTTTTTGGGTAATTAATTTGTGATTGTACCTCTCTGTGTTTTCATACAGTTAAGGAATTACAACTGTAAACTAAGAAACACTAGAAGGCTTAGAGCACTCCTGACTGAATAAATTCCAGAGTTTAGGAGGAACTTGATTCACAATATATAACCCAAATAAGCATATAGGGCATTTTTAGCTAAAAAGTCCAAAGCTTGCTTGCTATTCCTTGAAATCAAAGAAAGAACAACCACCCAATCATAAGCAATCAACTCCTGAACATGTTGAATAAGCATCGCCTATCGATGTTGAGGAGGAGATTGTACCTCTCTCAAAACATAATATAAAAAATGTCTCATGAAATGATAAAATTAAAGTAGGCACTACCAGAAAATTGGTGGCTAGTCGCGTGACATATGTCGCGTATGCTGCATGCACGACACATTAAACATCTCGTCCCTTTTTTCCTTGTCACGTTTGTAAACGCGACAGAAGATCTAGTTACGATCCATTTTCTCCCATTTGCGCTCGCTGCGACTAGCACCTCCAGTCTCGGTTTTAAACGTGACTAGCCCATCGTTTTGGCCGTGACTAGCCACCACTTTTCTGGTAGTGAGGGTCCCAATGAATCTTATTTAAATTATCTTTCAAGTCAAAAAGATATTTTCCCTTTCTTTGTAATCTTAAACTAATTGCCCTTTTTTGGGTCCAATTTTGAAAAATCAAAGAGGGGGTGCGAAAAAATATTTCATCAATAGTTCTTGCATCTAATAAAAGTTCAATAATTACAACGCCAATTCATTATAATATCTTTAAATTCAATTACACAAAAAATTTCCTCTTGTCCATTTCCCTACAAAATCTTTAGTAGCGGTTGTTGAGTTCAGCAGTGTCGGCTACTGAACCCACCATGTTGGGCACCCCAGGGTTAGCTCTGCGAATGGAAACATCATTCGTCGTGTCTTAGTTGTGCAACGAAAGCTCAACGAATGTCATTGAAAAAATTTCTTCTTCCTCTTTTGTCCCTTGCTCCACTCTATTCTTTATAGATGTAATGAGTAGAGATATCGTTGGATAAGGTCATAAAAAAAACTCAAAAGATTCCATGTTTAAGATTATATTCCCTCCACTCTTAATTATAAGACTTATTTAAGGATATGGTTTTAAACTTAAATATGATACCTATTTTTGTGTTCATATTTTCCAAAATTACCTTTATTGATACCTCTCTCAATAATAATCAAGTAAGGTGCTAAAAACATGATTGGAGTTTTTTGAATAAGAGATGAGGGAGTGAATAAGTTATATGATTGGAGTTTTTTGAAAAAACATGTCAAATCATCAACTAAATTAACTATCATCCTTAATCTACTCATCTTACGTTAAATAGGTCTTATATTTATGATAGGCAAAACTACAATTCTATGTTGTTATAGTTTGCTTGAAATGTTTGTTTTGGCACGTTACCACCGTACCATACAAAATATATAATAAAAAAGATAGCTGGATTAAATGACTGCTTGTAAGACTTACTAGTCAACTTGGCTTTTCATTTTCTCAGTTAACTTGAGTATTTTTTATATAAATAAGTTAACATTTTACATATTTCATCTAAATTGTTGCCACAATGCAACAAAGCGGAAGTTTCGAAGCCCAAATAATCAGATTAATTAAATGAGTACCAACCTCAAAGACCGGATAAATGGGCCAGATAATATGTTTGCCCAAATTTATTGAATCATAGATTTATATCCGATTTTTGTCCAAAAGAGATGAGACTGTTTTACTCATAAGTCATAACCAACAAACAAACATTTGCCCAAAAATAATCCCAAATAAATCCCTCCGAATACCAAAAGGACAATTAAGGAACCTAAACTTCTAAAAGGACCATGAAGGAACCAGCACCTATCTGTCATTTTGAAATTTTGCGAAAAGGAAAAATTGCCCCATCTTAAAACACAAATTGCGAGAAGAGGGGTGAGTGTTAGGGTGGGGTAGGAATTTGTGTTTTAGGATGAGGGCAATTTTGTCTTTTGACAAAATTTTAAAATGACAGATACGTGCTGGTTCCTTCATGGTACTTTTGGAAGTTTATGTTACTTAATTGTCCTTTTGGGTATTCAGAGAGATTTATTTAGGATTTTTCCAAAACAAAATACCCAACAAATAAACCAGAGGCTTGAGCACAAGCATCATTCAGTCATCGAATCAAGTTTCCTTTTATGTGGCAAGTAAAATAATACACTTTATCTCTTGTTTTCTATATTCGGGGTAGAATAAGAATAACGGGAGAAATATGAGACGGTATTTGAACATTGAAGTGGTACAGGCTATCCCAAATAAATTAATTCTTTTTTTTTTGTTGAGATAGAACACAGAAGTATACATTTGATTTTCTTAATTTTATTTAAAGAATATTTGTAAAAGGAATTTTTAGTTCTTTTAGCATAATATCACTAATTTCAACTTTCAAATGGTTTTTTTTACAATTGTTATTACTTTGATGGTTAAATTGAATATTTCATCAGTTGAGAATCTTTTGTCATCATTTCAAACCTTGATCTAAATTCTTTTTGTTAACGATGCTTGGATTAAATGATTCCTCGTAAAAACTTAACAACTAAACAATTGTTTTTTACCCTTTTGCTAAGAGCAGTAAATTATAAAACAGAACAATATCCCTCTTACAATAGTGTTTATCTTGTTCTTTTAAGTCAATTTCAGTGGATTTCGCATAGATCAAGAAAAAAAAAAGAAAACTTCATTAGTGACCTAGATTAAAATTTAACAACTTTTTAACATTACTCGTATCTAAAAAACAATATACTTTAATTCATCAAGCAGATAGTATGTCTTTTTGTTTTATTTACATGCCACTACATTAAATTTTTTTTGTGTGAATATAAATTTTAAGTTTATTAAATTATTGAATAGGATATTTTCTTTTTTCATAACTAAAATTTTAGGAAATTGGGTCCTTAGGGGCACTGGGGAAAAGGTAGGTCTCCATGCTCAAAGAGTGTTTAAAAAAGTACATACAGATCGCCCACCAACAAGGTCCTCACATTGGCGAAATTCAAATCCACAACCACTTAGTTATGAGTTAAACTTATCTACCAACTAGACCAACATTTTCTCATTGAGTATGTTCTATTTTAGTGGGAAATTGTATATATTAAGTAGAAATTGAAAAATTATTAAATTTGAAGGCATTGTTATAGTGATATTTAATGTTTTCCTTAATTTGTGTGAAACGCACGGTTGTAAATAACTTATAAATAGGCTTAGAGGAATAATAAAAAAAACAAAGAACATAATACTAAATGATAGAATAAGTTATATTTCTACAATGAAATTTTAAAAGTATAATTTATAATTAAAACAGAGTATAACTTATGTCTCTTCCCTATTAATATGATTTTGGGTTCTATCCTTTTCCTTCTTAATTTATCTTTCTTTCCAAGAATCTCATATTTAGCATTAGATGGAAAAAAATAAATGGCTCATAAATAATATTTTATAAAGTTATTATTAAAATATAGGCAGTGGGGATGGAGGAAGAGAGGTAAAATTGGGAAGCCAATCTTAAGTTGGCCAATGGTTTTCCCTCTTCACCTTAATTTAATTTCCTATGCTGTGAACCACCGTTATATGGAGTTTGAAATACTGAATTACAAATAAATAGACAAGTAGTCTATCCCATGCAAAAACATGCATTATTTTTTGTATATTCACGTTTTTATTAAATATTTTCGTTAACTATGTTACGTTTCAAAAATTTAGGCCTACGTGACAGGCTTTGAACAGAAAACTCATATCCCTTAGGCATTACCTATACATAAACTTCTTCATTCAAATAAATAGACACATTAACTGTACACAATATTGAGTTTAGATATGAATCATATAAAAAAAGTTGTCAGCTACCAATAGAAATTCATTTAGACCCTTCTATGCCAATACAAATAGGACTTCATGAAAGGTATCACAACTGTTGCTAGATGAGGAGCGCGCTCTGCTACATGATAATAAATATTCTTTTTTTTACCAATATGATAATAAATATTCGACATATAAAAGAAAGGCAAAGATTCTACTATAGCTCACATGGAACTTCTAAATTAGATTTCCAAAATTTAGTATACAAGGTTGACGAACTTTACATCAGAATGGAGATGGTTAACATAGTGCGCCTCAACTTCAAATTAATAAGAGATACTCCCTCCGTTCCTAAATATAAGAGCACTTTGACTTTTTTGGAGAATCCTAAGAAAGCAAAATGAACAATTTAATCATAACATATTTTAAATATTATTAGATCATATGTAAGTTCATAAGTCAAATGAACAAGTTTAGTGAAAAATTTGGGAAAATCAATTTTTAATTACCATATTTTGCTTTCTTAGGATTCTCCAAAAAAGTCAAAGCGCTCTTATATTTAGGAACGGACGGAGTACTAACTACCAAGTTAGCTACAATAACTAATTTAACAAAATATGTTCCGGTGAATAACGTCCCATTTTCAAAATTGATTAAAATGTTAAATAACTAATTTAAATGGATTTGATTTTTGAGTAATAAAAATATGACAATAAATTTAACATCCTATATTATCCCATCATACACATAAATGAAACTATATACATTATCCAAAATATAATAAGGCCAAGAACATATAAAAATAGTTTATTCAATAGAATTTGCTTAAATTGACAATTCTCAAATCATATCTTTTAGTAGGACTTTGACATAACTATAACAAGAGTGAATATACAATCCACAAGGGTAACTAACTGATGACTCCCCATTTTTCATTAGATTTGATAACATTTTTTGTTACAATTTAAGAGTCATTGGTGCTAATGAGAGAGATTTATTTGTTTGAGATTTTAATGGATATCAAGTAGATGCATTCTTTAGGGGATTTCATTGGGATTTAGTTTTAGTTAAACTAGAAATACTAGATTTTTGGTAAAGTAATATATTAAAAAATGAAACTAGAAAAAAGAAAGAAGAAGAAAGTTCATCAGTGCCTAAAATTAGTATCATTATATTCATTGTTTTCTTTGTGCAGTAGCTATTAATAAGAACGAACCAATGCTGCGCTTTGGAGAAAAAAAAGGGCTGATACATAAAGCCATTTTGAAGAGGAGAGGCATTGAAGAAAGCAGCAGGAGGGGCGAGAGTTTTCTGGAGATTGGGAGCAAAAAGGAGCAAAATGGGCTTTTGGGATGGTGAATTCATGGACTTGATCTGATCAAAATGGGCCCAGCAAGGAGAGGTCTAGGCTTGCAGCGAAATTTGGGGCATTTAGACAGCAAAAGCAAGCTGTCTTTTTCTTTTCTTTTTTTTTTGGTGAAAAAAAGCAAGCTGTCTTTGTAATTATGGGTCCAATAAGGGAGAAAGCAAGCACCATATGCACTGAGATTTTAATGGGCATTGTTGGGATTTACTAGGAGTGACAGTTTGTTTTTCTTGACAAGAAGAGGGAGCCACGTGTTGTTTTGAGAAGAAAGGGACACAACCTAAAAGCATAGACCCGTAAGCTAAGAGGGGAAGCCGCAACACTGCACAAGAAAAACGATTTCGGGACCATCTTCTTCAAGGTGTGGCGGCAGAACCAAAATGGAGCAAGAACAAGAAAATCAGAGAGAGAGAGAGAGGAAGAGTTTTATTGGAGGGTTAAAGGAGAGCAATGCCTTGGATATTCAAGATCCTTAATTGTTTTCTCTCTTTCCCTCTCATTTCTCTTTAATTTTTCTTGTATAATTTCTGGATTTTGGTATTTGTTAGGATGATTTTATTTTATTTCTAGCATATGAGTACTTAGTCCATTTCTCTAGATCTATTTTGAAACTTATATGGATTTATACTTAAACGATATTTCCTTTTGTTAATTAGTTACTATTATGTTGTGACTTTAATTTATGCTTAGTATCTATGTGGTGACAACATTTAGTTTTTTTGAGTTAATTAGTGATTTGAGAGAACATTAATTACGAAAAGAACATTTTATTTGAGCTTTATTTATAAGTGGTGTTCAACATTTAGTTTGTTAATTAGCTTAATTAGTAGCTTGAGAGACCATTAGTTAGGCAACGAACTAGGTTGAATCCAAGCTTATCTTGCAATTCGAATTTATGATTGGAAGTGTGTTATTGAGATAGAGATAATATGCTCTAACCAAGCTTTGTGAAATTGAAGTGAATTGTTTAAAGAAACTTATTGAAAAGATAGGTAGTAAGTGATTATGCATATTAATTTCAATTAAGGTTTGAATAAGTTTGGGAGAGCTCTTTAAATATAAGAGACTTCACACAACAACACAATAGGGATTAATTAGCATTAAAGGAATGGAAAATTGGGTATAATAAAATATAAATGGATAAATAGGCTTAGCCTTTTCTCTCTTGTTTAAATTAAATTTAAAAATACATTCTCTAATTTTTATTGCAACTTTTGTTAACTCACTTTAAACACATCACTTGTCTTATTACCCAAAGCTAATTTTGATAATAATTTATTCAATGAACTTACTCATCACATAATCCTTGCAAAACGATACTTATCTCACTACTATATTTCTAAACTTAACCCGTATAATTGCGGTAGCATCTTGCGAACACTAACTAAGCAACTCAAGGCCATGAACACAAGTGCAACACGAGGCACCACGGGGCCACAAAACAAGTACATGTACAAAATCCATGAATGACAGGGTGAGAATGGATCCCATGATTATCAAGCATTGTATTTTGCTGATGAATGTCATGCAAACTCTAGGTTAACCCTATTGTACCAAAGGACAAAAAACATTTTCAATCATTCTTGAGCGAATTTCTCAAATGCGATGATAGTTCTTTATTTAGTGGTAACCCATATCAAATACTCTCTTCATACCGTAAGCGTACGGGTCGTCAAAATAAGTAGTATAAAAGTTATCGTTCCCACGGAGACTAAGGCAAAACGGATTAACTATTACAATTATGTAGTCAATTAGGTTGAGTGGAAATATTTGAGTTTTGATTTTCTAATCTAACTAATTGAAAATAATTTAACTAAAACTAAACTAACACTTAAAATTAAGAAAGGGAGTTTAGGATTATTTATCACCATTCCATTTTATGAAACATAATTAAATCCCTCTCAATTAGTACTATGCTAATGAAAACATATGTTTGCCTAAGGTTCATAGGCATTTGAAAAAGCTTTCTCAAGTCAAGATTAAATTTACGCTTGTATTAATTGCACAATCTCTAGTCACAATTAATACAAGTTCTACTTCAAAACCAACCTTTTAGTGACAATGTTAGGTTGATAACTATATCTCTATGTTACCAACAAACCATCCATTTAAAACCATAAACTTCAAGTCCAACAAGTTTTTATCGAAATTCTAAAACAAAATATACTTTCTCAAGTCATATTTCATTTAACTAAATAAGTGGTGATCAAGCACTTAAGCAAGTAAAAAGCAAGATAAAAACCACACATGAAATTCATCAACAACTAAAAGAGGTCTTGAACAAATCTCAATCCATGGAATGTGTCAAAATAATCCGAAAATTAAAGTTAGATACTCATACTAAAACTAAAAAATCATCCAAACATCATCAAATTCCAGAAATTATACAAGACGAAGTTAAAGAGAAATGTGAGGGGAAGAGAGAAAACTACCAAGAGATCTAGAAATCCCATGCATTTTTCCTCTCCAAGCCCCAAACTCTCTCCTTCATTTCCTTTGCTTGCTCTCATTTCAGCTCACGTCCGCGCCAATGTTTTCTGGAGAAGAGGATGATGAAGATTAATTTTTCAGCCTCCTTTGAGCTGCGAGCTGCCTGCGTCAGTATGTGTGTATCCTTGAAGACCAGAACTGCCGCCCCCCCCCCCCCCCCCCCTCTATCTTCTCTCGCATGTGTTCCTTTTTTTGCTTTTAGGTCTCTTTTCTTTTTTTCTTGGAAACGGTGTGCTTTTGGCTACAGGGAGAGTGCACTAAATAATAAAACATATAATAATCATTTATATTTATATTAATACTAAAGTACTGTAACCAACAAAAGGCTAAACATGCTACTGCAACTTCTTCTTCTTTTTAATATTCTAGTACCTATTATCTAATCATTTCTTTTTATTAAAATTATCATGCTTTTTAATAACATACCCAAATAATACTCCAATTTGATATCTTATCAAGAATTCAACCAAATCTCTTTAATTTTACCACAATGACTCCTCAATCATACCAAAAATATATATCAAATATATTTAAATTGGGGAGTCATCAATAGGTAATTTTATATGCTTTTCCAACAATGTCCCTATTTCAAAATTAGAAATGGATGAGTGTGAAGGATACAATTTGTTTATAAAAAGTATATATTGGGGTACTTTGGGAAAACATGGAAAATATATGAGACAAAATGGATAATGGTCTTAAAATTAGGGATAAAGGTCTTAAAATTAGGGTCTTAATATTGGAGGGAGTATGTCTTAAGAAAATACCCTAACATAAAGTACATAAAAAATATCTTGAATATTTTCTAATCATTTCCATGTGTAATAATGAAATATACTACTATAAAAACATTTTTCTCTTAAAGAAATTATTTTTATATATATGAAAATTAAAGTAGCGCATGACTAGTACATGTAGCAATGGTTATTTATAATAATATTGACGGGACATTATTCACTCACTTGTTTTAATCGGTAATATAATTCACTCATTCCAATGTTTCTCAAAATAATCAACCTCATAATCGCCTAAAAACCTATCAAAAAGAACCATATCATCACATGAATCAAAATTTTGTCCACTGTTTTTTTTTTGATCAAAAATCAAAAAAAAAAAAAAAAAAAAATTGTCCACTGTTTATACTCCTAAGATTATAACTTTTTCCCAAGTAAAGAGAATTATCTTTAGTATTTCTTGATTAAATTAGATATACATTCATACATACATGCGTGTGTATGTAAAGCAAATAAATTTTGTTCCAATAAGTTTTTTTGACTTAGCACTAATCAATGAACTCAAAAATACAATTTCAATTATAGTTGTACGGTTTGTATATGCCTAAAATGAAGAAATTAACATGTCTATGATGAAATGTTCATACAATTTGTGCCAAAAGAATATCTAGACCTCTAAATAACAATTAGATTAGGAATTGGATCAATTGGCTTCAGTTATGTGTGAATTTTGCTAATTAGTTTTTGGTGACATTTGATCTTTCTTTTCTTCTTCCACTTGCAGGGTCACAAGGACCAATTTGGAGGAGTTTAGGTTGCAAAGTAAGGAAAAAAAGGAGAATAGGCTCACTTTCCTGCCAACAAATTGTCGCCGAACACTTTGTCACGACAAACACTCCCTATTTTTAGGTCAGAAAATGAATCCCCAAATGCATATTTCAGCAGACCTTTAATTGTCCTTTGCCCTAGAAAGTTTCGGATATATTGGCTTGAATTGCCAAGGATAGTATTCGTAAAGAACATAGAGATGTCTTTATTAAGTTAGTTTTAAATATTTTTTATTAGTTTTTGTTAGTTTCAAATATTTTTTATTAGTTTTTATCTAATATTCCTTTATTATATAAATGCTCTACTTTCTGTCCTATTTTATGGCATCCTGAGATGACATAGAATGGAATAAACACACCTAATCACTCTTGAGTGTAATCCTATTGTTGATGTAAGAGATAAGGTAAGCATTTTTATATTAATTTCATTTATTTTGTAATGCATTGTTATCTATATTATTACTATGACATTAATGCCGTTATTTGTGGTTTACAGTGCTTAAGACAACTATGACATATAGAGTGTGTATATTTTGTTATGAAGTATATGCTTGACACAATCCACAATGTCCGACAAGGAAGATTTACTATTGCATACAATTCTAATATTTACATCAAATAAATTAAATGATTAATAACTTGCATAGTTTATATATATTATGTTTTTCTAACATTATAGTTTATAGTAGTAGTATCGCACCATTTGACCAAGATGAGCACATCGACTTGGTTTGTAATGAAATTGCACAATATTTTATCAATTTATATTTAGAATGAGTTCAAGAATGTCATGATACTTTTTTTATTATTTGTATAAATATGTTGTTGTAGCTCACAATAGTTTTTATGTGTATGTGTATTTTTCCTTACTTCTAACCGTATTTTTTTGGCTATATGTAATTCTAACATGGTCTTAGTTGGCTATACTGTATGTAAATGATCCGCATATATGCAGATGGAATAACAAAAAAAGCGAAATATAAAACAATAGGAATTAACGACCAATGTTCGAAACTTTGGTCGTTATATGTTTTAATGACCAAAGTTTATTAAAGTTTAGTTGTTAAAATTATTATCAATGACCAAAATGTGAGCAAATCAACAACAAAAAAATTTTGGTCATTAAAAAACCCTACTTTTAGTGATAACCTTATTAACAACCAGAGTTTTTTGGTTGTCGAAGACCCATTTTTTTGTCGAAGACCCTGTTTACAGGAGTGCATACTTCCATTAGATAAGAATGCAAACTATTTCAAACTTAGTGGTTTCCTACAATTTTTTCCATAAAATTAAATAAGAAGTAATTGTTGTTTGCACAAAGCTAATTAAACATATGTAGAGTATTGAAGGACACTGATTTAGCGGTCGGTGTAGTGTGCCTTGGGTCTAGTCCTTAAAAAAATTTTGAGACCTCAAGGTAAGCGAAAGTTATCCCGGGTATCGTTCTCAAAGAAGCCTATAAAATGCAAATAATTACCTAATAATTAAATGTTAAAGTTGTTTGAAATAAGGAAAATTGTTATGGATCAATAATGAAAATTAGTAAAAGGTGTGATATGCAAAAGAGAAAATAAGAATTGGGCAAAAGTAAAGATTTGGTAAAATAAAATGGAATTGCTCTTGAGAAATGATTAAGAATAACTATCCTAGCTCAATTAATATATTCGGGGAGTCACTATGGTGCTAATTCACTAAATTGTCAAACCTCATGATGAACCCATGAGTCCAATTACTAATTAGCAGAACCCCAACTAATTAGAAATTGTTAAACCCTTTAGCACCTTTAAGTTTTCTCTAGGTTTTCTAAATTACCAAAACTCACCAACCGACAAGTCTAATACCTAGTGTCATAAACCATTCAATTAAGCATTATTAATTACCCTAGAGTGTGTTTAGTGATTTGTAATGCATTAAGTTCAATTACAATTCAATTCAATAACTATCTATCAATATCACGAGTAAATAGATATATCTAATGAATTATAAAGAACATATGTATGACCATACATATTGTTGAGTCCAAATCCCTCATTACAAGTCAAAACCACAAATAAACATAGTCCAAATCTAAGTATAAATGACACTCATAAACCTAGGAAAGTCATAAATACAAGAGAAAGGGAAAATAACAAGACTACCCTATTACGCATGAGAGCTCAAGTCATAACAAATTATTCCCAAGAACAAAAATGTTTAGTTACCTCTCATTAGAGAAGCACCAATAAAGAGAGAGTTGAGATAAATCATGATGGAAATAGGAGAAAATGGGAGAGAAAATGAAGGTGGAAGGAGAAGTGGGTGCCCCTCCACTGGACGCGTCTCTCACTTCATTTTCTTTTTCTCACTTCATTTTCTTTTCTTCTTTGCGTCCCCCCCCCCCCCCCCGCCACGCAGCTTCCTCTTTTCTTTTTAATTCACTTTCAATTCCTCTCTTCCCTCACGTGCTCCCCTTAATTCCTCTTCAGCCCAAAAAAAATCCTTTTCTTTCTATTCTTTCTTCCTTCTTTTCTTTTTCTTCTTTCCAGCCCAAATGCTCTCAAAGCCCAATTACTCCCAAAGGTCACTTGCTTGCTAACCTAAATAGAATATTTAATGATTTATCCAAGATAAAATCTCTTTATCTTAATTCTAAAAATAACCACAAGTAAGACCAAAATTGCATCTTTAATCATGTTAATTATCTCAATTAAGCACATAAAAATCATATAAATTCAAGGGTTTGTCAAGTATCCATAATGATATGAGCTTATTTTTCATGCCATGCATGTGTGATCTTCGAGTTGGAGAACCCTATGCTTACCCACGCACGCGCGGGCTCATGTAGTTTAGTTAATGTGCAATCTTCCTTAACTTTGACTAGTTCTTAGCTACATTGTGATCTTCATGCCATGTGTGACCGTACTTTTCATGCCATGTGATCTTCATATATAGCCGAAGCCTCCATCAAGATAATTGAATTTATGCTCCCTACGGAACACTCGGGTTTATATTGCTAGTTTTAAGAATAACCCACTGGCCCAACGGCGTTGCTTCAAAATCTCATAACACTCTAGCTAGCGGCTCCACCTTCTTAATTCAATCCATCCAAGTATTATTGACTTATCACTCACAAAGTCACAAACATGCGGAGAATATGGCTGCCGGCCGGTATCGCGGATGGACACACAGTATCACCCTTTAGTTCTAATCCTTTAGTTCTTTTATTAACTTCTAATTGATTTTTTAAAAATCCTATAAATTTAAATGAGTTACTTTTAAATTGATTTACCTGAATTTTTTTTCCTAAATCTATTTGTTTATTGTGTAAGTTACTATATAATATAATATTTTACAATAACATGTTGTGATTAAGTACCTTATTCTGTTTCTTTATTCTCTCCAAAAGAAACCAATTAGATCCTGGCTGAAGAAACACATGAGGAAGGAATACCATAAATTTATTTTTTCTCAATGCTAAGAAGCCGATATTAATGTTGGCGCAGATACCAAAGTCCAAATGTAATTTTGCAACAAAAGAAATATATTGACATATTTTGTTATATATAATATACCAAATTACTGTTGTTTAGAATCCAACTACCGTCAAGGTAGTATTTTCTTTCACACACATTGATGTAATTATTATCATATTTCTCTCTTATATGCTTCATCATAATAAGTTAGAGAAAACTTGAATAAATTAATTAATTAATTAATTATATAATATTAATTTAAACTACTTTCTTAATCCGCAAGATTATGTCATGGGCCTGTTTGGTTGGCTAAGAAAAGTAAGTTGGAAAGTGAAAGTGAGGAAAGCCAAAGGTTTTTTTTTGTAATTTGCATATATCTCAGGCCCACAAGTTTTCTCTCTTCATCTCACACTTTTTTGAGCCCGCAAACTTTACTTTTATCAATTCTTCTACCTTTCATCTTCACCCGTTCACTTTCAATTTCTCCACTTTCCTTTCTTACAACCGAATCGGTCAGACTTTTTCACATTGAGACTCATGGTGTATATAGCAACAACATGCTAATTAGTTGTGTGGTGCCACTACCACAGATTACCCCATTTACATGCGCTTATTTTGGCCTCTACATACGCTTATAAAGCGCATGTAGAGGGGGCGCTGGTAAAGGCTCTACATGCGCTTTTAAAAAGCGCATGTAGAGGTGGGGCTATACATGCGCTTTAAGCGCATGTACATCTACAGTAAACTTAGAAATGTTAATAGGAATAAGCTTTTTTATAACCCACAGTAAACTCTTTTTACATTGTATTTAAAACCGAGATAGTAATCGAAATATATTTCCTGACAAAACAAATAAAATAAAATTTAAAATAAAAATAAATTTGCATCATATGATAATATCCGTATATTCTGATTTATTAATACCAAAATATTATTACAAAATCTCAACTCGTTTTATTTTACTTATATTAACATATTAAAAGGTCTTATTCTGGTCAATATACAAAAAATAGTCTATTTTAGTCAATGGACTACTAGAAATATTAAATTACCCTTCTCTTCCCTTGTTGTTGTGTGTGGCATTCTCAAGTGGGGAAAAGGGTATTTTAGAATTTTTCAGTAGTTTATTGGTCAAAATGAGCCATTTTTTTTATAATTGACCAAAATGAGAAGGAGGAAGGAGGAAGAATGAAAGTGGTGAGGTAGGAAAAAGAAAGTGAGGATAGAAATTATAGTGTTCAAACAAATAACCAACAAAAAAGGCGAATAGTTATATGGGAAGGAGGAAGAATGAAAGTGGTCAGGTAGGAAAAAAGAAAGTGGACAGGGAAGAAAAAATAAAGTGGAGAAGCTAAGGGAGAAAATTTATGAGATGAAGTGGAGTTTAGATAAATGATTCTTATATCGCACAACTCAATGGTCATATGTTGCGCCACTAAATGCGACACCGTTTTTTACATTATTTATGTAAATAAATAAATCGTGTAGTATGTCACGTTTATGGGAAAAATCGCGACATTATTCATCTTTAAGCAGTTCCTTATAGCACGTTGTTATCTGGGACACGATTATAGACATATTTTCTTGTAGTGTATTCTTGTCAAAAAAAAAATTACAAGCTATCTAACCAGACAATCAAAACAAAAAAAAGGAACGAATGCGGGGAGTTTGAGTAATGTTAAGAGTGATTCGATCCAATTAGGGTGAATTTGAATGACACACACCATTTTTTACCTCTTTTTTCCCTCTCTCCCTATTTTAATTTCTGTCCCCCCTTTTCTTCTACCCCACATTCCCTATCAATCCAAGCAGACTGTAGGAACTAGTTCGTAATTCAATTTTTATAGTACAAATTAGGTCACATGTTCAAAATGGAAGGACCTACCATTCTCTCTCTCTCCCCCTTCCTCTCTCTATCATCAGCATTTTGCCAAGTACTTTCTTCTGATAGTACAATTATTTATTCCTGTCTCTCTCTCTCTCTCATTTTCGGGAAACCCTAAGAGAGTGAATATTCTATATTATATACACACATAACCTCCATCTCCCCAACCTGAAACTTCCTTTTGAACTTGCTCAGCATCTATGTTTCTTAGATACCCACTCTTTTGAACACGTGTTGTTCAAACATATAGTTCTTGTTTCTTATAGCATTTCCCAGGAAAACTAACATGGTGAAGTCATCATCTTGCTGCAAGGAACAAGTAGAGTTGAAGAAAGGACCATGGACTCCTGAGGAAGACCAGAAGCTCATATCTTACATCCAACAACATGGCCATGGAAGCTGGCCTTCCTTGCCTGCAAAAGCTGGTAAATACTCTTCTACTAATAATTAACAAGTAGATAATAAGAGACATAATTATCTGCTGAAGAATACATGTGAGTAATGCATCTTAAGTTTTCACGTTGATGAAAAGGGCTCCAGAGATGTGGGAAGAGCTGTAGGCTGAGATGGATTAATTATCTAAGACCTGACATCAAACGAGGCAACTTCAGCTTCTATGAGGATCAAACCATTATTCAACTTCACGCTCTTCTTGGAAACAAGTAAGATCCCAAATATTATCTTTTATAATACATTAGTTTATTTCAAAAATATGATCCGTAAGAGTAAGATAGCTAATTTATAAAGAGATTAACATGATTAGTTGCGTTAATAACCTGTAACTGTGTGTTGATTTTCCTAGAGTACTCGTTTAATAATACACATTGGAAAATATTCTTGTTGACAAATTCTCTTTGAGCATCATCAATGAAATGGTAAGCCATAATGGTTCCATTTATGTGCTCATGAGAATTTTTTTTATCACCTTATATACAAAATAGTTTTTTGGTGTATGTATGTTTTACATCAATGCATGTACAGGTGGTCGGCTATAGCACAACACTTGCCAAGAAGAACAGACAATGAGATCAAAAACTATTGGAAGACATGCCTTCAGAAAAGACTCACAAGAATGGGTATAAACCCTAACACCCACAAGCCCATCAATGGTTCCCTAAATGAGTCAAAGGACTCAGCCAACCTTAGCCACATGGCTCAATGGGAGACTGCAAGGCTTGATGCCGAAGCTAGGCAAGTCAAAGAATATTCTCAACATGGTTCCTCCTCCTCCTCCACTCATCCACTGACTCGACTTGTACTTAACAAGTTCACACCTCGCCCATCACCACCTCCATGCCTTGACGTCCTTAGGGCATGGAAGATGAATCAAAGTTTACTTCCTTCAACTGAAAACACCCCCAAAATGCATAGCATGTACGCCATGATGCTTTCCACCGATGACCTTGAGTCACCGGCGTCTACTTTGAGTTTTCCAGACGTTGTCCCACTCATCAACTCTAAATGTGCCAATAGTAACAATACCTTTGGGCTTATCAATCAAAGTTCAAATCCTACCGTCAAAATCTACAATGGAATTGTGAAAGGAGCGAGTGGAGGTGAAGCATGTAGGAAGAACAAAGTGGTAAACTTGGGAGATGATGGCGATGCTATGATGGCGGTGGAAGCCTTCAAATCAAGTGGGTATAACAACAATTGTATTAATACCGAAGGTATCCAAGATGAACATGTGTTGGCTTATAGTTTTAATGAGAACTTCTTAGCATCATCTCTTCAGCAAAACATGGGTGTCATAAGTGTTGGGGATGGAGGAAGCCAAGACTATGAGGAAGAGAGGCAAGATTGGGAAGCCATTCTCCAGTTGGCCAATTGTTTGCCTTCTTCACCTGATTTTCCTATGTTGTGATCTACGGTTAATGGAGTTTGAAAATTAATTACCAATAATTTTGATATCCAGTAGTTAAAACATTATCAAGTTTAACTGGAGGGAGGCCAAAAGAACGAAGAAGTAGAATGTTTGAGGATTTAGGAATGTTTTGTTTTATGTCTAGTAGTAATCTTTTAGAAATTTTATATTTTTAAATGTTATAACAATCGTCTTTATCTTGTAATTCAAAGAAAAAGTATTGCCATCTGTTATATTTTTTTATACAATATTTGCAATTTATACTTATGTTATTAAAATATTTGCTTTCAATTTCTAGGATAATTAAGAATCTGTACTTGTGAGTAGGAATTATTACATTTTTATTTTGCAGCCCTTTCTTTTAAATGTGAGTGCCTCCCCTTTGAGTTTTCACTCTGAGTAAATGCATTTTTATTTTGCAGCCCTGGCCTTTGAATATCTGAAATGATGTGTCATGCTATTTTATTGGTTTTTACAAACTGTGCTTACGATTTTTTCTTCCTTTAAAATTAGCCGTTGGGCGAATCTAGAACTGATGGTGATATGTCGCAACTTAGTAATCACTCCATATTAAATATATGAGCTGTTAAATATAAGTAATCTTTTTAATTTTTCTTAATCTCCTCCATATTAATTAATCTCTGATAATCTTTAATAATATACAAGCTAGGGATGATGGAAATAAAAGTAGTTGGTTAATTATACTGCTTTTTTAGTAATATTGCATTATTTTAAATAGCCAACTTAACTAATTAATGAGTCTAATTAAAGGGCTAAAATGCAAAAATAATCATGTAATTGTCACGAAAGTGTAAAAATGACTATGTAAAATTTTTTGGAGCAAAAATTGTCCATCGAATTTCAAAACTGTGGCAAAAATGACAATCTATCACAGATAATTTGTTGACTTTTTCACTTACAAGAGCAAATAAATACAAAATTCTATCACATATTTTAGTGAGAGATGAATCGGCAAAAGATGATGCGTAAAAAAGTTAAAAAATTAACTGTACTGGTCTTTTTTCCCCAGTTTTGAAATTCGATGGGCATTTTTGCTCCAAACAAATTTACATAATCATTTTTACACCTTTGTGACAATTACATGATCATTTTTGCACTTTCCTTTAATTAAATTAAGTAAATATGTTTTATATTATTGGAAAGAGTTTCCATGTTGATGACAACTGGAAAGTGATCTCGGCTTTACTATAAACGCCCACGTATATTCATAAGAGCATCAGCCATCAGGTACACGCGCGTGGAGGAATCGAGGTATTCTCACAAGTAGAAAGATTGTTTTCCAAATTTCATACAATGACCTCTAAAATTAAAATCAACCTTACTGCGGCATAGAAGCTCATACCCTCTACTTCATATCGACCACGGTTGTGTAAAGACTTCGTTTTTTAAAAGCATAACACATACATAGGCAAAAACGTATACTGAAGAAAGCTATTGTGACCCTGAAATAAATAAAATAAAGCAGACACATACATGAATATGAAGAACACAAGGAAAAAATTGCTTAAAAACAGAAAAAATAGTTAGATCTTGTGCAGAAATTAAGTGCTCTTATTAAGGAAATGGGACCAGCGGCCAATAACTTTATTGGACCCTCCAAATCTGAGTGAAGGGGACTGTCGATCACCGTAAGCCTTTATGAAGTAGTAACTTTTTTGGTACATATATGTTGAATTAATTTTGTTTCTTACATGTAGGTGTGTATGTGGTTGGGGCATGACGGGTATTTATTATTAAGAAGATATCGTACGCGAGAGAGGAGGGCCAAGATTTGATTTGAGAATTAAAACAACAGTAAGCTAAAGCACGTACGTGTGGGGTCCGCTGTGGGGGTCTACTACTGTTGAAACGCAAGAAGCGGTATATAAGTTGATTATCTCTATTTTCTTCTGACAAACCAGTCACAATGCACTTGTTTTTTGTGGATAAAAAAATGGCGTGACTGATCGAGGAAATGTCTAAGATGTTGCGTTAGACCCTTTCTACAAAATTGTTGTGATCTAGAATATTCTGTGTGAATATATACACGTTCAGATCTAATTTACGTGATAAATTATTAGGTAGAAGCCTGAAAAGTGTGCAACGTAACATTGTAATATAAAACTTCTTTAAACTGTAGGAATTTTTTGAAGAGCTAATAGGTTTCTAACTTCTCAAGTGGAATAATATGTAAAATGCAAATGTGTGTTTATGTTTTATTTGTTTTAAAAGGCTATTTTACTCTTGAAGTTTTTATCATCATGAGTTATCATGTTCCAAAAGTATATAATTGCACAATATTTTACGCATTAAACTGAAGAAATTTCACCCTTTACTATAAAATCTTAGCAATCCACGTGAACTTTTGAACAAAATATGATAATATAATTACATTTTAAAATTTTAAGAGAAATAGTTTTTTAAAAAAACTTTTGAGGTAAAGTGACTCCTGAATAAAAGGCAAAATATACCCATAATCCTTTTATTTCCTGTAGGAAAATACTTAGTCCACACTTGGTGGATTAAGGCCTAAATCCAGGCCCAATAAGGATTGGGGCAATTATGTGAATATGGGAAAATTATGGGTTTAAGTGTTTAATTTTCCCAAACTGAATATAACTTCCACTATGAAGAAAGTTATAAATAGGAGGACTCTGTGGAATCAAAAAGAACATTCAATACAGAATCTCTTGAAAAAGTGATCATCCTCCCTTCTCTCTTCTCTCTAACTATATCAAATGTTTCTATCGTATATATCGTAATTGGATCCATATTAGTGGTTCAATTTCGCGTGGGTACTTGAAGAATGCTAAGGACTCCAGGTACGCCAGAACCCCTACATTTCCTTATATATATAAAATAAAATACTTTCTCTAATCCAAAGTCGTGTAAAACCGCATTTTTGAAGGTTTTATGGTTCAGATCCAATTTTTTTCAATATTATATAAGAAGCCCATTGCTTATAATCTCTAAAAGGCTTGCAATATTTTTTTTTCTAGTTCAAATAAGAAGTATACTTCATTTCGTTTCCATACGGCGGGTATCTTTGGTATATGAGCGAGCAGGGAAAGTGGGAAAAGAGCTTTTTTTGGGTAATTAATTTGTGATTGTACCTCTCTGTGTTTTCATACAGTTAAGGAATTACAACTGTAAACTAAGAAACACTAGAAGGCTTAGAGCACTCCTGACTGAATAAATTCCAGAGTTTAGGAGGATATAATTAATTTCACCCTTTATTATAATCTCTAAAAGGCTTAGAGCACCCCATAACAACTTATAAATATCAAAATAAAACCCATAACAACATATAAATATCAAAATAAAACCCATAAAAACATATATAAATATCTAACGGTCAAGGATCGGACACCAGAACTTAAGCCACTTCCATGTGAATTGCTTACTCGCCTATGAAAATTTTTTTTGCCCCTAGACGCAACATTTTTGGGTTGTGGTTGTATTTATAGCAGCCCAATTTACACGATTTTTGTGAAACTCTTTGGCTATGTCGCGTTTCACAAGCGTGACTATGGAAAACAATTAAATAATGATGTCACGCATCTGAGACGAGACAAAAGAAACGCAACAAACATTACAAGTTTTCAAAAATGCCCGCGCATCATGCTCTCATATATAAACATCATTTACTCATTTTCTGTTATCCACTTTCTATTTCCCACTGCATCTCCAGTGGCTTCCTCTCCCTTCACGTTTCTCTCCATCTACATGCGTGAAAATGGAGCTCAAATTTCCAATATTGTCTCCATCTATGCAGCCATAACCATATGGACTTTTCGTTATGTCGCGTCCCTTTTTCAGTTATGTCGCGTCCCTTTTTTCCTTGTCACGTTTGTAAACGCAACAGAGGATCTAGTTACGATCCATTTTCTCCCGTTTGAGCTCGCCTCGACTAGCACCTCCAGTCTCGGTTTTAAACGTGACTAGCCCATCATTTTGGCCATGACTAGCCACCACTTTTCTGGTAGTGAGGGTCCCAATGAATCTTATTTAAATTATCTTTCAAGTCAAAAAGATATTTTCCCTTTCTTTGTAATCTTAAACTAATTGCCCTTTTTTGGGTCCAATTTTGAAAAATCAAAGAGGGGTGCGAAAAAATATTTCATCAATAGTTCTTGCATCTAATAAAAGTTCAATAATTACAACGCCAATTCATTATAATATCTTTAAATTCAATTACACAAAAAATTTCCTCTTGTCCATTTCCCTACAAAATCTTTAGTAGCGGTAGTTGAGTTCAGCAATGTCGGCTACTGAACCTACCATGTTGGGCACCCTAGGGTTAGCTCTCGCATTTTCCCCGGTATTCACAAGTCCAACTCAGGTATTGTAGGGAGGCTCAAGGCTCAAGTGGTGATAAGCGAGACATCTAGAATGCCTATAAAGTGGGAGGTCTCGACTTCGATCCCTAGGAGCGTCAATGACAAGGCCTCCTCCCAGGATTGCTGCAGCATTAAGTCGTGGACTCGAGGGAGCCTTGGGCCTCCCTACAATACCTGAGATGAGCTTGCCAACACCGGGGAAAATGCGAGAGCTGACCCTGGGGTGCTCAACATGGTGGAATCAGTAGCCAACACCGCTGGACTCAACATCGGTGTTCACGGGATGGATGGGATCTGCACACCCTCTATCTGTGTCACGTCCCGAAAAAGACTTGAGTCGGGGTTTTCGTCCCGTGTCCCGTCCCGATCCTGAAAATCCCGATTTTTTTTTTGAAATTTTTGTATTAAGAATATCTACTTGTAAAAAAAATATGACACATTGTGTTTGTAAAAAAAAAATAAATTAGTTCAATATTATTTTTTTTATAAGAGAGTTCAATATTACTTTTATTATATACATTTTATACAAGATAATAAGGTAAACTTTTATTATAATCATATTTTTCATAAAATATGTCATGTATAATCATATATGTTATAAATAACACATGCATCTTTTAAAAAATTATATAAATACACACACGCGCGCGCGCATAAATTCGGGACAGAACGGGCTCGATATGACCCCGTCTTGTGTCTCGTCCCGAGGCAATTCGGAACGAGAAAATTTCGTCTCGAAAATTTTCAGGACAGTATTAATCGGGACTGGACAAAATTCCTCTCCAGGACAGAACGTGACATGGGACATGGTCGGAAATTTTGTATTCCAATTGATTTTGTCCCATCCAAAAATTATTCCGTCCCGAAAATTTCCCGAAATACCTTGAGACAAGACGGGAAAAAGTTGATCACCCCTATAACCCTAATCTTTAGTAGCAAATAAGCTTTACAACTCCATTAACTTAGCTTCCATATATCCTTTATTCACAACTCACTAAAGGAAACAGTTGATTTCGTATCGAATTAGCGGCAAAATTTTTAACAGAATTTTTTACTGATTTTTTCCGTGGTTAATTATTTCGTTGCTAATTAATTTACTAACATGAAATTTGTTCCGATCCATTGAAAATTACTCACGGATTTCCATATAACTCGATGGGTAAATTAATTACGAATTTTTCCATAGCTTGTTTAATTAGCCACACAATTTTCCAGGAAATTTAACTACATAAATTCCTTGGCCTATAGTACTATACCCATAAAATTGTGTAAAAGATTAAATATACCCAAGTGTTTCTGATTGCATAAGGGCATCATTACCTATTTATTTTATAAATTAATCTCTAGCATATATTATCAAATATTTCACAAATTTGTAGTTCTTTAACGTGATTTATTTATTTGATGTGCTTTTGTATGAACCTTGTTATGAGATCTTACTCAGTTAAGGTCGTTGTGATATATTTATTTTGATAATTCTTGTATGTGATAATTTTATATAAAGTCAAAGACTCGTATACATGAATAAAACGATACTTAGTACTGAAAAATTATGACGAGTGCTTTTAAAAAAACAAATAAGTATTTAAATGAAGAGTTAAAGATCAATTTGGCCAACAACAAACAATTAACAAAGTATCAATTTAGCCAACAAACAATAAACGGTCTCATTTTGACCAGTAAACAATAAAAAAGGATCAATTGGCCAAAGTGACTAAATAACAGTAAAATTTATAGGAGGAAAAGACTTTCTTGTCCCTCGTCACATTAAACATGTAGTGGGCCCACTTTCTTCCTCTTCCCACCCAAGACTTCTCTCCCTAGTCTCCATTGCCGCCACCAACCATTCCTTTCTCATCCTCCCACCACCTACTTCCTCCACCACACCTAACCACCAGGGCCAATAAACATGACCCACCCACCTCACCGTCACCCCAAAAAGATTAGAATCATAACATCTTGAAAGATGCAAAACCATACCTCCATAAAGATCAAAATAACAACCTTCTTCATTAAAAAAACGATACTAACCACATAAAAATCATCACTACTACCAGAGCTCACAAGAATTTTAAGGAGAACATCTGGGACAGAGGATTTGATCTGGTCCATTGAAATATGAGCTCCGACAAGTCGATCGGCGGCGGATCATCGGCGTCGGAGAAGAAAAAGAGAAAGAAGGCGAAAGTGAGCAGAACGTTATTTCTTCCTTCACTTTCGATCTCTTCTTTTTTCTTCTTCCTCCTCCTCCTCAGTGATATCTTCCTGTTGGGTAACCAGATTGTTTTTCTTTTCTGGATTAGGAATTAAATGGAACCAAATTTGTGAAATGGTGAGAAATTTGGCAACTTTGAAAGCCATAAAGAGAAGGGCCAAAAAAACAGAGAGAAAAAGAGAGAAAGAGGTAGAAGAGAAATTGATTAATCCTTTTCTCTTTCTAAAGTTTTCTACTTTATCGTTTGGTTTTGAATAACACCACAAGAAAAGAAAATTGGCATGGATCCGGTTCGGTTTGGTGTTGTGGCGTGGTGGAGGAAATTGGTGGTGGGAGGATTGGCGGCAATGGAGTCTAGAGGGAGAAGTCTTGCGTGGAAGAGTAAGAAAGTGGGCCCACTACATGTTTAATGTGACGAGGGACAAGAAAGTCTTTTCCTCCTATAAATTTTATTGTTATTTAGTCTCTTTGGCCAATTTGATCCTTTTTTATTGTTTACTGGCCAAAATGAGACCGTTTATTGTTTGTTGGCCAAATTGATCATTGACCCTTAAATGAAATGGTTAACTGGTTAGATCTCTGGCGTTGAGTATGGAGAAACATTAAATCTCTCAGGCCAGCTGTCACACCCTTTGAGGTGCTTATAAATCAGCGGGGGATTAGTCTCTCACTTGTCGAGTGAGGGGATACCTTGATCATGTATAAAAAAAAGTTAATTGGTTAGTAATAAATTTTTTAAAGAAATATGTTTTTCCTAGATATTTAAGATAAATACTTAAAATTATGAAAAGAAAAAAGAAACTCGAAAATTCAAAGGGAAGGGGCATTTTCATCGACTCAAATAATCTCAATTTCAACACATACATAATTTATAAAAACTATAGTCATTAACTATAGGGCGAAGGGGTAAAAATAGCCACCGTAATTTGGCAAACGGGCAACTTTGGAAACATAATTTCGATGGTGCAAAACCGGACATTATAAACCAAAATGGGACAAATTTAGCACTCTCAAACTGAGGTGTTAAGTTTGACAGTTAGTTGACCGGGAATGGTGATATGGCATGATGACGTGGCGCAATAAGGAAAAAAAGATTAAAACAAAAAAAGATACTGTCATGTTGTTAAAAAAAAGATCCTTCACCATCTCACACAGCCACCTCCGTCGTCTCCGCCGTATTCTTACTCCGCCACCGTGGCTGCTACTCCATTTCCTTGCTAAGCTTCATTTTTCCTTCAGATCTGGTAAATCTCAAGGTCAATATAGAAGCATAGAAGCTTCATGAATCAACTGGAGAGCTTGTCTCTCTTACCTCCGCCGTCGTCTCCACCTCCGCCGAAGCCGCCGTAGGTCCGACCTCCGCAAAGGAGAGCTCGTCTCTCTCACCATCTCAACTACTTTCTCCAGCCCCGCCGCTGCATCCATCTTAAGGGAGCCCCTCCGCCATCGTCGTTGACCCACCCTGCCGCAGCTACCTTTTCATCCTCCATCGTCGCCGCCATTGCTCCATTCTCCTTTTGGGAGAGAAGAGTGGTAGTAGGAGTAGAAGAAGAAGAAGGCAGTGAGAGAGATTAGAATAAGAGGAAGGAAATGCCTTTTGGGGCCCACCATTTTTGTTGTTAGGGTTTCATCTTCTCTCTCTCTCTTTCTCGCTGGTTTGCTTGTAGAGAAGGTGGTGAAGAAGAAGAAGATGGATCCTTCTGCAAAATACTTGTGCATCCTTCTTTGTTTTTATTTCATATAGCTTTTTTGTGTAAATTAGGGATTTAGTGATGTGGCAGGGCTTGCCAACGTGGATTCACTTCAATTGCTGATTGTCATGCCACGTAGGTTAATGAATGTGGGCCCCACGCTAAAACACACTTCTGTTAGATTCAACTTAACGGCGTGGCTAGATTTGTCCCATTTTGGTTTATAATGTCCGGTTTTGAACCATCGAAATTACGGGTGCCAAAGTGGTCCATTTGCCAAATTACGGTGGCTATTTTTGCCCCTTCGCCCTTAACTATAATTAATATATACGTTTAAATTGTTATAAAAATATAAGAAAAGAAGACATATGAAGAGAAGAAGAAAAGAGGGGAGAGTAGTAAGACAAGAAAATAAAAATGAAGTAAGAAGAGTGTTTTCATTGATATGTAATTCTCTCTTACAATGGCTCATGGCATAGCCTCTATTTATAGACTTCAATTCATTGAATTCTTTTCATATGGTTACAAAAGAGTAAATAAGAGAATAATGATAATAAAGAAAAGAAACTCCCACTAGCCATATTCATTGGGAGGTTATGAGAAAAAGAATCCTAAGAGGTTGGAGTTATGGACATCCACACATATGCATGTAAATTTATTTTCATAACACTCTCCCTTGGATGTCCATCAACAAATATTATTGTGCCTCATTAAAACCTTACTAAGAAAAACCCATTGGGATAAAAACCCAGTGAAGGAAAAAGAGTACACAATAATTATCAATGTTGCCTCGTTAAAAACTTTACCAGGAAAACCCAGTGGGACAAAACCTTGATTAAGGAAAAAAGAGTACAACATAATACTATCTCCCTTTGAAAATAGAATCACTCTCACTTTCTCGCATAATAAAGTCAATTGTACTCCCCCTCATGACAACATCACTTTTGTCTCCATTGAGTAATCGATCGTGTTCCATCCAAAGCTATTTAAACATATCTTCATTTGACTGAATTATATTTTCATCACAAATCCTACAAAAATGTATTCCTCTAACATATCTTTAGGATATACTTTTCATCCACATATTTATCCAAAGTCATTGTCAATTTGTGAACCTGCAACATCTAAATTCATCTACAAATTGTGATAGGTAAGAGCAATAAAACTATGAGTCCTCTATATGCAACTCATATATTTTCTAAATGACAAAATATTTTGTTTGACTCCTAATATATGCTTCTGGCATTTTTTTCAATAATTCAAGAATTTCATGTAAATTTCATCATCAAGTGGGATATATACAAGTATTGATGCACTTTTTCTTTTCATGTATTGCCAGACAAATAAAACTTGTATCCACCACAAAATAATACGTCTTATGACAATCTTTATAAGATTTGTCATAAGCTATATTTCATACAAGTATTTATATCTCATAATAACTTATATTCCTGAATTTGGAACTTCCTGTCCATGTAATATTTCACATAAATATTTATATCCCATAATAACTTTATATTTCTGAATTTGGAAGTTCCGGTCCATGATTTTCACATATTTTGAAACATTTTCATATTTTCACTTTTTTTCTTTTGGCCAATCATGTTTATGTCAACTTCTCATGACATATCTATGCGTAAGATCCTCATTTAATCATGTGATATTATTATCAAAATTCTTGTTGACTATTTAATTCCTTTCAATTCCATTTGTGACATAACTTGTTGAGATCTCCTTATTTTTCTAGGTACCTATACCTCCTTTGAGGTTTTTCAATTAGTTATGTCTTGACACTCTTCTGGAATGCTTGTCTCCCCAATATGATAATCATACTTATAAACTCCTATTTATATAAAGTATTTACATTTGGAATTGATTGATTTTATCATGCTTCAGACATGTCACATTTATAGGAGCATTTTTAGCTGGAATGTGAGATTTAATAATTCTCATTTAGGTCAGTAATTATATATCTGGCATACACTTTGTAATATTTCATAAATTCAAATTCTAATGAACTTCTGTTTCATACACTTTGTAATATTTAAGGAATGCAAAATTGATGAACTTCTGGTTCATATAACTACATTTGAGGATCTACATTTCATAATCATAATGCATTCAATGAGTTTTTTTTCCAGCTACACAGTTTCTCCCCCTCATATTTGCATAACCTTCGTTAAATGTTGAATAACAAATAATCATGTGGTATAAGTCTCCAAAATCGATTTGTTTCTATTTGAAACATCATTTTGTTTCATTTTAGAAACATGGAGTCACTTATCCAACAATTTTATCAACTTTATAAAATTATCCATCCATCTATGCACATTGCATGTGACATTGTGGTGTCCAACAATTTTATCAACTTTGTATAATTATCCATCTATGCACATTGCATGTGACATTGTGGTGGATTATTACGCATTTGCAGAGCACATTCAAACTCTTTAGATGAAAATTATCTTGCTCCTGACCAAAACCCGATTTTACTGGGAGAATTTTGTTGGCTTAAAATTAATAAGTGCCGCAACATAATAATGAAATAAAAACAATGTTCTCATAAGCATTGATGTAGCTATTCATGGAGGCTTTAAACTACGATTTCTTGATCATATAATCTGGAAATTGTGCACTCAACATAATGTCTTATTTAGACAATGCTGCAAACTTCAGGTTGCAAGCTAATATCTAATGTCCATGTAATCATCTTGTAGATGCATCTATCAAATTTATTGTATGTATACTTATTTGGTTTACATGTTATTTGGATGGACCCATCACTATGATATATTTCCAGAAATATATATCCATTCCAAATCACAGCCAGAGATATTTTCAATATAAATCTTTGAGAACAAGCAGCATAACATAACTCTTTCGGAAGAATCTTCTGATTCTTCTATGGATGTCAATATTTGATATCAATAATTTAATGATTCATATATTTGACTTGGATGATCAAACAAGTCAAGCCAACAATAAATTTATTCATATCAGGAAACTTCTGGTTTATTGTATCATGTTTCTTAACCAACATTGAACTTTTTAACTTTCATATTGTAGAACATCATAGTATGACATCCATTGTTCCATATTTTGGGAGATTTGACTATGTAAGTGTTTAACGTTTAACTCACACTTATATTCCAATAATCTCCCCCTCAAGTGTGAGTTATACTGATAAACAACATATTCATTCATGTAATTCAAAGACAACTTAAGTAATACAATAACCAACATTTCATGTGGAAGATAACAAATTTACTTACATATAAATCTGGATTTCAATCCAATTGAAATTTTTATTTCTCTCACATAGCCTTAATGAACCAAAGTTCTTTTTATTTTTTCTTATGCATATGGACTTAAATCCTAGTATTAAAATATGAGTCTTGATTTTCATCAAAAACTATCCAAGAACTACATGAGATTATTGCATTCATCTATATTTCATTACCAATAATTCTCTTCAAATTGCTTCATTTGCTGGTTGAAATATGAATTGTTCAAAAGTTTTCTCTATATAAAGAAAAATGAAGAGATCTAATCAAAACTCATAATGATCACAAAAATGAAGGGTTATAATAGAATAAATAACATTAATTCAATAGAATCTCAAAAACAAATTATAATGCTAAAGAATTAATAACTATAAGAAATTTCATTTTTTTTTCAATCTAATTAAATACACATACTTCTATTAAGCACCCATAAATTCTACTTTCATCACATAAACCAATATCACCACCACCTTCCTTAGTGAGTCTTTGCATGAATTAATTTTTTTTCACTCAATTACAATATGAGATAATCATAATCATATAACATCCACAAGTTTGATTTTAATTATATAACTTTTATTCAACAAAATTTCACGTAAAATCAATTTATTCTAATACTCATATCAACATCATAATAAAACCTACAATAGTATTATTCACACCATATAAAATTCATATGAAAGTAATATAGATAAAATTGTTGGAGAAATTCAATAATAAAATTGAACATTTTATCAATCATAAACTATTGAAAAATAAGTCATAAAATTCTCCAAACCTGGTCAATAAATTGTAGTGGAAAAGGTCTATTATAGCACCGCTTATCTCCAATGCAAACTCAATTATACTTTTAGTATTTGATTTCATATTTCATTTTTCACACTTATTACTATAACAATATCAAATAATAATTATAGTTATTTCTCTTTCACAAAATTAATCACAATAAATTTGAACAACAATAAATTTAAACAATAATAGTAAAGAGCATTCTTATTGGAAATTCACAAATCATTATCACTATATTTCTCAAATTCATTTTTCATATTATTAATATTCCAAATATTGATTGGTCTTCCGGACCATACCATTGTGTTGGTGTCATATAGACTTAGTCATATAGACTTATCATCAAAATCTTATATTTTTATATCATCAGATGTTGGTGTCCTTAATTCACAACATGATCATTCTCATGTGTGATTATAGCAAAATATGCTAATTAGTCTTCAGGACTTTTTTTAACGTATTTCTCCCACAAATTAATCATACCAAATGAAATAACAATAATAATGTCATCAAATGAAATCACATCAAATGAACATATTATGAAAATATTATATAGGATATAATGTCATCAAATGATATATGCAATATGTAAATAACTTTATATATATGAAATAACAAGATAATTAATTTACATAAATAATGAAATAAATATCAACATTATTATAATTGAAAATAAACATCAATGACCCTTCGGGGGTTATCAATTTTTCTTATGCCTTATAACAATGACCCTTCGGGGGTTATCAATATTTTTTTATGCTTTACAACAATGACCCTTTGGGGGCTATCAATATTTTTGATGCTTTACAGCAATAACCCTTCGGGGGTTATCAATATTTCATTTATTTGTATCATAATCATAAATTGATACATACTTATTCATATGTCATCTAGTCATTGTGTAAATTTTTCATATGACTTCTGGTCATATACTTATGCTAATGGCATCTCATTATTTTGTAAAATTTTCTCTTTTCTATATGAATTCTTGTCATATTTTCACATTTTCTCATAATATTTGTCTTTAAGACCACATCAAATATCTTCCAAAGATATAAAACTATTTTATGTCACTTGATGCTTCAGTCGTTGTCACTTAAGTCATTTCTCATCATTGGCCTTCAAGGCTAGATAATACTCCCTCCGGTCTTAAATATAAGACCTAATTGACTTTTTTGAAAAATCCTTAAAAAAAGCAAAATAAGTTAATTATAAATTGATTTACCTAATTTTTTCCCTTAAACTAGTTTATTTTACTTATAAACTAATGAATAATCTAAAAATATATCGCATATGTCATGATTTAATAGACTATTTTGCAACTTTAATCTCTCCAAAAAAAAGTTATCTAGGTCCTATATTTAGGACCGGAGGTAATAATATTTTGAGCATCAAAGCATCAAAATTTCACTCCTCCTTTTCATGCCCCCTTTTTAAATGAAAAACCATAATATGGTCTTATACCAACAAAGTTTATGGTCTTATACCAACAAACTATATCAAAGCGATGAAACTTTGAGTCATTTAATAAAACAAATTTGGGAGCGTCATGGCTTCAAGCCATTGGATAAAGTGACATTATAATATATCATGGATTTTATCCCATAATGATTGAATATATGAATAATAACAAATTATAATAGTATAAGAGTAAATAATATAACAAATTATAACTAGAATAATATGAGTCCAAATATAAAAATAATAAACATAAATAACAAAATAATAAATGACAAAATAAAGGGAAATAATGAATGACATAATATAAACAAAATAAAATATATAATATAAAATGAAAAATATAAATAAATAAATGTGAATATTAAATGGCATAATATTATAATAATACTATATGATATTATATATATAACTTATATTATATATATGAATTACAGGGGTGAACCGACCAATCAAATTCATATATATATAAATGCAAAACATTAAAATTAAATATGCACAACAGGAATTTTCGTGAGAAATTAAAGAGCGTATGAATTACAGGCGGTGAACCGACCATTCGAATTCATTGTGACAGCCTCTCTAACCCTCCGAAAGGGGTAAGGATATGATGCGAGGAATAAAATAAATAAATAAACATAAATAGTAATACATATATAATATAATAATAATAAATGGCATAATAAAAAGAAATGACATTATATTATAATAATACTATAATACTATATATATATATATATATATTGAGTAGTATTATATATATAAGTAATATAATATATATAAGAGTATATGTGTGTGTATTATCACGTGTGTTAGTAATATGTAAGAGTATATAAGTAATATAATATATGAGTAGTATATGTGTGTGTATGATCAACAACACTAAAACAAATGTAAAGAACATACCTTAATTTTGAAGCAAACTCGTGCTGATAACGTGTTATAAAAATATAAGAAAAGAAGAAATATGAAGAGAGGAAGAAAAGAGGGGAGAGTAGTAAGACAAGAAAATAAAGATGAAGTAAGAAGAGTGTTCTCATTAATATGTAATTCTCTCTTACAATGGCTCATGGCATGGCCTCTACTTATAGACTTCAATTCATTGAATTCTTTTCATATGGTTACAAAAGAGTAAATATGAGAATAATGATAATAAAGAAAAGAAACTCTCACTAGTCATATTCATTGGGAGGTTATGAGAAAAAGAATTCTAAGAGGTTGGAGTTATGGACATCCACACATATGCATGTAAATTTATTTTCATAATATATATTAAATTTTCGAAAGCCAGTTTTTTCTATTCAGTTTATATACAGCTGGAAAGAAACTTCCACTACTCATGCATTTAACAGAAGATAGCTCTGAATCTTTTATGAGAAAAGAAAACACAGGCGAATACACACACACATTATTAGAATCACAGGCTTGATACCATTACATTAATTCTGATTACTAAATTTTGTACAGATTTACCCGATAATATGTAATATCCCGGTTTTTCAAAACATATTTTCCTCACAAAAATAAGAAAATAAGACAATGCCTAGGGCACAAACACACATGGGACAAATCCCAACCCACAGACCCGTCACATGTTTCATAAATGCTGATGAAATTCAATTTAAAAAAATATTTATAATAAACAAAATCAATTTCATAGTCTCAATAATAACATAAAAATAAATTAATTTCCAAACGGAAAATAATCAATCCAATAACTACTCATGTATTGCAGTTAACTATTCAAGTATCGCTATTAACTATCATTCTCAATAACTACTTAAGTATCGTTATTCACTACTATAGAATCGTCATTCACTACCTTTTTGGCACAAATTCACAAATTTCATTTAGGACAAATTGGGGACTATCCCTTATTTGTCCTAGTTGAATTTGGAGAACTCATTTTGTCTAATTCAAATTCAAGTGTCATTTTTTTGTCATTCCCCATGAAGATTTTGAAGAGATTCAACCTCATTTCCCATGGTTTTTCTTCTTTCCCTTTCTTCCCTGTTGAACTTCTTGTTATGGCTTCCTCTATTTCTGGGATTTGTAATTTTCTTCTATGTATGAGTAGCTAAACTCTCATTCTAAGATTATTTTGAACCTTTGTATGAATTAACACTAGATTCTTCCTCTTATTTAATGATTAATGACATATGTGTTTATTTTACTCTTTACCTAATGCTTCTAAGTGCTTGATCACCATTTATATGTTGAGTTACTTGATTGATGCTTGAGAGGGTTAGGTTGAGTGTAGAACTTGAGTAAAATAGTGCAAGAACTTGAAGTTTGCTTGATGAATGGATGATTTTGTTGATAAGATAGAGATATACTTATTGACCTTGCATAGTCACATTAGGGTTGGAGCTTAGAAATTGGATTTTATTAATTATAACAAGAGATTGGGCAATTACATAGAATTAAACACTTGTTCTTGACTCGATGGAGCGTTTACAAGTACCTTTTGAACCCTAAATTAGCACATGTGTTAATTAATAGCATCTATAAGAGGTGGCGAATCTAAAGTTGAGAAATACAAGGGGAATAAATAATACTAGACCCTTTAAGTCAAAAGATCAATTGTTTATATTAGTTTTAGAAATAGATTTATTTCATTTCACTTAAACAACCACCATTATTTTTTTGGTTTAACTTAATTGAATTCACTTAGTCTTTTGCTTAGTTGGGATTTTAGTCCAAATCCTCGTGGGAATGATACTCTACTTATCACTTTATTACTTGGTGCGACCCGTGCACTTGCGGTGCGAACAGTGCTATCTCTTAATACTTTAATTTTGTGTCATAAATTTTACGTTCCACTTTAAAATTTGTAAACAAATACTTGTAAGTTTTCCTTACTCAATTGTTGACGTGTATGTCTATATAAATGTTTCAGAAGGAAATTACGATCCTATTAATATTGAGGCCAAATGTGTAAATCTGATACTAAATTTTGTCCATAAGAGTGTTTCTAATACTCAAGTTTCGCGAGGTGCACCAATGATACTCATCTATTAGACATAGAACAAATGCAATACTGTTGTTAAGTCTAGATGGTTTCCGTTAAAATTTTATAACCATGAGGTCCCTAGAAATCATCTAATTATTACTATATCTCAAAAGACTTGAGGGAAATTAAATTAATGGAGAAAAACTACAATGTCATTGATTGAAACAAGTAATTCCTACACTAGACTGAAAATCAAGAGTGTTGCGGTCCTTTCATATTTCATTGATTTGATCTACTCACTCATTCAAGTAAAGGAATGCCCTACTGCAGTTGTAAACGGCTCTCGTGTCTGTCTTGCCTACTAAGCAATTCCCTCTTCTCTTTCCTGCCGGTAGTGAATTGCCTTCTTTCCCGATTGAGATAGAAAAAGTAGCTAGTCAAAACCCCATTACAGTAACAAGGAGTTGTATGGAAATTTTATTGCACTGTCGCCTTAAAAATGAGAGTGAGAGAGAGAGTGTGTGTGTGTGAGGAAAAAGGGAGGCAAAATATAAATAAGAATAATATAAAGGGTTAATATGCAATTTTGCACAGTTTTTTAACGGTCAAATGTCATTGACCATCGGTTGAGGGTAAAATCGGTTCATTTTAGTTACTTCAAGGGTGAAATTGTACTCGTTATTAATTTGGGGTGCATAGTGGTTCAGGGTGGTTATTTGAAGGGCAAAATAAGGTCATTACCCATAAAACAAATAGACTAAAACTATTAAATACCCAAGAAGTTTTACCTAAGGAGTTTCCAGCGCCGATATGTTTTTAGATTTTGAATGCCTTGAAAGTATTATTTTGTAGCTTTTACGACTAAATTTAACAATAGGCAAAATGTATGTGAGCAATGTTAGACAAAATGCAACGTCAGATTAAATACTTTGAATGGGTGATAGCATGACTAAGATTAAGGTTCTTAAGTGTTCTTAAATGTATATAAGTAGAACATTCGCACTTCAGCTTGCCAACTGCATTAGTTGGTTTTGCTGTTGTGCTTGGTCCGAAAAATGTGTTCAAAAAAAAAATGTCCACACCACAAGTGTACAGGTCATGCCAAATATTAAAGTGATAGGAAAGTATTATTTCCATGAGAATTTGGTTTTAAAACCCGGTCAAGAAGAGACTATGACCTTTTGCCCAATTCAAGTAATCCAAATTTCAAGAGTGAAAAATAACTATTCAAAATATAAACAAGTGATTATTTACCTCAAAGACGAAATGGGACCTAAGACAATAGTCTTAATTCAAAAATGTATATTTCATAACATCCTCTTATAGATGTTATAAATTAACAAATGTGCTTCAAAAAGTGTTATATAAAATCAAGTGAATTATGTTAAAAAGCATGAATTCTAAGACATAAATATTAAATGCCCTTGAAGTTTTATCGAAAGAAAACCTAGTACCCGGAAGTTTTGATTTTGGATCTCAAATGCCATGAAAATATTTTATTGTAGTATTGTTTCCCATCCCATTAAGTGTATTGCTAAGGTGTCCACTTAACCCCATCACCATTAAAATTGACAACAAAGCTATGAAATAATACTTTTAGGGGATAAAAAACTTCTTGGTGCTAGTAGTTTCATGGGTAAAACTTCATGGGTATTTAAGAGTGTTAGCAAAACAAAGGGTAAAGAATCATTTTTAGTGCTCTAGAACATAGCAAGTAGCACCAAATATAATATACAATATTTTGGTCCATTTTTTATAACCAAGAATTATTTTTGTTGCTCATCTAGTAACGACGCTAAATAAGTCTAGTTGGACCGTTAGGTGTCAAATTTTGACTATTAAATGGTGGGGTAAATGAACATTTTTAGTACTCTATAATATAACAAAGAGCATCAAATATAATATACAATAATATTTTAACACCACAAAGCACTAAATCACAATATTATTCAAAGTGGAAACAAATAAATAGTAAAGGGAAAACAGGCCTAAATGGGCCGATCCGCAAAACCCATCGACCCTTAAGGGTTGGCCCTTATAGGCCAGCATCACATTTTTCCCATAAATCCCAAGCCCGGTCCTCCTCGGACTTGGGTAAAAAGGGTTCGACCCGAATTACCGACTCTATGATGTAATAGAATAAGAGTTACTTCTAACGCATTACATCGTTACTAATGTAAAATAAATGTTCTTTAAACTGTAATTTCAACATTCATATATTATCATTATGTCACATCAACTTTTATCTTACAAAAGTAAGGTCTAGATAACGAGTTTCTAGATAAACAACGAAAATAATTTTTGGTTATCACAAATGGATCAAAATATTGTATATTATATTTGGTGCTCTTTGTTATATTCTATAATACTAAAAATGCTACTTTAACCCACCATTTAACAGTCAAAATGTAACGTTTAACGGTCAAATTTGACTTATTTAGAGTTGTTACTAGATAAGAAACGAAAATAATTCTTAATTGTCACAAATAGACCAAAATATTGTATATAATGTATTTAGTGCTCCTTGCTATATTCTATAGTATTAAAAATGCTTCTTTACCCAAAAAATTGATATTCTTTTACATCTAAAGCTAATAACTTTATCCAATAGTTAAAAAAGCTGATAATTTTATACTCAAGTGCACCTGAATTAACCACCCCTCAATTCAGCATCTAAAGTGCACCTAACTTAACCATTTCCTTAATTCACGGGCACTTGTGGATAAATTAGAGCTCATCCAATTTTAACCACAATCAGGGGTGCAATATCGTTTTAGATATTGAGCATATTGAAAACTCTTGGCTGGTTGTCACACCTAAATTTATACCGTTAAAAAGCCAATACCCCACTAAACTAACCATTTACCTATACTAGGAACATTTGGATGAGTGGCATAAGCTTGTCCAATTGTAACTTATGCAAGATCAAATGCAAGATCAAATGTTCGAAATCTTGTTGAGTATAAAATATGTTGAAACACCTACCTAATTATCTCATTCATCGAGCTGCATACAATCAATGATTTGGAAAATTTTGAGGCGTTCAATGTGTGATATGGGATACTAGAGGAGATTCCCTTTCCCTTAAATTGGTTCATCATTGCTCAATATATAAATCGTTAAGCTGTTGGCTAAGGCCGTTGTACGAGGTCGGTTTTCATTGCATTTGGTTTCTCATTTATGAGTTCTTTATTATAGCTAGTCACTTTTAACGTGAATAGCGAAGTGGGAAGACCCACATACCAGTTAAGTCAGATCGACATGTGTTAATCAAGACTATGGGTTAACAATTACTAGTTCATTTAACGGGATAGTTAATGAAGGCATGCAGAATGATACCCTCACAAAATTAAACTATATATACTTCTGCTTCAAAAAGGAAAAATGATGATCAGATCAATTGATATTTACATTGATAACTAAATATTACACTTAAAAAATATAGCATTAATTTATAGAGTTATTTGAGTACTGTGAGAAAAAAAGAGTTAAATATATTTCTATGCTAGATCGATTGTTCACTATCAAAAAGGGTAAGGGGCCTCTCGATTTAATATCTCCACCTTTGAATTTGTTGTCAATGATTAATATCTACCATAATTGGGAAAAATATTATACATTAATATTATCTACCATAATTGGGAGTGTATGTGTGTGTGTGTGTAATAATTTGCTAAGAATGTATTAGATCTTAACTACTGAAAAAGCAAATCCAAAGAGTAAAAATATTAAATGAAGAGGAAATGGAGAGGTTTGGAAATGGAGAGGCCTCTTGCCCAAAAAAACTCCCACCAATACAATCTTGCATAAAATTACTTCAAATCAGTTTAGATTGTAGAAAGAATAAAATCACTTACACTTCAATAAAACTCCATTAACAATATCTTCCATCCTCTTATATTTAGGAGTAGAAAGAATAATCAGTTTAGCTCTCCCAATAGTTTATATTTTCTCGACATTCTCCAAATTAAATAGTCGCACAAATGCACAAATAGCAATGTTTTGCTTTAAATATTATTGTGTATATACATATGTGTGTTTGATTTGTTTTTCTCTTCGCATAATCTTGAACAAATGTGATGACTTGCCTCAACATTATAAAACATTAATTTAACTATATAAAACATTAATTTAATTACTTCATAATCTTTGGATGTGTGACTTTAATTTGTTTATCTTAATATAATATTCTCTTTAGTACCTATCTTTTATCTCTTTCATTTTCACTATAGGCTTGTACTTTTTTTAAGTTTAGAGGACAAAGATTTGTTGTTAATTAAAATAATCACTTTTATATTTTGAAAATTTGAATTTGTATCAGCATTTAATTCGAGAATTACAATTTGATTTTGATACTGATGTGATACCATTTTTTTAAATAGAATTAATGGAATTGATGAAATATGACTAAATGTGCACTTTTTATTTTAAATAACTAAATTGGAATTAAATACAAATAAAAAAGGTAGAACATATGTGTCTATGTCTGTGTGTGTGTCTATAATTTTAAAAAATAAGCAGGACATGCTTGTAGGACCAAAATTTATGAAAATAGGCATAACATTACACGTTCAACTAAAAACGGTCTGACAATATCATAGATCTTTAAATTTGGCGCATTTACTAAATACAGTGAGTTATACAATGAGTAGGTTAGCTAGAGAGTAGATCCATGATAATTTATACTATGACTATTTCCATATTTACTGTTCCTTGGAAAATCACGCCCTCTTGTTTGTTAATCTTGTACAGCACTCTGTCCCTCTGTTTATTGTACTTTATTGTTGTATGGATTTTAATTTATCGATGTAATATTGCATTGTCATAAAAAAATCTATTTAGCATAAACACAGTAAAATATATCATCAATCCGATCAATAGAACCATTTAAAGACAAAAATAAGTTGGGCTGATAGGAAAATCTCAAGCATTCGTAAGAAAGAAAATCAACAAAAGAACCAAACATTGAACGTTATGTATTACATTCACATGATTATCTATTTTTGAAAAACTTTCACCCGACGACAATGATGCTATCTCTTCGGATCACTTTTTATGTCATAAAATTAAAAAAAATTATAACTATAATTATCCAAAAGCGTCATAATATAAAATGTCTCATCACAGACCATGCCCTTCAAATAAATTGACACATATATCCTTAAAACATTTATGAGAGAGTTGTATATTCGTATAAATAATAAACCTTATAAATTTTTGTTACATTTTTCTTTTAAATATTATAAATATCACTGTGTACTCGAGTGCCACAAATTTCTATTATTTATTTATTTTTTTCTGGGGTTATAAAAACATGCTTTTACATCGCCAAAATAGTCAAAAAGTTAAGGGATTTGCAGTTTAGTCCCTGGTAAGGGAAATTAATACTGGAAGGTTCCAATACATTCCAAAATAATTATAAAGTCCCAAGAGCCCTTTCCTGTAATTGTTTGCTTATCTTCAATGACCATTTTGCCCTCATAAGATGAAAGCATAGTCCCCCTGTAGGGACCAGTGAGATGGCAACCATCTTTAATGAGGGCAAAATGGTCATTGAAGTTAAGCAAACAATTGCAGGAAAGGACCTCTGGGACTTTATAATTATTTTGGAATGTATTGGGACCTTCCAGTATTAATTTCCCTTACCAGGGACTAAACTGCAAATACCCCAAAAGTTAATGACATTCACATGACTATTTTTGAAAAACATTCACCCGACGACAATGATGCTATCTCTTTGGATCAGTTTTTATGTCATAAAATTAAAAAAAAAACAAATGATAATTGTAATTATCCAAAAGCATCATAATATAAATTGTCTCATCACAGACCATGCCCCTTCAAATGAAATGTCACATTTTTCTTTACATTTGTAAAATTATCATGGTCACGGGAAATTTAGATATGAGATGACCAGTTAAGTGATATACAATCACTACTACACCGAAGGTCTTTCACGACCACAAAAAGAGGCTTTTCACGACCACTTTTTTGTGGTCGTAAAATCCGCCGTCGTTAAAAGTATGGTTTTCACGACCACAGTTGTGTGGTCGTGGAAAATAGCTTATTCACGACCCACATTTAGACATGTGGGTCGTGGAAAATAGTTTTTTTTTTAATAGCTTATTCACGACCCACATGTTTTAGAGTGTGGTCGTGAATTAAGCTACTTTTTACGACCCTCTTGTGCTAAAGGTTGGTCGTGAAAACTTTTCACGACCACACTTTAGCAAAAGTGGGTCGTGAAAAGTAGTTTTTTTTTTTTTTTAATTTCTACTTTTTTTGTGGTTCAGTATGCCATTTCCTGCGCCTATTAAGTCAACATCAAACAGAAGCCAATTACTACTCAGAGAGCTACCAGAAGCGCATACATCAATTACTACTCATGACCAAAATAGATCCAAAAAGACATCATTTTCAAGTAACCACAAAATGAAACATTCTACAAAGTCAACTACTCTAAGTGGGATCCAACAGAAGCAGTTATGTGCAAAAAAAAGATCCAAACAGAAGTGCACATTATACAACCACAACATGTACAAAGTCAATCACTACCCTGATTGAGATTAGGCAAAGAAAAAAATATTCAGCAAGTACATTACGTATCATGTCTATTTCCTCATCCTTGCTGAACGGATCATTGCTAAAACCATATATGCTCCTCAGAGTCTGCAATAACCATAATGAAAATGTGATTCTTTATTGTAGAGGCATTGAATATTGTAACATTGGGTAAAGAATACGTACAGTAGCGAATTTCCCTTGTGTGAATTGTTGATGAACTATGTCAAACATAAATTTGATGACGTAATAACCACACTCGGTATGACCTGTCTGTTTTGGGCACTATAAAAACAAATAACATCATTAATTAAGGAATTAATAATAATCTCACATACAATTTAATTGCAGCTAAATTTAGTTAAATATTATAAAGAATGTTACACCTTAATATTGTGAGTCCGAATAGGGTTACGCTCGAGCGTCAGAGCGTCAGTATTTTGTGCATCATGCCATCTTAGAATGCCCCTGAAACCATGAAAAATGATAGCATTTAATCTAAAGTTTAGTGTAATGTTATCACAATTCAAAGATTGGAAGATATAAAACTAACTAACAATTCAAAGACTTTTTTGTGATCTTGGTCAATACTTATCTTATTGTTTTTTTTCTAGAATCAGACCACACCAAAACAACAAGCAGAATTGCACCAAAAAGTAAATCCATATACTCATTTCCAATAACAGGATCAAAGGCACCACATGCATACAAACATACAATACCATGATCATACCAATACATGCAAAAACAGAGGAAGCAAGAAGAAAAAGTTTAAAATTAGTAAAACATATAATCTCAAGCAAAAACAAAAATGAAATGCTCAGTATAAACTCCAAAATCTAATCGGCCAAACATGTTTGTGCCCTAAGTCTTGATAGGAATAATGTCAATGAAGGGCAAAACAGAGACATAACAACTATAGGAACGAAAAGCAAAGTCACTGTTACATTAGCAAAGTTACCGTTACACACCGTGAGCGTGAAAACCTTGTGTGTCACTTGTTTCAAAATATTCTTTGAAAAAGACGAAACCTAAGAGTTCATAAAGAAAGTGTGAGGCGGTGGATAAAAAAAAAGAAGGAAACATAAAAAAAGAGCAACCTTTACCTTCCAACGGCTAGAGGTACAGCGAGGACGGTGGGAGCGCGAGGCGGTGGATTGAGAGAGAGATTGAGAGAGAGAGACGGTGGGGGACAGTGGGGAACGGTGGGGGACGGTGGGCGACAGTGGGGAAGGGTGGGAGACAGTGGGGAAGAAGGGTGGGAGCGAGAGAGAGTGAGAAGACGGCGAGGACGGTGGGAGCGCGAGGCGGTGGATTGAGAGAGAGATTGAGAGAGAGAGACGGTGGGGGACAGTGGGGGACGGTGGGGGACGGTGGGCGACAGTGGGGAAGGGTGGGAGACAGTGGGGAAGAAGGGTGGGAGCGAGAGAGAGTGAGAAGCGCGAGAGAAGCAAAATGTGGAGGGAACTGGAACTTAGGTTTGGAGGGAAAGCAAATAAACCCGCCAGACTTTCCACGACCACATTTAAGGGATTGTGGTCGTGGAAAGTACCTTATTCACGACCCACATATGCAAATGTGGGTCGTGAATAATCCACGACCACAGTTTCACAAAGTGTGGTCGTGAATAATATAGCTTTCACGACCACACTTTGAATACCTGTGGTCGTGGATAAGTACGCCACTTTCCACGACCACAGATACAGAAAATGGTGGTCGTGGAAAACCTCCGCCTTTTCGGTTATTTACAAGTATGTCACCGCGTGTTTTAACTACTACCCCATAGTTGAATTTGGTCGTTAATGCTGGTCGTGAAAAGCTTAATTTCTAGCAGTGAATTATCATAATATTAATGATAATTGGCTCTTTTCATCGTTAATTTTATGTCATAAAATAAAAAAAAAAATGATAACTGTAATTAAATATTTTAAAGAAACGTAATATAAATTGTCTATCACAGACCAGGCCTTCAACCGAAATACTGAATTGATACATATACATATCCTTAAAACGTTTCAGATCTAGAGAGAGTTATATCTTCGTATAAATATGAAACATTATAAGTTTTCGTTACATTTATTTATAAACATTATAAATATCACTGTGTACTCGAGCGCCACGTTTTTATATTCATTCATTTATTTTCTTTTGGAATATATAAAAAAACGTGCTTTCAAATAGGCAAAATTAATGGGAGCACCAAACCTACCGAGTGTTGGGCAAGGGGAAATGAAAGTGAGAAGACTTTGTTAATGGAAGTGATGTTGGTCGGTATTCTCTAATAATCCCTCGCTCCTCAACCCTCATAATCACCTTCATTCTACCCATTGAGATTCATTTAAGAACTCATAATTTACCACTTGTAACATTAAAAATAAAAAAAATGTATTATAATATAAAATAAATGAAGTAATTTTAATTTTTTTAAATTTTGAAAAACTTTTAGCATAAAAAATTTCAACTATTTCGACCTATTAATTTCAACTATCTAGACCTATATCATTTCAATAGAAGGATCTATGAGAGATACAGACTTACCCAATTAACTGTAAAATATTTTACAGTTGATTGGGTAAGTCTGTATCTCTCATAAATCTTTCTATTGGAATGAAATATGTCCAGATAGTTGAATTTTTTTATGCTAAAAAGTGTTCAAAAATAAAAGAAAATTAAAATTATTTCATTTATTTTATATTATAATACAATTTTTTTGTTTTTAATGTTACAAGTGGTAAATTATGAGCTCTTAAATGAATCTTAATAGGTTAAATGGAGGTGATTGTGAGGGATGATCAGAGGGAGGATTATGAGAGAATCCTCACCCAGTGATGTTGGAGTAGCTTCTGTTGTGTTGTGTGTGTGTGTGATGAATCAGATTGATCAGTGTCCTTTTTATTTATTTCACGATAGATTTAATTTCTTTTTGGACAATCTTTTTTAATTTCCCCGGCCAATTCTTTTGGACATTCTGAACAGTGAACACTATCGGTTTTAATAATATTTAGATAAGATTTTATCTATAGTAATAACATAATATAGAAAGCTGCATTTGATAATGCATGCCTCTATTTGATTTGCTTTAATTTTAGACACCTTATTGCTACTGTAAAACCTACCTTTTTGTTTAATGATATTTTTTGAAGATTCTAAAAATTGTATCTATTTAGAAAAAAAATGATGCTATAGTATATTAAACTTTATTCCTTATAATAAAGTCTATTATGTAATTACTGAGTATTTATGGATCTCGAGGTAAGCGGAAGTTACCTTTGGGTATCGTTCTTAGAGGAGTCTATAAAATGCAAATGGAAACTCTAGTAACTAATGCTAAACCTGTAAGACGTAAGAAAATGCACTTAATTGGAATTTTCAATAAGGTAATTGATATGAAAAGTGTGTTTCCAAAGACAATTAAAAATTGAGAAATGAAAGGAAAGATTTAGGACTCATTTGGTTGGACGGACAATACATGATAGAAATGGAAATGGAAATAAATGTAAATGGATAAAGATGGAAAATAGAGGTAAACTAGATAATGATAAGAAAGTAAAGTTTGTAGGCCCCAGGAAAAGTGTGAGATGGAAAGCGAAAACTTGTGGAGTCAGACATATATGGAAATTACCTTATCCAATTCCATCACCCAATTCCTTTTCTCAATTCTAGTGGACCAAACGCCCGTCAAATGAGATGGAATTGCTCTTGAGAAATAATTGGGAATAGCTATCCTAACTCAATTAATATATTTGTGTTGTCAATTAGATGCTAAGTCACTAATTTACCAAACCTCATGAACTCACGAGTTCAATTATCTAATTAATGGAACTCAACAAACTAGAAATTGTTAAGCCTTTTAGTACCTTTGAGTTTTCTCTAAGTTTCTTAAAATAACAAACCTCATGAACTCATTCAATTATGCATTATTAAATACCTTAGAGTGTGATTATGATTTGTAATGCATTAGGTTCAATTATAATTCAATTCAATCAAACTATCTATCAATATCATGAATAAATAGAGAGATAAAATGAATTGCAAATATATATATATATATATATATATATATATATATATATATGACCATATATTGATAAGTCCAAATCCCTCATTACAAAATATAATCACAGTCAAACTCAAATGAACATAATAATCCAAATTCAAATCTCAAAATATAAATGATAAACCTAAACCTAAAAAATCATAAATACAAGAGAAAGAGAAAAGAATAAGACTCCCCTATTAAGCATGAGCATCTCAAGCTTTCCAAAATCATCCCAAGAGCAAAGATGATGTTTTATCTACTCGTACAGAAGAGTTTAAAAGCTCCAAACTCTAATTTATGAGTAAACATGGTGGGAGGATGGAGGAATTTTATGATATAACAAACATGGGAGAGGAATGGGCTTTTGTTGTAGCCCTCACATCCCTCTCTGCCTCTGCACGCGTTCGTCCGCCTCCTCACTCCTTACTGCCGCCCAGCTCTCCTCCTTGTCACTTTCTCTTTTTTCCTTTATTAAGTAGCTGCCTTCTTTCAATTCACTTCTCTCCTTGGGCCCCTTTCACTGCACACACACATCTCTTCATTCATTTCTTTTCCCTACTTGTGCAGCTACACGTGTTCCATGAATAAAGAGCCCAAATTGATTTTTTCTTTTTAGTTGTCATAGCCCAAAATATGTTAAACTCACATTGCTTCAATCCAATCATGCCTTGGGCCTTTTGCTTCTTGTTTTTACTCAAACCCATAAAGTGCTGCCATGTGCTCATATCTCAACAATTCTCTATAATTTTGTATAAGAACCCTACAAATATATATCAAATATAATCCAAAAGTGGGAGATATTATGGACAATATTACATATTAATCACGTTAATTGCTTCATTTTTAGCATATAGAATCATGCAAATCTAATGATTTGTCAATATGTGTTTGAAAAATTCAATTTATTATTAAACAAATATCTGTGTTTAATAAGTTTCTAATTACTGAACGATAGCAAAAGTTTGTGTTTGTGTATAAATATATGGGTTTCTTTATTAAAAGATCCAAATGATTTTTAAATAAAAAGGTCTACAACATATTTTTTTTTAAATGACAAATATCATAAACTAATAAAGAGTTTTACAACCATTAAACTTAATTGTTACAGTAGGGAGCTAAAGAACTAGATTTTTGTCCGGTAAAATTACTGTATTGGTAAAAAAAAATTTGCAATTCCTTAACTTGAACCATCCTCCTCATGTCCAAAACTATTGTGTTACTTGAAGTAATAAGGTCCAAATTACGACAATTCATGTTCAGTTAACAAAACTTAAATTATAATAGAACAGATGTCTGTGACTAACTTTTTATTTTTAAAAGAAATCTATTTATATTTATATTTTTAAAATAAAATAACTTTCTTATAATTGTACTTTAAATAAAGGGGAAAATCATTTTTACGTCATTATCATATAAATTATAAGTAAATTATATAATTAAATGGATAATGATGTTCTATTCATGACGAATAGCTTTACCTCACCAATTTCTTTGAGTTAAATTAATTAATTTTCGTCAGATGTACATTTACACTCCTGCTTATTTTATTCTATACTATATTTATAACCCAATCAATCCACCAGCTTTGCTGTTAAAAAAAAAATCAATCCACCTGCTTCCTTTTACACTACTTCATAGCTCACTTTTTCTCTTGTATTACAATCAAACACCCCCCCCCCCAAACAAAACCTACCCACCGACCCCATGGACTCAAGAAGATGACTAAAATCTCGTGTCTTACATTTTTACAAGAGAAAAATCTTGTGTCGTAAGATTATTTGTAACGCCCATGGAACTATGGTTTTTACGTGCTAATTTGAGATAATAAGATTATTGATATGCAATTATGATCCATTTATGCATAAGTGTATGCCAAAGGCATTTTGGCATGGGATTAATATTGACATGAGGTTAGTTGGTCATAATTGAATATTGACAAATCTATTTACAGGACCCGATGAGGACCAAAGATCAAAGACAGGACCCGATGGGCCAGATAATATTGGGCCCAAAATAGTTGGACCAGAAAAAGCTGATGTCTAATTCTTTGTTTTTTTTACCATAGGTCTAATTCTTGTTCAAAATAGATGAAAAGGTTATTCCCATAATCATCAAATTATAAGCTTGATCACAAGCATCCATCCACTCATTAAATCAACTTTTCGATAAGAAAAAAGAAAAACCTAAAGCATAGCATAACTTGTCTCATTATTACCACACTTCAAAATTTAAAAACAGATAATATGCTTCTTTTCAGCTGAATGTCAATACACTTCCTAATGGAATTAAAATTTGAAGCATCATACACATATTTTGTATACATAGTAACTGGGCCATATCAATAAACTATATACAATATTCTGCTTAATTACATACGTATTACTTGATCGCTTACTTATTTAAACAAAAATAAAGGAGAAAAATAGTGTTTCTTTCACACTTCTTTACCCCAAGAAAATTGGTGGAATAACACTACAAAAAACACAAGTGAATTAGTTATGGATCCGTTGAAAAATAGGCCGTTGCAAAATAGATTAGTGACAAAACCACTAATTTTCCCATGGAATTTTGTTTTTTTGGCAGAATTTTGTCGCTGAATTTTGTCACTAATTCACAGTTTTTTGTAGTGGAACAATATTTATGAGAAAATGTTGGATATATATGGAAGATGATGGAAGGAAATGAAAGAGAAGGATGAAGATGAAGGTGAAAAAGGATGAGAGTGAGAGAAAACTTAGGGTTGGAAGTGTTTGGTGTTGTGAATTGCGTGTTGGGAAGCTTCAATTCGTGTATTTAGGTGAGGGAAATGAGTTTTAGGTCTATAAAATAGGTTTGGGCCGAGAAAATTCATGAAAATTGGATTAATATGCATTTGACTGCATGCTGCTCGCTGCATCGAGCAGAAAAAAACAAATCTACGGGTGTGCTGCTGCCAGCTAGCGACGAGGATGTAAGATGTTTTTTAAAATATTTTTAGAACCCGTCTTTTTTCAGACTGATCCCAAGCTCCTCTAACTTAGTCCTTATGACCGTACAAGTGAAGAGAAAAGGGAAAATAAGAATAAAATGGTGCTAATTTTAAATAATACAATTCTACACAAAATCATGACCAATTAACTCAATTTCAAGTAATTTCTCAATTAAGAGTCCAAATCTTCAATTTATTTCAAATGGACTGATATTGCATCTCAACTATGCTAATTTCCTCAGTTTATCATATAAAACATGTACAAATCCAGGGATTTGTCAGTTTTCTTAAAATCAACATTTTCAATCCAACCTTCAACAAAGTTGATATTTGGTATCTCTTTGGTCCTAGATATAAGACCTATTTAAGGAGGTGAATTTGACAATTTCATCAAATTATTATCCCTATGAATACTCTTCAATATAATAATGTAATGTAAACATCACTAATTTAACTAATATTATTAATATGATCAAATTAAGTAATAAACATGTCAAATTATTTAGGACTGGATCATGAAAAATATTTTTAAAATGGTATATATCATATTATATTAACTAATTTATCCCTTGTTATAATAAATATCTAATTAATTTGTCCTTATTTAATTTTTTCAAACATGTTTGAAAACATTACTTAATGAAATTCAACAAATAATCCATTTAAAGAATTCAAAGTCGTCATAGGACTATCGAATTGTATTACATATGATTAGCCAAAGTTTGAAATATACTCCCTCTAATTCTAAATATAAGACATATTTACCTACTTTGATTAATTAGATTAAAGATGTTATTTGAGTTAGTTAAACTTCTTTAAACGTCTACCTTTATTCTTATCTTCCCCCTTCTAATTGTCTATTATTGAAGAACATTAATTAGTAGAGACAATGGGAAAATTGGTAAGAATTAGAAAAATATCTTATATTTAAAACTAAACTCATCTCTTCATCAAATATATTTTATATTTAGGATCGAACGTAGTATATATGGATTGAAATCTTATTTGGTAAGATAAATATTCAAATAGCAGTTGTAATGAAAGAGAGTAAAAATATGCAATTTAATGGTTAAGATCAGAGAAAGCCATATAGTTTTAATCACCAAAGAAAAAAAAACAGAAGTTATATATTTTTTCAAATAGGAGAAAAATATATTTAAATAAAATGAAATTGATGGAAGATATATTTCTAAGCCATAAAGTAAGTTCTATTTATGATGGCCTTCGATTTTTCACCTGCTTCTTTTAAATAACTTGATATGCATTTCCTAGGGTAGCTAGTCCTATACTGATCTACTCATCTCTTCACCCTGCAAGGCTGCAAGCTCCTCCTTTCTGTTTCATTCTCTCAGCATTTTCTGGATACCCTAAGAGGAAATATTGGGTGTGTAATCTTATCAATCTCTCCTACTTACTTCCCTTTTCTTGTGAACACCTTCAACTTGCTTTATCTGTTCAACACATTTCACTCTGTCTCTTGTGTTCATTTAGTTATTGTTTTTTCTATCTCTCCGGGGAAATAAAAATGGTGAAGTCATCGTCGTGGTGCGAGGAACATGGAGGGCTGAAGAAAGGTCCATGGAGTCCTGAGGAAGACCAGAAACTCATGTCTTATATTCAACTACACGGCGCTCATGGAAGGTGGTCTTCCTTGCCTGCAAAAGCTGGTGATTACGACTCTTATACTAATCAATAATATGTGTATATAATTAATTAGAGACTTATCTTCTAATACATTTGAAGTTTAATTTGATGATGAGAAGGGCTCCGAAGATGTGGGAAGAGCTGTAGACTGAGATGGACTAATTATCTAAGTCCTGACATCAAAAGAGGTAACTTCAGCTCACAAGAAGATCGAACCATTATCCAACTTCACGCTCTTCTTGGTAACAGGTAATTAACTAAGTCCCATAATATTTTGCCTATTTATTAATACCTCCGGTCCTAATTATAAGACCAAATTGACTTTTTTTGGAAGAAGTTAAGGTTGCGAAATAGACTATTAAATCATGACATATTTGATATATTTTTAGATTATACATTAGTTTATAGGTAAAATAAACTAATCTAAGGGGAAAAAATTAGGTAAATCAATTTATAATTAACTTATTTTGCTTTTTTATAGGATTTTCTAAAAAAGTCAATTAGGTCTTATATTTAGGGGTCTTATATTTAGGACCGGAGGGAGTAAAATAAAATTGATTCAATGTTATCAAGAATATCCCTGAAAAGCAACCATAACGCTGCGTGTGTGTGTGAATTTCAATTAAATCCGGTTGAAATACCTGAATCCAAATTTAGGCATTCAATTTTAATATATCCCTCGCAAGGCAAAGTTACCTTAATTACTAGGGATTTTCAATGTTGTTAAATGACCAAAATAACCTTATATGTAAAAAGAATCTTAAAGCACGCCTAGTGAACTGTGGGGATAATATGCCAGTTGAAGGCAAACCATGATTCACAGAGGAAATCAGGAAAGCAAGAAAGCTAGGAGCAGTGAAGTGGCCGTCAGAGCAGGAGATAAGCCTGTGAGAAAGAAGCAAGAGAAGGAGGAAGGAGATGAAGTTGTCCATCACTCTCTGAAAACTGCATGTCAGGCATATTTATTTCAACAGTAGAACTTCCTCCATTGAACCTTTTTCTGCAATAATAGTTAAATGTCAAGACTGGTTTAAGTATGCTTACAACTCATTGGTTGGGTTTCTCTCAGAATCCCATCCCTCATGATCCCTCTCTTTGGGGTCTTGTTTTGGCCATTGAGATTCATATAAGAACTCATAATTTGTCCTTTATACTATTGAAAAATAAAAAAAAAATGTATTATAATACAAAATATTTTTTAGCATAAAAAATTTCAACTATCTAGGTCTATTTCATTTCAATAGAAGGATCTATAAGAGATACAGAGTTATTCAGTTAACTGTAAAACAATTTCACAGTTAATTGATCAGTTAACTGTGAAATTGTTTTACAGTTAACTGAATAACTCTGTATCTCTTATAGATCCTTCTATTGAAATGAAATAGACTTAGATAGTTGAAATTTTTCATCCTAAAAAGTTTTTTAAAGTAAAAAAATTAAAATTTCTTCATTTATTTTATATTATAATACAAGTTTTTTATTTTTAATGGGACAAGTGACAAGTTATGAGCTCTTAGATGAATCTCAGTGGCCAAAATAAGACCCGAAAGAGAGGGATTACGAGGGATTATGAGGGATGAGATTACGAGGAAATCCGCTGCCCTCATTTATAGAATAGATGGCAGAAGAGTCAGTGCCGTACAATGACAAATTTCAAAGTTGGATGGTCGAGGAAGCTTCCGTACATCACTAGTTTATAAGGGCATAAAAATCTTTCTGTTTCATCACATGCACGACAGTATTAACTCGCTAAATTTCAAGTGGATTTTGCATGACTACTGGAGAGACAAGCACTAGATACAAGCACTAGTATTAACTCGGTTTTCATTGCATTTGGTTTCTCATTTATGAGTTCTTTATTATAGCTAGTCACTTTTAACGTGAATAGCGAAGTGGGAAGACCCACATACCAGTTAAGTCAGATCGACATGTGTTAATCAAGACTATGGGTTAACAATTACTAGTTCATTTAACGGGATAGTTAATGAAGGCATGCAGAATGATACCCTCACAAAATTAAACTATATATACTTCTGCTTCAAAAAGGAAAAATGATGATCAGATCAATTGATATTTACATTGATAACTAAATATTACACTTAAAAAATATAGCATTAATTTATAGAGTTATTTGAGTACTGTGAGAAAAAAAGAGTTAAATATATTTCTATGCTAGATCGATTGTTCACTATCAAAAAGGGTAAGGGGCCTCTCGATTTAATATCTCCACCTTTGAATTTGTTGTCAATGATTAATATCTACCATAATTGGGAAAAATATTATACATTAATATTATCTACCATAATTGGGAGTGTATGTGTGTGTGTGTGTAATAATTTGCTAAGAATGTATTAGATCTTAACTACTGAAAAAGCAAATCCAAAGAGTAAAAATATTAAATGAAGAGGAAATGGAGAGGTTTGGAAATGGAGAGGCCTCTTGCCCAAAAAAACTCCCACCAATACAATCTTGCATAAAATTACTTCAAATCAGTTTAGATTGTAGAAAGAATAAAATCACTTACACTTCAATAAAACTCCATTAACAATATCTTCCATCCTCTTATATTTAGGAGTAGAAAGAATAATCAGTTTAGCTCTCCCAATAGTTTATATTTTCTCGACATTCTCCAAATTAAATAGTCGCACAAATGCACAAATAGCAATGTTTTGCTTTAAATATTATTGTGTATATACATATGTGTGTTTGATTTGTTTTTCTCTTCGCATAATCTTGAACAAATGTGATGACTTGCCTCAACATTATAAAACATTAATTTAACTATATAAAACATTAATTTAATTACTTCATAATCTTTGGATGTGTGACTTTAATTTGTTTATCTTAATATAATATTCTCTTTAGTACCTATCTTTTATCTCTTTCATTTTCACTATAGGCTTGTACTTTTTTTAAGTTTAGAGGACAAAGATTTGTTGTTAATTAAAATAATCACTTTTATATTTTGAAAATTTGAATTTGTATCAGCATTTAATTAGAATTACAATTTGATTTTGATACTGATGTGATACCATTTTTTTAAATAGAATTAATGGAATTGATGAAATATGACTAAATGTGCACTTTTTATTTTAAATAACTAAATTGGAATTAAATACAAATAAAAAAGGTAGAACATATGTGTCTATGTCTGTGTGTGTGTCTATAATTTTAAAAAATAAGCAGGACATGCTTGTAGGACCAAAATTTATGAAAATAGGCATAACATTACACGTTCAACTAAAAACGGTCTGACAATATCATAGATCTTTAAATTTGGCGCATTTACTAAATACAGTGAGTTATACAATGAGTAGGTTAGCTAGAGAGTAGATCCATGATAATTTATACTATGACTATTTCCATATTTACTGTTCCTTGGAAAATCACGCCCTCTTGTTTGTTAATCTTGTACAGCACTCTGTCCCTCTGTTTATTGTACTTTATTGTTGTATGGATTTTAATTTATCGATGTAATATTGCATTGTCATAAAAAAATCTATTTAGCATAAACACAGTAAAATATATCATCAATCCGATCAATAGAACCATTTAAAGACAAAAATAAGTTGGGCTGATAGGAAAATCTCAAGCATTCGTAAGAAAGAAAATCAACAAAAGAACCAAACATTGAACGTTATGTATTACATTCACATGATTATCTATTTTTGAAAAACTTTCACCCGACGACAATGATGCTATCTCTTCGGATCACTTTTTATGTCATAAAATTAAAAAAAATTATAACTATAATTATCCAAAAGCGTCATAATATAAAATGTCTCATCACAGACCATGCCCTTCAAATAAATTGACACATATATCCTTAAAACATTTATGAGAGAGTTGTATATTCGTATAAATAATAAACCTTATAAATTTTTGTTACATTTTTCTTTTAAATATTATAAATATCACTGTGTACTCGAGTGCCACAAATTTCTATTATTTATTTATTTTTTTCTGGGGTTATAAAAACATGCTTTTACATCGCCAAAATAGTCAAAAAGTTAAGGGATTTGCAGTTTAGTCCCTGGTAAGGGAAATTAATACTGGAAGGTTCCAATACATTCCAAAATAATTATAAAGTCCCAAGAGCCCTTTCCTGTAATTGTTTGCTTATCTTCAATGACCATTTTGCCCTCATAAGATGAAAGCATAGTCCCCCTGTAGGGACCAGTGAGATGGCAACCATCTTTAATGAGGGCAAAATGGTCATTGAAGTTAAGCAAACAATTGCAGGAAAGGACCTCTGGGACTTTATAATTATTTTGGAATGTATTGGGACCTTCCAGTATTAATTTCCCTTACCAGGGACTAAACTGCAAATACCCAAAAGTTAATGACATTCACATGACTATTTTTGAAAAACATTCACCCGACGACAATGATGCTATTATCTCTTTGGATCAGTTTTTATGTCATAAAATTAAAAAAAAAACAAATGATAATTGTAATTATCCAAAAGCATCATAATATAAATTGTCTCATCACAGACCATGCCCCTTCAAATGAAATGTCACATTTTTCTTTACATTTGTAAAATTATCATGGTCACGGGAAATTTAGATATGAGATGACCAGTTAAGTGATATACAATCACTACTACACCGAAGGTCTTTCACGACCACAAAAAGAGGCTTTTCACGACCACTTTTTTGTGGTCGTAAAATCCGCCGTCGTTAAAAGTATGGTTTTCACGACCACAGTTGTGTGGTCGTGGAAAATAGCTTATTCACGACCCACATTTAGACATGTGGGTCGTGGAAAATAGTTTTTTTTTAATAGCTTATTCACGACCCACATGTTTTAGAGTGTGGTCGTGAATTAAGCTACTTTTTACGACCCTCTTGTGCTAAAGGTTGGTCGTGAAAACTTTTCACGACCACACTTTAGCAAAAGTGGGTCGTGAAAAGTAGTTTTTTTTTTTTTTAATTTCTACTTTTTTTGTGGTTCAGTATGCCATTTCCTGCGCCTATTAAGTCAACATCAAACAGAAGCCAATTACTACTCAGAGAGCTACCAGAAGCGCATACATCAATTACTACTCATGACCAAAATAGATCCAAAAAGACATCATTTTCAAGTAACCACAAAATGAAACATTCTACAAAGTCAACTACTCTAAGTGGGATCCAACAGAAGCAGTTATGTGCAAAAAAAAGATCCAAACAGAAGTGCACATTATACAACCACAACATGTACAAAGTCAATCACTACCCTGATTGAGATTAGGCAAAGAAAAAAAATATTCAGCAAGTACATTACGTATCATGTCTATTTCCTCATCCTTGCTGAACGGATCATTGCTAAAACCATATATGCTCCTCAGAGTCTGCAATAACCATAATGAAAATGTGATTCTTTATTGTAGAGGCATTGAATATTGTAACATTGGGTAAAGAATACGTACAGTAGCGAATTTCCCTTGTGTGAATTGTTGATGAACTATGTCAAACATAAATTTGATGACGTAATAACCACACTCGGTATGACCTGTCTGTTTTGGGCACTATAAAAACAAATAACATCATTAATTAAGGAATTAATAATAATCTCACATACAATTTAATTGCAGCTAAATTTAGTTAAATATTATAAAGAATGTTACACCTTAATATTGTGAGTCCGAATAGGGTTACGCTCGAGCGTCAGAGCGTCAGTATTTTGTGCATCATGCCATCTTAGAATGCCCCTGAAACCATGAAAAATGATAGCATTTAATCTAAAGTTTAGTGTAATGTTATCACAATTCAAAGATTGGAAGATATAAAACTAACTAACAATTCAAAGACTTTTTTGTGATCTTGGTCAATACTTATCTTATTGTTTTTTTTCTAGAATCAGACCACACCAAAACAACAAGCAGAATTGCACCAAAAAGTAAATCCATATACTCATTTCCAATAACAGGATCAAAGGCACCACATGCATACAAACATACAATACCATGATCATACCAATACATGCAAAAACAGAGGAAGCAAGAAGAAAAAGTTTAAAATTAGTAAAACATATAATCTCAAGCAAAAACAAAAATGAAATGCTCAGTATAAACTCCAAAATCTAATCGGCCAAACATGTTTGTGCCCTAAGTCTTGATAGGAATAATGTCAATGAAGGGCAAAACAGAGACATAACAACTATAGGAACGAAAAGCAAAGTCACTGTTACATTAGCAAAGTTACCGTTACACACCGTGAGCGTGAAAACCTTGTGTGTCACTTGTTTCAAAATATTCTTTGAAAAAGACGAAACCTAAGAGTTCATAAAGAAAGTGTGAGGCGGTGGATAAAAAAAAAGAAGGAAACATAAAAAAAGAGCAACCTTTACCTTCCAACGGCTAGAGGTACAGCGAGGACGGTGGGAGCGCGAGGCGGTGGATTGAGAGAGAGATTGAGAGAGAGAGACGGTGGGGGACAGTGGGGAACGGTGGGGGACGGTGGGCGACAGTGGGGAAGGGTGGGAGACAGTGGGGAAGAAGGGTGGGAGCGAGAGAGAGTGAGAAGACGGCGAGGACGGTGGGAGCGCGAGGCGGTGGATTGAGAGAGAGATTGAGAGAGAGAGACGGTGGGGGACAGTGGGGGACGGTGGGGGACGGTGGGCGACAGTGGGGAAGGGTGGGAGACAGTGGGGAAGAAGGGTGGGAGCGAGAGAGAGTGAGAAGCGCGAGAGAAGCAAAATGTGGAGGGAACTGGAACTTAGGTTTGGAGGGAAAGCAAATAAACCCGCCAGACTTTCCACGACCACATTTAAGGGATTGTGGTCGTGGAAAGTACCTTATTCACGACCCACATATGCAAATGTGGGTCGTGAATAATCCACGACCACAGTTTCACAAAGTGTGGTCGTGAATAATATAGCTTTCACGACCACACTTTGAATACCTGTGGTCGTGGATAAGTACGCCACTTTCCACGACCACAGATACAGAAAATGGTGGTCGTGGAAAACCTCCGCCTTTTCGGTTATTTACAAGTATGTCACCGCGTGTTTTAACTACTACCCCATAGTTGAATTTGGTCGTTAATGCTGGTCGTGAAAAGCTTAATTTCTAGCAGTGAATTATCATAATATTAATGATAATTGGCTCTTTTCATCGTTAATTTTATGTCATAAAATAAAAAAAAAATGATAACTGTAATTAAATATTTTAAAGAAACGTAATATAAATTGTCTATCACAGACCAGGCCCTTCAACCGAAATACTGAATTGATACATATACATATCCTTAAAACGTTTCAGATCTAGAGAGAGTTATATCTTCGTATAAATATGAAACATTATAAGTTTTCGTTACATTTATTTATAAACATTATAAATATCACTGTGTACTCGAGCGCCACGTTTTTATATTCATTCATTTATTTTCTTTTGGAATATATAAAAAAACGTGCTTTCAAATAGGCAAAATTAATGGGAGCACCAAACCTACCGAGTGTTGGGCAAGGGGAAATGAAAGTGAGAAGACTTTGTTAATGGAAGTGATGTTGGTCGGTATTCTCTAATAATCCCTCGCTCCTCAACCCTCATAATCACCTTCATTCTACCCATTGAGATTCATTTAAGAACTCATAATTTACCACTTGTAACATTAAAAATAAAAAAAATTGTATTATAATATAAAATAAATGAAGTAATTTTAATTTTTTTAAATTTTGAAAAACTTTTAGCATAAAAAATTTCAACTATTTCGACCTATTAATTTCAACTATCTAGACCTATATCATTTCAATAGAAGGATCTATGAGAGATACAGACTTACCCAATTAACTGTAAAATATTTTACAGTTGATTGGGTAAGTCTGTATCTCTCATAAATCTTTCTATTGGAATGAAATATGTCCAGATAGTTGAATTTTTTTATGCTAAAAAGTGTTCAAAAATAAAAGAAAATTAAAATTATTTCATTTATTTTATATTATAATACAATTTTTTTGTTTTTAATGTTACAAGTGGTAAATTATGAGCTCTTAAATGAATCTTAATAGGTTAAATGGAGGTGATTGTGAGGGATGATCAGAGGGAGGATTATGAGAGAATCCTCACCCAGTGATGTTGGAGTAGCTTCTGTTGTGTTGTGTGTGTGTGTGATGAATCAGATTGATCAGTGTCCTTTTTATTTATTTCACGATAGATTTAATTTCTTTTTGGACAATCTTTTTTAATTTCCCCGGCCAATTCTTTTTGGACATTCTGAACAGTGAACACTATCGGTTTTAATAATATTTAGATAAGATTTTATCTATAGTAATAACATAATATAGAAAGCTGCATTTGATAATGCATGCCTCTATTTGATTTGCTTTAATTTTAGACACCTTATTGCTACTGTAAAACCTACCTTTTTGTTTAATGATATTTTTTGAAGATTCTAAAAATTGTATCTATTTAGAAAAAAAATGATGCTATAGTATATTAAACTTTATTCCTTATAATAAAGTCTATTATGTAATTACTGAGTATTTATGGATCTCGAGGTAAGCGGAAGTTACCCTTGGGTATCGTTCTTAGAGGAGTCTATAAAATGCAAATGGAAACTCTAGTAACTAATGCTAAACCTGTAAGACGTAAGAAAATGCACTTAATTGGAATTTTCAATAAGGTAATTGATATGAAAAGTGTGTTTCCAAAGACAATTAAAAATTGAGAAATGAAAGGAAAGATTTAGGACTCATTTGGTTGGACGGACAATACATGATAGAAATGGAAATGGAAATAAATGTAAATGGATAAAGATGGAAAATAGAGGTAAACTAGATAATGATAAGAAAGTAAAGTTTGTAGGCCCCAGGAAAAGTGTGAGATGGAAAGCGAAAACTTGTGGAGTCAGACATATATGGAAATTACCTTATCCAATTCCATCACCCAATTCCTTTTCTCAATTCTAGTGGACCAAACGCCCGTCAAATGAGATGAAATTGCTCTTGAGAAATAATTGGGAATAGCTATCCTAACTCAATTAATATATTTGTGTTGTCAATTAGATGCTAAGTCACTAATTTACCAAACCTCATGAACTCACGAGTTCAATTATCTAATTAATGGAACTCAACAAACTAGAAATTGTTAAGCCTTTTAGTACCTTTGAGTTTTCTCTAAGTTTCTTAAAATAACAAACCTCATGAACTCATTCAATTATGCATTATTAAATACCTTAGAGTGTGATTATGATTTGTAATGCATTAGGTTCAATTATAATTCAATTCAATCAAACTATCTATCAATATCATGAATAAATAGAGAGATAAAATGAATTGCAAATATATATATATATATATATATATATATATATATATATATATATATATATGACCATATATTGATAAGTCCAAATCCCTCATTACAAAATATAATCACAGTCAAACTCAAATGAACATAATAATCCAAATTCAAATCTCAAAATATAAATGATAAACCTAAACCTAAAAAATCATAAATACAAGAGAAAGAGAAAAGAATAAGACTCCCCTATTAAGCATGAGCATCTCAAGCTTTCCAAAATCATCCCAAGAGCAAAGATGATGTTTTATCTACTCGTACAGAAGAGTTTAAAAGCTCCAAACTCTAATTTATGAGTAAACATGGTGGGAGGATGGAGGAATTTTATGATATAACAAACATGGGAGAGGAATGGGCTTTTGTTGTAGCCCTCACATCCCTCTCTGCCTCTGCACGCGTTCGTCCGCCTCCTCACTCCTTACTGCCGCCCAGCTCTCCTCCTTGTCACTTTCTCTTTTTTCCTTTATTAAGTAGCTGCCTTCTTTCAATTCACTTCTCTCCTTGGGCCCCTTTCACTGCACACACACATCTCTTCATTCATTTCTTTTCCCTACTTGTGCAGCTACACGTGTTCCATGAATAAAGAGCCCAAATTGATTTTTTCTTTTTAGTTGTCATAGCCCAAAATATGTTAAACTCACATTGCTTCAATCCAATCATGCCTTGGGCCTTTTGCTTCTTGTTTTTACTCAAACCCATAAAGTGCTGCCATGTGCTCATATCTCAACAATTCTCTATAATTTTGTATAAGAACCCTACAAATATATATCAAATATAATCCAAAAGTGGGAGATATTATGGACAATATTACATATTAATCACGTTAATTGCTTCATTTTTAGCATATAGAATCATGCAAATCTAATGATTTGTCAATATGTGTTTGAAAAATTCAATTTATTATTAAACAAATATCTGTGTTTAATAAGTTTCTAATTACTGAACGATAGCAAAAGTTTGTGTTTGTGTATAAATATATGGGTTTCTTTATTAAAAGATCCAAATGATTTTTAAATAAAAAGGTCTACAACATATTTTTTTTTAAATGACAAATATCATAAACTAATAAAGAGTTTTACAACCATTAAACTTAATTGTTACAGTAGGGAGCTAAAGAACTAGATTTTTGTCCGGTAAAATTACTGTATTGGTAAAAAAAAAATTTGCAATTCCTTAACTTGAACCATCCTCCTCATGTCCAAAACTATTGTGTTACTTGAAGTAATAAGGTCCAAATTACGACAATTCATGTTCAGTTAACAAAACTTAAATTATAATAGAACAGATGTCTGTGACTAACTTTTTATTTTTAAAAGAAATCTATTTATATTTATATTTTTAAAATAAAATAACTTTCTTATAATTGTACTTTAAATAAAGGGGAAAATCATTTTTACGTCATTATCATATAAATTATAAGTAAATTATATAATTAAATGGATAATGATGTTCTATTCATGACGAATAGCTTTACCTCACCAATTTCTTTGAGTTAAATTAATTAATTTTCGTCAGATGTACATTTACACTCCTGCTTATTTTATTCTATACTATATTTATAACCCAATCAATCCACCAGCTTTGCTGTTAAAAAAAAATCAATCCACCTGCTTCCTTTTACACTACTTCATAGCTCACTTTTTCTCTTGTATTACAATCAAACACCCCCCCCCCCCCCCCCAAACAAAACCTACCCACCGACCCCATGGACTCAAGAAGATGACTAAAATCTCGTGTCTTACATTTTTACAAGAGAAAAATCTTGTGTCGTAAGATTATTTGTAACGCCCATGGAACTATGGTTTTTACGTGCTAATTTGAGATAATAAGATTATTGATATGCAATTATGATCCATTTATGCATAAGTGTATGCCAAAGGCATTTTGGCATGGGATTAATATTGACATGAGGTTAGTTGGTCATAATTGAATATTGACAAATCTATTTACAGGACCCGATGAGGACCAAAGATCAAAGACAGGACCCGATGGGCCAGATAATATTGGGCCCAAAATAGTTGGACCAGAAAAAGCTGATGTCTAATTCTTTGTTTTTTTTACCATAGGTCTAATTCTTGTTCAAAATAGATGAAAAGGTTATTCCCATAATCATCAAATTATAAGCTTGATCACAAGCATCCATCCACTCATTAAATCAACTTTTCGATAAGAAAAAAGAAAAACCTAAAGCATAGCATAACTTGTCTCATTATTACCACACTTCAAAATTTAAAAACAGATAATATGCTTCTTTTCAGCTGAATGTCAATACACTTCCTAATGGAATTAAAATTTGAAGCATCATACACATATTTTGTATACATAGTAACTGGGCCATATCAATAAACTATATACAATATTCTGCTTAATTACATACGTATTACTTGATCGCTTACTTATTTAAACAAAAATAAAGGAGAAAAATAGTGTTTCTTTCACACTTCTTTACCCCAAGAAAATTGGTGGAATAACACTACAAAAAACACAAGTGAATTAGTTATGGATCCGTTGAAAAATAGGCCGTTGCAAAATAGATTAGTGACAAAACCACTAATTTTCCCATGGAATTTTGTTTTTTTGGCAGAATTTTGTCGCTGAATTTTGTCACTAATTCACAGTTTTTTGTAGTGGAACAATATTTATGAGAAAATGTTGGATATATATGGAAGATGATGGAAGGAAATGAAAGAGAAGGATGAAGATGAAGGTGAAAAAGGATGAGAGTGAGAGAAAACTTAGGGTTGGAAGTGTTTGGTGTTGTGAATTGCGTGTTGGGAAGCTTCAATTCGTGTATTTAGGTGAGGGAAATGAGTTTTAGGTCTATAAAATAGGTTTGGGCCGAGAAAATTCATGAAAATTGGATTAATATGCATTTGACTGCATGCTGCTCGCTGCATCGAGCAGAAAAAAACAAATCTACGGGTGTGCTGCTGCCAGCTAGCGACGAGGATGTAAGATGTTTTTTAAAATATTTTTAGAACCCGTCTTTTTTCAGACTGATCCCAAGCTCCTCTAACTTAGTCCTTATGACCGTACAAGTGAAGAGAAAAGGGAAAATAAGAATAAAATGGTGCTAATTTTAAATAATACAATTCTACACAAAATCATGACCAATTAACTCAATTTCAAGTAATTTCTCAATTAAGAGTCCAAATCTTCAATTTATTTCAAATGGACTGATATTGCATCTCAACTATGCTAATTTCCTCAGTTTATCATATAAAACATGTACAAATCCAGGGATTTGTCAGTTTTCTTAAAATCAACATTTTCAATCCAACCTTCAACAAAGTTGATATTTGGTATCTCTTTGGTCCTAGATATAAGACCTATTTAAGGAGGTGAATTTGACAATTTCATCAAATTATTATCCCTATGAATACTCTTCAATATAATAATGTAATGTAAACATCACTAATTTAACTAATATTATTAATATGATCAAATTAAGTAATAAACATGTCAAATTATTTAGGACTGGATCATGAAAAATATTTTTAAAATGGTATATATCATATTATATTAACTAATTTATCCCTTGTTATAATAAATATCTAATTAATTTGTCCTTATTTAATTTTTTCAAACATGTTTGAAAACATTACTTAATGAAATTCAACAAATAATCCATTTAAAGAATTCAAAGTCGTCATAGGACTATCGAATTGTATTACATATGATTAGCCAAAGTTTGAAATATACTCCCTCTAATTCTAAATATAAGACATATTTACCTACTTTGATTAATTAGATTAAAGATGTTATTTGAGTTAGTTAAACTTCTTTAAACGTCTACCTTTATTCTTATCTTCCCCCTTCTAATTGTCTATTATTGAAGAACATTAATTAGTAGAGACAATGGGAAAATTGGTAAGAATTAGAAAAATATCTTATATTTAAAACTAAACTCATCTCTTCATCAAATATATTTTATATTTAGGATCGAACGTAGTATATATGGATTGAAATCTTATTTGGTAAGATAAATATTCAAATAGCAGTTGTAATGAAAGAGAGTAAAAATATGCAATTTAATGGTTAAGATCAGAGAAAGCCATATAGTTTTAATCACCAAAGAAAAAAAAACAGAAGTTATATATTTTTTCAAATAGGAGAAAAATATATTTAAATAAAATGAAATTGATGGAAGATATATTTCTAAGCCATAAAGTAAGTTCTATTTATGATGGCCTTCGATTTTTCACCTGCTTCTTTTAAATAACTTGATATGCATTTCCTAGGGTAGCTAGTCCTATACTGATCTACTCATCTCTTCACCCTGCAAGGCTGCAAGCTCCTCCTTTCTGTTTCATTCTCTCAGCATTTTCTGGATACCCTAAGAGGAAATATTGGGTGTGTAATCTTATCAATCTCTCCTACTTACTTCCCTTTTCTTGTGAACACCTTCAACTTGCTTTATCTGTTCAACACATTTCACTCTGTCTCTTGTGTTCATTTAGTTATTGTTTTTTCTATCTCTCCGGGGAAATAAAAATGGTGAAGTCATCGTCGTGGTGCGAGGAACATGGAGGGCTGAAGAAAGGTCCATGGAGTCCTGAGGAAGACCAGAAACTCATGTCTTATATTCAACTACACGGCGCTCATGGAAGGTGGTCTTCCTTGCCTGCAAAAGCTGGTGATTACGACTCTTATACTAATCAATAATATGTGTATATAATTAATTAGAGACTTATCTTCTAATACATTTGAAGTTTAATTTGATGATGAGAAGGGCTCCGAAGATGTGGGAAGAGCTGTAGACTGAGATGGACTAATTATCTAAGTCCTGACATCAAAAGAGGTAACTTCAGCTCACAAGAAGATCGAACCATTATCCAACTTCACGCTCTTCTTGGTAACAGGTAATTAACTAAGTCCCATAATATTTTGCCTATTTATTAATACCTCCGGTCCTAATTATAAGACCAAATTGACTTTTTTTGGAAGAAGTTAAGGTTGCGAAATAGACTATTAAATCATGACATATTTGATATATTTTTAGATTATACATTAGTTTATAGGTAAAATAAACTAATCTAAGGGGAAAAAATTAGGTAAATCAATTTATAATTAACTTATTTTGCTTTTTTATAGGATTTTCTAAAAAAGTCAATTAGGTCTTATATTTAGGGGTCTTATATTTAGGACCGGAGGGAGTAAAATAAAATTGATTCAATGTTATCAAGAATATCCCTGAAAAGCAACCATAACGCTGCGTGTGTGTGTGAATTTCAATTAAATCCGGTTGAAATACCTGAATCCAAATTTAGGCATTCAATTTTAATATATCCCTCGCAAGGCAAAGTTACCTTAATTACTAGGGATTTTCAATGTTGTTAAATGACCAAAATAACCTTATATGTAAAAAGAATCTTAAAGCACGCCTAGTGAACTGTGGGGATAATATGCCAGTTGAAGGCAAACCATGATTCACAGAGGAAATCAGGAAAGCAAGAAAGCTAGGAGCAGTGAAGTGGCCGTCAGAGCAGGAGATAAGCCTGTGAGAAAGAAGCAAGAGAAGGAGGAAGGAGATGAAGTTGTCCATCACTCTCTGAAAACTGCATGTCAGGCATATTTATTTCAACAGTAGAACTTCCTCCATTGAACCTTTTTCTGCAATAATAGTTAAATGTCAAGACTGGTTTAAGTATGCTTACAACTCATTGGTTGGGTTTCTCTCAGAATCCCATCCCTCATGATCCCTCTCTTTGGGGTCTTGTTTTGGCCATTGAGATTCATATAAGAACTCATAATTTGTCCTTTATACTATTGAAAAATAAAAAAAAAATGTATTATAATACAAAATATTTTTTAGCATAAAAAATTTCAACTATCTAGGTCTATTTCATTTCAATAGAAGGATCTATAAGAGATACAGAGTTATTCAGTTAACTGTAAAACAATTTCACAGTTAATTGATCAGTTAACTGTGAAATTGTTTTACAGTTAACTGAATAACTCTGTATCTCTTATAGATCCTTCTATTGAAATGAAATAGACTTAGATAGTTGAAATTTTTCATCCTAAAAAGTTTTTTAAAGTAAAAAAATTAAAATTTCTTCATTTATTTTATATTATAATACAAGTTTTTTATTTTTAATGGGACAAGTGACAAGTTATGAGCTCTTAGATGAATCTCAGTGGCCAAAATAAGACCCGAAAGAGAGGGATTACGAGGGATTATGAGGGATGAGATTACGAGGAAATCCGCTGCCCTCATTTATAGAATAGATGGCAGAAGAGTCAGTGCCGTACAATGACAAATTTCAAAGTTGGATGGTCGAGGAAGCTTCCGTACATCACTAGTTTATAAGGGCATAAAAATCTTTCTGTTTCATCACATGCACGACAGTATTAACTCGCTAAATTTCAAGTGGATTTTGCATGACTACTGGAGAGACAAGCACTAGATACAAGCACTAGTATTAACTCGGTTTTCATTGCATTTGGTTTCTCATTTATGAGTTCTTTATTATAGCTAGTCACTTTTAACGTGAATAGCGAAGTGGGAAGACCCACATACCAGTTAAGTCAGATCGACATGTGTTAATCAAGACTATGGGTTAACAATTACTAGTTCATTTAACGGGATAGTTAATGAAGGCATGCAGAATGATACCCTCACAAAATTAAACTATATATACTTCTGCTTCAAAAAGGAAAAATGATGATCAGATCAATTGATATTTACATTGATAACTAAATATTACACTTAAAAAATATAGCATTAATTTATAGAGTTATTTGAGTACTGTGAGAAAAAAAGAGTTAAATATATTTCTATGCTAGATCGATTGTTCACTATCAAAAAGGGTAAGGGGCCTCTCGATTTAATATCTCCACCTTTGAATTTGTTGTCAATGATTAATATCTACCATAATTGGGAAAAATATTATACATTAATATTATCTACCATAATTGGGAGTGTATGTGTGTGTGTGTGTAATAATTTGCTAAGAATGTATTAGATCTTAACTACTGAAAAAGCAAATCCAAAGAGTAAAAATATTAAATGAAGAGGAAATGGAGAGGTTTGGAAATGGAGAGGCCTCTTGCCCAAAAAAACTCCCACCAATACAATCTTGCATAAAATTACTTCAAATCAGTTTAGATTGTAGAAAGAATAAAATCACTTACACTTCAATAAAACTCCATTAACAATATCTTCCATCCTCTTATATTTAGGAGTAGAAAGAATAATCAGTTTAGCTCTCCCAATAGTTTATATTTTCTCGACATTCTCCAAATTAAATAGTCGCACAAATGCACAAATAGCAATGTTTTGCTTTAAATATTATTGTGTATATACATATGTGTGTTTGATTTGTTTTTCTCTTCGCATAATCTTGAACAAATGTGATGACTTGCCTCAACATTATAAAACATTAATTTAACTATATAAAACATTAATTTAATTACTTCATAATCTTTGGATGTGTGACTTTAATTTGTTTATCTTAATATAATATTCTCTTTAGTACCTATCTTTTATCTCTTTCATTTTCACTATAGGCTTGTACTTTTTTTAAGTTTAGAGGACAAAGATTTGTTGTTAATTAAAATAATCACTTTTATATTTTGAAAATTTGAATTTGTATCAGCATTTAATTAGAATTACAATTTGATTTTGATACTGATGTGATACCATTTTTTTAAATAGAATTAATGGAATTGATGAAATATGACTAAATGTGCACTTTTTATTTTAAATAACTAAATTGGAATTAAATACAAATAAAAAAGGTAGAACATATGTGTCTATGTCTGTGTGTGTGTCTATAATTTTAAAAAATAAGCAGGACATGCTTGTAGGACCAAAATTTATGAAAATAGGCATAACATTACACGTTCAACTAAAAACGGTCTGACAATATCATAGATCTTTAAATTTGGCGCATTTACTAAATACAGTGAGTTATACAATGAGTAGGTTAGCTAGAGAGTAGATCCATGATAATTTATACTATGACTATTTCCATATTTACTGTTCCTTGGAAAATCACGCCCTCTTGTTTGTTAATCTTGTACAGCACTCTGTCCCTCTGTTTATTGTACTTTATTGTTGTATGGATTTTAATTTATCGATGTAATATTGCATTGTCATAAAAAAATCTATTTAGCATAAACACAGTAAAATATATCATCAATCCGATCAATAGAACCATTTAAAGACAAAAATAAGTTGGGCTGATAGGAAAATCTCAAGCATTCGTAAGAAAGAAAATCAACAAAAGAACCAAACATTGAACGTTATGTATTACATTCACATGATTATCTATTTTTGAAAAACTTTCACCCGACGACAATGATGCTATCTCTTCGGATCACTTTTTATGTCATAAAATTAAAAAAAATTATAACTATAATTATCCAAAAGCGTCATAATATAAAATGTCTCATCACAGACCATGCCCTTCAAATAAATTGACACATATATCCTTAAAACATTTATGAGAGAGTTGTATATTCGTATAAATAATAAACCTTATAAATTTTTGTTACATTTTTCTTTTAAATATTATAAATATCACTGTGTACTCGAGTGCCACAAATTTCTATTATTTATTTATTTTTTTCTGGGGTTATAAAAACATGCTTTTACATCGCCAAAATAGTCAAAAAGTTAAGGGATTTGCAGTTTAGTCCCTGGTAAGGGAAATTAATACTGGAAGGTTCCAATACATTCCAAAATAATTATAAAGTCCCAAGAGCCCTTTCCTGTAATTGTTTGCTTATCTTCAATGACCATTTTGCCCTCATAAGATGAAAGCATAGTCCCCCTGTAGGGACCAGTGAGATGGCAACCATCTTTAATGAGGGCAAAATGGTCATTGAAGTTAAGCAAACAATTGCAGGAAAGGACCTCTGGGACTTTATAATTATTTTGGAATGTATTGGGACCTTCCAGTATTAATTTCCCTTACCAGGGACTAAACTGCAAATACCCAAAAGTTAATGACATTCACATGACTATTTTTGAAAAACATTCACCCGACGACAATGATGCTATTATCTCTTTGGATCAGTTTTTATGTCATAAAATTAAAAAAAAAACAAATGATAATTGTAATTATCCAAAAGCATCATAATATAAATTGTCTCATCACAGACCATGCCCCTTCAAATGAAATGTCACATTTTTCTTTACATTTGTAAAATTATCATGGTCACGGGAAATTTAGATATGAGATGACCAGTTAAGTGATATACAATCACTACTACACCGAAGGTCTTTCACGACCACAAAAAGAGGCTTTTCACGACCACTTTTTTGTGGTCGTAAAATCCGCCGTCGTTAAAAGTATGGTTTTCACGACCACAGTTGTGTGGTCGTGGAAAATAGCTTATTCACGACCCACATTTAGACATGTGGGTCGTGGAAAATAGTTTTTTTTTAATAGCTTATTCACGACCCACATGTTTTAGAGTGTGGTCGTGAATTAAGCTACTTTTTACGACCCTCTTGTGCTAAAGGTTGGTCGTGAAAACTTTTCACGACCACACTTTAGCAAAAGTGGGTCGTGAAAAGTAGTTTTTTTTTTTTTAATTTCTACTTTTTTTGTGGTTCAGTATGCCATTTCCTGCGCCTATTAAGTCAACATCAAACAGAAGCCAATTACTACTCAGAGAGCTACCAGAAGCGCATACATCAATTACTACTCATGACCAAAATAGATCCAAAAAGACATCATTTTCAAGTAACCACAAAATGAAACATTCTACAAAGTCAACTACTCTAAGTGGGATCCAACAGAAGCAGTTATGTGCAAAAAAAAGATCCAAACAGAAGTGCACATTATACAACCACAACATGTACAAAGTCAATCACTACCCTGATTGAGATTAGGCAAAGAAAAAAAATATTCAGCAAGTACATTACGTATCATGTCTATTTCCTCATCCTTGCTGAACGGATCATTGCTAAAACCATATATGCTCCTCAGAGTCTGCAATAACCATAATGAAAATGTGATTCTTTATTGTAGAGGCATTGAATATTGTAACATTGGGTAAAGAATACGTACAGTAGCGAATTTCCCTTGTGTGAATTGTTGATGAACTATGTCAAACATAAATTTGATGACGTAATAACCACACTCGGTATGACCTGTCTGTTTTGGGCACTATAAAAACAAATAACATCATTAATTAAGGAATTAATAATAATCTCACATACAATTTAATTGCAGCTAAATTTAGTTAAATATTATAAAGAATGTTACACCTTAATATTGTGAGTCCGAATAGGGTTACGCTCGAGCGTCAGAGCGTCAGTATTTTGTGCATCATGCCATCTTAGAATGCCCCTGAAACCATGAAAAATGATAGCATTTAATCTAAAGTTTAGTGTAATGTTATCACAATTCAAAGATTGGAAGATATAAAACTAACTAACAATTCAAAGACTTTTTTGTGATCTTGGTCAATACTTATCTTATTGTTTTTTTTCTAGAATCAGACCACACCAAAACAACAAGCAGAATTGCACCAAAAAGTAAATCCATATACTCATTTCCAATAACAGGATCAAAGGCACCACATGCATACAAACATACAATACCATGATCATACCAATACATGCAAAAACAGAGGAAGCAAGAAGAAAAAGTTTAAAATTAGTAAAACATATAATCTCAAGCAAAAACAAAAATGAAATGCTCAGTATAAACTCCAAAATCTAATCGGCCAAACATGTTTGTGCCCTAAGTCTTGATAGGAATAATGTCAATGAAGGGCAAAACAGAGACATAACAACTATAGGAACGAAAAGCAAAGTCACTGTTACATTAGCAAAGTTACCGTTACACACCGTGAGCGTGAAAACCTTGTGTGTCACTTGTTTCAAAATATTCTTTGAAAAAGACGAAACCTAAGAGTTCATAAAGAAAGTGTGAGGCGGTGGATAAAAAAAAAAGAAGGAAACATAAAAAAAGAGCAACCTTTACCTTCCAACGGCTAGAGGTACAGCGAGGACGGTGGGAGCGCGAGGCGGTGGATTGAGAGAGAGATTGAGAGAGAGAGACGGTGGGGGACAGTGGGGAACGGTGGGGGACGGTGGGCGACAGTGGGGAAGGGTGGGAGACAGTGGGGAAGAAGGGTGGGAGCGAGAGAGAGTGAGAAGACGGCGAGGACGGTGGGAGCGCGAGGCGGTGGATTGAGAGAGAGATTGAGAGAGAGAGACGGTGGGGGACAGTGGGGGACGGTGGGGGACGGTGGGCGACAGTGGGGAAGGGTGGGAGACAGTGGGGAAGAAGGGTGGGAGCGAGAGAGAGTGAGAAGCGCGAGAGAAGCAAAATGTGGAGGGAACTGGAACTTAGGTTTGGAGGGAAAGCAAATAAACCCGCCAGACTTTCCACGACCACATTTAAGGGATTGTGGTCGTGGAAAGTACCTTATTCACGACCCACATATGCAAATGTGGGTCGTGAATAATCCACGACCACAGTTTCACAAAGTGTGGTCGTGAATAATATAGCTTTCACGACCACACTTTGAATACCTGTGGTCGTGGATAAGTACGCCACTTTCCACGACCACAGATACAGAAAATGGTGGTCGTGGAAAACCTCCGCCTTTTCGGTTATTTACAAGTATGTCACCGCGTGTTTTAACTACTACCCCATAGTTGAATTTGGTCGTTAATGCTGGTCGTGAAAAGCTTAATTTCTAGCAGTGAATTATCATAATATTAATGATAATTGGCTCTTTTCATCGTTAATTTTATGTCATAAAATAAAAAAAAAATGATAACTGTAATTAAATATTTTAAAGAAACGTAATATAAATTGTCTATCACAGACCAGGCCCTTCAACCGAAATACTGAATTGATACATATACATATCCTTAAAACGTTTCAGATCTAGAGAGAGTTATATCTTCGTATAAATATGAAACATTATAAGTTTTCGTTACATTTATTTATAAACATTATAAATATCACTGTGTACTCGAGCGCCACGTTTTTATATTCATTCATTTATTTTCTTTTGGAATATATAAAAAAACGTGCTTTCAAATAGGCAAAATTAATGGGAGCACCAAACCTACCGAGTGTTGGGCAAGGGGAAATGAAAGTGAGAAGACTTTGTTAATGGAAGTGATGTTGGTCGGTATTCTCTAATAATCCCTCGCTCCTCAACCCTCATAATCACCTTCATTCTACCCATTGAGATTCATTTAAGAACTCATAATTTACCACTTGTAACATTAAAAATAAAAAAAATTGTATTATAATATAAAATAAATGAAGTAATTTTAATTTTTTTAAATTTTGAAAAACTTTTAGCATAAAAAATTTCAACTATTTCGACCTATTAATTTCAACTATCTAGACCTATATCATTTCAATAGAAGGATCTATGAGAGATACAGACTTACCCAATTAACTGTAAAATATTTTACAGTTGATTGGGTAAGTCTGTATCTCTCATAAATCTTTCTATTGGAATGAAATATGTCCAGATAGTTGAATTTTTTTATGCTAAAAAGTGTTCAAAAATAAAAGAAAATTAAAATTATTTCATTTATTTTATATTATAATACAATTTTTTTGTTTTTAATGTTACAAGTGGTAAATTATGAGCTCTTAAATGAATCTTAATAGGTTAAATGGAGGTGATTGTGAGGGATGATCAGAGGGAGGATTATGAGAGAATCCTCACCCAGTGATGTTGGAGTAGCTTCTGTTGTGTTGTGTGTGTGTGTGATGAATCAGATTGATCAGTGTCCTTTTTATTTATTTCACGATAGATTTAATTTCTTTTTGGACAATCTTTTTTAATTTCCCCGGCCAATTCTTTTGGACATTCTGAACAGTGAACACTATCGGTTTTAATAATATTTAGATAAGATTTTATCTATAGTAATAACATAATATAGAAAGCTGCATTTGATAATGCATGCCTCTATTTGATTTGCTTTAATTTTAGACACCTTATTGCTACTGTAAAACCTACCTTTTTGTTTAATGATATTTTTTGAAGATTCTAAAAATTGTATCTATTTAGAAAAAAAATGATGCTATAGTATATTAAACTTTATTCCTTATAATAAAGTCTATTATGTAATTACTGAGTATTTATGGATCTCGAGGTAAGCGGAAGTTACCCTTGGGTATCGTTCTTAGAGGAGTCTATAAAATGCAAATGGAAACTCTAGTAACTAATGCTAAACCTGTAAGACGTAAGAAAATGCACTTAATTGGAATTTTCAATAAGGTAATTGATATGAAAAGTGTGTTTCCAAAGACAATTAAAAATTGAGAAATGAAAGGAAAGATTTAGGACTCATTTGGTTGGACGGACAATACATGATAGAAATGGAAATGGAAATAAATGTAAATGGATAAAGATGGAAAATAGAGGTAAACTAGATAATGATAAGAAAGTAAAGTTTGTAGGCCCCAGGAAAAGTGTGAGATGGAAAGCGAAAACTTGTGGAGTCAGACATATATGGAAATTACCTTATCCAATTCCATCACCCAATTCCTTTTCTCAATTCTAGTGGACCAAACGCCCGTCAAATGAGATGGAATTGCTCTTGAGAAATAATTGGGAATAGCTATCCTAACTCAATTAATATATTTGTGTTGTCAATTAGATGCTAAGTCACTAATTTACCAAACCTCATGAACTCACGAGTTCAATTATCTAATTAATGGAACTCAACAAACTAGAAATTGTTAAGCCTTTTAGTACCTTTGAGTTTTCTCTAAGTTTCTTAAAATAACAAACCTCATGAACTCATTCAATTATGCATTATTAAATACCTTAGAGTGTGATTATGATTTGTAATGCATTAGGTTCAATTATAATTCAATTCAATCAAACTATCTATCAATATCATGAATAAATAGAGAGATAAAATGAATTGCAAATATATATATATATATATATATATATATATATATATATATATATATCTAATATATGACCATATATTGATAAGTCCAAATCCCTCATTACAAAATATAATCACAGTCAAACTCAAATGAACATAATAATCCAAATTCAAATCTCAAAATATAAATGATAAACCTAAACCTAAAAAATCATAAATACAAGAGAAAGAGAAAAGAATAAGACTCCCCTATTAAGCATGAGCATCTCAAGCTTTCCAAAATCATCCCAAGAGCAAAGATGATGTTTTATCTACTCGTACAGAAGAGTTTAAAAGCTCCAAACTCTAATTTATGAGTAAACATGGTGGGAGGATGGAGGAATTTTATGATATAACAAACATGGGAGAGGAATGGGCTTTTGTTGTAGCCCTCACATCCCTCTCTGCCTCTGCACGCGTTCGTCCGCCTCCTCACTCCTTACTGCCGCCCAGCTCTCCTCCTTGTCACTTTCTCTTTTTTCCTTTATTAAGTAGCTGCCTTCTTTCAATTCACTTCTCTCCTTGGGCCCCTTTCACTGCACACACACATCTCTTCATTCATTTCTTTTCCCTACTTGTGCAGCTACACGTGTTCCATGAATAAAGAGCCCAAATTGATTTTTTCTTTTTAGTTGTCATAGCCCAAAATATGTTAAACTCACATTGCTTCAATCCAATCATGCCTTGGGCCTTTTGCTTCTTGTTTTTACTCAAACCCATAAAGTGCTGCCATGTGCTCATATCTCAACAATTCTCTATAATTTTGTATAAGAACCCTACAAATATATATCAAATATAATCCAAAAGTGGGAGATATTATGGACAATATTACATATTAATCACGTTAATTGCTTCATTTTTAGCATATAGAATCATGCAAATCTAATGATTTGTCAATATGTGTTTGAAAAATTCAATTTATTATTAAACAAATATCTGTGTTTAATAAGTTTCTAATTACTGAACGATAGCAAAAGTTTGTGTTTGTGTATAAATATATGGGTTTCTTTATTAAAAGATCCAAATGATTTTTAAATAAAAAGGTCTACAACATATTTTTTTTTAAATGACAAATATCATAAACTAATAAAGAGTTTTACAACCATTAAACTTAATTGTTACAGTAGGGAGCTAAAGAACTAGATTTTTGTCCGGTAAAATTACTGTATTGGTAAAAAAAAAATTTGCAATTCCTTAACTTGAACCATCCTCCTCATGTCCAAAACTATTGTGTTACTTGAAGTAATAAGGTCCAAATTACGACAATTCATGTTCAGTTAACAAAACTTAAATTATAATAGAACAGATGTCTGTGACTAACTTTTTATTTTTAAAAGAAATCTATTTATATTTATATTTTTAAAATAAAATAACTTTCTTATAATTGTACTTTAAATAAAGGGGAAAATCATTTTTACGTCATTATCATATAAATTATAAGTAAATTATATAATTAAATGGATAATGATGTTCTATTCATGACGAATAGCTTTACCTCACCAATTTCTTTGAGTTAAATTAATTAATTTTCGTCAGATGTACATTTACACTCCTGCTTATTTTATTCTATACTATATTTATAACCCAATCAATCCACCAGCTTTGCTGTTAAAAAAAAAATCAATCCACCTGCTTCCTTTTACACTACTTCATAGCTCACTTTTTCTCTTGTATTACAATCAAACACCCCCCCCCCCCCCCAAACAAAACCTACCCACCGACCCCATGGACTCAAGAAGATGACTAAAATCTCGTGTCTTACATTTTTACAAGAGAAAAATCTTGTGTCGTAAGATTATTTGTAACGCCCATGGAACTATGGTTTTTACGTGCTAATTTGAGATAATAAGATTATTGATATGCAATTATGATCCATTTATGCATAAGTGTATGCCAAAGGCATTTTGGCATGGGATTAATATTGACATGAGGTTAGTTGGTCATAATTGAATATTGACAAATCTATTTACAGGACCCGATGAGGACCAAAGATCAAAGACAGGACCCGATGGGCCAGATAATATTGGGCCCAAAATAGTTGGACCAGAAAAAGCTGATGTCTAATTCTTTGTTTTTTTTACCATAGGTCTAATTCTTGTTCAAAATAGATGAAAAGGTTATTCCCATAATCATCAAATTATAAGCTTGATCACAAGCATCCATCCACTCATTAAATCAACTTTTCGATAAGAAAAAAGAAAAACCTAAAGCATAGCATAACTTGTCTCATTATTACCACACTTCAAAATTTAAAAACAGATAATATGCTTCTTTTCAGCTGAATGTCAATACACTTCCTAATGGAATTAAAATTTGAAGCATCATACACATATTTTGTATACATAGTAACTGGGCCATATCAATAAACTATATACAATATTCTGCTTAATTACATACGTATTACTTGATCGCTTACTTATTTAAACAAAAATAAAGGAGAAAAATAGTGTTTCTTTCACACTTCTTTACCCCAAGAAAATTGGTGGAATAACACTACAAAAAACACAAGTGAATTAGTTATGGATCCGTTGAAAAATAGGCCGTTGCAAAATAGATTAGTGACAAAACCACTAATTTTCCCATGGAATTTTGTTTTTTTGGCAGAATTTTGTCGCTGAATTTTGTCACTAATTCACAGTTTTTTGTAGTGGAACAATATTTATGAGAAAATGTTGGATATATATGGAAGATGATGGAAGGAAATGAAAGAGAAGGATGAAGATGAAGGTGAAAAAGGATGAGAGTGAGAGAAAACTTAGGGTTGGAAGTGTTTGGTGTTGTGAATTGCGTGTTGGGAAGCTTCAATTCGTGTATTTAGGTGAGGGAAATGAGTTTTAGGTCTATAAAATAGGTTTGGGCCGAGAAAATTCATGAAAATTGGATTAATATGCATTTGACTGCATGCTGCTCGCTGCATCGAGCAGAAAAAAACAAATCTACGGGTGTGCTGCTGCCAGCTAGCGACGAGGATGTAAGATGTTTTTTAAAATATTTTTAGAACCCGTCTTTTTTCAGACTGATCCCAAGCTCCTCTAACTTAGTCCTTATGACCGTACAAGTGAAGAGAAAAGGGAAAATAAGAATAAAATGGTGCTAATTTTAAATAATACAATTCTACACAAAATCATGACCAATTAACTCAATTTCAAGTAATTTCTCAATTAAGAGTCCAAATCTTCAATTTATTTCAAATGGACTGATATTGCATCTCAACTATGCTAATTTCCTCAGTTTATCATATAAAACATGTACAAATCCAGGGATTTGTCAGTTTTCTTAAAATCAACATTTTCAATCCAACCTTCAACAAAGTTGATATTTGGTATCTCTTTGGTCCTAGATATAAGACCTATTTAAGGAGGTGAATTTGACAATTTCATCAAATTATTATCCCTATGAATACTCTTCAATATAATAATGTAATGTAAACATCACTAATTTAACTAATATTATTAATATGATCAAATTAAGTAATAAACATGTCAAATTATTTAGGACTGGATCATGAAAAATATTTTTAAAATGGTATATATCATATTATATTAACTAATTTATCCCTTGTTATAATAAATATCTAATTAATTTGTCCTTATTTAATTTTTTCAAACATGTTTGAAAACATTACTTAATGAAATTCAACAAATAATCCATTTAAAGAATTCAAAGTCGTCATAGGACTATCGAATTGTATTACATATGATTAGCCAAAGTTTGAAATATACTCCCTCTAATTCTAAATATAAGACATATTTACCTACTTTGATTAATTAGATTAAAGATGTTATTTGAGTTAGTTAAACTTCTTTAAACGTCTACCTTTATTCTTATCTTCCCCCTTCTAATTGTCTATTATTGAAGAACATTAATTAGTAGAGACAATGGGAAAATTGGTAAGAATTAGAAAAATATCTTATATTTAAAACTAAACTCATCTCTTCATCAAATATATTTTATATTTAGGATCGAACGTAGTATATATGGATTGAAATCTTATTTGGTAAGATAAATATTCAAATAGCAGTTGTAATGAAAGAGAGTAAAAATATGCAATTTAATGGTTAAGATCAGAGAAAGCCATATAGTTTTAATCACCAAAGAAAAAAAAACAGAAGTTATATATTTTTTCAAATAGGAGAAAAATATATTTAAATAAAATGAAATTGATGGAAGATATATTTCTAAGCCATAAAGTAAGTTCTATTTATGATGGCCTTCGATTTTTCACCTGCTTCTTTTAAATAACTTGATATGCATTTCCTAGGGTAGCTAGTCCTATACTGATCTACTCATCTCTTCACCCTGCAAGGCTGCAAGCTCCTCCTTTCTGTTTCATTCTCTCAGCATTTTCTGGATACCCTAAGAGGAAATATTGGGTGTGTAATCTTATCAATCTCTCCTACTTACTTCCCTTTTCTTGTGAACACCTTCAACTTGCTTTATCTGTTCAACACATTTCACTCTGTCTCTTGTGTTCATTTAGTTATTGTTTTTTCTATCTCTCCGGGGAAATAAAAATGGTGAAGTCATCGTCGTGGTGCGAGGAACATGGAGGGCTGAAGAAAGGTCCATGGAGTCCTGAGGAAGACCAGAAACTCATGTCTTATATTCAACTACACGGCGCTCATGGAAGGTGGTCTTCCTTGCCTGCAAAAGCTGGTGATTACGACTCTTATACTAATCAATAATATGTGTATATAATTAATTAGAGACTTATCTTCTAATACATTTGAAGTTTAATTTGATGATGAGAAGGGCTCCGAAGATGTGGGAAGAGCTGTAGACTGAGATGGACTAATTATCTAAGTCCTGACATCAAAAGAGGTAACTTCAGCTCACAAGAAGATCGAACCATTATCCAACTTCACGCTCTTCTTGGTAACAGGTAATTAACTAAGTCCCATAATATTTTGCCTATTTATTAATACCTCCGGTCCTAATTATAAGACCAAATTGACTTTTTTTGGAAGAAGTTAAGGTTGCGAAATAGACTATTAAATCATGACATATTTGATATATTTTTAGATTATACATTAGTTTATAGGTAAAATAAACTAATCTAAGGGGAAAAAATTAGGTAAATCAATTTATAATTAACTTATTTTGCTTTTTTATAGGATTTTCTAAAAAAGTCAATTAGGTCTTATATTTAGGGGTCTTATATTTAGGACCGGAGGGAGTAAAATAAAATTGATTCAATGTTATCAAGAATATCCCTGAAAAGCAACCATAACGCTGCGTGTGTGTGTGAATTTCAATTAAATCCGGTTGAAATACCTGAATCCAAATTTAGGCATTCAATTTTAATATATCCCTCGCAAGGCAAAGTTACCTTAATTACTAGGGATTTTCAATGTTGTTAAATGACCAAAATAACCTTATATGTAAAAAGAATCTTAAAGCACGCCTAGTGAACTGTGGGGATAATATGCCAGTTGAAGGCAAACCATGATTCACAGAGGAAATCAGGAAAGCAAGAAAGCTAGGAGCAGTGAAGTGGCCGTCAGAGCAGGAGATAAGCCTGTGAGAAAGAAGCAAGAGAAGGAGGAAGGAGATGAAGTTGTCCATCACTCTCTGAAAACTGCATGTCAGGCATATTTATTTCAACAGTAGAACTTCCTCCATTGAACCTTTTTCTGCAATAATAGTTAAATGTCAAGACTGGTTTAAGTATGCTTACAACTCATTGGTTGGGTTTCTCTCAGAATCCCATCCCTCATGATCCCTCTCTTTGGGGTCTTGTTTTGGCCATTGAGATTCATATAAGAACTCATAATTTGTCCTTTATACTATTGAAAAATAAAAAAAAAATGTATTATAATACAAAATATTTTTTAGCATAAAAAATTTCAACTATCTAGGTCTATTTCATTTCAATAGAAGGATCTATAAGAGATACAGAGTTATTCAGTTAACTGTAAAACAATTTCACAGTTAATTGATCAGTTAACTGTGAAATTGTTTTACAGTTAACTGAATAACTCTGTATCTCTTATAGATCCTTCTATTGAAATGAAATAGACTTAGATAGTTGAAATTTTTCATCCTAAAAAGTTTTTTAAAGTAAAAAAATTAAAATTTCTTCATTTATTTTATATTATAATACAAGTTTTTTATTTTTAATGGGACAAGTGACAAGTTATGAGCTCTTAGATGAATCTCAGTGGCCTAAATAAGACCCGAAAGAGAGGGATTACGAGGGATTATGAGGGATGAGATTACGAGGAAATCCGCTGCCCTCATTTATAGAATAGATGGCAGAAGAGTCAGTGCCGTACAATGACAAATTTCAAAGTTGGATGGTCGAGGAAGCTTCCGTACATCACTAGTTTATAAGGGCATAAAAATCTTTCTGTTTCATCACATGCACGACAGTATTAACTCGCTAAATTTCAAGTGGATTTTGCATGACTACTGGAGAGACAAGCACTAGATACATAAGGATATTGAAGAAACTGGAAACGAGCCGTAAATAAATCTTGATCGTTAACAATATTAACTCACATTTCAACTAAATTTGGTTTCCAAATTTTAAAAATAAGGTTACTTTGGTCTTTTAACAGCAGTAAAAAAATCCCAACTAGCTAATAATACCTCTTCGCCTAATAAGAGAATTGCTAAATTGAAAACATAATACTGGATTAAAGTATTTCAACATGATTTGAGTGTGTTTGATTAGACTTATGGAAAAATGACTTATTTTTAAGTTGACTTATTTTTGAAAATAAGTCAAATTGTGTAATGAGATTTATGTTTGGATAAGATAAGTTATGTATGTTTGGATTAATTGTGATTATTATATGTGTAAAATAAATTAAAATTTGTGGGGTCCACATCATAAACTACCTATAAGCTGTAAATAAGCTATTTCTTTCTACTTATGAATAAGCTACTCTTTTTTAAAAAGTTAGTTAAAAAAAGGGCGAAGGCTCAAAAATGATACATAACTATTGGCCAACGAACAAAAATAGTACATAAATATTCCAAGGTACGAAAATGTTACCAATTTTTACCATGTGATCAAAAATGATATTTTCACTATTATGACAATAATATTATACATAAAAGTCCAAAATGCCCTTATAAATAATTAATCGACAGCCGGCAAAAGTTTATTTAATTATAAGGTCATTTTGGACATTTCATGTCTAATATTATTGTCATATTAGTGAAAATATCATTTTTGATCACATGGTAAAATTTGGGTATCATTTTTGTACCTTGAAATAGTTATGTACTATTTTTGTTCCTTGGCCAATAGTTATGTATCATTTTTGTGCCTTCGCCCTTAAAAAAATAAGTCTGTCAAACATCCCAAAAACACATCTCTTTAAAATAAGCTACTTTTTCAAAATAAGTAGCTTATTTGGGCAAAATAAGTCTAGCCAAAAACACACTTAATTGAGGTTCTCAATATATGGGTATGTATGTATAATGATATAGATATATATGGTATAATTTTTATAGAATATATTGTACTATATTTTACCTTATAATTTTAATAAACACTACTACTCTATTTGAATTTAGTGTCTTGGTGTACTACATGTCTGTTACAATGCACTTACAGGTGGTCGGTGATAGCTCACCACTTGCCTAAGAGAACAGACAATGAAATCAAGAATTATTGGAACACATGCCTTAAGAAGAGGCTCTCCAAAATGGGCATAAACCCTACCACCCACAAGCCCTTCAATGACTCATCCAACCTCACCCATATGGCTCAGTGGGAGTCTGCTAGGCTCCAAGCTGAAGCAAGGCAGAACCGGCTTGGCTTACCCGAGCCTTCACTGACTCGGCTTGTCCTCAATAAGGTCACACCTCGCCTACCTCCTCCACCTTGTCTTGATATCCTCAAGGTATGGCACAATTCATGGTCTTCATCCTCGTCAACAAATCCTAACACCCCTAAAATGCAAAGCATGTTCGCCATGATGCTCGCCGTTGACGACCTCGAGTCACCAGAGTCAACATTAACCTTCCTGAAGACCCCCATTACCAACACCAAATATATTAATTATAGTAATAACAATGGTACATTTGGGCTGTTCAATCAAAATTCACTTCCTAATTCCTCCTCCATTATTACCACCACCTTCACAAATGATAGTGGAATCATCATGAAAGGAGTGAGAGAGTGTGAAAACAAAGTGAAAAACGTGGGGGAGGATGACAATATTATGGAGGACGCGGAAGCATTCAGATTATCAAAAGGGTATAATTGTAATTCCATGGAGGATCTCCATGATGATGAGGACTGGGGATCCATTATTGACTTGGTCAATGGTGCGCCACATGTTTTCCCCGAGTTTTGAAATACGTTGATGGAGTTATTATTAGTGTTGCCCCATCATGCATGCATTTATATGGCTTCGCAGTTTTAATTTGATACGGCTGTACGGTCGATGTAGTCTTGTCTGAATTCATCTGAGTGAGCCTATAGTCTAGGTTTAGCATGTTAAACTCACGTGCCTTATTTTATTATAGACTTTTATTTGCGTTCACTTGTTATTCTTTTCTATATAATCCCTAACATTGAAGTTCGAGGCAGATCTGGTCAGTTTAAAATTCGAGGCAATAGATATACATACATGCCTATATCCATATTCTGGTAAGCTTAAAATTCTTTCTATTTAGTGTCCCCAATAATTATTTTAAGAAACAAATATGAGGGAGTAATTATAACATAAATTCTACTCATTATGATACTATATTTAAATAGGTCATCAGAGATGATTATACATATAAAAAATTGTTAATGCAAATTAAATAAGTTGCAAATCACCCCTATCTGAAATCTGGATATCTTTTTCTTTCATAAATGTAGTAAATTAAGGTTGCCCATATAGTAGCTAGTGTAAAAGCTTTTATGTAACTCGACCTCTTTTTGAAATAAAATTTAGTAAGTTGCCATTATATATCAATAAAGCAGAATATGTGTGTGTGTAGACACACACACACATTGTGAGTTCGACGAAACAGAGGCTTGAAAGGCCAAGTGAATGGAGTTGAGAAAAAAGCTAAGGATGAGATTGTTTTGTAGTGTACCCCTTTATAGAGCAAAATACAATCACCTCACTCTATTTTGCCTCAATTACGGAAATCTCCCATTTATTTTGAAAATCTACACAAACCTTCCTGAAAATCTAAAATTTTGTTACACAAACCTCCCTTCTAATTTGAGATTTCGTTTCCATAAACTCAAACCATTAGTTGATCTTTAATTTTGAATTTCAAGCCTTTTTACCAGAATAAACTTTTTAATATTATAATTACTGAAACATTTATAATATTTTTAAAAAATACTTTTCATAAAATAAACTAATAAGCACATATTTTTTTAAATGCAGGTACATATATATTTTAATCTCTAATATGTCTGATGTATTTTTAACTTTTATTTAAATAATGAACCTTCAAAATTATAATTTTGTTTGTTTTAATTTTTTAATTACTGAAAACATATTTCAAATATATTTTTATTCATACTGTAATTTAAGTGCGCCACAAGAAGTGTGGTACCCTTAGCATACGCTGGGCGCTGCTCGGGCGCTGTTCAGGGTCTCCTCCTCCTTTCTCTTGCTTATCTTGCTCCCTTTATTCATCTCTTTGATTCTTTCTTCCCTATACACTTGAGCACCTCCTTCTATACAAGTTTGAAAAAGGGTTGATGAGTTTTTACACTTCAAAAACAACATATCAATACCAAATTTCACACAAGTATCTCATTTTCATGTTAAGATCATTCATATTTGCATTGTATGTATATGTCATGTATATATCATCCAAAATCATGTACAATCAAAAGGAAACGTGACATAACTTGTGAAATTATGGAGTTTATCAATTATTTTCACTTGATATACTTTGAGTACATTTAATACGAACATGATTTGTTGATTAGCTGCTTGTATAAATTGCATATTCAAGGACACCACGAATTTGCGATTGGTGTAGTAATGTCTTGGGTATAGTGCTTTAAGAAAATTTAGAATTAGAATCAAGGGTGAAGGACACCGATTTATGGTCGGTGTAGTGTGCCTTGGGCCTAATCCTTCAAGAAATTTTAGGACCTCAAGGTATGCGAAAGTTACCTTGGGTATCGTTCTCAAGGAGCCTTGTCTAATATAACTAACCTAGTAAACTAAATGCAATGTAAGATGGATTTTGGCAAATAAAATATATTTTTGTTGATTTTTAAAGATGAGAATCAAGGGTGCAAAACAAATAAATATTTTTGGTATTTTTGGATAAAAGGGTGTAATGGATGTGAATTGCTCTTGGAAATGATTTTCAATGACTATCATAGCTTTCTAAATATTTTGGGGAGTTCAATACACTAATTTCCTAATTTTCCAAACCTCATAGACCCATGAGTCCAATACCTAAATGTTGAGACCTCATCCAATTAGACATTGTTAAACTCTTTAGTGTTTGTGGACCTATTACTTGCAAGGAACTATTAATCCTACGACCGGGACCCCGAATCGCCACTTAATTAATCCTAAGATTTTAATTCATTATTGGAACCCCACATAATAAAATAAAATCTAAGGATTGAAGTCCAATGTTACTCAAAAAATTAATAGGTTCACTTTGAGTTTCTCTAAGTTTCCTAGAATACCAAACCTCACCAACCAGCAAGTCTAACACCTAATCCCATGAATTCATTCAACTAAGTGTTATTAAGTACCTTAGAGCGTGATTAATGGCTTGTAATGATTTAAGTTCAATTATAATTCAATTCAATCAAACTATCTACCAATACCATGAATAAATAGAATGATATCAAATAAACTATAAAGAACATATATATAACCATGTATATTGATGAGTTCAAATCCCTCATTACAAACCAAAATCACAAATAATTTCAATAACAACCAAATCCAGTCCAATCTCAAAACATAAATGGTAACCTAAACCTAGGCAATCAAAAATAGAAAGAGAAAGGAAAGAAATTAGGACTCCCCTTTGAAGAACCAAAGCTCAAGCCACTTCCCATCAACTCCAAAAGCAAGGAGGAACTTTATTGAGGCATGGAAGGAGGAAGGAAGGTGGAAGGTGAAAGGAAAATTTGAGGAAAATGAGAGTGGAGTGGTGGAAGAGATAGAGAGCTAGGGTTTTGGGGAGCACCCAACCCCCAAAACTTGGTGGGTTTCTAAGCCTAATTTTACACCATATATCAATGGGGACTTGGGCTTCATGTTTTGGGTTTAATTTTGGGTCCAATTTGAGCTCAAAAGACCAACAAATTAGAGAAAAACCGTGCTGGAATTCTGCAGTTCTCGACAGGGACCAATTTGCAATTTTTGAAAGTTTTGGGTCAGCTTCTGTAATTTCCCAGGACTGTTTTGCAGTGTTTTCAGGATTCTGGGCCATTTCTGCAATTTTCGAAAATGTTCAGAATCTCCATTTCAACACATTTTTCCTCATTTTCTGCAAGGGAAAATTTACAACAACATAATACATTTCATCCCAAAGATTAATCACTTAAGATAAACAATTAATTGTGACTATTATGCCCTTATTTGACCTTTTTCACACATAATCATTTTTAATTCAATTCAATTATAATCAATGCATTTTAATTCAATATTGCATCTTTAAAATGTTAATGACTTCAATTTAGCACACTAAAATCATACAAATCCAAGGATTTGTCAAAGGGGTTAGTGGAAACCAACCCCCAGGTGTTGTTCACTGGAGGAGCCTAAGAAACGCAACTAATTTACCTAGTAACTAAATACTAAACTTGATTGAATAAGGAAAATTTTCATGGATTAATAGTGAAATTAGTAAAAGGTGTAATATGCAAAAGGAGAAAATAAGAATTGGGGGAAATGAAGATTTAGTCAAATGAGATGGAATTGCTCTTGGGAAATGATTGAAAATGATTATTCTAGCTCAATTAATATATTTGGGAAGTCAATTTTGTGCTAATTTACTAAGTTATCAAACCACATGAACTCATGAGTCCAGTTACCTAATTAGTGAAACCCAACTAACTAGAAATTGCTAAGCCCTTTAGCACTTATGAGTTTTCTCTAGGTTTCCTAAAATATCAAATTTCACCAACCGACACGTTTAATAGTTAGTCTCATGAACTCATTCAATTAAGCATTATTAATTATCCTAGAGTGTGATTACTGATTTGTAATGTATTAGGTTCAATTATAATTCAATTCAATCAAATTATATCTACCAATACCATGAATATATATATATATATATATATATATATATATATAATGATTCAATTCAATCTAAATCCCTCGTTACAAGTCAAAATGACTGATACCCAAAATAACAACCAAATCCAGTTCTCAAAGCATAAATGAAAACCTAAACCTAGAAAATAAAAAATACAAAGAGAAAAGGAAAAGAACAAGACTCCCCTATTAAGCATGAGAGCTCAAGCTTCCCAAATCATCCTCAACGAGCAAGAGGGTGTTTTACTTACCGAGGATTGAGAGAAATCACGGTAAAATTAGGAGGAAAAGGAAGAGAAAATGAAGGTGGAAGGAGAGGAGGAGACCTCCCTGTACGCGTTGGCCTCTACGACCCCTCACTACCTTTTAACCCCGATCCCTTTCTTTATTTCACCGCCTCAGCCCCAGTTCGTTTCTGCCTCCAGCCGTCACTTCTTATTTCGATTACCATTCATCTCATTCTCCCTGCACACACACACTTTTATCTTTTGCACCTTTTTCAATTTTCAATTCCTCTTCTTCATTTAATTAGCCTCCCACGTGTCAGCTCCCCTTTCCCTCTTTCTTTTCTATTTCTTTTTTCTTCACCCAGCACCCTCTTGCATCTCCTTTCTTTTGAACTCATTCCTCCGTCAATTGAAGGCTAATATGAAGGTCCATATATGGCCCATGTGGCTCTTGGTCTTTTTCTTCCATTCCTTTCATTTAATACGAATAATTCCCTAAATGCACCAAAATATATATAAAATCTAATTAAAATTGAAGAGTCATTAAGAGTCAATATTGCATCTTAAGTAATTTTACCTCGATAAAATCATACAAATCTTAGGATTTGTCACATGATACCCTTCATTTTGAGTATATGCTTTGTCCAGGAGAGGTCTAAGCGTGCATCAATAATTGTGCATGATATTTATCAGTTTTTGTACTATTTATAATGATAAATTGACATGTCAATTGGTTAAATATAATAGGAATTAGGTGAAAATTCAAGTAAAGTTCAAGGTTAAGCAGTAAGTTACATGTTCATGATAATTTGTGCATATTGGGCAATTAACTTATGCATTTTTTGTTTATAGACTTGATATATTTCATATATTTTCTAATTAGGCAAAGCTTCAAACTACACATAATAATAATAATTTCTAAAATAAACACCTAGTACCATGTTAATTTTAAAAGTGCAAAATTGACACTTGTAACTTAAAATAATGGTGCACCTGGCACTATGGTAATCTCTTTTTCTTTTCTTTTTTTTTCTGCCATAATTTGGGAGCAACTTATGGAGAATTAAGAGTAAGAAAGAATAGAGTTGACTTTCGGTTGTAATTTCTTATATTAAACTTATAATAATGTTGGAAGATTTTGATTTTGAACTTGAAGGTAAATTGAAAATTTCAAAACAAAGTGAAGAAAGTGAAGATTCAGGAATTAAAGTCCCAAATTCACTTCACCCACTGTGTTGTCTAGTGTTGGATGTAGATGTTAGTCATGTCAATTAAAAAACGTGGAATCCATATCTCATTGATGTTTGTCATATTTAATAGGAATGACAAAATTGTCCCATTTAAGTTACAACTTTCAATTTTGTACCCTCCAAATATTAATGTGATACTAGGTGCACCTTTTAGAAATAACAATGTGTAATTTTTCTTCTTTGCCTTTAATTTTCTATTTTAGGTGAAAATGATGATCGAATGGAAGAACACGTGATCTAGACACTTTTTAAAATGTCTTATTTCAACTAGGATTACTCATTGATTGAGTCTTCTCTAATTGTTACCAAATCTCAATCGATGAGTTCCTCAAGTAATCATGGTTTTAAAAGGAGTAGAAACACGTCCTATTTATTTTAACACTAATTATTTCCTATTTTTTCAATTTTTGGCAACTCCTTTCCCAATGCTTTCCTAATTATTTTGGGCAATCAAAATAGGAATTCTCTGACATATTTGATAGTTTTGAGTCATCTTTTTTTTTATAACAGTTTTGAGTCATCTTTAATTTTATATGATAAGGGAGATGGGAGCACGAGTTACATAAACACCATTAACATAACCGTAGTAAGCGCGTGAATCGTCAAAAAGTAATATAGAGAGAAGCCAAGCACAACGAGCCAAACAATGTGCACCAAAAGAAGAAACAATATGCACCATAGGCGTGAAGATCTAGACTCGATCCATATAGATCTAACATCTCTCTACAGCAGAAGACGGAGCTACTACAACTTTAAAAGACAGTTTGAATCTTCAAAAGCACAACGGACGGTGAAGACGATGCGGTTCACGTTTAAAGAACGTCGGGATGAGTTTGTTTTTAAATTTTATTATTAAATTTAGAACCTAACCCCAATATTCTTATATAAAGAACCCCGGGTAGGGAAAATCTACGTCAGCATTCTTTTTGGTGAACGCTGAGGTTGTTCTCGCGCGTTTCTACCCTGCAGTTCACACTTTTGGAAGCGGGGAAAAGGCTGGGAAATGTATATCCTGTAGTAGTAGTATTGTTATCATACACTTTCATTGAAAATAATTACATCATCAGAGCTAAAAATAATTAATAATGAAATATTATCAAATATGAGATTATTGGAAAACGTACTTTTAATATCTAAAAACCATGTAATTTTTGCCATCACGTTTTTTTCCTTCCAGCGACATATCATTTAAATCAGTTGATAGACCTCATTATGATATAAACAAAATGTAAACTGCCAATGTTGACTTGGAATTAAGTTCATGAGAAAGTGGAGTTGTCATTTTCCTAAGTAGCGAAAATTAATTATATCCAGCAGAGTCTCATCATTGTCTCCCTTCTGCCTAAAAATAAATAATCTGAATAGTCATCAGTGTTTGGCACAGCAAATATTAATCCCTAAGAACTATAATGTGTCTTTCTGCTTGATGACAAATCCATGTATCACAGCCGCGAGCTTAAATAGGGGAAACAATCGCCAATAAGATGACAAAAATAATGCAGTATAATACGAACACTTTACTCTTGCGTGCGTGCTGACATTAGCAGTGATAATGTAAAAGACTACACAATAATTGACCGTACTAAAGGTGAAATCCAAACAATACACACTTTTTTCTCACGTCCAAAATATAGGATGTATCTGAGGTATGAAAATGGTTTATGGCTTATATTTTAAAAATGGTGCAAAATATAAGCCATATAATTCAATTTCACTCCTATTTATTGGTGGTACATATGTGATATAAATAAAGAAAAATGGGAGTTGTGAGATAGATATAAATAAAGGCAAAGTTGTTTTTTTTTTCAATTTAAAAACAACTAAATGAGTAAGCACTCTCCCTAGATTCTAATGATGAAATGGCTGAAATGACTTGTATATTTCAACTGAATGAACTATAACTGTAAATTAACGTTTACACACACATATCATTTTTGGTTTTTTACTTAAAATAACATCATATCTTTAAAAATTAATTTTATAATAAATCATGAATCATACAACATTTCTATTTTTAAGAGTTGCTTTTATATACTTTCATATAATATGAAAATATAAACTTTTAAATTTTTAAGAGTGCACTCATATATTTAATATATTTCAAAAATTTAAAGAGATGCGCAAAATGAAATCATATAAGTTGAAAATAACATATTTAGGCGTTATATGATAAAAATTTCTTGGTTTATAAGCACATTTATCATATACAATTATCCATGTTTTAATTGAAATTGATATATTAATATGTATGATTGGTATGATAAATTGAGTTATGCCATTTAATGGACTGAGTAGATAAATTCACAAATTTTTTCCTTATTTGGATATATAGGGCGCCCGGGCACCAAAATGGAGAAAACAAATAGAGTAGAAAACAAAGAATAAAGTATGACTTATTTGGATATATAGTATGCCTCCTCGACCACACCATAAATGGGTACCAAAGTGAATTAACACTTAAGACGCCTCGGCCACTACAAATGGGTGTTTTGACGACCTAATACACTCTAATCACTTCAACCACACTACAAATAAGTGTCATTTTAACACATTTTCCTATAGTCCTTACATATTTTGGGTGGATTATTCATACTTATTTGGGGTGTACATATGATAGAAACATGTTCCAAATTGATATTAGGTCAAAGTCATGAAATTCTTGATTTGAATGTGAATATTTTACCCCCTTTTAATCAACTTTGAGTTGCATTAGAAGCTAAATTCAAGGGGCAAAAAAGTGGAAAATAAGACAACAAAGAAACCTGAAAAGAGGTGTGTAGAGAGTTATTGGCCGCAGCCAAATGTGTAGGAAGATTTGCTGGTCGCAGCCAAACCAAGAAACCTCTTGGAAAATAATTGGCTGCAGCCAATATTCAGAAGCAAAACTTTTGGCAGCAGCCAAAACAGACAGAGAAGAAAAAACATGCGTTGATAACTCAAAAATTAGGTTACAAATCATCCACAAACTTCACAAAATTATACATTTTCAACTTGGGGACTCTAAGCTAGGGTTTGAAGATTCTCAAGGAGATGCAAGTGGAGAGAATATTTGAAGAGATTCTACTCATTTCCCCCTTGGTTTTTCTTGTTCTTCTCTATTGTCCTTCCTCTTGAACTTGTTGCTATGGATGTATCTATTTTCCATATTTGTGATACTTTTCTCTCCATGAGTAACTATGCCCCCATTTTAGGATTATTGTAAACCTTTAAAGTATGGATTAAAAATTGATTCTTTCGTGTTAAATGATGTATATATGGGTGGATTTTATCAATCTCTTTAAGCTTCTTTGTGTTTGGGCACTATTTAGAATGATTTGTTCACGTGGATTTGACTTTAGAGGCTAATCCATTATTAAAACTTGGTTTAAAATCATACTTGACTTGAAATTTAAAAGATAAATGGAAAAAAGAACCTTTAAGTAACACCAGGTACAATTTTACCCTTTAACTAACCAAAGTGGTCCAATTTTACCCTCTAGTCAATGTAATGTTGACATTAGTCGTCCACGTGTCAACATTATATTGGTCAGAAGGTAAATTCAAGACCATTTTGGTTACTTCAAGGGTAAAATTGTACCCGATGTTAGTTTAGGGTGCCCAGTAATTCAGGGTGGTTACTTGAAGGACAAAATATGATCATTGTGATAAACTCCATAATTTCACATATTACATCTCAATTTCCCTTGAATGTACATGATTTTTGGTGACAAATGATTGAGAATGATACAAATACATATAGGAAAAGGTAGAAATTAAAAAATATGCATTTGTGTGAAATTTGGAGTAATATGTGTTTGTAAGTTATTTTTGAGCTCATCAACCCTCTTTCTCTTTTGTAGAAAGAGGTGGAAAAGTTCAAAAGGCTAAGGAAAACATGGAGTTATCAAGAAAAACAGAGAACAAGTTAAAGAGTGAAGCAAGGGACAGAAGAGGAAAAAGAAAATTTATCCCTGATATTCATTGATCTTTCGTTGCATAAATAAAGCACGACCAAGAGAGTCTTCTCTGCCTCTTATCTGTTCGTTGAGCGTTCGTCACGCAACGAATGCGCGACGAACTGCTAATGAAACTCTGCATTTTCAGACTCGAAAAAATGAAATCTCTTGGGTATAAAAGTGAGAGCTCGACAGAAAAACCCTATTCTTTACTTCTTGGGCATTTTGGGAGCTAGGGTTTGGCTTTTGGAGGAGTGAGTGTCATTGGATTGAAGTCTAGAAGAGATTTTGGCTTCAAATCTTGGTTTTTCTTCTCCATTCTACTTTCCCTCTCTCTTGTTCTATGATTGTGCTATCATATGTATATATTCTTTTGGATTTCATGAATATGTGGGGCTAAAGCTTTGATTCTAGGATTATTTGGAACCCTTGTATGAATTAACTCTTAATTCCTCTTCTTATTTTGTGATTAATATTATATATGTGTTTATTTTACTCTTCTCTTAATACTTCTAAGTGCTTGATCACCATTTAGATGTTGTGTTCACTTGATTGATGTTTGAGAGGGCTAGGTTGAGTGTAGAACTTGGGTAAAATAGTGTGAGAATTTGAAGTTTGCATGATGAATGGATGGTTTTGTTGATAAGATAGACATATACTTATTGACCTCACATACCCACATTAGGGTTGAAACTTAGAAATTGAGTTTTATTGATTGTGACAAGAGATTGCATGATAAATAAAATTAAACACTTTTTCTTAACTCGACAGAGCGTTTACAAGTATTTTAGAACCCTAGGTTAGCAAATATATAGTTATGGAAAGCAATTGTGAGAGGAGACTCTTTAAGTTTATGAAATACAAAGGGGGAAAATAATCTTAGGACCCATTTTATCCTTGAGTTGAAGAATCACTTGTTTATAGTTTTTCTTATTTATTTTTATAGTTACCATTCACATCTCAACTTTTGAATCACTCAAATTGAGCGAGAGTGCGATAATCATTACATGACCGAGTTTTTGAACCAAATCCTCGTGGGAACGATACTTTTCTTATCACTTTATTACTTGGCACGACCCGTGCACTTGCGGTGCTAACACATTGCCCAAAAGAAATATATTTACTAACATTGCATTGTCATATTAGGGTTGGTGTTCAAAGTGCATTTCTGTTCGCACCGAGGATTAGGATACAAATCCGGTCAAGCAAGAGGCTTAATGATTAAATTAAGTTGAGCTATCCATAAAATGATTTGAGGGTTAAACAAGTAAAAACTATTTTCTAAAATTAAAATTGGACAAAGATGGCAAATTGCAAATTTTCAAGGATTAATTGACACCTAGGATTGTTTATCCCCCTTGTATCTTGTAACCTTTAATCAACTCCTCTCCTAATTGCTTATATGTTTATATATGTGTTAACCTAGGGTTCTAAAATATTTGTAAACGCTCCATTGAGTCAAGAACAAGTGTTTAATTCTATTAATCATGCAATCTCTTGTCACAATTAATAAAACCCAAATTTCTATGTTTCAACCCTAATGTGGCTATGTGAGGCTAATAAGTATATGTCTATCTTATTAACAAAATCATTCATTTGTCATGCAAACTTCAAGTTCTCACACTATTTTACTCAAGTTCTACACTTAACCTAACTCTTTCAAGTCATAAGTCAAATGAACCAATCAACTAAATGGTGATCAATCACTTAGAGGCATTAGGGCTAGAGTAAAATAAACACATATATATACATTTACAAAAGGATAGGAGTTTTAAAGAGTTACTCCATACAGAGGTTCAAAATAGTCCTAGATAAATAGGTTTAGCTACTCATAATCAAGTATAAACTACAACCCCAAAAGGAATACATAGTTATAAATGTTTACAAAACAAGGAAAGATGAAGAAGGAACCAAGAAGAGGAAGCTTCAAATGTCTTTGATGCTTCCAACCATCTCTCAAATTTCAATCTTCAACCCTTAGCTCCACCCAATGCCAAAGAACCCAAGAGAGAAGAGTGTTTTGTGCCCTAAGAGTTGCCCAATTTCTATCCCAGGTCGAAGCACCCCCTAGGGCCTTGCATTTTTCCACCTTAAATACCTCCAACCTTTCAATTTAACAAAACTATGCGTTTTGCAAATCTGATGAAATTTCGTCCAGGCCACAAAATTTGGCCTAGGCCTTGTGATGTTCGCAAATCTGCTGTTCTTGTCCAAAGAGGTATTTCGCCTAGGCCTCAGAATTTAGCCTAGGCTCTGCAGACCTTCGTGAGTTTCTCTGGTTCCAGGAAGTGATTTCGCCTGGGCTTCAGAATTTAGCCCAGGCCATGTGACTTGTCTGATTCCTGGAAGCGATTTAGTCTAGACTTCAGAATTTAGCCCAGGCTCCAAGAAATTTCTTTTGTCATCCTTCCTAATGCATCTTATCTCCACTTGATGTTTCCCTACTCTTTCAACAAAAAATAATTCTAACATTAAAATGTAATCAAAATATATATATTTGAGCAAGAAAGTGCATTCCAAAATCAAATGCACAAATTATTCATTCTAACCCAAAACATGCACCAATATGCAAATTAGGGCCCAAAAATTAAGTAAACTTACTGAAATGTCATGAATATCTCAGAGTTAACAATTTCCATTATCTATAACAAGATATTGTACTTTTTAATGGAAAGATAAACTTGATTTTTCTTTGACTTGAGAGAGTCTAGTTCAAGTACATATGAATCTTAAGCAAACACATATATAAATGGAAAATATTGTTTGAGAGTAAATTTTTCATGTTTTACGAAATGCGAAGGGGATAAATAATAATCGTAGACACCATTTAATCCTTTAAGTCAAAAGAACAATTGTTTTTATCACTTTCTAGCTTTTTTCAAATTAGTTGAGTTCACTTAATCTATAATTTTGTTGTGATTTTGGTCCAATATTTTTATACTATGTAATCCTTACGCTTGAGATTAAAATTATACGGTGAGCACACACCATAACCACAAAATAGGGTGTCGAGGCGACTAGAGAAAAATTGACGTGGCATATTTATGGGTTAGAATATAAAATTACGGGTTTTTAAAAGGAGAGAACATGCCTAAAATAAAACATGCAATGTTGGTGACAAAAGAGACAGTAAAATAAGTCTCGTAGAGAGAAAATGGTGCTATACTACGGGAGGCTTCTGAGGGAGGTTTTTCTCTATTCTTTCTATTCAATTGTCTTGCTTATTTGCTTTAGTCATGGCTCAATTTCATGGATTTTATTTCAATTTGATCATGCCTATCTACACATTGTCTATATATAGTTTCTTTGAACCTCCTCTATATGAAATGATCAACACTTTATTTGTTCAACATCGCTTGAGAGAGGATGTGTTGCTATAGAATTTGTGTATAAGCATATTAGAGAGAAAACTCGTTGTTGACGGAGAAGAGATTCACCGGTCAATGTGATATCATCATAATTAAATTGAAGCCTAAAATGTGTTCTTCTAATTTAATAGTATGAGAGTGAGATTCAATGAAGGTGAATTTTCAATAATTCAATAGTATGAAAGTGTGAGATTTTGAAAAATAAAGATAAAATTTTCATTTGAAAGAGCGTATTTGATTGCATTAGAATTTCAGATGAATATTGATTTATTATATAGTTAATAGAGAGAACAAGTTAGTAGAAATCATGAAATATAGAGGGTAGAAGAAATCCTAGGTTCAATTTTAATTGTAGTAAAAGTATCTTTTCAAAGTTTGTTTTATTTATTCCATATTATTTTTTCCTTAAATCATAAGTTATATTCAACTTAAGGAGAACAATAATTAGATTAATTAATTTGAAGTAGATCAAAACTAGTCGTTGTGGGAACAATACTCTTTACTACTTGCGAATCAAACACTGTGGGCCAAATAATAGCAGAGTTGAAAATAGACAAGTGCTAAAGAAAGGAAGAGTTTATTAGCCTATACCTTCTATTAGTCACCAAACTTAAGAAGTTACTCACGAGAGGATAACATTAGTTCAATTCTTTTTTCTTTTTTGATACATAACATTAGTTCAATTCAAATGCATGAATAATTAAATATACATATATAGTGGGGATTGTAGAAATATGTGTGGGTAGTTTTTTATTTAAAAAATACTACCTCCAGTCCTAAATATAGGACCTAGATGACTTTTTTTTTGGAGAGGTTAAGGTTGCGAAATAGTCTATTAAATCATAACATATTTGATATATTTTTAAATTATCCACTAGTTTATAAGTAAAATAAACTAGTTTAAGGGAAAAAATTAGGTAAATCAATTTATAATTAACTTATTTTGCTTTTTTTAAAGATTTTTCAAAAAAGTCAATTAGGTCTTATATTTATGACGAGTAAAAAATAAAAATTGTGGAAGGGGTGACATTATCGTCCCAATGGACAGGCCATAAAAGAATGCACCAAACTTCTCAACGTTCACCATAAAAGAAGGTACTATGTTCTGATCCTCAATCCTTTTTAAATATGCTTGTATTATTTAGGTACGATGAATTAGTTTGTAATATAATTTATAGTGCAAACTAGGTCCTTTGCTCAAAATAGATGGACCTACTATTTTCTCTCTCTCTCTCATCAGCATTTTCCTTTTTTTTATATATAAAAGGCAAAATGACATTAAATTGAGAAAATCATCAGCATTTTCCTGAGTCCATTATTCTAATAGTACAATTATTTATTCCTCTCTCTGTCTCTCTCTCTCGCTCTTGAATATTTTCGAGAAACACTAAGACTGAATATTATATTATATAATATATAACACATAACCTCCATCTTCCCAACCTGAAGCATCCATTTGAACTTTCTCAGCATCTATGTTTCATAGCACCCAACTCTTTTGAACTCTTGTGTTGTTCAAACATTTAGTTCTTGTTTATATTAGCCTTTCCTGGGAAAACTAACATGGTGAAGTCATCATCTTGCTGCAAGGAACAAGTAGAGTTGAAGAAAGGACCATGGACTCCTGAGGAAGACCAGAAACTCATGTCTTATATTCAATTACATGGCCATGGAAGCTGGCCTTCCTTGCCTGCAAAAGCTGGTAAATACTCTTCTACTAATGATTAATAAGTAGATAGTTAGAGACTTATCTGTAGAAGAATACATGTGAGTAATGCATTTTAAGTTTGTATGTTGATGAAAAGGGCTGCAGAGATGTGGGAAGAGCTGTAGGTTGAGATGGATTAATTATCTAAGACCTGACATCAAACGAGGCAACTTCAGCTTCTATGAGGATCAAACCATTATTCAGCTGCATGCTCTTCTTGGAAACAAGTAAGATCCCAGATATTATCTTTGATAATCCATTTTTTACTTTAAAAATATTATCCTTAAGAGTATGATAGCTAATTTATAAAGAGATTAACAAGATTAGTTGCATTGATAACCTGTAACAACAGTGTGTTGATTTTCTTAGAGCACTCCTTTAATAATTTACGCAATGGAATATTGTTGATGAAATTCTCTTTGAGCATCAATGAAATGGCAAGCCATAATGGTTCCATTTATGTGCTCATCATTGGATTTTTTATGACCTATGATTACTATATAATATCTTGGTGTATGTGTATGTATGTTTTACATTAATGCATGTACAAGGTGGTCGGCTATAGCACAACACTTGCCAAGAAGAACAGACAATGAGATCAAGAACTATTGGAAGACATGCCTTCAAAAAAGGCTAACAAGAATGGGCATAAACCCTAACACGCACAAGCCCATAAACGGTGCCCTAAATGAGTCAAAGGACTCAGCCAACCTTAGCCACATAGCTCAATGGGAGACTGCTCGGCTTGGTGCTGAGGCTAGACAAGTCAAAGAATATTCCAAACTCGGCTCCTCTTCCTCATCCTCTCCTCCACTGACTCGACTTGTACTTAACAAGATCACACCTCGCCCATCACCACCTCCATGCCTTGACGTCCTTATGGCATGGCAGATGAATCAAAATTTTCTTCCTTCAACAGAAAAGATCCCCAAAATGCATAGCATGTACGCCATGATGCTCACCACCGATGACCTTGAGTCACCAGCGTCTACTTTGAGCTTTCCGGACGTTGTCCCTCCCATCAACTCCAAATGTTCCATTAGTAATAATACCTTTGGGGGTATCAATCAAAGTTCAACTCCTTCCTCTTCCAGCACCGTCAAAAACTACAATGGAATTGTGAAAGGAGGAAGTGAAGGTGAAGCATGTGGGAAGAACAAAGTGATAAACTTGGGAGATGATGGCGACATTATGATGGCAGTGGAAGCCTTCAGATCAAGTGGCTACATCAATTGTAGTACTAAGGAAGGTATCCAAAAGAACCATGCGTTGACGTATGGTTTTAATGAGAACATCTTAGCATCATGTCATCAGCAAGACTTGGGAGTCATAAGTATTGGAGATGAAGGAAGCCAAGACTTTGAAGAAGAGAGGCAACATTGGGAAGCCATTCTCCAGCTGGCCAATCGTTTACCCTCTTCACCTGATTTTCCTATGTTATGACCTACGCTTACATGGAATTTGAAATATAATTATTTGATATCCAGTAGTTAAAACTTTATGAAGTTTATTGGAGGGCGCTCAAAAGAACGAAGAAGTAGAATGTTTGACGATTGAGAAATGTTTTGTTTGAAGTCTAGTAATTTTTTAGAAATTTTCTTTTAAAAAATATTAAAAATCTTCTTTATCTTGTAATTCCGAAGAAGTATTGTCATCTGTTAGATTTTTTTAATACAATATTTGCATTTAATACTTACGAGTTAAAAGATTTGTTTTCAATTTCTAGGATAAGAATCAAGACTTGTGAGTAGGAGTTATTACATTTTATTTTGCAGCCATTTCTTTTGAATGTGATCTGAGTGCCTCTCCTTTGAGATTCACTCTGAATAAATTCATTTTTTTATTTGCAGCCCTTGCCTTTGAATATCTGAAATGATTGGTCATGCTAATTTATTAGCTTTTACAAACTGTAGTTATGATTGATTCTCCCTTTAAAATTAAGCTTTGGACGAAATTAGATAGATAAACTTGATTATAAATATAAGTAATATTTTTAACTTTTCTTAAATTTTTATTTTTAATCCCCGATATTCTTCAATAATATACAAGCTAGGTTATGATGGAAATAATGATAGTTGATTATGCTTAGGTAATAGTACATTATTTTAGCTAACTAACTTAACCAACTTATACCATTATTAGCCCAATCCAATTAGATAAAATATGCTTTACATTTAAGACTAGGAGTCTTTATAAAGTATAAACATCTACATGATTAGTATATTGACGTTGATCACAATTGATGAAGTGAGCTCGAAGATGTAGCTTACTATTAACACACATGTATTCATTCATAAACCATGACCTCCAAGATGTAGCTTACTATTAACACACATATATTCATAAACCATGACATCTAAAATTAACACCAACCTTAGCTTCCGGCCGTGGCATAGAAGCTCATACCCTCTAATACGTATGTACATAGATTAAAAACGTATATATACTGAAGATATTGTAACCTTGAAAAATAAAATAAAACAGACACATGCATGTATATTTAAAATAAAAGGAAAAGTTAGGTCTTGTGAGTGTTATTACGTCTTTTATCTCTTTCATTTTTCATTGTATACGGACTTATACTTTTGCTCTTTTTCAAACTGCATCAGACACAAAAATATTGTTTTCTAACAAAAGAGGCATATGTGTTATAATTTGTTTATGCTTTTAGATCCTGACAAAATATACTTCGAACTTTTTCAGTATAATGACTTTATATTTTAAAACTGCTTATGGATATAGTAGGTGTTCGCTCCGCAAGTGCACGAGTCGCGCCAAGTAATAAAGTGATAAGAAAAGATCGTTTCCACGAGGATTGGGATACAAATCTGGTCAAGCAAGAGGCTTAATGATTAAATTAAGTTGAGCTAACAATAAAAGTGATTTGATGAGTAAATGAGTAAAAACTATTTTCTAAAATTAAAATTGGACAATGATGACAAATTTCTCTTTTTCAAGGATTAATTAGCACCTAGGATTATTTATCCCCTTGCATCTTGTAATCTTTAATCAACTCCTCTCCTACTTGCTTTAATGTTTATATATGTGTTACACTACAAAAAAAGGGACCATTTCAGCGTGTGTAACAACGAGCACACGCGCGGTTTTAACCGCTGATATGGCGCTACAGCGCGCCCAGCAACCGCTAAAATTCAGTGCGTTAAAAACACCACATTAGCGAGCGAAAGCGATCGCTGTAGCATTGGTCAAACCGCTGTTTTGGGGAAGCACGGGGCATATCAGCGCTCAGACCAACCGCTGATATGGTACATGAATATTTTCAGAATTTTCCTGGCGGGATGATTCAAAATTCAAAAGTTTTTAACAAATTCCCGTGAGCGCGCTTTTCAAACATTTTAACAAATTCCCCCACTCTAGCGGTCACATCGACCGCATAGGTGCAGTATTGTCTTCTGAAAATAAAAACCACATCCGCGGTTGCAACCGCTGATGTGCTAAAAAAAAACAAAAAAAAATCATTACAAACCCAGTTGCCTAAGGAGAGAGCTAGACTGGGTTTGACAATATAATGCTTGAATTGAGAACAAGTAGTATACTATTTGAAGAAGAACTATGAGTTTGAGTTGATGAAACAATAATAGTGTACATAATAATTGAAGAATGAAAAAAAAAATTCAAATCATAAAAACAATGAAACAATAATAACAACAACTATTAGATTAATGTACATATTGCTTGAAGAAGAGCCTTGGGCTTGACTGGAAATTTGGAAGAAAACACCTGGATGTAGAGATGAGAGGAGGGAATCTGAGGGGATTGGAGCGAATCAGAGAGAGGAGGGAAGGAAAATGAGCAACATTGCAAATGAATGGGTGGGTGGTGCTCTATTTATAGGCAGACCGTACACACCAGCGGTTACCAGCGCTGATGTGTGTATAACGGTTCATTTCAGCGCTTACCAGCGCTGCGATGAAAATGACGGTGCAGTTCAGCGGTTGCAACCGCTGAAATGAACCGCTGGAGTGAGGGTTAAAACGGTCAGAAAACTCCCACGCTCCTCTTGGCCTATATATATGCATACATATACCTTCAATCAGGATAAATTCATCTCTGTCTCCATTCTCACTCAAATATATCATATATATGGATAAATCATGGATATCATTGCCACGTTCAACCACCGAATACAAGATCGGTCTCCATCAGTTTTTAGATTTTGCATTTGCGAGGTCGAGTGTGAATGGAGAAATAGCTTGTCCATGTCCCAAATGTAAATTTAAAAGGTGGCAAGTTAGAAGTGTTGTGTATGAACACTGTATAATAAGGCAATTCCCACGCAAATACCTTTTTTGGGCGCAGCACGGTGAATATGATTATGTTGCGAATAATCTTGAAATTGGTTCAAGTTCTCACGTGGGAAGAGAGATTGGTGGCACTGACAACAATGTTGAAGAATACCAGACAAATGAGAATGTTCAAGATGACGAGATGTTGACTATTGAGGCAAATGAGAATGTTCAAGAAGAAGATGTGATCGGGCCAGAGTCGTGTATTCTGCAAAATGATATTGCCAAAAACTTTTTCGATCTAATGAAGGATGATGTGCCATTATATCCAGGTTAATTTAAAATTTTTTTAGGTTTTGGTATATATATATAATCATTTTTTTAGGTTTTATATATATATATGTGTGTGTAGATATATATATATAATGTTGGTTTTTTTATTTTCTTTAATTTGAAATATGTTTTTCTATCTTGAAAACAGGTTGCACTGATTACACTAAATTATCATTTCTGACCAAACTATATAGAATCAAGTGTAAACGTGGTTTTAGTGATGTTGGGATGTCAGATGTTTTTGAACTGTTGTCAGATGCATTTTCAAAAATGCAAGTTCAGATCTCGCCTACATTTTATGAGGCAAAGAAAACTATTACCAAATTGGGGTCGAATTACATTAAAATTGATGTGTGCAAATATGATTGTATGTTGTATTGGGGGCAAGATGCGGAGCTGGACAGATGTAAAAGATGCAACACCCGTCGGTACAAGAAGCAAAAAGAGGGTAGCAGTCGGAGCAAGAAATTGTCAAGGAAAAGTATGCGATATTTCCCACTCCGAGGGCGATTGCAACGATTATTTTTGTCGCGACAAACAGCTGAGCACATGTGTTGGCATCATAGAGAACGCAATAATGATGGGAAGATGAGACATCCTAGGGATGGTGATGCGTGGAAAGCATTCAATAATGAATTTCCCGATTTTGCGGGCGAACCTAGATTAGGTCTCGCTTCTGATGGTTTCAATCCATTTGGCGCGTGCAACCAAAAGCACAGCATATGGCCTGTTGTTTTAATACCTTACAACTTCCCTCCCTGGATGTGCATGAAACAAAGTTCATTCATTCTTTCAACAATTATTCCCGGTCCAAAGTCTCCTGGAAATGACATAGACGTTTATCTTCAACCTTTGATAGAGGAGCTGAGAGAACTTTGGACTTACGGTGTAGAGACGTTTGATGCTCAGACCAATTCGCTATTCACACTGCGTGCAGCATTGATGTGGACAATCAGTGATTTCCCCGGGCTTGGTATGTTATCGGGTTGGAATACGCACACAGGAAAGGCGTGCCCATACTGTAATTTTGATCAAGAACCTCTTCGTCTGATACATAGCAAGAAGTCGTGTTTCATGGGTCATCGACGGTTTCTCCCTCCAGGTCATAGGTTCAGGCGTGAGCGAAATAAATTCAACGGAAAGCAGGAGCGCAGAAACCCGCCCCTTTTGTTGAATGGTGTTGACATCTGAGCAAGTGTGCAATTTGGAGGTTGAGTTTGGAAAGGAACCGTCTTCAGATGAAGAAGATGGAGATCGCAACAATGTTGGTCGCAGAAAGCCACGCAAAACTACTGGACCAGCGCAGCAGTGGAAGAAGAGAAGCATATTCTTCGATTTACCTTACTGGAAACATAATGAGTTGCGACACTGTTTGGATGTCATGCACATTGAGAAGAATGTGGGAGAGAATGTGTTGTTGATGACTTCCCACATTTAGTGGTTTTTAGGAAATATTTTATTGTATTTGGGGAGTCATTAATTAAATAAATAAGTGATTTTGTTGTGAATTGGAAAGAAAGTAATTTGAGGATTGTATGAGTGATTCTTTTGGAAAATCTGAAATTTAATTGAAATAGGAAACTTAATATATTAAAAGAAATATTTTGATGAGGAGTTTCCTATTAATGAGATTATGTGATTGAGTCATTGTGATTATTTCCTATTTCTTTCTCTTCATGAATGCAGATTTAATGAAAAAGGAAATAAAGAGAAAGGGGTTGATTTGATTATGTGCATTCATCATACAAGAAAAGGAAAGAAAAAAAACTTAACATGCAAGGCAAAGGCAATATGGTGTTGGGTTATTTTATTATAAATATACACATGCAATTGAGAAGAAAGGAGGCTTGGTTACAATACTTCCAATTCCTAGAGCCTACAAAGGAATTCACGCACAAAAAGAAAGAGAGGTAGTTGCACATGAGCAAGGGATCCTTGGGTTCCTCGGTTTCATCCTAACATATATATACACATACATGCATTCACGTTCTCGGAGAGGAAGACGCAACACAAGGCAAGGAATTTTTGTGGACACATGCACTAGAAGACGAAAAGGGGAAGGCACTGTGGAGTTTGTTGAATTGATTCATCAAGAGCATACACGCAAGAACACACATACGCTGAAGGAGAAGAGGAATAAATTGTTTAGTGCATCCTTTGATTCTTTTCATTATGACTGTGATGATTTTGTTTGAAAACATGTGTGGCTAGTTTTCTTTTACAGCCTAGAGTACTATGAACTTGTTTGTAACTTAGTATTTTATTTCCCACTACTCAGTCATGGTTAATTTGATCTAGTTTATTTAATCTTGCAATTATTGATAACTTGTTTAGTGCTTGATCACCATTAGACATGTTTAGGGAATTTAGGATTGGACTCGGAAGAGGGAATTTTAAATAGACCATGGGATTAAATAGTGTAGGATTGGATTTTTAATCTGATTTGCGACTAGGATAGGAATATACCTAGAAGCCCTACATAGTCACATTAGAGCGGTACCGGTATTAATTGGCTTAGTAAATTAGTGCAAGACATTGTGTAATTAAGCTAGGCAAGGATATAGGTGGACCGGAAGGCATTTATAGACACTAGTACTCTAGATTAGCTAGTTGAATTGATTCATAATTAATTTAGTGGGGAATAAAATCTAAGAAGCAGATAAGGGATTAGTGGCTCTAGGTTGTTCTTTTGACTCGTGAATTTCTTCTATGTGAATATTTGTTTTATTTTATTTTCTTAGCTATTAGGTAATTAAAATCAAATTTTCTTGTTTACTCAACTTGAATGAAAATAGGAGATCTAATGCCTAGTTATTAATTGTCTGAGTCTCTGTGGGATCGACCTTGAACTACCACTTTACTAAAATACGATCCGTACACTTGCGGATATTTTTATCAAAATTTTGGTAGCATCAAGTTTTTGGCGCCGTTGCCGGGGATCGAACCCAGGTCACCCGCGTGACAGGCGGGAATACTCACCACTATACTACAAAAACTTAATGCTACCAAAATTTTGATAGAAATAAATCACAAAAGCATGTCCCTCACCGGTCAAGTGTTTACGCTCTACTCTCAAAGTATATAGGGGTTGTGTTTCACTCAATTCCATCTATGTAAACCAGCTACCATAGGCTTGTTTATCATCTCGATATCCACTCTTATATCTCAATGCACACATAAATCAAAAGGACTTTTAAGGGTTGTAATGAAAAAGGTAGGATAATGAAATGAAAATGAGATGGAGGTATATTTGAAAAGTGCTAAACCATTCCAATTATAGTAAAGAATGAAGGAATCACATAACTTAACAAGCACATAGGGGTTGACTCTTTTGAACTCCACAATTCTTCAATTCTTTCGATTTTCATCTTCTTCTTTCTTTTTTTTTCTTTTCTTTTTTTTTTCACACTTTGTGTGATTTTTTTTCTTTTCCTTTTTCACCTTCACTTTTTTTTTCTTTTCTCCTTTCTTCAACACTTATATTTCCCTTTTTTCTTTTCTAATTCCTTCACCCTTTTCCATATGAATATAGTATAACACTTTTCAAAGCGTAAATGGAAGAAATAGATAAGAGATGAAAAATTGCATCAAAAGAATTCAAAGGTTAAAATATGCAATCTTTCTTTTTAAAAGAGAAGCAGGCTCAAAGGGGTTAAACAATGGAAATAATGTAAAAAGGATGGCTATTTGGCTAAACTGGCTATGAAACGAAGACCTTAATCATTTTTGTGCATGCAAGAGATTTGAGCGTCAAAAGAGATTCAAGACAAGTTCTAGAGGGGAAATTACAATAGATGTACTCACTCATGAAAGAATAAAATTAAGGCTCAAATTCCTCACAGGGCTTTTTGACATACTAGAGTAATTTATCTACATCAAATAGCTTGCCTTTTCACTTACATTCAAAGAAGATGAGATCAAAGTCTAATCAAATCCAATTATTTCAAGTCCAAATCAATCCCAAAATTGGCAAAAAGATTTTTTTTTATCAAAAATAATTTGACAAAATGAAAGCTTGAGGATAATCTTTAGAGAACAATGATACCCTCATACCCCCACACTTAAAAGTCACATTGTCCCAAATGGGAACATGTAACACAAGTAGTGGAATTACAAAAATATCCATAGCAAGTGTAGGAATGATAAAGTTATTTCAAGTTCCATATCAGTCATGCAATTCAATCAAGAGGCAACACAGTCAAGACTAATCATCACACACAAGCACATATCAACAAGCACCATCACTCATAACCAAAATAATTCTCATTCAAATAAAATCAAGAAAAAGTTAGAAGAATACTCCCCTTCCTCTTCTCGATTTCCACTCTTAGCTCCTAGTCCATCAAGATCAAGTTGAAGCATCCTTTGGGGTCAAAAGAAAAAAAATCCTACAAACTCAAAAAAAACAAAGCATCAAATACCAAAACCTTGGGTTGCCTCCCAAGAAGCGCTAAGTTTAAAGTCTTCAGCCAGACTTTCCAGACAAATCCTTAGTCATAAGTATCAAAAACCATAATCACCCCATCTTCATTCCTTTTCAAACAGTATAAGTGATCAATCAAACCAATTACTTGTGCCTTTTCAAACATAGACAATTTCAAAGAACAAGCAATCAATGATTTCAAAGGAACTAGAATATGCTCATACAAAGAGTTAGATATATGTCTTTCTAAGAATAATGAGCATCCAATAAAATCAATTTGACTCTCATCAGTAAGAGTCACAACAGTAATAGGAGAATCATCCAAAGTAGCTATAGGAACACTTACATCAACATGTATATCAGAATCACAAGCATTTGAATTCACACTTTGAAGATCAATTAAACACCCATCAATTTCTTCTAAACAAGTTTCAGGCTCTATGACAATCTCTAAATCTTCTTTAACTTCCTGTTCATCCCTATCCTCAACTTTCTCATATTCAATCTCATTAGATAACAAAGGGGAACTATGATTTAAGGAGGGATTTTGTTTCACTTCTTCAAGGTCTCTGCACATTTGACTCATCTGTGCTACAAGATTTTGTACTCTTGATTCAAACTTAGTCTCAATTGAGTCTAACCTTTTGAAACATTTCTCTTGCCATTTCAAACACATATCGGCTAATCTTTCTAATATGTCAAATCTTTCTTCTCTATGAGAGATTTCACCATCCTCAAAATTGTTTCCTTGAACATGTGAATAAGATATGAAGGGTGTGTTTATTGCATGTGAATAAGGATCAACATGTGGGTTCCAACACTCATCCTGCTCAAAATTCCAACTAGGCCTAGAAAAATTATCAACATAAGTTTGTTGCCTAGTGAAATCATCTCCTATATAATTTATGGTAGGCAAAAATGGACAATTTCCTGGTACATGATTATTTCCACAGTGATAACATCGATACCATTTATAATAATTAAGCTCTGAAAAGTCCATCTTTCTATTTTTTCAAAAGAAAAAAAAACTCAAACTAAAACTACTTAAGAATTTCTAATTCTAATTACTAATTGCCTTGAGTCCCCGGCAACGGCGCCAAAAACTTGATGCTACCAAAATTTTGATAAAAATATCCGCAAGTGTACGGATCGTATTTTAGTAAAGTGGTAGTTCAAGGTTGATCCCACAGAGACTCAGACAATTAATAACTAGGCATTAGATCTCCTATTTTCATTCAAGTTGAGTAAACAAGAAAATTTGATTTTAGTTACCTAATAGCTAAGAAAATAAAATAAAATAAATATTCACATAGAAGAAATTCACGAGTCAAAAAAACAACCTAGAGCCACTAATCCCTTATCTGCTTCTTAGATTTTATTCCCCACTAAATTAATTATGAATCAATTCAACTAGCTAATCTAGAGTACTAGTGTCTATAAATGCCTTCCGGTCCACCTATATCCTTGCCTAGCTTAATTACACAATGTCTTGCACTAATTTACTAAGCCAATTAATACCGGTACCGCTCTAATGTGACTATGTAGGGCTTCTAGGTATATTCCTATCCTAGTCGCAAATCAGATTAAAAATCCAATCCTACACTATTTAATCCCATGGTCTATTTAAAATTCCCTCTTCCGAGTCCAATCCTAAATTCCCTAAACATGTCTAATGGTGATCAAGCACTAAACAAGTTATCAATAATTGCAAGATTAAATAAACTAGATCAAATTAACCATGACTGAGTAGTGGGAAATAAAATACTAAGTTACAAACAAGTTCATAGTACTCTAGGCTGTAAAAGAAAACTAGCCACACATGTTTTCAAACAAAATCATCACAGTCATAATGAAAAGAATCAAAGGATGCACTAAACAATTTATTCCTCTTCTCCTTCAGCGTATGTGAGTTCTTGCGTGTATGCTCTTGATGAATCAATTCAACAAACTCCACAGTGCCTTCCCCTTTTCGTCTTCTAGTGCATGTGTCCACAAAAATTCCTTGCCTTGTGTTGCGTCTTCCTCTCCGAGAACGTGAATGCATGTATGTGTATATATATGTTAGGATGAAACCGAGGAACCCAAGGATCCCTTGCTCATGTGCAACTACCTCTCTTTCTTTTTGTGCGTGAATTCCTTTGTAGGCTCTAGGAATTGGAAGTATTGTAACCAAGCCTCCTTTCTTCTCAATTGCATGTGTATATTTATAATAAAATAACCCAACACCATATTGCCTTTGCCTTGCATGTTAAGTTTCTTTTCTTTCCTTTTCTTGTATGATGAATGCACATAATCAAATCAACCCCTTTCTCTTTATTTCCTTTTTCATTAAATCTGCATTCATGAAGAGAAAGAAATAGGAAATAATCACAATGACTCAATCACATAATCTCATTAATAGGAAACTCCTCATCAAAATATTTCTTTTAATATATTAAGTTTCCTATTTCAATTAAATTTCAGATTTTCCAAAAGAATCACTCATACAATCCTCAAATTACTTTCTTTCCAATTCACAACAAAATCACTTATTTATTTAATTAATGACTCCCCAAATACAATAAAATATTTCCTAAAAACCACTAAATGTGGGGATTCATCAGTTGTACACAATTTTGAATGAACCTGGAAAGTCAAAAGATCATCTTGCAGCGAGAAAAGATCTTCGAGAAATGAATATACGGTCAGACGCATGGCCGGACGAATTCGATAGAATTGCTCCAGCCATATTTACGCTAACGAGATCGAAAAAGCAAATGTTTCTCTCCACACTTAAGGATATTAAAGTTCCAGATGGTTATGCGAGTAATATCTCTAGATGTGTGGACATGCCTAATATGAAGATTTTTGGTTTTAAAAGTCATGATTATCACGTCTTCCTCCAACAATTCCTTCCGTTGGCAGCTAAACACACGCTCCCGATCGAGGTGACTACAGTTTTGGCTTATCTTAGCTATATATTTAGACAGTTGTGTCGGAAAGTGTTGGATAGGGCCGAACTGGATACTTTACAGGAGAAAGTTGTGATCATGCTCTGTCACATGGAGATGATATTTCCTCCTTCCTTTTTCACTTCACAGGTTCACCTCATTGTCCACCTTATCCATGAAGCGCAAATGGGAGGACCAGTGCACTATCGTTGGATGTATCCAATTGGAAGGTGCCTGGGAAAATTTAAGTCTTATGTGAGGAACACTGCCTCACCGGAGGGATGTATAGCAGAGTGTTACATCGGCGACGAGGTCATGGAATATGTCACACGTTATTTCAATGATATAGAGATGTCCAACAATGATGATAATACAACCAATAATGTGTCGTCACCGTCCCACACATTGTTCCCTGAAGTTGATGGTAAACCAGTCGGAGCAGGTCAGATTTTTTATCTAGACCCGATCCAAAAGATGCAAGCGCATAGGCATGTACTGACAAGTTATTCTTGTTTAGATACATATCGCGAGTAAGTATTCTATATTTTCAATTATTATTTGATTTTTTTTGGAAATTTTGACCTTCAATAATTATTATTTGATAATTTGATATAGTGAGTACCGGAGACTCATCAGACGATCACTTAGAGGTAGACGTCAAGGAGCATCAGCAGCTGTTGTGGACAAGATGATCCACCGTGAATTTGCAGATTGGTTTAGAAAAACGATGCTGAACAATCCTAATGCAACTCCAGAACTGATAAATTTAGCTCTCGGTCCTCTCGATCATGCTTTAAGATATACAGCTTATAACGTCAAAGGTTTCCGCTTCAAAACCGTTGCTAGAGACGGCGGTTCGGTGACGACCCAAAACTCTGGAGTCTTTGGTACATTTGGAACAAGGAGTTATGCTAGTACACAGGACACTGAGATGCATGAGGGAGATATTGCATATTACGGAAAGCTCGTTGACATCTTTGTGCTTGCATATAATGGTCATCGCTCCGTGCCTCTTTTCAAGTGTGATTGGGCAGACACTAGGGGACAGAGAGGGAAAAAAGTTGACGATCTTGGCATCACATCGGTCAACTTTTCAAGACTCATCCACACAGGGGCATCACCAGACGATGAGCCGTATATTCTTGCTGACGAAGCACAACAGGTTTTTTACGTTGCTGATCCTAAACACAGGGACTGGCACATGGTTATTCATGTGAAGCCCCGAGACCTGTACGACATGGGCGAGGAATATGACGCAACAACCGAAACTACTCAACTCGAAGCCCCACAGAATCTGGAGAATCTCATTACTGCAGATGATGTACACATACCTGCTGTTAGGGAGGAAGAAGACAACAAATGATTTTATTACGCAATATCACTTTGTAATAGGGATTTTTAAATTTCTACTATTTTAATTTTTTGTTATTTAAGTTTGTTGTTAATCGATATATATATATTATATATATATATAATATAATATATATATAATATATATAATATAATATATATTATATATTATATATATATATATATATATATATATATATATATATATATATAATATATAATATATATATATAATATATATATATATAATAAGAACGGATAGAGTTATAATAATTGAACACACACATGTAATATTCATTCCTTTTAAAAAAAGGAGGATAATAGGTTTTACATCATTAAAAAACATAAATAAAGGTAACTAAAAAAACATAAGTAAAATAAGTTGCTAACTACATAAAAACCCAATCAACCAGCCTCTCACGTCCAACCCCCCCGCCTCATCATCATCATCCTTTCTTCAACTTCCACCTGGACCCCGCCGCCTCCTCCGATGTCTTTCCTGGCGTCTGCGTTCTCTTTCCTCTCCGACGCTCCAAATCCTCCCTTTCACGCTGAAGCCGCTCCCTTTCCTCCCTGTTCTGCTCATAAAACTCCTCCCTGAGCCTTCGATCTCTCTCCTCTAACTCCTTTTGCAGCCTCTCGTCCCGCTGTCGGTCTTCATATGATTGGCTGCCACTGCTCTCGCCAACCTCCATATTCCGATAGCGAGTACCATACACTTGTGAAGGTGTCGCACCAAATCCCGCAGTGGGCACGCGCCCGGAATGTTCACGGGCACCGAGGGCCTGCCGTAGTCTGGCTATGATCTGAAATGGGTTGCTATATCTAGCTTGTCTATCAAACTCGTCATCGTCCATCCCAATTGAGTCTGCAAATTCCTTACAGGCTCGATCAATCACCTCCTGCAAATAAAACTTATTATTATCATTTAATTAAAACTACACAATTCATTTCTATAACTTAGACATCTAATATTATTACCATCTCATCCTCGGCATATGGAACAAATGACACATCAGCGTGTCTGCGTATTTCCAACAAGAAATCTCTGACGATTTCCTCACAGGTTCTTCCTTGCTCCTGGCCCCTCTGCAGCTGGAATTAAGAATTGCAATTATATTATTATCATATTAAACAACAAATTAAAAATACAATTGAAACTTTCATAATAACTAATCTCGTACCATCTCGCCCATTACCACCGAAAAGGGACGGGAGCCAGTTGTGTGACGAACATCTTGCTGACTGCGCGAATTTTTGCCAATCTCAGACCTCTGGCGACCTTCCGAGCTGAAACGGAATTTCACAAATTTCTTCCACTGCTCAGGATCAACCTCAGGCGGTATTTGTGCAGCAACCTCCTCTTCAGTTTTATCTCCCAACTTATTGCTATTGTTGAATAAGGTGTTTCTTTTTGACTTCCACCCATCCCCTATCTTCTTGAGAGTGTAATTTTTCACGTGACCATATTTATCTTTAATCTCAAATTTTCTCTAACAAAAGAAATTAAACATAATGTCAGTATACAAATTAAATAATAGTAATTAAACAACTGAAATTGAGTAATCGATTCTTACTTTGACAATATTGTTCCACGCGTGGTCACGCTTGTGGTCCGACACCTTCTTCCAATCAAGCAAATCAATAGGAAACATCTTAAAATCAGCACCAACATCACGACAAAAGCGGTTGAATAAAGTGCCCGCTGCTCCACTTGGCTGCCCTGTGACTTCGAAATGTTGGTCAAGCAACACCCGCTCATGCAGAGGAAGGTGATGAGTCTGTGCGACAGTCAACCGCCTTCTTGAGGTCGTGCCACCTCAAAAATCTACATCATGTGAAAAGTAAAGATTGAAATAAATTACTATTAAAATTACTACCTCAAAAAATAAATATAACAAAAAATAAAAAATATGTATTAATAATATTAAAATTACTCACTTTTCACTATAACATCGGAGCCAGGTGCTCCTCTAGACTGTCTGCCCCGAGTAAAAGTGGTTTGAGCAGGGGGCACCCTATTGCTTCTCTCCTCGCCATTATCATCCTCCTCATCATCCTCATTGTTCCTCTCCTCATCATTCTCAATGTTGTCCCTATCATCAGCATCATTTCTACTCCCATGTCCCTCCATATACTCATCATATTCTTCTTCATTATCATGCCCCGCCATATTCCTTTCAGCATCAGCAAACACAGAATCTATTGGAACATCATCATTTGTGCGGTTGATCGGGGGTGAAAATAATCCTGGAACAACAGGCACCTCGTAATTAAACTCGCTATCCTCACTACTACTGCCAGACATATATATAGTGGAAGAAACACATTTGAAAAACTCAAAGGAAAGAAAACACGCTGAAAAGAAGAGAAATGCACGCTTGAAACACGCTGAAAATTAAACGCGTCGCTCTATTTATAAACAACTGAAAGCCATATCAGCGGTTTTAACCGCTGAGATGCACATTTAATGCCATTTATGCACTTCAAAGTTTCGAGGCAGGCTGGGGACGCAACGGTCTGATTCTAACAGTCACATGCATCTCCGCGGTTTAAAGCTGCAGTTCAGCGCGTGGGAACCGCTGATGTGTCATTTATTTTAATATTAAAATCCTGCCATGGCCAGATGCATTTACTGTTATGGCAGGATTTGAAAGGTCCCAGCACGTCAGCGGTTTCAACCGTTGATTTGAAACGTGCATTTACTTTTTGTTTTTAAAAATAATTATTTATTTTTTTTTTCTGAAAATAATGAAGTCACACGTGCACTTCAGCGGTTCTAACCGCGCATATGCCCTGTTTTGTCTGAAAAAAAAAAGTTGTTGACCGTCATTTTCGTTTCAGCGGCCAGCCAAACAACCGCGGAGATGAGTGACCACCTCAGCGGTTTTTGCCCAACCGCTGAAGTGCAAGCGTCCACTTTACCCTTTTTTTTAGTAGTGTTAACCTAGAGTTCTAGAATACTTGTAAACGCTCCGTCGAGTCAAGAACAAGTGTTTAATTCCATTAATCATGCAATCTCTTGTCATAATTAATAAAACCCAATTTCTATGTTTCAACTCTAATGTGGCTATGTGAGGCTAATAAGTATATGTCTATCTTATTAACAAAACTATTCATTTGTCATGCAAACTTCAAGTTCTCACATTATCAAGTTCTACATTTAACCTAGCTCTCTCAAGTCATAAGTCAAATGAACATATCAACTAAATGGTGATCAATCACATAGAGGCATTAGGGCTAGAGTAAAATAAATACATATATATACATTAATCACAAAAGGATAGGAGTTTTAAAGAGTTACTCCATAAAAGGGTTCAAAATAATCATAGATAAATAGGTTTAACTACTCATATTCAAATAAAAAATACAACTCCAAGAGGAATACATAGTCATAAATGCATACAAGCAAGGACAGATGAAGAGGAAACCAAAAGGACCGAGCTTTAAGTGTCCTTCAATACTCTCACCAAAGAAAGAACCCAAGAAGAGAGTGTTTTTGGTGCCCTAGATCTTGCCCAAGTCGAGTCTCCTAATGTGGTTCAAGTCTTGCCCTTTTATGTATCACATTTTCAGTCAAAAACACACAGCTTCATTTTCTTCGCAGGTTCGCTGTGCTTTCGCGAAAAGCGAACCTCCAGCGAAGAATTTGGCAGAGAAGGTGTAATTTTGGATCGATTCGTTGTTCGTTGGCTGAGCGCTAACGTCTAGCGAACCCTTTCTCCGTAGGTTGACTGTGCATTCGCTGGTGCTAACATCCAGCGAACCCCTGTTTCCCTTTTCTCTTCTCCTTTTCTTCATTGCTTCCAATCTTTTGATCTTCCTATGTTTGCTCATACGTTCCTACTCACATTAACTTGAAAAGGGAAGTTGAATTCCTCAACACATATATATCAAAAATTAAGCAATTTCAACTCATAATCTCAATCACATATATTTTATATCTTTTTCTCTACACTATGAGTATTGCTATATTTCTATCTATTTATTTACAAAAAACATGTGATAAATCAGAAAATTCAGATGAAATTTGTGCGCAATTATGGAGCTTATCAGTAGGTCTCAATCCTGAGTAAAAAAGAAAGGTTGTATTAGACCCCGATAACTAGCGAAACACTACAAAAAAACACATTGCGAGGCAGTGGCACTTTTTTCGCAACTCTCTGCATTTATAAACGCTGAACGACACTACATCATTTATCACAAATGCCAAAAAACCACCGTAGCAATGCATTTTTCCAGGATTTATGCAAACGTCGTAGTGTGGAAAAAACGACGACAATTTTGGAACGTTTGTTACCCTCGTTTAATAAATGCCCGGAAAAATAAAATTATTAAATATATGTACTCAAAACCGTCACAAGTACATACAATTTATTAAAAAAGTACTTAACGATGGTTATGAACACAGAATGCAGGGTTAAATTGAATTGGCATATATTTAGAGGATCATGAAGTCAGAATTAAAATAAAGACAATTCATTAAAAAAACTTCTATTTAACACCTTAACTTAATGTTTAAAATGTTAAATTCAGGTGTTAAATTGGAGCATATAATTTTAAGACGTGATTAGAATTAAAATCAAATGAGGAAAACAAACATGAACAAAGCGATCTACACCAAAAAAAATTAAGGGTTAAAGTGAAAAAATGTTCATCTAATTGTCACGAAGGTGCAAAAATAGTCATGCAAAATTTATTAGAGTAAAACTACCCATCAAATTTCAAAAGTGGAGCAAAAGTACCCATCAACATTTAAAATACCCATGATGGAGATTTTTGCCCCATTTTGAAATTTGATAGGTAATTTTACTCCAAAAAATGTTATATGAGTATTTTGGCATCTTCGTGACAATTACATGGACATTTATGCACTTTAGCACAAAAATTTAATAAAATGAGATTATTGACATTTGATAAATAAAAAATTAGACATAAAATTATAATTAAAAAATAAAACAATAAAACATATAAATAAATAGAAAATTAAATATCAAACTAACCTTGACTGAGGCCTCTATAATTATAGAAAAAATAATTAAACACACTCATTAAAAACAATAGATGGTAGGCAGACAATGAAGAGAAGATAGAACATAGAGAGAAGAAGAGAAAGGTCACGTTGAAATGGGGGTAGGGGTATTTATAGGGTGTGTTCGCTACTTAGGAGGGTTTAGTAAAGGCGGAAATGTCTAGGTTTTATCAAGCAATAAAATTATTAAGCATTACTACATAATTATTTAATAATTATATAAATTCCGGAAAAACCTATTTTTTTTTAAAAAAAATACCCCTTATGCCAGCGTTTCATAAGCACTGCTATGTATTCAATTTTTTATTTATAAAAATAAAGGCTTTTGCAGCTTTTATCTAAATTTCGGAAAATCATATTTCTTAAATAAGAAAAATACCACTTGCGGCATTTCGTAAGCGCTGATATATATTCAATTTGTTTAAAAGAAAAGGTTTTTCCTTTCTTTAACTAAACGTGGAACAACCTTTTTTTTTAAAAAAAAAATACCACATGGCGTTCCAAGTATTCATCTTTTTAAACAAAAAATATAAAGGATTTTCCGGGGTTTAGCTAAATGATGGAATAACTGATTTTTTTAAAAAAACAAATACCACATGGTGCCATTTCATAAATGCAGCTATATATATTAATTTTTTTTAAAAAAAAACTATAAAGGTCGACATCTACCTATTTTCTATAAAGACTTTCTGGTGTTTATTAAACGCCGCTATGTGGTATGGGAATTTTATTAAAAACAAATGTGTTGGCGTTTACATAAACACCAGAAAGTAGCACCCTGTGACGACATAACCAATTATGTGGCTGCGTTTCGGCATTTAGTCAAGTCCACTAAGTTTAAAATTTTTCTTTAAAAAATAAGGTTATTTCAGTCATTCCTGGGTAATCGCGACAATTTCGGCGCGAGCTTGGCACCATTTTTGCTGCAGTTTCAACCCCTCTTTTTCCGCCTTTCGAGTATAATCGTCAGCTATGTAATATTTTAGCAGCTCTTTTGGTTAAAACGACGAAATGTTATCATGGCTAAGTTGTGAGTTTTTTGTAGTAAAAGCCGTGTCAAATCTCATGAACATGGATCAACGACAATTGCACTTTATGATTCATGTAACTGATTCCACCTAGTATGATAAGACTTTGTTGTTGTTTGTTTATTGAAATCATTTTTACATTTTGATGATTAGAAACTTGTAATCAGCATTTCATTATAGAATTACAATTTAATTTGTATATTAATGTTGTCACCAGTTTTCTTAAATAAAATTAACAGAGTTGACAAAACAAAACTAAATGTGCACTTTTTCAAATTTAAATAGGGGAAATCTCAGATAAATAACATTTGAATTTCAGAATTCGGGGATTTTGAGAAGTAAATATTGTTACTCTACTAGTTAATCTTGTTATTCCACTAGTTAAAGTGATTTTGAAATTTAACTGTTACTTATATGAAATTTCCCCATTTAAATAATTAAATTGAAATGCAAATATGAATTGCACTCAAAAGAATATTGTGTTAGCTATGAAATTAGCCATGGAATTCTGTCGCTAAATTATGTTTCTAATTAAATGTTTTTTCTTAGCTAGTGATGTCGAATGTGTGTGTACTCCTATAGTCAAAATTATTGGAAAAGAAAAAAAGGAGAAGGAGGAGGAGATGCTTGTACTTAGCCCATACTTTATGAAAAAAAAAAAGGCATAACATGTTCAGCTAAAACGGTCTGACAATATCATGAGCTTTAAATTTGGCCCATTTACTTAATTGAGCAAGTTATACCAAGAGTAGGTTAGCTAAAGATAGAATAGATCCATGATAATGTATACTTGAATATTTCCATTTCTGCTGATTCTTGGAAAAATAGTACTGCCCTCCTGTTGATTAATCTTGTACAGTTGTACATCCATGTGTCCCTCTGTTCATTGTACGTTACTGTAGGATAGTTTTTAATTTATCGATAGGATATTTCCTTATCATGATAAAATTTCTTTAGTATTAGGTCGACGATGTCAAATACTACCTCCGGTCCTAAATATAGGACTTAATTGACTTTTTTTGGAGAGATTAAGGTTGCGAAATAGGTTATTAAATGATGACATATTTGATATATTTTTAGATTATCCATTAGTTTATAGGTAAAATAAACTAGTTTAAGGGGAAAAATTAGGTAAATCTGAAATTCGTGGCTGTCACCCAAGAGGGGGGGGTGAATTGGGTGAGGGAATAAAACTTAAACTCTTTTCGAAAGACTGCTTGTGCTCGGTGATGATGATAATAAATAATGCTATGCACAAGTCAGTATGCTATGTGATGCAAAAATAGAATGATCAAGTATAAATATATGCACACATAAATTTATCCTGGTTCGGTCACCCAAACCTACATCCAGTCCCCAGGCTACACCTGAGATTTCCAATCCACTATTCTTGTTTAAACCGGGCACAAGAGAAGCCTTTACACTTTAGGTTTTACGAGCACGGGTTCACCTAACAACCCACAGGTTTTACACCGGGTTCACCTGCAAACCTTACAAATGCAAGTTTTACGGGCTAACTTGCAACCTATGGAGATTTAGAAAACTTCTAAATGCTCCCCCTTACAAAATGTAAGATTACAATTATGTTCACTCTATGAACTGATTGTGCTAAACACTTAAGCTCGAAACTAACTCTCTCAAAGAGTGGATGATGTTACTCACTTAAGTACAAATGAATCACTCTCTAAGAATATTACATATCAAAGTCCGAGAGTAGAAGATGAGAGGAATGTAGAATAGTGTTTCAGACAATAAGCTCTGTTCTCTCTCTCTTTTTTTTAAGCCCACTTCTTCAGAAATGAAGAACATCCCTTTTATACCAGCCTCTGAATATCTAACCGTTGGAGAGGCAATAAGACCGTTTGATTATAGACGTTGGGGCCTTGTTTACGTTGTCCTCATTAGTGCACAGCAGGGTTGACTTTGCTTTATCTAAAAAGGTGCTCTGACCAAGCTGTTCTGTCAACACTGTTCTGGCAATACTATTCTGACAAAAGTCGTTCTGACATCTGAACATTTTGTACGGTCCGACTCTTGCTTGCTGTCAGAGAGGACTTCGTTCCTCAAGCATAAGTCCAGGATGTTAAGAGACTCATTATCGGAAGCTCTCTTGCTATCTGAAGCTCGTGGACTCTAACATTTTGTTTGCTATCACATAGAGGAACTTTGTTCTTCCAAGCACCTGTCCATGAATGATAAGAGTGCTTTGCTATTGGATCCTCTTTTGCTATCAGAAGCTCTCTTATGGACTCTGTCTCTTGTGGGCAGTATGAGCTTTGACACCTTGAGTGAATCTTCAGATTATGTTCTCATACTCCTTATGCTTGGTAGGTAACAATGTTGTTTGAATATGTCTGTTATCCTCTTGTTACCGTTGCAAGGAACATCTTCTTAAATGCTTCAGCAGGGTTGACTTGCTTTATCTCTGAAAAGTAGTCCTGACACCTCTGCTCTGACATAAGCATTTTGACACTGCATCTCTTGAACGTTCAGACATTCTTTTTGCTTGCGGAAGTAACTTCTCATCCGGAAGCAACCTTACTGAGTGTGCTGCACTTGAACGTTAGTTTAGCAATATAATCATATAGTCTCATGCAGTGGGTGATCCTAAATCTAAGGTGTATCCGGAAGCACTTCTACATCCGGAAGTAAATTCACTTGATGAGGGATTTAGTTCACCATGACTTGCTCTCGCTTAGTCTATTTCATTCCACCACTCAGCGCTAGTCACTGAGCTATCGGAAGCACTTTTACTTGACGTGGTGAATTCACTGACGCTTAGGGTGAAATCTATTCTATCAGTCTGCGCCAGTCAAGATCTAATAGGAAGCAACTTCACTTGATGTTGCATTTCCGCTGACGCTCGGGGTTATATCTAGTCTATCAACCTGCGCCAGTCTAAATCTAATAGGAAGTGCTTTCACTTGGCGAAGTAGACTTACTGACGCTTGGGGTACTAACTATTCTATTGCTCTGCGCCAGTCTAAGTCTAACAGGAAGCGCTTTCACTTGGGGAAGTAGACTTACTGACGCTTGGGGTAATATCTATTCTGTCGCTCTGCGCCAGTCTAATTCTAACAGGAAGCAAACTCACTTCCGATTGAAACATAGCTTAGTCTTAAGATTTTGTGTACCTAATTCTCATGGACTAAGTTAAATCCCTAGTGATTTACTTGCTGACGCTGGGGGATGAAAACATTCATCCGCATGCGCAAGTCCTAATCTATCCGGAAGTGATCTTGCATTCTCAAGTGATCTAACTCAGGATTCTAACCATGTCATCTAATCCCTCCTAAGTGTTGATTATGTTCTCTTAAGTACTAGACCATATCATACCTTAGTCACCATCAAAACTTAAGATTCTAACATTCTCCCCCTTTTTGATGATGACAAACCCAATAGATGACTAGAGAACATAATTAAACTTAGATCACTCATCCTAGAGCTATATTCCTTTCCCCAGTTCTCTCCCCAAAAATCTAGGCATCTTATCTATCTCTCAGCTCTAGACATCTCATGTCTCATCTCTCGCTAGACATCTCATATCTCATCTCTAGCTAGACATCTTATATCTCATCTCTAGACATCTCATCTCTCTCCCCCTTTTGGCTTCATCAAAATCCAACAGGTGCAAGCTAGCCTTAGGGATGGGGATACTTTTATCGTTCTCCTAGGAATGGGCTTTCTACCTAATATTTCTCCCTATGTATCGCTAATAAAGATTTGTTCTAGACTATTCAATACAATGTACGAGAATTAACAAGGAACAGCAATAATGGCTCATGATCCTAAATGATTGTATTTTCCCTAAACACTATGTAGGATAGTTAAACGTGTTTTTCAAAGGAGATATTGATACATCAAATCTAATCATAATTAAATTAAGATCAAAACATACAAAACAGTTTTCTTTTTGAAGGTGAAAATTCTTTCCAAATGTAATTTTGATCCTCTCGAATTGATTAACATGATATCAAAAGTAATTTTGATGTGTTTAAAAATGATGATTATGATATCAAATGAAATATGTGATTTTAAAATTCAAATGAGATGAAATCTGATACCTAATGAAATCAAATGAGATCTGTGAGTTTGAACTTGTGGTATCAAAGGAAATGATTGAATGCCAAATGAAATTTGTGATACCATATGAAATGAAATCAAATCAAATGAAATTTGTGTTTTTAAAAGTGCCAAAAATATTTTCCAAACAAATTGCATCACAGCATCTTAAGAGTTTATTATCGATGACAGCATGTGACTCTCTATTTTCAAGGGATCATTAACAGGTAATGTCCACTTACTTCTCTTCTATATTAAGATTAATCATCATTAAATCAAGAAAGGAAGCATATAAGAGAGGTATGTTATCAATTACTTTCCAGCATGTCATTTAGAGGATACAGATGTGTGAGCTAGGATGATTTTCTAAGACAGTGAATGATTTTGAAGTCAATGCAGATTGAGAGAAACATCCTAAGTTGACACCCTTACCAATGCCATGTATGCATCATATGTAAGAGATGGTAAGGTGTAGATGTTACCACAGATGAGGGGTACTCATACTCTATTAGACTCAGGAATCTGAATCATACGCAGATAAGCATGCTTCCTGACATCTTCAAGAGGTGTGCTATCTCAAGTGGAAACCCCTAGCGCAAGTGCTTTGATGATTCGCTTCGGCAAGCTGAGCTACAACCACAAGTAGACATGACTGGGCAGTCACTCTACTCTTCCCATGGTTCAATAGTTGGCCTGCTATCGAAGGCGCTGATTGTTGTGAAAGCAACCTTGCTCAAACTTGATGATTGGTCCTGCATATGCTTGAGGAAACAAATGCTTTCTGATGGTCAGTGAAAGAACTTAAGATTTAACATTGAAGACCATCCTCAGGACATTCAAGTCAATCTGTGTTAATCAGCACAAGCTAATAATTTTAAGAAATCATGCTTGCTAATTGGTTTAAGAAGATATGAGCAATGATTATGTGAAAACTAATTTTGAAATTATCTATACATTCACATAGTTTCACTATCAAGACATGAACTCTATTTATACTCTCATGGATAAATATCAATGTGATAGTACAGAGAATATTAAACAGGTGGCATATTTTCAGAGTTTCATAAGCAAGTATAGTTCAATACATATGCCTCAAGGATGTTCATGTTAGATCATGAAGACATGTGAATTAATAACATAATGAGATTTTGAAAAAGAGAATCTTCATCCTCACAAAATAATTTGATTAGGATTGAATTCGTTTTACAAAAACAACCAAATTTCAGCATATGATTACGAGAATAATTTCCAAATTTTAGCTCAAGTTCTTCTAGATATGCTCAGTGTGATCTCATTGTTCTTAGGACATCAACAAGCTTGAAATTAATACAGATTATAGCATGCTTGTGATACTATGCCATGTTTTACAGATCTAGCAGAGTTTAATTCAAGGCATTTCCTAAGATTTCTAATGCATGTCAGACAAGAGAGAGACTATCCATTTAATTTCACAACAGAATATGTAAGGGATAGAAATGCTCATGTGTATTGGCGAGAGTTTCTCAGGTTTGGTATAGCCATTCCACACATCTTGATAAGAGACATTTTCGTTGCCATTCTCTCTTGGTTATATTCATTGTTCAAGCTTCAATGATCTGTGTCAACATTCTTAAACCACAAACTTGAACTGAGATCATTAGTAGATTGAGAACTTAAAGATGCAATTAAGAGGGATGTATTGTTCTCGAAACCATAGCTGCTTATGCATTGAAAAAGTTGATGCAAGAGATACCACATGAAATGGAAAATCAGAAATAGCTTTTGAGTGCTATCATGAGGTACGGTTGTCATGTAAGTTTAAAGAGGATCGGAATCTGTTTTGAAAGTTTGCATTTCAAAAAGGATCTTTCAAAAATCAAGGTGAATGTATAAACTGTTTTCTTTTCTGAGCGGCGCCCAAAAAAAAAAATTGCTAAGCATATATGAGTAAAACGATTTAGACACCATATGAAAAACTCTGAAGAAGGTTTTTTTGTTTGTGTCAAAATTCTGAAACTAGTTCTGAATCTTCTTAACAATGTCAGAAATCTTGGAACACAATGATTCAGCATGCACAAATTTAGTAGGTTTTGAAGAAGGTTCAGTTTCAAAGTGTCAGACTTCTTGAATCTGTAAAATCAGTATGCATTATATCAGAAAATGAATTTGATATGATAGGATCATTTTTACAGAAAATAAGGTTATCACAGATAAGGGAAATCATATCAATTTCAGAGAAATAAAATCTGTTAAGCTCATCATGCATTTACTACCCAAAAGATTATTCAAGTAAAGAGGAGGGTAAGAATGATATCACCATAGCTCCATTCGCATCAAGCAGTAGCTCGCTTGATTTTGGTTGACAATGCAAGGATTCTATTTTCAGAGCAGCACCAAAATCTATGCGTGACGAATGCTTATCAAGACTTGACTAATTGTTCAGATGAGGTACAGTCCTGAGTCCTGTTGAGGCTAATAGGATGAATTGGAGCTGGTGCAGAGGGATGAATTCACTTGGTGATCACTACTACTCGCATCTCTCGCCTCTTGAACCCATACTTCTTACACAGCTCTTCACTCAGATTAGGTGCTGGCGCAGAGGGAGACACAGGTTCAGCAGAAGGTATCTCCGCAGGTTGATCACTCAGCGCTATCTCAAGTTTGCCTCTGAGCTAGCAGATTGTTGGGGGCACATGAATCAGATGGCTCACTGTGGGGGGAGGAGATCTTCCTTTTAGCAAGGGTCTTCTTCACCCTTGTCTTTCTGAACCTTCGGATTGCCCTTCCTACAAAATACCAGATAGTTCCTTCCTTTTGTATCCAAGTCTGGATCTGAAGGTCAGTTTGTAGGCTATATATAGTTCACATGCATTTAGATTACGTCCTATGTGTATGGCATGGTGAATCTTTCATGACTATATGCACAAGGATATACAAGGTTTTTGATCAAGATAGTCATGGACAGTATGTAGATTATGAACATTACTTATTTCTTCAAGCTTTCTTCTATGATGAATATAATGTTCACACCTTAGGATGCTTAATGTAAAATCTCAATAAGTCCATCTAACATTAGCATAGGAGATTTTACTATCAAATGCTTCGTTGCTAAGTGATCCCTTGCTTACCCAAGGAGATCTTCTATACTTATCCTTGGTTCGAAGCACTTTCTTCTGAGAGGTAGGATTTAAGAGCCTTTTCAATGATGATCGAGGAATCCACTCTCTCTTGTTCTTCTCAGGATAATTGAATGGAACTTTGTGATAGCTCATCCTTGAGACAGAACCATTGTCCCTTGTGGTGGCCGACAGCTTCTTATGATTGTACCAGTGGGTTTCAGCAGTTGCATCACCACGAGTTCTCCTCTTTGGGATAAGAGGAACTCTTGATTTTTCCTGCACAAGTAAGGCACTAGGAGGATGTTTTGGTACCCATTTGTACTTGGGTCCTACATGGTTAGCACTGGACCTTACTTGTCCTTTAGGAATCCATACAAACTTATTTCTCACATTTGAATTTCTTCTAAGGCTGCATGTGTGAGAAATATGTCCTAATCTACCACAATAATGACAGATAATGGAATGATAATCAAAATGAGGCTTCCTATCATTATCATGATTAGTTTTCTTTAGAAAAGCTTTTTGTTCCTTTGAAATTTCAGTTTCTTTTGAAAGCTTTTCTTTTTCCTTCAACACGTGTTTACAATCAAAACATTTTTCAAGACATGTTGAAGTTTTCCCTACCGATAGTGGGCTAGCTATCGGAACCACTAGTTCTTTAAAAGAACCCTCGGAAACTTTAGATGTAGAAGAAGAAATTAGTTTTTCAAGTTTCCTATCTTTTTCTTTTAAGCCTAGAAGTTCTTTTGCAAGTTTACAATATTCAGTATATAACTCATTGTATGCATCTTGCAAATCAGAGAGTTCAATTTCAGATCCAGATACCTCACTTTCTGAATCTTCTAGGCAGAGATGGATACTCTCTTCACTGAAGTCTGCTTCCTCAATATCAGTTTCCAAAAGCTCATCAGTAGATGATCCACAAAGAGCACGAGTTGGGCTTTGGACAGCTGTGCTTTCAAGAGATGGGTTAGAAGCATATATCACATCAAGAGTATTCCAAATATCTCTAGCACTAGAGCAATGTTTGATTTTCTGGAAATCATTTTCAGTTAAGCCTTTGTATAAAATTTGCATTGCTCTAATGTTTAAGGAAAACAAATTTTTCTCCCTTTCAGTCCAGTTTCCTCTTAGTTTGAAATCAAAATCATTTTCAAAAATATCCCACATTTTCAAACTAGTGGATTTTATAAAACTTTCCATTCTTGCTTTCCACCAACAAAAATCAATATTCTCTAACACAGGTGGAATGGTATGATCAAAGCCTTTGGAAAACATTTTAACCCAAATCAGCCAAGGTCTTTGCACTTGAGATCGTTTGATCCTTTAAACAAGTGACCTGCTCTGATACCAAATGAAATTCGTGGCTGTCACCCAAGAGGGGGGGGTGAATTGGGTGAGGGAATAAAACTTAAACTCTTTTCGAAAGACTGCTTGTGCTCGGTGATGATGATAATAAATAATGCTATGCACAAGTCAGTATGCTATGTGATGCAAAAATAGAATGATCAAGTATAAATATATGCACACATAAATTTATCCTGGTTCGGTCACCCAGACCTACATCCAGTCCCCAGGCTACACCTGAGATTTCCAATCCACTATTCTTGTTTAAACCGGGCACAAGAGAAGCCTTTACACTTTAGGTTTTACGAGCACGGGTTCACCTAACAACCCACAGGTTTTACACCGGGTTCACCTGCAAACCTTACAAATGCAAGTTTTACGGGCTAACTTGCAACCTATGGAGATTTAGAAAACTTCTAAATGCTCCCCCTTACAAAATGTAAGATTACAATTATGTTCACTCTATGAACTGATTGTGCTAAACACTTAAGCTCGAAACTAACTCTCTCAAAGAGTGGATGATGTTACTCACTTAAGTACAAATGAATCACTCTCTAAGAATATTACATATCAAAGTCCGAGAGTAGAAGATGAGAGGAATGTAGAATAGTGTTTCAGACAATAAGCTCTGTTCTCTCTCTCTTTTTTTTAAGCCCACTTCTTCAGAAATGAAGAACATCCCTTTTATACCAGCCTCTGAATATCTAACCGTTGGAGAGGCAATAAGACCGTTTGATTATAGACGTTGGGGCCTTGTTTACGTTGTCCTCATTAGTGCACAGCAGGGTTGACTTTGCTTTATCTAAAAAGGTGCTCTGACCAAGCTGTTCTGTCAACACTGTTCTGGCAATACTATTCTGACAAAAGTCGTTCTGACATCTGAACATTTTGTACGGTCCGACTCTTGCTTGCTGTCAGAGAGGACTTCGTTCCTCAAGCATAAGTCCAGGATGTTAAGAGACTCATTATCGGAAGCTCTCTTGCTATCTGAAGCTCGTGGACTCTAACATTTTGTTTGCTATCACATAGAGGAACTTTGTTCTTCCAAGCACCTGTCCATGAATGATAAGAGTGCTTTGCTATTGGATCCTCTCTTGCTATCAGAAGCTCTCTTATGGACTCTGTCTCTTGTGGGCAGTATGAGCTTTGACACCTTGAGTGAATCTTCAGATTATGTTCTCATACTCCTTATGCTTGGTAGGTAACAATGTTGTTTGAATATGTCTGTTATCCTCTTGTTACCGTTGCAAGGAACATCTTCTTAAATGCTTCAGCAGGGTTGACTTGCTTTATCTCTGAAAAGTAGTCCTGACACCTCTGCTCTGACATAAGCATTTTGACACTGCATCTCTTGAACGTTCAGACATTCTTTTTGCTTGCGGAAGTAACTTCTCATCCGGAAGCAACCTTACTGAGTGTGCTGCACTTGAACGTTAGTTTAGCAATATAATCATATAGTCTCATGCAGTGGGTGATCCTAAATCTAAGGTGTATCCGGAAGCACTTCTACATCCGGAAGTAAATTCACTTGATGAGGGATTTAGTTCACCATGACTTGCTCTCGCTTAGTCTATTTCATTCCACCACTCAGCGCTAGTCACTGAGCTATCGGAAGCACTTTTACTTGACGTGGTGAATTCACTGACGCTTAGGGTGAAATCTATTCTATCAGTCTGCCCCAGTCAAGATCTAATAGGAAGCAACTTCACTTGATGTTGCATTTCCGCTGACGCTCGGGGTTATATCTAGTCTATCAACCTGCGCCAGTCTAAATCTAATAGGAAGTGCTTTCACTTGGCGAAGTAGACTTACTGACGCTTGGGGTACTAACTATTCTATTGCTCTGCGCCAGTCTAAGTCTAACAGGAAGCGCTTTCACTTGGGGAAGTAGACTTACTGACGCTTGGGGTAATATCTATTCTGTCGCTCTGCGCCAGTCTAATTCTAACAGGAAGCAAACTCACTTCCGATTGAAACATAGCTTAGTCTTAAGATTTTGTGTACCTAATTCTCATGGACTAAGTTAAATCCCTAGTGATTTACTTGCTGACGCTGGGGGATGAAAACATTCATCCGCATGCGCAAGTCCTAATCTATCCGGAAGTGATCTTGCATTCTCAAGTGATCTAACTCAGGATTCTAACCATGTCATCTAATCCCTCCTAAGTGTTGATTATGTTCTCTTAAGTACTAGACCATATCATACCTTAGTCACCATCAAAACTTAAGATTCTAACAAAATCAATTTATAATTAACTCATTTTGCTTTTTTAAAAATTTTTTAGAAAAAGTTAATTAGGTCTTATATTTAGGACCGGAGGGAGTATTTCGCCGAAATATGTTTCTTTTTTTTTTTGGCCAACGCCCAGATATGTTTCAAAACAATCCTTTTACAGTAAATATTATATTTTAAGAAATAATATTTTTGTGTACATACACACAGTAAATATATCATCAACTCGATTAAAAGTCCCATTTAAAGACAGAAATAAGTTAGGCCAATAGGAAAATGTCAAGCAGTCACCTTGTAAGAAAGAACATCAACAAAAAGCAAACATTGAACGTTACGTACAAAATACATTCACATAATTATCTATTTTTAAAGAACCTTCACCGGATGATAATGATGCTATCTCTTTGCATCGTTAATTTTATGTAATAAAATAAAAAAGATAATAACTGTAATTATCCGAAAGTATCATAATATAAATTGTCTAATCACATGCTGATAAAAAAAAATTGTCTAATCACAGACCTTAGCCGGCCCCTTCAAATGAATTGATACATACATATCCTTGAAACGTTTCTGAGAGAGTTATATCTTCGTATAAATACTAAACGATATAAGTTTTTGTTACATTTTTTATTAAACATTATAAATATGAACGTGTGTACTCGAGCGCCACATTTTTCTATTCATTCACTTATTTTCTTTTGGTGGATATGAAAAACGTACTTTATAAATCGCCAAAATATTCAAAGAATTAATGGGAGCACCAAACCTACCGAGTATCGGGCAAGGGGGAAATGAAAGTGAGCTTCAGTTATTTAAAACGCAAACGTTTAACACACACATATTTGATGAGCGAGTCAGATGGATCGTTGTCCTTTTTATTTACTCCCTCCGGTCCTAAATATAAGACCTAATTGACTTTTTCTAGAAAATCCTTAAAACACCCAAATAAGTTAATTATAAATTGATTTACCTAATTTTTTCCCTTAAACTAGTTTATTTTACCTGTAAACTAATGAATAATCCAAAAATATATCAAATATGTCATCATTTAATAACCTATTTCGCAATCTTAATCTCTCCAAAAAAAAATCAATTAGATTCTATATTTAAGACCGAATGTAGTATTATATATTTCTTTCTCGCTAAACACGACATATCTGATTACTTTTCGGTCAATCTGAAACAGTATCGGTTTCAGGAATATTTAGATCAGATTTTATCCAGAACAATAATATAATATAGAAAATGCTTTCGACAATGCATGCCTCTATTAAATTGGCCTTAATTTTAGACACCTTAATGTTACTTTCAAACCTACCTTTTTGTACAACATATTAAAAAGATTGATAATATTTTTTTGAAAATTACATCTATGAAATAGGTCTTATATTTAGACAAGACAGAGTAAGAAGTAATCTTTTATTGTGCTGACGTGTTTGGCAGACCAATCATTGATAATTCTTCAGGTAATTTATTTTTAGGCAGTACCCACAAGAGATCTGATCCATGGAATTCCATTTTTGCCAGACAAACGACAACGAAATGACTCTGATGGATGTATAGGAAAACGACTACTCAAGTTGCTCTTGAAATTATTTACAATTCAACCGCATCACTTTATTTTCTCTATCAGATTTGAATGTAATAATGCTGGTGGTAATACAAAAAAAATGATGACAAAAATCATTACCTAATTTTAGATAGTGAGAGTTCATCATATTCCAACATTTTTTATGCATAATGATTATGTAATGATGTTGTTTAACAAACTTAGCCGAGTAAACATATGATCAAGATATGGGTGTTGAAATAAATTTCAATCAGAATGCAATAAATAAACATGAAAATTTTAGGCCGTCAATAATTCTCAACGGCAACAATTTTTACGTCCGTACCTGATATTTGCTACTGCTCCCTTTAGTTTTATATAGGGAAAAATTCAATAACTTATGTACTTTAATTTTTCTTCTAACTTATGTACTTCATTATCGTTTTAATGGAAAATTCAATACACCCCCATGATAGGAAATTAACCTTAGATTCCCCCAAAAACAATTTGAAATTTCACTACAACCCAAAGGTTTAAAACATTAAGTTCAGCTAAAAGACTAAAATGTCTTCATTGAATTTTATAACCATAATATAAGACATACATATGTAAAGAATTTCCAAAATGTTTGTGTTTATTTTCTAACATCAATGTGAGTATTTTGAAGTCTCAAAGGCATGGAATCTTACACTAAAATATCCAACATTATTTGACAACTTGATTTCCAAGACATTATATAATGTAGAATTTCTCAAACATTTGCGCTTATTTCTATTATCAATATGAGTATCTATAAGTCTAATAAATCATAGAATACAACACTAAAGCATCCAAAATTTTAGAATAAAATTTTCAAAACACATGTAGAGAATTTTTAAGACATTTGTGCTTGTTTTCAACATCAATGTAATTAATTTCAAGTCTCAAAATCTTGGAATCCAACACTAAAGCATTCAAATCGTCACAAATATATTTTCAAGAATCTTATGAAGAATTTTTAAGACACGTGCATACTGGAAATTTTCATGACATTTGTACTTTTTTTGTTACCCAAGGGTATCCCCACTTGTGTGTCAAGTGAGACTAATCCTTTACTATTCTGAAGTCCCATGTAGAGGGTAGATAGTTGGCCTGTGAATTTACTCAATTCGCAAGAGTTAGGGATCAAACCCCTAACCACTTGCTTAAGGGACGAAAGTACTTACCACTCACACCAACCCACCAACCCGCCAGGTTAACATTTGTACTTTTTTGAGTAATGATGTTTTAGTCTTTTAAAGGAAACATTTAATATCACTTTCACTCATTAGGGTAGAGTGAAATTTTAAATTTATTAATTCCCTATTAAAGAGGTGCAGTGAAATTTTCCCTATTATATATAAAGTCTTTTTAATCGATTAATAATTTTAAAAAAATAAATTAAAGTTATTTGAAATAATGAATGCGTAAGAAACACACCCAACACACCCTTTGTTTCTGAAAATTCCTTTATTTATGAATGAGTAAGAGATGAAGTAATTATGAAAATAAGATAAAATTAACAAACTGTGTGGGAGAAATTAATTAATGGACAAAAAGGGAAAATGTATTTATTCAAATAAAGTCACATATGACTTTATAAAAAGGAACGAACAATTTTAAAAACTAACCTTATACTCCCTCCGTTCCTAAATATAAGATCACTTTGGGGAAGTGGATAAGTTCCTAAATATAAGATCACTTCTTATTTTATCTCAAGTTTTGCCCAAACTACCCTTATACTCTCTCCCTCTTTTCATTGAAAACCCCCTCCTTTTAAAGTTAAGTAATTGAGGGGATTTTGGGAAAATCATGTAATTTTATTGTCTTTCTTAATCTCCCCAAATTAACCAAAGTGATCTTATATTTAGGAACGGAGGGAGTATACAAGACCGAAGGGAGTATTATACTATATCAAATTTGAGCACTGTTATCCTTAGATTTTTTTATTCCATATTACATATAAAAAGATAAAAACCATCAATCAGATTCTATAATTTGTGTGTTTATGTATGTGTGTGTAGACACACACTCACATATACATATACACAAACATGTGTGTGTGTGGCACCACATTTAATTTGATTCTGGCTAAAAAATCTTGATACTCGTATTAACTTATTTAACACCAATCCAAATATACGAACTAATAAAAAAAATTTGATAAAAAATAAAAAATTACATAGAAAAGAAAAATAGTTAAGAGAGTTATATGAAAAAAAAATTATTTTTGAAATACTCCTCTTTTTAACAAATAAGAGTACTGTCAACATGACTTGTGCATCTTACAATAGTTTAGCAGCACATATATTTTGAAAAAAACACAAAACATATGGGAGGAAATGATATTATTGCAGTTTTTATATAGAATCACAAATAATGTATCCTCTCCAACCTATTTCATAGATTGTCTTTTTATCTGAAATTTACAAAATGTCTTATAAACAATATTTTTTGTCATTGTTATACGGTATTATGATAGCTTTTATTGCATATGTGTGTGTGTGTATTTATATTTAATTAGAGTGGGAGAGAGAGAGAGAGGGTGTCTAAAAATTACTAATATATTGTTGGAGTTAAGGTTGATTAATAAGTTGTTACATTTAAAATCACTTGAATTTTATGTTAAATTTAATCATTTTAATGTGTTTTGATCTATATGTGCAAATTAAAACAGTTGAGAATATCTCTTTTTTTATTACAGCAGTTGAGAATATCTTATACTCCATTCGTTTCTAATTATAAGATTTAGATGATTTCTTTTCTTTTGAAAAATCATAAGAAAACTAAGATATTTATAAATTGATTTGCATGAGTATTTTTTGCCACAACACTGTTTATTTTACTTATAAGTTAACATATAATTTAATAATATAAAAACACATTATTATTAAATTACAGAAAAGCAGTAATTTAGCCACATGATTTTGTCAGTAAATATAAAATTCCATGGCTAATTGTTTAGCAACAGTTTATTTTAGGATGGACTCTGTGTTTAATTCATTTCTACTTTTTGTAGTAGTAAGTGGCTAATTTAAAGTCTTCAATATCTCCAAAAAAATTCAAATATATCTTATATTTTTTTATAAGCAAATATATCTTATATTTAAACACAGAGCAAGTAAAAAGATCTCTCCAACGGCTTACATTTGGCATGAATTGAAGAAGTAATAATATTGACATGATGATATGGGTGGATGTGGGGCAGTGCCCATTTACTTTAAGGAGGGGGGTCCTCCAAACTCTAAGGGTGGGGGACTATGCACGAATCAGGCAGAGAATGGCTGAATATTAAATGTAAATTCAGTTTAATCAATGGAAGAAGACAGACAGAGTGTTGGCCAAAAAAAAGACAGACAGAGTGATGTGTATGGCTCTTGACCCATGAGAAGAGGTTGCATGAGCACTGACAAGAAGTTCACATATAATAGTGACAAGCTTAAACTTTGTTTGGTAACCTCTTAATTAAGGGTGACCCCCTTGGCTTTCTCATGATGTAGAGAGGGCATTGGTTAGGTATTCTTTGTTTTGTGATTGCAACTATACAAGTCATATCACATTAATGCAATTATTATATGTATCTATGGTAAAAGATAAAGAAACAAGGTAACATAATTAAAGCAAAGTAGAATAAAATGATGTGACAACACCCCTAGCTAGCACGAATTAAACATGTTTGACTACTTTCTTCTCCTTGCACATTCAGGAATAGATTATGTGGAACTTAAACCATGCAACAAGGAATATGTGTTGAGTAATATGAAAGGGTAGATGTAGCAGTATTTTTAGAAAGGCTAATTGAGACTGGACACTAAGGGCTCTGCCATTAAGAATGTAGAAACTACTACTGCACACATGCTTATTTTGGTTAGAGACTATTGGAGAAAAGTAGAAAGTCATCCAGTAGTGGCTTCCCTCCTCTTCACTTCCCATCTTCCATTTTCTACACCCAAAAAGTTTATTTTTGAAGTCAAAATTTTGGTTTCATTTTATCATTTGATTCTACATAAAATTAGTGACATTTTGATATAATATGGGATAAAGTTGTCCAGTCTTCAATTTTATATGCTTTTTCAAAGATTTAATGCTTAAACTTTTTTATTTTTAGTTGAATCATTAAATATTCGAAAAATCATATGAAATAAAAAATTGAACCGGTGTTTTATGATATATCAAAATGTCACTAATTTTATGTAGAATCTAATGATATAATCAAACAAAAAGTTGACCCCAAAAATAAACTTTTTGGGTGTAGAGGATGGAGGAGGATGGGAAGTAAAGAAGAGGGAAACCACTCCCATAGAAAAACATAAGTATTGGTATTCTGCAAAATTTACACACAGAATATTTACTCGCTTATTGAAGTTATTATCATCAATAAATCCTTAAATGAAGACTTCTCCCCAATTTCACCTTCTAGCTGGTTATCTACGATTTTAAAAAATTGTAACAAAATTCTGATAACATTCACTGAACAATAATGGTGAACTATTGATACTCCACAAGACGATTACTAATCCTCCAATAAATCCTATTTATATTGGTCCATTATGACAAAAAACATTTATATTGGTCCATTTGAGGGATTCAGCGGATGACCCAAATGTTCAAAGCTAGTTTCAAAGAGTGCGGAGTAATTTGGTTCAAAGAAGGCCCAACATCAAAGAACGATATCCAATGGCCCAGAGGATATATTGGCCCAACATGATCATTGAAACAAAAGCAAAGTTAATTAAGATTAGATTGTGATTTAATTTAGTATTAGAAAGTGCTTCAATTACTCCCAAATAGAAGACACCTATTTTCACTTGCCAAAAAACAAAATAAGACACCTATTTTCCAGTATTTGTGGCCGCAACAAGAAACTATTTTTTGTTTTCTTTATCATAGAGGATTAATTATCATTCAATACTCATTTGCAGCCTACTAAAGCTAAATTTTGAATTTTTAATGTGTTTTTTATAAAAAAATTATTTTAATGAGAAGTAACGTAGGATTATTTTTATACTATCTTCATGTATTAATAATAAAACAATATCTTAAACTTAAAATTAAATTAAATATGTACTGTCGAAAATCAATAAATATTGAAGTCTAAAAAAACTACTAGTATTTTACTCACTATAGTACGTGGATGATTACGAGGAACCAGATTACAAAATTAAAAAGTAAATATATGAACTGGGACCTAATAATCAAATTTGAATATCTGTTGATGATTAAGCCAAAAAAAGGAACCTCTTTCAATGTATAGGGGACAGATTATTGTATGGCTTTGCGACTTCGTTTTGTAGAAACAGAGAAAATCCAGATAAGGTGGTTTTGACTTCTGAAACTTTAACATGCACTTTTCCAATGGAAATAGTAACTAAACTTTCTTCCCAAGCTCATCCCACTTAGCACTTTTAACTTCAATAGCATCCTTTTATTGGGAAAATTCTTGAAAAATACATACCGGGCAAGGGGCCTCTACATTGAGGGTAGGTCTCTATCCATTTTCTTCCATTTAAATCTAAGGTTTTTATTCACTCATCATTTTGATCTAACAGTTTTCCTAAAAGATATGACATAATATTAAATACATAGTTTTATAACATAATTGATGGATCAAAATTGAGGATAAAAAAATACTGTCAAATATAAATGGATAGAGACACTCAATGGAGAGACCCTTCACCCAATAATACCCCTTGAAATCCTAAATTTTAGATAAAAGATTTTGATTATTCAAATAATGATATTAGCTTAATCAATAAACGTTGATATGAAATTTATGAATTTAATTGGCATTTGTTTTTATTTTCCCTCAAGCATGCGCAGCGCAACACATCATCCCATAGGCCTAAAAACTAAGGTGTAAGTAGGGCTGCACAAAAATTTAGTGGCTTGCTTGAACCCGGCTCCACCCGTAGCCAATTTGTTCTTGGGACAAATTGGCCCGAAACAATAGGAATCAAAACAGGATCAAATTGACCACTGAGCTTGACAAGACATAGGCATAATATGCTCTGAAACTAACGGTATCGCTGGCCTAGAAATATTTTTATTTTTATATATAAATGATTTGTTTTCCTAATTTAAAATATTTTCTATAATTAATTAATAGTTAATATATCATATAAAAAATTATTTATTTTTTTCAATTTTCTTGCACTGTCTAATTTATTTCATTAATTGTTTTTAGGAGAGGATTGGTCTTGTGGCTCGAAGAACATTTCTTTTTCAGTTATGGTCTTGGGCAACACATGATTAGTCTAGGTATCGAGCCGAAAAGATATCCCAAAGGTTTTCTGGATAGAACTTAAGGCAAGCATGTGGGCATGGTCCTACTCAGTTTCTGTGCACCTATAGCCTATAGGATAAGCATGAAAATCCCCAAATCCCCCAGAAAAACTGGCGGGTCCCCAATCCCCCAAACCGATGGGCCCCAAACCCCCCCTCCCCGGTCCCAGTGATATCTGTGATACCACTGCTCATCTAAGTGACGTGTGTTCTTTCACAAAGGCATAGGTTTAGGACTTATGAGGACAAGCAAAGTCGTAATAACTCAATGTATAAAAACTTTATTCGTAGTCTATAAAATTGGACAAGTTGTCCCCTGGCCTCCTTCCAAACTAAAACAAAATGGTAATCGCTACGCCCACAACTTGCTTTGCTTCATACCTTGCCTAAGTTTAGTCACTGGGTTTTGGATGTTTGCTTCCTCAAGGTATTCATTTCATGTTTTCTAGTCTATTAGTTTGGATGGAAAATAATTGCGTTTTCTAAAGTATAAAATGTTTTTTTTTTTTGGTTTGCTGTTGGTGGTAGGGCTTCTTAACTCATTCCAATAAGGAAAGTCATTTTCTTGCGGCCATAGGATGTAGCGATAATTCAGCTCATATCTGGGATGCCTTGAACTGTGTCATGGTTCTTAATAATTGTTCGCACCGCAAGTGTACAGGTTGCGCCAAGTAATAAAGTGAAAGTAGAGATCGTTCCCACGAGGATTGAGATACAAATCCGGTCAAGTAAGAGGCTTTGTCATTTAATTAAGTTGAGCTAATCAAATATTGTTTGAGAAATTAACGACTAAAACTATTGTTTGAAAATAGAAAATAGATAAAAGTGGTTCTTGACTTTAAAGATGAAGTGCAACTTAGGATTATTTCTTCCCCTTGTATATCATAATAACCTTAAATCAACTCTTTTTCCACATTGCTTTCATGTTTATATATGTGTTAACCTAGGGTTCTATAATACTTGTAAACGCTCCGTCGAGTTAAGAACAAGTGTTTCATTCTATTAATTATGCAATCTCTTGTCATAATTCATAAAATTCAATCCTTAAGTTCCAACCCTAATATGGCTATGTAAGGTTAATAGGTATATCTCTATCTTATTAACAAAACTATTCATTTGTCATGCAAACTTCAAGTTCTCACACTATTTTACTCAAGTTCTACACTTAACCTAACTCTCTCGAGTCTCAAGTCAAATGAACATATCAACTAAATGGTGATCAATCACTTAGAGGCATTAGGGCTAGAGTAAAATAAACACATATATATACATTAATCACAAAAGGATAGGAGTTTTAAAGAGTTACTCCATACAAGGGTTCAAAATAATCCTAGATAAATGAGTTTAGCTACTCATAGTCAATATGAAAGCACAAATACAAAGTGAAAGTATAGCCATAAATGACATGAGAAAGGAAAGGAAGATGAAGAGGAAGAAAACCAAATGGTTGGAGCTCCAAAGCTCCAATCTTTGCTTCAATCCCTTCAAAGTCACAAACCCTAGCACACCCACAAGCTTGCAAGTCTCCAAAAGTCAGAACCCTTAGCCATTTTCGTTTTCTTCCTTTTAAACACTCATTTTCGAGTGAAAAATTGGTGATGTGGCAGTTTTTTTAGCGATCATGCCGCGACTCAGTAAAATGGAACAAAATCATGCCGCGACATAGTTTTTCCCTGTAACTGAAGTTCAACTTGGGCCGCGGCACAGAAGTTTAACATCGTATCATGTCGTGGCTCAGTTCTGTTTTTGCTGAAAATTGATTTCTTCCTAAGCAAATGAGTTACTCCAATGTGTTTTGACATTCTTTCATTTATCTTGACTTCTCACCTGACCTGACTTTAATTTCCTAAACACATTTGCCTTGCAAAACACTTAACTTATATGATTAACTTACCGAAATATTCAAAATCACTAAAAACATGTGCTACCGAAAATCATGAATCAATTAGCCTTTAAAGTATGTATAATTACTTCAAAAGTGTATGCAAAAGAACATGAATCATGCTAAAAAGCATGAATTCCAAGATATTAACACACCCCCAAACTTAGACTTTTACTCGTCCTCGAGTAAATCAATATAAAATAGAACAAGATTGATCAATTATCAACTTAACATAAATGCAAGATGTTATCCTCACCGGTTGCTCAAGAGATATGCTTAAAGGAAAGAAGAGGGATAGAGATGAATGCATGGTTCACAATTCAAGAACAAGTTGCCAATAATTGTGTGTGTGTGAAGCTTAAAGATGATGTTCATGCACTAGTTAGAATCCAAAGTAACAACTCAATATGTGTGAAACATCCTCAATATCAAGACTTTACTTCCTAACCTTTTCCTCTCTCTCTATTAGAGAACAACACAATTTCAAAATCAAAGGGACTTGTTAAGCTTGTAATGGGGCCATGGGTTTAAGTGTTTGGCTATTTGAAAGAATGGGGAAAAGGAGTTTGAGATAAATTACATTTCACTATATTCACTCATGTACAAAAATTTCTTCAAAGAGATCAAACATTCCCCCAAACTTATCTCGTATTGATTCTTTATACTCCAAGTCTTATTGCAAGATTTTTTTTTCCTTTTTTTTTACAACATCTTCATTTCATTCATCACTTTTTTTTTCTTTTTGGAACTTGGGCGTACAAATTTTCCTTTTTCACAACCACTATTTCCCTTTTCGCATTGTATTTACATTTACATTCACCTTTCACAACCACACCAATCCTCACTATAATGAAATGTCAATTATCTCAAGATCAAGGTAGTTCATAAGTCCAATGTGGGATTCAAAAGAAAATTATCATGGTTTTTCATTATAAGGCTCAAAGAGGGTGCAAGTGGAAATGATTTCATGGGTTGGCTTCAAAAGGCTCAAACGCATTTAAAGGATGACCCTAATCATTTTTTAAAATTGTGTGAATCATTCCCTAACTTCAAGAGATTCCAAGGAAGGTCATAAAGTCTATCTATCAACAAATGCCCACACATACCAATTTGTTATAATTGTCATCTAAAAAGAGAATTTCTATCATCCCAGCTTAAGTGCAGAAAGGGTAAATTGCTAGAAACGAGACTTGCATTGTTCCTCGAGCATTCAAAAATATCCCAAAATTTCCAATTAAGCATAGAGTCTAAGCAACACCTATCATTGGATCATGCATGAACTTCAGCAGATAGTTGATCAATCTAAAACATATTTTTCAAAAATTAGAACATGTAAGTCTAAGTTTCAAGGGTTTAACAATGGAATCCATGACAATTCAGCATGTTCATTTATTCAACTAAAAATTGCCCTTACCCCCAAACTTGAAATGGACAGTGCCCTCACTGTCATCAGGGAAAAACTAAAGGCCTTCTCTCAATTTGCAAGACATTCCACAAAAGGAAAAGTGCTTCATGAGAGAAACAAAAATGATGAAGCTAACAATAAAGGATGCAAGTGTTCAAATCCACAAGATTAGTCAAAGCTGAATTATCACTACACCACATTACTGCCTTAACAAACAAAATAGCAAGTTGCAAGCATACACATGCAATGCATCAAAGAGGAGTTCAAAGCAGAACTTTAATCAGAACAAAACAGCTTTCTAAGTTAAGATGCACACATAAGTGAAGCTCAAATGCTCAAATTCTCAATCACCACAATGGAAAACACAACATGAACCTGCACAATACCCCCTGCTATTCGTTCTCTCTCTATGTACAGCAAGTTGACACCACAATGTGCAAGAAAGGTCACCGTCCCCAGCCAAATTATTAAACTTTAAATCACCATGCTTAGTGGCAAACAACAGAGAAAATCCCAAATTATCATTTTCAATTTCAATGAGCAAAACAAACAGAGCATCTAGGACCCTTTCAAGTTCCAACAAATAAATTCAGTGAGCGTACGTCAACTTGGACACACAGACACACCTTACAGCAAAGTTACTCACTCTCACTTTCTCTATCCACAATGAAACACCACAAGAGTCAAGGATAAGCACCAATCACTAATCATTAAACTCATTGCAATTAAAGTGGAAAAATCTCACATCAAAATTTGCAATTTAAACAAGAGATTCACTTATCAACTTGACTCTACTCCCTTCATTCATGTAATTCCATATCAGCACTTTATCACCACCATTAGATCAAAACAATAAAGAGCTAAAATCAAGGTTAATGATTTAAGCATTTGTCATATCCATGTGCAGAAATTAACCCTCACTACCTAGCTTGAAATACACAAACCAGAGAAAATATTTCACAAATGACCACCTTTCAAACTTAGCTTCAGTCAACATATTAATTAAACATCTAATCCAAAAACAACATTCACATTTTCACATTTTTCACCATCAAATCAGTGATAAAATTGACAATTATCCATTCCATGCATTTGATTTCGACATTAGCACTTCACTTTAATCAGAACAAAGAAGAGCTATCATCAAAATTAAGCACTTGACAACCTTTTACTTTAACATTCAGAAATTGGACTGAAACTCCCAAAAATTGTTTCATTGAAATCCTCAAATCTCACGGCTATGTTCACTCAATTTAGCCACATTCTTACTACAAGGTCACAAGCCACAAATTTCAGCCTAACATTCCAAGTCCATTTGTTAAATTTTCATTCCTCTCCTCTGAATGCAGATAACAGAAATTCTATCCAATGAGTCTTAATTCACTCTTGATTAACCTATACTCCAACCAGAACATGCAAACCATTTCAACATCTAACATTCAGCAGCTAACACTAAGCAATGCTATCTAAACTACCCACTCAGCACCATCTAATTCAGTATTCCGAAAATGGTTTGTACTTAATCAGAAACTTATCCTCAAAACCATTCTAACCTCAAGTTTAACCAAAAAATAAATCCTACTTTAAGTTCAAAAAAGAGGACCATAAATCTGAAATTAAATCAAAACAAAGCAAACAGAGGCAGAATCATAGAATTCTTACTGATTTCAGTAAGCACGATGAAGCCTAAAAACTGAGATTGAGCGGGTTACAGGAGCTGCGAGAGAGATGAAGAGGTGGGCGGGGGGATAAGACGGTGGAGCTAGGAGTTGGGTGTTGATTCAGGTGAGAGAGTGGTGGCCGAAGAACTTAACTCGTGAGTGGTGGAGACTAGAGAAACAAGAGAAAAAGCAACAAGAAACAGTGGTGGCCGGCAAAGCTGAGGCAGAGGGTCGACGGAGAGGTGAAGAGGAAACGGCGGCGAGGAAGGGGGTCTTGGAGAAAGTTTTGGGTTTAGGGTTTGAGATGTTGGAGTGCTTGAGTGGGTGAAAGGGAAGAAGGCGAGCAGGGAGAACATCGCCGGTCATGGCCGCGGCGAGGCGGAGACGGGAGGAAACGGAGGCCGCGGCGGTGTTGGTCGGAGATCGGTGGCTCGGCTATTGTGGTAGTTAGGGTTTTGAGATGAGAGGGAAGATGAGACAGGAGGAGAGATCACGTCGCCGGACACGGTGAGGAACGGAGGAGACGACGACCGGTGGTGATGGGGTGAATGGCGGTGGAGTTTGAAGAGGTGGGGAAGAAGGGAAGAAAAGAGGAAATTGAATGTTGAAGGATCCAGTGGTTACGGGGGGGCGGAGGCCGGCGGTTCTCGGCGGAGAAGACTGACTGTGAAGGGAGGAGGCCGACGTGAATGAGGTGGAGGGATTTTGAAGAAGGTGAGGAGGGATTTTGAAGAAGGTAAGAGTTGTGATTTGAGGGGTGAAGTTTATTAAAGAAATAAAATTTTTTTTTATTTTTTTTTAAAAAAATATGTGTGTGCTGCGGCATGAACATTGAGCCGTGGCATGCTTTTGCACTTTCATTGGCAGAGAATTAGTATGCCGCGGCCAGAAGTGTGAGCCGTGGCATGATATTTCTCTGCCACTTAAGTTGGCTAAATGACGCAAAACGTGCTGCGGCACCAAAATTTAAAGTCACGGCATGATGACGGAACCTATATCAGCACAAAATGACTTTGAATTTGCTGATAAATTTCACATGAAACACAACAAAAGCACACTTTCACCAAAATTGGAGTCAATTAAGCACTCAAGCACATGCCTTAAGCCTCATTTGAAACACAATTCCAATTTATTGAATATCCCCTCATTCAAAAATATCTTCATAACAAAATTCATGCACATCCATCAAAAATCACTTACCCTTACCAAAATCACTTCACTCCCATGCCAAAAACTTTCATACCTCTCACACACAATCAAAAGCAATTCACACCAAAAATCAAGTTCAACCATGCCATAAACCACCTATAATTTCAACTCATCACTTCATGCAAAGCTAGGATCAGACAATTACTCCAAGATCCAACCACATGAATTCATTGTCAAAATATGCTTCATTCAAAACACATATCAAGCTTCATGCAAACACACATTACTTTATGACACACAAGCCAAAATCCACATAGAACTTTTCTCATTATCAGTCAAAGCTCATCAACAGCAAAAATCATATGCACCTTCCACATCAAAAACAAGGAAATCACTCATACAAATACCATGAGGATCATTTCAGCACAATTAAGCATAAATCGTATCAAAATTCACCTCCTGAGACTAACATTGGTTAAGTCACATAGTTACACCACCATATCAGTCCGTTAAAGCAATTCTGTGTGATCAGCCACAATAATGATGCCTAAAAATGAATTCAAGATGAGGTTTGAGAGTCACTCCCCTTTGTAGACTTCTTCTTGCATTCCACAACCGTAAGCTCCAGCAATCACCACCAAAAACAAGTCAAGTTGTAGAAGAAAGCTTTATTCCTACAAAAGGAGAAAAAAAACAAGTGCAAATCTACCAAAATAACTAAATGACAAGAAAATTAAAACAAAAGAGAAAAGTTGAGAGCCTGGGTTGCCACCCAAGAAGCGCTTGATTTATAGTCCTCAGCCAGACTGTGCTTTACTTCAATTTTGTGTAGACAAGTAGAGAGTGGCCACTTGGCGCTCCACATGTCCACCCCAATAATGCTTCAAGCGTTGGTCGTTCACTTTGAATCTTTCGCCCTTTCCATTTTCCAACTCCACACTACCAAAAGTTAAAGATTGAGAAACAGTAAACGGTCCAGACCAGCGAAATTTGAGCTTTCCTGAAGATAGGTTTAGCTTGCAATTATGCAAAAGCACTCTTTGACCAGGTTCAAAATTCTTTAGGCCAAGTCTCTTGTCATGACACTTCATGTACTCCTTTTCATAGTTCTTTGCATTCACAAAATTATTGAGACAAGATTTTTCTACTTCATCAGTGGAGGGTTCTTTTGATGACTTCATTGGCTCTACATCATACAAATCTTCAACACCTTTCTCCCACACTAAGACATCTTCCAAGGGATCGTTAGATGAACAGTGAAACTCCCCTTGACTAATAGAATCAAGTACATCCACAAAAGCACATTGAGGAGAATTATATGAGAACTTCAAAGTTGGGTTCATGTTGAAACTTACTTGCTCATCATTGACCCTTAAAGTGATTTCACCCTTCTCCACATCAATGAGGGTTCTAGATGTAGCAAGGAATGCTCTCCCAAGTATAATAGGAATGTTCCAATCCACTTCACAATCCACAACAATAAAGTCAGCCGGAAATATGAATTTGTCTACTTTAACCAAGACATTTTCAATGATCCCTCTAGGTTGAGATACACTCCTGTCAGCAAGGAGTAAGGTTACCGTAGTAGGTCTTGCATATCCCAAGCCTAATTGTTTAAAAACAGCAAAAGGCATCAAATTCACATTTGCCCCCAAATCGCAAAGAGCATTTCCTTGGAAGTTATTCCCAATGTTACATGGAATGTTGAAACTCCCAGGATCTTTCAACTTAGGTGGAAGCTTTCTTTGTAGAATAGCGCTGCAATCTTCAGTCAAAGCAACAGTTTCAAATTCACTGAATCGCCTCTTCTTAGACAACACATATTTCAAGAACTTAGCATATTTAGGCATTTGCTCAAGTGTTTCTGCAAAAGGAATGTTGATATGCAATTGTTTAAACATCTCAAGGAACTTCTTGAATTGCCCATCATCATGATGCTTTTTGAGTCTTTGAGGAAAAGGAGGGGGAGGCACATATTTTGGCTTTGTCTCACATAGTTTCTTCTTGTCATCACCACCATCCATATGTTGCATTTTGTCTGTTCTCAACAACATTTTTCTTCACAGAAACATTTTCATCAACTAGAATGTTTTCATCAACTTTGGCATCTTCATAAAAAACAATATCGCTTTGAGATTCCTTGTTAACTTCTTGAGGCTTAGGCTCATTATCAACTTGTTTCCTACTCCTTAGAGTGATAACCTTGCATTCTTCTTGGCCCTTGTTCCTTGGATTAGGAATTGTGTCACTAGGGAGACTTCCTTTTGACATGTGAGTTGCCATAACGTTCAATTGAGATGCGAGTTGCCCAATTTGTATTTCAAGATTCTTCATAGAGGCGTCATAACCAGCGAGCCTAGCATCATTCTGAATTCTCGCAGTTTCTTGCCCTGCCAAGATTTGTGACAACATTTTCTCCATCCTATCCATTTTAGAGTCTTCTTCTTTTTGAGGTATCTGTCTGGTTTGACTTTGAAAACCTGGTGGATGAGAAGGGTTCACACCTGAAGACGGCGAAGGATTCACAGCTTGCCCTTGACTCCATTTAAAGTTTGGGTGATTCCTCCACCCTGAGTTATAAGTGTTGGAATAAGGGTTGTTGTTAGGATTTTGAAACTTCCCCATATAGTTCACAGACTCAGAAGCCATGTAAAGAGGACAGTGGTCTGGGAGATGAACATCTTCACATTGATCGCACACAATTGGAGTCATATGCACAGAATGAACACCCTGAGATTTACTTATCTGCACCTGCGATTCAAGCACATCAAAACGTTTGTTTATGGCAGATAGAATAGTAGACATTTGTAAGAAGAAGTGACATCTTCCTTTGGAGTAATAAGAGGCTGTGAACGCCTGTCTGTACCGTGAGAATTATTAGCAGCCAGCTGATCAAGCAGTCGGAACATGTCATTAATAGGGACAAGTCTGTATCCTCCATTTGTCATTGAGTCAAGCATAGCTTTGGATTGAGGATTAATGCGGTTACAGAAGATCTGAAGGATGACCCACTTGTCTACCCCATGATTAGGGCATTGTTTCATTAGCATTCTGTACCTTTCCCAAGCAGCATAGAGATGCTCATCAGGATATTGCTTGAAACTCAGAAACTCATCTCTAGCTTCAACAGACTTATCATCAGAAAAGAACCTTGCTCTGAACTTATTCTCAAGAGCATTCCAAGAATCGATGGACTTCTCTGGCAAATTATCAAACCATTCTCTAGCTTTCCCTTCAAGAGAGAAAGGAAACAGCCGGAGTCGAAGAACATCATCAGGAACTCCATTTTGCTTGAAAGAATTGCAAACTTCTAAGAAGTACATCAAGTGTTTGTTTGCATCTTCATTGTAAAGCCCATGGAACATTCCATGCAACTGGAGCATAGTGATCATAACCGGCTTAATCTCAAAGTTATGAGCTCTCATCTCTGGCATCCTGATACAAGACTAAACACCAGCCATGTTTCTAGTAGCAAAGTCATTCACAGTAGCCCGATCATACTCATCATCAGCCATGGTCTCAGATTCAGTGTCGGTCGCATCAAAGAAATTTTCAAACTCCAGAACTACCTCCAGGCTGTCCGAATGCACTGGTTGCATAAACATGTAGGACAACTAGAGAAAGAACAACACAAAGCAAGTATTGCACTAACAAAAGTATTAGTAAACAAAGAAAAGAAAAATTAATTATATATATATTATGCTCAATCGAAATTTAATAACCAAGTCTGGGGTTGACCAAGGGATTTGTTTCCAAATCCCTGGCAACGACCCCAAAAACTTGTTCGCATCGCAAGTCCACGGGTCGCGCCAAGTAATAAAGTGAAAGTAGAGATCGTTCCCACGAGGATTGAGATACAAATCCGGTCAAGTAAGAGGCTTTGTCATTTAATTAAGTTGAGCTAATCAAATATTGTTTGAGAAATTAACAACTAAAACTATTGTTTGAAAATAGAAAATAGATAAAAGTGGTTCTTGACTTTAAAGATGAAGTGCAACCTAGGATTATTTCTTCCCCTTGTATATCATAATAACCTTAAATCAACTCTTTTTCCACATTGCTTTCATGTTTATATATTTGCTAACCTAGGGTTCTAGAGTACTTGTAAACGCTCCGTCGAGTCAAGAACAAGTGTTTAATTCTATTAATCATGCAATCTCTTGTCACAATTAATAAAACCCAATTTCTAAGTTTCAACCCTAATGTGGCTATGTGAGGTCAATAAGTATATGTCTATCTTATCAACAAAATCATCTATTTGTCATGCAAACTTCAAGTTCTCACACTATTTTACCCAAGTTCTACACTCAACCTAGCCCTCTCAAGCATCAATCAAGTGAACACAACATCTAAATGGTGATCAAGCACTTAGAAGCATTAGGTCAAAAGTAAAATAAACACATATATAACATTAATCACAAAATAAGAGGAGGAATTAAGAGTTAATCCATACAAGGGTTCAAAATAATCCTAGAATCAAAGTTTTAGCTCCACATGTTCATAAAATCCAAAAGAATATATACATATGATAGCACAATCATAGAACAAGAGAGAGGGAAAGGGAAATGGAGAAGAAAAACCAAGATTTGAAGCCAAAATCTCTTCTAGACTTCAATCCATTGACACCCACTCCTCCAAAAGCCAAACCCTAGCTCCCCATATGCCCAAGAAGTGAAGAATGTCGAGCTCCCACTATTTTGCCTCTTTTATGCATCAGATTTTTAGTCAAAAACGCACAGTTTCACTTTCTTCACAGGTTCGCTATGCGTTCGCTAAATGCAAACCTCCAGCGAAGAATTTGGCAGAGAGGGTGTAATTTTGGATCGATTCGCTGTTCGTTCACTGTGCGCTAACGTCTAGCGAACCCTATTTTCGCAGGTTGGCTGTGCATTCGCTGAAGGCTAACATCCAGCGAACCCTCGTTTCCCTTTTCTCTCCTTCTTTTCTTCATTGCTTCCAATCTTTTGATCTTCCTATGCTTGCCCATTTGTTCCTACTCACATTAACTTGAAAGGGAAGGTGAATTCCTCAACACATATATATCAAAAATTAAACAATTTCAACTCATAATCTCAATCACGTGTATTTTATATCATTTTCTCTACACTATGAGTATTGTTATATTTCTATCTAGTTATTTACCAAAAACATGTGATAAATCAGAAAATTCAGATGAAATGTGTTCACAATTATGGAGCTTATCAATAATCAATCTCCAGGTTAGTGGCTGCAAATGACAAGGACTGACAATTGCCTTAACTGCACATAAATCGTGGATTGGATTTATCGAATAAAACTGATTGGGCTTGTGAAGCAATGTAAAATACTCTCATCTAGCACTCATTGGCTGAGATCGATGTTGAATTCGTAGAAGGTGACATGAGTGGCGGTGATTAGAATTTCTTCAACGAAGTGTTAATTACAGTAACAGATCTCTTGTTTAGTGAGACGAGTTTGGAGTCCGTAGTATTTATTTAGAATGGGATTGGGGGTGGGGTGAAGGGAGAGGGAGGGATGAAGAAGATGATCAGGTAGCGTGACGTTTGACATGGAGAATGAGGTGACAATACATGTAGGATATAGGGATAAAATTGATTATTTTGTTTACTCCATGGACAAATTTTGATCCCAATAAAACTTCCAGGGCAAATTTTATCATTGCCTAAAACTTCCGGGTCAAATTTGATCTTTAACCCTATTTAAAAAATTACTTAGCTTGCTAGTTGCTTAGCTATTTTTTTTTATTGAAAGTTGCTTCGCTAGCTAAGAAACATTAGTACAACTTATTCGGAAGGTGTGCATGTGTTTTATAAGTTCTTCAAATTTGTGTTCGGAGTGAAAAAGTAGCCCACAATATAGAGAACAATTTTAATATGCACATGGATTTTTTTTGTTTGATTCAAATAACATATTTCATTAAAATTGAAAAAGCCATATACAAAATCCAAAATCAAGGTCTGCCAAAATAAAATTCAAATACAATAATAGATAGAAATGCCAAAAATAAAATAATTCTAACACTGTCGCGCCTCCAAGAAACTTGTCATGCATCTTCAATATTCCTTGTTCATAATCTGTGAGTAGACAAACAACGTTACTAACATCAAACTCATTGTGAATAGTGGTGATTCCACAAACCATTGCAAAAAATCTACACCTTTCATTGACAATAAACCAGCTAAGTTGGTTTTTGAAGCATCTTCATGCGTAGATCTCGAAAATAAAATAATTACAAACACCAACGCGAAAGTGTGAAAATTGAATAGAAGAAATTCTTGTTGTCTAAATTCTCAAAATCGATTTATTCTCGCAATAACAAACAACGCCATCATATGAAATAATAAATATGAAAAAAATAGACCATTGCAAAATATAGACGTCTTCTTCGCAGTTAAAAACAGGGAGGGAGACGCCGCAAACAAACATGCACAAAAAAGAGAAAAAACTTTCTTTGCCCCAAAAATTAAAAAGGGAAGAGAAGAGAGCCAAACATTTATCTTTTGATTTGAGACACAAGATGTAAAGGCCCAAGACTCATGTAGGGGATCTTTCAATTGCTAATTTTTCATAAGTTTTAATTTTATTTGTTTACAAAATAATTACTATTAAAGAAAATAATATGCATAATTCATAAAAAAATATCGTAAGTGAAAATTAAATTTAAATTTAGAAAATTATAATTGATTCTATGCTTAATTTTTAAAATTGTTTGAAAACTTTTTATATCTAATCATATTTTACCAATTCTGTTAAATCTCCTTATATAGCAGTTTTACAATATAATTTTTCAAATTTGACGAGTAATTTGGAAGGTAAACGGCGTTCTTCAGCTTCAAGCTGTCAAACATGAGTAGAAAATTTTATAATAGGAGGACTTGTTCATCATAGAACCATGAAAAAAAATATAAATTGCACTTTATTTGAAAGGTCAAGAAATTTATATAAAAAAAATGAAAGGTCAAGGAATTTAATGGTTATCAAATCAAAAGAGGCTAATTAAAATCCAAAATTAAATTTGAGAAATTTTATTACTCACTCACTCCAACCAATAGTGTGCTTCACATCATTGTGCCTAGCTCCTCCACCTTCTTCCTCCATCCAACTTTATTGACTCATCACTCATAAACATATATACCGGCGATTAGCTTTTAAAAAAGAAGTGGCATCTAATTCTCCCAGAAGGTATAACCAAACATATCATCTTAAATTCCTCTCAAAGCATCTGGTTATTAATGTTTGGCAGACTTCCAAGTTCAAATTTACTTTTGAAACAAAATAATATATTTACATGTTTTCTTATATTCTCCCTCCTATTTTAATAAGATATAGCTGAAGTTTTTTTTTTTTGAAAAATACTATGAAAATTTAATAAATTAAATTTGATTATAAATTGATTTCTCTAAAGTTTTTCTCCAAACTAGTTTGTTTTCAGATTTAGCTTAATTAGATTTTATAATCTCCCAAAAATAGCAACTAGGTCTAATATTAAGGATGTGCAAGGGAATGCATAATATGAATGTGGTTGCTTGGCAAGCAAGCTACCACCTTCAAGACCAAGAAACAGTTTTGCAGGAAGCAGCTATCAATTGAAATTCTAAACATATTTAAAACTAATGGATTAAATAATGAAATTTTGGTTCATTATTTGACAGAAGATGAGGAACTGTACATCAATTCTGGAACGTATTATTGGTTGTAGCTAGGTCCATAGCGAAGGGAAGGTCCCATGCATGCATTGATAATTATGAGATAAAGCTAATCTTATAAACGTGAATGCTTTCTCAGGTATTGATATTTCCTTATTCCACTCGGAAAGAAAAGTTTGAAGTCAATTATGAGATACAACTTCTGGCATGTTTTATTTATTGCTTGTGTGTATATACGTACTCATGCATTAAACTATCATCGATAAATTTTATGAGGAAAGCCAACAAAGCAGTAAATATATTTTATTAGAACCACAGGTTTTCTTTCAGTACATTAATTCTCACTTCTATTTTATGTATTTTATCTAAAATGTAAATTGAAGCGAGCGATCTGATTAGTTGAAAATAATTAAATTATGGAAAAAATGTATAAGAGAGTTACACGCAGCATATGATAATAAATCATGTTAAAAGTGTTTTGAGTTGAATGGGTTCCATCCCGAGAAACGGTGCAAAACTTAACACCATTGATGTTGTATGTTGTAAATTTTCTTGCATGATCTAAAGGGCTAGCTGTTGAGTCCAGCATTGTCGGCTACTGAACCCACCATGTTGGGCACTCCAGGGTTAGCTCTCGCATTTTCACCGATGTTGGCAAGCCCAACTCAGGTAGTGTAGGGAGGCCCAAGGCTCTCTCGAGCCCACGATCTAATGCTGCAACATTCTTGGGATAAAGCTTTGTCATTGGCCCTCCCAAGAATCGAAGTCGAGACCTCCCACTTTATAGGCATTATAGATGCCTCGCTTGTCACTAGCCGCAAAAGCTTTAATATAGTCAGGACTGTAGAGGTATTGAAGGTTATCATATAATATTCGGCGCGCGTGAATTATTGTGGAAAGTCTTTGTGGACTTTCCTATCAACCTTTACCGATGCTTCACTCTGAATCCTCAGGTTCTATTTACAATACTTCTATATTCTCTACAAAACATATTTTTAATGAGTTGGAGAAGGTATTCCTATGCGATATTAATAAAACGTAGAATGAGAGATGTAGCAATGCATACTTTAAGAATACTTTTTTACAATTTATCAAGACATGGTGTGCTTGTAGCTTCTCCAACTCACTTAATCTAACAGTGACACTCGCTCTAATTGCCTTCCCACCAAGTGGGATCAAAGCGTTTTCACGTGAAAGGCTTGATTCATGATGATCGTCTACCCTAGATGGCTGGATATAAGACATTTTTATGTCTGTCAACTATCGAGAGCAATAGTACATTGCTTCATCCATCAAGTAGTATTCAACTATACAACCTTCTGGCTTTGTTTGATTTCTTATGAAAGATTTTAACTTAACAAGGAACCTGTAAAATAAGAAAAAATTTACTAAAAGTAGTACATGTAAAAATAAGGACAAAGTTTGTATAGTGATACAGAGTTAAATAATCGCATACCCCTCTATTGGATACATCCAGCGATAATGCACTAGCCCAACTAACTTTGTTTCTCCAACAAGGTGGATGACAAATTCTTGAATTTGTATGACTTTTATATGCTAAATTTGATGCAATTAAGATTATAGAGATATACATTTTTTATCAAATTGTGCTTAATTAATATCTAAGATTGTTATGTTTGGTGACCCCATTTCTAATTATATTTGACATTTATTTTGATTATATTTAGGAAGTCATTGATAGAAAATTAAAAGAATTTGTTCTTGAAAATAATATTAATGGGGTTTGAGTGTTAGATTGGTTTTTCATATATTTATGTGTTTTGGCATGTATTTTGAAGATTTCCCTATTCATCATTGACAAGCCCAGAACAAAAGCCCAAAGTTTGTAATTGAAGAAATGGACCATTACTTGCATGTTGAAGGAATAGCACATGGGGAGCTGTAGGTCAAAAAGGGAAAAAAAGAAAGAAATGAATTGAGACGTGTGTGCAGTGAAAAGGGGGCTGCCGGAAATAGAGGATTATCATCCACACTTTAGAGGCTGCTGGGCAGAGAGGAGACGCGAAGAAAAGAAAAGCAATGGCGAGAGAAGTGAGGGCAGTGGCTGAACAGTGAGGGAGAAAAAGGGGCACTGAAATACTCACTCCCTCTCCTCTCTTCTCATCTTGATTTTCTCATCACTTCTCCTTCCATTTCTACAATACTTCTCTCAATCATCTCTTTGTTGGTGCTTCTCACATGAGAGATAATTAAATCTTTTTTATTCTTGGGAATGATGAGTTATGGCTTGAGCTCTCATGCTTAATGAGAGAGTTTTGTTATTTTCTTTTTCTCTTGTATTTATGATTTTCCTAGGTTTAGGATTGTCATTTATACTTAGATTTGGACTATTATGTTTGTTTGAGTTTATTTGTGATTTTGACATGTAATGAGGGATTTGGACTCAACAATATGTATAATCATACATATGTTCTTTATAATTCATTAGATATCTCTATGTACTCATGGTATTGATAGATAGTTTGTTGAATTGAATTATAATTGAACCTAATGCATTGCAATCACTAATCACACTGTATGATACATAATAATGCCTTGTTGAATGAGTTCATGAGATTAGGTATTAGACTTGCCGGTTGGTGAGGTTTGATATTGTAGGAAACTTAGAGAAAACTCAAAGTGCTAAAGGGCTTAACAATGCCTAATTAGATGGGTTCCAACATTTAGATATTGACTCATGGGTCCATGAGATTTGGTAAATTAGTACATTAACATCCTAATTGACTCCCTAAATATATTAATTGAACTAGGATAGTTATTTCTAATCATTTGTCAAGAGCAATTCCATTTTATTTTACCAAATCTTTACTTTTTCCCAATTCTTATTTTCTCTTTTGCATATCACACCTTTTACTAATATTCATTATTAATCCATAACAATTTTTCTTATTTCAAACAAGTTTAACATTTAGTAAAAGAGTGGAATGGAAGTGAAATAAACGCATTCATGTTATGCATAAACGCAGAGATAAGCTTTTTCAATAGTACGTAGTTGTAAAAAGCCACTATATATTAACAAATATGTTTAGCACGAGTTAACTTTTATTCCTTTTTATATATACTTTTAAGGTTATAATTAAAAGTAAACTGATCAGTGATATTTCTAAAGTGTACATGTTATTTGCGGTTATCATCTGCTACAAAACTGTGTACTCGCTCCTATAAATACTCACTCCTCCAATCTCACTCTTTCTACTCCGTTCTTCCATTCTCCATATTTATTACTCTCTCCGATTCTAAATATAAGACCTAATTGATTTTTTTGAAAAATCCTAAAAAAGGCAAAAGAAGTTAATTATAAATTGATTTACCTAATTTTTTTCCTTAAACTAGTTTATTTTACTTATAAACTAATGGATAGTCTAAAAATATATCAAATATGTCATGATTTAATAGACTATTTTGCAACCTTAACCTCTCCAAAAAAAAGTCATCTAGGTCATATATTTAGGACCGGAGGTAGTATTGTCTAATATGTCTCTTCATCTCTGATCCCTCTTCGCTTCTTATGCTTTTCTATATTTCCTATGTTTTCATGTATATATGTTAAATTATGCATAATGTGTTTGGTATTCACACTTTTATTTTTAAATACCATTTAAATTATGCATTATCTATCTTAAATATTTTTACATAATTTAAAAATGCTATAAATTAAAAAATTAAAAAATATTAATTTGTTTTAATTTTTAAGAGATCTAATAGAAAATGAAAAATCACCACAAACAATTTTTTATATTTTAGGCATTGATCCGCCACTAACTTACTAGTGAATTTGATAAATGTAGCAGTTTCTGAGGACCGCCACTAAATTTGCTCACAGTGACTTTACTGACTTGGCAGTTTAACCGCCACTAATGGTGTATTTAAACTGCCACTTACCCCGTGTTTTTTGTAGTGAGACCTTCCTCTTATTAATTTTATGTCATGAAAATCAAATGATAAGTATGATATTCCAAGACTGTTTAAATATTATGTTGCTTCGTATACCTATTAAAAATTTGTAAACAAGTACTTGTAACTTTTTCAAACTAAAATTTGGCCAAAAAAAAAAACTTTTTCAAACTAAAATTGAAGATTGGCAGCATTGTGCAGCTGCGTGCAGCAGTGTATGTCTCCTAATACGTTTACGATGGGACTTATAATCATATATGTAAGTTTATTATATATTTTTTCAAAGGACCATATAAAAAGAACGATATACTACTATACTCCTCTAGTCCTAGATATAAATATAAGACCTAAATGACTTTTTCTAGAAAATCCTTATAAAAGCAAAATAAGTTAACTATAAATTGATTTACCTAATTTTTCCCTTAAACTAGTTTAGTTTACCTATAAATTAATGGATAATCCAAAAATATATCAAATATGTCATCATTTAATAACCTATTTTGTAACCTTAATATCTTTCCAAAAAAAAGTTAATTAGATCTTATATTTAGGACCGGAGTATAAAATATGCATAAGCTTTTACTTTTACTTGTTTCCTGATTTGAAAACACAAATGAGTACAAGTGTCTTTTCGTCCTTGGGTATTGCAGTGCAGCGGTGAGGAATTCAATCGATTCGATCACATGTTTCTTTTTTTCTTTTTTTAATTAAAACACGCTTTTTTTTCAATATTAACTGATCAACGCTTTTTTTTTTACCATTGCTGGATATTAAAGCAATCGCTACTAAGTTTCAGAGTTTGTGCTTTCCATTCCCCCCACGCAAGTGTCTTCTATAAGACTCAAAATTAAGAGTTTAAGGGATCAAGGGCACTTTCCAGCAGATAGACTAATTATGTGTAAATATAAGAGCTAAATTTAAGAAAACATTTAATGGGGCACCAAACTTACTTAGTGGGATACCTACTAGTTTGGTTGCAAGAAGTAAAAGAAAGTGACTTGAAAATAATTGAAAAGTTAAGGGGTAATATGACCATTCACATATATCTCAGGAGCACAAGTTTTCTCTCTCCATCTCATACTTATCCTTGGGCCCACAAACTTTACTCTCTCATCATTACCTCTACTTTCCATCTCTTACCCTTTCTATTTCTTTTTTTTTTATAACTTTACAGTTTCTATTTCTAATTCTTAATTTTGTTTCTTACAACCAAACATACTTGTGTGGCACATGAAAAATGAAATGAAGAATACATATATGCATCGTCTCGCTGTAGCGAGCACTACGCATTGACATATGCGATTTTGCTGCTTTTTCGAGCCAATGATTCAAGCCAACGCAAAATGACTTAGACATGGTTTCCTCATGAATATTCCTATCTAATGCTTCATTCCCAGCATTTTATACACACCAAACTTATCTCCTATTCCATTTCTCTCAACCCTACCATCTCATCTTCCATTTCAACTCAAATCACCCATGCATTCCACTTCCATTCCTTTTGTCGGTGATTTCTTCATGAAAACCAACAAGTAAGGAGCCCTATTTTTGGTAATGGAGATGGCAACATGAGATTGAGGCTTATTAGGGGAGCTCTTGTTCTCTCATTCTCTCTCTTCCTCTTGTATTGCCATATTCTATAGTCCTAGGATTTTGTTTATGCAATTGGTCATATTGTTCATGATTATCATTTGTTAGAATGTGATATAATATTTCTAGCTATATTTCCATTTGTGTATGCTTGGAAAATGGCTTTCAAACTTGTTAATTGAAAGCGTGGCAATGAGCTTCAATCCTAGAGTCTTGGCTTATCATGTGGGGTTTCCGCTAATGAATTAAAACCTTATTTAGGAGTGATTAAGTGGCAATTAGAGATTTATGTTTTTAGATTAGGAGCCCTTTGTAATTGGAAAATCCAACTTTTTTATTAGGCTTAATTAACTTGGAGTTGGAGGGATTAGTAAGTGGATTATTAGTACTAATACACCCATATTCCTAAGCCTAACCTAGCAGGATTCATTTAGGGAACTTTTAATTAGCCAATGAAATCCCAAAAGATTAATAATGTGAAGCAATGACTGCTTAATTAATTAAGTAGTTTTACATCACCAAGAATATCCATCTCAATTATACTAATCTCCCACTGTAAATTTATCCAGTTTCGTTTTACTTTTCTTTTGTACATATCACATAATATTTTTCACGCCAATCTTATTACCAATTATCAAACCCAATGTTTTTACCCTCTTGGAAGCTGCATATAGTCATTAGGTTGCCATTTTCAATTTAGGCTCATCTTAGAGAACGACACTCGGGGTTGCTCAAACTATTCCGTTAGTCTCATATTTTCTTGAAAGGTTGGTTAGAGGCACACTATTACCGATGTAGTGTAACACCCCAAAATTTCAAAAGGAATAAATAAGGCAATATTTAGAATCTTGAAGTATTGTTTAGCATTTAGAAAATTTTAGAAATAAATTTGGGAACAAAAATATATCTAAAGAAATTATATTAGGACTCAAAATATCTTCCCAAAATCATAATCATGTTTACCCGTTTCCAATCCATCCTCATCTCCCCACTCAAATCTCATCCATTCATTCTTAAAATATCTACTCTTTTTAATACATGTTTATCTTTTCCATTAACCACAACCACTAGTTTGTTTTATATATTAGATTCTTGCTCCTCACTGTGATTATCACCACCGCACATTGTCTTCATCAAACCCACTCTCCCATCTCTTTCACTACCTAAACCCTCACTCTCTCAACACCATCTTCACTCTCCTAAATCTCTCTCTGTTCGACACTTCTTCCCTCTTTCACCATATCATCTTTCCTCTTCCTCTTTTCCTGAAATCGGCGACGGCCTACGATGGCAGAAATGGCTGAGACGCTCAAAACTCGATAGCCCTTAGGTGAGCTTTCCTTTATTCTTTTCTTCTTCCTTGCTGGGTGATTCGAGCAAGATTTGAGAGGAATCAAATGAAATTTCAAGTGGGATTTTTGGGTTTGATTAAACTAAAAAAAATGAAGCCTATGTCCTTCTTTAAGGATTTTGGTGAAAGGATTTTAGTTGTGTGATGTTTGGCCAATTTTCTTCAAAGCCCAACAACGAATATTTCTCACTGATTGCTTATATGATGTTAAAGGCTGCTTCTTGAAAATTTTATGCTTACTCCCTGTTGGTTCAAAAAAAAATTCTGTACTTTTAATTTGATTATTTTGATCCAAAGCATAGGAGAGTGCAATAGAGTTAGTTCTTGGTGATGTATGCTTGGGTGCTCTGTTTGTGATGTCTTGGTTATATTGATTGTAATCTATTGTGCTCTTTTATTAAATTTTTCGTGGACACTGATGATGGCTTGATGATTTAGTAAGATATGAATAATATAAGTAGGCGTGAGAATCATGTGAGCTTTGGGATGCTTTGAAATGTTTCTGTTTCTTTTATTTCGTTGGTTGCCCTGTTCAATTCGGTTAGGTAATGGAAGGGAAGTATTTGTTGATCTTAAACATGGATTATAACATAAATATGCTAATACATAATTTATGCTCTGACTCCGAAGTTTCAGTTTTGAACTTTTAAGATTTGTTGTTTGAAAGTTTAGGAAGATTAAAGTTGTTGTTTAAGGAAAACAAAAACCTGTTTCATTCTAGAGGTCAATAGAAATTTTACTAAGCTCTACATGTTCACTCCTCTTTAATGATAAAGAAAGGAGAAATAGGGGAATTTAGTTTCTACGAATTTATTCTTATAGTATGTCTTGGAGAAATAGTGATATTAGGCTCTTATGATCGAAGGGATTATATGATTGGAGTGGCTAGTGCCTCTTTTGAAGTAATTGGTGATAGAGAAATAAGTGTTGAGAGCCAATAAATCGATTAATACTTAGGGTAGGTGATAATCTATGGTTATGATGTTATTGAAATGGATTGGATTAGGATTAATTAAGGGTATGAAGATTGAGGAATGTGAAGCTAGAAATTGATTGGAATACAGACTTTTATTCTGCCTTAGATAAGTGGAAGCATATTGTGGGTCTCATGAAATTCTTGGACAACCAATATTTGTTTGAAGATAACATTATTGTTTATGGTTCTAAATATTCAGTTGGAGGGAGATTAGAATTGGTTAAAGTGTGTTGAGGAATTTTAAGCAGATTATAAGGATATAATTGTAAAGAAATGAGATTACTTGAGGTAATATTCTAGAGATGAAATCAATTGAGTTGATGTAAGAATGATGGATTTGATCACAGAAAATAGGGAATGAAAGTTTAGCTATTTTGAATTTCAAATATTGAATTTTAGTTTAGGTTATATTTTGGAAGTTTGAATTGACATGGAGATATCTTTATACGCTTAGTAATTGTTCAATTGGGGATTGAGTAAATTGTGTTAGGATTAATGAGAAGATGATCTTGCTTATTCTCTACAAATTCAAAAGAGATCTAAATAATTAATTGTGTGAAGTTGGTGGCTTTGGAATTAGAATTTTTAAACTCTTACAGTATGGTTTATGAGTCAAGGGTAAGCTCAAGTTAAAAGTAAATGTTTTTCTAGTAAAAACTAATGGAATCTCTAAATGTTTTTGCATGTATGTGTGTACGGGTAATGTTTGTTTGTTGAGATACTTTGACTTGTACAATATATGTTTTAAAGATAGTTAAGAATCTGTTTATTATCTTGATATCTTGGAGGCTATACAAGTTAATATAGTCATAGGATTAAAGTTTTAAAATTAAAGGGGAATGGTAGAGGTATATAATAGGCACATGAGAGATGTTCAGTGAAAGCATGAGTATTGATTAATTTATTATAATATATACGATATGTGTAAATATAGGGAAAGTTAGTGGTGTGGGCTCATGCAAGGCATTGGAAAGTAAAGGCAGCAGCTAAGGTTTGAGGTTGTGACATAGGTAGCAGTTTACTTCATATATGTTATAATAAAAGTTCGTAGATTTTCATGAAAATTATTTATTTTATGATCATGATGATGTTTAATCCTTTGAGGAATATTGAGCAATATTTGAGCATTATTGAGGAACATTGAGGAGTATTGAGAATTGTTGATGAATGTTTGAGGAATTATTGAGTGGAGTACTCCAAGGTATAGGTGGGTAGCTCCCCCTATACCAGAGCTTATGTTAAATCCTGCAGGTAAAGGTGCTTCCACTATTTAGCGGGTATCTCGTTATTAGTGGTAGGTAGTTGAGGCCCCAGCATTGGCTGGAGGGATTATCGTTATCATTTTCGTGAAAAACGGTGTATTTATGTTTATAATTATTATTATATGCATGTATATGAAGTAAACTGGTTTAACTGCTGTTTTTCAGAGGCTCATGGAGCTGGTGAGATGGAGGATATAAGGTGGGCTATTTTTGGAGTGCACATGAGGGATAACAAGAGGTTGATCGTTCGTGGACATATTAGTGACTGCACATAGTTAAGAGAAATATCTTTGATTCAAATAGGCAAACTAAAGTGAGCATGAGCTTGCATAGTAATTGTATTATTATTTGTAAATGTTTAAAATTAGAAATAGAATGACACCAAAATTTAGGGATTTATCATCGAGATAACTAATATTTTGATTAGAGCGTAGTAATAGTGATAGTAATGATTTGTAAAACATTTTAAAAAGAAAAGTTTTAAATTATTGGTATTTTAGACTTTCTACAATAGGAAAAGTATATTAAAATGATATAGTATAGTAGTAAAAATGATAAAGTGTTACATGTAGTCCCAAACTTGGTGTCCTTCACCTTTTTGATTGCTCTTCAATGATCTTATATAAGTAAAAATACAATAGAAGAAGGATCAATGCTTCATAAATTAATTATTTCTAATTAACTACTGAATGAATGTCGGATTAGCGGGTCGGTGTAGTACCTCGGGACCAATCCTTCAAGATAATTTGGACCTCGGGGTAAGCGGAAGTTACCCCGGGTATCGATCTCAAAGGAGCCTATAAATGCAACTAATTACCTAGTACTAGTGTGAAACTTGTTTGAAACCGAGAAAAATCATTTTAATTAATTTCTTTTTTCTTTTTTTGTATTAAATCTAGAAAATATTTTGTATGATAAAAAATGGAATAAAAGGAGGATTTTCGATAAATAGATAATATGATGTTCTTAGTGATTGGGAAATTCAAGAATTATAGCTTGTATAAAATATTTGGGGTAAAGTGGTCAAATCAATAAATTCCCTAGAGGAACCCCTCTAGGCTAGGCTTAGATCAATATAATTAATGCCGGAACCCCTAACATTAATTATCTTAATCTAAGTTGATTAAGCACATGACCAAATTAAATTTACTAAACACAAGGAGCTATTAATCCTACGACTGGGACCCCAATCGCAACTTAATTAATTTACTAGCTCTAATCCACTGTTGAGACCTCAACCAATAAATTAAAACTAATAAGTTTAAGTTCAATGTTACTCAAGTGTTTACTAAATTTATTTTGCCAATTTCTAAGCATGAACAAACAACACCATTATCCACTAAATAAGAACCCTTACTTAGGGCAAGATTTTAACTAAAAGCATGTATTAAAATCATAAACCATAACATTAACACATGTTCAAGTCAATAAGCTCAATGTTGATAATTCACACAAAAGGAAATTAGCAAGGCAAATTGTTCCTACATATATCAAAAGATAAATATAAATCACACAACCAATTACATAGATCTAATCCCTATAACCTTAGAAATTTGAACTACATAAAAGAGAGAGATTATGTAAGACAAATTACCCCTATGTGAAGCTCACTTGCTCATCTTTTCATTCCCATCACCAAGAACAAAGAGGTTTAGTTACTCATGTGGAAGGGGAGATTGGGTTTGTGAGATTCGTTGAAGAACAAAGGTGAAGAAATGAGTGTGGTGAGGAGAAGAATGAAGAGCACACTTTAACACCCTCCTTTCATCTTCAGTTTCGGAGCTGCTTCCTGCTCCCCTGTACTGCTGTACAGCACCCCAAACGCGCCCTCCTCTTCAATTCCTCCAGATCTAGTCTTCGTTCAGCCCCTCTATAGCTCGCCACTTTCAGCCTCTCCTTTCTTTCTTTGCGTGTTACTCAGCTCTCTCCTCCTCCCCACGTGTCCAGCTTCCAGCCTTTACTAATCAATCCTCTCCTTTTTTTTTCTCTTTCTTTTTCTTTTCACAACCCAGCTTCCAACTTCTTTGCTTCTCTTCTTTAATTTTTTGGGCTTTTCTTTCTCTTTTCTCTTCTTTTGCCAAGCCCAAACAACATGGATTTTAATCTAAAAATCTTTCAATGGCTCCACATGTTGTCAACCTAAAGAGAAGGAGAACAAACATATTTATCTTTTCCATTTTTCTTTTCAGATTTTAATCTTTTGTTTAATTATTCAATGAAGTATCCAAGATAAAATCTCTTTGTCTTAATTCTAAAAATAAGCATAAGTGGAATCAAAATTGCATCTTCAATATGTTAGTAACCTCAATTTAACATAATAAAATCATATAAATCTCATCATTTGTCAACTACCAATTATGGAATATTAATTTGATTTTTATGCTAATTTCACCTAAGGATCTATAATAGAAAGGTTATCATTCCCATAGGGAATAAAGAAAAAGAAGATTAATAATTACAATTATGTTATCATTTACCTAAAATAATAATAATTTGAAAAAGACTACATTAAAACTTAAAATCAAGAAGAGAGAAGTCTATGATTATTTAACACAATTTCATGTCATGAAACTTAATTAAAACCCCTCAATTAGCAATAGAATGAAAATATGTGTTTGTCTAAGGTTCATATAAGCATTATTTGAAAGTTTTCTCAAATAAAATTCAAATTTCTACTTGTATCTATTGCACAAGTATTTCTTGTCACGATTTATGCAATTTAAAGTCAACATTCTTAACAATATAGGTTAGAAATTATATATCTACTTTATCAATTAACCATCCATATTTAAAACCATAAATTTTAAGTCTAATATGATTTTAGTTAAATTCTAAAATAAAATACATTTTCTCAAGCAATATTTCATTTAAAAAATCAAGTGATGATCAAACACTTGTAAAAGTAAGGACAATATAAAATCCACAAATAAATTTCCTTCATAGCATAGAATAGGTAATTAATAAGTCTCAATTCAAATTTCAAAATAATTGTAGTACAAAAATTAGCAACTCTTAAATGACACTAAAATAATCTAAACACCACAAAGATTCAGAAATTATACAAAAGAGAGATGAGAATGAAAGGAGAAGGAAATCACCAAGAAATTAATTATACATTTCTCTTCTCCAAACCTCCAATCTTTCTCCCAAGCTCTTTCTCTCTTGCTCTCCTTCTCTGCGTCTTTGATTTTGCGCTGAAGGTCACCACGGGAGGATGAAGATGATAGATGTGGATGGTATTTGATTTAGCCCAGTAGATGAGCGCTGCTGTTTTTTAAGATGGAGAGACTATTGCAGATCAGCCTTGGCACGCAGTTGATGAAGAAAGGGAAGAAAATGAGAGTAGAAGAATAGAGGAGAAACCTGAGAAGATCTAAAATTTGGGAGGTTGAAGATCATTCATTGTGGGAGCAAATAATAATATTGGAGCTTGAGTGAGTGATAACGCTAGAGAAAATGCAGAGAGGTTTTGACAACGAAAGGGAAGAGTGATGCAGTTGCAGATGGCGTGAGACTGTGAAGTACTTTTGATGCACAAATTAGAGAAATTTTGTTTAATTTTACCTATTGGACTGGGCCTCTTTTTTGGGATATACTCCCTAATTTGATATACTCCCTCTGTTTCTAAGTATAAGATCATTTTCCCTAATTTGAGTAGATTAAGGAAGTTAGTTATTTACACATAATATTACCAATTTATCACAACTATATATATGTCTTTATCCTCACTCTCCCTCTTTTGCTTGTTAATTATTATAAATAAGCATTGAAGGGTTAATTTGGGAGAAAGTTGAGTAAAGTTAGAAAGTAATCTTATAACTAGGAACAAATTAAGTTTTAAAAGTGATCTTATATTTAAGAACGAGAGTAGTATCAAACAAAGAACTAAAACAATTATAATGAAAATGATATGACCCATTACATAACAAGTCCATTACCCACATAGACATGTTTTTGAAGAATAAAATCACATTTTCCATGGATATTTCTTAATTAATCTTTTATGCTCTACGGGCTAAGTCGCAAGTTGATTATGTACTGACCCTCTGGCCTTTTGTCTTGACCGAGCTAGTTGCCGGCTTGGGTTTAATTACTATTATCTAAATACTCTCATTTTATCAAAAGTTGTTTTCTCACAAAATCTATTATCTTCTCTAGATATCGCTCTTGGTAGTTGTGTGAGGGGTTATGACAATGGAAGAAGGAGAAGATGATGAGTTGTGGCGACAAAGTGGAGAGGTAGAAGAAGTGTGGGTCAATGTGATGGCACTGTTGAGTGCCATGTAGGTATACTACATCGGCGCATAGTTATTAGACCAATCAGCCGTTAGTTGTTTGGGCTATTAAATTGGAGACAACATTACTAGGTTATTAAATTTTTGGGCCAACATTAAGATTGAAAAAATTTTCACCTTTACCCTTTCTCATCTTTCTCTACTATACCATTTTTCTGAGCGCTTTCTTCTTACAGTCCAGTTATATATACACAGCTCCTTCCTTGTTTATTGTCTATGTTTCATAGCTCATTGCTCTTTTGATATTTTTGTTGTTTATATCTACAGTTCTTGCCTCTTCAAGCATTTCTTGGGAAAACTAAAATGAAGTCATCATCATGCCTCGAGAAACAAGTAGAGTTGAAGAAAGGACCATGGACTCAAGAAGAAGACCAGAAGCTCAAGTCTTACATTCAATTACACGGCGCTCATGGAGGCTGGTCTTTCTTGCCTTCTAAAGCTGGTAATTCTACACATACTCCTCATGAATCTGCTTTGAAAAATCACACCTGGCAAATTATGGCTTCTATCTTATTATTAATTACAATGAGATGGTAGACGATAATAATAAGTATATAATCGGAGAGTTATCTGTTAATGCATTTTAACTAATTAAGATTTCATGACCAAATTAAAAGGACTCCGTAGATGTGGGAAGAGCTGCAGATTGAGATGGAATAATTATCTAAGGCCTGACATCAAAAGAGGCAAATTCAGCTCAAAAGAAGAGCAAACCATAATCCAACTTCATGCTCTTCTTGGAAACAGGTAAGTTCCCTACTCTGCCTTCAATATATTATTATTATATTTCTCAAATACCTAATTGATTTTTTAAAAGATTAAGGAAACGTTATTTAATTATGATATATATTTTTAGATCATCTAACTAGTTTATAGGTCAAATAAACTGATTTGAGCGAAAAAGCTAGATAAATCATTTATAAGTGACTTATTTTGTTTTCTTAATATTTTCCAAAAAAATTAACTAGGACTTATATTTATTACCAGAGGGAGTACAATTGATTTTTTTAAACTCGGGTTAAAGATCATATGTACCCCTAAAGTATGCACGGAAGATTATATACGCTCCTAAAGTATTTCTTAGCCTAAAATTTCCATAAAAATGTGTATAAATGATCATATTTGCCCTTGAAATACATATGAAGGGTCATATATGCCCCAGAAGTATGCATGGAGTGTCATATTTACCCCTAAAGTATGCACGAAAATCATAATTGACCATTAAAATTTTAACTAAAGGGCAAACATGATCCTCTTGCATATATACTTTAGAGGCAAATATGGGCTAAACATACTTTAAGAGCATATATGATCCTTCATGTATACTTCAGAGGCATATATAACTAACCCTTAACCCTTTAAGCTCTAAGAAATTTAAGCAAGCTACTTATAAACTTATTTGTTTGAATTATTTTCTTCAAACTGATTTATTTAACTTATATATAACTTATTAACATATAATATAATAATACATAATAAATATATATATATATATATATATATATATATATATATATATATATATATTATGATTTGGTATTTTATTTGAATTTAATATCTAAAAAAGTCAATCTAGTCTTACGTATAGTCAATAACAGAGAAAATACTAAATTATATCCTAATTATAAGATCCTTTTAACTTTTTTAGAAAAAATAAGAAAGTAGAATTAATCATTTTAATTGTATATAGTTATATTGTTTTCCTCAAAACTAATTCTTTTATAAACCCAAAACTAATTTATTTTAATTATATAAAAACTAATTACATGTGACAAATGTTATGATTTAAGGTATAATTTATTTCCTTAATTTTCACAAAAAAAGTCAAATAAATTATATACTCAGGACTGGAGGGAGTATGTGTTAGATCATTGAATGGTCAACCATAATGATTCCATTCATACGATTGATTAATTAGAAGTTCCTTCATAGATACACTATGATCCCTAAATATGTTTTATCTTATAATGCACGTACAAGATGGTCAGTGATAGCACAACGCTTGCCAAAAAGAACGGACAATGAGATCAAGAACTATTGGAATACCTGCCTTAAGAAGAGGCTCTTTAAAATGGGCATAAACCCTACCACCCACAAGCCCTTCAAGGACGACACATCCAACCTCAGCCATATGGCTCAGTGGGAGTCGGCACGGCTCGAAGCCGAAGCCAGGCAAGTCAAACAACATTATTGCAAGCTGAACCAAGGCTCATCCTCATCCTCATCATCATTGCAGCCTTCATTGACTCGGCTTGTCCTCAATAAGGTCACACCTCGCCCACCACCTCCATGCCTTGATGTCCTTAAGGTATGGCACAATTCATGGTTGACATCCATGTCAGAAGATCCTAACACCCCTAAAAGGCAAAGTGCGTACGCTATGATGCTTGTCGCCGATGACCTCGAATCCCCGCCGGCTTCAACATTGACTTTCCCAGGCGTTGCCCCTACAAACAACTTTGGAGCAAATGGAGATGATGGCGAGATTATGGTGTCGGTGGAAGCATCCAGGTCAAGGGGGTATAATTGTAATTCCATGGAAGGTCTCCATCATGAGGATGTTTTAGCGTATAATGTAGGAATTAGTGATGACTTTGAGGAAGAGAGGCAAGACTGGGAAGCCATTCTCGAGTTGACTAATGGTTTTCCATCTTCACCTCATTTTCACGGGTAAAATGTTTTGATTTATTTCCGAGTGATTGATTATATATCGAGGAACAAATTAGTGTTTTTGTTTTTCGCTTGGAAGAGACCATAATTTTTTATTTATCTCATGCATTTTTATGTATTGTTTTTTTAATATTTGCATTAGTAAGTTATAATACCTTTTATTAGCTAGTTATTTGATATCCAATGAACAAACTAGTCTGACTTTTAGCCTGTTAGAAAGGTGAATAGTGGGTAATATCATTTGAGTGAATGTTTAGAGAATGAGAAACAATAGATGTCGTAGAATAGATGATGATATAATTGTAATTTTATATTTAAGAATTAGTAAGAAATAATATCAATTAATATAACAATACAATTTTTTATTTAAATAAATATTACTCCCTCCGGTCCTAAATATAAGACCTACATAACGTTTTTAGAAAATCCTATAAAAAAGCAAAATAAGTTAATTATAAATTGGTTTACCTAATTTTTTCCCTTAAACTAGTTTATTTTGGTTATAAACTAATGTATAATCTAAAAATATATCAAATATGTCATGATTTAATAGCCTATTTCGCAACCTTAACCTCTCCAAAAAAAAGTCAATTAGGTCTTATATTTAAGACCGGAGGTAGTATTTAACTTCTTAATAGGCAACCCTTATAGGCTAATAGGCTTTTTTTTCAAGTTTAAGACTAACATGTCAAACAAAACAGCCCAAAAGAAAAAGCATGGGTCTGAGCTTGGCCTGGATATAAAGAGGCCGGTCAAAAACCTTAATGGTCATGGGCCTCTTGATAGCCGGTCTGGGCTATTTCCACCCCTACCAATGATGGAAACATTATTTATTTTGATTAGATAAAGTATGGCTAGATGTAGGTTACGTTAATTGGGGTTTAATTAAAACATTATATATGAATGAATGTTTAAAGATTTAGGGATATTTTTTTAATTTCCAACATGTTTTTTTGTTGTTGTATCTTTTTAATATTATAACAATAATCGTTTTCATATATATTTTCTGAGAATATTTGCATTTAACTCTAGTGTATGTTACGTTATTAATGAAAAAATTTAGGGTTAAAGTGCAAAAATGTCCACGTAATTGTCACGAAGGTGCAAAAATGCCCACGTAAAATTATTTTGAGCAAAACTGCCCATTAAATTTCAAAACTGGGGCAAAAATGTCCATCACAGTTAATTTTTTTTAATTTTTCACTCACCATCCTTTGTCGCTTCATCATCACACAGTGACAAATAAATACATAAACTTGCTATATATTTTAATGAGAGATGAATCGACAGAAGGTAATGCGTCAAAAAGTCAAAAAATTAATTGTGACGTGCATTTTTGCCTCAGTTTTGAAATTTGATGAAGTTTTGGTCCAAAAAATTTTACATGGGTATTTTTAAACCTTCATGACAATTACATAGATATTTTTGCACTTTAGTCTAAAGATTTATTTTCAGTTTTGTGGTAAGAATTTTCCTTAGCTGAGATCATAAGATAAGAATTAAGACTTTTTTAAAACAAAGAATTAAGACATAGGAATGGACTGATACATTTTCTTTTGTATTGTAGCCTTGCTTTTGAAACCCCCCCCCCTCTCTAAATAATACTCCTATAATCTTATCTGCTTCTTCTCGATCATCTCTCGGGATTTGATTCAGGGCTCATCGGGTGGCTTTCTCATCTCTTTCTCATCTCCAGAAAGGCATCTGAGTCTTCTCAAATTTTTTCAAGTCACGTGCCTCACTAACTAAAACGGTGACGTTTTGGAGATGAGAAAGAGATGATCCCTGAATCAAATCCCATCATCTCTCTTCTTCTTTTTGTTCCCCATTCCGAATAACTTTCTTCGGATGTTATTTACAATATTATATTTAATAACTACTTACCTATAGCATAAATTGCGTTATATGTCTAAAATACTTACTTGCATCTCATTAGGTTAATTACCATTTAATTAGTCCGACTATTTAGTTTGCAGGAAAATTCTAAATATAGGAGATAAAAAAGGCATCTGTAATAATAAAGTAATCTAGCTACCTTTCATATTTATGACGTACGGGTACTCATACAAATAAAAAAGAAAAAATTCCATAACAATATAGGAAAAATAAATCAATTTTTTTATTGAGAATATTGGTGTTTGAATTAACTCTTCAATGAATACATGTCGTTATGGCTTTTAAATTAAAACGACATGTGATGATATTTTATTAGTTTTTTATAAACTGTGTTTAGGAGCTATTCTTAGAAAATTGCCTAGGGTTGAATCTAGAAATGAGAGTGATGGGTTCCAAATTATTTTTAAATTATAAGCATCTACATGATTTTTTTTGGCCAACATAAGCATCTACATGATTGGCAGATCGATGACAACACGTGATGCAGTGATATCTCTAATGTATATCTTACAACACATATACAAGGACCACTATGGCAACAAGAAAAAAGTTCAGTAGTTATGGCCTTGACAAATCATAAGATTTGTATGATTTTATTATGTTAAATTGAGGTTACTAACATATTGAAGATGCAATTTTAACCCACTTATGCCTATTTTAGAGTTAAGACAAAGAGATTTTATCTTGGATAATTCATTGAATAAATAAATAATAGAGTAAAAACTGAAAAAATGGAAAATACATTACATGTTTGTTCTTCTTTTTATTCTCTTTGGTTGGCAACATGTGGTTTGAATTGAATTAAATCTCATGCTGTTGGGCAAGCAAAGAAAAGATAGAAAAAAATATATTAAGGTTATTATTAGTATTATTGTTTTTCTTATTAGGGAGCTGCAGGACACATGAAGAATGAAAAAAAAAGGAATTAAAGTGAAAAGAAAAACAAAGGACAAATAGGCATTGGAGGGAGGACACGTGGAGGAGAGGAAATGAATTGAAAAGAAAGAAAGCACAAGAAAAGCAAGGAGGGAGCAGCACGCAGAGGAGAAGGAGGGGAATAGAGAAATGTGTAATGAGAAGAGCAGAGGCGAACATATGCAGAGGAGGCGCCGAATATCAGATCTGAGGAAGGGCACGTTTGGTTGAGCAGGGCAGTGAAGGGTGCTTCCCCATTTCCTCCTAAGCCATAGTGATTTCATTCCTTCCCCATTTCCTCCTAAGCCATAGTAATTTCATTCCCTCCCCCATTCCTCTCAAATTCCTCCATCCTTCTCTCCATGAGCAACCATTAATCCCTAATTCTTGATGGTGGGAGCAAGCAAAGAAGGAGCTTGAATCTTCATTATGGGAGTTTGTAGTTCTAATCCCTCTTCCTTTCTTACATTTATGCTTTTCTAGGGTTCTAGGAGTATACTTGTGATGTTTGGTTGAATACTTCATATGGTCTATGTTGTATTAGGGATTGAAACTACTTCTATGTTGTTATTGTCATTTTGTTCTTGTTAAATACTTGACTTGGTGTCATTTAACTTTGAGATTAATGAAATTTATGGGTTCATGATTTTGTTTTCTCTTAGTGAATATTTTAAGCTAGTACAAGGTGGCTTGGCTAGTGGAATTGTGAGTCTAAGTTATTTGCATTCATGAAATGATAATAGTATTTATTGACTATGTCGTGGCATTGGACATAAACCTTGACTAGCTTCAATTTATTATTTGGGTGGCCATTAATAAATTGAAGCTACAAGGTTAATTTAGAGCAATTGTGGGGTGACCTAAGTTGTGGATTACAAGTCCTTTATAATTAATTAATCCTTTGGCTTAGAGTTTAATCAACTTAGATTAATTTAACTAATGTTTGGGGGTTCCGACATTAATTAAGTTAATCTAAGTCTTGCCTAGAGGGGTCCCTCTAGGGTCTAATTTGGAAGCCAACAACATTAAAACCCCCCAAAAAATATTTTGAAGTGAGGATTTCTTAAGCACTCATCCATCAAGAATAATATTATCCATTTCATTTTCATTCCACCCTTTTATCTAAAAATACCAAAAATATTTATTTGTTTTGCATCATTCATACCATCTTTAAAAAAAATCAACAAAAATATATTTCATTATTACCCAAATTCATCTTACATTGCATATAGTTTACTAGGATAGTTAGATTAAACAAGGCTCCTTGCGAACGATACCCGGGGTAGCTTCCGCTTACCTTGAGGTTCTAAAATTTCTTGAAGGACCAGACCCAAAGCACACTACACCGACCGTTAAATCGGTATTCTTCAGACCTAGATGACCGCATAAAATGAAACGTGACATACAAAAGTCTAATGTCACGTTTTTTAACCTAACCGCGACAAAAGACACAATTAAGATAATTTTTTAAGGGCGAAGACCCAAAAATGATACTCCCTCCAGTCCAAAATATAAGACCTAATTTACTTTCTCTGGAAAATCCTTAAAAAAGAAAAATAGGTTAATTATAAATTGATTTACATAATTTTTTTCCCCTTAAACTAGTTTATTTGACGTATAAACTAATGGATAATCTAAAAATATATCAAATATGTATCATTTAATAACCTATTTCGCAATCTTAATCTCTCCAAACAAAAGTCAATTAGGTCCTATAATTAGGACCGGAGGTAGTACATAACTATTGACCAAGAAACAAAAATAGTACATAATTATTCCAAGGTACAAAAATTATACCAAACTTTTACCATGTGATCAAAAATGATATTTTCACTTATATGACAATAATATTAGACATGAAATGTCCAAAATGCCCTCATATTTAAACAAACTTTTATCGGGCAGCGATTAATTTATAAGGCTATTTTGGACATTTCATGTCTAATATTATTGTCATATTAGTGAAAATATCTTTTTTGATCACATAGTAAAAGTTGGGTATCATTTTTGTACCTTGGAATAATTATGTACTATTTTTGTTCATTGGCCAATAGTTATGTATCATTTTTATTCTTTCGCCCTTTTTTTAAATTATGTATCTTGTCGCGTCTAGAGAGGCGATATAGTACTTTTTTAAAAAAAAAATGAATGCAACATGCTTATACATTTTTTTTGTATATGTATGCCGCGCCCCTGAGGCATACATTAATATATGTATGTCGCTCCACCTGGGGCGCGTCATACATTTATATTGGGGTGTGCCATACATATAGAGAAAAAATTATAATATACATGTTTTTAATAATGTCGCACTTAAGGGCGCGACATATGACCAGTGAGGTGCAACACGAGAATCATCTATATAAACTTCACTCATTTTTCTAAATTTTCCACTCCCCCACTTTATTTTTTGACACTTTTCACTTTCTTTTTTCCTCCCTCCCTACTTTCTTATTTCCTACCTCTCCATTTTATTCTTCCTATTTCTCATTTAACTAATTTTATTTATTTTTTTGCAGGTTAATTGTTTAAGCACTATAATTTCTATCCCCTCACTATTTGATTTGCATATCATCATGTTTATAATTTATAATACTTATTTGTTTAAATGCTATATTTCTAGTTATATTATTCCATTATTCTATCATTATATTTTTCCTTATTTAATAACCCTCTACTCTTTCTCATTCAATTACTAATAATATTTGTTTCTTAAAAAAATAACAAAAATTCTCTCAGCTTATGTCACACAAGTTGGCGCAACATAAGTTCTAGGATATTTTTTTAAAAGAAAATAAATTTTGTCGCTCCATACATACATACATACATACATACATACATACATACATACATACATACATACATACATACATACATACATACATACATACATACACATACATACATACATATATATATATATATATATATATATATATATATATGTATGTATATAATTTTTTTAATTCTTGTAGCTCCCTAGGACGCGATATACATATATTATTTTTTAATTCTTGTCGCGGTCTGGGGCACAACATACATTATGCCTTGTATTGCACAATTATGTTAAGCTCAATAAAACATAACACATGGCATTTAATGCATTTAAAGGCGCAACAACATACACTTTTATCATGCGATCATTGTCCCCTTTTCTTGAAGTGTATAGTGCATGAGGATTGAGCAGGCTTTGAAGAGGGACAAACACTTCAGGCAAAAAAAAGAGGGACAAACAAGCAGTCTTATCCACTTGGGAAATCAAGAGGTTATTTCCATGATTTAAAATTATGATATACACCCTCCGGTCCTTATTATATGTTACCAACCGTCCAAATTGTATAAAACAAGGAATGGAAGTTACATCATTAAATTGATCTTATTTTATTTGTATTTTCCATTTTTGCCCCTCCCACCTTTATCACTATGGCCCACTACCTTTTTTTCTCTTCATTAATCTTCTATCTTTATAAGGGAAACAAAAGTGAGGTGGAGTAAAAGTCAATTCAATTAAAGAAATCTCTTTTTCCAATGATGAGGGTAGATTGAGAAAAATTTAATAAATGAGTTATTTGATGGCGGTTTGTGACTTATATTAGGGACCAAAATTTAGAGGCGGTTGGTGACTTATAATAAGACTGGAAGGAGTATATACAAAGGCAAATGACATTGAGCCAAGAAAGAGTGACCTTGCAAAACAAAATCAAAGAAGAGATGCATAAAAGATGCAAGAAAGAATTAGGTATTGTATTAGATTTATGTGTCCGCGAGGGAAATGGGAGCAGTAGTAACCATTAAATTGGACTCTCCATATCTTAGTGAAGGGGATCGGACTGCTTCAGATTACCATGGAAGCCTTGATGATGTAATGAATACGAAAGAAACTTTAACCACACAACGGGTGTGGGTGTGACATGACAAGGACATTTATTTGGTATTATTGATTCTTATATTTAATATAAGGCATATTTTCTAAATTTGGGGATCTTAACGAATTTAAATCAACAAATCAAGTATATCGTACGTGTGTGTGTATTCTCCATGATATCTTTTGGACACTTGTGTTTACTATTATATATGGATATAGGTTAATTCCACAACCTAGTTTAAAGAAAAATATAGTACTCCCTCCGGTCCTAAATATATGACCTAGATAACTATTTTTTGGGAGATTAAGGAAGACTTAATTTTATATGTCTTTCCAATAATTACCCTCCTTATAAGAAATCAACGACAAAACAACAATCACAGTGTGCGCCATCGACAATTCCGCCATGGACAACCTCCTCTCAAAGCACCTCTCAATTTACACAATCAAAAACATCCTCTCTCCACGTTCTTCTCGATTACTTCGACACCAAAAAGCTCCACCAACTCACCAATGGGGCATCGCCCTCTCCGCCGCCATGTTTCAGACCACCGGAACGGTGCCAGGCTCCGCCGGCTTCGTCAACATCACAGATCTCGCCGGCGGCAAGGTCAGCTTCGGCGCCGAGAACAACGGCGGAAATCTCTCCGCGCATTTCATGAAATCCGTCGCCGAAGTTCCGTACAACATCTTCGTTGTCCAGATCAGCAACGTCCTTCCCTCCGGAGCGGCGGAGGTGCGGCGCCGGCGCCGAGCCAGCAAAACCTGACGGCGATAATGTCGAGGGCTCGAGGCATGGATGTAATCATATACTCCACATGGCAGTACACTGTGTGCAATGGCTCCACATTATCATTAAGGACTTGTTAAGAAGAATAAGGGTAATTTAGGAAAAAAGTGACCAAAAATATAATTAGGTCTTATATTTAGGACCAAAATGAAGTTTCTATCTAGGTCCTATATTTAGGACCGGAGGGAGTATAATAAAGTATATAAGATAACACAACAGCAGCAGAAGCATAATTATTATCCCACTACGTTGAGTTTATTACATGGATTAAATGACGCCAATGTGATCTATTAGTAACCAACTATTTGAATATATTTTCTACTTGTAAATCTCGCTCTATAAGTTCGTCGAGTGTGCGACTAGGTCTTCCTCTTTATCTTTTAATTAGACTTTAAATTGTTTGGTTCACCCTCAATGACACATACAATCGTCTTCTTTGGGTCTAAATCACATCAAGCGGTTTTCTACTATTATATTACTAATAAGAGCCACTCCAACTTGTTCTTATATATGGTTATTCCGAATCATATCCTTTATTATATGATTACACATCCATTTCAACATCTTCATTTCACTTACCGCATTTTATGTTATGATGTCCCTTCAGAACTCAACATTCACTACCATATAATATTGTTAATTTAAAGTATGTGAGCTAATAAGATGAAAAATAACATTATGGCTACTAAGGATTTATGTTATCTCAAAGTCTCAAACTATCTATATGTTGAGAGAAGATAGGGTTGAGATAATGTGTATGTGTGTTTGTTTTAATCACAAGCTATGAAGTTTGGTGCAGTCTTTTATGGCACTGTATACGTATGATAGGTCTTATTATTATCTTCTGAATGCACGATATGTGGGGGTCTAGAACTGATGCACCACAACGCGCGTTATTTAAGTAATCTCACTCCCTTTTCTGACAGATCTTATTTATTTTTGGTCAGTCCAACAGATTTCCAGGACCCACAACTTGGGGAATCTATGCTTTTGGATTACCAAATAATTATATAGTAATACTAAGATAATATTGGAATATGGAATAAAATGAAATGACATGACATGCACTGTGCATGACATTGCATGGGACCTTTGTCATTACTTTTTAGTGATATGAGTATGTTTTGGTTAAGTACATGTGATGGATTTATTGAATACGTGTATAAATAAAACTGTGCTTGTTTTTAAATATTGTACATTTTTTTTATTTGTTACAATTAATTATTTGTCTCTATAGTATCTTCTCTGCTCTCAATGTTCCTTATCCTCTGTAATTTTAAAGATTAGTAGGTCTCGCTCTCACATCTTATTTTATCCATTGTCTCTTTCTTTCATTCATTACTTTATATCTCTCTCGCTATCTTCAGAAATAATGGTATATTTGAAAAAAAAATCATATCTCTTATATATTTATTGTCTTTATCTATTTTTATAAATACCTACCTAGCTACATACCTATTCTAAGGATGAAGAATAATAATATAATTAAAGTTGACGATGGAGTCTGAAATCTGATTAGTGACTGATTTACACTTATGTTTGGTTATATGCATTGTATAAAATGGAAACAATTCAGTTGAAGACGTACACTATAGCTAATTAGCATTCATTTAATAAAAAACATGGAATTTCATCCAACTCTAAAACTAATACGTAAACTAAAATTTTGTGGGTGTAAAGGCATTGGCGCCCCTATTTTTTTAATAGTACCATACTCTTTTTCTCTGACCAAAAAAAAAGTGCCGTACTTTTTTCACCGCACCTAATTTTCAATTTACGCGTTAAATATTGCTGAAGGAATTATTTCTTTTAGTAGTGCGGAGGAGTGTAGATATGATTCGGGTAGATTAAAGTGCAGTGCTCTCGTGGTTTAATTTCATGTAAGAAAAAAAAAATTATAACAACACATAACTTACAACTAAAGTTAGCAATTTTACAACAATTGAAAAAATCACAATATTTGTATTTTGTTACAAGCTTCAATGTGTTTTTAAATATATTAAAGATGTAAGATTGATCCAACTTGGGTAGAAATCAGCTTTAGAATTTAATTAATTGTGAAACTGATGGGGACTTTGTATGGGCGAAGTCCCACATTGGGTAGAATGGGATGCTTGGTGTGGTATTTAAGCCCTTGGCTCTCCCTCCCTAACAGCTAGCTTTTGGGGATGGGCTCTCCAAGGGTTTGAGTCCCATCAATGGTATCAGAGCCGGTTGTCGACCTATCGGAAAGGGCTACCTACGGAGGGTTCTGACCGGAGGGGCTGACCGGCAAAGAGGCCGAGTGAAGCACCGAGTGAAGTGCCGTAGAGTGCAGCCGCCGGGACGTCGGCTTTCCGGGGAGGGTGTATTGATGGGGACTTTGTATGGGCGAAGTCCCACATTGGGTAGAATGGGATGCTTGGTGTGGTATTTAAGCCCTTGGCTCTCCCTCCCTAACAGCTAGCTTTTGGGGATGGGCTCTCCAAGGGTTTGAGTCCCATCAGAAACTTATGAACTTAAAGTTGTTAAATGATTTTTGAGAGTGAAGTGATCTATTTCCATGTCTTCTTTCATCTTTTAGAGTTTGTTTGGTATGAGGGATTTAGAGGGGATGAGAGGAGAGATGAAGGAAAATTGTCATAAGATGAATTTTTAAATATTGAAGAAGTGAAGTTGAAATATATTAAAAAAGATAATATGTAAGATATAAGAGTTATAGATATTAATTTAGAATTTTTAACTCACCTCTCAAATTGTTGTATATTCCTATCATAAAAATTTTCTCTCCCCTCCCTTCATACCAAGTTGGTCATTAGGGTCGTTCGAGGACCAAATATTGAGGAGTCTGGAATGGGAAAAAAAGGAAAAATCTGAAAAATCAAGAAAAGTGGCAAAATGAAGTTTTGGATGAATTCTGAAATTTGCATAAAAGGATTAATTTCAAAATTGCATTTTAGTCCGAATTTCCTAATTTCAATGTTGTCCTCAAATTTCAGAAATTTAAGTTTGGTACCTTGGGAAATGATGAGCCAAGCTCGTTTTTCTTTTGATGTTTTATGCATGGTAATGATCAACCTGGCTAGCTCAACTAGGTCGATTCAACCTGAAACCCGATGGCTCGCAAGATCAAGCCTGGTTAGTGTTTGACCCAGGGAAAGCCAACTCAGAAACTAACCCGTGAAACTCGGTTGAGCGAGCCAACCTAGTCAGCGATTCTCTCCCTAGTTCCTACAAATGCACAAAAATCAATCGTTTACTTTTTTAATTATTTACCAGTTTCACAAAAGGAAATGGATTCTCTTTTCTGATCCAGATCCAACATTAAGGGTACGTTTGGTTTGAAGAATTGAAATGGAGAAATGAGAATGGAAAGGGTAAAAGATGGAAGGTAGAGGTAACGATGGGAACTAAAGTTTGTGCATCCCAGAAAAAATATGAGATCGAGAAATAAAGCTTGTGAGCCCATATAGATATGTGTAAATTACCCAAAAACATTTCCCTTTCCATTTCTATTTCCTTCTTCCCATTTCTTCCTTCCAAATGTTCCCTTTAACGTTGCTCCCAAATCACCAGAAAGAAGAGAGGGAGAAGTGAGAAAGGATACATGAACAAGAGAGGGAGAAGAGTGATTTGTGGTAAATGAATTGAAAGAGAAGAGAATATATATATATATATATATATATATATATATATATATATATATATATATATATATATTACTTTATTTGTGGGCTCAATCTTGGTAAGAGTTGACAAAGGCTAAACACACTTATCTTTGTCAAATCTGAGAAGAGAGATCGAGTTCATTCTTCATTGTGGAAAATCGACCCTCGTGGATGAAATTTGTGTTCATCTTTTTAAGCTGAGAGAGAAAAGATGGAACGGAGCATAAATGCTAATTACTAATTAGGATTAGTAAAGAACTTGAGGGTATTATTGAATGGGCTTGGGCCATCTGTAGAAACAAAAACGTGCTTGTGTGTTGCAATTTATTATAAAAAACAAATTAATATTTTTTGTCAATAAAAATTATGAATAAAAATAGGCGCTTTAAACTTTTAATCAATAGAAACTTGCTCATATATTCCATAACTCTCCTTTTGCACCAAATGGCGGTATGATATATGATGCCAATTCGTCAGAGAATTTTTAAAGAATATTGTTATTTCAATTATTTTGGGGTAAAGATTCAAGGAAATAAATATAATTATTGTTTGGATTCTTAGAAGTTGTGAGGTACATGTAGTTTTTAAATTTTTAATTCTTTGCCAATAAAAAATAGAAATTTAATTCTTTACTAGGTTGGATGTCTGAAGGATGCCGTATTAGCTGGTCGATGTAGTGCCTCGAGACCAATCCTTCAAGATAATTTGGACCTCGGGGTAAGCGAAAGTTACCCCTAGTGTCGATCTCAAAGGAGCCTATAAATGTAACTAATTACCTAGTACTAGTGTGAAACTTGTTTGAAACCGAGAAAAATCATTTTAATTTACTTCTTTCATTTTAGTATTAAATCTAGAAAATATTTTGTATGATAAAAATAATAGAATAAAAGAGGATTTTTGGTTAAATAAATAATAAGATGTTTTTAGTGATTGGGAAATTCAAGAATCATAGCTTATATAAAATATTTGGGGGTAAAGTGGTCAAATCAATAAACTCCCTAGAGGAACCCCTCTAGGCTAGGCTTAGATCAATATAATTAATGCCGGAACCCTAACATTAATTATCTTAATCTAAGTTGATTAAGCACATGACCAAATTAAATTTACTAAATTTATTTGTCAACTCCTAAGCATGAACAACCAACACCATTACCCACTAACAAGAACCCTTAATTAATTAGCACAAAATTTTAACTATAACCATGTGTTAAAATCAAAGACATGAAATTAACATATGTTCAAGTCAATAAGCATCAATGTTGATAATTCACACAAAAAGAAATCAACAAGACAAATTGTTCCTACACATCTCCAAAAGATAAGGATAGATCAAACAACCAATCATATAGAACTAATTCCTAGAACCCTAGAAATTTAGACTACATAAAAGGAGGAGAATGTATAGGACAAATTACCCCCATATTTGAAGCTCACTAGCTCATCTTGTCATTCCATCACCAAGAACAAAGAGAGGATTAGCTACTCATGTGAAAGGAGAGAGCACCAAGCATGTAGGGGTTTGTGAGAATCATGATAAAGTGGAGAAATGTGAAAGGTTGAAGAAGGGAAACAAGAGGATCAAGGTCAGATTTTTGCGCCTCCCTTCATTGCTACCTTCCTCCCAAACGCGCCCTTGTGCTTCTAGCCGCCCCTCACTGTGCGTGTTCGCCTACTGTAGCTCCCTCTCTTCAATTCCTTTCTTTTCTTTCAGATCTGATCCTTAGCTGCCACATGTCCAGCTTCCACCCTTCAATTCTTTGTGTGTTACTCAGCTCCCTCCTCTTTCCTTCTTCTTTTTCTTTTCTAATTTCCTTCTTTCAGCCCAATGGACCCGAAAAAGCTTATATTCAATGTGTGAGTATTTGTTTCAAGTCCATCTCCTCTCCTTGCTTTTCTTTTTCAATTGCTAACCAAAACATTTCATTTAAACAATTCAAATAAACTTAAAGTGGTCAAAAGTCAAAGATAATAGGAAACATTTAAACAATTTGCAAGATATATTAACTAATGAAGCACTAAATTTGACCCCTTTTTAATTTCTTATTTTATATTCAACCAACTCAAAGGATACTATTTAAAATCAAACTCATCTTTAATTTTCTATTAATGACTTCTCAAATATAACCAAAATATTTGTCAAATATAATTAAAAATGAGAGTCATCACACATAAGAGCTTTATATATCAATCAAAACACAATTGGACAAACATTGCATCTCAATCATGTTAATTGCCTCAAATTAAGCATATTAAACCATGCAAATCCAAGGATTTGTCAATGTCGGACTAATTACGTACTGACTCACTGATTCTTTGACCCATTACCTCGACTGGTCTGATTGTCGGTTTGAGTTTAATTATCTTGGTTTTATGCTCTAATTTTGATCCAAACCCAAACCTTGACATTTGGCTTAACTTCCTACGGATATTAGATGTGAAATTAAGTTTAGGAACTTATTTTTTGTCATGGATCTCTTCCCAAACCCTAACTCTCTCATTTCCATTCTTTTCTCTTAAGAATTAAGTTTAGGAACTTATTCTCTTCTCGACTCTTCCCATCTAATTTCTTCCATTTCTCTTTTATCCTCCACCTTCCTCCATTCATGCATCAATAAAGGTCTTCCTTTGCTTTTGGATATTTGGCTTGAGCTTGGGTCTTCAAAGGGGAGTTTCATTCCACCTCTTTTCTCTTTATATTTATGTTTTCCTAGATTTAGGCTTTGATTTAAGTGTATATTTGAAACTTGAATTTGGTATTTAATTTGAGTTGTGATTTATTTGGATTGTAACGAGGAATTTACACTCTTCAATATATATGGTTATGTGTGTGTGTTTCTTTGCAATTCCATTGATCTATCTCTATTTATTACGATTTTGATAAATAGGCAGATTAAGATGAATTGTAATTGAACACAAACTATTACTATAACCATTATGTTAATTTTGTTCCGATTTGAGTTCCCTTTATAGGATCAATAGTTTCTTGCAATCAATTGGTTATAGTTTCTTGAATTTGACAAATTGCATGAGTGACATTGAATTTCAATCCTTTGATTTGGCAAATTAGGAATTTAGTGCATTGAACTCCCAAAAATACTAAAGTTAATTATGATTGCCATTGAAATTTATTTCCAAGAGCAACTCACTTCCACTTCATCAATTTTACTAAAAATACCAAAAATATTTATTTATTTTGTACCCTTCATTTTTATCTTTAAAAATCAACAAAAATATATTTTCTTTAACCAAATTTAATCTTGCATCGCATTTAATTTACTAGGTTAATTATATTAAACAAGCTCCTCTGAGAACGATACCTGGGGTTGACTTCCATTAGCCCCTTAGTTCTAAATTTTCTTGAAGGATTAGAGCAAAGACATCACTACACCGACCGCAAATCGGTGTCCTTCAATGTCTCCTTTCTCTGTGGAGACACCATAGGAAAAACCAATACAACTACAAGAGAAAAGCTCATACCACCAAAAAAGTTAGAGAGGTAGGTGGGGGTAGAGAGGATAGAGTCAACTCAAGAAAGTCATTTCTAGATATTAATAATATTATCCACTGGACAAAAAATGTTTCTTTCAAGGTTAAACAAATCAAAACAAAAAATATATATGAATTTATTCATTATGGGCAATCAAATATAGTGAAGAAATTGTGATTTTGAGAGAGAGCATTTTGAGGTGAAGGATGGAGAACATTGGGTGGGTGGAGGGGTCCCTTGGTGGCGGCTGGAGGTGGGGAGGCTAGGGGGAGGTGTTGGGGTGATAGATGGGGGATAGAAGAGTAGGTGAGAGAAGGTTAATACATTCTTTTTTACTTCTCTAATTAATTTCATTTTGCCCCAAAAAGCCTTAAACCAAGTTGTAGAATTTTTTTTGTCCTTCTTTTACATTAAATTACTATTGAAATCCTTAAATGGAATTCTTCCTTTATTGAAATCTGTAGATTTATTGTTTATATGCCAAATTAGCCATTTTATTTTGTTTGTATGCTAAATTGAGTCATTTTATTGTTTATATGCCAATTGACCTATTGGAAATAGTTTAAATGCTAAAATGATATTTAACCCAATAATTAATCCATTTTTACCGAATGACAACTTTCTATACTATTTTGATGGTCGACAAGTCAAAGACCTGATTACCCATTTGATTAAATTAAAGAAGTTGACTAAGTTAGTCAAAATCATAGTATGATATTTTAATTAATCATATTAGCAAAGCACCATAATTATCTGCCTTTATTTCCACAATCCTTCTCTTGATTATTTACCATTGAGGAGAATCAATAGGCTTAATTGAGGAAAACATTGTGAAAAATTAGAAAGAAAACATAATTAACAACACATTCACCTCCAAAAATTATTCTTATTTTTTAAAAACGGATGGAGCATACCTACTTCCCTGCTAACATCTTCGCCACCTCACATGGTTTTATAATTTATAATTCTAGACCACCAGTGCTTGTTATCACTCTATACTAAACTCTGTTTTTAAAAGAAAACAAAAACAGCCTTCTTCAATAATGTATTTAATCAATATTATTTTTGTAACGTCCCAATTTTAGTTCATAAGAAATTAGAAAATAATATTAATTAGGAAAAATATATTTAAAATAATATATCAAAGATAATATTTGAAAAGGGTAAAGTTAAAGGTGAAAAAATACTAATAGTAATGTGTAAAAAGTCCAGCTGACAACATATTAAGATCTCAAAGTACTATGAAATATGCAATTTTAATGGTTCCGTTAAAATAAGTTAGCCTCCATTATCTACAAAACTTGCAAATGGCGTGGGGCACATCTCAAGTTAACAGAAGTTAACTCATTTTAATAGCACTCATTAACATTGCACCTTTATATTTACCATGGATATATGTATCCAAGATTTTAATGTGGTGCTTGGTGCACTTTTGACATATTCATTGGTATTTTGGCACCTTTATCCTTTTTTAAAATGAACCTAAATCTTCCTGAAAATGTTAAGATTCAATGTTTGTTAAGTTTTAATTTGCCAATTATTACCACATCATATCGTTTTAAGCAAAATCTCTTTTTTGTGTAATCTCAATTTGTTTATTTGAGCATCTTTAGTTTGCATTTAATTACTAAATTACTCATATTACATTTTAGGTTTCTTCAAGAGAACAATACCACCCGAGGGTAGTTCCACTATCCCTTGGGTCTATATTTTCTTGAAGGTAGACCTAAGACACGCTACACCGTTCTCTTAATCATAACTCTGAATTTCGGTATCATTTAAACATGATGTTATTTTTAAATCATTTTATTTATTCGTAAATTCAACTTAAGAAAATGTCGATCGTTCAAATTTAATACTCCCTCCGGTCCTAAATATAAGACCTAATTAGATACTTAATCTTGGTTCTAAATATAAGACCTAATTATGATTTTAGTCACTTTCTTCCTAAATTGCCCTCCCTCCTCATCACAATTTTCACATCTTTATCCCTCCCTTTCTCTCTCTCCTTACCCTCTCCCTCCCTCTCCTCCCAACCCCAACACCTCACCAAACTCACGCGTACCTCTCATCGATTCTCCCTCCCACATCACCAACAAACACACACCATTCAGTTAAAAAAAAACAAACACACACAACCTCTTCTCCATGCGCACACGTGCCACCTCCCTTCCTCCTCCGTCGTCGACGCCGGTGACTCCTCCAACAACGGCGACTACTTCACACAACCATTCCCCAACGATGCCGAAGAATCCTCCGATCTAAACAAAATCCTAACTCCTTCGTCCAAGCAAAACTCCGCCCACGCCGCCGCCGACGAAGACATTTCCAATTGCTCCAACTAAAAATACAAACCCTCTGCCGTCGATTTAGCTTCGGAATCGGCTTAAGGTACGGATTATGGGAAGGATCGGGAGGAATGGAGCTATACGGCGATTGAGTGTCTTTTTTATATTTATACGGAGAAGTTGAATTAGTTGAGTAGGAACATTGAATTGAAGTTGAATCAGTTGAGAGGGAGGTTCTAGCAAAAAAAAAACGCTGAGAGGGAGGGATTTGGAGGAGGTGGCGAGGGTTGGGATGGGAGTGAGAGGTGTAGTGGTGGTGGTAGGGACATTATTGGAAAAACACATAAAATAAATTAACTTAACTACCTTCCTTAATCTCCCCAAATTAAGTGATAAAGGTCTTATATTTAGGACCAGAGGAGGGAGTATGAAACAACTTCTAGAATGAAATTGCTAGGATTTGGACGCTTTTAAAAAATATTGCTCATAAGTGAAATTGTTCATCAGTAAAAATGTGCACCTTAAATTAAAACAAAATTATATGATCATGTGACTTGTCAGTTCAGTATATTTTGTCAGCAAACGGTCATCAGACTTAATTTAGATAACAGTCATTTTAAAATTTTCATAGTGACATTGCTCTTCAAAAAACTTGCGAGGCAACAATGCTCCTATATTACCTGGGGAAAAAAATTAGCCATATTTTTTTTGCATTATAGAAATTCAATCAATAATGACAATTTGAAAATAAATTGTATTAGCGCACTTTTAAAGCATGAGTTTCTATAATTTTCAACTCAATTACAAATAAGCGCTTTGATGTTTTTTTTAAATTTTTGAAATTGTTGGCCTTTTAAGTATAATTATTATATTTTATAACATTTTTAAATGTCAATTTTCTCTGTACAGTATAATACACAGCTGTAAAGAAATTCACAGCGCGTTTACAACTGTACGTATTTACTGATGTACCGAAGCTCTGAAAATATTTGTTGAGAAAAGCCAACACGGACGTATTATTTCATTAGAACCAGAGGTATCAGTATATTAATTCGGATAACCAGTTTCCGTACGGATTTATCCAATAATTCATGAGCATTCAGATGAAAATAGTAAAAATTAAAGTGGAAAACGATAAAGGGTGTTGTAATATAATAAAATCTTATATACTTCAAGTCTACTCCAAGTAATTATTTAATCGATCCATAACAAAAGGCTTCAAGTGAAGATAATAGTGCTTTTTGCGGGAAATATATAGTGATATCTCTTTATACTTTAAACTTTATAGATAAAATTCAAATAATGTTGCATGAATTAAATTCTCTTTTGTCCAACACTCAAAAGTTATAAACAAACATTAAGGTTTTTTTAGTTGATGTCATGTTGAGAATATTGACTAGTGTTTTGATTTCTAGGTAGTTCAATTAGTTATGATATTAGTCACAACGTTTTTGGAGACATCTCCATTCTCCACAGCTCGATGAATTTGGGTAAAATCTATTTGTGTAGATAGAAAAATGCTTATTTGTCAAACTCTAGAGCCTATAAGGAAATGTTCAAGTGAATAATGAATTAAGAGTCATGTCTATAAATTGTGTGAGAACCCAACTCTATTCCTAAAATCTACCTATAAAAAATGTTTTGAAAGTTAAATAAAATGACTGTTGCATAAAGATTGGATCACTCACAATATTTATGAAATACAGTATGAACACTAAGTGATCAAATTAATAAAGCAATCAACATCTATACAATTAAGATATTCTGATCTAAATCATTTTGAATTTGAGAAAATCTTTTTTTTCAAAAAAAAAAGAGTGAGGCTTAATAAAGAGTTTTCACTTCTGCCAACCACCAAATGCGTTTTAGGGATGCGACTTTATCTTCTCATTCTTACTAAAGTTACGTTACAATGCAACCACTTTAACCAATAACTTGTTGATATAAATACAAAAGATAATTTATAAGCTTTAATTTCTTCAATGCTGCTAAAATAAAAAGGTAAAATACTTACCTTTTCTTTCACAGTTCTTCATTTTTTTATCAGAAGTTCTTCATTCAATACATATAAGATATTCTCCCTCTTAGAGTCAGTTGACAGTTGAGGAAAAACTGAAGAATCAAACTAACATATTTTTTTATAACACACACACACACACATCATTAGATTATACTACCTTCGGTCCTAAATATAGGACCTAGATGACTTTTTTTGGAGAGGTTAAGGTTGCAAAATAGTCTATTAAATCATGACATATTTGATATATTTTTAGATTATCCATTAGTTTATAAGTAAAATAAACTAGTTTAAGCGAAAAAATTAGGTAAATTAATTTATAATTAACTTATTTTGCTTTTTTTTAGGATTTTTCAAAAAATCAATTAGGTCTTATATTCAGGACCGGAGGGAGTATAATTTTTAATTCAATTTTTCAATTAGATTGAAAATATAAATACTTTAAAGTAATTTATTTATCTTTAATGAAAAAAATGTTACAATTTCTCTCTCATTCTTTCTTACACCTCTGTTTTTTTTATGTTTTATTTTTTTTAAAAAAAAAGACTTTGCTCTAATTGGGATCACATTCTTCAAATGGAAGGATCATGTTAAACCCACCGAGTATGGAAATAACATGTGTCGCAGCTCTGCTAAAACGAAAGTGACAAAACAAATGTAGCCCAGATTTAGTAGACATGTTATTAATGTTCTTAAAGCCCTGATAGTGATGAGTCATATGTTCTCTAGCTTCTTCCTTTCATTAATTAATTCATGAGTTACGATTTTCGTTATATTCCTTCACCTCTCCTTCTTCATCTCACTCTTCCTTCCACTTCATCCAGCTCTTGATTTCTCTCCCTCCCTCCCTCTTTCTCTCTCTCTCCAGCATTTTTCGGAACCCTGTTACTATTCTGACACTCAACTATTCCTCTCTCTTCAGCATTTCCCGGAGATCCCAAGAGGGAATGTAATATTGTTTCATTTTAGATTCATATTTGCCTTTATATTATAGTTCTTGTTTAATTTCTTCTTCCTCGCGCGCATTTCACGCTTATTAATAAAATATGGTGCAATCATCATCCATCTTTGAGGAACAAGTAGGGTTGAAGAAAGGACCATGGACTCAAGAAGAAGATCAGAAGCTCAAGTCTTACATTCAACTACACGGCGCCCATGGAAGCTGGTCTTCCTTGCCTTCTAAAGCTGGTATTAGTCTACTACTGATCAATACTCAATACCCCTCACCTCCTTAATACAAAAGTTATCTGACCTTTTTAGTGATTAACGAAGCTTATTAATCATAAATTATATAATATATAATTAGATAGATTATTTATCATGTTATAAGTCAAATCAATTAATCAGGTCAATTAATCAGGTTTGAGAAATAATTCAGGTAAATTAATTTATAAATGACTTATTTAACTTTTTTATGATACTATTAAAGAATAGTGAATTGACCATGAAATTAGCGATATAAATGACCGTTGCTAAACATTTACCCATGAAATTCCTTATTTAGCCATGACATTTTGTCTTTACTGACATAATTTCATAGCTAATTTACTGTTTCTTTGTAGTAGGATTTTTCAAAAATCAGTTAAATCTTATATTTAAAACCGGATAAGTATTGTATATAAGAATAATTTTTTAATTTTTAATGACCTAATGATTAAAAGGGCTCCGGAGATGTGGGAAGAGTTGTAGATTGAGATGGATTAATTATCTAAGACCTGATATCAAAAGAGGCAGCTTCAGCTCACAAGAAGATCAAACCATCATTCAACTTCATGCTCTTCTTGGAAACAGGTAATTTAGTCCCAAATGTTCTGCACAAGATCTAAGTTTTCTACACTTTAATTTTAGTAGTCTATTTAGTTTTCCTGGTATTATACAATATATTATGTATCAAATTTAGTAAAAAGGTTTCTTACTTTACTATATATGTTAATGCACATACTAGATGGTCGGTGATAGCTAAACATTTGCCAAAGAGAACGGACAATGAGATAAAGAACCACTGGAACACCCACCTAAAGAAGAAGCTCACTAGAATGGGTATAAACCCTACCACCCACAAGCCTTTAAACGACGCCATCACTCTCAGCCATACGACTCAATGGGAGACCGCTCGGCTCGAAGCCGAAGCCAGGCAAGTGAAAGAATATTGCAAGATGAGCCAGCCTTCACTGAGTAGACTCGTCCTCAACAAGATCACACCTGGCCCACCACCACCTTGCCTTGATGTCCTTAAGGTATGGCAGAATTATTCATGGTCGTCGTCCACGTCAGCAGATCCAAACACCCCTAAAATGCATGGCATGTACGCCATGATGCTCGCCACCTACGACCTCGAGTCACCAGCATCTACGTTGAGCTTCCCGGAAATTGTCCCTCACAATTCAAAATGCAGTAGTAGTAGTAGTAGTGGTGGTGGTGGTGATAATTATTATAATACCTTTGGGATGACTAACCAAAGTTTACTTCTTCCTTCCTCCTTCGCCAGTATCACAAACAACATTGGAATTACAAAAGGAGGGAATGGAGGTGAAGCATGTGAGAAGAACACAATGGAAAGTTTGGGAGATGATGGTGATATTATGGGGCCGGTGGAAGTATTGAGATCAAGTGGGTATAATAATATGGAAGGTGTCCATCATGAGGATGTTTTGGCGTATGGTTTAAATGAGAACTTAGCATCTTCTCATGTGCAAAACTTGGGAGTCTTTAGTGTTGGAGATGGAGGAATTGGCGATGGCTTTGAGGAAGAGAGGCAAGATTGGGAGGCTATTCTTGAGTTGGTCAATGGCTTGCCCTCTTCACCTCATTTTCCTGTGTTGTGATCCACGGTTATATGGCGGAGTTTGAAATATATTGCAAATAAAGAGATTGATTAGTGTTTTGGTTTTTTCTGTTTTAATTTTCTCTTAGCTTAGCTTCTAGGAGACCAATTAATTTAAATTAATTATCCCATGCATAACCGCGACTTTTCTGTGTTTATCTTCTTAAATATTTAATTAATAATTCAACAATTTAAATATTATCAACTTCAATTATAGATAGCTTTCTAAATGAAAACAAAAAAGAAAGAAAAAAAAGGAAAACGATGGAATATCAGCTACTCGATTAGGGTGTCCGCTGGGAATAATAAATAAGAATATTTATCGATTAAATCAAATTTAGATTTAAATTATCTTTGTGAGCATTTGCACGGCGTCTTGACTCAACTCTTATTCTGCTTTGGTAATTGGTAGGTGTATAGGCATGAGAATGCCTTTTCCTCATTAATAAATTTTTAGTTTTCGCTTTTTAATTTTTCTACTATTATAATAATAATAATAATAATCAAAGTGACATTAATCTAGAATTCTAATTCTAGAGCCCGTGATCATAAAAGTTGGATTTTCCTTTTCCTTTTTACCATTTTTTATTGACTCCACACCACATCTAATCTAGACTTCTAATTCTAGCTAGACGAAAATTAGCATAAATCAATTTCTATCAATTAATCCTTTCATAAACAATATAAACCATTTTTCTTAATTCTCACCCTACTAATGTTGAGAGGATATAAATAGAGTGATTTAAGAAAACATCAAAATTAGAAATATGTCATATATTTAAAATCTTGAGATACTCTCAAATAGATCTTACATCAAATATATAATGAACATTATTTTTAAGCGTTATATAGACTTGGATGGGAATGCCAACCCAAACTGTAAACACCCTATTTTGTCCGGGCTCACCAAATTAAAAATAAAAAATAATTAAAAAAATAAAAAATATAAAAACAAAAAATATAATAAAACAAGATATGCTCTCTTGATTCTTTCTTGTGAGGCAAGCACAAGTCAAATTGTGTAAGGGTCAAACAAAAGAGTGGCAACTAAGTGAGGAAATTGGAAATAATTAGAATTTGATTTGAATAAGTTAGGAAACTTTTGAAGGGAATTTGAGTAAAAAGGAAAAATTGTTGTTGGCCAATCAAGTTTCATAATGGAATTGATACATGTGCAACCATCATAAATAAAAAAGGAAATGTAGAGAATGATTGGTGAGCATAAATCAAAAAATAATAAATGGGCATTTAAGATGAAACCCTAGAGTTGGTGGCCTAGATAAGTGAGAGCAAGAGAGCATATATAGGGAGCCTTTTTTGGAGAGGCTAGGTTTAATGATGATCATTTTTTTTAGAGGAGTTTTTTTGGAGAGAAGGAGAGAAAAAGGCTAGGGTTTGGAGAGTAAAGAAAAGAGAGGTTATTTCTTGGGGAAAAATAGAGAGAAGGTGAGTAGTGGAGAGTGATTTGATGTGAGATCCTTTCTTCTTCCTCTTCTTCTTCTTCTTCTTACCTTTGTTTTCTTATGCCGATGAAAGTCTATTGTAGACGGAAGCATTCATAATCTCTCTTTAATCTCATTTAGGCAAAGGTGATATAACCCTCTAAGAATATTTGATTGTCTCTTCACCTTGCCAATAATTTGAGATAAGAGAGGATTATTTTTAGTTATTTATTTTTTTTATTTGAAAAATAATTTTTTTTATATATATGTATATATTTTTTACAATATTTTATCTTTGCTTGATATATGATTTTGTTTTGATTTTATTTTAAAATTATGAAATCTTTTTTTTCTTTTTTTTATAAATAAAAAAATAAAATGAAATGGTTTTCATAAAAGAGGAAAATGGGTTGAATGATTTTCATCCGAGAAAGATTGAATTATCTTCTCAGGTTGAAAGTTGATTGTTTCTCCGAGAGAGATTATCTCCTCAGGCGATTCAATCAAAATTGTGAAGTGTTTCCTCTTTAAAAAAATAAATAAATATGCATTTTCATAATATAAAAAAAAAACAAACCAAAAATAAATTTTTTTTTCTCTTAAATTTAAACAAATGTTTTTCTTAAAAAACACAAACCAAGTGACACGCATTTCTACCCCGAACTACATGGGCTTTGATCCCTTAAGGGTACGTAGGCCCTAGGTCAAATCCTAGGTCAAGTCCAAAAATGTAAAAAAATATTTTTTTTCTTTTTCTTTTTTTTTTTGTTTATTTTTATTTTTATTTATATATATTGATTTCTTGTTTATTTTATTTTTATTTGTATATATTGATTTCTCTTGGTAATTTAAAATAAAATTAAAATTAAGGTCATATTTATTTTTAAACAAGTAACTTAGGGTAACCGTTTTCTTGAACGGGTGCTGTGGGGTGCCTAACACCTTCCCCACGCACAATCGACTCCCGAACCCTATTTTATTTTTTTATTATTTTAAAAGGTTTTCCAAAATATCTTTTGTAAAAAATTTTGGTGGTGGCTCCATTTTAATCTTAATTTAACCTAATTTTTCGGGCGCAACACAAACTAATTTCTAAGCGTTGAAAAACCAAGTTGATTGAAAAAAAAGAATGATATTTGATATGATTTCAATATATGGTGTAGTTTTTTTGATAAAAAAAATATGGTGTAGTTTGGCTGGACTTATGGAAAAGTGACTTTTTTTATATACAAAAGGACTTATTTTTAAGTCAGTTTAAATATGAGTCAAATTGTGTAATGAGATTTATGTTTATTTTGGATCAGTTGTGAAAAAAGTGACTTATATTCTATAAGTCAAATTGTATGTGTTTGAATTTGTTGTGATTGGATGTGTAAAATGGGTAAGAAATTTGCGAGGTCCACATCATACTTATAAGTTGAAAATAAGCTACTTTTTTCTACTTATGAAATAAGCTACTTCTTTCAAATAAGTCAATTGAAAAATAAGTCCAGTCAAATATACCAAAAACACAATTTACTTAAAATATACTACTTTTTCAAAATAAGTAGTTTATTTGAGCAAAATAAGTTCACTCAAACACACTATATTCCTTTTTTAGCTTTTATGGTTAACACTCTTTAAAGTTGCTGTGATGTTTTAATTTTCCTGGCTTCTATTTTTGTTTGGGATTCGAACCACTAATTTGTTAACATGTAATTCAAACAAATGTCAATCAAATTGATTTTTTGTGAATTGTTTTTAAAAAATAAATCAAAATACAGTAATTGATTTTTACGCCGATTTCAGTTTTCAAAAATTAAATTGAATAAAAAGCACTTTTACTAAATACTAGGTAATCCGAACAACCCAATAATTCCGAGAATCCACTGCACTAGCTTCCCGAAATCCCCATCAACCGTCTTAGTAGGATTGGCTTTTGTCATCTAATGTTGCATAAATTGGCTTAAGTTTGCAATATAAACAATTGTGCATTCTATCAATAGTTCTGTATGCGGCGTGAAATAAAGCTGGATATCTCGTAGTCACTGCTTACCCAATTAATATTTAAAAAAAAAAACAATTGTATGTGCCTTCTTTTTTTTTTGGCCAACAATTGTATGTGCCTTCATTCACAAAGATCGTGTACTTATTTTGCACCAATAAGATGTTGCCACCTAGCTATCATTTGAACAAGTGCAAATATGAAAACTGAAGACTTTCTGTTGAACTGACGAAATTTTAACCAACAACTTTATGGGTTATGAGCCAATTTTTTCACCCAGTGGACAATTTTTTGTTTTGATAAAAAAGATATCCATGTTTTGTACTACATCCAATTGAAGACTTTTATGGGCTCCACCAGAAACTCAACTGAGAAGTTTCTAAACTCATATAATCAAAGAAAGGAACAATGGGCCAATACTAGTATATAATTGTTCGGTGTGTCCAATTAGGGAAACTATATGGGTCGGATATATGTTAGGTCCAATTCGAATTGGAGCATGATCGAAATTCCAAAACATTATAACCCAAATGGCAAGCATATTTCTTTTTAAAAATTCTTTATCTCCTATTAATGGAGTATACTTATTTTTAGTTTTTTACTTACAAAAATCATTAAAAGAAAAGCTAACCAACCACATATACCTAAAAATGTTTTCCCATTAATTCACACATATGCTTCTTTGATAATTTCTTGGCCTCCAGTGTTCATGGTAGGTAGTTAATATGGTTCTCTATTATCTTCATCTACTATGTTTAGGAGTGAGATATTGGTTTTGTTAGAACACCAACGAGTAACAGGGAAAATATTATCAGAGCCAAGGATCCAAAGCCTATAAGCTAAACAACTATCTAGACTATAAGTCTATAAGGGTATTCACACATCAAATCACCTAAAGAGAGTTTTTTGGCTGGGGTGAGGTGATAACAAGGTACCTCCTGTATACTACCTCCGATCCTAAATATAGGATTTAATTGACTTTTTTTGGAGAGATTAAAGTTGCGAAATAGGTTATTAAATTAACTAGTTTAATAACCTAGACATATTTGATATATTTTTAGATTATCCATTAGTTTATAGGTAAAATAAACTAGTTTAAGGGAAAAAATTAGGTAAATCAATTTATAATTAACCTATTTTGCTTTTTTAAGAATTTTCCAGAGAAAGTGAATTAGGTCTTATATTTAGGATCGGAGGGAGTATTTATATAGTGTTCAGAATGAACACTATTAGAACGAACAATATTATTGTTATAATTGTCACTCATAAATTTTGTTAATAATTCATTATGGCTGATTCTTTATTTTTCCATAATGAAAATTATTTGACTTCCATAAAAATAAATAATAATTGAGTCAATCGTCAATTTCTCTCTAACCCTGTCTCATCCGTTGGATCCTCATTCAGAGGATCCAACCTATCGAGAACAAACTCGGACAAAAAAACTAACACGTTTAAATATGTATGTGTGTATTCATAACATTCTAATTTGTCATCTTAGTGAACTTTACTTTTTCTTAGTTCTTGATCTATTTTGTAGTGGAAAAAATAACTTCAAAAGCTTGTTTGTATATAGCATTTTCTCTCCTTAGTGAACATTGCTTTATCTTAGTTCTTTATAATTTTGGCTTCTATGGGAAGAAATTAAAACTTTGTGAAGTTTATTTTTTGGAACAGCACATGCATGCGTAAGTCTAAGAGAAACTTCTGGCATGTTTCATATATAGCATTTTTTCTCTTTAGTGAACATTGCTTTATCTTAGTTCTTTATAATTTTGACTTCTATGGGAAGAAATTAAAACTCTGTGAAGTTTATTTTTTGGAACAGTGCATGCATGCGTATGTCTGAAGAGAAACTTCTGGCATGTTTCACCGTATGCATTTACTCAACCATGAAACTACTGAAGCACTGAAAATTTGATGGGGAAAGTAATAAACACACAGACGTAAATGTTTGTGTGTGTGTGTGATTGGAATCACATGTTTGTTATCAGTACAATTAATACTGATTTCTGATGTTCGTACAGGTATTTTTTAAGAAAAACAATGCATAAATAAGAATAAAAAGATACAACTTCTATAATAAACCGCTATTTTGTAAAATAGGGACATCAAAAAGTGAAAAGAAAGAAATATTGTCTAAATTTACAGCATGAATTCGTATTAAAATAACAAAAAATACGAAGCATGCATAATGAGCTGCAGAGCTGGTACAGTTATGTATTGCTTTTTAACTGAATGATTATCTCCAAGAGAAAATAAATAAATTATCCATCAAGTGATCATCATTTTTATTGCCAGAAAATCAAGTGATCACCATGCTCTCTCTTAAATGATCACTACTACAGAAACTGTGTTTCTCTTTGTATGTTACCGGCATTTACAAAATAGATCAACCCCGACGTTTAGAGTTTTTAAACCCGGGGTTGACTTCATTAAAAAAGAAAATAGAATATCAACCAACAAAGCATTTACTACATGTAAACACTGGAGTTGGATTTATTTAAAAAGAAAATAAAAGACAACTCTGGAATTTTCTACATATAAACGTCGAGGTTGGATTTATTTTTTTTTTAAAAAAAAAAAACCAACCCCGGTGTGTAATACATGTAAACGCCAAGTCAGTTTTATTTAAAAGAAAAAGAAAAAGGAAAGCAAGCACTTAGTTCATATAAATGTAGGGTTGGTTTTATTTAAAAAAGAAAAGGCAAAGCTAACCCCGGCATTTACCAAGTGTATAAACGCCGGAGTTGGCTTTAGGCTTTTCTTTTTTAAACTAGCCTACCTTGGCATTTACCAAACACTAGGATTTACCAACTTCTCCTAAGCACTCATCACACCGGCCAACTCTCTATTTTCTACACTATCAACTCCATATTTGAGTTTACCAATTCTCTACAAGTGTTTGTCAATTTTCTTTTTGTGTATGTTTATCAACTTCACATAAGAACTTACAAATCCTCTTTCTTTTCCTGACTTTACCAACTTTGTATTTCCGTTTTTTTAACTCTATTATGGGTTTATCAGTTTTCTATTTGTGTTTGCCAAGTCAACACAAACACTTACCAACGCTTTATTTATTAAATGACATTTTGGTCTTTTCATTTAAACTTCAGCAAATAAGTCCATGTCACATATATGTCATTTCAGGAATTTAAGAGTGTCCTATCTATAATTGAGGGCTAAAGTGTAAAAATGCCCACATAATTGTCACTAAGGTGCAAAAATTCCATGTAAAATTTTTTGGAGCAAAAATGCCCATCAAATTTCAAAATTGGGGCAAAAATGTTCATCATAGTTAATTTTTTGACTCTTTCACTCATCATCCTCTGTCGTGTCAGTAACACATAAGAGCAAATAAATACATAAGTTTGCCACATATTTTAGTGAGAGATGAATCGGCAGAAGATATTGCGTAAAAAAGTCAAAAAATTAACTATAATGTGTATTTTCGCCCCAGTTTTGAAATTTGATAGGCATTTTTGCCCCAAAAAATTTTACATGGGTATTTTTGCACCTTCGTGACAATTATATGAACGTTTTTGTACTTTAACCCTGTAATTTACACATTTGTAAACATCTTTTTGTGGCATTTTTTTCCATTAAATATAGGGAAATTGGATTAGATGTTCTATGAAAAAAAATATAATTAAGAGGAGATCATGAGTTATAAATAAAAACTTCTAGTGGCATGATAAAAATAACTTTAGGATTGGTGATAACAATATGAGATCTTATCTTTATTATGTTTCTTCTATATGAGAATTTGAATTATAAATTTTCCATTAAATATACACAATTCGCGTAAATTTAGCTTTTATATTTTACATTGTTCCTCGTTATTCTTCCATTATTGGTGTTGTGACCTACAGTCATTACTTATGATTATTTATTTGGCAGTACACTGAGGAGAAGTACTTGTTTGGATTTATCATCCACATGCATGTATTTATTTTGAAATGCCAAAATTTGAAGAGTTAGTGGGCTACCAAATTTCTAAGTTGGGTTATAGGGTTGCCCTAGATAATATAAAAGAGACAAAACCATGAACTGCTGTATAAACACATATGTATATGCCAAAATCGTAAGACATGAATCAGAAATGTATAAAAATTATGATCTATTATTATAAGAGTTCTAGTGAATCTGTGAGATTTAGATTCTTTTTCTTCTCTTCAATTTATTTCTTCTTATCTGAACGACCTAGCTAGATCATTGTACTCGTCATTGTATAAAGTCATATATGGAAGATCTGCTATTTATAACTTGGATCCTTTCAACTGCTCACTTTCAAGATCAACTTGCTTTAGCTCCATATCTCTTCTCTCTTCTTGTTTTCTGTGTTTCTGTCAGCTTTACTCCTCCCTCTTTTTTTCTCTTCAGCATTTTACGGAGACGATTTTTAGGGCCTATAACTACACACACACACACACACATATAAGTAATTACTGATATGCATGTGTAACCTCTCCATTGCGTCCCGCTTCCTTTCTACTTACTCTTATTGTTTTCATAGTTCTAGTTAACCCTCTATTTTTGTTCGAATTAGTTCTAATTAACCCTTGCTATACAGCAGGAGGCATTTTCAGAAACTTGCATAGTTTTAGTTAAAATGGGAAAGTCATCGAAGGCAGTGTTAAAGAAAGGGCCATGGACTCGTGAGGAAGATCAGAAGCTGATGGCTTACATTGAACAACATGGCCATGGAAGTTGGTGTTCCTTGCCTGCAAAAGCTGGTACTTAAGTAATTTCCGCTTCAAATAAAATTCACAACATTATCTCTTGTTTCACACACATGCATGTTTTTTCATAATGAAATTGTAGATATTATTAAATATGTATTATTAGTCTGTTTATTTAGGGAAGAGGAACTAATAATGTGTTTAATGTTTTGATCGAGTAAAAGGACTTAAAAGATGTGGGAAAAGCTGCAGATTGAGATGGACTAATTACTTAAGAACCGACATAAAACGAGGAAGGTTCAGTATGCAGGAAGATCAAACCATTATTCAACTTCATGCTCTTCTTGGAAACAGGTATATTTATGTCTCAAAAAGCTTGTTCAACGAATTCCAGTATAGGAGCTTATGATCAACCATAGTGATTCCATTCGATCAATAAATATGATATTTTAGTTTGGTTAATATTTTATTCCTTATTACAAGTCAATTTTAACAAATTCTCTACAATTAAATCCTTATGTGTGTGTGTATTTAAGTTTACCCTTTTAAAATTGTAATCATATATATCTCTCTTACTTTTACCAATAAAAATTAAATGAAGACAAATTAAAAAAAATCATATTAATAATCATCTAACTGAATTACCACTATTTGATATATTCAAAAAAAATATTTCTTCCATGATGGACTTAATTATAGGTTAATAATCATTTTTGCCAACAAAAATTACGTGAGTATTAATTTGGACAACAAATCATAAATGGTATCAAATTTGTCAACAAACAATAAAAAAGTTTCTTATTAGCCAAGATCATCAATTTCCATCCAACATCGCTTGTAACCTACTATATTTAACAATAACTGGTGTTTAGAGGAAAATTGACAGTCTTGACTAATAAGATATTTTTTATTGTTTGTTCAAAAATTTGACATCATTTAATGTTTGTTATCCAAATTGATTTTTGGGTGATTGTTTGTATATAATAAGTACAATGAGTTAGCTAACAAGTGAAATTATTTGAATTTTATGACAACTTTAATAATTATCACTTATAAAAAAGTGCTTAGCACGGATACTTCAGCATATAAAACATCAGCCTAGATCTCCTTAGCTTAGATAGCTTCTTACTACAGAACAAAGTGTTTAGTAGAGAAACTGGCTTGGGCTCTTTCTTCGATTGGCGTAAATTAATTAGAAGCGAATTATATATGGTAACAAAGCCAGAGTATGCAAGTACTTTTTCATAACTATTATTGTTGAATGGTTTTTTAATGTACACGTATATGATGATTATGCTTTTTAGATGGTCAACTATAGCACTTCACTTGCCAAATAGAACAGACAATGATATCAAGAACCATTGGAACACCCACCTCAAGAAGAGGCTCATCAAAATGGGCATAGATCCCACCACCCACAAACCCTTAAACGAAACATTATCCAAACTCAACCACATGGCTCAGTGGGAAACAGCTCGGCTCCAAGCCGAAGCCAGATACGTCAAACAATCCAAGCCGCGGCTCCATATGATCCCACCACAGTCGCCACTGCTGCCACTACCTCCGTGCCTCGATGTCCTCAATGCATCGCAGAATTCATGGCCGTCGCCAACTCCAGCGACGGTCACCACCGTAGGGGAAAGCTCAGTGGGAAGCTTAGTGAGGGATGATGGAGATATTATGGTGGCGGTGGAAGCATTCAGATCATCAAGAGGTTATAATTGTCTTAATGTCATGGAAGGTGTGGACAATAATATTATTGATGAGGATGTGTTGTATGGATTCAATGAGAAACCGCCACCACAACAAGAAAGAAGCTGCACCGACTTTGAGGAGAAGCAGTATTGGGAAAGCATACTCACTCAACTTGATCATTGATTTTCCCTCTGATCACCTAAAATGTCCCACTGCCCTCTGATGATTGATGCATATAATGATAAATGGAGCAGGCTAGAAACATATAGTAGGGTCGGTCTAAGTATTAGTTACTGATTAGGGCACAAATATATTTAGGGCAATGACTCAATTTTGCCCTTCAATAACCACCTTGGACCATTGAGTACCCAAAACTAACAACAGGTACAATTTTACCCTTGAAGTAATCAAAATGGTCTAATTTGACCCTCAGGTGAATCTAATGTTGACACGTGGACGACACATGTAACATTACATTCGCTAGAGGCTAAAATTGGACCACTTTGGTTACTAAGGGTAAAATTGTACCTGGTGTTAGTTTAGGGTGTCCAGTGGTCCAAGGTGATTACTTGAAAGGTAAAATAGGGTCATTGCCCATATATATATTATGTCATCCCCTAACCATGCATGTATCATGCAGAATTTCTTCTTATTAACTTGGATTAGTTTTTGGATAAAATTATGTGTTTCTATTATAATTTATAGCTAGGAAAGCTTTATGAAATGCTCCCTTGGTTCTTTAATGTCAGATTTAGTTAAATGTTGTTTTTTGACAGAGTAATAAGGAAGATAAATAATTATTTAATCATAAAATATAGTGTTATATTAGATTATAAAAGCTTATAAGTCAAAATAACCATTTGAGAAAAAATTCAGACTTTTAACTATCTTAAACTTTATAAAAATATGTCCACACAAATATATTAAGAAAATAGAGGAAGTATCGAAGGACACCAATTCTAAAGTTTAGTAAACTAATCGATGTACAACCATCTTGGATCTATCCTTCAAGACAATGTAAAAACAGGGTTTGAATTCCATGCTCAGCCCGTGGATGAGAAAGCCACTTCTCATCCCCCCAAAACGACAATATTCAATTGAGTGAGGAATGGGGACCACAAAGCAAAATCATCTTGGCCATTGAATCAATCCAAGGGCACCAATTCCCTCACCCAACTCTCTCTCATCAAAAAACACAACCCAAGTACCCAACCTTCTTCTCCACAAGCTCGCCGCCACCTCCCCATCACCGATGGCGACCATTACGGCGTCGGCGTCGGCGCAACACACTTAGTCCGCCGCAATTAACAAGCTTTTAAGGAGGCCCAGAAATATTGCAAGAGCTTAATGTCATTTGGTCTGCAAAAAATGAGAAATACACCAAGATATAATCTTTTCATGATTTGCCGTAGATCCCTAAGGCGAGGTATTTACATATTTGTCCTAATGTGACTATTCATGGGATGGAGTTCAAGAGGATTACCCCACCCCCAGAATGAAAATGGTATTTTGGATTCTGATATGTCTTCCAAAATCTGTTCAAAGCCTGTGGATGTTTCCAAGTTTGGTGGTTTGCCGCCGACGCCGTCGGCGATAGGGAGGTGGCGGCGGCGGCGGCTAGCTTGTGGAGAAGAGGGTTGGGTACTTGGGTTGTTTTTTTTATGAGAGAGAGTTGGGTGAGGGAATTGGTGCCCTTGGATTAATTCAATGGCCAAGATGATTTTGCTTTGTGGTCCCCATTCCTCACTTAATTGAACACAGTCGTTTTTGGGGATTGATTTAGCCTTTAGTCGTCCTTGGCTTATCAAACAAATTCAAAACTCAATTCCACTAAAGTGTAGTGGTGAGTAAGGGTCAAATCCACAATCTAGGTCAATTTCGTGCAAGTCAAAGGATAATGTGCCACGCAAATTAAGAGAATGAGTGAAGTTGATTTTCAATTAACAAGATACAATTAAAATGCTAAAAATCTAAGATATTACCGAAAGAAAAGATGTAGAAGTCAAGAGTTGGAATCTCCTCCTTCAAATCTCAATTTGTGCAAACTTAGGTAATAGGCCTCATGTGACAATTTCCTCTTAATCTAACTAGCTTAAATCGGCCAAAACTTCTTAAATCTAATTAAATCTAAGAAACTTTGGCTAGTTTAAACTAGTTAATCAAGAAACCCTAACCTTAACCTTGATGCATATTCATAGTGAGATAGAAATCAAAGCTAACTTCTATAGAAATATTTCACTTCAAGTATCAACCAAAATGTAAACGCATATGACTAATCTCATGAAGCTACAACAAGTATAAACACTACCACAGATTACCCCCTCTACATGCGCTTATTTTGGCCTCTACATACGCTTATAAAGCGCATATAGAGGGGGGAGCTGGTAAAGGCTCTACATGCGCTTAAAGCGCATGTACATCTACATGCGCTTAAAGCGCATGTAGAGGCACATCTACATGCGCTTTAAGCGCATGTAGCGGATATACCTCTACATGCGCTTTAAGCGCATGTACATGTACATGCGCTTAAAGCGCATGTAGAGGTATATCCTCTACATGCGCTTTAAGCGCATGTAGAGTTTTTTTTTTATATATATTATATTCTTTTTTTTACATTTGCTACACGTACTTTCTGCCCTGCACCAATGGTGTATACAAATAATATATACCAGAATCATTTACATTCAACAGAATCATTTAACCAAAATATACCAGAATCCACAATTGATCATGAGTCAAAACGAAAATTCCTTCAAGTAGTCATAATATAAAACTACCAATTCCTCCTAAGTAAGACTACATGCAACAAAGATCATATGTACCTCAACGCCAAAAATGAAGATGATCTCAAGTAAAACACCAAAAGGGATATCATCAACCTACATGACAAAATAGCATTACATAGAATAAACAAGCAAGTTACATAACAAAATTTCATAAGACAAATCCACAAATTTTTATTCAAGTAATATATGAAGATATTACCTTAGTAAAACCTAATAAGTAACAGGTGGCTGATTAAGAACAACAGGTTCAACAATGGGGTATACAAATTTGCTCCATTCTTCAATAACTTCTCCAACTTGCGCCTTGGAGAGGCTGTCGAAACGACAGTCTTCATAATACTGGATGGACAGAAACATGTAAGTAGCAATTAAATTTAAGTTAGTTAAAAGTAATCCACACATACAAGCAAATATGTGAACAAATTAAAAGAGTTTTAAATTAATGGAAAATTTCAGAACTTACCTTTTCTGGGACCACCAGTTGATCATGAGTGACAATATCCTTCATAAATTTCATGACATAATACCCGCAATCATTATCATTCTGTTGGAATGGGCACTACAACAAAATACCACAAATCTGTCAAAAGACTTTTATATGATTACAGTCCATAATTCAAATCATTGTTTTAGCATGTATAATTAACCTGAATTTTGAGCCAGTCATATGCTTTGGAGTATTTCATTTTTTTACTAGACCTACAAGAAGTGATCACACTAAAGTCGAGACAAACAAAATTAGTAAGAGTGACATTTATAAATGAGTTAACATAATTTAGTAAGGTTAAATCATTACCCATTGATAAACATCATATACGAAGGTCTATTTTCAGGTTTACCAGACCTAATAGGATCCAGATAGTACACCACAGGCTTTGGTGCAACGGGATTGAATGCAAGGAGAACCCAATGATTCCTAAAATGTGATTAACAGTACAGTTATATACATGTAAAATTTGGGAAAATAAAAAAAATTATTAATGACGAGTAAGAACTTACCCTACATTCACTGGGGCTAGAAACAATGTTTTATCTGAAGAAGAGCTCCCCAGACGTGCTTTCACGTCACCCTCATCCCAATAGGTAGTTGTTTCAGTCAACATTGAGGTTGTATTTGGATCTATGAATGCGAAATTGACATTTTCCCCTGGCACAATTATTTCATCATGCAAATACCTATACAAAAAAACATATCAACACATACAATTATTGTAATTTAAATACTAAATGACAATGTAAGAAACCACAATAACATAAAAATAAATTCAACATTACATACTTGATCCATATGTTGATCGCTGACGCACCAATCCATTCCTGATTAACCACATCCATAATTACTTCACTACCTAGGTGCTCACTGACACTCTTGTAATAAATTGTCCTTGTCAATTTAACTTCAATTTGTTGAAAATCAGGTAGTTGTTTTGTCAAGTTCTTTAGTTTAACACGGAATGATTCAGAGGGATGTGGTTGGGTGACACGAGTAAGAGTCGGCTGATGCGGTTGGGTGTCACGAGGAGTAGGAGTTGCCTGTTCAAGAAATATGTCAATAATTTTTTCGACAAAATGAGTGCTAGCTAATGTGAATCCATTAGTAAATAGTTACCTTCAAACTCTTTTTCCGAGGTTTAGTCGGAATAGCAGAACGTGGCTGGACATCATGGCGGTCTGTTTTCCCCAATTCCTTCCTTTGTCCTTTTTCGGGCTGTAAAACATAGTAAATAAGCAATTAGACATACTAATTAAATCTCTTTATCTATTATATATTAAGTATAACTAACTAAGTAATCACCTCTGATTGAGGAACCATCCACTTTTTGGGCCATGCCACAAAAGAACCTATTGCGTCAACGACCACGTTCATTCCATCAATGGGATACGGCAACGGTGAATTATTTCTAAGAGCGATGTGGATGGACACCCTCACCGTGCCTGCAGGGAGAGGCGAATTGTGCAATGTTTTGCTCCCATCATTGAAGACATAAGCCAGAGCAACCAGAGTATTTAAAGACAGATCAGAATATAGTTGACAATAAGACTCACCCTACAAATGAATGAAACACCATCAATTATGAAGTAACAATTCATAAGAACATTAATATTTAAAAGTGAAAAGCATAACGATTACCTCTGGAATGGGGACACTTTCCATTGTACAACTATGGTTCTCCATGACCGGGCTTTCATGAGCCGATGGAGCATGAGATTGATGGCCTGATCCCTGACCTCGCCCTGATCGAATCTCATTAACTTGTTCTTGCAAGTCTGCATACAATTCCCACAAGACCTTGTACTGCTTCTCAATTGCGGACGTTTGGTGGCTTTTCAGCTTCTCCTTAAAAAACTGTGAGGGCAAAACACCAAACCCCTTGCCCCTGACACGACCTGTACTTTCTGGGCGGCCAAGTGTTCGGCCAAGCAAGTCATCTTGGCCATGGGACGGGATTTCTCCTGATGCACCTTGCTTTAGTTCAATCTGTAGGAAGGAAATGATAATTGTTGGTTATGTAACAAGCAATATAAGAAACTGAGAATATACCAAAGAAAATGACTTACTGCTCGATCACGAGCCGCTTTGACGGAATCATGGTGTATAGTCCCGTCCTTCTTTGTATGACCTTCCAACCACAAGTCGCAGCGATCTACTTTGCGATTAGGGTCAGCAGTCAACTGTAACAAAAAAATAGGTTAACATGAATTAATTATAAGAACATTCATTTATATCATTAATGAAGATGTTAACGTACTGGAATGTTGTTAACATCGCATGCATGAGCAGCTGCAAATTCAACAAACTTTACTCCATCTATATATTCACTTGAAGTTCGGTCACAACGCATCCATTTTCGGTCCATGACCTACTAAAGGAGAGTACCAGTGAGATGGTAAATTACACTCTATGCAGCTGCTATGCATGGAAAACACATTGTCTAAACCTTTTGCCAAAATAATGGCAAAATAAACATACCTAGACAATCACTACTCTAGACAAAAAAGGAACCTTAATTCATGTTACATACCTTAATTCTTGTAATTCTAGAAAAGCAAAAAATCACTCTAGACAATCAAACAACTTCATTGAAATAATAAATAATCATCAAAACATAATGAGAAAAGGGTAAGATTTACTCATGTTACATACCTTAATTCTTGGAATTCTAGAGAACTAGAGTTTTCCCATCAACTAGTGCTTTCCTCCTAGATAGAATTCTTCCAATCACCTGTGCATGATTATTAAACTCATCAACATTATGAACAAAGGTTGAAAACAATTTTTGAAGAAATTCATACCAAAACAACATCACACAAAGCATTAATTTTGTTAACTAATATAGTGAGAGTGAGAGGGTAAGTAGAAATGCAAAAAATTACTAGTATGATATTTTAACCGGTTCAAGAACTTGATCAATTAAAATATCTTTTGTTAACTTGATCAATAAAAATATCTTTTCCTAACTTCGTCCATAAAAATACATTAAATTAGTTATTATTGGAAAGTGTTTAGGAAATTAGTGTTAGTGATAAAATATAACTTGAGGCCCAGGAATGGTTTAACACCTACCATATTTTGAATAATCTATCTCAAGGCTATTTCATTAACAATTGTGTTATATCTTGTACTGCTCATATATTGGTGTGTTTAGGCTATTTCATTAACAACAGTTTCAAGATGTTCATGCCAATCCAAACATGATCAGATGATCAAATGAAGCTGCCCTTAGCTAGATCAAATACCAACAAGGCCAAATTAACCTTGGAAATTCAGCCAACTAGAAATTCAGACTCAAATAAGTACTCTACCAAACCACTTTAACAATCTGAACTTAAAGCCAAAGATTCCAGCAGAAACATTTTATGTACTCCAATGAACACCTACTATCTAGCTTTATTCAGCATAACATCTAGTCATTCACACAAAACCAATCTGCATGCACTCTAAATCCTTCACACATACACACAAAAAAGTGAATGCCATCAAAGACACAATTCCAGATACCATACCAATTAAACTAAATTCTCACATCACAAATAATCCACAATAGCTCAATTATGCAAAAATCTTAACCCATCTGAATTATCACTAATTTTTCAACTTCAAACAGTTTGGGAAATTATCACTAATCCATCTGAATTATCACTAATTGAGCAACATTAAAAGCAACATTAATTTAATCTCATACACCAAGCTTAGTCTAGTCCATATCCCATTTTTAAACCAAAGGCTATCAAAAAATAAATAACAGATTATCTAAGCACATACCAAAATGTTCACGTTGCACTGCAGTGATATTTGGACAAGGTTTGTGCTCCCTCAACTTTCTTCTGTACTTCCACACCGAAGATAACTATTGAAACAACCAACCAAAAAACAAATCAATTCTCCTTCGTCCAAAGCCTCAACAAAAAACAAACCCATGCCTGAATATCAGCCTCAACAAAAACAAAAACAAACCATGATCAAACCAAAGCCTGAATATCATGCCAAAGCCTTTGAAAAAGCTGATGACTACGATAAACAGAGCCAGGAACAGAGGCACGGCCAATGAGGAACGAAAATGAGCCCACACACCCATGGCAGGACTTTTGACTGTTTTAAGTCCACCATGCATGTTATATTCAAGCCTCAAAAAACGGGAGAACAACCAGAAAAACAAAAACAAAAGTAACCCCAACACTAAAACTGATTAAAAACTGAAAAAAATCGAAGCTTTTCACATCAAAACCACATAATTGTAGAAAAGTCTCATCCTTTTTCAATATTGATGAGAAATTGAAAGAAATAAAAAAAACCCACCACCAGGATAGTTAAGAAAATGGTCAAGCTTGAGAACAAGCTTTAAATCTCTTCGTCGCCGTCCTTAAACTTCAGGGACGTTTCGATTTTGAGCGAGGGAAGAATCATCGATGGTCAGGGAAGCATCGCCGCCGTCCTAAAGAAAGAAGCTTTCGATTTTGAGTAAGGGAAGCATCGCCCGCCGCCGGCCGCCACGTCGCCCGCCGGAAATCGCACACCACCGCCGGAAAAAGAAAAAGAAACCAGAAAAAGAATGGGAACAATGAGAAATACTTTAGAATGAAAGCATAGCCCGAGAAACACTAAAAAGGTTGAAGCTTTTACCCATTCTCGCAACCAACAAACCGCCGTTCGTCTCGCAACCAAACGGCGACTTCGAGTGATGATGAAGAAGAGATGAAAGAGGCGATTTCGAGTGATGATGAAGAAGAGAGGAAAGAGGCGATTTCGAGTGAGGGAAGATGACGGCGAAGTGAGCTTGGAGGTTCGGTGGAGGTTTATGGAGGGAGGGAGGTTCGAGTGAGGGAAGAGGAAGAAGCGGAGGTGTTTGTGGGGACGTCAAGAGGAAAGGGAATGTGAATGAGAATGAGAAATGAGAGATGACATTAGGTTTGCATTTTATAAAAGAGAATGAGAATGATAACGAAGAATGCTCATAAGACATGCTCTGTGAGCGCGCTATAGAGTGATCAGATATAGGGAGGGAGGGAACTCATAAGACAAAGGCGCGGGAAATTTATAATTTCTATTCAATACATGCGCTTTAAGCGCATGTACAGGGGCTAAAATTAATTTTTAATAAAACAATTACACATCAAAAAACTTAGACAAAATTTTTGTTCTATATATGTGTGTATATATATATATATATATATATATATATAGTTCACATCAAAATCATAATAACATCTCACATTTGTGATATTGTCTCTGTTGAAAATTATTTTATATTAATCATAGTGTTTAAATTGAATAATCTTTTATTTTATTAATCATTAAGTTTTTCATCAGTTCATCTTTTATTTTAAATTAATCAAATAATGAGTGATATTAAGTTTTTCATCATTAAATAAAATCAAATGAATAAACTTTTATTTGATTATTAGACCTATAAGGCTCTACATACGCTTAAAGCGCATGTAGAGCCTCTACATGCGCTTTAAGCGCATGTCGAGCCTACATGAGCTTAAAGCGCATGTAGAGGCTCTACATGCGCTTTACGCGCATGTAAAGGGTGCTATCAAAATTTTGATAGCACCCAAAAGTGGTTGGAGCTTTGAAACACTAAGTTAACGTACAGGAACACCTTATAAGCTCTGAGGAGGACCACTTATGCATGTTTTAATGTTATGCCCGTCACTAGAGCCTGTACATGCGCTTAAAGCGCATGTAAAGGCTCTTACACAAATAAAAACCCTCTACATGCGCTTTAAGCGCATGTAGAGGGTGTTTAAGCAATATTAGAACACCAAAAAGTTGTAATGGGGCTTTGGAACACTAAGTTACAGTGCAGGAACACCTTATGAGCTCTGAGGAGGATCTCTTATGCATGTTTTAATGTGTTGCCCTTCACTTGAGCCTGTACATGCGCTTAAAGCGCATGTAAAGGCTCTTACACAAATAAAACCCTCTACATGCGCTTTAAGCGCATGTAGAGGGTGTTTAAGCAATATTAGAACACCAAAAAGTTGTAATGGGGCTTTGGAACACTAAGTTACAGTGCAGGAACACCTTATGAGCTCTGAGGAGGATCTCTTATGCATGTTTTAATGTGTTGCCCTTCACTAGAGCCTGTACATGCGCTTAAAGCGCATGTAAAGGCTCTTACACAAATAAAAACCCTCTACATGCGCTTTAAGCGCATGTAGAGGGTGTTTAAGCAATATTAGAACACCAAAAAGTTGTAATGGGACTTTGGAACACTAAGTTACAGTGCAGGAACACCTTATGAGCTCTGCGGAGGATCTCTTATGCATGTTTTAATGTGTTGCCCTTCACTAGAGCCTGTACATGCGCTTAAAGCGCATGTAAAGGCTCTTACATAAATAAAAACCCTCTACATACGCTTTAAGCGCATGTAGAGGGTGTTTAAGCAATATTAGAACACCAAAAAGTTGTAATGGGGCTTTGGAACACTAAGTTACAGTGCAGGAACACCTTATGAGCTCTGAGGAGGATCTCTTATGCATGTTTTAATGTGTTGCCCTTCACTAGAGCCTGTACATGCGCTTAAAGCGCATGTAAAGGCTCTTACACAAATAAAAACCCTCTACATGCGCTTTAAGCGCATGTAGAGGGTGTTTAAGCAATATTAGAACACCAAAAAGTTGTAATGGGGCTTTGGAACACTAAGTTACCGTGCAGGAACACCTTATGAGCTCTGAGGAGGATCTCTTATGAAAGTTTTAATTTGTTGCCCTTCACTTGAGCCTGTACATGCGCTTAAAGCGCATGTAGATGATAATACCTCTACATGCGCTTTAAGCGCATGTACGTCTACATGAGCTTAAAGCGCATGTAGACGTTGCCTTCTACATGCGCTTTAAGCGCATGTAGAGGAGGAGACATCTACATGCGCTTTAAGCGCATGTAGAGGCCCTTTGTACATGCTTTTTTTTCTCTGCATATATGAGCGCATGTAAAGCTGCGCTGGTATAGGCTTAATTTGTAGTAGTGAAACCTATCACACATGAAGTTCAAGATGTAGAGGCTAGGTTTACAAGTTTGAAGGTTAAATGAAGTTTACATGGAAATCTCCATATAAAATTCTAGTTCTAACATACCTAAAGACTTAGACATGAAAGAACTAAGATGTATACAAACTTGAAAACCTAGAAGTAGAAATTCTCACACAAGGCCGAATCCATGAAGCTCAATGCACAAATCTTGACTTGAAGGAAGGAGAGGAAAGCTTAGCCACTCATGAAGATGATGAAATGGAGGAGGAATGGTGAAGATGAAGCCATCTTTGAGTGGAAATGGTGAAGGAAATTTGGTTGGTGGTGAGGAGGAGAAGAGAGAAAATGAGAGGAGGTGAGAGAAAAATGTGTGTAGAATGAGAGGTGAATGTGAGGTTTTTGCTTATATATGTGGATTAACATTGGGATTAACTCCCAATGACATGCAAATTAATCCCAAATTTCATGTAAATGAGGCTAAATGGAGGGTGTAATCTCGGCCAAACACCAAAATGGGAGAAAAGAGACGGTGAAATAGGGGTAAAAAGGTAATTGTAGGTGATAAATGAAGTGGGTGTGGGATAAATGAGTGACCTCTAAGTTTCCACCTCACTCCTTTACTTTATGCTCTTTTTCTCCTCTCTATTGTGCTTCCATTCTTGCCCTTAATGAAGCTTCAACAAGTTCAAATTTGAATTTGGAGCTCTTTTTACCCCTTTTGAAAAGATGCAAATCTCTTGTTTTTGACAAAAGGGTAATTTTTGTCCTATGCCTTTGCCTTTGTCACCTAGCCTCCTCCTTGTCACATAAGCACTCCCAAGGGGGTGTGGGGCCCACGTGGGACCCCCCTACACAAAGAAAAGCACCACATAGTCAAATTGACCAAAATACCCTTGGTTTCTTAGAATGCAAGTAAGGCTAATATTTCCCAAATAATCACATATAAGCATGTGCATATAAAATCACCAATAATGATCAAATATAACAATAAAATCTCACTAATTAAACTCAATTGCACATGCTTAAACATATAAATTTCGGTCCAATCAGGGATGAGAAGTGGTTTTCTCATCCATGGGCTGAGCATGGAATTTAAACCCGTAAAAACAAGGGGATATTCATGGAAGCTAACTCTGGATTATCATTCGCTTAAAGAGCTTAAATGCAAAATGGATTGCCCTAATAATTAAATGTAAAACTTGTTTAAAGCGGGAAAAGTCATTTTACAGGTATTTGATAGGAAAATGGTATGAAAGGTTTGTGCATGTTCAAGAAATTGTAGAATCATCAAATTGGACAAACGGGAGATTAATTTGGATATGAATGGGATGGATAATCCTTCATGATTATTTAGGCCTTGAAAAATCATTGTTTCAATTAGTTTGTTTTAAGGAAGCTTTTTAGTTAATTGAAAGGGTTAACAGAAGTTTTAGTCCATGTTATTTGTCTTTATTTTGATTTTAGTCCCAAAAGTTTTGATCCCTTAAGTTTACTTTTATTACTTAAGTTAGTCTTTGGAGTTTAACAAGGACTTTGACGTTATAAACGTGATTATGTAGCACTAACACTTGAAAGTGAGGATGCACAAGAGGGGGGTGAATTGTGCTTCAAAAATAAAACTTATAAAATAAAATTCACACAAATGTTTATACTGGTTCGGTCTTAACTCTTGACCTACGTCCAGTTCTCAATCCCTTGATTGAGTTCCACTAAACCACAGGTTTTACAACGGGTTCACCTGCAACCTTTACAACCACAAGTTTTCCGAGCTAACTTGCAACCTCTACAGCCTACCTAGCTCCCCCTTACAACTTGCAAGGGTTTCAACCTTTAAATAAAGGATTTACTACTTAGTTCACTAAATGAACAGATTGTGATACTCACTTAAGTACAATAAATGCTCTCAATAAATGAAGAGACTTAAATACAAAGAGTACAAGATGATAACAGAAGAATAACTCTCAAGGTATTAAGTGCTCTCTTGAACTTTTTGCTTTCTGGGTATTCTGAGTATGATGCTTTGAATGCTTGAATGAATTTTTCAGTTTTTGTTCGGTACCCTCATAAATGTTGAAGTTGTTCCTTTTATAGCATCCTCTAATACTTCAGATATTTGAATGGTAATAAATCCGTTTGAATATGTCCGTTAATCCCATGTTACCGTTGTCCTCATTAATGCCCATTAATGCTTAGCAGGGTTGACTTGCTTTATCTCTGAAAAGCTACTCTGGCAACTCTGACTTCTGAGCACTTGTACGTTCTGACTCTTGTACTTGCTATCGGATGCGTTTATGCTATCGGTAGTAGGAGCCTTGTTCTGCAAGTGTTAGTCTAAGAGTCCCAGTGTTAAGAGCATTCACTATCGGAAGCTAATTTGCTATCGGAAGCGAAACTTAGTTCTGCACATAAATGTTAGTCCAACAGAGTAATATATAATCAAGTGCAATCGGAAGCATTTTTGCTATGGGAAGCAATCCTACTTAGACTAGGTTATATAGGATCAGACTTAGTGTAAAATTCACTTCCGCTATCGGACGCATGTTACATCCGCAAGCGCTAGTCACGTTGTTTTTGATCTAAGTCTTCCGGTTGTGATTTTACATCTGATTGTGTTCTAACTTAGGATTTTTAATTTCATCTAATTCTTCCTAATTCTTCCTAAGTGTTCATTATGATCTTTCATATTTTAGTCTTCATCAAAACTTAAGATTCTAACAACACTATCAAATAGGATGATGTAGCTCAAAGACTAGACAAGCTTACTCTACATCTTGGAGCTTATGCGGCTCACTTATATTTTTTTAAAAAAAAACAAATGCTGCCCAAAGCCTCGTATTTTCTTCTCCGTTTATCCACCTTCGCCATCCTCTTGCATTGATGAAGGTCTTACAAACAACCCAAAGCACGATCAGTTTTTGGTGTCGAGAAGTATCATGAAAGATTTAAATTTTGAATGTAACCTTCCATATTTTTGGCCCTGAAAACAAACCCTAGGAAAAAAGGGGTGGGCCTTTTAGCTGGTAATCTGTAAGTCGAAACTCTAACACTACAAAAAACGGGGCCCATATCGGCGTTTTATAGGGTCTCGCATCGGCGGAATTTTCAGGCGAAATAGCACTACGGCGTTTTGGCAAAACGCCTATAAATTTGCCGTCGAAATGCGGCATCTCGACGTTTTGGAAAACGCCTAGACGAGGGGCAAAACGCCGGTATGCGGAAATAATATTTTTTTATTTATGCACATAGGCGTTTTATAAAACGCCTATGTGCGGTATTAAATAATAATATTTCATACCGGCGTTTTGCAAAACGCCGGTATGTGTTTTAAAAAAATAAAAAACGCCGGTATGTGTTTTAAAAAAATAAAATAAAAAACATTTTTCTTCCTGATTGTTTAGAACCAGGAAGAAAAATGTTCAAAAACATAAGGAATAATATGTTAATCCCAAAGTTACATACACATAAAGAATAATATATATAAACATAAGCAATAACAAGAGTAATTCATAAAACATGATACCCAAATATATAAAATCAAAACAACAAGCAATATGTAAAAGAAAAGCAATAAGATCATATCAACATTATAAAATCAAATACCACCAAAAAACACGAAATAAAAAACATCAGCAAAACTAGCAAAAAAAAAACAAAGCAACAGCAACATTGAATGAGAGACGAAGAGAAGAAAAATAGAAGAAAACGAGAAAATGAGCAACTTTGCGGAAGGAGGGAGGTGCTATTTATAGGGAACGGAGGTGCGTACCGGCGTTTGGAAAACGCCCATATGCATTTTAATATTAAATAATGCATATAGGCGTTTTGCCAAACGCCTATATGCATTATTTACATTAAAATAATGCATATAGGCGTTTCAGGGAAACGCCTATATGCTTTCTAATGCATATAGGCGTTTGCATGTAGGCGTTTCAGGGAAACGCCTATATGCATTATTTTAATGTAAATAATGCATATAGGCGTTTCCGCAAAACGCCTGTATGCGATTAAATGTTATTTTAATCGCATATAGGCATTTTGAGAAACGCCTATATGCATTTAGTGCATTTAATATGCACTTAATGCGCAGATAGGCGTTTTTCAAAACGCCGATATGCGCATAAAGTGCATATTTATAAATGCACGTTATGCACATAGGCGTTTCTCAAAACGCCTATGTGCGATTAAAATAATATTTAATCGCATATAGGCGGTTTGAATAAACGCCTATATGCGGTATTCTGAATAAAAAAATAAAAAAAAAACTGTCAGCCCCTCTTTTTTAAATTTAAAAACCATACCGGCGTTTGTTATACCCAAAACGCCGATATGGAAACGCGGGAAAAAAGGCGGGAAGCGCGCGCCAAATTTATTGGCGTTTTCATATAGGCGCTTTGGGTAAAAACGCCGGTATGCGTCTCTCATATAGGCGTTTTGGACCAAAACGCCGGTAAGGTTGCGCCGGAATGACCCGTTTTTTTTTGTAGTGTAACTGATAGAGGGTTTAATCCAGAAACGGGAATTGGCTTGAAAAAAATAGCAAATAGGTGACAATTTTTATTTGAAGTGAAGGAAAAATCAATGGATGGAGGGAATAGTAGTGTGTGCTTGCCGCCATTCCTTTTTTTTCGACTAAACTAAAATCAACTAAACATCTTAATATAGCAAAATTAAATTTGACAATAATATATCATGGACTTGTTCTTTTAGGCGATGATTGGAACATTATTAATAATATTTACACTTTAATGTGCTTATTATTGCATTTACATTTAGCTCAATTAAAAAGATGAAACTTTTTTTGTGTGTCACAAAAAAAATTTTAGTTCGTGTTCCATTACATATCTCTGGCAAAAAAAAAAACTAGTTCCATTTCATATATACTACAAGAGTACATAATTGATTTCGCGCTTAGTTACTTGGATGGTATTAGATCTATAAGCTTCTTTTGGGCTGAGAGACAGAGAGATATATAGAAGACAGGTACTAACAGAACAACGTGAAGAAGTAGGTGCAATTTTATCGTATGAAATTATGAGTTTGGTTGAATCTTTTAAAGATTACGAAATACGTACGTGCGATACATTTACTACGATGACGTACTGGACTTTTTCATTGAGTGCACACATTGACGTATGACCAGCAACATGGAAGTATTTCCAATCAATTTTTTAAATCTTGCCTATGTGTTAAATGTAGATAAGTGAAAATCTTTTATGGTAAAATAATAAAGACAATGTGAAAATTTTATTTGATTTGTTACATAACGAGGTTTTTAACATTTACCAATACTCTAATGCAGCTACCTCGACCTAAGTTAGCCTTCAATTCATGTGGTAAAGAAATTTATTAAACCAAAGTTTTCAATTTTTCACAAACAAGCTAATTAAGAAAGAAGAAATTAAAACAAGATGGTGCTAATGCAAGTAATTGAACAATACTCTGGCTTGGTGTTTTAGTTGATCTTAAGACAAGAACGGATTACTACTATATTATGGATCACAGAATTGGGCCACAAAAGTCGGCTTTTCAAATACATCTGTTGGATATTAAAAGGAACATTACTCTAAGCACCTAAGAAAAAGGAACGGCGTTCTCGAGTCTTAACAAAATGATGATCGTATGCAATTTTTGTTTCAGGATGAGGGCAATTTTGTCTTGTCACAAAATTTTAAAATGACAGATAGGTACTGGTTCCTTCATGGTCCTTTTGGAAGTTTAGGTTCCTCACTTGTCCTTTTGGGTGTTCGGAGAGACTTATTTGAGATTTTCCCCAAGAGAATAATCCTATTTGAAATAGTTAGTGGCAAATCAAAAGTTGAATCTCCACTTAATTAGAGGTGTTCATATTTAGTTATCGATAATTCTTTGAGTAAGATTGTATGTCTCCAATAAAAGAATATCTTGCATAGGAATTAAAAATCCTTGACACGACACTTTAATTTGGATGCTAAATTGAAATATATTTCTCATAGATGTCATTCAAACTTTTTAATTTAAGGGTCAAATAGTGACATTTCGAGGTCACAAGCGAGATTGAGTACGCAACCTTCTATCTAAAGGAGAAATGTCATATCATTAGGATATAATGTCTTCGGGTCTATTTAAACTTTGATTCGCTCATATTATGGGGACTTAACATCTTAGACCTAATCGTGTTGATGTTTGTATAATACTATTTTTTTGGGAAAATCCCAAATAAGTCCCTCCGAATACCCAAAAGGACAAGTAAGGAACCTAAACTTCCAAAAGGACCATGAAGGAACCAGCACCTATCTGTCATTTTAAAATTTTGCGAAAAGACAAAATTGTCCCCATTCTAAAACACAAATTCCTACCCCACCCTAAACCCACCATAACACCCACCCTCTTCTCGCAATTTGTGTTTTAGGATGGGGGCAATTTTGTATTTTCGCAAAATTTTAAAATGACAGATAGGTACTGGTTCCTTCATGGTTTTTTTGGAAGTTTAGGTTCCTTAATTGTCCTTTTGGGTATTCGGAGGGATTTATTTGGAATTTCCCTTTTTTTTACCAAAGTGTATAATACTAATTAAAACACATTGTTTTTTAAGAAAATGTTTAAATGTCATATAATCAATACATTGTTAAAAGAAATTGTTAGCTACTGAATTTTTACAATTCATTAAATATTCCTTCACTTACCTAATATATAAAATTGTAACTTTGAAAGGCAATATCCAAATTATTACTTCCTCTACTCCTTACTAGAATCTTGTTGAATTTTCTTTTAGATATTTTTTTTATCAGAATTTTCTTTTAGAGATTAAGAAAAATGTATTGATTTTTTCATCATGCAATATGTGGTACACTATTAGATCATATATTAATTTAAAAATTACACAATTAATTTAAAGGAAAAATTCAAACAAATCAAATTATAAGTGACGTCTATCTTTCTTAAGGTTTTCCAAAAAAAAATTAATTAGATCTTATTATATTAAGAAACAATGGAAGTTTTATAATTATGATTTCTTATTAAAGAATATGATGCATTTTTCCTTTTAAAAAACAAGCATGTTGACTTTCTTCCTTTTCGTCTTCAAACAATTATAATCATAATTTCATTAAGGGAGGATGTCAATTATCCCCCACAATAGAAAATTAATCTCAAAATCCCTTTGAAAATTATGAAACTTCACTTTTTATCTAAGGGTTAGGGTGAAATTAAATGTTTCAATTAAAAGATCAAAATGTCCTTATAGAATTTTGTAAATACAATCCAAGTTATTTGTGGAGAATTTCCAGTACTTTATTTTGTGCTCATCTCTATAACGTCAATGTGACTATTTTGAATTCTTAAAAATTAAAATCATAGAATGAAACAATAAATAATTCAAAATCTCACAACTAGATTGTCAAGACACATATGGGAAATTTCTAACATCAACAGGGAGATTTAGGAAATTTCAAAATTGGACCTAAAAAACTTATGGGGAATTTTCAAATTTCTATGCTTAACTATTTCCAACATCAATGTGAATCTTTTCGAGTCATAATAACTATGACATCAATAATGCACACAAACTTTCACCACTAAGTTTCCTCAACACATTTGAAGAACTTTTAAGATGTTTGTGCTTCTTTCAATAAGATTGTTAAGAAAATTTTGATTTCCAAAATGTTGGTACTTCTTTAACCAAGGACATTCCGATCTTTAAAAGTTGCAAAACTTAGTCTCACTTTACCTCCAAGGGGCAAAGTGCAATTTCAAATTTTTTTTGGAAGGAATCTAATCTTAATTTGCTATTATGGAGATGAATTGAAATTTTCCCTTAAAAACATTGACCACAAACTGTCGAAAAAGTCAAACTGTATATTTCTTTTTTATTTTCTGGCAATATATTGCTTAACTAAATACCTAATATTTTAATGCTACAAAATTGAGTTGAAACAAATAGTTAAACATCATGAATGTCAATTAACTTGAGGCCCCAACTCATATCTTCACAATGTCTCACATATGGAACAAGATTGCCAGGATCAGCTCCTCTCTTGGCCTTGCAATCATAATTTGGTGGAGCATGGAAACATGGCTCCATTGAAATAATTGGACCACATGGTGGATTTGGTACCGTCCGATTCTCAGGTTTGAAGAGAATCAATGGCTTCAATCCCCCAAGGCCTTGAGCCACATACCCAAATGTTGACCATGCACTTGTGACTAACACATCCGTTAGACTCAAAAGGTACATTTCTGTCCATGCCTTCATTTCATGTGACTGCTTATCTGTTTGCTGAAATTCTTCATGGCTTGGCTGATAAACCCCAACCAAATCTCCAGTCAAAGTTGGGTGTTCCAAGTACATGTTTCTTAAATTCTCAGAGTACCCAGAATTTAAAGATGTCATTAAAACAGCTTTTGATTTTGGTTTTCCTAATGGAGGAACAGAAAAATATCCTTGCTTATCAACTTCAGGCAGCAAATTTTGCTTCAATGTACATGCCAATATTTGATCCATTACATACTGATATGGACCTGGTGAAGATTCAAAGACTCGAATTTGTAACCCAATGGTCTCATCTGCTTTTGCTAAGTAGGTCCTATAGTATCTAGTTATTAGGCCCCAAACTTTGTTACTTGGGTGGAAAAGATACCTACTCAAGTGGTGGAAAACTGTTGCTTTATTGGGGAATAGTCTACATAGTTCTTCATCAAAAGAAGGGGACAAGAAAAGTGATGGAACAAAGTAATTGTCAGATTTCATAATCAACCAAGGAACTTTGTTCACTATTATTTGGTGCTGATCACAGAATATGAGTCTATCATAATCATCATAATCATGAACCAAATGAAGATATACATAGGAGGGGAACAATAATTCAGCTGATGATGAAGAGTTTAGTTTATTTTTCTTGAGCATGTTTCCATAAGAATTAGGAGTCTTTTGTTTCAACTTATTAAACTTACGTTTAAGGGGAAAATCAATGGGTAATAACCATGAGGTTTCTGGAAATGGCTCACAAAAAAGATCAGGCATGTATTTTCCTGGATCAATGAGTAAAACTCTATTTGTAAGGATGGCATATAGAAAAGCTGATGCCACAGTTAGGATTCTGTTCCCTAGGCCGCTATAAGATACCCAAACAACATATTTACACTCTGATGAAGATTCTGCTGAGCTCAAGATTTTGTTTCTAGACCTGAGTTGCTTCACTGCCTTGTTATAAGATTTTGTGTGGGGTCCACAACGTTTATGGAGATCTTCATAACTTCGAAGCCTAGAAATAAGATAAGGAGAAGGTTTATGTGGTGATGGTCTTTTGCGATATAACCATGATTGGTACCTGCTTAGACAAGAACCTTCATTAAAACTAGAAGAAAGAAGTCCACCAAGAAATTTGTGTTCTGACATGTTAATGGACTGAGAGTAACCATCTTCTGAGCCTGGTAAGCAAACAGAAAATTGAGAATTGAACATATTAAATTGGGCCATGACATATATCACAGAACAGAAAATTAGTTATGTTAAACAATCCTATGCAGAACTTTGAAAAGTTCTATGAAAACAATCCTATGCAGAGCTTTAGTGAAACTGCACAATGACATTATAATCTAGTGACAAATATAATATGTGGGAGGTTGTATATCATTCATTCCTATTTGTAACTTTTAGGGGACTCTTTGCAAAGTCTCTCCACTTAGTATATCCATAGTTGATTTGTTTGAATGGTTGAAATCTTATATAATTGAAAAAATATTACACAATGAATAGTAAATAGATAATACTCCCTCCGGTCCTAAATATAAGACCTAATTCACTTTCTATGGAAAATCCTTAAAAAAGTAAAATAGGTTAATTATAAATTGATTTACCTAATTTTTTCCCTTAAACGAACTAGTTTATTTTACCTATAAACTAATGGATAATCTAAAAATATATCAAATATGTCATCATTCAATAACCTATTTCGCAACCTTAATCTCTCCAAAAAAAAAGTCAATTAGGTCATATATTTAGGACCAGAGGTAGTAATATTTTCCAATTATAATAAATCTCGATCATTGAAAACAAATATAATGGTAAAATAGAGAATAAGTGGAAAAACAATGTAATGGAGAAATCGTTAGTGTTTACCACTTCTATATATCTTAGTGAAACTGGCGTGAAAAAATTGAATAATGCAATACATAAATTCGTTCAATCTTCTGATGAAAAAAAAATTTCGTTCAATCATATTTTTTATAGCATAAATTCGTTCAATCATGTGTATATATGGTTTAGGATAGCACTCTGTCCATTCATTCTTGTCAATCTCAAAGTCCCTGCTTTTCTTTAAACTGCATGATTCTACTATACACGTAAACAAAGAAAAGTCACTGATCATCCCACATCAAGAATCAGAAATTCGAAAATGAAATTCATATGGGCAGTGAACAGGTTGATGAATTTGTACCAAAGAGGAACAATCACGAAAATTCTAAACAACTTACATTACCCCAGCATTATAAATTATTAAATTCAATTACCCAGCACTATAAATTACTCCCTCCTCTTAATGTAAGATCACTTTGACTTTTGTGTAAAAGCTAAAGAAACAAATACCACTAAATTTAACATATGGTACATATAATTAGATTAGATTATATATAAGTTTATAAGTATAATAAATAAGTTTCGATAACTCTGACAATTCAAGATTGTTAATTTTATATCCTTAATTTTTTAAAAAGTCTTATAATTAACCATAATAATAGAAGAATTTCCATGAGCCACATTGAGATTGGTATTACATAACAAACAATTTATATTTACCTGTAGCGGGGGAAGAATTATTCCAAGAGGGATTATCGAGAACTACACTTCCGCCAGTTGAATTGTGTGTTTTTTGATTGAAGAAAGAAGAAAAGGGAGGTGAAAGTTTGAAAGTGAGGAAAAGAGGGATGGAAATGAAGCAAATGATGATGAATTTTGTGGAGGTGGTGATTGAAGGGAATCCAGTTTTCAATGGGAGAAATTGATCAGAAATCATAATGGAAATTAAAGGAAGAAAAGAAGATGATGGGGATGTTGAAAAATTGATGCTTTAAGAGGAATTCTAAGGTATAGGGAAATTAATAAGATTTGAGCAGGGGTGAAAATATTGAAAGATGCAAAGAAAGAAAAGAGACTTTGGACTTAAAATGAAGAGTGAAGAATGAGGGCGTTGAATGCGGGAAGGAAACAATAATGTTTTTGGTTGGAGGCTAAGGGAAACTCACCATTTTGATGTTTGATGTATGCATTGATTATTCTTTAATATCATTCCATTTGTGATTGGATGCTGCCAATTGATCATGATCACTTTTTCTTTAAACAATCACAAATAAATAAACATATTTTTTATTTCTCACGATATTCCACAGCCTGTTAAGTTAAGGAGCTCATTCAAGCATCTGTAACTGGCCAATGGACTGTTAAATACATAAGGCAGGAATCGAAAAACTAACACTTACTAAAATATATGGAGAGTGAGTTGTACACTCAATCAACCCAAGTTGGTCAATAAGATAAGACACCGTTGAAAAATGAATTGTCGTTGTCGCATAAATTGTCTTCTTTTTCAACTTGCAAAACATGAAACGGGCTGTTTATTGTATGTAGACGCTGAAGAGTGAAGAGTGAAGAGTGAAGAGTGAGAACGTTGAATGCATGAAGGAGACTATGTTTTTGGTACGAGGCTGGGGAACTCATAAACGTTGTCAAACTAAAAAACTAGTGAAAAGAATATTAAATTGAATTATAAAATTGAATCATGAACTCATAAAAGTTTACTATTATTAATGAATACATGTTTTAAGTATATAATTGAATAAAAAATACAAAAATAACAATAATTTCACTTAATATATTTTAAATATAATTAGTTTATATTAAATATATCAACTTCATATTTTACTAAACTCAATAAAAAATTTCTATATGATTTATATAACTTAATAGAATGTGCTCAACTAAAAACATAACATGATATTTAGAACAAATTAACACAATTATTTATAAAGTAGATATGTAAAAATAGTAAATTTGGCATGTAAATTCATAAGTTTTTACTGTGTTTTCACATTTAAATTTAAGTGACTAGTGACTTATAATGATTAGATTGAGCCGTAATTTGTAGAAGTGACTCTAATGTTTCAAAATAAAGGTAAATCACTGTTTATTTTTACTCCTTTCGGTCCTAATTATAAGTCGCCTTTGACTTTTTTGGAAAATCCTAAAAAAGCAAAATAAGTCAATCATAAATTGATTTAACTAATTTTTTTCCCTTAAACTAGTTTGTTTAACCTATAAACTAATGACTAATATAAAAATTTATCAAATATGTCATAATTCAATAACATATTTTGTAACCTTAACTTCTCCAAAAAAAGTCAACCGTGACTTATATTTAGGACCGGAGGGAGTATTAACCTCAGTATAGTTTGCTGTTAATTTGTCATGTAGTGTGAAAAACTATCCATGAACTTATGTTGATAGTGTGTTATACTTTTTTGTGCAAAAGTACCCATGAACATTGAAAATAAGAGAAAAAGGGTAAGTGTACAATTTTACCTAAAATCTTTTACCAAAAGAGCAATGAACATAAAAAAAAAAGTTTTTCTTGGAGCAGATTTATCAATAACAATTAAAATGGGGGCAATTTTGTCAACTCCGTTGACTTCTAATTTAGAGGTTGACAGTTAAAGTTTTAACTACCAAGAATGTTAGTTTTTGACGGTCAACATGGAATATTATGACGGCTTGGACAAAATTTTACCTAAGGTCGGTGTGTCTATCCAGGGATCACCTTGATCTCATGCGTGGTAAGAATGTGCATGTTACAGTCCATCTGAAATCTATATCACTAGTTTGTTTGTATAAATATAATATCGACAAATTGTTTCACTCAAATAATGGAGTAGGAGAAGCTTGCGCGCACGCTGCACGGTGTTATAATGCATGATTAAAAGTGGAGTGAATTATGGTTCCAGTTTTTAGTGTTGAACCATGGAGCTTTCAATGGGCCCTACAATTGGTTTGGTATTAAAGCCTTCGTTTAATCATTGTTAAAAAGACTGAAGCGAGTTAATTCGACACTGTTAGGTAGAAATCCAAACATTGGATAACTACCATGATCTCTCATACAATGATGTTTCCAATTCGAATAATTACACTGAGTTATTACTCTAGAAATCATGGTAGTTATCCAATGTTTGGATTTCTTCCTCGAATAGTTGATTGTGGGCACCTTGATAGATGACACAGTTGGCCAATAGATTTAATGTGCTCCATGTTCTAATGGAAACTTAGGGATGTGCTTTTGAAACATATGTATAAATAGAACATATTTCATTTAGCCTCTTCTTCATGACAACTATAACTAGTTATTTTCCCAAAGCAAGCCGGATGCCATTTTAATTAAAAGAAAGTTTGTGTACAATTTTAAAATTTTTAGAGGAAGTTTATGTAATTTTTGTGAAATATGATAAATAAGCACATTTTACTCTAATTTAATAATTTACTCTGACAATGGCGGTAAAGATGTTGGAAAAAATTTATCCAAAACAGTTCTTTATTATTTTAAAAAGGAAAAAGTGCCCTCAGAGGAGATATATATATGGTGCAAACTGCAAAGTGCATGCATGGATATGGCTGCTGCAACCACCGACACCGAAGAAAACTTAATGGCTTCCATACAGTACAGTGTACATAAAACACTAAACATCACATTCAATAGTGACAACCTTACATCATTATTCTCCTACATTCTCCCTTCCCTCCACGTGTCTCTCTCTCCCCTTCTCCACCTCTTCCTCTTCTTCCACACCATAGGACACGCTTCATTCTGTGTTTCCCCCATCACTAATAACTTATTTATATATTTATAACAATTTATAACAATATACTTAACTTCCAGCTTAAGGTACATTAGCTATATATATTCATACAGACATACCTTTAACTTCAAATATTGTGTTCACAATTTCTTTTGTTAGTGTTGTGAGTTTACATTGTGTACTAACAGCCAGGTTTGTTCTTGTATCCTTATTATTGTCTATGTGCCTTGATGCTTTCATGATACTTTTGATCAAAATTTTCATATTAGAAGTTCATGTAATTTCAGGTTTGTTTTGTTCTCAATAATATTCAGGTTTCGGAAGAGCATTATATAGGTGCAGTGTGTGAGGGAGGAAGGAATTGACAAACAAAGATGACATTTAAGAGAGGTTTCAAGGAACAAATGGTGCAAGAGTGGGAAGAAAACTATATGGATTATGAAGGACTCAAGAGGATATTAGAAGAGATCAAAAGTAGTAAGGAAAGTGAGAAGAAACCACATGAGAAATCATTAGGCCATAAGCTTAGTCTTGAGAGAGCATTTCATGGGCTTCATCATTTGCAGCATAGAAACAATCATGGAAGGATTGATGAAGGAGATATTGATGAAGACCATCATCAGGTTATAGATGTGAAGAAGTTAGAGCAAGATGGTAGTTCTTCTGGGGAACTCTATAAGACCCATTTTCATAAGAGCCATGAAGTAGGAGAAGCTGAGGCAAAGTTCTTTCAGAAGCTAGATGAAGAGCTAAACAAGGTTAATTCCTTTTTCAAGCATATGGTGGAAGCATTAGAGCATGAAGAAGATCTTTTGAACAAGCAAATGGAGGCTTTAATTGCTTTAAGGGCAAAGGTGAAAAACCCTGATATAGGTATAAATGCAAAATCTATTATTTGGTCAATTTGTTTTTATCAATAGTTTCATCCATGAGTTTCAGAATTTTCTTATATAGAATTCCATGGATGAACATTTTTCAATTTAAAGAACATGAATAAATAGCAGTGTGTTTTTATTACTGGTTCTATCCTCATTTTGACCTGACTATGCAGAGATGCAGAATTTGAGTTCATCACCTGCAGAAAATATGGATCATGATCATGAGAGTAAAGATATGGATGCCACAAACAGAGGAGATCCCTTGGAAGTTCTAGACCAAGTAAAGATTGATGATACTATTGAATCTTCAACGTCAGCAATAAGAAGTGTTTTTACAGATTTCAAGATAGAGGAATCTGGTTTCAGTAAGGAAGATCTGAGAAAAGCAGAGAAGCAGTTGAGGCTTGTGTTTGTTGAATTCTATCAGAAACTCCTTCATCTGAAAAATTACAGGTGATGGAAGTTGATAAGACTTTTTGCATTGTAGTAGAGTAATATAGTGTTCTTTTACATTAACCAGTTTTTCCATGTAAACATGGATGAAACAGCTTTATGAACCTCTCAGCATTTTTCAAGATCATGGAGAAGTATGAAAAGGTCAGATCCATGCCTGATTCCAGCCAAACTTCAGCACTTAGTTTTTTTGTTCACTGGAATCAAAATTTAACTAGAGGAACTTGAACAATAATTTATCAGAATCAGATAAGGTCTTCTATAACTTAATTTCATTTGTTTATGTTTTTGTTTGGGAAGATAACAACAATGGCAGCATCTAGAGCATACATGAGAGTAGTGGATAATTCCTACATGGGCACTTCTGATGAGGTTTGTTCAAATTTGAACTGTGTATATCTATGTCATATTTCAATTATTGATCATACTTAGCTGACTGTTGTAATATCATTCAGAAGAAAATGTGATTTGATCCAAACATGTTGTGCAGAAAGTTCCTGATTATGGCATTTTATCATTCTACTAATTCATGAATTTCAAGTAATATACAGTTGGTCATTTTGGTTTAGTATATAATCAAGTGGCATCATATTAATTTTAAACCCTCTTAGTGATACCATGCAAATTTTCTTCTAAACTTGCTGATTCGTTATTTGATTTTAGGTAACCTTTATGTTGGAGAGGGTGGAGTCTACCTTCACCAGACACTTTGCAGACTCCAATCATAGGAAAGGAAGGAAATTACTGAGGCCAAAATCTAGAAGAGAAAAGCACAGCATAACATTTCTTACAGGTATACAACAAAAATACTTGGTAAACACATCAGATAATTGGTTGATTACTTGAACCATTACTTGGAGGACTTTCATTGAATTATATCATTTGTTACTTGAAGCACAGCGTAATGATACTTGATTGAATACTTGAAGCATACCATTCAGGCATTCACCTTTCTTTTTACTCATAGGCTTTTTTTCCGGTTGCTTCATCGCTCTATTAGCCGCCACCTTAATCAGAATTATATCTCAAAATTTGATGAATCAGCAAAAGGGTTCATTTTACATGCAAAACATTTTCCCATTGTACAGGTAACAGAATCTTTTTCAGAACCTTGTTTCTGTGTTGTATATACTTGCAACTTTTTATTGCTTGATATGTCAGTGTATGGTTTTAATTGAGGTGCCTATTTGTCTCAGTTTGTTTGGATATGTCACACTACACATGCTTATGTATGCCGTGGATACATACTTTTGGAGGCGTTATGGAGTAAATTATCCATTTATTTTTGGGTTCAAGCCTGGAACTGAATTGGGTTTTAGAGAAGTTTTTCTGCTGAGCACTGGTCTTGGAGTGCTTGTGTTACTTCGTTTTTTGGTAAACCTGCAGCTAGACATGAACCAGAAGACTCAAGACTACAGGAAGGCTGCAGAAATAGTTCCTCTGAGCTTGCTTATAGTAATACTCTTAACTGACCATATCAATTATTTATTTGTTGATTTTAAATATAACCCAACAAATTGCTTAATCCATTTTAGTGATATAAGAGGTGTGAGTGGTTAGAGCAAAGTCTAAAATTAATACTTTTGATTTGTCATGCAGCAGGTAACAAAATACAATGATACTCCCTCCGTTCCTAAATATAAGATCACTTTAGCAAATTTGGAGAGATTAAGGAAGACATTCCAATAAGTTAGGATTACAAGAAATTTCCAAAATACTCCTCACCTAAGTTTTAAAAATATCACCTTCTTCAAACCACTATTTTTTGGGTGAAGGGAGTATAGGGGTAATTTGGGGAAAACTTGAGTTAAATTAGAAAGTGATCTTATATTTAGGAATAAGCTCTTCTCCCTAAAGTGATCCTATATTTAGGAACGGAGGGAGTAATGTTAAACTTTTCTTTCCTGTGCAGCTTATTCTTTTGATTACTTTCTGCCCTTTTGACATAATATTCAGATCAAGCCGTTTCTTCTTCATCAAGTGTTTATTCCGCTCCATGTGTGCTCCTTTCTACCCGGTAATGCAATTTAGTATTCCATAAGTCCAAGACTTCATTAGAACACATTAAGCAAGTAGTTCAAATGTCACTCCAAATTTCTGATTATTTATTTTTTTTTTTGCAGGTCAGGCTTCAAGATTTCTTCTTGGCTGATCAAATAACAAGCCAGGTCTTAAAGCTGACATGTTGCTTCTTTGTAACAAAAACATTGATATACTTATTTCATATGGTAATACATCAATCCATATATAATGCTATTTTGTTTAGGTTCAAGCCTTCAGAAACTTTGAGCTTTACATCTGCTATTATGGCCTGGGAGAACACTCAAGGAGGCAAGAAAAATGTCAAAGTCGTGGTGTCTATAACACACTTTCTTTCATCATCGGTGTCATCCCTTTCTGGTTTCGCTTATCACAGGTCCTCAAATTCTATCCTTCACACACACTTGCAAGTGCACACATGTGCCTTTTAACTGCAGCATCCCCTTTTTTTGGAATACTAAAGTTTAGAAGGTCACAAGCAAAGTAAGGTGTCCCTTTGATTTAATATGCAGAAGAAATTATTTCTTAAGATATTCTGTCATGAAACTTGAACATTCCTTGGTCAAGTAGTTGAAAAGATAAAAAATCTTGGCCAAACACATTTAAAAATGTGATAACAAACATTTGCATAGTGTTTGGCTAGGGAGGAGAAAATAGGAGGAAGAACAAAGGAGTATTTATTTTATGATAAGAAAATCGACTCATTTGACTGTTTACGCCCCACTTTTCTCATCAGCCTATTTTTTCCCTAATAAAAAACAAATAACAATACATTTTCTCTCCCATTTTCTCCCCTACTTTTCTCCTCCCCCAAGTTATCTTAATAACACAATAAGAAAAGATAAGATTTGTAATGAACATATATCATAAAAAGATAAAAGTAGTATGTAATGACGAGAAAATGACAGACAATGATGTAAGATGACTTATGCCTGCATGAAGAAGTTCATTGAATGCACAAAGGTAGATTATACAATATGGAGTCATCTAAAAATGGGTAGAGGAGAAACAAGGAATAAAATATTGAGTGGAACATCTTAATTAACAATTCATCTAAAGATTTGTTTGCTAATAAATTACATTGATGTCATGTGATCGATACAGCCAACTCAGTTATTGGATATGGTGTATTGTATTTTATTTTATACAAGATTATTCTCGTCATGTTATTTGCCAATTGTTTTTAAGTGTTAATATGCATAGCAGTACAGTAACTTAGCAGCGTCATTATTTCTATGTTAAATTTGTGCAGTGCATGCGTCAATTGTATGATGAAAGAGATATGACCAGAGCATGGAATGGGTTGAATTACCTCTTCATCATTATTGCCTTTCTTGCTAGGACTGCCTTTGAACTGAAGAAGGAAAACACTTGGAAGATTTTGGCCTTAATAACATCATCAATAGCTGCAATACAGAATACATATTGGGATGTTTATATGGACTGGGGGCTTCTCAAAAGGCACTCAAAGAACCCATATTTGAGGGATAAGCTTGTTCTTCCTCATAAAAGTGTCTACTTCATAGCTATGGTAACAACAATAACTCACCTAAAAAAACAGTCTCAAGTTTATCTATCCATTTTGCAAGTTTGTACCATGTTTCTTAGATTAATTTGACTATCTCTGCAATTTTTCAGGGCCTTGATGTTTTGCTTAGACTTATTTGGATGCAATCAGTTCTTCAATTAACTTGGCGTCCCCTTCAAAAAGTGGCAATCACAACTATTATTGCGTGCCTAGAGATCATACGCCGTGGCATTTGGAACTTCTTCAGGTAACTTCTTTTTGAACATTTCCCATAGTTGAAAGTCAAACTTGTTGAGCCAATGGCTATGTAGTCTAATGGGAATGATCCTGCAGCCTAGTGACAAAAAAATTCTCAAATAAATGAGTGGCAGCATGTCAGCTCTTCTTTGTTATATGTAGTTGTTGCGGTCCACCCCTTTTAAAATTTAAAAAAAAAAATCAATTTTTTGAAAACTAGAACTTTATGTGGAACCAAACACAAGGAGCTGGCCTAATTTTCCACACTTTCCATGTTTTTTTTATGTATTTTTTGGTCATGATATTCTATATAAAATGTGACATTTCAATGTTTTATGGGCAAAAATTGTTCAATTTTCAATTTTTTTTTTCACAATATTGTAAATATTTTGTACCTGAAGTTGTGTAGAATTTTTAAAATTTAGAGAGATTGATCCTTGAAAACCCATAAAAAACTTACCCATTTTTTATTCATAAAATCAAAATGTCACTTGTGTTATCTAGAAGCTTATGCTTAAGACACATAAAAATATTCAAGAATGAGAATCAAGTCTGGGGCCCAGCTAAGAATACGCAATTAACAGCCCCAGCTCAAAACATATGTTGTTGTGTTGTGTTGTTTAGTTTCAATAGGATGATTGAATGGAAGAGTTGACCTGAGAAAATGTTGATGAATCAGATTGGAGAATGAATACTTGAACAATGTAGGCAAGTATCGTCCCTTCAAGTCAGTGCCTCATCCTTTCACTTACTACAAACAGAATAATGAGGAGGGGATTAACAAGGATGAGTAGTGGAGAATCCAAGCCCCAAAAGAAGCTCCATATAATATACCATAGCTCAATTCTTGTCTTCTTTCTCTTTTCTTTTTCTTTTTTTTTGTTTTGTTTTACTTTTCTGGAGTGTATGTTTTAGTGAAATTGTTAAGTATCATATTTGCCTCCTCCTCAAGTGTATGGAGGATCATATCTGCCCTGAAGTATTTTTGGGCTCATATTTGCCTCTAAAGTATGCATGAAGATTATATAAAATATTAATGATCAAATATGATTTTTTTTTTCATACTTCCGGGGTAGATATAAACCTTTGTATATAATTCCAAGAAAACTTTGGGCAAAAAAATATTTCAAGGGCATATATGATGCTCTGCACATATTTATGGACAAATATGATGCTTAATCCTTTAGTGAAATAAATGTATGTACTGTAGTTTTTTTGGTTGAAATTGTAAGTTACAATTTAAGAATATGTTTTTGTAAAGTAAACTATTATTACTCTAGTATATAACTTTATACGCACATAAGGATTTAGGAAGTTCATATCTAAGTGATATTGGCTACTGTGGATGTGGAAGACAATATGTGGGGTGTACGACTAAAGCTGTGCAAAAGACATTCCAATATTATATTCATGTAAGGACATGATTGTAAAACAAAATTGAATTGAATAGTATATCATTGTTTAGACAAAATTACACGAGTGATTTTCAAGGCATTACTCTCTGTCTCAAGGAATAAATAGAAAGAAACAAAAAAAAAAGAGGCAGATACCAAGAAGTGAAAGTGGTAGAGTGAAGCTCCTCTAAGGCTTATTTTTTTTTTTTCTTGTCAAGTCCTGTAAGGCTTGTTCAAGCTAAACTAATCCAACTTTTCTTGCACAATAAGACAACCATGTTTCTTGGAAATTAAGCCAAGATGGCTCTATAAATTGTTTCTAAATTGAAAATTATCCTTAAAACTAAATTTTGTTTTGCCAATTTATTTGAGAAAAATATGAAAGTTAGATATGTCGATTTTTTTTATACATCGGAAATGAATAAGTAAATTTGTTTTGGACATAATAGGTTTATTAATTTGATCTTACAATTTGTTACTTGCAAACAAAGTTATTTCTAAGATGGAAATAAAGAATGAAGACAAATTCATAAATTCACCAATCACCATGTCTTTTTCTTTTTTACCATTAAGTCCATAACCATGTCTCGAATATACTAAAATGGAATAGAAAATCAAATTAAATACCACGAGATTACCTACCCTTCAACAAGAACTAAATTTCCTTAACTGAATTTTAGAAAAAAAAAATCACAAAATTCTAGTGTTCAAAGGGTTTAAAGGGGGTTTTATAAGTGAACCCAAATTGCCAAATCTCCTTCCACCACAAAGAAGACCCATAAAAATCTCAACATTCCCCAAAACCCATGTCAAAGCTTAATCCAAATCCACAAAATTCATCCCCAGATTCACCACCAAGTCAAAACCCTTTTGATTCTAAGTAAGCCGGAAAATGAGAATCAAGACATGGTGGAGGAGGAAGAAGAATGTGGGTTATGCTTGTTCATGAAAGAGGGTGGATGTAGAGATATTTTTACTGCTTGGCAAAAGTGTTTTGCAGAAGTATAGAAGAATGAATATGTTGATAATAAGGCTATGTTTGGTTCAACTCAAGGGAGGGGAGATTCATTAAAGGGAGGGGAGGGGAGGGGAGGGGAGATTCATTAAGGGCCTGTTTGGTTTGAGGGAAGGGAAGGGGAGGGGAGGGAAAATGAACCCCTCCCCTTGCATGGTTTAAAAAGTTGGAGGGGAGGGAGCTCAAAATATTCCCTCCCCTCCCCTTCAAGCTCTCTATTTTGGATCCCTCCAAATTGGGGGGATTTGGAGGGGAGCCAAAACTTCTTACTAAATTGCCCCCTCTATTTCATAATATTTTCACATATGCCTAGGAGTGAAATGCTACAAACTTTCTCCTCATATCATCAAACCACTCTTTTCCCCCTTTTCCCAGCTTATAAAACATCACAAAAACTAACAGATTAATGGTGAGCATCAGAGAGTGATCAAAAAATAATAGAACAAAGCTTTCTCATTATTACCATCAATTCAACATATCCTGAACATTAACGAAAACACAATTTCTACAGGTCAGAGAAGGTGAGGATGTTCTTGGTTCCGTTGAAAACAATCTCTTTCATTTTTAATATTCACGTTGAAAACAATCCAAAACTCAAACATCCTTTCTTAATAAATAATTCATTTTCTTACCCATCTGCACAATTTCCATAGGCTTGTTATTTGAATAAGCAATTTAATTCATTATAAAAAAATAATCAATTTAATTTATTTTATATGACAAGAAATTATATGAATTATCATATAAGGATAAAATGGTAAATTAATCATTATCACCCTCCCCTCCCCTTCTTAACCAAACAAATGATCATTAAACCCTCCCCCTCCCTTCCATTCCCTTCCCTCATTTTTATCAGACCAAACATAGTAATATTAAACCCTCCCCTTCCCCTCCACTCCCTCCCCTCCCTCCCCTCCCCTTCCCTTCCTTTAAACCAAACAGGCCCTAAAGGGAGGTGAGGGGAGGGAGGGGAGGTGAGGGGAGGAGAGATCAATTTCTTGTTTGGTTTAGAAGGGGAGGGGAGAGGTGTAATTCATTTGTTGACAATTATACCCTTCACTCTTACAATCCTATATTATAATCTATCTTCCCATTATTCTACCTAAAATCTAGGTGCAATTGTCCCACATAAATAAAATAATAAGCATATATTTGTAAATTTATAAATTTAGAACGAGCCCATATCACCTCAATGAAACATTAGTTGAGGGATTTGTATCAATATTATTATTTTTTAACAAACATTAATATTATTATTAGTTTGCGTTTTTTGAAAAACTTTAAACATTTGTAAATTGTTGGTAAAACATTATAAAAAAAAATTGGTAAAAAAAACATGTGTAAATTGATTTTGGCGAAAATCGTTTAATCCAAGTATCCAACTCGTCCAAACAAATCTCCTTCCACAATATATCTTTTCTTGACGTCTTCATGCTATGAGTTGAAGCTGACCATGACATTTTTTTCAGCCCCTGCGTATTCTCAAACTTCAGGCTTAAAAATATTGAGGGATTAAGGTGTATCTTCATGATATAAGAACAGTTGGTAAGCAGAGGCTGTGGGTAACACACGGAATACGAGTTTGGTCGTGGGTGTCGTAGGCAGTGAAGCCATCGCCGAAGAAGAGGGAGTTCTTGAGGATGGTGAGCTGGATTTCTTGTTTTGAACCCAACGAGTGATCTTTCCTTGTTGGGATAAGGTTGAGTTATGAGATGGGAGGTTGAGGAGAAGGATTGCAAGAAGAAGGAAGGGAGAGGAAGAGTGGCGGCGACGATGGAAGAAATGAAGTGGTTGCAGTGGCGTTGTGAAGGTGAAGATGAACGATGGAAAATGATTTTAATGATGAGGGATTGAGGGCAGCTTTGGTATATTGCAAATATGCCATGGACAATTTAATCATGAATGAACACAACTTTCTCTCCCCTCCAAGGTTGTCAAACTCGTGAGTTTAAGCAAACTCGTGGAGATAAAATAAACTCGGATGGTGGACTCGAAAGAGTTTATGATTATTAAAAAACATTTATTTCTTTTATATAATTAAATAATAATAAAAAATAATAATAAATTTACTTGAATTTATTTTAAATATAGATAGTAGATTTAAATATATCGATATTTAATAGTATATCAACCTCAATAGATAAATTTCTATGAGATTTATATTTAAATTCGTTGAATTTTTTCAATTTAAAATAATTAAAATGAGTTTAATAGCAAGTTAACACAATTTTCTGTAAGGTAGAAACGTAAAAACGGTGAATTCACAATGTAAACACGTAAGTTTCTACCGAATTTTCAAAGACTGAAAATTTAGTTGACTCATGACACGTTTTGGTTAGGTAGTGTCATAAAAACGGTAAAATCGAAGTGTCAACTCGCGAGTTTGACAACAATGCTCCCCTCTTTTTCTTGATCCCTCCCCTCCCCTCCCCTCCCCTCCAAAACCCTCCAACCAAACAGAGCCTAAGTGTATGGAGGCTCATTCTGATTATTATGATCCTTATTTAAGGGCTGAGAAAGAGTTTCTTGGTAAAAAGGAAAATGAAGCTGAGAAGGAGAAGATTGCAAGTCAGAGTGGTTCAGTCTTCAGAGTCAAAGGAGGGTTCTAAGGATCCTGGGAATGAAGTATTGGCTTCTAATGATAAGTGAAATTTACATGGGTTCATGGGAATTAAGTAATTTTGAAGATGGAAATAAATGGTTTTTCTTTGGTTTTCTTAGTACTTGTAGTTCATTTAACTTGTTAAAGGAAAACTTTTTTACATTCTTGTTATAATTTTATGGTATAAATTACTTCCTTATTTTTTTTTTAAATAAGTCCAAATAATACAAGAGGGAGTGTTTTTATATGCATGTAAGAATATAATTTTAAAATCAAAATTGAACATCTATATCATTGATTCATTGTGTAAACAAAATCATGATGGATTTTATAATTAGTAGGAGTTGTACCTCAAGGAATTAATGTGACGTTGGAAAATGAATCTATAATAAGCACTCATTTACAAAATATAAACTTAATTTTTTTCTTACTATTTATTTTGGTTAGGGTTAACTTTTTTTTTATACAAGTTAGGGTTAACTTTTGTTCTCTTAAGTTTTTAGTAACTTTAAAAATGAGTCGTAAGTTGTTGCACTAACACCGTTAATTACATTGACACCTTTTTTTGATATGACTGAATATTTAATTAATAAAATGAAAAAATGTAGCATTAGTTTATATGTCAAAATAATAGAGAAAAAGGTTAATTAAGTCATCTTCAAGAATGAAGAAAGTATTAGTTTATATGTCAAAATAATTGATTTACTTAATTGACTTATTTAACTTCTCTTTTATATTTTTCTATAAAACTATATCTTGTATACACTTGAAAAAGGAATAGAAAATTTGTCCCAAAAATAAAAAAGAAAAAGGAATAGAAAATCAATTCACAATGCGATACTCCCTAACTAGTCAGTAGTAACCTCCTCCAATCAAGTCACTAATTTCCCTAATTAAATAAAAAAAACACAAAATTCCATTCAAGGGTTCAATGTCAAAAACAAATAATAATAATATAAAAATAAAAAATTGAAAGGGTTTAATGGAGGTTTTATAAGCCAAACCCAAACCCTCCTTCCAAGAAGCCCTAGCAATAGCAAGTAGCCACCGCCGAATCCTCCTCTTCCGGCGAATTCCTCCGCCGTACTCCCCACCAAACCTTAAAATTCTCAACTTTATCCAAAACCCATGTCAAATCCACCTTCAAAATCTCAAATTTCACCCCCAGATTCCCCCCCAACTCAAAACCCACCTGATTCAAAGCCTGAAGAAGGGAATCAAGAGGCTATGGAGGAAGAAGAAGAGGAGGGAGAATGTGGGTTTTGCTTGTTTATGAAAGGGGGTGGGTGTAGAGACAGCTTTATTGCGTGGGAGAAGTGTATTGAAGAGGCAGAGAAGAATAAAGAAGATGTTGTTGATAAGTGTGTTGAAGTGACTGCCAAATTGAGGATTTGTATGGAGGCTCATTCTGATTATTATGATCCTGTTTTGAGGGCTGAGAAGGCTGCTGAGAAACAGTTTGTTGATGAATTGGAAAAGGAGGCTGAGAAAGAGAAGATTATTGCTGATCAGAGTGGTTCTAAGGATTCTGGGAAACAAGAATTGGCTTCTAATGATAAGTGAAATTGAGAGATAATAATAAAGGGCTTTTCTTTGATTTTCATTGTAGGTTATTTTGACATGATTGATAAAGGAAATGTTTTGCATTTTAAATTACAGGAGGGAAAGAGAGAGCTAGTGTAATCTCATTTTTTTGTTCTCAATAATTGGAATGGTTTCTGTTGCTTACCTTTTTGTTTATTATTTTTATTCCCCTTTGAGTTTTTGTGATATATGTGATATTTTGGTTCAGTGTTTTCATGCTTTGTGTTTTTTCCTCCTCTGATTAGCAAGAAATGCCAAGGAAATGTTTGGTTGGTTTTCTGCAGTTCCATAAAATGGTCATGTTGCAAGTTTTTTATTTTAATTTTCTTATTTTCTTTCTTTCTTGTTAAATGGTATGCTGATGTGGGTTTCTTTTAAGTGGTTATATATCTTGCTGATGTTGATAATCGTTCATTTTATTGATCATAAACCTGAGTTGATTATACTTGCTGATGTTGATTATTGGTCATATTATTTGGCTGACTTCTGGTACATGATAATTGGCTTCAAATGATAACTGAAGCTACTTCTAAGATGGAAATAATGGGTTTTTCTTTGATTTTCATAGTAGTTCATTTGACGTAGATGATAAAGGAAAATGTTTTACATTCTTGTTTTCCTGGATTTGAGGCTGTTTGAACATGATGAATTACAAGAGAGAAAGAGAGATCAAGTATAATCTCATTTTTTGTCCACAATAATTACTCCTATTTATATTTTTTTATTTTCATTTAAGTTTATGATATATGTCATATCTTGGTTCAATATTTTCATATTTGTGGTTTCCCTTCCTCTGCTTATTTGGTTAGCTTGAAAAGACTAGATAGAGTGTGGCTGATTGTCTGCTGTGATGCAAAATGGTCATATTGCAGGTTTCTTTTAATTTTCTTGGAAATGAATGCTGATATGTGTTTCTGTTAAGTGGTTGTGTATCTTTCTGAAATGAATAGCTAGTGTGATGATTTATCTTAGCTTGTGTTAGGGATGGACATTGCTATTTCTCTCTTTGGAACAATGATTTTGTACTTTAGTGAGGTTCCAATTCAATGGTATTCATCAGTTTTGTCTCATGCTTTGTCTCATTCTGTTCCGATAGCATCACTCCTTTCTTTTCTACACAAGAACTTGTGAAACTTGACAGAGGAGCGTTTTGAATATGCTAATATTTAGTTGATCCATTCTAGAAATAGCCAAACTTCTGATGAGATGCACTATATTGGTTGAGGGTAGAGCGGCTTGGAAGTATTTTGAGAATACCAATAGAATTGTTGAGTTGTGGATAATAAGACATGAGTTCCAAGGGAAATGATTAAGGTTGCTTCGACTATTCTTACCATTTGCACCTATGGTTTAGTCTTGACATTAACTATACTGATGTTCGTTTAAAGTAGACTAGATATTTTAGTTTTTTTATCTGAATTGTTACTATTGCTGTTGTGCTTTGTGCAATCCTTCATGATTAAGGACCAGAGGTAGTACATCTCGTTGGAATGGATATAACCTGACAAATCTGGGGTTTATTAGAAAATGATGTTGTTATTTTTATGCTCCCCAATTCCTTGAATGCTTGATTGGATTGCTTATCAACTTAGTTACTGTGCTGTGATCAATGTGTTAACGGCTGTTAAGCTTTGATATTCTTATTGATATTTTTAAGTAGACAAGATCTTACAACAAAAGTTCTTCGGATTCATAGAGAACAATTATGTCGTTTCTCAATGTGAAATGTGAATTCAATACATTAAAGAGGAGGGGGTGTAAACTACTAATCTTGTTCTCCTGTTTTAATAGTGCATGACAATTGTTCTCTTTCTGAAATAAATTTTATTGGAGCCTTAGACACAGCAGCTTAATAGTAAATGCAGCATGCTACAATGGTTTTGATATATAAACAATAGACACCCTCCTTTCTTACCAAACAGAACCATGAATTTCAACCAAGAGAGCACAACAGCCTCAAACTGCGGTAACTCAGTTTTGTATTTTCTCGGTTGGCATTTTGTTAGTTGCTTTGTTAGCAATGAGTGATATTGCCTGCAATGAATAAGTAAACATTTGAAATTGACACTTCTTCCCAACCCAGATTTTCAATTTGTGATACTAGAGGAGTTTTGTAAGGAGCGAGTTTCTAAAACATGAGGTTTCTATTGCTTTATAAACATTTTTAACAAATCTAACACAAGAAATTTAATCAGAAGAAATTCTTTTATAAGTAAATTTTATGAAAGGAGTCTATATCACACATAGTCTAAGGGTAGAACTTCTAACTTATGAGCCATCAGGGTTGCCATAAAGCATAGCAAGACAACTCTTTGTTTTGTCGACACAGGCAGGTTTCGTCGAACTTCATTTAACTATGAAGATGTCTCTACAAGTGCGAGCGTGGCAACCACAACTATTACATTGCATGTCTCTACAACCCCTATAGTGGTATTCCCTAGAAGTGGTATGATATTAGGAGATCAAATGTTGTCAGTGGTTGAATATCTAACCCTTTTGCCAATTGAATCAAAGGACAAACATAATCACATCTCAAGTAAAAGCATAAAAGACTATGCTTAAAATGGGCCAAAATAAGTTAGTACTGAAGTAGGCAAAACCCAACTATGCAGGTCTAGTTCCATTGATTTCAGATAGTTAACCCAAAGACATGTTTGGTACACGTCACTTCCGGGAAAGTCATTTATTGGACCATTTTGCCCTTGGCGGATATGGGGATGGCGAGGATGGCGGCTTGGCAGTGGTGAGGATAGCCATATGAAATACTACCTCCGAGTATAACACCTAGTTGACTTTTTTGGAGAGATTAAAGTTGCGAAATAAGTTATTAAATCATGACATATTTGATATATTTTTAGATTATCCATTAGTTTATAGGTCAAATAAACTAGTTTAAGGGGAAAATTAGGTAAATCAATTTATAATTAATTTATTTTTCTTTTTTAGGATTTTCCGAAAAAGTCAACTAGGTCTTATATTTAGGACCAGAGGGAGTAATAGTTAAGCCCTATTTTTTGTATTGGGGAACCATGAGGGCAAGTGATTATAAGTTTATAACGTATATGGAAGTTTTTTAAGGTGCATTATTATATAGTTAAGCTATATATCCTCAAGTAATTTAATCTTAATTATAAAATCACTTTTTGTAAAAAAATTAATAACAAAAAATTAATTATTTTAAATTGTTATAATTATTTATTTTTCTTCAAAATCAATTTATTCTACTTATAAACTAAATTATAATATAATCACATGTGCATATGTTATAATTAAGTGACTTAATTTTTTTTCTTAACTTGTATAAAAAATTCAAAATATTTTATATTTAGAATTTCAGTATGTCGAAAATGTCAAATTTAGTTAACTTTAAAGTGTTAGGACAAAATTTGCTCTTTTTAACTTTTTTTTTGTATTTAATTACACACCCCAAATGGTAAGAGACATAATATTGAAAATGTCTCATGAAATGGATAAATTAAAGTATAGTCTTTTCAAATTTCATTAATATGATTTCTGAAGTTTGAGTATTACATTTAACAATAAAAAATTCTTCCCAGCCACACTCTTTTTCTTCTCTTCCCGCCTATGACTCCCCCGCTCAACTTCCCTCTTTCAACAACTCCCCCTTTAATTTATCCAAAGACTACACTTAATTTCTCCATTTCATGTGACATTTCCAATATCATGTCCCTTTAACACTTGTACATTAATATGCTCTTTAAGATAAACAGTACAGTACATTGATGCAATTACTGATAAAACTAATGCACCAAACACATGAAAGAATTATAGGCGGCGTTGTTGTTTTTACAGATAAAAAATAAAAAAAAAAGTGTAGTAACCATCCATGCAATTTACATAAAAAATTGAAGAACAAGAAAGATAATTGTATGCGTGGATGTTTGATATGAATCACTCATCTTTGTCTTCATCTTCATCGTAGTTGAAAGGTAATGGCACTGACTTGAAAGCTCTGAATTTGCCTACATTGTTCAGATGCTCATTCTCCACTCTGCCATTTTTGAATTTCAACGATTTAATTCTTATTCATTTCAACATTAGAAAAAGTTTATTACTCCAAATAATTTTTCTCTCTCTTACCTGAAGAAGCTCCATATGCCTCGACGAATGATCTCTAGACTTGCTATGATTGTTATCATTGCTTGCTTGTGCAGGAAGTTAACCTTGAAATCCAATACTGTCTGCAACCATGCAAATCTCAGCAAGATATTCAGCACCTGAAAAAGGTAGAATTTGGTTGACTTTTTTCAGAGATATTAATGAAACTAAATAAGTCAATTAATCATAAATATACATGTTGTGTATTATATTATGTCCTAGCATATAAGTCAAATTCATTATTTTTCAAGAAAAAATCAAGTAAATCAATTCATAAGTAGTTCATTTTGTTTTTTTAAGATTTTTCAAAAAAGTCAACTTCATCGGTCCATTAATGTAGGACCCAATTGATTTTTTGGAAAACTCTAAGAAAGTTAAATAAGTCGCTTATAAATTGATTTGTCTTCTTTTTTCTAAAACTATTTTATTTGATTTATAGGCTAAAATATGATCATGATGAAGTGACTCATATCACTTCTTTAATCTTCAAAAAAAAAAAAGACTAACATCTTATATTTAGAAATTGAGGACGTATTAAAGAGGGGAGGGAATACAATGCATAAATGACTTAAAATGATTTCAAATTCTGCTTGAAGATTTCTATATTTAGTACCTACCATGGCTGTGAAATATACGCTTTTATGAGGAAGTATGAGCTTGTCTCTTAACCAAGGATTATTGGAATTCCTTTGCAGGAGGCCCCAGTCTATGACAATGTCCCAATAAGTAGAAAAGACTGCAGCACATATTGAGAACAGCCAGGTAAGCAATTTCCAGGTCAAACCAATATCAATGCTGTAAGTTGTTCTCAGGCAAACAGCTGCCACTGTGAGGAAATATTTCATTGCATTATATCCTTGCATGGGATCTTTCTCTTCAAATAGTCTCCTGAGGCACTGATAAGAGAAAGAGATAAATCATTTGGAGCTAGCAAATCTAAACATTTGCATTTGACATAACACTATTGAAAGAAGGTTAAGGTTCAAATCTAGCACTCAACTATTAGCAAAAGTTCACCAAACATAAAAAATGATGTAGCAAGTAACGATGCGATGACGTGACAAGTGACTTGGCCTAATGAGGTGATATGGTCTAATCAAGTCAAACATAATGGTCAAACTCGTCAAAATTGAAGAAGTTGCTACATTTGAACCATTTTGTAACTAATGAGTGCTAGATTTGGGACCCGATATTGTTTTTTAAGTTCAGTGAACTTTTGCTGATAGTTGAGTGCTATATTTGAACCTTAACCCTTAAAAGAATTATGTGTGATTTGAAGTGTGCATTAATTGAAAGAATTATCTTTGTTTCAGCAGGAAGCCTTATCATACATCTTCCAAGCTCTAACTAGCATGGTATGAATTGTTCAAAGTGAGAGAGTTAGCACCTGAAGAAAACGACACCAGTATGGAATCACAGCAACGATGTAAGAAAATGATCTGAATATGCTGCTTGAGTTACAAGTGTTTATTCTTTGCTTAAAATCTCCCCAACCATAGTAGCAAATGTAGAATTCTAAACTCCTCAAAGCCTGCACCTGTATGCATAATTGCATATAAAGGATAAAGTTATGTGTAAACTGTTAAGGAACTATGATATCATTTTTGTTTCACACAAACCTGACTGGTAAACTGATCAGCTAAGAAGAAATCTGGAAGGGTGACCTAATGAACATTGGAAAAAAACATAAGTTGGATTTCTAGAGAAAAATAAGCATGTGATAAAAACATAAGTTCCCTGATTTACATTTTCCACCTTATATTTTACCTTGTAGAGAGGAGCACAGATGCAGTGGAATAAGCATGTGAGAAAGAAAACCCGGCTTGAACAATACATGATGTTGAATGGGCATGATATAGTGGCAATCACAATCTGCAGAGGAAGAAATGAACTGGTTATGTAAATTTTTTTGGAAGCTAAACAAAGATCCAATGTGTTCTGTGGAAGTTTAGATGGTCTTACAATAACCAAGATCAAAGGAATTAATTCAGTGAAGACTTTGTAATCTTTTGTGGTTGGATCCATCTCCATATCAAGGTTCACTAGTACACCAGCAAGTGCCAATGTTGCAAGGACAAAAGCTAGGAGGAGGACATCAAGGTAGCTCAATTCTGATCCTTGCTTGAGACCAAAAATGAATGACTGATTTACTCTGTATCTTCTCCACAAGTGTATATTTGCAGCATACATAAACATGTGAAGAACTATAAATCCAAATAAACTGCAGGAAATGTTTTTTCACATGGTAAATAATATGCACAAGAGTTGTTTAATCGAGGTAAATAATGTGCTTTTGAAAATAAAACTTTGAAAATTATATTTTGAATAATAAGGTTACCTATAAAGAGGAAACATTGTTTCCATGTACTTGGTACTCCCTGGGTGATCCAGAATGTTGCGGGCATGGATGATCAGAGTAAGTACTAAAACTAGTGCTGCTGTGCAGCCAGCCAAAAAACCTGTACATTTGAACAACAGAAGATTTCAGGGAAAAGATAACAAAGACTATATATGTACTTGTGCTTAAAGTTCTTGAAGCATATTATATGTTGTTTCTTACCTGTGGAAAATGTTATTCTATGCCTTGCTCTAGTTTGTTTTGGTCTAAGGATGTTCAATCCATTATTACCATTTGAGTTGGAGAAGTGCTTAATAAATGTTTTCTCCACCCTCTCCATTAGTCTGGTGACCTGTAGGGAAAGTTCAGCAATATGGTAACTGGTAAAGAATGTTACAAGTTTGATAATTTTTGTTGACATGCTTTGGAATATAATGTAGATTTTTATGATTTCCATCCCTATTAAAGTCATACCTCATCAGAGCTACCGAGGTAGGATTTGTCAACCATGCTCATATAAGTTTTTGCTGCGCATCTTGATGTAATCTAGAGCATGTAGTAAAACATTGTGAGGGGCTAATCAAATTTAAATATCCTAGGTTGTCTTTTGTGCCAGCTTAAAGTTTTAGAAAGATGAGGAGTACCTTATCATATTTCTTCATTATCTTTGAAAATGCCAAAGTGTTCAGAAAGCTGCTCAATGAACAAATACACAAATAATTTTGATGAAGAAATATGAAAGAAATGTACTTGGTGAAGTTCAACAAAATAATGCCAGGGGATATATATATAACCTGTAGTTATTTAGTAGTCGAAGCTTTTGGTGGAATTCAATGAAAGCTTGTTTAAGTTGTTCTTCAACTTTCCTCAAATTCTTTCTGTTGAATTGTAGCTCTGTGTGTGTAGAGTAATTAAGGAAGCTTTTTATGGTGGAGCGAGGGGTATCAGGGGCATTGTTCAATCTAACATGATCAAGGACTTCCAAAGGAGCTGATTCAGTTCCCCTATTATCTTTTTCCTTGCCTGTTTGAAACTTTTGTTCCTTTAGTTGAATTTCATCATCTTTTTTCTCACCTGAATCATCGGATTGATCATTGTGGATGCTATCTTCATTGATCGTCTCCATGGCTATGGAATTAAGAAGATGAAGATTAAATTAGTTTAGTAAGTAAACTTCCATGACTCTAGCCTCAAGTTAATATTAGATGACCAAGCTATTGAATAGATCATGACTTTTATCTTAACTTGCTATGTTGGCTATAAAGTACTAGAAGACATAGTGGGTAGATAGAAAGTTATAGTGAAACCAAGATGTCACAAAGCTTACCATGAAAGTTGGCTACTCTACTGGGACTAGAAGATGATAATGCAGATGATGAATTAGCTACATCTGAAGCAAGATGAGTCATCTCAATAGAACTATCAAACAACTGAGAGGGTTTCTCAACTTTTATCCGGAAAGCAATCAAAGCTTCCATTTGCTTATTCAACACATCAGCTTCCTTCATCACTTCTTCCACTTTAGACCTATAAAACCTGTCCACTTTGTTAAACTCATCATCTAGCCTCCTAAAAAACACCAACTCAAATTCTCCACCTTCTTCTGCAGCCATCAAAAAGGTAGTTTGATAGCTTTGAGATCCATCTATCTGCACTGAGTTCACCATAATGGATTGGTTCTCAATATCTTGTTCCTTGGGATCAATGGAATGGTGAGGATGTCTCTGAGTGAGACCACTGAAAGCCCTGTACATGGTTTGCTTTCTCTTTAGGCCTTGTGCAGTTTCAGGTGGCTTGGTTCTCTCTTTGTAGTGTTGAACATCTTTCAAAAGTGTCTTCAAGTAATTATAATCCATGTATGCTTCCTTCCATTCCTGCACCATTTGTGCTTCAAATTCCTTCCCAAACTTCATTGTTAGCTTTTCTAAGCAATGCAAACTATGTGATATCTCTGAAAATTAATATCTTGCTCTAGCAGAAATATTAGTGAGCACAGGAATTAGAGTTTATAGTAGAGAGGGAAATATTGAATGATCAAACTGAAAATCTATGTGGAGAAATTTTTATACAAGAAGATTCTCTTGAGAAAAAGGAGGAGATTTTTTCAAACATGTCTGCAACTTCAATGCGCAGATTGAGGAGTTGTTAGCATGATATTATTTCACCTGGCTATGTTGTTTGATATGGTACGTGGCTATAGATCTCTATCTCAATCTTAAACCGTGTGATAAAAAAGGAAGCTGATTTTATATAAGCTAGTTGATTTATAGTTGTATCTTTTTTCTTAAGATTTATAGTAGTTGTATTGCAAATTGATCACTTGCCAAGTACAAACCATCTGAAAAAAACAACAGCTATGATATATATATATATATATATATATATATATATATATATAAATAAAGGGTTAGTAAGATATTTTGATTGAATTTCGGTATACATTTTTGTAGTTTTAAATTGTTTTTTAGCCATATCGTTTAATAAGAAATTAGTTCGAGTTTATTGCATCAATCAAAGTTAACACGCTTTAAGTAAGAATAGAAGTACAAAGTATTTACTTACCCAAGTTTTGGTTGTTCTCCGATCTGACCCGTGTGTAATGAGTTTTGATTTCGATTCTTATATTTAGGTCCACATTGAGTGATAAGAAATCATTTCTTATAGTTGAAATGAAATCTAAATCATCTCAAATTTGATATGGATAATTCAGATTCAAAACTTTTAATCAACTATTTTTTTCAATGATAAATTAGTGTTTGTTTTAAAAAAAATGAAAGGTATATTGAGATTAACTTTATTTTTTATTTTGTGCCTATCAAAATAAAAAATTATCAAAAATGTAAAAATAAATTAAATCAAATCTGAATCATTGAAATAAATTTGGATGATTGGGATTAGAAACCATTTGTTCATCCTTGTGATGAACAATTGAATGTAAATCCTCTTATACTCCCTCATTTTCTAATTATAAAGCTACTTTGACGTTTTGGAAAAATTTAAAGATATAAAGTTAATCGTATTAATTTATTTATAGTTATCATTTTTCCTCAAAACTAATTTATTGAACTTATAAATTAAATCATAATCTAATTACATTTTTCATATATTATAATTTGATGGTAAAATTTGCTTCCTTAAATTTTAATGGCCTTATATATTTAAAGATCGGAGGGAGCATTTAAAAGCGGTCAACTCATGTCTGATCTTTATGCAATTATAAGGATTAAAAACCAGGTTTGAAAAAGTACATAAATCAAATCAAAATATAATTACTCAAACTAACAGGATTAACAATTATATTATCCTTTTCTGTAAATTATACTACCTCTGATCCTAAATATAGGACTTAATTGACTTTTTTTTGGAGAGATTAAGGTTACGAATTAGGTTATTAAATGATGACATATTTGATATATTTTTAGATTATCTATTAGTTTATAGGAAAAATAAACTAATTTAAGGGAAAAAATTAGGTAAATCAATTTATAATTAACTTATTTTGCTTTTTAAGGATTTTCTAGAAAAAGTCAATTAGGTCTTATATTTTAGACCGGAGGGAGTATTGTACATCTTCCTTATAATCAGCAAAGCATGAATCTCAACCAAAAACCAAATGATCACAATCAATCGCTTGGATAGCAATTAGACATGTTGTCCACAAATAGCAATTAGACATGTTGTCCACAATGGATGACCAACCCTTTCTTTTCTACTATGAGCTTATAGAGGTTTGACTACTTGTTTCTTGTTGCAGTAGAGGCAATCTTACAATTAAAATACTACAAACAGTTTACAAATTACCAAATTACTATAGAAGAAAAATCATTTACACAAATACGGAGTACTACATTAGATATCATTCACTCAAGAACGATTTCCAATTTTTTTAAAAAAGAATAATTTTCAATTTAAAAAGAAGTTATCTTCGTGTAAACGACTTTCATGACAATATTTTTTTATTAAAAAATATGAAACTCGTTTGCCACGTTAATGAGCTCCAATAAAGGACTGCCTCCCCTAAAATTGACACCAATCATTCTTCCTTTTCACTCTCTCTTTTGATCAGGAAATATTACAGCTATCGCCCTACATTTCATTTCTCATACTTGTTTGTAATCCATGCATTTGTTCAATGATGATTGTTGGATGCTTCTCGATTGTGATGGTAGTTGTAGCAACTAGCAAGTTGAAGTTTTGGCTTATTATTAAAATATACAAGTCGTTTGTCTTATTTCTTTTTTTTTTTTTGGCCGAAACGTTTGTCTTATTTCCACCCATAAAACACGGTTTAATTTGATTATATCAAATTAAAAAAATATAATGAAGATTTGTATCCATTTATTATGATATTCTTAGTTAAAAAGCGCTTACTTCAATTAATATACACAGATCACCTGCCTCTCATCATATATAAATATTTCATTCATTGAGCCTTAGATGCTTCTCAATCGTTAAGCTGGTAGGTGTTGTATATATAAAGTTGAATTTCAAGAAAATGGCATTTAAGAACCTTCTAAGAACATTAGTGACAATTGACAGCTTTGAATATTTAAAAATTACAATAAATACATAATTATTGTCTGGGATTAATTTTAAATAATTTTCACAATTTTACAACGCATTCCACATTTTAAGCTTTTCAGATATTTTTTAGTGGTTTTTTCTTAATATTTTTTATTACCTTTCATGCATGGAAAAATTAATGGACGAATATGGTAAAAAAATAAAGACGAAAATAGAAATGATTAACAAGACAACTCATTTCCGCCTACCTTTAATATTACAGCTATCGGCCTAGCTACTAGATTAAATAAATTATTGACTTCATTATGTTCAAAAAAAGTTGCTGCCTATTTTTCTTAATATAATTGCTACCTATATACTTGTTTCCTATTATTTTATAACTCAACCAACATTTTATAACAAAGGGTAAAGGTCAAAAATACACATGTGTTTTTCACAAAATTAATATCACCTAGTATCAAAAATTTATTTCGGACAAAAATGAAAAAACACACATGAGTTTTTATATTGGTTTCAAAAATCCATAATCCATTAAAAGTTTATAACGCTGTTAGAGAAATTGAAATAGGGGAGTTAACGACATAGTGTAGTTTTATCGGATTATATGACTTTTTAATCTTTTTTGAACGAAATATGACTTTTTAATCTAATATTTTTTGACAAAAAATCACATAAAATTTTATATATGACTTTTTAATCTAATATAAAATTTTATGTGATTTTTTTTGTCAAAAAATATAAAGTACTGGGTGATCTTTTAAGAAAAACAGGTGTATTGTTATTGTTAACCCTCTAACAAACACAAACCAAATAAACCTTCATAATAGATTTCAAAAGTTATTAAATTGTCAATTTTTTATCGATTCTACGCATATACTGTAACAAAACAATTGACTTAGTATTGAACATGGCCAATGTTTTGGATGAAAATTTTCAAACAGTCATAATCATCCATTTTAACATATATGACATGCATGTATGTGCATTAAGAAAATGATATTAGATGACAATAACATCTTATAGCTTCCGAGGGACAGGTTTTTCTTTTTTTGCTCCTACCAAGGACGGGGCTTAGTGAAAAATACGTAAAAAAGGAAGAAATTAAAAAGGGAATATTACAATAAAAAGAAATACTCAGTTTTCTTAATTTAGGAGTAGAAAATAGGAAAATTTTCAGTGAACCTGCCACGGGATTGAAAAATTTAACTAATATTTTTTATGTTTTCTTAATTTTACAATTTAAAAAAGCAAATCTATTCACTCAATAATATTTTCAGTCCTCCCATCAAATTAAAATCTCCACCTTAGACATCACCTATTTACTTGTCATCATGGTGGTCTAAGCTGGCCTAAAACTTTCTACGATAGGAGAGTTGGTCATGTTATAGATATATGATCTCTTTATAATTCTGTCAAATTTTTTAAAATCACTCTAATATAATCATGCTCAATCAACAATAATAGGGTTAAAAGAGAGGAAAAACTTCAAAAATAAGGTGTTTCATAAAATTACATATCAAATAACTTACATCATTAAACTAACTACATTTAAATCTGCTGAATAATAATCATATAATTAGCAGGGATAATTTTTTCTCCCTTCACTGTTGAAAAAAGAAATAACAGAGAATATTAACTGCCCATGCATTTTACAGGGAAAGAATGAATAATAATAATAATAATAATAATAATAATAATAATAATAATAATAACAACAACAACAACAACATGATGATATGATGATGATGATGATGATGATGATGATGATGATGATCTGATGATCAATCATCCTTGTCTTCAGCTTCGTCGTAATTGAAAGGTAGAGGCACTGTCTTGAAAGCCCTGAACTTACCAACATTGTTCAAATGTTCATTTTCCACTCTGCATTTTTTTTAAAAAAATTTCATCAATTCACCGCTTATTGCTTAATCATCATTTCTAACAAAACTGGACTACTACAAACAAATTTTCTTTTTATTTACCTGAAGAAACTCCATATGCCTCGTCGTATTATCTCTAGACTCGCTATTATGCTCACCATTGCTTGCTTATGAAGGAAGCTAACCTGGAAATTCAATACTGTCTGTAACCATGCAAATCTCAGCAATATATTCACCACCTGCACAGGTAGCACTTTTCAGCAAATCCAAAAACAATTGAAGTTCTTAAAAGAAAATTATTGAAATTAAGGTTAAAGATAATAAGTGATAGCTAAGTATCATCTGACACGAGGATTAATAAATGATACTCCCTACAGTCCTAAATATAAGACCTAATTGACTTTTTTAAAGATTAAGGAATCAAAATAGGTTAGTTAGTTATAACATATTTGATACATTTTCACATTATCTATTAGTTTATAGGTCAAATAAACTAGTTTAAGAGAAAAAATTTAAGAGAAAAAATTAGGTAAATTAATTTATAAGTGACTCATTTTACTTTTTCAGGATTTTCTTAAAAAGTCAACTAGGTCTTATATTTAGGACCGGCAGAATATCATTTTATCCAACTAAGTTTTAAAATTGAACAAATTGGCCAACATGGTCAGATGAAGCTTAAAACAATGGTAAGTCCATGCCATGTGTCAATACTATACTTGTACACAAATAATGACGTGGAACAGTAACACATTGACATGTGACATGACTTAATGTCGTTTAGCCACATATGACGGTGTTGGTCATTTTGTTCAACTTTAAAACTTAGTTGGCTAAAATAATACCATTTATAAATACTTGTGCCAGATGATATTTACTCAATAGTTATTTATCAAAATGATCCTTAACCCTTGAAATTATCCCAAATTCTGAATGAATTTTTTTGTGTAAATTTCATACAATGACTATGAAGTATACACTTTTGTGAGGCATTATGAGTTTGTCCCTTAACCAGCGATTCTTGGAATTCTTTTGCAGAAGGCCCCAGTCTTTGACAATGTCCCAATATGTTGAAAAGATTGCTGCACAAATTGAGAATATCCAGGCAAGCACATTCCAAGTGATTCCTAAATAAAGGCTGTAAGCTGTTCTGAGGCAAACAGCTATTATTGTGAGGAAATATTTGAGTGCATTATATCCATGCATTGCATCTTTCTCTTCAAAGAGTCGTCTTAGGCACTAATCAGAGAAAGAAAAAGGCCATCTGAGAGCTAGTAAGCATAAATATTAGCACTTTGACATTGAAAATAATTGAAAGAATTCGATTGTGATGATTTGATGAGTTGCATTGTGTCTGTTAAAAAGGTACAAGCCTTTATTTCTTAAAAGTTTGTATGCTTGCTTGTTTGGAGGTTAAAAGAAAAAATCCATAAATTCTAGCTTAGTTCTGTTACAACATCTAACAAGTGTGGTATGAATATGAAGTGTTTGAGACAAGATAGTTGTTACCTGTAACAAACGACACCAGTATGGAATTACTGCAACAATGAAAGAAAATGTTATGAAAATATGGTTTGAGTTGCAAGTGTTTTCTCTTTGCTTGAAATCTCCCCAACCATAGTAACAAATGTAGAACTCTAAGCTTCTCAAAGCTTGCACCTGGATGCAAAGAAATGGAATGAGATTTGTATGTAAGGTACTAGGTTACCATGATATTATTTTTGTTTCTAACGAACCTGGCTAGTTAATTGATCCGCCAAAAAGAAATCTGGCATTGTAACCTGAGAAACATTGAAATTAGCATAAGATGGATTTTCAGACAAGTATTTATTTGTCCCACCATATTGTTTACCTTGTAAAGAGGAGCACAGATGCAGTGGGACATGCTTGTGAGAAAGAAAAGGCGGCTTGAACGGTACATGATGTTGAATGGACATAGTAAAATGACAATCAGAATCTGAAGAGGAAAATTGGAGGAAGACATCATGTAAGTTTAGAAGATTATGAAGATCCAGTGAATTCTGTGAAATTATAATTCTCTTACCACAACCAGGATCAGAGGAATAAGTTCAGTGAAGGCTTTGTAGTCTTCTGTGTTTGGATCCATCTCCATGTCAAGGTTTGCAAGTACACTTACTAGTGCCAATGATGCAAAGACAAAAGCTAGGAGGAGAACATCAAGGTGGCTCAACTCCGATCCTTTCTTGAAACCAAAAATGAATGCATGGTTCACTCTATATCGCCTCCACAAGTATATATTGGCAGCATACATAAACACGTGTAGAACTATGAATCCAAAGAAGCTGCATTGCATTTTTTTATGTGGTAATGCATACGTGTAAGTCTTTTTTTATTGGATTAAGCAATGAGCTATTGAAATAAGATCTCACCAAATTGTATTTTGAATAATAGCATTACCTATAAAGAGGAAACAAGGTTTCCATGTACTTGGTACCCCCTGGGTGATGCATAAGTTTGCGGGCATGGATGATCAGGGTAAGTGCTAAAACTAGTACAGATGTGCAGCCAGCCAAAAAGCCTGAAAATTTGAACAGCAGAAAATGTCAGGGTAAAGATATCAATGACTAAATATTTACTTTTTCTGATCATTATTGAGCTGTAGTAAATCTTAATTCTTACCCATGGAAAATGTTATTCTATGTTTTGGTCTACTCTGTTTCGGTCTCAGGAGGTTCAATCCTTTGTTACGATTGGAATTGCAGAAATGCTTAATGAATGTTTTCTCCACCCTCTCCATAAGTCTAGTGACCTGTATAGGAATGTTGATCAATCATATTTCCTAACGATATTAAAAGTTTGTTAATTTCTATTGACAGTTTTATAGTTTTCATTCCCTATAAAAGGCACACCTCATCAGAGCTACCGAGGTAGGAATTGTCAACCATGCTCATGTAAAATTTTGCTGCACTTCTTGATGTAATCTGCAATGTATAGTGAAAGAAATTGAGGGGCTAGATAAATTTCCTTGGTTGTCTTCTATTCAGACTTGTAGTTATTTAAAGGTGAGGAGTTCCTACCTTATCATATTTCTTCATTATCTTTGAAAAGGCCAATGTGTTCAAAAAGCTGATACATTGAGAGTAACACATGTTAAGAAGAAATATGAAGGAAACTACATGGTGAAGAAAAAATAATTTCCAGTAGATATAACCTGTAGTTCTTTAGAAGTCTAAGCTTCTGGTAGAATTCAATGAAAGCTTGTTTGAGTTGGTCTTCAATTTTCTTCAAATTCTTTCTGTTGAATTGTAGTTCTGTTTGTGAAGAGTAATTGAGGAAGCTTTTTATGGTTGAGCAAGGAGTTTCAAGAGTGTTGTTGAATTTAACATGATTAAGGATCTCCAAAGGAGCTGGTCTGGTGCTTCTGTTTTCATTTTCCTTATCTGTTTGAAGCTTTTGACCATCTAAGTGAATTTCATTATCTCTTTTCTCATTAGAGTCATCTGATTGACCTTGATGGTTACCATCCTCATTGATTGTCTCCATGGCTATGGAAACTCCACCTGTTTTTAGGAAGTTGAAGAAGTTTAAATCAGTTAAGTAAACTTCCATGACTGTTTGCAGGCTCTAAGATAATTAAGCCAATGAACAGATCCTGGCTTTTATTATAACTGGTAACTTTGCTGAGATCTAATGGACCAATGAGTTTTCACAAGGATTGATGCTTATAGGAAGCTCAATTATAAGGACCTATCCCTTACACTTCCATGTTATGTCTTTGATATATGGCCTAATTGAAGCGATGTTTTTGCCACCTATTTATAATATTTATCATTTCCCAAAACACCCCTAATTAGAATTCTTCAACAAGTTGTTAGGTTTGGCTTCTTTAATAGTGGCTGAGGACGAAAACAATCTTTAAATAAGGGTATTTTAGTAAAACATGTCAAATATATCATGACTAACTTCCTTAACTAGCTTTCTTTAAGTAATCAAATTACTCTCTCCAGTCCTAATTATAAGATCCCTTCAACTTTTCTAGAGAAATTAACGATGCAAAATTAATCACTTCAAATTGTATGTAGTTAATTTTTTTCTTCAAAACTAATTTATTCCATTTACAAACTAACTTATCATCTAATTACATGTGAAATATATTAGTATAATTTAGTGATCTAATTTGTTTCTTTAACCTTCATAAAAAATTCAAATTTATCTTATATTTTAGACTATAGAGAGTAGTTTAGGTGGGTTTTACATTGAGGACCGAAGGAGTATTTTTCAAATCTCAATTTCATTTATTCACGAAAAATTTATCAAAATTTTTTTATATAAATATATAAAGGCGAAAGCAAATATTTGTTCCTTTATCTCTGCATTTAGTTTTATTTTAGGTTAAAGGTGCAAAAATATGACTAAACTTTACCCTAAGTTGCATTTCTATGATTAAAGTTTTGTAAGGAGCAAAAATACCATCAAACTTGGGATCGAGGTGCAAAACTATGATTTCCGTCAACTATGACAGTGTTGACCGTTAGTCTAAGACTTGTAGGATGCTGAGTGTGCAATAATGACCATGTGACATGCTGAATAAACTCTTTATTGGTGTTATGTGGAATAAGGGGTAAATGTATTTAAAATAATGTAAAAAATATGATTATTTTATTCTAACAACAAACCCATATTTGAACTCAAAGTAAATTTACTTTAAATACATTTACCCCTTATTCCACATAACACCAATAAAGAGTCTATTCAGCATGCCACATGGTCATTATTGCACACTCTCAACATCCTACATGTCGAAGACTAACGGTCAACACCGTCATAGTTGACGGAAATCATAATTTTGCACCTCGATTCCAAGTTTGGTGGTATTTTTGCTCCTTGCAAAACTTTAGTCATAGAAATGCAAATTAGGGTAAAGTTTAGTCATATTTTTTCACCTTTGCCCTTTATTTTATTACTTAAGTTTGAAAAACACACTTTTAGTTATTTTTTGTTAACATCGTCAATGTTATTGAGGGAAATGTTGGGTTAATAATTTTAAACAATTATTCTTAAATTTTAATTAACTCTGCCTATGCTTATGGCCAGTGGTTTCAGGTCCAGGTAAAGAAGAAGGGTTGTGTTAGACTCTAATAGTCAATATAAAACACTATCAAATTTCATGAAAGTGGATCAACGCCAATGACATCGTTTGATTTATGTAAGTGACTTCACCTAATGAAACAAGATTTTGTTATTGTCACTATATGCTAAAATTTTAATTCTTTGGTGAAATCATTTTTATATTTTCATATATATTCATCCGTTTTTTGTAGTATTTAAGTGTACCCTTTACATTTTATAACTCCTCTTTTTCTATTAAATAAAACTTATGGAGCTAATATTAAAAAACTAAAAGTTAACTTTTCAAATTTAATTGATTAAATTAAAACTTAATACAAACATAAAGCACAAGACTTATATTTTAGGTTTTAAAATATGGAACATATATTTTATTTATCAATCTTTTCAAACTTGTACATTTTTATATCTGAAATGTATTTATCAGCCTTTTCAAACTTGTACATTTCTCTATGTGAAATTTTATAAAAGTCATAAATTAAAATCAACATATCAAATAATACGCGTTCAATAAAAACAAAATAAACTGCAGGAACTTAATTCCAATTTGAGCTAAATTAATTATTTTCTATTTGTTTTTCTTTTCAATTGACCATATTAGTATATAGTCATAATCCAGCAATTTAACTTTGAGACAGTGTATATTATTTAAATTTGCTAACAGTGTTAGCTAGCTGGCCACTAAACTTCACACATCCAATGCATGCATCAATAGGCTATGGATTAGTTAAGGCAAAGAATGGTGTATTGTATGTTATGGATATACAATGAAACCAAGATCAAGAAAAAGCTTACCTTGCAATTTGGCTTCTTTGGGTGTAGAAGATGACAATGCAGCTGCTGAATGAGCAACATCTGAGGCAAGATGAATCATTTCCATAGAACTGTTAAACCATTGAGAGGGTTTCTCAACTTTTATCCGGAAAGCAATCAAAGCTTCCATTTGCTTATTCAACATGTCAGCTTCGTTCATCACTTCTTCCACTTTCGACCTATAAAACTTGTCCACTTTGTTAAACTCATCATCTAGCCTCTTAAAGAATACCATCTCAAAATCTCCACCTTCTTCTGCAGCCATCATAAAAGCAGTTTGATAGCTTGAAGATCCATCTTGCTGCACAAAAGAGTTCACCATAATGGGTTGGCTGTCAGTATCTTGTTCATATGGATTGATGGAATTGTTGGGTTGTCTCTGAATGAGTCCACTGAAAGCTCTGTACAGTGTTAGCTGTCTCTTTAGACCTCTTGGAGTTGCAGGTGGCTTGGTTCTTTGTATGTAATGATGGATATCTTTTAAAAGGGTTTTCAAGTAATTATAATCCATATATGCTTCCTTCCATTCCTGCACTATTTGTGCTTCAAATTCTTTCCCAAACTTCATTTTTTTGTCTTTATAAGCAAATAAAACTTTTTGAAAAACAGATTGAGCCACAAGAAGTAGAGTTGAATGGAAAAGGAAATATGGAATAATCAAATGGAAAAACAGATTATTTATGTGAGTATTGAATAGCTTTATAGAAGTAATAAAGGAGGACTTTTTCAGATCATGCATGCTTATGTTGATATTTCAGATAGAGGTGCTGTCATGGGAAAAATAGCAATGAGCATATTTTCATAGCCAATGATGTAAATGAATAGTTTGACATGGTGGAAAGGTCAAAGGGCATGTTGTGTCGTTTGTTTCTACATGACATTTTGATATACTTCATCCGGTCCTAAATATAAGATCTAATTGACTTTTTCTGAAAAATCCTTAAGAAACAAAATAAGTTAATTATAAATTGATTTACCTAATTTTTTCCCTTAAACTAGTTTATTTTACCTATAAACTAATGGTTAATCTAAAAATATATCAAATATGTTATATTTAATAACTTATTTTGCAACCTTAATCTCTTAAAAAAAAGTCCATTAGGTCCTATATTTAAGACCGGAGGTAGTATAATTTTCACTTGGTTCTCTTTGTTGAGGTACATATTTGAATTCAACTCCTCTAATCTGTGGTCCAGTCTGGATGTTTGGTTATTTGACGGTGGGTTTTATAGGCTTCTTGTTCTCAATGGAGTATTAACAAGCCTTTTGTCAAGTACGAAATGAGTTAGTCGAGCAAGAACGTCAGTAACTTTTTTTTTTCCAACAAAAGCTGTCAGTAACTTAAAAAATACGGTTTGATGGGATTAAAGTTCAAACTTCAAATATTTTCCTTTTGAGGATATCTAAAAATTTTTAAAAGTTTGAAAATTATCCAAAAAAATTACATAAATAATTAATCATACAAGTCATTGATTAATTTATGTAGGAGAAATACAATATAAAAGATTAGCATTAACACAGATAAATACTTTAACATTGAGCTTAATTAGCCATTTTCTTAAATGAAAATGATGAAACATTTAATATGAAATTTATAAGATGTCATCACAGGTCTTTATTTCTAATTTTTCATATTTTTCCACGCATTTAATTAGTAGTTACGTGGTTTTTTTTTTAAAAAAAAAAGAAGCCGTGAAAGTTCTTAATGTTTTTGACCCATCTTATCGTTTTCTTTTATTACACATGATCACATCTTCAACTTAACATCCATCTCCTTTAACAAGTGACGAGAATTTACTCCTTTCACGTTAAATTAGTCTATATACATAATGTACAATCTTTTTAATTCATGAGACAAGTTAGTGCATCCATAATCTATCGCCAACTAATACAAAATTAGAGCTATATATAAGATTAGATAATTATTGACATGCCATTTACAATTGGGGGAAGGGATACATTTTTCTGTGTGTACGGAGCAACGATCACTTTTTTTAGCACCTCTCATTCCTAAATATAAGACTAACTTGTCTAATTTGATTAGATGAAATAAGTAAGTTAAAATTATTTGTTGTTACCAAATTATCATAACATTTACATTTATTTCTGTCATATCTCTCTTTCTAATTATTATTGAGGAACTTCAATGGGTTTCTTAGGAGAGAAGTTTGGAATAATTAAAAATATGTCTTATATTTCATAACAAGCTAATTCTTCCAAATAGACTTTATATTTAGAATTGAATAGGTACAATTTTTTTATGATTATGGTTTATTAAACAATTTTACTCCTATAATCACTACTTGTAAGCAACTCCATATATTTTTATGGCTATAATCGTCTCAATAAATAAAGGTGAGATTGGTTTTTTTAGACAGTGAAGAAACTATCATCTATTAGTTCTACTAAATTAGTAGAAGTGACTTATATTATGAAAAAGGAGTGTTTATCTAAGTATAGATAAATAAAGAGTATTGATTTCATATATTTATGATAGTAATATTTTCCAACTATTTATTCTAACAACTATATAAAGAATATGGAAGGCAACTAAATGTATGTATTTATCTGAAATTATGACTCTTCGAATAATATTATGACTAAATGAGAAATTAGATTAGCAACTCTAAATCAAATATCTGAAATTTAGAATTTAAGCTACATTTTTTATTAGAATGTTCCTAAATCTTAAGTAAAAAATAGAAATAGACTATTATATTACAAGATAAGATTAAAAAATATGTATATACACAAACACACATAAATATATATTATCTTGAGCAAATCACTTCGCCCAAAAGTGCCCAATAAAACAGTGAAGCATTCTCACTATACAAGTGCCTATGTGAGAATCAATCATCCTTGTCTTCAGCCTCATCATAATTAAAAGGAAGTGGTACAGATTTGAAAGCTCTGAACTTGCCTACGTTGTTCAAATGTTCATTCTCCACTCTGAAATTATGAGTATCACAATAAATTAAATTCACTACTTAGTAATTTTAGCTAGTAAAAAAAATTGAATTTATTTGAACATGTATTCACTTTGTTACCTGAAGAAATTCCATATGCCTCGACGTATGATCTCTAAACTCGCAACAATAGTTATCATTGCTTGTCTATGTAGGAAGCTAACCTGGAAATTTAATACTGTCTGCAACCACGCAAATCTCAGCAATATATTTAGCACCTGCACAAGTAGAATTTGTCAGCAATTCCCAAAACACGGTGCAAAATTTTTTTAAACTTTGTTAGGGGAGATTAATGAAACTAAATAATTTGCTTTATCATAATATGTTTGGTATATTATTCTATTATAGTCGTATGATATAAGTCACTTTCAATATATTTCACATCAACCAAGGAAAATATTAATCCTCATCAAGTCTGCCTTAAAATCATTTAACCATCCAATTGTATCTGTATTTAATATCTAATACATAATATGCATAATAAATAAAGGATAAAATTGTGCAATACATGAAAAACTTGCCAATATGACTTGTAAATATGATCAAATGAAGTCTTTTTTTCTGCTCTATAAATGGTGAAAGAGGAGTAAATTAGCTAGATTATAATGAAACTAAATAAGTTGCTTTATCATAATATGTGTGGTATATTATTCGATTATACTCATATGATATAAGTCAATTTCAATATGTTTCACCTTGACCAAGGAAAATATTCATTTGCATTAAGTCTGAATTAAAATTAACCATCCAACTTTATCCATATTTAATACTCCCTCCGGTCCTAAATATAAGACCTAATTGACTTTTTTTTGGAGACGTTAAGGAAGCAAAATAGGTTCGTTAACGACGACATATTCGATATTTCTTTAGATTACCTATTAGTTTATAGGTTAAAGAAACTAGTTTAAGGGAAAAAATCAGGTAAATTACAAGTGACTTATTTTACTTTCTTAGGATTCTCCAAAAAAAGTCAACTAGGTCTTATATTTAGAACCGGAGGTAGTATCTACTATATAATATGCATAATAAATAAAGGATAAAATTGTACATTAACATGAATAGCTAAATGAGGTGACTTGTAAATATGACTAAATGAAGTCTTTTCTTGCTGCCTCATAAATGATGAAAGAGGAGTATATTAGCTAGCTTATAAGGTGGAAATTAAATTCAGGCAACTCAGTGAATTATTTAGCTTTCTTAGGGTGAACCAAAAAAAAAAATCAACTATTTGAGGGAGTAGTAATGTTCATACCATGGCTGTGAAGTATACACTTTGATGTGGTACAATGAGTTTGTCTCTTAACCAGCGATTCTTGGAATTCTTTTGCAGTAGGCCCCAGTCATAGACAAGATCCCAATAGGTAGAAATGATTGCTGCACATATTGAGAATATCCATGCAAGCACCTTCCAAGTGATTCCATTATTAAGGACATAAGCTGTTCTGAGGCAAACGGCTACTATGGTGAGGAAATATTTCACTCCATTATATCCTTGCATTACATCTTTCTCTTCAAACATTCGCCTCAGGCACTACTCAGAGAATGATGTAAAAGTATTAGGGAGCTAGGAAGCATAAATATTAACATTATATTGCAAGTTTGCAACACAAAAAAATTTAAAAATCTTGGTTGTAATTTGATGTGTTGCATTGTTCCTATTCAACAAGTAGCATGGTATGAAGTGTTTGAGATGTGTGAGTTGGTACCTGAAGAAGACGAGACAAGTATGGAATCACAGCAACAATGAATGAAAATGTTTTGAATATGCTGCTTGAGCTGCAAGTGTTTTCTCTATGCTTGAAATCTCCCCAACCATAATAGCAAATGTAGAATTCCAAACTTCTCAGAGCTTGCACCTGGATGTATAAAAAATGAATGATATAAGATATGTGCAGTAATAGTAATAGATTGCAAAGATATCATTTGTGTTTCTCACAAACCTGGCTAGTAAATTGATCAGCCAAAAAGAAATCCGGGAGTGTAACCTAAGGAACATTGGAAATGGCATTAGTAGGATTTCCAGAGAAGAATAGAGTTCAGTTAGCAGGTATATCTACTAAATTATTATGTGTTTCACTATATTCTTTACCTTGTAAAGAGGAGCACAGATACAGTGGAACAAACAAGTGAGAAAGAAAAGGCGGCTAGCACGATACATGAAGTTGAATGGGAAGCACATAATGGCAATCACAGTCTGTGAAGGAAGAAATGAAAATCATCATGAAAGCTGATAAGCTAAATGAAGATATAATGGATTATGTAAAAGTATAATTGTCATACCAGAACCAAGAGCAGAGGAATAAGTTCAGTGAAAGCTTTGTAATCTTTTGTGTCTGGATCCATCTCCATGTCAAGGTTTGTAAGTACACTAGCAAGTGCTAATGTTGCAAGGAGAAAAGCTATGAGGAAAACATCATGGTAGCTCAACTCAGATCCTTGCTTGAAACCAAAAATGAATGAGTGATTCACTTTGTATCGCCTCCAGAAGAATATATTAGCAGCATACATAAGCACGTGTAGAACTATGAATCCAAACAAGCTGCAGGTAATGTTTTTTTTTTTTTCATGGAAAAAGATTGCTTGTAAGTTTGAGTTCATTGGATTATGCTATGGGCCTTTGAAGTCAAATCTTAGTAAATTATATTTTGAATATCAAAAAAGCATACCTATAAAGAGGAAACATGGTGTTCATGTACTGAATACTCCCAGGGTGGTTAACAATTTTGCGAGCACGGATGATCAGAATAAGTGCTAAAATTAGTGCTACTGTGCAGCCAGCCAAAAAGCCTGAAATTTTGAACAGCAGAAAATGTCAGGGTAAGGATATCAAAGACTAAAAAATATGAACCTTAGCTGAACATTTTTCAACTATATTAAATCTTGATTCTCACCCATGGAAAATGTTATTCTGTGTCTTGCTCTATTTGGTTTAGGTCTGAGAAGGTTCAATCCATTATTTCGATTGGAGTTGGAGAAATGCTTGATGAATGCTTTCTCCACCCTCTCCATAAGCCTAATGACCTGTAAAGGAAAGTTGAGCAAACATAATTCAATAAGTATGTTACAAGTATGCTTGATTTTATTCACAAGCTTTAGCATATGATTATATTGAGTTTTTATGATATCCTTTCCCTATATATGCCTCACCTCATCGGAGCTACCAAGGTAGGAGTTGTCAACCATGCTCACATAAGATTTAGCTGCATTTCTTGAGGTAATCTAAAGCATATAGTGAAACAAGGTGAGTGGCAAATCAAACTTTATTGGTTTTCTTCTATGCCATTTTATAGTTTCAGAGAAGCTAGGAGTACCTTATCATATTTCTTCATTATCTTTGAAAATGCCAATGTGTTCAGAAAGCTGTTCAATTAACCAGTACAAAATTGTTGGTCAAATAAAAAAAACATTACAAAAGTTAAGGATAAATATGAAGGAAACTACACTTGGTGTGTGCATATATATATGTGTGTATATAAAAGATGCCAGAGGATATAACCTGTAGTTCTTTAGAAGTCTAAGCTTTTGGTAGAATTCAATGAAAGCCCGTTTGAGTTGTAATTCAACTTTCTTCAAATTCCTTTTGTTGAATCGTGGTTCTGTTTGTGTAGGGTGATTGAGGAAGCCTTTTATGGTGGACCGAGGAGTCTCAAGAGTGTTGTTCAATTGAACACGATTAAGGACATCCAAAGGAGCTGGTCTAGTTCTTCTTTTCTTTTTTTCCTTATCTGTTGGAATATTTTTATCATCATGTTGAATATCATCATCTTTGTTCTCACTAGAATCATCATCATCATCTTGTTGGCTCTGACGGAGACTGTCCTCATTGATTGTCTCCATGGTCAAAGGAACTTTTCCTGTTCATGAAGTTGAAGAACAAATCAGTAAACTGACATGAATATTCTGCAAGCTCAACAATGATAAAGCCAGGCTTTTATCATAAATAGCATTATTACCAATAATTTTAAGTAGAAAGTCAGCACATAAGAAACTAATCTTGTCCCGTGGATTTATAATGTCATGAGTCAGAAACTGATAAAACCAGTCATAGTTTTATGAATTTAATACACCTATGGACTGTAAAGTACTTGAATACATGAATTCATAAATATTAAACTATAGTAAAACCAAGATGTGCTATGCTTACCGTGAAATTTGGCCCCTCTTGGTGTAGAAGCAGATAATGCAGCTGCTGATTCAGCTACATCTGAAGCAAGACGAGTCATCTCCACAGAGCTATTGAAAAATTGAGAGGGTTGATCAACTTTTATCCGGAAAGCAATCAAAGCTTCCATTTGTCTATTGAGTGTAGCAGCTTCCTTCATCACCTCTTCCACTTTAGACCTATAAAACTTGTCCACTTTGTTAAACTCATCATCTAGCCTCCTAAAGAATACCATCTCATATTCACCACCATCTTCTGCAGCCATGAGAAATGTTGTTTGGTAGTTTTCTGATCCATCTTGCTGCACTGAGTTCACCATAATGGGTTGGCTCTCAATGTCTTGTTCATTGTTGGGATCAATGGAATGGTGAGGATATCTAGGAATGAGACCACTGAAAGCCCTGTACAATGTTTGCTTTCTCTTTAGACGACCATGTGGAGTAGTTGCAGGTGGATTGCTTCTTTGCTTGTGGCTTTGGACATCTTTCAAAAGGGTCTTCAAGTAGTTATAATCCATGTATGCTTCCTTCCATTCTGGCACCATTTGTGACACAAACTCTTTCCCAAACTTCATTTTTTGGCCTTTCTAAGCAATGCTAAATATGTTATGTCTGAAAATAATTCTATGGCTCTTGCAGGAAACAGAAGGAGCACAAAAATTAGAGATAGTATGGAAATTGAAATATTGGATGATTAAACTGAAAAGCTCTGTGAATGAACTTTTTGTATGCAAGATTTATTTTTATAGTGAACTGCTTAGATGGAGCAATAGGAGGAGAAGCTTCCTTGCAAGGTGAATGCTGAGAACTTGACATGGAAGAGCTGTCAGAATAGAAAGCATGGACGTATGTTGACTATTTGCATAGCCAATGAGAGGTAGGTGAGTTTGATATGGTTAAAATGTGAAAAAGGAAAGGAAATTATTTACGTGCCAATGTGGGGCATATATGTTTTTATCCATTGTCACTCATGCAATTAAATGTGATACTAAAATAATTTTGTGACACAGTGACAGAAACCAACATAAAAATTGCAAGATTTCAATCAAAATCATAACTAATTGTAATCAAAATCATAAGCAGCCAAGAAACTTAATTAAGATTAAGATGACGTCTCTCAAAATCACCCAATTCAATTATGGTTCCATTTTAGAATGTGTGAACACTAACTTAAAAGTTGTTATTGTCATGACAAATTGTAAGTAACCATAAATTCAGTAACAACTTTTAATTAGACGATAACAACTTTTGGTTTGATGATAACAATCTTTTAACTCTCCATCGAGTACAATTTTATCTTACCATAACAACTTATGTCTAAATGATAATGATAATTCCATTAGTTTGGAGTTTATTTACGTGATTCCTCCTGGGACATCATTTCAATTAAATTAATTATGTGACTCTATGTAACAAAAAAAATTTACGTGATTCTATGGGATGTATAATTAATTTTCCCAATTTATAAGGTTAAGTGGGCAAAATTATAACAGCTATTTGACTTAAATCATTTTGATTCATTTAAAAATAATTATTTATTTCAATACTATTAACAATGGACTAATCTAGTTCACGTAAATATAGAATAATGAGGAAGGAGATCTTTATCTCCACTGAACTTGAACTCAATCTATTTATTAAGTTCAAAGTGCTCACAAATTTTTTTTATCTAGTCAAAGTTACTGCCTCCGTACGATTCTTTCTCATAGACTTGGTCCATGATACATAAGTAGCTGTAGAAAAGATTTGACCCCTTAAATCTCTCCTAACTTTGACTTTTGAGATGCTGTATATCAAGAAAAGTCCCATAGTGGGGAGGATTCTGATCTATAACGCCTCACAAAGTGACAAAAGGATTAGATGGAGTACTGTCTTTGGGTTAAAATATCCCAAAGTGACAAAAGAACTAGTTGGAGGACTACTGTATATGGGTTAAAATATCCCAAAACTATGGTCCTCCTTGGCTGCTATGAGAGATCCATCCCTGCGTTGGTTGGTCCTTTGCAGTGATTTCGTGAACAAGTGGGACACTGGCTACAAGCTATTAAGCTGTACTGTGTCATCACATCAATCATCACTGATAAATCTGACATAGAGTCTCGAATAAATAGGAAAAAAAATAGACTGTGGGTACCCAAATAATAAAAAACAAAGTAGACTACCCAAGCATTGAATGTAAATCCATTCTTGAGCTGTTTTTCTGCTTTTCCCTGCTTTGCATTAAATGTAACTAATGAATTTGATCAAAAAAATCCAGAATTAACATCTGGGCATATTTAGGGTCCGTTTGGTTGCATGAAGGAAAGTGGAGAAATGGAAATGGAAAGTGAAAGGGATAAAGATGGAAAGTAGGAATAAATTAAGTAATGATGAAAAATAAAGTGTGTGGGGCCCAAAAAACGTGGGAGATAGAGAGAGAAAACTTGTGGGCCCCGGGATATATGTATATTACAAAAATACCTCCTACTTTCTCAACTTTCCAATTCTTTGTGATTTTTTCAAGCAACCAAACAAGTCATTATTTATCTATAAAACGAAGAATGTGATTATGTGAATTAGAGTGGCTGAGTTATGAGTTATACATTATGGGTAATTGGTTGAGTTTGTAAGTGTGACAATGGTGCCTATGTGAGCACCCCTACCCATTGAATTTGGATTAGTCGGTTGTCAATAATTGACGACAGATTATCTGGTAATTTAAAAAAAAGGAGTGGTTGTGTTATATATAATTCTTGCTACCAAAACGTTACTTGAGATATTTCCAATGAATTTTTGTTGTGTCAAATTAAAAACCCACCAAATCAGCTCTTCCTTCTGAGCTACTGCAACGGTGCTGAATTGAAAATTGTCATGAGTAATGGGTGGCATTAGAGAAAATTCCTTTGGGCGATATATGGAAGAACCACTTGCAGCTTCTATGCTTTGTAAAGACACTTTATGAATGAAAACAACACTTTTCACTCGAAAAAAAAAAAATCCTATGGGCCTGATACCGTGGTATTGAAGATTTGAATCTTCTTAGTTAACGTTGATAATAAATAGGATGTCCTTGTGATAGAATAGAACAGCTAAAAATTCTTTAGTTCATCCATGGGATAAAACATCTTAACATTCACTGTTCTAATATTAGATGTAAAAATTACAGTATAGTTAATTTGTAACTGTTAAATATAATTAAGTTGACTTAGTTATTTGTAATCAATATACTGATTTTTATATAATACTCCATTTAATCATTACTCCAAGTGATAGAAACTCCATTTAATATATCCAATCATATCCTTAGAATCACAACAACCTTTTCAATTGTTTTATATAACTAGTTAACATTATTGTTGCTTTACAGTCAATTTTGTACCAATTACTGTTATTCACTATTCAGAAGGAAAGTGCTTGTTCTTCTTGTACTTTTCTTTTTGAATTTATGTGAAATACGACTCTTCAAAGGAAAGAGAGAAAAGATCGAAAGAGCAAAAGCACATGTTGATCTTTTAGAGCCCGTTTGGTTGGACGGAAAGTGTGTAATGGAAATAGAAATTGAATTGAGTGTAAAAGGGTAAAGATGGAAAGTAAAGGTAAATTAGGTAATGATTAGATGTAAAGTTTGTGGGGCCCAGAAAAAGTGTAAGATGGAGAGAGAAAACTTGTGGGCCCCATCACATATGTAAATTACAATTTTCACTTTCCCACATACAATTCCATTTGTCAATTCAAGGCCAAACTGACCCTTATGAAAAGCCAAAGGTGTCCAATTGAGCAAAAAGTTTAACGAGTTAGTGTCATTGCCATATCAAGGCACATGTTGTTTTTTAATGAAAAGCCGAAAGCGTCGTTGTATGGGGCAAAAAGTTCAATATGAGTTCAAATATCGTCATATCATGGTATTGTATCTTCTACATAAAGAGATGTGTTCCTTACGCTTCGTTTTTGGCGAGAAAACTAAGTATGGCTCCGTACAAATTTTACTTCCTCAACATGGAAATTGGAACCAGTAAATTGTTTTTCCTTACGATATACTTTTCTTTCTTCATTAATGTGACATATGACTTTCTTATGAAATAAGGCCGGATAGTAAAAGCACATGTTAATTTTTGATGGAAAAGCCAAGGGTGAATGGCAACAAGTTGAATGAGTTCAACCACGGTCATGTCATAGTGTTTTTAACTTCTACATAAAGTTATATACGTGTTCCTTACTCTTATTTCTAGCGGGAAAGTATGGCTCCATTGAAATTTAATTTCATCATCATAGAAATTGGAACCATAATCAATGTTTTTCCCAACAGAAATTATTTTTAATTATTGTGAAATACCACTTTCATAATGAAAAAACATGAGAGAAAAGGCACATATCTTGATATTTAGGGAAAAGTCAATAGTCATAACTCATGATTGATGCGTTGAATCAAATTAAAAAAGAAATGGAAATTGATATGAAAAATTGTGTTTGAAAATATCTTTGGTATGTTAATGAAATCTAACATAATTTTCTACTCCCTCAAATCTTAAATTGAGGACACATTTACATGATTTGATTAGATTAAAAGTGTTAATTAAGTGGGTTAAAATCATATAAAATATTGGGACAATTGCATCTAGGCCTAAATCAGAGACTTAATTTCAAAGAGGATCTAAAGAGTTGTTACCAATTGTTAATGAATGCTATTGTAGTTGTTAATAATAGTCAATAATAACTCTTCTAAATCTCTTTGAAATTAAGTATCTTATTTGGAAGTTAAAACTTATAATATTACTAAAATATCATAGTCATCTGCATTTGTTTCCACCTTGTCTCTTGTTTGTTTAATATTGAATACACACATTAATAGATAATTTGGGAAAAAGTTGAGAATGATTGTAAAGATATCTTATAGTTAGGACTAATTAAAATAAACCTCTCACGTATGACCTATATATAGAATGAGAGGGAGTATCAAAAACAAACGCACTTATAAGTTTAAAAATAAAAATTGTAGCATAGTAAGTTACTAACTCCTAACTTTGTATGTATTACATAGCTACCATAATCTCATTCATTGATTTATGAATGAAAATCGAATTATGGTTTTTTATCTAGATGGTCATTGGTCAATGACGACAGACCAATCTTTGTATTTTATCAGCCCCAGTTTCACTGTATTGTTCAATTTGGATGAGCTGAAAATTGTCCTACCCTCCAAAGTGTAACTACCGATCTAAGACAAAAAAACAAGAAGAGAGAAAGTTCGAAGCTTGTGAGCTGGGTTGTGCACAAATTTTTGTTGAAATTTCAAACTCAAAAATGAAATCCTTCCTACAGAACACATGCATGGTACGAAGCATACATACTCCTTCAGGGTTCAGACCTTCACCTTCTCGCGTGGATTACTTCTCTTGAAACCTTCAATAATATATAATAGAGTGTTGAACCTTCAATAGATACAAGGAGACTACTAACTACGTTGTGTTCCCGTGTTCGCCTTGTCGGGTTGAATATTCCTATCATAGTTTGTCATCATAGAAACTGGAACCGTACTCAATGCTTATCTTTATTGTACTTTTAATTTCTTCGTTAATAATGTGAGATAGGACTTTCATAAGAAAAACGCAAGTGCTAATCAGCAAAGCTCACGATGACTTTTGCCGAAAAGCCAAAGGTGTCATTGAGCAAAAAGTTCAAAATAATTAATCTTGAATCAAAACTATATTCACAAAAACTAATATTCAATGAATCTGTAACAAAGGCTATATCTCTAGCTATCATAAGGTTGGGAGATGATTTTCATCTAGAACACAGCCTTTAGTCCAAGTTTATAAACATATGGTCAATATAATGTCTTTGGTTTATAAATTTGAGAACTGGTCAAATTGTGGGATCATCAGCGAGCTCCTTTTACAATATGAATAAATTTTAACATATGCAATATTGCGAATGTAATTGTTTTCATTCCATGGCCAAAAAAAAAATTGTTTTCATTGAAATTTTCTAAAACCAAATTTATACGAGCCAAGCCTGCTAGGCATAGGTTGGTCCGCCGTACATTAGCCATTCGCCGGGTTGAGCCTAAAACCCATTCTATGTCAGTTGTGGGTAACCCCTTTAAAACACGGCTTAATTAAAAAAACATAAGATTACTAATTCTACACATTACAATTAAAAAAAATGACAATAGAACATTGAATAAAACGTTTTAGATTTAAACATTACAAATTAATATCCATGACAATAGAACATTAAATAAAACGTTTCAGATTTAAACATTGTACAACTAAATCAAATGAAGTCATGAACAAGGAATATTTAAAAAGGAGCCCCTCAAATATCAAGAATACTGCTAAAAGTTAATATCCATGCATGTCCATCAGAAATGAGAAATTTGACACATAATAAGCAAAATGACATGCAAAGGTTATCAAGTCACCCAGCAATTATACTTAGTTCAGCATCACAGGCTTGCAATTTAAAATCGCATGTCATCTGGTTCACACACAAGCTATTGGGGGCAACTTGGAAAAAGTCACTAGACAATTACCAGTAAACATGAAGCAGAAGTAAGTGGTGCTTTGCATTTTTCTTTTTTCCATATTTTTTCGGCTCATTTCCAATTTTACCGCATATCAATAGCTGCTTTATTAAAACGAGAAGAGAAGGAAAAATGGTAAAAAAATTATGAATACAAAATCATGAACATATAATAAAATAAGCGAATATATTGTGAGGAAGGGACACAAAGTATGGGCTAAGATGAACAGTGAGTCAATACCGAGGGAAGCCAATCACTAAGTCGTTTAAGAGATAAACAATAAAGGATTAATAATGTGAAATAGGACTTTGATGGGGAAAATGGAACAGCAAAGCCTACGTTGGTTTTTGGTGAAAAAACTGAAGGTGTTATATTGAGAATAAAGTTCAAAATATTAATCATTAATGAAAACTATATTCACAAAAACTAAGATTCTTTGAATATATGTAAATTGAAAAAAAATAATATTACCCTTTAATAGAGATGTCTCTATATTTCTGATCAAAACAGATATCTGTATATTGAGGTTGGGAGTAGATTTTCTTCTAGATCACAGCCTTAAGTGCTAGTCTATAAACATATGGTCGATACTCGATATAATGTCGTAATAAATTTGAGAACTGGTCAAAATTTGGGAATCGAATTAGCAAAATCTTCTAAAATTGTGAATAAATTTTAACATATGCAATGGTACGAATGCAATTGCTTTTATTAAAAGTTTATAAATCAATATTTTTAAACTACAAATTCAAAATCCAACTCATTGATTGCCTTGCATGTTCTGGGTGAAGAAAGCATGAAGCCTAGAGTAGTTTTGAACTGCTATTGCTAAGCCACCGTAAAAGGCAGTAATACAGGCCAACCCGCCAAGCTCAGATTGATCCATAGTCATACGTTGGCGGCCCACCAAGTTGGCCCTAAAAATCCATTCTATGTGGATTGTGGGTAACCCGCCAACCCGCTTTGTTTCTTTGATTTTTTACTATATAATGGAACTTAAGATTACAAATTTAACAGAGTAAAATTAATAAAAGTGATAAGCTTTTTTCATCACCTTCAAATAATCCAAAATGCTTATTAATCTCACTCACTTCCTCACAAATTCAAGATTAGCAAGTCATCATACAGAAATGGAAACGTGAATCTACATCATGTTGTCATATTATCATATATCATAAAGGTCTAACATCAACTTTGGAAACGAGAGTTTTATCCTTCTACGGATTTTGCTATGTCATGTTTTCGTTTGTCATTATATTAAATCTTATTGACAAGACTCAAGATGATTTCTCTTATGGTGTGGAAAAGCAATAAAAGCTTTATTAACTTTTCTATAATCAGTTTTCCAAATCACATTACAGTGTAATTACACATAATATTCAATATTCTTTTAATCTCTTCGCTAGTGTACATTTTGCAATCACCACAAATTGCAAATATGCTACTATAACTAGTTTATTTTCAACGTCAGTGTCTATAAGACTATATTAGTGAGTTCATTTTGTATTAGACAAAAAAAGAGAGATTATTTAACAAATATAATATTCATTGGTAAAAAAACAACAATATTCAAGAAAGTAGTAAACAAATATTCACAAAATTGGTAATAATTCATTAGTATTTTTACATCATTTTTTACTCCATGACTACCAAGCAATCAACATCAACTTGTCGTAGTACTATACATGTAATTTCACTACAAAAAAAAAGCAGTATGATCGATCGTGTATCGATGGAAGCTTTATGATGAGTAGATGATCTTCACCTTTTTCTTGCAACTTAATTATTGTTAAATTATTTATATTTGTGCGAGAACATGTGGAGGAAGCTTGATTATTCATCCTCGCTTTCAGCTTCATCGTAGTTGAATGGAAGAGGCACTGACTTGAAAGCTCGATACTTGCCCACATTGTTCAAATGCTCATTCTCCACCCTGAACATTTTTTAATAGCACATAAATTCACTGCTTATTTATTGTTATCTTATATTAAACCATAGTTGGTTTACTTTAAATTAAACGATTATTATTCTTCAGCATCATACCTAAAGAAGTTCCATATGCCACGACGTATGATCTCTAAACTTGCAATAATGCTTATCATCGCTTGTTTATGGAGAAAGGCAACTCTGATTCCCACTACTGTCTGTAGCCACGCAAATCTCAATATTATATTCACCACCTGCTCAGTTTAAAATTACGAGGAATTCGCACAAATCCAAAATCAATAAAAAAAACATTCAGAATTTGCTTGAATAATTTCTATTAAGATAACAAGTTTCACATTTAAGAAAATTAAAAAAAAAATTAACAGATAAATAAAGGATATAATGTTGAGTTAAATTCTTTCATGTTGACTTATCTCCTTTAATGAATTATGATAGAAGGACACATCTAACACACATACACACACAAAATTAATTCATCTTCAATTTGTATCAGAGTCAATCAAACAATGTAATAAAAAAAAGGAAACTTATAAAGAAGTAAAAAAAAAACTAGAATGGAAAAAAAAAATTGGAGGGACATTTAACTAGATATCCCATGAAATAAACAATAATTAAAATGAGGTATGAGTTGATGAGTTGTAAATAACATTGTAACTTCTATCCTAACAATAACAACTTTTGGTACGTAATAGTTTGTGTGGTCTCGTCTTAATTATATTCCTTCCATTGTTAATTATTAATATTCCCAAATACTAAGATAATAATTTCATTCCAAGATATATATAATGTCCAGCTCATGCTTAAATATTTGAAATAATTAAACAATCCTAACATATGTTTTCACAATTATTTCATAATAGTCCTGCTAATTTCATACCATGGCTGCGAAATATATGTTTTTCCGAGATAGAACAAGTTTGTCCCTTAACCAACGATTCTTGGATTTTCTTTGGAGGAGGCCCCAATCAATGGCAAGATCCCAATATGTGGAATAGACTGCTGCCAATGCAGAGAATGTCCATGCAAGTACCTTCCAAGTCACTCCTTTGTTTAGGCTGTATGCTGTTCTAATGCAAACTGCAGCTAGTGTTAGGAAGTACTTTATTGCATTGTACCCTTGCATTCCATCTTTCTCTTCCATTAGTCGCCTGATGCACTGATAGGAAAAATAGGAATATCATTTGGGAGTTAAGAAGTGTAACTATGTACTCATATAATTCTAAAAAAATAGTATATTAGAAGAGAATTAATCATGACCAATTCTATTAAAATTATTTAATTACATTGAATACCATAGGGACCTGTGTGATATTGAATCAAATGTGTCAGGGAGTTATCAATGCAACTGAATATGTTGTTATTGATAACTCTTTAAGGATTTAGTTGTTAATTACAATGCAATAAGATGCATTGACAGCTCCTGACATATTCGATTTAATATCACCCAATTCTCTAGAGACTTCAACGTGATTTGATGACTTCAAGGGACCTACTGGTAATCAATTATCTTCTTCCATGAGACCTAGTTGTCATTCTCCATTAAAAGTTTTCCTATGTCATTCATCAAATGGTTGTACCTGAAAAGTGTACTTTCTTCCTTGTTTGGAAGTCAAATTCAATTCCACTGCAACACATGGCTATTAGACCCTATTCTGTCTCTTTTGATCTCCAACTAACATTATATGAAGTTTCTGTATGTGTGTGAGAGAGAGGGAGAGATAGAGTTGGTACCTGAAGGAAACGACACATGTATGGAACTGCAGCAAGAATGAAGGAAAATGTGTTGAATACAGCATTTGAGTTGCAAGTATTTCTTCTGTACTTGAAATCTCCCCAAACGTAGTGGCAAACATAGAATTCTAAACTTCTTAAGGCTTGCACCTGGATGAACCAAAACATGAATAAAATGGAATATATAAAATGTTAGAGCACCAATATATCATTTTACTTTCTTACAAACCTGGCTGGTAAGTTGATCTGCCAAGAAGAAATCTGGGAATGTGACCTAGGGAATATTAGAAATAACTTAAGTTAGATTTCTCAAGAAATATATAGTTATATTAGTGGCAAATTTTGCTAAATTATGTGTTACATCATATTCTTTACCTTGTAGAGAGGAGCACAGATGCAGTGAAACAGGATCGTGAGGAAGAATAGCCGGCTTGAACGATACATAATGTTGAGTGGGCATGTCAAAATGGCAATCACCATCTGAAGAGGAAGAAATCAACTCAATGTAAGTTTAGAAGATGAAAGAAGGTCAAATGAATTCCAGGACATTGTAATAATAGTCTTACAAGAAGCAAGATCAGTGGAACAAGTTCAGTGAAGACTTTGTATTGTTTTGTCTTTGGATCCATCTCCATGTCAAGGTTTGCAAGCACACTGGCTAGTGCCATTATTGCAAGGACAAAAGACACTAGGAGGACATCTAGGTACTTCAACTCAGTGCCTTCCTTGAAACCAAATATGAATGAGTGGTTCACTCTATATCTCCTCCAGAAGTATATGTTACCAGCATACATAAGCATGTGCAGAACTATGAATCCAAACAAACTGTAGAAAATGTTTTTGGCATGATTAAGCATTGGATTCTTGAAAGAGAAAATCCACAGAATATTATATATTTTGAATGAAAAGATTACCTATATAATGGAAACATGGTTTCCATGTATTGTGTACTTCCAGGGTGATTCATAATCTTGCGAGCATCAATGATCAGACAAAGTGCAATTACTAAGGCTGCTGTGCAGCCAGCATAAAACCCTGAAAATCCAAATAGTAGAAAAGTCAGGGTGGATAAAATCCTAAGCCAAAGATGGCCTTATTCTGAAAAGTTCTAAATTATTAGAAAATTATGGATTCATTTTTCTTACCCACAAAAAAAGTTGTTCTATGTCTTGCTTTTTTCTGTTTGGGTTGGAGGAGGTTCAATCCATTGTTACGATTTGAGTTGGAAAAGTGCTTAATGAATGTTCTTTCTACCCTCTCCATGAGCCTAGTGACCTGTGCAGGAAAGTTGAGCAATTGTAAGGAACTTAGAAGCCTGCCTATTCATGTTGACTAGCTATGGAAAATACTTATGTTAGGCTTTAGGAATTTCTTTCCCTACAAAAGTCTCACCTCCTCAGAGCTGCCAAGGTAAGAGTTGTCAACCATGCTCATGTAAGCTTTTGCAGCCCTCCTTGATGCAATCTGAAATGTAAAGTGAAAGGAATTGAGGGGCTAATTAAATAAAGTCCCTGTGTTGCCTTCTTTGGGAAACCCCCAAAAGCACTTAAAAAAGTGCTATTCCTTAAGTGAGACAAAACTCCTCTCACATACTTACCTTGTACAGCGTACAATCACTTTTAAAAAGTTAATCTAAACAGACACGAATTCAAGAAATATGAATGGTACCTTATCATATTTCTTCATTATCTTTGAAAATGCCAATGTGTTTAGAAAGCTGTTTAAACAAAAAACACACAAATTAGGGAAAACAGGGAGGAAATTAATTGTTGAAGTGGAAAAAGAATTGAAAAATGCCAGTGTTGCAACCTGTAGTTTTTAAGAAGTCGAAGCTTTCGGTAGAATTCAACGAAAGCTTGTTTTAGTTGTCCTTCAACCTTTCTCAAATTTTTCTTGCTAAATTCTTGCTCAGGTGGTGCTGAGTAATTGAAGACACTTCTTATAGTTGAACGAGGAGTTTCAAGAGTGCTGTTCAGATGAACATGATCAAGCACTTCCAAAGGAGCCGGTTTGGTAAACGTGACTTTCTTTGATTCCTCTTTTGGAACTTTCTTTGTATTTAGCTGCATTCTGTCATCCTTATTCTCCTTAGAATCATCTGACTCACTATGAATGCTGCTGTCCTCTTTGATTGCATCCATGGCCATGGAAAAGGATCCTATTTATGAAGTTGAAGAAGATTCAGCCAGTTAGTAAACATCCATGGGATTACTTGAAGGTCAAGTTAACCTATGACATGATCAAGCTAATGAAGGAATTTTATCTTCTATCTCCACATACCATGCCAAAAATCCACAAACTTAAAGTGTCAATAGACAGCATAAAACAATTGAGTAAATAGGAAGATAGGTTGTTAATTATAATGAAACTAAGATATAAGAAAGCTTACGGGGCAATTTGGCGCCTCTAGGTGTCGAAGCTGATATTACTGCAGCTGAAGCAGCAACATCTGAAGCAAGATCAGTCATCTCTACAGAGCTATTGATCCATTCAGTTGGTTTCTCAACTTTAATCCTGAATGCAATCAAAGCCTCCATCTGCTTGTTCAACATAGCAGCTTCCTTCATGACCTCTTCCACTTTGGACTTATAAAACATGTCCACCTTGTTAAACTCATCATCTAGCCTCCTAAAAAACACTAACTCATATTCTCCACCTTCTTCTGCAGCCATAAGAAAAGTAGTTTGATAGCGCTCGCCTCCATCTCGACGCACTGAATTCACCATAATGGCTTGGTTTTCGACATCAGGCTCACGTGGACTGATAGAATTGTGGGGCTGTCTCTGAATTAGGCCACTGAAAGTCCTGTAAAATGTTAACTTTCTCTTTAAGCTTTTTGGAGGTTCAGGTGGTGTATCTTTTTGCTTGAAGCGTTGGGCAGTTTTCAAAAGGGCCTTCAAATAATTATAGTCCATGTAAGCTTCCTTCCATTCTGGCACCATTTGTGCCTCAAATTCTTTCCCAAACTTCATTTTGAATCTTTAAAGAAACACTAAGTCACTTACTATATAGAATCTTATGTGAGCAGGAAATAAGTTTTGGATAGATTGATCAAACTAGCTAGAAAGCCATGTTGAGAAGGTTTCTGAAAGAAAGGTTATTTATATGCATATTTCATAGGTCACTTGGATTAATTTATTTTCATATTCTTGGTGTTAAGTATCATATTTTAAGAGTACTTAGGCTAATATTTTCTTATACAACAGGTCTACATGATATTGAGAGATTTGTCCATGTGTTGTTTGTATATTGCATGATCCCCAGAAATTTGTCAATGAATATGACACACTAAATCCAGAATTTTGTCTGTATTTGATTATAAAACGTGTGAGACACATTATGTTTTCATTTATTCTAAAAAATGTCACTTGTGATATTTTTAATGAATTTATTCATTGTGTTCAATTTAGGAACCACCAAAAAGCTTTTGATTTTGATAGAAAACAGCCAATTCATGGGATAATAAAACAGAGACAGTTTTCTATTTTATTTTTGATGAAAACCAAATAATCAGAAGATTCTTGTGAAATCAGAGTTTTTTATTCTTCTTGTTTTTATCAAAAATTAAAGGAAAACTACAAAAGGTCTTATTCTACTAAAAAGGGCTTGCTATATGAATCTCTTTTTTTTTGGACTGATACTCTATGAATCTTACATTCTTACTATATTAGTAGTGTGCTATATTTAAATTCTTTCCGTACATCAATCAGGACATCTGATTTCTTCAAGTACCCTCCAAGTTTTTTTTAAACCTTGGTTCAATTTTTATAAAAATATTCTAAGCACAGTTTATTTGTAAATTGTCATTTTTACTAAAATTACTCCTATTGATGATCTCATTATAGTAATCAAGAACGGGGTTGAAATTATAGAAAAGGAGTAGGGTGTTTTTAAAAAAAATATACTCCTATTATACTATTAACTAATTTAAATAATTTCTTTGATTTGATCAAATTTAGTCTTGGAGCGCTATCTTTAAATTAAATTTCCACTAACTGTCCATAAGGTAAACCGGAGGCAGTACTATATGTCAAAGCAAGTTCTAGAGACAAACAAATCATCTTGGGTTTTGATAGTGTTATAAAATCCAAATTGGAGAACTTGTATTGCTTAAATGGTTAACCACTTCATATAAGTGGGAATGGCCTAGAGGCTAGAGCTAAGGCTTGATTAGGGATGTGTAGTTGATTGAACTGGTAAGTGGGCTACAACTCCGTAACGATAAGAATGTATGTTTGACTCCCAGGAAGAACTCTCATTAGAAGAGAGGATAATCTTACCTATGTGGGCAACACTCCTACCCCTCGAGTCCGAATTAGTCGGTTGTTGTGTCGGATTACTGGGCAGTGATTAACCCAAAAAAAAAATAGATTAGGCTTATGCATATTCAAAAGCTTTATTGTGTAAATGATAAGACCTATATCATGGAAGCCTGTTTGGTAAGCCTTCAAGCCTTGCTAGTTTAACATTAAAAAGTATTAGTTAAATAAATATATGATATATTATACATGTAATATATTGAATTTTTCAATGGGATAAATTTTTTTTTGGCTTAAATCTTATATCTTATGTGGCTCAAAGCCTACTTATGATCTTTATAGCCAAATGTGAGACCATTTTAAAAGCCTATGTTGTAAGTAAGGTCTTTAAAAAGTTTCAGGCCTCAATAAGTCTTTAAGGGCCCGTTTGGAACCAGGAAACTTTGCTCTGAATCTGAAAGTGAAAGTAATTCACATTCTCATGCTGTTTGGAAGCCAGAAACCTTTGCTCTGAATTAGAAATTTTCACATTTTCAGTTTCCTTCCAAAATTAAGAATAGAAATACAAATTTGGCTTCCCACCAAAATTGAGTGTGGGCCCATGTGCTAAATACCACATTGCCCTTCATTTACTCTAACCAAAGACAGCACAAACGTTGGGAGCTTCAGGCAAGACACGAATTTGTCAGTGAGGAGGTGTGGGTTATCGTGGGTGGCATTTAACTCAAATTAGCTAGCTTTGGGTTGTCTTTGGCGAAGGTGTGAGTGGGGTTGATGGCACATTTGATGGTGATGCTCAAACATGATTGCATTCCTCTCCTACATTTGTGACCCTGTTTTTGTGTTCAATTTGAAGTGTTGAGTGCTTGTGATGTGTGAGTTTTGATTAAATGAATAAGTTTTCACTTTAAAAGTTGTTGGGTTAACAATAATTGCTTTCCAAACTATACATACATAGTTAAAATCTGCATGGGTCTTGTGTGAAGTTCTTGCCCAGGTCCTTCTGTTTAACTGCAATAATGTTGGAAAAAGTTTGGGGATGACGTGAGTTGAAAAGGTTAAACATATGTACACTTTATTTGTAGCTGTCATTGTTGATGCTAAACTCGATTTTACAATGGTAAACTCGATTTTAAGATGGCAAAATCGATTTTAAGCTAACAAAATCGATTTTACCATGACTGTTATGTTCATGGAGGTTGTTCTAGGTAAACTCCATTTGACATAAATTACATCCAACAACTCCATATCACCACCACTATCGCTAGATGTTGGAAAAATGTTGGAAAAGGTTTGGGGATGACGTGAGTTGAAAAGGTTAAACATGAGTACACTTTATTTGTAGCTGTCATTGTTGATGCTAAACTCGATTTTACAATGGCAAACTCGATTTTAAGATGGCAAAATCGATTTTAAGCTGACAAAATCGATTTTACCATGACAGCTATGGGAAAAGATGAAGGTCGTTCCACGTAAACTCCATTTGACATAAATTACATCCAACAACTACATATCACCACCGCCATTGCTAGAAAATTGTTTGGGCAAGAACAATCTGAGAAGATCTGAGAACACCCAATAAAAATTTCTCCTTTAGAGTTTCTAGAGTTTCAACCCAACACCCAAATCTCTTCCACAAATGAACCCAAACCTGTAAACCTCCCCAACTTCGTCTTCCAGAATTTGGTCTTCAAGTTTCTATCTTCCATTCTCCAGTTGGCCGCCTTGTTCCTCAGTACGCCACCTCCTTTGCCGGAGACAACCTTCGTAGCAAAAGAGATGTGTTGCACTTGGGGTTTCTTTTTTCAATAAGGGGCTTTTTAGGAATGTTACAATAGGAAGGGGCATTACTGTCATTTATGTGCTTCACTTTCATATTTTTCAATATGCCAACCAAACAGTCGCATGTGATTTGCTTTCTTGATAAAGTGAAATCATTTCACAACTTTCAGATTCAGAGGCTAAGTTTCCTGCTTCCAAACGGGCCCTAAGGGTTCATACCTCCATTTGAAAAAAAAAACACATGCATTCAAGTTCCGGCTCAAGTTAATATTAATTCCATAGTCCTATTTAACTTAAGATTGGCTTGATATGACTTATTTTTGGCCCGAAGCTTGATATGACTTATTCTCACCACTACCTATTTACATATTGATTTATACTAGACTTTTTATTCTATTTATTGGATTGGAAGTTGAGATTAAACTGTGAATCGGAATCAGGCTACTTTCAAAAAAAAACTAGGCATCCTAAGTAACCCACTTAAAAAATGCTGAAAAAAATAGAGACACGTACTCACCCATTAAATCTAACTACTGTTTATAAATACCCTTAATCCTTACATGTGTTAATCAAATCACACTCTTCAATGATTTCAAAATATTATAACTTGGTAGTATTTGAGTAAAAATGTTGTATTAGAGCTTTCTTTTATTGACTTAATTGTATTAAAGCCATTGAATATGTTTATTTTTAATTTACATTACAATTTCATATAGTTGTGTCACTTAATAAATATAATATAATAGAGTACTACTTTTATTGAATTATTAAGTCATAGGTTTTATCGGCCACCAGCCCGATCATACAAACCATGACACTAAATTTTTAAGCCCACCATCCATCCTGGCTTTTACATTATTGGGTTTTAAGTGTGTTTGTCTGGGAAATGGGTGAAGTTTAGGTAGAGAATGAAATTGGTGTGTAGAAGAATGTCTTGTTTATGGAAATACTCTATCGTTTCACTTTATCACATGTTTTTTATAATAAAATCACAAACAGTAATGAAGTCAATTAAATACAATTTGAAATCTTATTAATTGTTCTATGAAGAAATGCAACAAATTTTCAAAAATACTCTCAATTTAATATGATCCTAACCCCGTTATTACTAAAACATGAAAAGATATATTATTAAAACTGCCCCATTGAAATGGTCATGCCAAGATGGTGGCTTGATGGAGGCTTTCACTTGCGGTACAAAAGCCAGGAATAGCTTTGAAGCGGAGTTGTGGGGGTGTATCTGCGGGTTAAGGAGAGCATGGAATTTGAACATCAAGAACTGTAGAATATGGATAGATTCGATGGAGATGGTGGAGCTTCAAAATATAGAGGACTTCGTGCGACATGAGAGCGTAGAATTGATCACAGAATTCAAGTTGCTATTAGAAAGGGATTGGAGGGTTCATGTGTTGTGGAGGTGCAGAGAAGAAAATGTTTATGCAGATCTCCTTGCTAAGCATGCTTTGCAATTGGGACCTGGATTGCGCCTATTAACCCGTGACAAAGTTTTTGATTTCTTCGCATCATTGGGCATTACTTAGTTGTTTTTCTTTTTGAGTAGCTTGTAGTTTGTTGTCTTTTATTTCCGATGTATACAAAAAAAACTGCCCCATTGAAATGCTTCCTAAGCCTATTCTGGTCATTTTCATTAAAATTTATTTATCTTTATTTTTTATTCCACCAAAGAGTTTTTATTTTGAAATAATGTACATTTTGCTTTCATAAGGATAGCAATGATCATTTTTCCATTTTTATAATTCCCATTTTATTCATAAGACATATCTCTACACCATCGAAAATTTTTCCCTTCTATTATTAAAACAAAAACTTAACTAATGATGACAATGAAATGGACATGGTGGAGATTTCAACATTTCGTTTACTTCAATGTTGAAGTAGATGCTCATACATAATACAGAAGATAAATAAGAAAATCTCAATTCAGTGTCATTTGAATTTTCGAAATCAATCTAAGTGATTAAGTAGAGGAATTAACTAGCTGAGTAAAAGAGACATTTCCTACTAAAAATCCCCTTTCAGAGATTTTGAAATTCATGTCATTTTTTTGTAATTTCCTCAAGACAAAATAGTGAAAATATTTTTAAAATTTTACAATACGGAATTAAATTATGCTAATAAATTAGAATATCAATTCATATATAAATATTTAAGGTGAACATTAGGGGAAATCTCAGGTTAAGGATGATTGAATTTCAAAATCGTTTTAACTAGTTTTTTTATCAGGAATTTTAACTAGTTGAATAGTAGGATTAACTAATAGAGTAATGACATTAACTATTCAAAATCCTTTTTCTGAGATTTTGAAATTCAACTATCTTATATATGGGATTTCCCTTAAACAATATCAAAATGTTTAAAACTTGGTATTGTGTTACTCCCTCCATTCCTATATATAATATCTATTTACCTCATTCAATTAGATTAGGGAGTCAATTAAGTTAATTAGAAGCATGTGTTATTACCAAAACACTTCAATCATCCTTCTTCTCTTGTTTGATTATTATTAAAGGACATCAATAAGACTGTGGGGAAAAGTTGAACAAATTCATAAATAGGTTTTATATTTATGAATAAACTTACATATCTAAATAGTCTTATGAACGGAATGGGTAAAAAAATTAATGCATTAGGCTCCAATAAAATTCCATCCCACAAGTCCAAATCTGCGGGTGAATACCCGAACTAAAATTTAGAAGTAATTTTCTCTCACGTGAATGTCATCCTCTTCTTATCTTTTTAATGAAATATGTCATCACAAATTTACCAACTGAATAATGTTGACCTCATGGTTCGTACCGAGTTGAAGTTACACTATATCGTAGTAGTGTGTGTGTGTGTTAGAATTCAGCAAGGGAAAAAAAGAAAAAAGAACTGACCGAGCATCAAAAGTTTTGTGCAAGAGTAACACTACATATTATGCTTGTGTTCCTGTTATAAAACATTTATCATTTCTGATGGCAACCAAAATAAACTTAAAAAGAAAAAATTAGTGTGAGTCTGAGATTACAATTGAAACTGCTATATAACTATACTGAACACATTGGTGGGGAAGAAAAATAAATAAATCAATGAGAATGAAAACCTTTTTAGAAGCGTTCTTGATGAAAAGCTCCAACTTTTTTTTTTCTTTTTTCCCTTTCTTTTTCCCTTCCTTTTGTCCGTTTTCCTACAAAACTCGTGTATATGATGAGCCTTAGCCGTGTAGCCAGTGATCCAGATTCCTCAACTCAGCATTTAAGAAACTTTCAAAGGCATGCTTCTTTTTCTGAGATTCTTCTCATTGGTTGGTTAGGATGGACAGTGCTTTTCTAGATTTCATAGCCCTTACCAATTGCACTTCACTAGTGGAATTATGATGACCGAGCAAGTCATCACAATTTGTTGACTCACATAGACACTCTTGAGGGTTAGCATAGAAGTAGTCTTCCTCTTTTGGCTTGTCCGGAATAACTACACGGCGAATTGGCTGTCCCATTCTTGTCTCGTGAGCTTGTCGGACAGCACCGACAAACTCATTCCATGGAAGTGAGCCATTTTGATGTTTATCAATCAATTCTACAAGCTTTTTCCGATCTAATAAGATGGTCTTTTTGAAACCTGAATACCTGCCGGAGAAATAGAGAAGTGCTCTAAAATTCTTGAAAGATTTCTACTTCAAACCATTTGCAATACACACATCTGGTACTCTTTATAAAACAGAGATTAGAGCTTTTTTATTCTTATTAATAAGTCACATCATTAAATTATTATATGAACATAAAATTCACCATTTATTTTTTTAGTAAACTTCGTTCTCATTAGGGGTATAGTGCATATCAAATAGAGGTGAAATTAGAAAGAAGTTGAATTTTAAGGCAAGTTAATAAAGTTGATGTTTTTAATTTTCAATAAAGTATGCAGAAGTTAACTTTCAAAAAAACCAGATGAGTATAATAAAGGAGAGCTAATGCTTACCTGCGATGACCTTCCACGAGTTTTGCCATGTTACCATAATAGGTAGGAATAAAGGTGTTGCTAGCTACTGAAACCATAAAATCCAGAGCTGCCATCTGTGATGAATGATTCTGGAACTGCCGTAATTCATCTTGATCTAGCAAAGTTTCCTTTTTCACCTAAGATAAGAAAGGATCAAAGTCAAATACTGCCAAGTAGTATACATTTTCAGATGCTAGGATCGGGGATACAAAGTATATGATTTGGCAGTGTCAACTGATAATAAGAGCGTCCAATGTCAATTTGCGTCCAATATCTAAAGAATAACAAATCAGATATACAATACGGATATGTATTGTATAAAGTGTAAAAAACTAAACTTCTTTTGAACAGAAAACCCTTAATCCATAAGCACAAGGATTCAAGCAACAGTTTCTTCTTCATTGTATACAAAATCAAATATACACAAATAGAAAAATAAAACTTAAAAATATGAACTCACAATTCGTGGAAATGAAGCTCTCAATGGTGCAATTCTGCGTTCACCACCATAAATATCACCAGCTGCAATATAGATCTGCCATTCATCACCAAAACCCAAAGCTTTCAAAACTAGAGCAGCCTCCTCTGGCGTTAAAGGACAGAGGCCCTGTGATCTCCTCTCTTGAGACACTATCTCCTTCTCCCTCCACCATGGGAAAGCATACCTAAATTACAAAAGTACTTTTTAACCTCTCTTTCTTTATTTATCAGCTCATCAGAATAACTTCACTTGCAAATAATTTTTAGAAAAACTAGGTGTGTCAAGATATAACATATTCAACATATCTTATAAATTGTGAATAATAGAACTCATCATCTCCTCCAACTAGAAGGGGCCACCTCCATTAACACCGAGTGATCGGAATCTAGCAATGTCTTAGTCTAAATCAGCCTACACTCATTCTGAATATACAAGAGAACTCCAAAGGCACAATTCACTATCTAAAAATGACAACTTAAATTATACAATGGATAATACAAGTGATGTTCCTCTTTCTTGATCAGTATGTTATCTAGCAACCGTGAAATAAGGAAAAAGTAGTTTTCTTAGTTAGATACCAAAGCCCTCTATGCATTAAAACATGAAAATAATTAGACCTCATCCGCTTGAGTTCTTCAGCTTCTTCTTGAGTGCAACCGTGAGTACAGCCTGAGAAAGCCAACATATCCATCTCGTATCTAAGATGCAAGGCCACAAAAGGTCCTCTCTCTTGAAGCATTTTAATCAATCTGCGCCCCAAACTCTCAATTTGAGGAGTGAATTTGAGGGCCTGGAAATTGACACGACACCTGAGTTTCTGTAGGTCAAGTGGGAGACCATTATTTGCCAGTCGAGCATCCGTTTTGTTAAAATGTAGCACCTTGTGCTTGCTAAGAAGTGGAAGAATCTGCATAGTAAAGGCAAGACCTTTGAATCATACTCAAAAATGAGAGTTTGAGACCTACTTTGGCTGTAGCTATGTCAGAAGTAAGCCATTTGGAAATTACTAAAATACTTATTATATCAAACAACCATTTCTTCAAGGTAATACACTAACACCTATACTTCCAATTGAATTGAAAAGGCCTCCATTGATGGAATTTGTAATGTATCTTATCATCACATAATAGCCTCAATTAAATGATAGTTACAATATTTACAATATAAACAACTCTTTCTCTTTCCTTTCACAATAAAACAATTTGCGAGAAATTACCCTCTCCAAAAACAAATCACATTATCAACCTTATATCATTGCAAAAGAAAAGGCTTAACTAATGCACAATGACAGACTCTGGCTTAGAATATAACAAATAGGAATTAAAACAGACCTGTTCCAAGTAATATTTTTCGCTTGACCAGCTAACAGGCGGCATCTCCAGGGTAGTGTAGCCAAATTTTTGACTAAACTTTTTGGGAACTCTTTTAACTATTCGAACTTCATCTCTTAGAGAGTCAATAAAATGTCTCACATCAAATATGTCCTCAAAATTACTGCAAAAGGCAAACTACAAGCTTAAAAATGACAATGCAGTCAGAGTAGAGGGTACTCAGAAGTTCACAGAATAGAGGATGAACCTTGGGTCTGCCCAAAAGGATGTCTTATCAAGCTCTGGAACAACTAATGTGAGATTCAAAAATCGAGCAACAGTGACCATATCACAGATCTGAAAATTTAAATCCCCCACATCAGTATTTCTTTCAGCATATAATGCCAAAAAAAAAAAAATAGGAAGTACAAACCGCTGCACGCATTTGATTCAGACCCCCATTGCAGGACACTCTTAAGAAACCATTACTTGTATAATTTCCTGCAACATTACAATCCCAAGACTTTAGAATTCGCCAGAATGATTAATAAAAGAGGGATATATCATATAACCGGCAAAAGTTGGTCAATCACCCATATGAAATATATATTCTTTAAATTAGTTATCTCCATTTGAGCTATCCAATCAACAACTATTACAATTACGCAGCAGGATTTTCTCTGAAGCCTATTCGAAAAATCATAGATAAGAAGTGGCTTTATTTAAACACTAAGGCAACTGTCAAATATTTATATCAGAGACAAGACTAACAAGCAAATAGCATCCGAGATTAATATTAACAAAATTAATGCAGAATAGAAACACCTAAAAAGTTAAGAATTATATATGGAAATTGCTGTACCATTGGGCAATAAAAATCTCATCTGTTCCTACTGAAAAAGTCAGCATGCAAAATTGTTTTGCATTTGCATACACCTATTTCAAATACAAGAATACATAAAACAAAATACATTTATCAAACTCATTTTAGTTAATCCTGAAAGCTGTTTCTTCAATTTAGAAAAAGGAACCAAAAGATCAATAAAAGACAAATCTTGCTTGGCAAGTAGTCCGTAAAATGTTGGCAAACAATCAACCAATTAATAATGACAAAAGTAATTCAATAGGCATTGTCTTCATATCTGAATTTCCTACAACAATTTAGAAAATCAAGTCACAGAAACAAGTTGATCCCTAGTGACATAAAAACATTAAAAAAAATCATGCAAAATTCGAAAGCTTTCCGAATTCAAAGCTCGCCATTGCACGTTCTCTTAAATGGTTACACAACCCATAAATGCACTCCAATACAAGGTTCAAAGCAAAATATCACAAGCAAACAATAATTACAATCAAGATTCCACATTCAAATTCATCACCAACTATCAAGACGAATAAAAGGAATTTCAAAACTAACTAACTACCTCTAAATTCTAAAAAAGTTGCAATGCATTACAAAATAAGAAGAGCAAAAAGTGAGAAACTAACTTGAGGGAGGAAGAGGGGGAAGAGATTGAGCAATCTCATTTTTTTCCAATGGGGAAGGAATCAAAACTTGAGCTGAATTATGAATCCTATTAGTAATCCCAGCAATGAAATGAGAATTCCAAAGTGAACTAACAGTAAGCAGCTGAATCAAACATGTCCAAAGCACAACACTTGTACATGCACGCATAACCCAAATCCTGACACGTGTCCTAGGAATAATCACAGGAGGAGCTGGAAGCTTCTCTGATGATCTCTCATCCATATTCCCCCACTTTATTCCTCCTCATTGCCAATTCATTGAAACCTTAAATTCCACAAAAAACATCAATAACACAAAAACAAACACACCCACATGAAAAGATTTAAACTTTATGGAGTACATTGTGAAATAAGAGAGCCCATGAAATTAAAAAGCATTACCTGAGGCAGAAAAAGCTAGATTTGAATCAATTAAAAGATGGGTATTCACAGAATCTGAAATTTGTTGAATGAGAATTGATTGAGATAAAAACAAACCCTAGGAAAAAGAAGAGGGGAAATTGGGTAATGAATTGAATTAAATTAATGAAGAGAATGAAGAAATTTCAACAACCAAACACAACGGCCTCGTGCATTGTATTTCCTTTTTCCAGAAAAAAATAAAAAAAAATAAAAAAAACGATTTTTTTCTTTCTTTCTTTCTTCTATCTTCTCTCTTTCTTTACAGCAAAATTACCGCCAATCTCAATGGCTCACGAAATTATTCACTATTTCTCTCTCTCTCTCTCTCTCTCTCTCTCTCTCTCTCTGTGTGATCTTCGAGTTTAGAAAATTGAGAGACGTGACACGTGATAGTTAATCGGGGATTGCTGGATCAGAAGCACATTAATATTTATACCGGAATTAACTAAAAACCTGTACAAGGTTTTTTAATTAACAAAATCCACTTTTTCCTTGATTTATACTACCTCAGGTCGATGGTCAAAAAAAAAATACTACCTCAGGTCCTAAATATAAGATCTAGTCACTTTTTTTGGAGAAGTTAAGGTTGCAAAGTACGCTATTAAATCATGACACATTTGATATATTTTTAAATTATTCATTCATTTATAGGTTAAATAAACTAGTTTAAGGGAAAAAATTAGGTAAATCAATTTATAATTAACTTATTTTGTTATTTAGGATTTTCCAAAAAAGTCAACTAGGTCTTATATTTAGGATTGGAGAGAGTATTATTTATGATGTCACCAATTACAGACTAATAGTACCTCTGTTGCTAAATATAAGATCATTTTCCTACTTTGATTAGATTAAATATGTAAGTTAAAATAGTTATTAAAAGATAATATTACTAATTTATCCTAGGGCGAAGGTGCAAGATTGATACTAAACTTTACCAAAAAGTGCATTGTAATACTTAAGTTTTGCGAGGAGCAAAAATAGTACCAAACTTGGGGATCAGGTGCAAATATAACATTTTCACTTAAAGGAAATAAAATTTAGATATGAAAAGACTTTTATATCCCTCATTACATCATAATCATATTCTTATTATCTCCTCATATTGACTCTTTCACATTTAAAGTTAAAAATAAATGGCCTAAATGTAATACATTATAAAATGTTATTGTAATACTTTTTTTTCGATATATCGCAAATATGTTATTGTAATACTTTAATATATTAATAAATTAACTTATCAACTTGATCTGGATTATTTAGACTATGTACACTCGTATTTTAAGAGGAATACTCCGCCTATATTTATAGATGGTACCAAGCCCGGATAAAGGAGTACGGTTGTGTTAGACTTCGGCAGCCAACATAAAAATATGTCGAATCTATTGAGTAAGGACGCACGCAATTTTTATAACAATATAGCCGACCCCACCTAAGTGGGATAAGGCTTTGTTGTTGTTGTACACTCGTATTCTAAGAAAATTTAACGTATTAAGGATTTTAACAATAATTTAATAAAGCATTACATATGAACAATTCATATTTTTATCCAATGGTATATATAAGATCTTAAGAAAATAATGGGAAAATTATTATAACAACAACTCAACTTTAAATCATTATACCACAAATAACGCGAAAAATTTCTCTCATTCCTTTAGGGCGTAGATCAATTGGTAAGAAAGGGGAAGGTAAGACACTGCGTACCCACCAGGTCATAGGTTCGAACCCTTGGGAAGTCGTCACCCCCAAAATGAGAATCCCGACTGGGACTTCGAATTAGTCGCCGGGGCCGGACACCGAAGGCTCTAAGCAAAAAAACAGGTTAGTCACACACACGTTTCTTACTTTCATATAAAGATACACATAGCACAAGTTATAAGTATAGATTAACATATTATAAAAAAGTACTCCCTCATTGACTATTTTAAAAAATCCTCAAAAAAGAAATAAAATAATTATAAATTGATTTACCTAATTTTTTCTCTTACACTAGTTTATTTTACGTATAAGCTAAATGGATAATCTAAAAATATATCAAATATGTTATGATTTAATAACCTATTTTGCAATCTTAATCTCTCCAAAAAAAGTCAATTAGGTCTTATATTTAGGACCAGAGGTAGTATATATTATAAAAAAATATAAATAGGCAATATAAAATACAAAATGAAAATGAAAAATATTAGGACGATGAATTCTATGAAAAAAGTTTGGCTTGCTTAGTTTAGATAGTTGGTTACTTTTTTTCACCTGATTTTTTTTTTGACTGAAGTTTAGATAAGATGTTGCTCGTAGTCGTGGATGGGTTATTCAACTTTGACTTTGTTTTGGGACTGATTCAACTTTGATTAATACAGGCTCTTTATTTCTGACAAAAGAAAAACATACAGGCTCTTCAAAGAATCGACGAGTTGCAATTTGCATACTTATATTGTATTTGTTTGGTATATAATAAAGTAAATGTGATTAACAGGGTAAGCACATATTAAGTCCTCATTTATGTGAATCATGAATACTCCTACATTTTTGTTCTGTGATCATGGCATTTATTATATTGACATCTTTTGACCGACAAATACGTCGACATAATACGCCGATTTTTTTCCATGGGACATGGTACATGGATAACAGAGTTTTTAGACTTGTGTAAATTAATTTAAAAAAAGAATCTGTACAACTTCAAAAATTATACTCCCTCCAGTCCTAAATATAAGACCTATTTGACTTTTTTGAAAAATCCTAAAAAAAGTAAAATAAGTAAATTATAAATTGATTTACCTAATTTTTCTCTTACACTAGGTTATTTTACCTATAAGCTAATGGATAATCTAAAAAGATATCAAATATGTCATGATTTAATAACCTATTTTGCAACCTTAATCTCTCCAAAAAAAGTCAATTAGATCTTATATTTAGGACCGGAGGTAGTATTGTTTAATCGAAAAATATACTTATCAATATTTTTGGGTGAACAAAGAAAACTAAAATTAAATTTCATTTCGGTTGATTCAATCATTTGTTTAAACAAAAATTATTTTTGCTTCTGTAATAAATTTTGGATTTTTGGGTTCAGTTCAGTTAAAAAGAATTAATTCAATTAGTTTTTATGGATCATAATATCACTAACCGAACAACAATAAGTAGATTTTGGGCAAAAAAACATAATAAAAAGTATACTGAATTTGGTTTGTCGTTTGATACAGTTCTAGTTTACTCGCCCATGTTATTTTATTTATATATTTATATGATTATATATATATCCATCTATTCCTAAAAGTATAATATTTCTAATAAATAATACAGTCCAAATTTGATCTTTTAAGTTATCCAAAACGAAACACTTTGATTAGTTCCTCTTCGGTTCTGTGGTCAAAGATAGCACTAATCAATTTTTTCATCAAATTGGTTTCTATGTATGACAAAAGAAAATTGGTTTCGATCAAAAAAATCAAATCAAATGGCAAAATGATCGCCCCAAATTATATAACTCTAAAATAGTTCAACAAATGCTTAAAGACTTCAAACAAAGCCAGGTAACATAAGGCAAAACTCATTAAACGAAATTTTAACAATTAAGAAGTCAATTAACTAACTATAATTTCTTATAGGACCTTACTTGGTCAAGTTTCTCCATCTCCAGGTTCTCCATTTCTCCAATTACTGGCCGTTAGATTGAATAGATGGTTGTTATAAAAGGACACGTGTCACTCCTATATTAAAAGAACTTGAGAACCTGGAGAAAGAAACTTGATGTAAGTTTTTCCTTTCTTATAAATAGTCGGAGGGAGCATATGGTTTTCTAATTCTAAGTAAATCAGTTTTTAAACGCTTAAAATAAAAATTTTGTTGGATTTGGGCAATAAGATTCTCATGGAAATAGTGGAATTCAAATGGTATAAAACAAATTTATTCAAAAAACGGTATAAACCCACGGGGCCAGAAAATAATGGTATAAAATTTATTCCATTGAATGAAGACAGAAATGAATATGGATCATCTTGAGGGGGACGAGGTACCTCTTTTGTTTTTTATTAAAAATGTCGTTATCAAATTTTAAATGCATGTCACGTTTACATGGTAACCTTTAATTTCATAATTCTTTGTTTTTTTTTTGTTTTATGAAAAAGAAATTAACCCTAGTCACCGGCCATCTTCATACTTTTTACTATTATTTTATATTCGATTATTTTAATTGCCAATTTAATGTAACTCTTTTGAACTCTCTGTTTTATTTTGAGAATCATAATCGGAGATATTATTGTTAGTTTCTGATTATTTTAAGAAGGACAGCTTAGTATTTTTAATCTGAATTGTTCCAATAGTTCTCTTTTTATTCCCCTATACCAGAATAACGCTTAATAAAATATTTTACACCTTCACTTGCATATTGTGCCTCATTTTCATTTTCATTTCATTTCATTTCCCGTTTCTATATTTTCTGTAGTAAGAGTTAGACAAAAACCTTAATTTATATGAACATTATCCACCATCAAACAATCATCAGAATGTTAAAAATAAATCCAAGAAGAAGAAGAAGAAGAAGAAGAAGAAGAAGAAATAACTTTATCAAACAAAAAGAAATATTTGAGGTCATGGAAACATGCTCCAACGTCAATGAAAAAGTTTGAAATTGTTGAAGTATAGATTATGGCATTATGCAAAAGTGATGGCTTTGCTTTTACGAAAGGTTTTGCCTTTTTTGATCTTTTTTTGTCAGTTTTTTTATCTGAATAGAGAGAAAAAGCTTAGTTGCGAAGCTTTGAGTCAATCATGTATATGTATTGGTTAGGTGATGAAGTTAATCAAGTAATTTTCGTTTCTAAAGAAATTTCTACAATCAAATAGTATTAGCCGGGTTGTTGATGTACAAAGGTAGTTAGTATGATTTATTTAAAAAGGTGAATGAAACTAAATAAATTTTCTAATATAACATATGTTACAATGATTTATTAAAATATTTACGTATATATCAGCTAAGTTTATAGGTTAAGCATAATAACATAAAAGGTACAATAAAAAAATATTATAGTTATTTGAAGAGATGGACTTGATTTTAAACTTATTGTAATATTTTTAACTTTTGCCTACTCTTTCATAAAGTATCATTGATGAAGATCACTCAACAATGATCAAATAAAATATATGGAAGGAAATGAAGAAAAATAATTAGAATGTTTTAGATAAAAAAACTATAAAATATTAATTAACTAACTTATATTTTTAATTTAATCAAGTTATATAGATAAGTCATATAGTATATTTATAGTATATTAAAGATCATTCAAAGTATTTACTATTTAACACTGTAAGTATTATATGATGTGCATGCATAGGTAATATAGGAGGTCTGGCAAGAAAAACATAGGAGGAATTGTGGTAATTAAAAAGAAATGGACAAGTGATGGATTTGTAAGGCTTGGGCATAGTCAACAAATTGAAAAGACAAGGACATGTTTGGTTAGTCCTTTATTGATGAACTATTAAAAACCATTTTTGTCGGCTGGATTTCGTCGTCCAGTGTATTCTAATAATTCTAATAAATTAATAATAGCCACATCATGATGTATGGAATGTTATTATATATTGATAAGTGAAAGAGACCGTTTAATAGTGTCAAAGTCCTTGGTTAAATCTACGACGCCTGATTGTACCTATCAAAAGATGCATTTTAGAAAGAAGTCGTATGTGTAAATATATTTTTGGGTAATTAATTTGAGGTTCCACTAGGGTGGGAATAGCTGGGAATAGCTCAGACCGGCTATCAAGGGCCTATGACTTGGACCGTTAAGGCCTTGAACCAGTCTCCTTATATCCAGGTCAGGCTCAGACCCAGACTTTTTCTTTTGATTGTTTTGCTTAACAGGCCAGTCTCAGGCTTGAGAAAAAAGCCTATTAGCCTATCAGGCAGACCTATTAAGAAGTAAAATAATATTTATCTAAATAAAAATTATATTACTATATTAATTGATGTTATTTTTACTAATTCTTAATAGAAAATTACAATTATATCATCCTTTATTCTAGTGTGTCTATTATCGCTCATTCTCAAAACATTCATTCAAATGATGTTACCCACCATTCATCTTTCTAAACCTCTTATTGAGTATGTTAAATTAATCAGGCCTCCTAACAGGCTAATAGTCAGGCCAGTCCAGGCCACAGGCCAGACTCAGACTTGAAAATATTGTCTCTAATAGACCACAGGTCAAGTTCATCAGACCGATCAATTATAACTCAGGTCATGTCGTTTTGTGACCAGGTCAGGCCAGGCCAGGACCATTCCCACCCCTAGATTTCCACCCAAAACACATAATATAAAAAAGTTTTCATGAAATGATGAAATTAAAGTAGGGTCTCAAGGGACTTTACTTAAATTATTTTCCAAGTGAAGACGACATTTTTCTCATCTTTTACATAGAAAAGATAATTAAAGGCTTATATGTAATATATTATAAAATGTCATTGTAATACTTTTGTCGATCTTACTTTTAATTATTTTTCAAGTCAAGAAGACATTTATTCCTCTTGTCAATCAATATAAATGTGTGTATAGATACGTACACACCTAACCATCCTTACTAATACTTCTACTATGTATTAGCACAAGAAAGGTTTAATATAATGTGGTTCCAATTAAAAGATTTCATTTCATTTGCCTCTTAAATTTATAATTTTTCTTGAAATATTCATCTTGATTAATGCACATATATATAATTAGATAAGAAGTATTTTAGGCACATAAACATACAATGTTGTAGATATTTAACTTAACCAATTTTTTTATATTCTTAAATCTGTTATCTATCATTAAAGTATAATGGCACATATATATAGCGTCATCAAGAAAAATCTGCAGTGATAAATCAAGAATTTGGTCTCAAGATTTGGTTTATTAAGTATAAGTTTTACGAATATAGTCCCAAAAAACCACTAGGAGTGCATGATTAGACCACTTGGTTAACCACATATAATTCTAAACACACATGAAGCTGGCCATTAACTAAAAATGACACGTTCAAATAAAGATTGCAGAAAAAATTGTTGGTTGATCGATTGAAATCAAACAAAAATATAAAGCTGTATATATTAAACTATATCAAGAGTTTAATTATTTCTAGAAAAAAGTACATGGCAAGAAACTTGATCTCTATAAGGAAAGAGATGTTCAACGAAATATGCTTTTTCTTAAAAAAAAAAGTGAACGAGAAATTTCTACAAATAATTTAAGCAAGTCTTATAATGTCTCTTGGTATGTATAGGAACCAATAATTGAGGTGATCATTCATATCATCATCAGTAGAAAAATATCGTCATGACAAGAACAAAGTAAACTGAAAACAGGGATATGCATAGTTAGATAGTCATCACTTGTGGTTTTCCATTATCTGACTGATTATCACAATCTAATTAGCAACAAACCTCAAAAAATACCACGATATAACAGACTAATCTAGTCGATATTGTTTATTTAATTTGCATGGTCATAAACAAAAAGCTCAATACTTTGGCAAAATATGACATAGACATAGTAGTAACATTTTGATCGACTCAATTTTCCGTGCAATGCATAAACTCTTTATTAGCACAAACTTCTATAGGAACTTGTACTTATTGATCGATTTTGCCATAATTACTTTCATGACATCCACTAAAAAAAGAACATAGGCAAATCAAAAACATCGGAAATTTATTGATTCTTCTATATACCATAAGTAATGGATGTGAAAAATCATTGTCATTTTGTACTGTACTAGTTAAAACAAAACTACTACTAACTAGCTTCAAAACAACCTAATCCTAATATCCTGAACGGTCATAATAATCAGGAAAATATTTGCATTCAGATGCTTTTATATGGACTTCTCCTGGCACAAAGGAGTCTTTCAAAGAAGCTCCATAGAGGCAGGCAGCTGCATGCTTGCTTGCACTAATGACTAAATGGAAATGAAGCAACGGTGGATGGAAATTTTTTCAAGTGTGTATATATGTGACGTCTGATCATGTGTATAAATATGACGTCTGACCATGTTTATATCAAACGTCATATCTAAGGTATGTACAACGTTAGTTCTAAGATAAAAGACGTTAATTACCTCTAGTTTTAGCATCACATGGTTCTACGTCTATCTATATCCAGACACGAAACATCATTTTACCTTACGTCAAATGGCCACTACTGGAATATATCAAGAAAGAAAAGTAAACTTCCTTCCTCTCGGGGGTAATTTTTTATTAAGAGAGTGTGTCTGAGTGTCTATGTCAGAGTCTACCCCTATCCAACGCAAACATCCCCCGACAGGCCTGCGGGGGACCTGGTGGTTGCCCTCCCTTGTCCGACCGGAGATGAGGGGGTGACGGAGGGAGCTATTGTGCTTGTAGTCCAGGAAAGGGCCATCGTTCTTGGAAGCGAAGCTACAAGGGGGAAGTTCCAGAAGACGGAAGGGGGATTTACTGGTGGTGTGTCTATGCAACCTCCGGCGGTGGCGGCGATAGGGGAGAAGGTGGGTTCTTCTGATCCACTGACCGACCAGCGGCAGAAAACTCCCATGTCATATAAAGAGGCGGTCAAACCCAACAAGGCCTCGACCTGTAGTGAGGAGGACAACTGGATGGAGGATGATTGGGATGGCAGTTTGATTGTGAGCAATGTCGAGGCGATGAAGCATGGTGTTACCATCTCCGAATCTGAGCGGGGCGTTAGCATCACGTTTTCTGAGGAGGAAAGACGGCGTCTTACGAAGAAATGGCACACTACTCTCATCATTAAGTTGATGGGGAGCTCGTTAGGGTACATGCACCTTAAGCGACGGCTCCAAGCCTTGTGGAAGCTTCAAGGACAGATGGACCTCTCTTGTATTGGTAATGGGTATTTGCTGGCAACCTTTTACTCTAAGGAGGACTATTACTTTGCACTGGAAGGGGGGCCATGGGTGATTCAGAACCATTATCTTACTGTCCAAACGTGGAAGAGTAACTTTAATCCCTGGAGTGAGCAAATCAGGAAACTTGCTATCTGGGTTCGGCTTCCTGGCTTGCCGGTGGACTATTATGATCGCAAATTCTTCTATACTTTGGGAAACATGATAGGTAAGGCCATCAAAGTGGATGAGATGACTCTTACGAAAGCCAGAACCTTGTATGCCCGTATGTGTGTTGAGGTTGATCTAGACGCACCTCTGCTACCCTCTTACTCCGTCGATGGGAACGCCCTTAAGATAGAGTATGAGGGCCTCCATCTCATCTGCTTTCATTGCGGCCGATTTGGACACAATCTGGACACTTGTCCATCCAAACGAAAACAGGAGGAGACGGCGGTGAAGGATCACAGTGCGACGGAGGGTGAGCGGGGGCATGCCGGCGAGCATAGTGGTAGGGAGAACACACGCCGGAGAAATTTGGGGAGTGGATGGTTGCGCGGGATTCGAGGAAGGGCAAAAAGGGTATTTCCTTTAGTGAGAAAGCAGCACAGGGGCAACGTGTTGGGCAGGGACAAAGGAGAGGTGAGGTTGCTGACAATGTCATACCTGGTACATCCAGGTTTGGTGTGCTCGAGGTTGATGAAGTAGAGATGGCACCAGTCTTGGACTCTGTGCCAAGTAGAGTACCTTTGTCTGATATCTCCAATAAGGAAACTGAGAACAGGGGCTCAGGTGGGCCCATGCGGCTAAAGTCAAAGAAAAAAAAAGTGAAGGCATGCTTTCTGCAGAGGTGACGCGAGGGACAACTGGCGGACAGGTCAAACCTGGTCACAAAGCAAGAAAGGGCGGTCAGATTCCAAAAGGGGTGACTGAGTGGAGCCTTTTACGCGAGCCCACAATTGTGACTTTGGGCCAAGGGCAAGCACCAACGCAGGCCCAAACTACTCTGGCAGGGGGGAATTGGGTCTTTTTACTAAGCCTGTAGGGGAGCCCAGCGTAACTAAGGAGGCAGAAATAGAGATGGACTTAGGCAATGCAGGAGACAGACTGGCGATGGTTGTGTGCTCCCCACCCAAAATCCCGTCCTCCTCGGCCTCAGCTCTCACGGCGGATGATCAGACGGCCTCGGTGGCAAGTGATCCACCTGACCCTAGTCTGGAGAGTTCGCTCATGAAAATTGAGGATGTGGAGAGACTCATGGGGCTTGAAGATGCTTAACTCGGAGTAGGTTTGGGGGCAGTGATGAGCAAGTCAGCGGGGAGTGGCCACCCTTGCTGAGTTTGGTGCGTTTTTCCCCTAGTTTGTTTCCTTATGATTATCGTCTGGAATGCTCGAGGGGCTGCCGGAAAGGATTTCGGTAATGCTATCAAAGAATTAAATCGCCGTTTTAACTTGAAAGTGCTTGTTCTTTTGGAAACCCGTTGTAGCGGTGCCACTGCTCAGAAGGCAATTAAACGAATGGGCTTTCGGCACCAGATTGTAGTTGAAGTTATCGGACTGTCGGGTGGTATCTAGGTTCTTTGGAATGATGATACTTTGATGATTCATGCTCTGCAAACTCACAAACAATTTATCCATTGTGAGATCGCAGGCATGGGTAGATGTCCTTGGTTCTTCTCTGCTGTTTACGCAAGTCCGCGCGAGATGGAACGACGGGAGTTGTGGGCTGAGCTTGAAAAAATAAGTGCGAGTTGTCAGGGTCCTTGGCTTGTTGCTGGAGATCTCAATGACATCAAGTGCAAAGAGGAACAAAGAGGGGGCGTGGAACTAGCTCCGCAGAAATGTAAACGCTTCCAGGAAAACATGGACAAGTGCAAGTTAATCGACTTAGGCTCGGAAGGGCCCCGCTTTACTTGGAGAGGACCGGTGGTGGGGTATGCGATGCGACTATTCAAACGGCTTGACCGGGCTCTATGTAATGCCGCTTGGAAGTCGAGCTTTGGGGAAGCAAAGGTGATCGTTGGCCCCCGCATCCAATCGGATCACCACCCCTTGGTGATCAAATTGGAAGCCGGAACCAATCGAATTGGGGAGCGGCCCTTCAGGTTCGAGGCTGCCTGGCTTACTCATGAGGGGTTCAAAGATGTTGTGGGTCGGCATTGGCGGCATGACATAAAGACTTGGGATGCTTTGAAAGCTCTTGAAGGCGATCTTCAGGAGTGGAATGTTCGCTCCTTTGGGCATATTAGGCAAAGGAAGCGTGCGGTCATTAAGAGGATTGAAGGGATCCAGCGTAGTATCCAGACTGCGGGGAACCCCTTCCTCGAGGAGCTCGAAGGTCAACTGCAAAATGAACTCCGCTTGATTCTTTTACAGGAGGAAATTCTTTGGTTTCAAAAGGCCCGAACTAAGTGGCTCAATGATGGCGATAGGAACACCTCCTATTATCATCTGAAGACCCGAATCAAAAGAAGCCGCTCATGCGTGGAATTGCTTAAAAATGAGCAGAATGAATGGGTGGAGGGTAAAGCTCAGTGTGGTGAGGTGGTCAATCTTTTCTTTCAGGGTCTACTCCGCGAAGATGAAGCAGTTAGACCTTGGCTTACCACATCCCATAGCTGGCCGTGCCTGGAGTCAAGAGAGTGGATAGACTTGAACAGGCCCCTTTCTGAGGACGAGATTAAGAGTGCGGTGTTCTCAATTGGTAGCCTGAAAGCCCCGGGGGAGGATGAGTTTCAAGCAATTTTCTTCCACAAATGCTGGGATATTATGGGAGACTCCTTTTGTGACCCGGTAAGATCCTTATGGCACCATCCTGAGCTGCTGGTTAAGGTGAACAAAACCTTGATCACGCTAATTCCTAAAGTGGATCGGCCGGAAAGGGTCCAACAACTCCGGCCAATCTCCTTATGCAATGTCATTTATAAATGTGTCTCCAAAATAGTGGTATCGCGCCTCAAGCACAACATGGATAAAATTGTATCCCCTCATCAAGTCAGTTTTGTACCAGGCAGGAACATACATGATAACATAATTATTGTTAATGAAATGATCCATGCTATGAGGAGAAAGAAAGGGAAGCGGGGTTTCATGGCCATCAAAGTAGACCTAGACAAGGCCTATGATAGAATGAGTTGGGGTTTCTTGGAGAGAACTTTGACTGAACTGCAGTGTCCAAGGAAATGATTTCCCGTATCATGACTTGTGTTAGCACCGTGTCAACCCGTATTCTTTGGCATGGTGAGAAGCTGGAGGAATTCAAACCGTCTCGCGGACTAAGACAGGGGGACCCTATCTCCCCCTATTTGTTTGTCCTTGGCATGGAAAAATTAACCCACTTGATTCTTGATAGTGTTCGAGAGAAAACATGGAGAGGCATGAAGGCGGGTGGCCGCGGCCCCACCATCACTTATATGATGTTTGTGGACGACCTTGTCCTCTTTGCCGAGGCTGATACTAAAAATATCACTGCTGTGTTAAAATGCTTGCAGGAATTTGGGGATATGTCCGGACATAAAGTGAGCAATGAGAAAACGGTTATCTTTTTCTCTCCGAATGTTCCCGGCCGTTCTAGAAGAGATATTTGTGCAGTCAGTGGGTTTAAGGAGGTGGATGAGATAGGGAGATACTTGGGTGCCAATATCAGATTTCCCCGTCGACAACGAGACCGATACAAGAATGTGGTGGACAGGGTGGCCAATCGGCTCAAGGGGTGGAAAGCGTCAAGCTTATCCTTAGCTGGGCGGGTTACTCTGGTTAACTCTGTAACAAACACCTTGCCTCTTTATGCTATGCAGCATGACGTTCTACCGCGAGGGGTAATGAACGAGTTAGAGCGCCTCCAACGTAATTTCCTCTGGGGGGCGGAGGAAGGTAAGAAAGTTTGGCATCCAATTGCCTGGGACACCCTATGCATGCCTAAGCAAAGCGGGGGGGTAGGTGTCAAGTCTCTGAACCACATGAATGAAGCTTTCATCCACAAGCTTATTTGGAGACTTCACACAAACCCCTCCGACCTATGGGCCCAAGTCCTGGTGGGCAAGTACGGCAGAACCTGGTTGGGCGAAGGACAAGCGGTGGCTAAGCCGACGGATTCTAGACTGTGGAAAGCAATGGTCAAGAGCTGGCCTGACTTCGCACAGCACATTGATCACACTAGGGATCACCAGGGAGAGGATACTATTACTTGGCGGTTGTCCGGTCATGGGGAATTTACAACCAAGAGTACTTATAACTGGTTGCATGCGAGGAATGAGTCTGATCCGAGAGGTCATTGGACGAAGGTATGAAAGCTAAAAGTCCCGGAACGAGTCCGAGTATTCTTGTGGAGGTGTATCCACAAGAAACTTCCAACTAGTGCCGTCACTAAGAGATGGGATGGGGGAATTGGATGCTGCCCACTGTGCTCTGCTCCGGTGGAGGACATCCTCCATGCATTGCGCGACTGCCCCGCTGCTTCTCGTTGTTGGAGGGCGCTCATCCCAGCTGATCAACGGGAACCTTTCTTTGGCGCTGATTGGTTAGAGTGGATCGAGCGTAACCTGTTTCAGAAGCCACAGCCTGGTGATGAGAAACTTTGGCCAGAATTGTTCGCCATTGCCTGGTTCCAATTAAAAGATTTCATTTCATTTGCCTCTTAAATTTATAATTTTTCTTGAAATATTCATCTTGATTAATGCACATATATATAATTAGATAAGAAGTATTTTAGGCACATAAACATACAATGTTGTAGATATTTAACTTAACCAATTTTTTTTATATTCTTAAATCTGTTATCTATCATTAAAGTATAATGGCACATATATATAGCGTCATCAAGAAAAATCTGCAGTGATAAATCAAGAATTTGGTCTCAAGATTTGGTTTATTAAGTATAAGTTTTACGAATATAGTCCCCAAAAACCACTAGGCGTGCATGATTAGACCACTTGGTTAACCACATATAATTCTAAACACACATGAAGCTGGTCATTAACTAAAAATGACACGTTCAAATAAAGATTGCAGAAAAAATTGTTGGTTGATCGATTGAAATCAAACAAAAATATAAAGCTGTATATATTAAACTATATCAAGAGTTTAATTATTTCTAGAAAAAAGTACATGGCAAGAAACTTGATCTCTATAAGGAAAGAGATGTTCAACGAAATATGCTTTTTCTTAAAAAAAAAAGTGAACGAGAAATTTCTACAAATAATTTAAGCAAGTCTTATAATGTCTCTTGGTATGTATAGGAACCAATAATTGAGGTGATCATTCATATCATCATCAGTAGAAAAATATCGTCATGACAAGAACAAAGTAAACTGAAAACAGGGATATGCATAGTTAGATAGTCATCACTTGTGGTTTTCCATTATCTGACTGATTATCACAATCTAATTAGCAACAAACCTCAAAAAATACTAGGGTTGCACAAAAGCCCGGCGGCCCGGTTGGCCCGTCATGACCCGATCCGGTCCTATGCTAAAAATGGTCTGTCACGAAGTGGCCCGAGACCAGCCCGATTAGGACATGACCGACCAGGCTATCGGGTAGGACAGGACCAGGGCATATGCTCCATGACCAACAGGACGGCCCGGCCCGATAATTTTATTATTTTTAGTAAAAATATTTTGATTAATTAACACAATTATCAAACTATTTCATAATTAATTAATTACTCATTTAATTTAAAAATAGTTGATTACAATTCTTTATTTTTCCTACATAATACATCAATTTATTTAATGGTTGAAAAGTGGAAGTTTTTTATTTAATTGTACCAAAAAAAAAAATTGGACCAACATGGTCCGTCATGTGGCCCGGTGGTCATGTCCGGCCCGATCTCGGTGTCGAGCCAAACAGGACATGACCGGGTCTCGGGCCAAAAATTCTGGCCCTACAATTATTTAGGACATGACCAGGACATATAGGTGGCCCGGTCATGTCCGTCATTTGTGCACCCCTAAAAAATACCACGATATAACAGACTAATCTAGTCGATATTGTTTATTTAATTTGCATGGTCATAAACAAAAAACTCAATACTTTGGCAAAATATGACATAGACATAGTAGTAACATTTTGATCGACTCGATCAATTTTCCGTGCAATGCATAAACTCTTTATTAGCACAAACTTCTATAGGAACATGTACTTATTGATCGATTTTGCCATAATTACTTTCATGACATCCACTAAAAAAAGAACATAGGCAAATCAAAAACATCGGAAATTTATTGATTCTTCTATATACCATAAGTAATGGATGTGAAAAATCATTGTCATTTTGTACTGTACTAGTTAAAACAAAACTACTACTAACTAGCTTCAAAACAACCTAATCCTAATATCCTGAACGGTCATAATAATCAGGAAAATATTTGCATTCAGATGCTTTTATATGGACTTCTCCTGGCACAAAGGAGTCTTTCAAAGAAGCTCCATAGAGGCAGGCAGCTGCATGCTTGCTTGCACTACTGACTAAATGGAAATGAAGCAACGGTGGATGGAAATTTTTTCATGTGTGTATATATGTGACGTCTGATCATGTGTATAAATATGACGTCTGACCATGTTTATATCAAACGTCATATCTAAGGTATGTACAGCGTTAGTTCTAAGATAAAAGACGTTAATTACCTCTAGTTTTAGCATCACATGGTTCTACGTCTATCTATATCCAGACGCGAAACATCATTTTACCTTGCGTCAAATGGCCACTACTGGAATATATCAAGAAAGAAAAGTAAACCCAATTTTAACTTGGGGTCTAAACTTCGTGTTGGGCCAACTTTGGTAGCCCACTAAATAATGAACAGCAAGATTTGTTGAAGGCAGAATGAAAGGCTTTACACTTTTATAGCGGATGGTAAATGGGTCACCAAATTTTAATAAGGGCCTGTTTGGATTTAGCTTTTGAAGAATAGCTTTTGGGAAAATAGCTTTTTAAGAATGGCTTTTGAGTAGAATAACTTTTCTAGAAAATAACTTTTGATAAAATGAGAGTGTTTGGATAAAGTGTCACTAGAATAGCTTTTTAATGTGTAAATTACCAAAAAGGACATTACTAATATAGTATCTAATATTTAAGCAAAAAATTTATTTCAGAGATTTAAACCACCAAAATATATTATTGACAATTACATTATTAAAAATTATTATACAAATTACAATGAAATAGCTTCATCAAGTTTCAATTAAAAAGTAGAGAAAAAATAAAGTTGCACTTGGGTTCAAGTTTTTCTTTAAAACACTTTATAATTGACATCTGCATTATCAAATATTATCGAAAAAAATTTAAGTAAATTCCATTGAATCAATATTGTCAAATATTGGAAAACTTTCAACATATCCTTCTTGCAAATTTTTAAAAAAAAAATCCCACAAAAAATGACTAATATCTTTCAGACAGTACCATCACCAATCCTCAAATTACAAATATCTGTAAACAAAATATTCATACAATTATGATTAATCAATACAAACAGAGGAAATTCTTGACAAGAAAGTGACAAACACATCATAAATATGGGGAGAAAAGAAAAAGAAAATGCAGCAGAGCATGTGTTATGAGTGAGAAGCTTGTAAAAGAGGACAAGAGTGCCAACAAGGTGAACGGCTTCAGAGTAAATGAAGAAATAATTGTGGTCCTTAATGGTAAATCTGAGAGCTACCGAAGCAAAAAGAGCAAGAAAAAAAGGCAATTAAGAAAGAGTTTGACTTTCATAGATTGCGTCCACACCCACCTAAACAAAAACTTTCACGGACAAACTCCTCTTCCTCACCTATCCACCACAACCACTGAAGGCCAGACGTAGAGGAGGATGACAGTGACATTGTAGGAAGGGAGGGTCTTGACAAGAGAGAGGAGGGTGGCGGCGGAACCAGAGGGCGGAGAGTGGGTCGTGGGAGATCTTTATAAGGGCGAGTGGAGAGGAGGAGGTGAGGAAGCATCGGCTGGAGGGGGGAGGGAGAGAAGGAGGAGCTTTGAAAATAGATTATACAACTTTTGTGAGTGCATGACAAACTTTTTATAAAACCTAGGTTTTACTACCTAAAATAGCTTTTCAAATCCATCCAAACAAGCCCTAAGAAGAATAAGAAAAGAAAGGAGGATAGCATTAAAGAGGGGCACATATGACTCCCAATTGACCTAATGATTTCAAACTAAAAACTAAACCAACATTCAATAAATGAGAATCAGAATCAAAATAGATTGAATATGTCATGAGATAAAAATTCATTCTGGTCAACAAACAAACAATTATCGAAGTATTAATTTGGCCTACGAACATTATATCATACTCCCTCTGTCCTAAATATAAGACCTAGTTGATTTTTTTAGGAGATATTAAAGTTGCGAAATAGGTTATTAAATTATGATGTATTCGATATTTTTTCAAGATTATTCATTAGTTTATAGGTCAAATAAACTAGTTTCACGGAAAAATTTTTGTAAATCTATTTATAATTAACTTAGTTTGTTTTTTTTATAGGATTTTCCAAAAAAATAATTAGGTCTTATATTTAAGACCAGAGGAAGTATTTTGGCCAATGAACAAAAAATGTCTCAATTTGGTAAACACAATTATCTATCCACTAACACCGTCTTCACGTCAGTGGTAAGAGTGCTATGCTGTCACATATATCAACCCATGATGATTGTTTGTTGCTAGAATGAATATTAACCTATATGTTATGTGCCCGATTTGGAGGCATTACCCAACATGGGGCAGATTACCTTCCTCCAGAAAGAACAAAACATTACTTCCTGTCTTTCACAAAACCAAGAAAGGACTAGTAAGAGAAACAGGCTAAACCTCTCCCAAATTAGTCTGCATGTAAAATTCATATTTGCATTAAGAATGTTTAACAATGTGTTACAAATGAAATGAAAGTCACTAATTCATGAGAATAAGCTTGAAGAAGGTGATAATTTTCAATGTGGAGTTTCGAAGGATAACAAGGGAATAATAGTGTAATTTACAATTGTGAAAGTTGAGTGCATGTAACCCATTTTACACAAGACTTACTAATGAAAATCAATCAAAGCTTTCCTAGAGGGAGAAAAGCTCTACTCTCCTAATATGTGGCTAACTTTGTTCTTAAAATTATTCTCTTTAGAGCCTTATCGAAATTTTCCGTTTTATATCCTTCATCGCCCCTCATTGTTTACCAAAAGAGGTATACATCTTGCGAATTTCTCCAACCAATGAGAAATTCCAAAGTTCACTTGCAATTTAAAACGATGATTGGTGAAACGGATAGCACCAAAAAAAAGTAAAACTCATTTTCTCAGAACAAATCATTTTCATCATTTAACTATACGCTAATACTGCTCTACTAATAATAAGAAGAAAAGTATACTTTTGGTCTTTATGTTTACATCAAGTTTCAATTTACTCATTTATGTTTGGAAAGTACACTTTTAGTCTTTTTTTGTTAACACCGTTAATTTTACTTAAATTCAAAGGATTATTTCATAATTAAATTGGGGCAAAAAACTATAAATTTTGAAAATATAAGATTAATTACACTAAAATATTTTAATCTAAGTATTTTTTTAATATTTAATAATAATTTAAAATTGTTAACTGAAATTTTTCCGTTAAATGAAACTAACTGTGTTAACGACTAAAAGTGTACTTTTCAAATATAAAGGACTAAATTGAAAAACACATTATCAAAAATATACTTTAGCCTAAGAGGAAAAAAGTGGAACTCCTTGAAGCATTAAATCTCCCAAGCCAACTGTCTCACCTGCTACAAATCAGCGGGATCATGGATAAAAAAAGGGGAACTCCTTTATTATTTTGTTTTTACCTGAAAGTGAAAACTCTTTTTTTTATCAATGATCAAGGTATCTCCTCACTCGACAAATGAGAGACTAATCCCCCGGCTGATTTGTAGGCATCTCAAAGGGTGGGACAGCTGGCCTGAGAGATTTAATGCTTCTCCATACCCAACGCCAGAGATTGAACCCCAAACAATTGGTTTAGAATGAATGAGTCCTTACCACTCAACCACACACCCAGGTTAAATTGAAAACTCCAAAAATCCTATATGCAACTTAGACTTGCCTAAAAAACGAATTGCGTGATTTAAGTTCATTTAATTTTTCATTTAATTTAATCAAATAAAATAATTAAATCCCGTCCTTATAAAAAAGAAACAAAGAAGCATTTACGTGTATCCCCCAATAAAACAACGCCACGTATAGTGTAAGTTTTTATACACAGCTTCGAAGGTTGAGAGGGGAGAGAGAGAGAGAGAGAGATTGATGAGTTGATTGGAGACTTGCGCTTACCTTCATCAATTCACAACGCTCACACTTCAAACTTGAAACTTTCTTCTTCTTCTTCTTCTTCTTCTTCTTCTACTGTACATCACTCAAATCACCTTCTTCTTCTTTTTCTATTCTCCACAATGATTAGATCATCATCAAATCTACTACCCCTTCTTCTTCTTCTTTTTATTCTAGCCTTTCTCTCTCCTTCAATTCAATCCCTCAGATTCGAGATTCAATCTGGTCACACCAAGTGTATCTCCGAAGACATCAAGAGTAATTCCATGACCGTAGGCAAGTACAGCGTTGTCAATCTCAACGAAGGTTTTCCCTTACCAGATTCTCACAAAGTCACCGTCAGGGTAAAAAAGATCCAAACTTTTTGATACCCAGTTGTCAAAATATGTTTTTGATGGCCTTTCTGGCTGAAAAGTTGAATTTTTTTGATGGGTTTTTGATATCTTGGTGTGTTTATTTAGGTGACTTCGACTTTTGGGAATAATTATCACTATGCGGACCAAGTCACAACTGGGCAGTTTGCTTTTGTTGCTGTGGAGGCTGGAGATTATATGACATGTTTTTGGGCTCCTGATCATAATCCTCAGACTACTATGACAATTGATTTTGATTGGAGGACTGGTGTTGCTGCTAAGGATTGGTCTAACGTTGCTAAGAAAGGCAATGTTGATGTAAGTTGCTTCTTTATCTAATCACTCTATTCAATATTGAAGGCTGATATAATTTTAGTTGGTATTGTGTTGTTTGGTGTGGTTATATGAATTGCTTGTAGAATGTTGATTTGTAGGATTTTGTGCTGTGTGTTGAATGGTTATGACTTATTCAATGCTATATTGATGCTCTAGGATTTAGTTTTATGTTTTCAAAACAAGAATCTTGTATTTCTTAATGGGGAAGTTTATGAGAACCAATTAAGAATCCTTCTTCTGTATGAGTTAATCGAGGGGGCATGTGTCTACCCAGCTGGATATTTCAAATGAGTGATCTTGTAGTTAGAAGTTTTTACTGTAAAGAGCCTCTATCTGTGTTGCCTATATAGAACTGTACAGTTTTTAAAACTGTACTCCTCTCTAAGTGAATCCCTAAGCCTGTGAATAACGCTGATATGGGGCGAATCCTGCCCATTTCAGTTGATTGGGGTGAAATTTTTTCGTTGGAAATTCCTGAATTTTGTATTCATGAGGTAGAGGATTTTAATGGTGATGTTTAATTACAGAAGACAAATAATCGTGCCGAGCTCTAAGATTGAATTCAGTCTAATAGGTCAAGCAAGTGTTTGTTCTATGTAATCATTATTGTCTATTACTTAATAATTTGATGAATTGATTAGCCTATCTATAATATGATAGATATTTTCTCTTACCTTTGATTTGTAATCATGACTGCAAGATTTTGCTTAGGAGCACATTATTTTCTGTTTAAATTATGAATCAAACACAGACATCTATCATTTGTATGCTTAGGATCTAGAAATAACCTTGAATCTTCTTGGTGATATTTTTTGCTGGTAAGTGGTAACCCTTTTTCTTGACCTTTGACTCATTTTGCCGGGGTCTTTAGTCTCTTGACTGATCACACTTAAGGCACTAAATTGTAACATACTTTTGAAAGTTAAAGGTCAGCTTATCTTCTGGAAGAGAAATGAGCAATGATTCGTGTAATCAATCAAGAAATGATCAATATATGTATCGGTAAAGGTGCAAAATTACACGTGGTAATATAGAAAAAGTGCATCTGACACCATGGTAAATTTAAGGGTGTAAAACTAACACTTGTAACTTAAAATGGGGAAAACGTGAGATTTCCGTTAGATAGCCTTAATGTCCGTTAGCCTTAACTATGGCGCCCACATCAGTTAAGGCCAACAGACCGTAGGCCTATCTAAGGGGAATCTCACATTTTCCGCATTTTAAGTTACAAGTGTTAGTTTTGCACCCTCAAATTTAACATTGTGTCAGTTGCACTTTTTATATATTACTATGTGTTGTTTTGCACCTTTTCCTTATATATATTGTTTTCTCACAGTAAGACCTGTGATGATGTATTATAATCAAACTGTTGCATATTGAAGGCATAACAAGAGTGAAAATAGGACAATGAAGATGAGAATTTTAAGTTAGAATTGTGGTTTTACGAAAAAAAGTATTTGAAATAATTGTGTGTGAGAATAAATTGACATGGCATTTATTGAGGAAAAATGGTTTAAAAAAGATCAGTTAAGATAGTTCGAACATGAGGAAAGAAGGAAACTAAATGCATCCATTTTAGCTCTATAAGTTGATGTAAAAGTAGACCAAGAAGGACTCTTGCATGCATGATTTGAGGTTAGAAATTACCAAGAACTTGGTTTTGGACTTTTGGTAAAAGCTAATTATGTACTTTGAACAAAATCATGGTTTTTATTGTTTCCAACATGGAACCAATCATGCACATAGGCGACCTCATTTAGTAAAATCTTCTCACTGTTTTCACCCTTCAAACGTGTTAGGTGATGGAGCTGGAGCTAAAGAAGTTGTATGAAACTGTTAATTCCATTCACGAGGAGATGTACTTTCTTCGTTCGAGGTAAGCATGAAGAAATGCATGTCTATATTCTTTATTTAACGTAATAACACACTATACTATTATAAAGAGTCAAGTTCTAATTTCTAATTCATACCTGCTGTATTTTTGTGCTTTTTATCTTCCTCCAGAGAGGAAGAAATGCAGGAGTTGAACACTGCAACCAACAAGAAGATGTTCTGGTTGAGTTTTCTTTCGCTTTTCATTTGCTTATCAGTAGCAGGCTTGCATCTATGGCACTTGAAGACCTTTTTCGAGAAAAAGAAACTCATCTAAAATCATGTACTATTTACATTTTTTATTTTTCTCATGTACTCTTGTCAAATATAGAGAGATCAGTTCAGCTAGGGAATAACTTATGATACAGTTTTTTTTACGGGGTTTGTTATTTCCAAATTATATATTATGGCTAAACGAGTTTCTAAACATTTGACCATTCTTCTCTATTTTGTATTTGAGGTAATAACATGATATATGATGAGTTCTCTTGTTATGGTGAACTTACAATGAGGATTGAACCATGATCAACATTGTGCAATTGATGTGGGACGAGCATAAATTTCAAGATAGTTTGGATTTTCTGGCTGTAGACATATAATCATGTTAAATCTTTCTATCATGGTTTTTTGGACTAATATTCTTTCATGCTTTGAAGTAACTCATTTCAGCACTTTAAAACTTTGATTTGTATCACGTTAGATGCAGATTTTTCAGTTACTTGTATAGATTAGTGTTTCATATGATGCTTGAATTTTGCCCAACTTCAGTTGAAATTATTAAGTTAGCATTTTCCGTTAAGTTAAACTAACGGTGTTAACAAAAAAGGATTAAAAGTGTACTTTCCAAACATAAAGGACTAAATTGACACTTGATGCAAACATAAGGACCAAAAGTATACTTTAGCCTTAAACATATACAAACTCTACTACTACTCATTTATAACTTTTAGAACCAGACCGTTATGTGATTATATAGGATAACTTCTAGAACCAGAGGGCAATAATAATCGAAAACACTAGTTAGCGTACAACATATTGAAGATAGAAATCATTGCCGGGCCAGAGCTAATCTAAGCTTATGAAAGCATCTATATTTATCAAAACATGATACACTTGAACGTTTTCCACTTAAATACAACTACACTCGGGGTGAATAAATTGACTCACCCAATATCTTTGACAGGATCAAATAGGTAAGGGAAGAGAGCAGCCTGAGAGAAGAAATCAACATCACCACTGTATATCTCATTAGAAATTTAACAGTTGAAAACAGGCCTTTGTAGGGTCTATTCACAAGCCTTGGATGAGGCAAGCACATCTGAATATTCGTTGACACACATGAAGAGAACAAATATCAGTGATGATATGTAGGTAGATTATGTACTTTTCCTTGATCTTTTGTAGGATGAGGGTCCTTGTTATTTAGGAAGAGAACAGTTTCCAATGATGATCTGAAGGTAGATGATGTCCTTTGATCCTCTCAAGTCGTCTAAGGATCTCCAAGAAGGAAGGTCTTTGATGGTAATCAGCTGCCCAGCACTGTTCTGTCAACCTTGGATCATGCATGAAGAAATGCATCAAGAAACGCGGAGATATATGATTACATGGCCATAATAGTATTGAATTAATGAGTAGATTCCACTGCTCAACTATTTTCTCCACCATACTTTAGTGAAATAAGCACATAAATAGATAATTCTCTTTGCCCACAATTGAAACCCATCTATGCAAAGCATTTTTCCTACCAATGTCTTATCATATAAATCATGGTCTAGTAATATGGTTACTTTTTACTTATTAGTTAATGAACCAAATTATGGATGCTTTGCATGGAATTTGAAAGTAGTAGGACTATTTATAACTTACAAATAACATGCGTTCTACAGATTTTATTGTATAATAGCGTGAATGTGAGGATAACTATCCTACAACAACCATGAAATGCATCTAAAGAACACAGACTACAACAATAAGGTAAGAGAGAGAATTACAGAATGGCATTGCATATGAACCAGAACCATGTTCAGTATATGAGAGTTGACATAGTAATATTTACATTTGCATTCTTAAGCAAGTGTTACTTACTCTCGCAGTTCAGGGGTATAACCCTTTGCTCGTATAGATGGCCGGTGTCCTTCTGCCACGTGTTTGGCTGCATCATAAGGCTCAAGATTCGCAAAAGGTTGTTCCCCTTCGATCATCTACCATAATGAAGATGTCAGGTACTAATACGAGCTTCATGTTATGTAACCATTAGACTAAACTCTATTGAATACTTCAGGTTATGCAAAAGTTACCTCGTATAATATCATTGCAAAGGAGAAGACATCAACCTTCTTATCATATTTCTTGTGTTTAAATACTTCAGGAGCCATATACCGGTCTATTTTTTATCCCAAGAAAGAGAAAAATTAAGATTGATAAACGAGTGAATAGTTATAGTTCACAGAAATTCTAAGGAGAGTACTCACAGCTTCCAGTTTCACCCGTCATCTTGTAAACATCACGAGAACCCTGGTTCTTAATAAGCTTGCTCAGTCCGAAATCTCCAACTTTTAAATGCTCTGCACCAGAATTGACTAATAGAACATTCCTGAAATGTTTCAAAATAAACTTTAACATAAGATATGCATAAATAGGATACACGTGGCTTATACATATATATATAAGATGAATGTACCTTGGCTTAAGGTCTCGATGGATTATAACATTTGGTTCGTTGTGAAGATAGGCCATCCCTCTACAAAGAGCATTAACAAAAGTTTCAGTATTATATTGAGAAGTCAGCGAGGTTACTTAGTTTCTAGTATTATTAGTTGATGTTTACTAGACATCAGTAAAAAACTAAAAATACAGGGTTGATCTAGAAATAACTTGGTCATATTCTCAAGTGCATCTTTGTCTGTACATCCTCCTCACTCCCCAACAAAATAAATAGGATAATGTTACTTACATTTGTTTGTTTCATTAGTTTGGTTCTCTAAGACATTTATTTACTCCTACGTATTTCTCTTCTCTGGTTTCAAATAGTTGTTTCCTATTAAGAGTTTAAGAAGGCATGACACTACCTGGCAATATCTAAGGCAAAGCTGACAGCTGTTGATGGACTAATTGAACTTTTGTCCTTAAGACGCTGATGAAGATCGCCCTATAGTTAACATGACAGTGTAACTTACCCAAGTTTACATCATTAACATTTTATATGACCAGAAGCTAGATTAGAGAGAGAAATCAAGAGAAGAAATATGAATTCACATACCCCTCTAAGATATTCAGTAATTAACATAAGAGGTTTCTTCTCAGTAACAGCTCCCAGAAACTGGACTACATTTGGATGTCGAAGCTTCACTAACAAATTAACCTCATGCCTGAAGTCCTGGCTGCATAAATGTAAATGGTTTAAGAATAAGTGATATACACATGACTCCAAAGAACTTTAAGACATAAAAAATCAATATTATTAATTTTTGGTGCATAAGAACAAGCTTAAAAAAACTAGTATAATCTAGTATCATCAACCAAAACAAACTTGTTGAGTTGGTTCCCTATTGCCACAAGCAAGGCTTGAAAAATGAAATGTAAAAGAAAGTCTTTATTTACAGATTCTCTTGTCACATGTAATCAAATGACCTTAGCATCATACATCTTCAGAAATTAGTCTCAAGTTGATTCAAAGAAAAATAATAGAAACAGAAGAGAACAGTGATAAAATCTTACACCACTAATTTATCATCTGACAGAGATGGAAGAATGCGTTTGACAGCAACTGGTGTCCCACGCCAATGGGCTATCACAATCTCACCAAAAGATCCCTGAAGGAAATAAACATGACCAGTAAAACTAATTTTTGCAATCTAATTCAGTTCATCAACAATGGAAATGCAAAATACAAGGGGATTTTAAAAAGCTATGCAAAAGCACAGAGGCTAGATTACATCATGGAGAAAAGGCAGCCTTACAACCATAAAATGTACATGACAATTACTAGGTCTTGAAGCATAATAAAATTAAGATATAAGAACTACACATATGAAATAAGTGCAAACCAAATGCTTTACAACACCAAAAACAAAAACCAAAAAACAGTTGACCAATGCACAATGTAATTAGTTGGCATGGTCTCAATACATTGAACGTCGCTAACAGAAAAATGTCAACGCACCTTTCCAATACGAACTGAATGAGAGAAATCCAACTCAGTAGGGTCTACTTCCCAATCACACTTGTTTGGCAGTGGGGGTGCAACGGACTTCTGTTCAGTGTGGCTTCCACTTTGGCCCTGTATCACCAAATAAAAGATTAAAGAAAAAAATTAAAAATAATAAATCCATCAGAACTTTAATGTTCTTTCAGAGGCAAACTTTTCTCAGAATTCTCATAGTTGAAGCATGAGTTGTATAGGAAAAGCCAATGGACCTCCTTGTCTTAGAATTCAGGTGACTGGAGGTAAACAATGTTTCAAAATAAATATTCGATGATGATGAAAATGATTTTCTAACACACGTAAGAATATTTCATTCAATAAAAAAAGGGGTCAACCCAGTTCGATCCCCACTTAGTAAGGATGCTGGGGAAGAGAATCTACTTTTATGCAGAGAGGCTCATTCGAATTGAATACATCAAACCCATGGCAAACGAGCTTGACAGACCCTTCTATGAATATTTCATTGAATAACAAAGAATAATTTATAAGGGGAAAGAAGATATAGACTTAGTCACAGTCATCAGAAAATTTCCCCATCCAACCAAAATCTCAGATTTTTCCCAACACGTCAAACTCACTTACATGCACAAGAAAACTTTCTGGTTTCCTCAGGGACAGGGTAACATCTGAAAGTAACACACTAAAATCGAGCTACAGACCACATCTAAAGGATTCCTAGTAAAGTCCTATTCAGAATTTGTCATAAACTATATGAAAAGCTATCTACAACAGAACATTCTGACGCAAAGAACAATAGCCAAATGAATCATAATAACCGTAGTAACTACCTACCACAAAGGGCAAGTTGAAAAGGGTATATTCAATTATCCAATAGAAACTCATTCAAACACAATCTCCAACATAACCAAAAAAAATCTACAAATGGGTAGTTGGTTGAACCGGTAAGGATGAGAACGCGTGTTTGAATCCCAGAAAATGCTCTCATTAGAAGAGGGTACCTCCCGAGTCCGGATTAGTGGGTTGTCAATAGACACCGGATGATAAATAACAAAAACAAAACATCTTCATTATTCCATGTATACACATAGAAAGAAGCCATGTACTTACATAAGACAAGCCTCCATATGATTTCAAAAGCTCCATCATGTCATACTTCTTAGCTCCTTCAGCATCAGCTAGAGGCTATCAAAAAAACAAAAAAACATAAAAACAAAAACTCAACACATCCATAAATCATAAAACAAAAAAACAAAACAGAGAGAGAGAGAAATAACAATACAGTGTTTTTCCAACGATCCTGGGAATTAACATCGGCACCAAACTGAAGCAAACACGTGGCAACATCAATCCAGCCATGGAGAGAAGCGACATGAAGAGGAGTACGATGATCATAATCTCTTGCTTTGACGAGGGAAGGGTCTTCTTCTAGAAGCTTACGTACGGCAGCGACGTCGTTCTGATGTGAATGCCAGAGTATCATTGATGTTCTGCTCACTTTTGCCTTCTCTCTCTTCTTCTTCTCCGTCGCCGACGATCCGCCGCCGGAAGATCCGCCGCCGGTGGACGTGTCGGAGCTCATGTTTCAATGGATGAGATCAGATGAAGTCGTGTGTCCCAGGTTGTTTCTTTAAAGTTGTTGAACACGGTGGTCGTTATTACGGTTAGTATGTTAATTCGTAATAATGCTATTTTTGGAGCATAGATAGATTGGACTTTATGTATGTATGTATCATGTATCATGTATGTGAGAGAGAACAGAGAAGAATGTAATGTACAGACTACAGAGTACAGAGCAGAAAGCGTGGTGTCTGATTTCTCTATCCGTTATTATGCTTTTAATCATAATCATTGAACACAAAATTTGACTTTTTTTTTTGTTTTCTCTTTCTTCCTATGACAATATTTACATATGAACTGTGCTGTACTTTTTACTGGAATTTTGAACCCGGTTCATCATACCATCTGTTGTTACTGGGTGTATAACTCGACTATTTAAGCTGACTTATTTTTAATTTTTAAGTTAATATAAGTTTTAGGTTGACTTACTTTTATGTTTGGATGAATTTTAAAAAAAGTGGCTTATTTTCCCATTTTACTTATAAACATGGTTGGATGACTTTTTGTTTAAAAGAGATTTATTTTTAAGCGAGCTTAGTTTTAAGTCATGTAGAAAAATAAATTAGCTTATTTTTTGAAAAAACTACCTTGAGTGAATTATAAGCTGGGTGAAAAATAAGTTCAGTCAAACATAGAAAAAAGTCACACACCCAAAATAAGCTGGCTTATTCAAAATAAGCTGGTTTATTTCTCAAAATAAGTCAAGCTAAACACACTTAGTATCTTACTCTTACTCCCTATATATGATGCGGAGATTTTAATATGATGGAACTTCTGAAAGTTATCTTAAGATAAAAATGATTATCTCCTTTTTTTCTGTTTTAATATGACCGGAAGTAAAACAAAAAAAAATGAAAATTGACCTGATAATTTTTTTAAGGGAGAATTTCAGTAAAGGACCAAGAATGACAATTAATTAAAAAGCAGGACCAAACAAATCTGAAATATCATTTAAGGATTTAGGGGTAAACTGAAATTAATTCAGGAAGGCTAAAGACTAAATTACCCTCATGTGTGTTAGAGATTATGTGTGCCTTAATTTTCATACCTCTCTCTCATATGTGCGCCATCTCACTCCCCTCCCTCAACCTCAACGAAATATTGCTCTTCTTCCCTCACACGAACTCAAAAACTGCGACAAGTGTCATAAACTCTGCTAATTACTACTCATGCCTTCTTATTTTGAATCCCTATTTGTCCTCTGACCATTAATTTTAGCATTTGGGTACCCAAAAAAAATGAAACTTTTCTCACTTCCATCTGTATTGTTAGTTTGATTCTTATTTTGATTTCTGTTTCAGGCTTTGTATTGTAAAGTTATGATTTTTCTAAGTGTTGGGGAAATTTAAATAGTGGGGAATCTGTATTTTTTTTGATAAAAAGACAATTTCATTAAAATTAAAATGATTACAAACTAAGACTCTCTGATATAGTTATATAGTTATATAAGAGAGTCAATTATTAAAGTACATGCTGAAACACAAAAAGAGAGAAAGTTAGAGAATAAGCAAACATAATAAAATTGGAACCAGAAACAACTAGCGCTAACCAACTTCATTTGAGGTAGAACAATTTGTATCAAAAACAGGTTGTGGGGAATCTGTATTTGAGTGTCAGAACAGGTTCATATGCCGCTAATGTGTGTTGTGGATGTGAGTTGTGATGGATTTTATTACTAAAAGATTTTCGCTACCTTATTTTACTTTTCTTGTTAATTTCTGTCAATGCTTTGATGGAAGCTTTCATATATTTTGCTGCTGACTTTACTTTAAAAAATTGAGTGTTGTTCATTCATATTTGGATTCATTTAGGTGGAGGTTGTGCCTTCCTATGTTACTATTGATGGGTCTGTCGAATGTTCTATCAAGCGTTCGATTCATATTCATTAGATTTTGAAATAGTGAAATGTGGGTTAGATTCTTTACAAAGCTTTGTCATTCTTAGTTTTAACTGATTCATATCGACACACGTGAAATAATCAAGTCCAAGAAATTAGATTCATGTATATAGAACCGCTGAATTTCATAGTAATAGGGTTTTTAATTGGATTTTTTGTTGATTGAGTGTGATACCAGTTAAGTTGGTGATAGCCTGTGTTTTTATTCAACTTTATCAGTTATTGATGGTTGAAGATGGAATGAAATGTGATATAGCTAACATAATCACTGGTTTTAAGCCAACATATAAGAGGAATTCACAAGGAACAAACATAAGGGTCATTTGAACAATTGACATTGACAATCAATATAATAGACAAACATGTGTCTAATGATGAACAAGGGAAAATGTCATTTGAACAAGGTAACACTACATTTGAACAAGTAAAAATATCATTTGAACAATTGGCAATTATTTTGAAGCACCAGACCTTGAACAAGTGAAATTGCATTTTGAAAAAGGAAACCCCACATTTCAACAAGTACAAGCCCGTTTTCAACAAACAAGAAATGTCACTAATATTGTTGCACCTAGCCCTGAAAAAGTGAAATGAAATTTTGAACAAGGGAACCTCATGTTTCAACAAGTAAAAGTTCATTTTGAAACAACAAGAATTTAATGTCAGTGATATTGTTGCCCCAAGCTTTGAACAAGTGAAATGATATTTTGAACAAGGGAACCCCACATTTCAACAAGTAAAAGTCCATTTTGAACAAGCAAAAATTTAATGTCAGTGACATTGTTGTACTAGATCATGAACAAGTGAAATGACATTTTGAACAAGAGAACCCCATGTTTCAACATGTCCTTTCACTTGTTCATGGTATGATGCAATAATATATAATCAAATAATTTCCTTTTTGATACATTAACCAAATAAATTCTTATTTGTTCAAAATGTCATTTTACTTGTTCAAAATAGGGTTTCCCTTGTTCAGAAAGACTTTTCTCCTGTTCAAAGTCTGATGCAACAATGTATAACCAATTAAATTCCTGCTTGTTCAAAATGTCATTTTACATGTTCAAAAGTGGGTTTCCCTTGTTCAAAATGTCTGTTCACTTGTTTGCATTCCGATACTTCATAGGCACACTGCTTTACTTTATTAAGAATAAAAGGCACTCTTTTGGTACAATCAAACACTGTCCTCCAACCAATAACTAGAGATTAATGCATGTTCCCAAGACGTTAAAATCTCTCAAGTGGGTTTTGAGATAACACCCTAGCACATATGAGGATTTAGAAGAGTTTGCATTCCGGTGCTACATAGGCACATCACACTGCTCATCAAGGGGCCTTACGAAAAGATGGCTACTACTTCACTACATAGAATTCGAGTGAGCTTTCCCTTTCTTCCCTCCTGAAAATTAAATGAAGGTCACTCAGTATTGTAAAAGTTTCATAAATCACAAACTATAACAATATATGCAGGTTGTAGTATAAAATTGCCCAAATTATAAATACTTTCAAATTATACAAGATTCACATAAACATCGATCATGTCAATCATATGAACTTCTAATCAAAATTTTGACCAACCATATTTGACCAAGTACTATACCAATTTTCATATTATTCAATTTTTTATGAACCGGATATCAAACCAGGCATTTACTGACCCCAACAATATCATCTACACAAATGGAATCAACGTCATTTTCATTATACCAAACTTCGACAACATATTATGATTTACCCAAATGTTTAGTCTCCAGTGTGCAAGATTATCTCTCAGTTTTAATAAGCATCCTAAATATGCTTCAAATAAGTAGATCTGACAATATTCTCTCATTCGTACTAAACCTTACACAGTTATAATACATCTGCAACTATATCAGGAGTTTTTTCAACCTATAACACTCACAAAATATCAAGTGGGTTTCCCATTGTTATTTCATAAATGACGTTTAAATTAGCAATTATGTAGCAAATCTAAATATATTTTCTGAGCAATCTTTTTAATCGCAGAGAAAGATATTCCTCTTCAATAGATTTAAGCAATCAAACACTGATTCAATGAATAAGCAGAGAAAGAACTTTAAATACAAAGAATGGTATGAAAAATATAACCAAGTAGGGAAGGCTTACCTTGGGCTTCACCGTCGCTAGTGGTGGTCGACCAAGCAGAAATCGAAGAGGATGATGGAAAGGAATAGGAACGGTGAAGAGATAGTGTGGTTTGAGAAGTTTCCAACTCAAGGTAAGATTTTTGGGGTCACTCAGAGTAAGGACTTCTTAGTCTTTTCCAAAAGAATTTTTATTTCATTTAAGGACCTAGGGTGTGCAGAGAAATTTCAGAATGTTTTGGTCCTGTAGAGAAATTAATTCTCAATTTTGGTCCTAAAATGAAATTTTCCCTTTTTTTAAGGGAGTTTTTGTCTTCTATAGTTTTATAGCTGTAGCCCGTAGAGCATATCCATTTTCTTCTACTGGGTGATACAACATTTTCTAATATTTTGTCTTCACCGCTACTCATAGTCATAGTTAGGTGACCAATGGCTTTGTCACAACTTTTCCAAAAGATTTTGTAGCTTGTGTTTACCATTAGGTCGGTTGCTTTTGCATGCATGTGCGTGAATTTTGATGAATAAGCCACCAATTTTTTTCCAAATTATTATTATTATTATTATTATTATTATTATTATTATTATTATTATTATTATTGTTGTTATTATTATTTCATATTGATTTAATTGTTCTGGCCAAAAAATATTAATAATATTAAATTTACATACCTTAAGTGTTGTTTCAGTATGCACCATAATTTTTCTATTTTATATTTTATGGTTAAAATCTACTGTAGTTGATACGTTAATTATACATCATCGGGGTCTTGTAGTTTGAGTAATATAGCATCCCTTGAGTCTCTATCTTAAACATATGACTAAAAATCAATGAAAATATTGGATATTTGCATAATTTTATACACAGAAAGTTTCATATGTTTTTCTAACTAGTAATTTTTCAAATAGATATTTACCTATTTTTCTAAATGGATATACAATTTTTTTTAGGATGATGATTTTTATTAAAAGGGGTAATTAATTAAAGGTCCCCCCACAAGGGAGTTAATACTGGAAAAATCCCAAAAGTTGAAAATATTAATGTAGGGTCCCAAGGGACCTCATATTAATATATTTGAAAAGTGAAAAGACAGTTTTACCCCCTAGCCTAAAAAAAATTACCCCTCCCTCCTCCCCTACCCCCACCCCTTCCTCCTCCCTCCTCTCCCCCCCACCCCCAGCCTCCTCCCTCCTCTCTCCTCCCTCCTCTCCCCCACCCCACCCTCCGCCCCCCCACCCTCCACCCCCCCCACCCTCCTTCGGCCGAGGGGGGGGGCCGAAGGAGGGAGGCTGGGGGTGGGGGGGTGGAGGGTGGGGGGGGGCGGAGGGTGGGGTGGGGGAGAGGAGGGAGGAGAGAGGAGGGAGGAGGCTGGGGGTGGGGGGGAGAGGAGGGAGGAGGAAGGGGTGGGGGTAAGGGAGGAGGGAGGGGTAATTTTTTTTAGGTTAGGGGTAAAACTGTCTTTTCACTTTTCAAATATATTAATGTGAAGTCCCTTGGGACCCTACATTAATATTTTTAACTTTTGGGATTTTTCTAGTATTAACTCCCTTGTGGGGGACCTCTAATTAATTATCCCTTTTTAAAATGGTTAGTGGCGACCACAACTCCAATAGTGACTAGTAAGATGGACCAGATAGGGATCATTATGAACCTTTCGAACCTCTTTATGAAGCTTAATATACAATAATAAATATTAGTCATTTTGAAAATTGCAAATTGGTGTAGTTGTCTCGGTAAGAGTTGAACACGCATTCCGAATTAATTGTCGCCTAAAAAAAGCATTATCAATCTCTAAGTATCTTATTTTTATATGCATGGCTATAGTGGAAATCTAGGAAGGAGGTGGGCCTTATAACATAAAATTAAATAAATAGATGAAGATAAGATTTGATCTCTCATATCATTAAATTTTATGGGTTACGTCAGTCCCTATTTAATATGACCTAATAATTGAAAAGTAAACGTGAAAAGTCCTTCTCGTTGACCCCAACTATCACATGTCCACAGAATTTAGTGCACTTCAATTAATAAATTATGTGCTTCACATGTATGCAGACTATCCGTCTGAAATTTTAATTTATAGGTCCACCTTGCTCAAGATGGCTTCAAATTTACAATCAATCAAAGGCCTAACTTTGAACATGAGCAACAATGTACATGGTGTATTTTTTAAACTATGTTGATGATTTAACATTAAGAATTTAATATATTCCAGAATCAGTCACAGGATAATATATGGTCATCAGTTCAATAATCAACTTTCATGGATTTTTCTTTCTCTGGGGCCTATTCATTCAGAGGCTGCTTTCCACTACATGGAACTTTGAATTTCAAATCAAGTCATCTTGATCTTCAAGAGAACGTTTTCGAGCTCTCAGATTGAGCTTCAGGCTTTCCGGTAGAGGCGGGGTCCTCCCTCGCCGGAACAGAACAGCAAGCGCTCTCATTCTCTGGCAGAGATCAAATATCTGCAGAACACATGATAGGGAAATTTTATGTTGACATATTTCATGAACAGAGAACAATATCACATAACTAATTACTCCGTCCGATCCTAAATGTAAGATCACCTTAACCTTTAAAGTATACCACTGAATTATAATATATGTCACATATAATTAGTTTACACGTAGCTCCCTCATGTTCAAAACAAAAGACCATTTGCCTTTTTATGGAAGTTAAATAAGCAAATTAGTCCACTAAATTATATAATAAACATATCCCACATGTAATTAGATTATAGTTTAGTTTACAAGTAGAATAAATTAATTTTGAGCAAAAAAAATATTTTTCTAAAAAAGTCAAAGTGGTCTTATAATTAGAATCATCGAAAGTAGTTTATCAGTCAAATAAATTAGTTTTAAATTTTGAAAAAAAAAAACTATATAGACAATATCAAGTGATTAATTTTACATCCATAATTTCTCCCAAAAATCAAAGTGATCTTATATTTAGAAGTAGGCGGGGAGTATATTGCTTTGTACATACCGATGAGGCTTCTATCTCGGCCACGCCTTCGCAACCTTGACCTCCTCCCTCTAACAAGTCACAATATCTTGCTGCTTCATTTTCATCTTCAAAAACCTGCAACCACATTGTGGAGTCATTTCAATCATACCGATTCAAAAATTATAATAATTATAATAGAATTTGGAATACTATATATTATAGACAAGATTGCACCTACATATATGAGAAGAGTGCAATAGCTACAATAACATGGTTCCGCTTTCTTTTTCAGCAATGCTGTAAGTTTCTCTTAAAAATTATAAGAGGGATATGCACTAATGGTCTGAATTAAAATGAGACCGAACCCAGAAGTTCTCATTTCTTGGAAAGCTTTCATGCCACTAAGCTACACTACAAAGTCATTTGCAATAGCACAGATTATGAACAATCAATCTAGCATATTGGACTATGACATAAGCAAAACACATGAATTCTGTGGCATGTGCTGCCAGCATTTAGAAAAGCGACCATAGATTCATATTTGCATCAAATTTCAACAAATTAAGAAAACTAAAGCAAGCACTTAAACCGAGTATATGCTAAGATGATTAAAACAAAATTTGGCATTTTTAATGCTGAATGTTGTATAAAATTAGAAATATATACCAGCACTCCTTCTCTAACATCTTCCACAAGCATCGTAAATTTTGTCCCATTCCTTGCTTGTTTGGACTTGGACTGATTTCCAATACCAGATCTCCAGTTACCACCTTTAGAGAACAATAGTCCAAGCTCTCTTTCAACTTCACTGTAATGGAGAAAGTAAACTCAGGCAGGAAGGAAAACCAATTTAATCAGGAGGAAAAAGAACGCAAACAAACTGATGCAAACCTTCTATTTCTTCGGGTTTTCATTGTGCACAGTTGGTTCTCCTTTTGGGTGAGTACATATACAGGCTTGGAAGGTTCTCTCCATGGGTTGGAGTCTAAAACTGAAGAAGAAAATGAATAAGATGGGGAAATTATTGATGCTTCATACAAAAAAAGCTGAGAGTCACAAAAGACTCAGACACTGGGCAGGTAATCCAAAAATGTATATTCTCAGATGTAAGTCAGCTGCCGGCATACCAAATAGATGAGACATCATGAAACAATACTTCCTTGGTCTTAAAATAAGACCTAGTTGACTTTTTTGGAGCGATCAAGGAAACAGAATAAGTCGGTCAATCATAACATATGTGATAATATTATTAGATTATGTAAAAGTTTAAGAGTCAAACAAACTAATTATGTAAAAGTTTTAGATTATAATTGACATATTTAACATTAATTGAATATTCCTAAAGAAAGTCAACTAAGACTTGTATTTAGGACCAGAGGAAGTATTTGCCAACAACTGGTATAATTGTCTACAGTGGAAATTTGTAAAGAAGCACATGGAAAAGCCTCATCAAGGCAAGGTAATACACTAACACTAAAAGGTTAATACAGAAGAGTAAGAGTATCAAACAGAGAGAGGAAGTTACTAATTGAACTAGTGTAATATTATTATGCCTTGATCTCATTATTATACAATTTTATTACACTACTGTATTATATAAGATGCATGAGTGTGGATCCATGCAGAAGTAATTGAAACTTTTATTTCAAAGAGAACCTCTCCAGGGTTGTCCACAAAAGAACAGCAAAGATACAGTATACGAAGTATTAGAATACACCAAACAATCATAATGGAGAAAATATAAATGTCAGATTTTCTAAAGGTCAAGTCCTCAACAGGAATAAAGAGCTATAAATAACCATTGGGCTCAAACCCCTCTTTCTTTACCCAGAAAGGGGGAAAATTGACCAATCCAGGGAGACCTTTTCAAGACACTACTACATGGGTGTGAACATGTGACATAAGACTCAAATTCCCCCTGATTTTGGGGGTTATATAGCCGTTGCAGCTATGAGATCTGAGTGCAATTCAAGTGGCACACCAACAGTGACAGTTGCAAGGCATGTAGCGATAAAGTATCATGCCATATCTTTTTAATTTAGAGCGGAAAATATTAGTGACTTGAGGTTAAAAACGGGGTCAAACCTAGGACCTTACACTACTTAAGGTGGATCTTTCATCCCACTAAACCATAGGGCCAACCATTAAAAGGATCACGCCATATCTGATAGTGTCAAATATGCATCAATCGCAATAAAAACCTCAAATACAGCCTGCCCCTGAAGCATATGTTGTTCTTCATACAGAGCAGGTAAGTTAATTCTGCACATTGTTTGTCTAAACACAAGTGGGAAGGGAAGTAACCAAATGTGGGAAAAATCATAACAATTAACCAACCAATAAAAACAATTGAGATAACTCTCATGTATGATTCGCAAGGAAAATAATTTATCCCTCCATTCCTAGGAGAATATGATCTGGTTGAATCTTTTTTTAAAAAAATATCTCCTAAAACAACCAGTCAATTTTAATATATAATCTAATAATACACAGAATACTTTGTTGTTGCTCATTTCACTTACTTAATCACTCCAAAAAAGAAAGCCAATTAGATCTCATATTTAAGTATAAGAAGAACTATATGAAAAAGTTCAAACGACAAGCAAACAGAAATCAATATCTGAAAAATCATAACCAGATAATTGTCTCAATTGGCAGGACCATACTATATGTATCAATCACAATAAAAGCCTCAATTCATGCATGTCCCTAAAGCATGTGTTCTTCAAACAGTGCAGTTAAGCTAATTACATATAGTGTTGTTTGCCTAAACATGATTAGGAAGGCAAGTGACATCATGTAAGAAACATCATAATATCCATCAAACAACCAAAAAACAATTGAGACAAACCTTATGATCTACCAGGAAAATAAGAAGCTCAAACCAGAAGAAAACAGAACAACATCAATATCTGCAGAATCATAAACCGTACCGTCATAGCTGCTGCTATCAAAACTTTGATGAAGATGTCTACGCATATCATAAGCACGTGAAGAAACCTGCCTGAGAAACTCATCAGAAGTCCCAGGAATAGTCCCATCCATATGAAGAGCCCTCTCAACCTCTTCACTCTCACCATCATCTTCACCTTTCACACCACCACCACCTATGTTACAATACACACCTTTCAAACGCCTTCTATGTTGTCTAGCCGACACTAAAGTAAGCCTCGGAATACGCACACTACGAGGAGTACGAGGAATGAGATGAACTCGACGTGCTTGAGGATGAAATATATTACTAGGTGGTAAAACCATGGACGGAGAAACCGAAGAAAGTGAATCCATGGTAAAAGAGAAGTTGGTTTTTTTGTTCAATTTCTCAGGTGGGTATATGTTAAATCTTCAAGTAATGATGAAAATGGAAGTGGGGTTGTACAAAGTTATGAGCTTTGGGTTAAACTGGGAGGAATTCTGGGCGTGGAGGATTGTTTGGTGGAGTGTGGACAAAGGAAGAAGAAGGAAGGAGGAGGAAGAAAAGTTGGGGGGTGTGAATCTGAAGAGAGAGAGAGAATCTAGGAGGATTTTTTTCTCTCTCATGGGAGAGATGGGTCCACGTGCGGGACAATGGAGGCTCCACAAGTCGGATCCAAATTGGAGACATCTACAGAACTGAACTAGATCATCATTGTTGAATTCAACATGCATTCCTTACTTCCACGTAAGTCATGTAAAATATCATTATTTTTTTTTTGGCCAAAAAAATATCATTATTTTGCTATATATATTTATGGCAATATCTATAGGGAAATTTGCAGTTTAGTCCTTGGTAAGGGAAATTAATACTGGAATGTCCCAATACATTTCAAAATAATTATAAAGTCTCAGGGCCCTTTCCTGCAATTGTTTGCTTATCTTCAATGACCATTTTGCTCTCATAAGATGAAAGCATAGTCCCCCTGTAGGGACCAGTGAAATGACAATCATCTTTAATGAGGGCAAAATGGTCATTGAAATTAAGCAAACAATTGCAGGAAAGGACCCCTGAGACTTTATAATTATTTTAGAATGTATTGGGACCTTCCAGTATTAATTTCCCTTACCAGGGACTAAACTGCAATTCCCCCATATCTATAACCTAAATTAGTACAACTTCTAGAAGTGGAAATTTGGGATAAGTGAGAGTTGAATTTTAAAATTATTTATGTCCATCATCGTTAATTTTTTTTTAACTTTTTTACTATTATCCTCTGTCGTTTCATCATCACACAAGGGCAAATAAATACATAAGCTTGTCACATGTTTTTATAAGTGATGACTCAACAAAGGATGATAAGTGAAAAGGTAGAAAATTTAACGGTGATGACACTTTTGCCCCAGTTTTAAAATTTAATGGATAATTTTGCTCGAAAAAATTTACATGGATATTTTTGCATCTAAATGACAATTACATGAACATTTTTGCACTTTAACTCATATAAAATAACTTATATTACATATATATGAGATTCAAATTCACTTAACAAAATGTCATAAATTTAAAATTAAAAGGAACAGCATTGCCCTCGATCAAAAACATATATAATTTCCAAGTGATTATTGCTACATCTTAGAAGCATAGTACAAAATGTATTGTAAAATAAATCAAGTTTTGGATAAGTCTAGGTAGATTTAGATTCTACTTGGATGAGAGGAAAATGAGAGAGGAAAGAAAGTGAGAGGAAAGAAAACAGGGAGGAAAGAAAACAGGGAAGAAAATATAATCCCCTCTGTTGCTTGGATGAAGGGGGGAAAACAGGGAGGAAAGAAAATAAGTATATATCAGAATGACTAAACTACCCTTACTGCAAACATTTTAATAAGAAAACTATATATTTTAACAAAGAAAATGATTTTTTAATAAATCAATAAGTGGGACATCTCTTGAAATTAAATTAAATTAAGGGAATAAATATAAAAATTTATATTCAATTCAAAAATAATTTTATTTTGAAGACAAGAGAAAAAATATTTGACATTATCCTTCATAATTATTGAAGAACCATCACGCTTTTTTCAAGAGAGCGGAAAAAATCGAATTGTTCATTTTTTTCACATAATGGACTAATAACCAGAATTGCTTGATTTATGACAAAATAAAGTTATATTCCAATGTTTTACTTGAAATTTACAATTCTATTGGTGAAGAATTCAGATATTCTTTTTCATTATTTACCAGAGAATAAAGGCATAGGGCCTATAACTTCCTCATGAACTTTGGGTTCATTGATACAATCTGACTTCAAATTAATAGCATTTTCATTGAGAGCTCTTAAAATTTTGGGCGAAGGTGCAAAACTAGCCACCACAATTTTCTAAATGGACAACTTTGGCACCCGTAAAGTGATGGTGCAAAACCGGACATTATAAAGCAAAATGAGACAAATTTAGCCACGCCGTTAAGTTGGAGGGAAAATGGGGCATGAGCCCACACTATTTTCCTTCCCCACTTTCTTTCCTCTCCCATTTTCTCTCCTAACAAGTAGGGGAAAATGCTATTCCTTGCCCCCTTTTCCCTCCCCATTTTCCTTCCTCTCCCATTTTCCCCCCAAACAAGCAGGCCCTTATCATTTCATTGAAGCTAATCACTCGGTAATCTGTTAAGAGAAAACTTATTAACAGCGTTGTTTACATGTTTTTTTTGGCCGAGCGTTGTTTACTTGTTCAATATTACTTTTTTTATCAGAATTCAATATTACTTTGTTTCAACATAAAGTGGAATTGTTAAAATGCTATCTTCGTTCAATTTTTAATAACTATGCAGTCCACCCAATGGTAGTTAACACTACTTGTTCTAAATCATATCATTAAATATCTAAACAACAACTGACGGAACTGAGGAATTCAAACTTGCAATCAAGATATCTCTTCTCATAAATCATTCTTGACTAGTGGATTTGAACTTGTTCTAAACTACGGCTTTAGTTTAACTTGATAAATCATTAGTGAACTCTTATTCATCATTTTTCTTGTCCCAAGGAATAACAAACATGATTCAAATCCATAGCCCGGCACTATAAAGGTGAATTAAGTGTTACTCCCTCCGTTCTTAAATATAAGATCACTTTGATTAATTTGGGAAGATTAAGGAAGACAATAAAATTACATGATCTTTCCAAAATACCCTCAATTACTTAACTTTAAAAGGAGGAGGGGTTTTCAATGAAAAGAGGGAGTATAAGGGTAGTTTGGGCAAAACTTGAGATAAAATAGGAAGTGATCTTATATTTAGGAACTTATCCACTTCCCCAAAGTGATCTTATATTTAGGAACGGAGGTAGTATTAATTAGACCATATGGCCACCGACTCTTATGCTTGTAAATTTTTTTTTGAAGAATTTTTTTAGTAGTAACAATCCAGTTTTTCAATTTGCGAAAGTCAACTTGGGGAGGGTATTAAAATGAACCTGTTTATGACATAAGTGAACTAATCAAAATTTAAGGTACATATTCCTACCAAGGAACTGACGCCATAATAAGAAACAGCATGTTTACTTATTTTGTCACTAGTCAACCATGTTACAGGGGATCAAATTGGTGGCGACCTCCCTTTAATGGAGCTCCTATGGCTCATTCTATTAAATTATATCCTTGACAAAAACAATCACTACTTAATAATTAGGCAAGTAACAATATAATGAGATCATCAATGACCTCCTAGCCTAATGTCATAAAACTACCATATATAATCAGGAAATTGTGAGTTCACTGATTACTTGATACTCGTAATATCATGTTGTTGACGCATGTCCTTTTAATTTTATAAAAAAAAATCTAATGAAAAACTGGCTTAATTAAAGAAGATATGTCGAGGACATAGGATTGTCTTGTGAAATTGTGTCAAGCATGTGTATACATATTCTAGCCAAGAAAGAAACATGTACCTATATGTGTGTATGGTATACATAATTGGACATATACATTAATTGTATTGTGAGCAAAACAAAAAGAAAAAAAACTACAAATCAAAACTCATGAAATCAAAAGTATTATCAACCACTGATTCGGAGCACTGGAACGTTGCGCCTTGAGGACAAGACTTCATTCAAATGGGCAATCTGAAGTAAGAGCTCGCTAATCCTCTGCAGCATATATAGGTGTACCATCACGTGCCTCTTCCATACATAAAATTTACTTTATAAAAATAATTTAGAGGTTTTTGAATGTTTTATTTTCACATGCCCATTTCAACAAAATAATCCATTATTGATTTTATTGCATAAAAATCCCCGTATTCAACCTTTCTAAGAACTGACTAGGTCCAAAGTCCCTCGAGATTAAGAAGACTTCCGGCAATCCATTATTAATTTTTAAGCAAGGATAATGCTTAGTTGAGTTAAGTTGTAGAGGCGAGCAGAAACACCTAGTTTTTTTAGTAGAAATATTTAGTTATGACTTATGACTTATGAGCTAAATCTCCGCTAGTCTTGAAATTTTGAAGAGACTCATAATATGCAACAAACATATCATGCTTCAAAAACGCAAATATGTAATAAAATTGGAGCATACATATATAGGTTAATAATTAAAATGAGAAGAAAATGAGAAAGATGATTATGAGAACAATTATCTCCTCACAAAGGGCAAGTGGTTAAAACTTAAAAATAACTCAAGCCTTGTGCTCCTTTCAAATTTTGAACACTCTATATGAAAGATGGTGGTAGTAGTTAATTTCTTTCATTCTTACCCCCTGTTTTTTTTTTAATAAACTCTCTGTTTTTTAGGTAGAATCTTACCTCTTTTTAATTACATGCAACACGTTGTTGTCCTGATTTTAATTTGTAAAATACGATCATTAATTTTAGTCAAAGATGAAATGGAAATGTGCGACAATCTTTTACAAATCTAGAGATTTTAATTAACGTGGCCTTTGAAATTGAAATCTAGAAATCAGAATTAAAGAGAATATCAATATGGTTTCATTCATTAGTTATTTTCAACATTTTTCACAAAAAACTAAGATAAATATTAAGTTTTATTAGTTATATCTTAAAATTTAATTTTTTTGGCAATTTGATACATATTTAATAATTAATATATATGATTTTTTTAAAATAAAATAGCAACAGCTTATGTGGCGATAAATGAATAGTATTAAATAAAAAAATTGACTTATAATTAGGATATCTCTTGTGGTTATATTAATGTCATTAATTTATATCAAACTAAAAAAATTATTTTCTTAAGTAATAATATCTCTCATGTTTCGAAAAAAAAGATCTCTCTGGTTTGTTTCTAACCAAAATCCCAAAAAATATCGATTGAGTTTTAAAATCTCATATAGATGATGTAGAGTTCCAAATTTGGTTAATCTTCCAATGGTGCTTGAATAATCAAAATCTTCTATCTAAAATTTTGGAATTTAAATGGTATTTCTTTCGGGAAATTTTCCTTGTTATTATTGCAACTTGAAATATTTTACAAAAACTAAGAACACAATTGATACCTTAAAATTTGTCCAAATCTTCTAGTATGGTCATATATTTTGCTTTTCTAGAATGGTGCCAAATTAAGATAAAAAAAGGGGGTCAACATAATTTTAATACCCACTTGATGAGGGTGTTAGGAAAGAAATATATTAAGCAATCTAGCCCGTGCTTTTACAAACGTTACAAATGTCTTCATATATTGGTATAATTTTTTATTAATTAAATGAGTTGTTAAAGACGACACCTTGACTTATTAATGGAGAAATTTTTACTCACATTTTTCTCTATCTTTTAGTAGGGAAAATAAGATTAGTTTTGTTAGTCGCATTATATTACGTACATTCTTCTTTTCGGCCGAAATATTACATATATTCTATTACACTAGTTGGGCCCTTTGGGACCTCTTAATTATTTTGATATTTCAATAGACTTTATAGTATTGATTTGTCTTAGTTGGATTAAAGAGCAATTTTCCCAAAATAATATTCTAGTGCATTCTAGTGCAAGTGTAATTGAAAAATAATACACTTTCCATTTAAAATATAAGACTTATTGACATTTTTGTACTTTTTTCTCTATTTCCCCAAACTTATCCATATTAATTCTTTCCAATTGTGAACCAACGAAAAAGGGTGGTTGAAACTTGAAAATGGTAGATGGCTAAGATATATTGGACAATGATATCTAAGTAATTTCAATTAACTTAACTAATTATCCCTATGATCCTAAGACCATTTGACTTTTTGTTAGATTAGTTCATCATAACATATTTAATCCATTGTTAGATTATGTATTAGTTTATATATCAAATAAGCTAATGTTTGGAGAAAAAAATTCAGATTATTCAATATAGAAGTTAAGTCTTCTTAAGATTTTATGAAAAGTGAAATGTGTCACTATAGCTCAGTAGAAAGTAGAAACTGACCTCATCTTTCTCCTTAAGAAGACTTGCCATGTCATCCCACCTCCGCCGATCAATCCTCAATCTCCGCCGCCCTCTCCGCCGCCAAATCCCCACACAAACCACCATCACCATCGCCGCCGCCGCCACTCCGGCCACATACGCAAATGACCAAAATGCCCCCACACATATCACACAGTCCCTAACCCTACAAAAAACCCTACCAACACTCTCTCTTATCCCCTCACACCTCACCTTCAAAATCCTCCACCCCTCCCTCGCCACCCTCACCCTCCACTCCGCCGGAGACGGAACAGGAGATGACGGAGTCGGAATATCAGGCGGAGACGGCGGCGATTCTTCGTCTCCGGTGGTCTCCGGCGAGTCAGAATTAGATGGATCATTTTGAAGGGCAAAATTGTCCTGAATTTCGGAATTGTTGGATGAATGGCTTGATTGGTTCACTGTGGAGGAGGAATCATGGAGAAATGGATGTTGAACATGTTGCCATTCGTTGAATTCTTCTTCTTCGTCGTCAATTTCTGGTATGTACACCATTGTGTGAGAAGTGAATAGGTGTCATGAAGAAGACTTGTATGTATAAAATGGATAGTATAAATAGAAGTATAAATATCTGAAGTGGTGAATGAATGGAGGAAGACCTTTTGGAGTATTTGTGGGAGGTGTTTGTTTGTGTATATAATTTGAGTGAGTTGTGAATTTAAGTGAGATTGCTCTTAATTTGCCACCTTACATTGGTCTTTAGTTTAGAGGATATGGTGGGCCATGCAATTATCTGAATTATTATGTCAAACATGTACTCTTGTGCTTAGCTTTGCTTAGCTTCCAGATGTGTCCTTGTTTGTATGTACACAAGTATGCATAAATAATGGGAAGAGATCTGTTGGCCAAAAAAAAAAATAATGGGAAGAGATCCTCTCCCTCCTCTTCCCAACTTTTCCCTTTCATAATGGCAAATTGGCAATGCTCCGCATTAATAGCAAAAAAAAAAAAATCTGATTACAAATTTATTACTTTCTCATATTCTAAATATAAGACTTAAATATCTAATTTTATTGGATTAAGGTTGTTAGTTATTCAGTTAAAAAAGTTGTTAGTTAAGTTAGTTATAATCACATGATATTACCTTTAGACCATACCTTCTAGTTTCATCTCCTTATTTGTTTATTACTACCTCTGGTCCTAAATATAGGACCTAATTGACTTTTTTTTTAGAGATTAAGGTTGCGAAATAGGTTATTAAATGATGACATATTTGATATATTTTTAGATTATCCATTAGTTTATAGGTAAAATAAACTAGTTTAAGGGAAACAATTAGGTAAATCAATTTATAATTAACTTCTTTTGCTTTTTTAAGGATTTTCTAGATGAGAACATTAGGTCTTATATTTAGGACCAGAAGAAGTATTAAGGAACATTAATGAGGATAATATGGGGAAAAGCTTGAACAAATTAAAAAATAGGTCTTATATTTATGACTAAACTCGCATCCCCAAATAAGTCTTATATTTAGTACCGGAGGAGTATTTGATTTTTAAGTATTAATTCCTCTGTTCTTAGATATAAGATCTATTTACGGTAAATCTTGTACTTAATATAAAATTTATTTCTAATTTGTAGCAATTTGCCCTAAATTATTATGAATGCTCCCCAATAATAGACAAATAAGAGAGGGAATATGGGGATAAAATAAAAGTAATCGGTTATAGTATATTATATTAAATAACTGAACTAACATATTTAATTTAATTAAATTAGGTAAATATGTCTTATATTTAGGACTGGATGAAATATTACAGTTAGAATTATTTTAATTAAGTAATTAGTCTACATTAAATTATTATGTGATTTTTAAGAATTATTATGATCATATCTATTCTTATAAAGCGATTAGTCTACAGTTGTAATCCAATTTCGACAAATTAAGAAAAGGAGTGTTATTGTAAAGGAGAGAATCCCCTTCCATTATATAGAGAGATCTTCACTCTTTGGTTGTAGGATTGTATGACTAGCTGTATTGTTGAAACGAATATTTTTTCCCTTGTTTTTCTGCGATGCAAAAGTTTTTCTATTGTATGGAGACAAATATTTTTGTTAGAAGCAATCATATTCAAGTCACTATTAGATAATGAATTTAAATATATGTTCGCCACATTGTTGAATATTTTGTTTCCTCTTATTTAATGCATTATTATATTCGAGACATTGTCGACTACAAAATATGCAAATATTTTTCATAATTGATGTTAGGATATTTTTTTGCTCAGATAATGGATGTTAGGATATTGACTCGCCACATTGTGAAAGATTAACACCATCTACTTGAGGTTTATTAGCTCAAATCATAGCTCATGGTTAGGGCTCTTGAACCACTCCTTTTTAAGTAATAACAATGTGACATGAGGCCATGGTTATACTTTCATGCGACTTGAGCATCTTGCTCTAGGATGCAATCCCAAGCGCCTAGTAGAAAATCGAATCTTCGCCATTGTGATCTGAAGCTGTAGGGCACGAACATGGCGATGAGTTAAAAATTTTCCATAAAATACCAGCATGGAGTGCAAATTTGATAATTTGATTGTTAGATTTTGGTAAATCACTGGATTTTTAAGACATATTTAATTATTTTAACTATTAATTTGTGAGAAATTATGGTTAGTAGTGCCTTATAATAAGGTTCAGCCAAATTAAAAGATTTTTTTTGAACTGAAAGCCAAATTAAAAGATGGAAAGCCAATTATTACCTGTAACGGCTAACCATATCCTCTTATATGCTTACAACGATTGGTGAGTTAATAAGGACTTGCTTTTCATATAAAAAAAATAAGGACTCCCAAGTCCCAACCTTATATCCTTTTTACAAGTCACTCTAAGCATTATTACCGAATTTAAGGAGAGGCTTAAAATTTATTAACATTAATTGTTTTTAGATGAGCTTATAATTTTTCCATTATTATTGTGCATTTTTAAATCTACTCCATCTTATTTTATTTAACTTTACTCTGGTTACTCTTTCAAAACAATAATAATTTGTTTTTTGAGTTTTAACAAAGGGAATAAAACACAGTGACCCCTCGCTTCTCATTTCGATTTTGTTGACAGCAAGGTTTTAAAACCCGAGCCGGACGTCGAGCCGGAAAACTGAGCGGGTCATGGTTGAAACGGTTGAAACGGTTGGACCGTTCGGTCGAACCGGTGACGTAATAATTTATTCAAAATTAAATATATAAATATTGTTAATACTTAATAACTTAATATAATTAGGATGAAATTAAGCAAAGTCACAAATAAAAATACTACTATATAGGATGGAAATCTACTCTCAAATCAAAATATACTCTACAATTAAGTCTCACCATACATTAAGAATGAAGATTAGGAAGTAATAATTATAGAAAATAAAAAAGAAGATAATCAAAATTTTCCAAACTACTTGCAAGATAATAATATTGTACTCCAAACGGTACGGTGAAATAGAAAATAAAGAAAAAGGAAAAAAACATTTATCACTCATAAAGAAGCATACAGTAGTAGATTGACTAGCTTGGAAAAAAGCGTTATCCAGTCTCCACTTTTCTTGCATTGGGCAAAGTGGAGTAAAATTTTTTTATTTTACATTGCTTCTCTCCTTGTACAAGTTCAATAGTCAGAGAAAAATGAAGTGTTCAGATCTGTTCGTCTTCTTCAACGATAGGAAAGGAAAAACTGGGAGTAAACTTCAAACTTGCTTCTGTTTTCATTCTGGTTTTTCATCGATCTCAACTCTCAAGTTCAATATTTAAAGAAAAATGTAAGTTTTTTCCTTAAATATTTCAGTTTCTTTCTCCTATCATTCTCTTCCTCCTTCTGGTTTTTCTTTTTGTCATCAGAAAAAGGCATCATGACCGTTTTCTGTCACTGGGAAAAGGCTGGGCCCGTTTTTTTTTCTAACGAATTGGGGGCGGCCGGATCGGTGATAGCCGTTCCGGCTTCCGGTTTTTCGCCGACTTCCGGCTCGTTGGCCGGCTCGAGGAGGTCCAAAGCGGCCGAACTAGGAAAACGGCTTTCGTGCCTAGGACGAGCCGCTATGGTGGCCGGTCGACGGTCCGACCGGTCGGACCGTCCGGCTCGGTCCGGCTTTCACATCCTTGGTTGACAGAGTAAATATCAGATATGGGAGGTGGCCCGGTCCAAATAAAGAAGAATAAGAATAAATAAAGGCCCATATCTGGGTCCTATGAAAAGGCCCATATCATGAGAAATTAGTGTGATGTTCTTGTTTGTTCACATTATATCAAGGACTATAGCGATATTTCTTAGTAAGAGTGTATACTTTTAAATTCTGAATATAAAATACAGTAAAAAAGTAGTCACAGGGGGAGATCATGATTGACGCCATTTCTTGGTCCAAACTATTATTAATGTATGCCTCTTTAGCATTAATTGGTTCATATATTATTAATTAATGAATTCCATAAATTTAGTTGTTACTTGTTTAATAATCATGGTGCACAAAGCCACATAGTACTACATAGAAAGGTCAACATTATGATATCGAGGATGTGCTACTCACATGATCTCACTATATTTTTTTTTATTATATTAATTAATTCAACTTTAAGACTAAAGATTTTTTTGGTCAAAAGACTAAAGATTTGAAAATAACCTTTTCATATGGTTTTCTTTGAAATGCGCTTAGTCAAAATGGTATGCTTAAACGAGGATTAATTAAACTAAATGCCTCATAGATAAAAGTTAGTATAATAGCAAGTATATTTGTGTGTCTTCTTATTTCAGCAATAATTTATCAAGAAAGAGTACAAATTTTATCAAGAGTATGTAAATAATTTGTACGTGTTTTATATACCATTCTCACTCTTACAAGTTATAGTCTTACACTTCATTATGACTAAGAAAATGTGTTTTAATAATTTGATTTTTTTGAAACAAAAAAAAATCAAGTTTACCCTTATTTGAGACTATAAATTGTATTTTGATAATAATAAGAGACATAAAAATTTTAAATAGGAATAATTTAAAAAAATTGAGTAATTTGACATCCGTTCCTTAAAACAAGATCACATGTTCCTTGTAGAAAAATGACACACAATAATATCACCTGTTGTACAATGAACACCTTTTAAATTTTCAAACTAGTCCATTAAGGTGAGTTTGTAGGATCTAACTTATTTTTTTGACTGAATTTAAGAACTCGCTTATCTAAATTTTATATTGGAGAAAATTATTGGATTAAAGGTCCATTTGCCCGAAACGTGCACAAAGTATAATATATGTCATGGAAGTATTTTTGGCCTAATTTTCACCAGAATTGTGTAGAGTGTATCATATTCGCTCTTTAATGTAAAACTATGAATGGTCAACGCCCACTTTTTGACAGTCAATGCAAAGCTTTTAACGAGCGTCTATGATATACTACCTTGGACACTTCTGAGTCATAATTGGATCCAAAAAACTTACGAGTTTGAGGCAAATATGATATTTAAGCTTATTTGCTCAATCAAACCACTTTATTTTACTTTGGTGGAAAATTTCGGTCATAGTTAAAGATGAATTTGTAGGCATTTTGATAATAATTAATCTGTTTCTAAAAGGTATAATCTGAAGAATTTTCAGGGGTTGGTCAAAGTTAGAAGAAAAACATCGCATTGAATGTGCGAGAGAGATAGGAGAAAGGGGAAATGCTTCATTGACTTTTAGTTTGTCCCTCAATTCATACAAAAAGCTACATCTTACTCCAAAAAAGAGATAGAATATCTTATTAGTTATTACTATCAGTTTAAAATAATAAAATCATTTCAACATTTTTTTTAAAAAAAATATGGAATAATAAAGGGATATGTGCAAAGATGTTCAGGATTTTTCAGTTTAGGAATAATATTGTTTTGAAATTTTTTTAGAAAATGTTGCCATAAAGTATGAAAATAGAGCAATTATACATTTTATTGTTAAATATTAATAATGAACATATATTTTTTTTCTTAGCGTCAATTGTTTGATAGTCAATATTAATGTTTTAAAGATATAGAGGAATATTATTATGTTTTGAAATTTTCAAGGCAATTTTAAACTTAAATGAAACTTTCGAGACAAAATAACTCATAAGTGAAAACTTATAGAACAAAATTGTACAGGGTTAAGGCGCAAATCCACACTAGAAGAAGTATCAAATAAAAAAATCTTATTCACTCTAAAAGTACTCTATGATTCAATGTAGCTCTAAAAGTAATGACACGTAGCATTGTACCCTTTGTGAAATTTTACATTAAGACTTATTTAAGTATTTTCAAGTCTGTATTGTCATATTTAGTTACTTCTAAGGTTAATTACATTGAGCCACAGAATACCTTTGAGGTGAATACAATATTTTTTGCACTTCCAAATTGATTTATACCTTAAACTTATCACATATTAACCCAATAGTAAAAGAAGTATTTGTGTAAAAATGTCAAATAATAAAGTCGTCTGGCATTGCTTTTCACTAAATACTTATTTTTATCAATAGTCATTTATTTAATAGCATATTTGGATGATTTTTATTTGAGGAGATCAAGGGATATCAAACAAATTATTTTACAATATCTATACCTATAATTCTTTTCTTTAAACTAATTTATACTGTATAACTTATAGATTGATATATTATCTAATAACCTATAACATTTGTTACAAATTGATAATTTATTTTTCTTTATATATTATTCTCCTCAAATAAAGACACCATACTCTTTTATTTAACATCAGGATAAATCCTAAAATATTGTATTGCAAACATGAAATTTGATTACAAACCATGCAAGCACTGCTCTTATAGATTATGTTATTTCGAAAGGAAATTAAAGCACCATCTAGTTGTGGAATGATAAATAACAAGAGATGACATGAAGGACACTTCAAACTCAAGTTGAGTGAAAAAATTAGTCACCTCTGAGTCATTGCCTAATTAATATTATGCAATTGATCATCAAAAATAGCTTTATTTTACTCTGAGGCAATTTAAAATGATAAATTTTGTATACATAAATTAAAGGGTATATATATGCATGCACACATATGAATGTTCTGAGTCGATTGTTTCATGGTAGCTTATCGAAACATAAATTGTGTTAATTAGCTTGTATATCAATTTCAGTTTGCAAAAAATAAGTTAGAATAAAATAAACAAGCCTAAGTTTTTCTCATCTTCAAAATTTGTTTCCCTAATAAAATATTTAAAATTTTTTCCATAAGGAACTCTCTCATCATGAGACATCCATTGGATTGTGTTTTTCTTAAAGTACCACGATCTCAGATAATTGTATTCATTTATTTTGTTTTTTGAGATATAATTAGTAGTTTTTTGATAAAAAAAAAGAGATATAATTAGTAGTTTTAACTTTTAAATATGAAAAATTAGAAACTATTTTAAGACACTTTTTATCAACTCTCCGTGATACTATCAATTAAGTTGGAGGTACCTTATATTAAATATCGACATATAGTATATTAAAGATAAAAGAAATATAAAATATTACTCATGTATGTTGTCTTATATACTAGTCATTTTCAAAATCTTTCATCACGTAACTTATAACTTTACCCTTATTCAATATATATTTCACTCATAGTTTATATGATATCAAATAAATACTAAAACTTATATGTAAAAATAAATAAATGGCAAAACCATGTGTTTATATAAAAAAAATTATATAGCGTAACTTATAGAAAAGAACTACTTCTTATCTCCATGCCCTATCAATTGGACTAGCGAGGAGTCATTCAACTAACATTCTTTCTAATTCTTATTACAAAGCATCAACAAATAAATCTCATATATCAATAAAATTGGTTAAGAACATTATATTAATTTTGTATAAAAATTCTAAGTAATTTACAATATTGTATATACTAACTATACTAAACTCAAATATCATACTAATTACTTCTATTTTTCGCTATCCTTGTTAAACATGGGTAATATGGGAAAACATATTTAATCCATGTTAAAAACTAGCAAGTACTTCCTCTGATCCCTAATATAAGAGCCAAAAATTTGAATGGTTTTGGTCCCTAATATAAGAGCTCATCTAATATTCTCTCCTCATTTAATGTAATTTTCCTACTTTGCCCTAATTCTCTTTTATATTCATTAATGCTTATGTATTTCTCTCTCTTAAAAGTATTATAACAAATATGAGCAATATTGGAAAAGAATCATTAACTCTAGACACTCAACTAACATTCAAATGTTTTCTTAAGAAGTGTTTTTTTGGCGACTAGCTCTTATTTTAGGGACCGGATGGAGTATATTATGAAAAATATAAAATCATCAACATAAACCTTATCCCAATTAAATGGAGTCGGCTACATGGATCACATGACGTCATTGTACTCTATTAATAGTCATGTTTAGAGGTAAACTTTTCATCAAAAGATCTCAATAAATAAAAAATATAAAATGAACCTGTTAATTAATTGGTGTCACATATACCTTACTTTAATTGATAAAAGATAATTAAAATTGAAAAAAACAAATGAATTAATTGAGAGCATAATGTTTCTTGAAACAATAGTAGTCATAGGACGACAGGAAAGAAATAGAATTGAGTGAGAGTTTTGTTTGTTGTTGCAAAGTACGAAATAAAAAGAATCTTTGGAGGGGTGCGTGGTGGATGAAGATGTGTGGGAATTGGCAAAGGAAAAAAGCACAAAAATATGGGAGGCACGAAGCCGAAGTACATCCACAGAAATTTAAAAAGCTTTTAATTAAATCTTCTTTTTGGTTTATAATGCCCCCCACCTCCACTCTGTACAAATTACAATCGTTTTTTTTTCCCCATTTTTTCTCATTCAATGCATTCAATTCCCCTAGTAAATGAACCCACCACTTTGAAGTACATTCACATTATTGCCTACTCTAGGCCGCTAATATTTTTTTTTCAATACCACCTTGGTGCTATTTATAGGTTGAGTACAGTATTGTAAAAGTCGAGTTGGAAGACGAACTGGAGAGGGATTTTGGTCACGGTTCGCACAATTGGGTCAGTCAAACCGATGGTCGAACCGATGACGTAATAATTGAAGAAAAATTATCTTACTTTTAAATATAACTTACATAAAACAAATTGTAATCGTTTAATCTATTAATTTTTAACATGAACCCATTGACCAAGAAAAAATATAATCATTAGAAACTTAGGAAATAAATCAATTTTTTATATTTGACTATGGAAAAAGCGGAATAAATAATATTTTTCTAGTAAATAAACAATAATATATATTCACACACAAAGAGAAATGGATCATTAAAAAATTTGGGATTTGGTCTCTTTTTTGCCAAGAAAATATATTAAATGGATCAGTCACTTGTTTATTCAACCCTTCCAGTTCTCAGTTTTAAGTTGATTACTGACCCGTCTTCCAGCTCAAAACGGTCTAACACGGCTGAACTAAAAAACCAGTTTTCCATATGAGCCGAGCCGGTTTGAGAGGCGGCTGACAGTTATCCAACTAGTAAACATGTCTTATATTTAAGACTAAGGAGAATATTTATTGTCATCAAACATTATAGTATAGATAGTTTGAGGTTTAAGTGTCCATGTGTGTGTGTTTTTTTACAATTTATACAAGGAGTGTGATGAATGTAAGTTGTTTTTTTATTCTTTTATTGGGCCAAAATCATTGCTGTATTTTTTTTATGATTTTGACGAATTACACATTTTTCGTTTAAAAAATGGTCAAAAAATTGGAATTAAAAAGAGAGACACCTTCCATCTTAATCAAACATACCATAAAGTGAATTTGTGGGGAATCAATTGATCACTTTCAACACAGATAATAATGTCTGGCCACCAAATTCACCAAATATTTATCAATAAAAGATCAACTCCACCTTTCTAACACCATCAATGGCGTCTTCACCTCCCCCCATATCACCACTAATCTTGTTCTCTAAAGATGAGGCAAAAGTGAGGCCAAACCCTACAAACCATTCCACAAAGCAAATCTAGATTGAGACAACCATCAACTTTAACTATCTTACCCTCTCTTTTCTTCACAGGATATAACAAAAATCTAACACACATGCATATATTATATACTACTATATCTTAAGCCTGTGGGACATGAAAAAAAGTGCCAGAATCCTGTATGGATACTTGGTTAAGCTAAATCCTATGCCTATATGCCATAGCCTCTATTAAATATTTTTCTATTCTCGATAAACCCATTTAATTTATATTCAAATCTTAGAAAAATGTGTTTAGAATCCAGACAGTAAGTTTCATTTGTAAATATGTGCTTCCAGAGCTAAGTTTGATTTGATCGGTGAGCCTAGTAGGGCTAAAAAACAAAGGAATCTGTCTATGTCATGTTCTTATATTTGAGCAAACATATAGGCTTGTAAAACAAATGGTCCCAATTTACAGGAAGGACGTGGTCTTTAGCTTGTTTTGCTCATTATTTTATCTCTTGGACGATGAGGTAAGGGCTCTTAGTGAAAGTAACTTAGTGGTGATGACGATAGAAGAAGTAAATGAATATTAATGGTTGATACATACAGGACAAAGCAGAAAATTCAATGTGTGATTTTGATGGAAGCCTGCTCAAAGTTGAGCCCAATAGTGACAAGCATAGAAGATGATGGTATATATACATGTCTCAAACAATGGGAATTGAAGAATTACTGATAAGGAAAGAGACAAATTGTAAAAATCAAATTGACCAGAAAGGACTGCATTTAAAGCCCAATCACTATCATCATCACTTATTACCATGATTTTAGCTAAAACTCCCATCTCTTTCTTTACCTTCTTCACCATCTTCCTCTTTACATGCTTTAAGCGCTTTACATTCACTCAATATTTTGTTGACTACAAGTGTTTAGTAGAGTGATAAGACTCATCTAACCTTAACTAAAGTTAGACGGTGAATACCTGATAAGATCTTTCGAGCATGTTAAAATTTTTAACCAGCTATCTTACGCATTGATTAGTCTACAATTAACTACTCGTTCGGGTCCCTAATATAAGAGTCAACCGCCAAAAAAACGTTTCTTAAGAAAACATGTGAATGTTAGTTAAGTGTTTGGAGTTAATGCTTATTTTTCCAATATTGCCCATATTTATTGTGATACTTTTAAGAGAGAGAAATACATAAGCATTAATAAATATGAAAGAGAGTTAGAGGTAAACTTGGAAAAAACTCATTAAATGAAGAGAGAATGTGAGATGAGCTCTCATTAGGGACCAAAACCATTCAAATTTGCTTAAGATAGAATATCTTAGGATACTAGGAGAAATATAAAGGGTCAACCCAATTCTAATCTTCACTTGGTGAGGGTGCTAGGGAAGGGAATATACTAGGCAGTCTAATCTATACTTTTTGCAGAGTGACTAATTCGAACCCAAAACCTCAGACTCTATGGAAAACGAAATTATCGTTGAGTAAAATGGACCCTTCAATATACATAGAGAAATATAAAAAGGGATTTTTTTTAAAAGAAAAAGAAAAACACACAAAAGAAAAGAGAGACAAATAGCAATTAGCAAACTCCATGAGGTGGTGTATAGCCATCTTTAGCTAAGAGCATATTACCCTATCATATAAGGCAACACAGGCGTGCTAGTTTCCCTTTGAAATTATTATACCACTCTCTCTCGTACCCTTTTTCAGAAGCAGTACATAAAAACCTCCACAACCCAAAGTCCCTCACTTTTTCACTCTCTCTCTTACTTCCTCTCTCTGCTCATTAACTGTAGTAACATCTGTCCTTACATCTCACTTATTTTGAACAACAAACCAGAGAACCAACCCCACCTTGTGTTGTCCATGAATCAAAACATGGAAGACACAGAGGATTCCAATGGCAAGAAAAAACTCACACCCCAAAGAAGAGGCTTGAAGGTAGGATCAAACTCTGAAAAGCATTATTACTATCATCAGAATCATAGTAATAATAATCAGTTTAATGGGTTGTTGTGTAACCAGAATGATAATAATAATGATAATATGTATCAGAGATATTGTCCTGCTCTTCTTCCTCTTCCTTCTCTTTTACCTCTTCATCTTGCTTTGGCGCCACCTTTTCCAAAAAATCACACCTTTAAGTCCAAAACCCACTTTCAGAAATATCCATGCAAGCTCAATCATCTTCATCATTCTCCCTTGCCTGCTTCTTCAGACAACATCAACATGGTCTCACAGGAACTCTCAGTTTCTAACGGTAACTTCTTCAATCCTCTCTTCTAGATGTTGTTTGATGGAGATGATTATAAAAGCTTATATGTTGTGCAGGCTTATGATTGTGTTTTTTCAAAGATGGGTTTGGAGATTTTTTAAAAAGATATTGCTTTTTTTCTTGTGAAGGATACTGCATTGTTTTGAGCTTACTGGTTTTGATAATACAACAAGTTTAAAAATTGTATCTTGATCATTATTTACAACTTTTTTTGAGTTTATAGTTTTAGGATTTAGAAGCAAATGTAGTAAGTGATTGGCTAAGTGATTTTTGTTGAATTTGGTGTCTGCAACTGTTTGATTACAGTGAAGGTTGATTTTTAACCATTTTGATGTATCACATGTTATTCCAGCTCAGATGGGGCTTCTTAAGCTTCAAAGTAAAGCCAAGACATACCTTAAAGGAGATGAAGGGAAGCAATTTATGCCTGCAAGAAAACCACAGGCATTGATTGCTGCAAAAAGACCAGATTCTGGTGGCAAAGAAGGTTCTGTGATATCTCTTCTGGCCAACCACTTCCTTGTGCAATTCGATCCATCGCAAAAGGTATACCATTACAATGTTGAAATCACTCCTAATCCCTCCAAGGAAGTTGCCAGAGAAATCAAACAGACATTGGTTAGCAACAATTCTGTGAGTTTTTGTGGTGCTGTGCCTGCATATGATGGAAGGAAGAATCTTTACAGCTCAATGGAATTCCAAAATGATAAGCTTGAGTTCTACATAAGCCTTCCAATCCACTCTAGCAAACCGGCATTACCTTATAGAGAATTCTATGACTTGAAAGAGAAGAAAGAACAGCTTAAGCTGTTTAGGATAAATATCAAATTAGTTTCTAAGATCAATGGGAAGGATTTGAGTAACTACTTGAGTAAAGAGGGAGATGATTGGGTTCCACTTCCACAGGATTATCTTCATGCTTTGGATGTAGTATTGAGGGAGAACCCGACCGAGAAGTGCGTGCCTGTAGGTAGATCATTTTATTCAAGTTCAATGGGAAAAACTAGGGAGATTGGAGGAGGAGCTGTTGGATTTAGAGGATTCTTTCAGAGTCTTAGACCAACACAACAAGGACTTGCCCTCAATGTAGATTTTTCTGTTACTGCTTTTCATGAGAGCATAGGAGTTATTCCATACTTGCAAAAGCGTCTCGAGTTTCTTCGAGATCTTTCTCAAAGAAAGACAACATGTTTAACTGATGAAGAAAGGAAGGAAGTGGAGAAGGCATTGAAGAACATCAGGGTCTTTGTTTGCCACAGAGAAACCGTGCAGAGATACCGAGTCTACGGCTTAACTGAAGAAGCTACAGAAAATCTATGGTTTGCAGATAGGGATGGAAAGAATTTAAGGCTTGTGAGCTACTTTAAAGATCAATATAACTATGACATTCAATTCAGAAAATTTCCATGCTTGCAAATTAGTAGGAGTAAACCATGTTATCTCCCTATGGAGCTTTGTGTGATCTGTGAAGGTCAGAAGTTTCTTGGCAAGTTGTCTGATGATCAGACAGCAAAGATACTGAAGATGGGCTGCCAAAGACCAAGAGAGCGGAAAGCCATCATTGAAGGAGTCATGAGAGGGAATGCAGGTCCTACCAGGTAACTACAAAATGCTACAGTTCTTCCAATTCTCATGTCTAGTCTATTGCATGATGAGTACGATGTCTCTATGTGTTTTAAGTGTTTCTGTGAATACTTTTCTTTTCTGAATTGCTCTAGTATCTCAGAGTTAATCCTTTTTTTTACAGTGGCAACCAGGAAGGAGAATTTAAACTCAAAGTGTCAAGGGAAATGACAAGGCTGACTGGGAGAATTCTTCACCCTCCGAAGCTAAAGCTCGGAGACGGTGGTCGAGTTAGGAATCTGTTTCCGTCACGTCATGATCGCCAATGGAACCTTCTTGATGGCCATGTCTTTGAAGGGACTAAAATTGAGAGGTGGGCATTGATGAGTTTTGGTGGCACACCTGAGCAGAAGTCTAATATCCCTAGATTTATTAGCCAGCTATCTCAAAGGTGTGAACAGTTGGGAATTTTCCTAAACAAGAATACTATTATTAGTCCTCAGTTTGAATCAAGCCAAGTTCTCAACAATGTTAACCTTTTGGAATCTAAGCTCAAGAAAATCCAGAGAGCTGTCTCAAACAATCTCCAACTGCTTATTTGCATAATGGAGAAAAAACACAAGGGATATGCGGACCTGAAACGAATTGCTGAGACTAGTGTTGGAGTTGTCAGCCAATGTTGCTTGTACCCAAATCTCATCAAGCTAAGTTCACAGTTTTTGGCTAATTTGGCCTTAAAAATCAATGCCAAGGTTGGTGGATGCACGGTTGCGCTATACAATACACTTCCATCTCAAATACCAAGACTGTTTCAGATTGATGAGCCTGCCATTTTTATGGGTGCTGATGTAACACATCCTCATCCACTCGACGATTTCAATCCGTCCATTGCCGCTGTTGTTGGCAGCATGAACTGGCCAACAGCAAACAAATACATCTCAAGAATAAGGTCTCAAACTCACAGACAAGAGATCATCCAGGATCTTGGTGCAATGGTGGGTGAATTGCTTGATGACTTTTATCAGGAAGTAAAGAAACTTCCTGGGAGAATAATTTTCTTCAGAGATGGTGTTAGTGAAACACAGTTTTATAAAGTTCTGGAAGAGGAATTGCAATCCATCAGAGAGGCATGTTCCAAGTTTCCTGATTATAAACCATTAATCACTTTTGCTGTTGTACAGAAGAGGCACCATACTAGGTTGTTTCCTGCTGAAACAGACCAATCATCCAATCAAAACCAATTTTTATATGAGAATATCCCTCCAGGGACTGTGGTTGATTCTGTGATCACTCATCCAAAAGAGTTTGATTTCTATCTGTGTAGCCATTGGGGTGTGAAAGGAACAAGTAGGCCAACTCATTACCATGTTCTTTGGGATGAAAACCAGTTCACTTCTGATGAACTACAGAAGCTGGTTTACAATTTGTGTTACACTTTTGTGAGGTGCACCAAGCCTATTTCTTTAGTTCCACCTGCTTATTATGCACATTTGGCAGCTTATAGGGGTAGACTCTATATAGAGAGATCAGAGTGTTCAGGTTTATACAGAAGTTCATCTACATTTTCTAGAGCTGCCCCTCCAAAGACTGCTCCTCTGCCAAGACTCAGTGAAAACATCAAGAAGCTCATGTTCTACTGCTAATGACTAACCTCATCTAGTAGTGTCAGTTTATTTTTTTCTTTTTTAAAAAAAAAAATTACTACTTTCATAACATAGCTTTAGATATCTGAGAATGTGAGCAGGTAAAAAATGCAAGAGGGGAAATAGAGTAGTGAATGAGAGATAATGATCAGAGGAGCATAAGACGACTACAAGAATGTATTCTATGAATTTTCTAGCTAATCAGTATTTGGTGTTTGATTAGAATGAATGAATGAATTCCTATTGGTGAATGATTATTCTTAAGGATTTAATTGGCCTTAGATTATTGCATAAACTTCATTATACTTGTATTATAGACAATTGCTCCCAAATGTATTGCAAAGGTAGCTTTAAATGATAGTCGATACATTTTCGTGCTAAACATTGGTGATGGTGATTACAAATCAGATCCCTATGTGTGGCTTTGCAAGGGCCCCACTTTGGCATGGTTAACTAGAATGAGGAGCCTTGCAGGACATTAGATTCTTAAATTCTAATAGCTAACCTTTGGGTTTTACTTAACATATTTTCTATCATACTTTTGGAGTATATTATAAGAGGTAGTCAATCTTTTTACATGTCTCGATAAAACATGTTGAAATCATTTATTATGGGTAGATTTAATAATTTTTCTATTTTTAGCTTCACTCATTTATTATACTCTCGCCTCTTTTCATCAATTAATATCTCATCTGATTCTTAATATAAGTCATTAATTACTAATTTTTCTTAGTTTTTTTTATAAACCATTTATTGGTTTCCAAGTTACATTAATTATTTTATTTTTTTTCATATATACCCATATTTAATAGGGGTAATAGGAGAGAGTAATAGTTAATAGTTTTGGAAATAAGTGTAATTAATGGATACTATTAGAAATTATTTGAATTTTAAGACAAATTAAATACATTTAACTAATTTTATTGATATATGAGAAAAGTTAATTGGTAACTTATAATAAGAACTCGAGGGAGTATACAATGTTAGGAATAGAAAACATTATTTATTACTTTTACTTTTGCATATGATCTCGAAAATCTTGTGACAAAAAATTAGGCATATTACTTCATATATTTAGGATTAGAGGAGTAGTTCTTTGATAGGAAGACTTGTAATCATTCTCAATGTGGGGTTCTTTATCAACTTTGGGTTATCCGATTCAAGGAGGTATAATCATTGCATGCTTATGCTACAAGTCACTTGGTAGTGATAAAACTTAAACACAAAACTACAAAATGTCATATCTATGGATAAATATGGAAACAAATATCCCAAACATTACAGCACAACAAAATATGTAATGATCCTTTGATTCCTTTCATACTTCACACGGGCCAATATGGTTTAAGGAGGCATCAAATACAACGAGTCAATCATAAATCAGTTACATCATAATATATAAACAAAGAATTTTGATATTTGAGGTGGGAATTAAGATTTCATTTCAAAGGGTAAAAATATCACAGGGTAAAAGGGTGGACTCCATAGTCTATACCCTATACCTACACATCCATATAGGTATATGGACCCACGGGAAGAAGGTACATCACCTCAAGACACAGAATCACGTTGCACAGCAAAATGACAGCTCAATATAAGGGTTATATGGCAGAGAGAAAAGATATGGAGTTGCCTTTTTGTCTCATGGGGGTGAATGTGAACTAGAAGGGTGTAATGTGAATTTCCGTAACCTCTTTTTGATTTTCAACTGGGTACCACAAGTTTCATTTCCCACAAAACAACTTTATCTGCTTCTTCTGTCTCTTTCTTACTTTTTGTTCGTCTGTGCGCATCAGAGACGTAAGAGAGAGTACTGTGCATGGCAGAATGAGGTATAGGGATGGGAAGAGACAGAGCAGTACCCTCTTCTAGTACAAGTATTTCTTTTTTAAAAAAACAAATACAAAAGAGAAACCACACTACATCTTTATGTATTGGATACATCCCATCCTCTATTAGCTGCTTCTCTAACTCAGAAACTATGTGATCAATAGTGTATAATCCTTGCAATGTTCTTAGGCCAAGTTTCGCCATTATGTCTCCAGCTTTATATTTATTCTTGGAAATATGATATATTATCACTTCCCAATCACTTTCAAGAATACATTTAGCTGCTCTATTAAAAATTATCATCTTGATGAGTCCGATTCAAGTCCATTTGGAGAAGATCTATCATGTATTTAGAGTGTACTATTTGTTAATGTTATCCTATTGATAAAACATGGACGACATGTTTGATGTTTAACAAAGATTAAGAAAACCTTCTATTCTACTCCCTCCGGTCCCTAATGTAAGAGCCCAAAATTTGAATGATTTTGGTCCCTAATGTAAGAGCTCACCCCATATTCTCTCCTCATTTAATGCATTTTTTCCTACTTTACCCCTAACTCTCTTTCATATTTATTAATGCTTATATATTTCTCTTTCTTAAAAGTACCATAATAAATATGGGCAATTTTGGAAAAGAAGCATTAACTCCAGACACCCAATTAACATTCACATGTTTTCTTAAGAAGCGTTTTTTTGACGGCTAGCTCTTACATTAGGGATCAGAGGGAGTATTATATATGTTCCCTATTATCTTTACTATAAGACATCAACTATCAATTTTTTCTTGGTCTTTTTATAAGACATGTGTTGGTTTAATTTCCAAGATGTATTAATTATTTTTTACCATGTTTGCCCATATTTAATAGGGGTAGTGGGAGAGAGTACTAGTTAATACTTCTGGTAATCAGTGTAAGTAGTAGGTACTATTGTAAATTACTCGAATTTTTAAGACATATTTAAAGCATTTAACCAATTTTATTTGTATGTGAGAATTGTTAGTTAGTCTCTTATAATAAGAATCAGAGGGAGTATGTCTTTAACTATACTGCTAGATATTCATTACATCACATGGAAATAATGTCATAACATACTAATTGAATAAGAAGCTTACAAATTCACATAAAATCTCTAATTAAATATCCTAAAATAGAAAAAATGAATTAATGAAGTGTTATAGAGCCAGAGGAGTTTATAACTTTACATGAAATATAGTTGAGAAAAATAAATATGTATGAAATAAATTTATTTTCCTAAACTCTATTTATAATGTGACGTATAAAATGAAAAAAAGATCATTAATGACATCCATATATATGCTCTCATGATAAGAAAAATATATTTAAATTTTGAGCTTTTATATGATAAAAGAAGGAGGACTATATAATTCATTTATTAATGTAATTTAAAAACATCAAGAAGAATGCAACATAACTTTTTTTTTGATTATTTTTCATGAGAAACTAATGGGATAACTTGAAAAAACAAGGTCAAAAATTAGAAATAAGTCCCATATTACATTAGATCACAATTAAATTTTCAAATATCATTGATTAAAGATAGAGTGAATTTTAATCTTCATTGGCGGAGGAATGATGATAGTTGAATGGGTAAATTTATTTTGAATTGAAATGTTATGTATGACTTACTCCCTCTAATCCTTAATATAAGAGTCCAAAATTTAAATGATTTTAGTGTAAAATATAACATATCATCCTGACCTTCTCTAATAGTTTAATGCATTTTCATTTTTTCTTCTTTGCCTAAATTTTATTTTATATTTTTTTAATGTTCATTTATTTCTCTCTTTTAATAGTTTTATAATAAATGAGGGTAAAATTGGAGAAATATAATTTTCTTCAACACTCAATTAACTTTTATATATTTTCTTAATAAACGTGTTTTGATGGCTAAACTTATATTACATATAGGAAGGAGTATTATTTTTCAATTCGGACATCAATTATTAACAAGAAAAAATTGAGGAAGAAAAATGTAAGCGTACGTAAGTTGGTGTCATGTACACAAGAGTAAATAAGTGTCTGTGCGCGCGTAAAGAAACACATATATGCTTATCGTCGAGTTGACCATCACGTCGCGAGTTCGATTCTAGAGAGTGACACTTTGTTGTGTCTCTATCGCGGCTCTTAGGGAGACATCTCCGTAGTTAAGTGAAGCTGAGAGTAACCTACCTGTGTGGACAGACATAAAGGGCTTGCTGGTCATGCTCCAGAGCCCACAGGGACAGGCCCTAGTGGATCATGAGTTAGATGTCCTGCCCTTGAATTGGGTTAGCGCATATCCCTTCCTAAAATTTATTTTACCAAAAAAAAACACATATATGAGGTATAGACGGTGTTAATACCAAGGCATGGCAGTGTTGAGATCCTACATTATTATTATTTTGTTTTTACCAAAGACTGAGATCCTACATTATCAAACTTCTGGGTGTAGAGCCGTGTAGCCTAGTATAAGTATAAAGTTTTAGGGGGTCCCTCACAAGTCACAATGTACTGTACGGCACCTTTGTTTAATTAAAAAAGTTTGATTTACTGAGAAAATGACAGATCATTTGTGATTATCCCAACCACTAGTAACTGTTAGTTTAAGAAAAGTAATAAATGAAAAAGGTAGTTTAACTCTTCTTTCCTCTTGTGATAGCTGAGCTACTTGGCATAATCCATTGGTATCGTGTTATCTTGGATGAAAGGCTTTAAAAAGTAGATTTATTGTTTAGATTATAATTGTATAGAGGCAATTAACCTCATTTTGAGAGTCTGGGAATCATCCTTTTAAAGACATAAGTAGTAAATAGTGTTTCATTATGTTTTTCATAGGATCGGCAGGTTAATATCGTTCATACTTATAGGGAACATATCTCTCTTTTAATTTTGACCAGTTAGATAAATATTTTCACAAGCTAAATATTGATTTATGTATTTTTAAATCAACCCCCTCCTTTTGTCCAGATGGATAGGGTTAATGAGGATATTATAGAAAGACTCTTTAAAAGCTAGAGTATTTTTATGCAAGTTTGCTATCAGATAATGTGATGCAGCTTGTTATGAAAAAAACATTCACCAAGTTTTATGTGAGAAGCTTGCTAGTATTCCAAACTCAAGTATAGTATAATTTAGTCACATCAATACAACAAAATATTTAAATTTCGTCAATGTGAAACAAACTACACAAAATCTTTAAGTGATAAATGTAGGTTTAATTTTATATATTGTACAGCATTTAAATGAGTTATTTCACATGCTCAACATTTTATTTTATTAATCTTCGTAATGTGCAGATTTTTAGAGCTCATCTTGGAGATCCATCCAACTCATAATCCTATCAATCTTCCACCACTCTATATGGTCTGTTTGGTGGCAAGAAATCCATGAAAGTGGATTGCAAATAATTTAAAAGTTAAGGGGTAATATGGTCATTTACATATATCTCGGGTCCCACAAGTTTTCTCTCTCCATCTCATACTTATCATGGGGCCCACAAACTTTACTCTTTCATCATTACCCCTACTTTCCATCTCTTACCCTTTCCAATTCTAATTCTTAACTTTCTTTCTTCAAACCAAACACACTCTATCTATCATTTGATTGATGTCTTGATTCCTAAGAAGAAGAGAAAGTTGAGATAACTTCTAGCTGTGTTGTTAGATAAAGTAAAATGTGATAATGTTATTATTTGCTAGGACAATTTAGAAACATGCATTTTCTGTTTGCTTTTCTTAACAAATCAAATTTCAATATATCTAGCATTCAAAATTTTTTTAAGACTAATTCTTACATTCACAATTAACACTGATTTTTTTTTTTTTGCGGTCTAGACAATTAACACTTATCAATGTGTGCTTTTTCATGTATTGGAGGGCTTTTACACAATTTACACTTATACAAAAGGATATGTGGGCAAAATTGCAAAATTTTTTTCGCTCTATCAAAATTGCATATTGATATACAGTATGTGATAAGTATTTTTCTTTTATAACCTATTGTATATATGTCATGACATGTAGACATGCACTCCTTATTTAACTAGTGATCAGCTCTTACAACTATTTGTGAACTTTTTGCATCGTTCCTAGGAAGTAAATGAAAAAAATTGTAATATATCATTCTCAAATTTTGGATATTAGTATATTAGTCTTAATGCCTATTTTTTTAAAAAGGGAAAATTAATTTGAGGTCCCCCACAAGAGATTTAATATTGAAAAAGTCCCAAAAGTTGAAATAATTAATGTAGGGTTCCAAGGGACTTCATCTTAATATATTTGAAAATTGAAAAGACATTTTTGCCCCTGTCCTTTTATTGATGGGAAAACCTGACAACTTAATGGGCAGCCGTGACAACTTGATGGGCATAACTTGACAACTAAATGGGCAAATGTGACAACGTGTTGGGCATGTGCTTTAAGTTAATTGCCCAAACTCTGTTAAGTTAATGGGAAAAACGTTGTCACATTTGCCCATTCAGTTGTCAATTTATGTCCATCGAGGTGTCACGGCTGCCCATTAAGTTGTCAGGTTTTTCCATCAATAAAAGGGCATGGGCAAAAGTGTCATTTCAATTTTCAAATATATTAAGGTGAGGTCCCTTAGGACCCTACATTAATTATTTCAACTTTTGGGACTTTTCTAGTATTAAGTCTCTTGTGGGGGACCTCGAATTAATTTTCCCTTTTAAAAATATTTTATCCCTAGCTATTTTCCTCCCACTCTTTTCTTCGTCCAAACATAGGGAAAATCAAGTTGTAAAATTCAATAATTAAAGGGTAATAACTCTAATTTGCCCTTCAAGTAACCACCGTGGATCACTATGCACCCTAAATTAACAACATGCTCTAATTTGCCCTTCAAGTAACCAAAGTGGTCAAATTTTACCCTCACCTGACGGTCAATGACGTTTGACTGTTAAAAAACTTCGCAAAATTACATATTTACCCCATATTTTTTCTTATTTATATTTTTGTCCCTATAGTTTTTTTTTTCAATTTTCATTAGTCCTTGTAGTCTAAAAAAAGATGTTTTGGTCCCTCAAGTTTGATTCCGTTAGCACAGTGAGTCCCTATAGTTTAATAAGGACTTGAATATGGGTTAATGTTGTTAAATGTGCTGACATGTCACTAACGTTAATTATGATGACATGACTAGATAACTAGGAAATTGATGTGGTTAAATAAAATATAAATTGTGGATTTTAAAATGATTGAAAAATTGAAAAATTAAAGAAACTCTCACCCCACCCCACATCAATATTTTAAAATTTTGGATTTTAAACAAGGAAAGAGAATATTTTCATCATGAGTACGTGAATGAGAATATAATGAGGTATAGTGTAGCTAGTTATCTATGTTTAACGTGTAATTAGGAAAAACGGGCATGTGTGTCTAATTGGACAATAATGCCCCTAATAGAAATAAAAAATAATTCTAAAATTTATTACTTATATATTAGTAAAAATACTTTTCACGAAACAGATATTTGATGGATATATATTATTAAAAATGTAAATAGTCGTAAAGTAAAATATATTCCTTCCAATTGATCATAAGTTATCTCCTGTCCCTTGTACCTTAATTTGCATAGTTTCTCCAATAATGGTTTGTCCTTTACCCCTGATCCAAAAGCATAGTAATTATTGTTGTTGTTGTTATTGTTGAAACATTTGTTTATATGATGTGAACGGGATATGTTGGGTACTTGAGTTTATTAATAATAACCAAAAGTTCAAAATACGGCACATCGATTCCAAATTCACTTCATACTAGAAATTGGAATGATAAAATTTATTGCAAAATGGAAAAGTAATAGTATAGGAATGGAATAAAAATTTTAAAGAAGCGGCCAAGGGGGCATAGACCGGCTGGTAAGAAAGGGGAAGGTAAGACACCGCATACCCACCAGGTCATGGGTTCGAATCCTTGGGAAGTCGTCACTCCCAAAAATGGGGAATCCCGGCGGTGACTTCGGATTAGTCGGTTCTCTGAAGGAGGGCCGGACACCGAAGGCTCTAAGAAAAAAAAAATTTAAGAAAGCCAACAAACCAAAGCACCATGATAATGATTTTTATGATCCTATCTTGTTCCTATATAAATCGTAAATATTATCGTATTCCAACCAAAGCATAAGGTTGGAATATATATATATATAGACACACACATGGAGAGTTGATTTTCGTAAAAAAATAAATATTGATTTCAGTTGGAATATCTATTTTTAATAATGTTAATTGAAATCACCTATTGATTGAAATCAGTTTAATATATGTAATTAGTAAGGGTACTTTCTTGGTAAAAAAATCTTATATCTTGTTGAGATTATCACAATGAGTTCCCTCATAAGGCAATTTAATCACATTTAGATCTCAAAGAATTATCAAATTACTTTGAAGTTCCAAGGGATTTAGGTGATATTAAATGAATTGTCATTTCGTTGTCAATTCTAGTCTTAAGTTATTAATACAGTTCTTAAAAACTTAGTCATTAACAACTCAAGGCTAATGTTGACAACTTAATGACAAACAATTTAACATCACTAAGTCCTTTTGGACTTAACCCAATTTCGCAATTCTTTGGTATGTGAATATGATTAATTGTCTTATGAGGGATTTCATTGTGATTTATCGCATTCTTTTTTGGCAATCCAAAGGGATAATGCTTTATCTTATTTTATGCTATTTTAACACATCCCAACAACTTAAGGGTCTGTTTGGTATGAAGGATTTGGAGGGAAGGGGAGGGGAGGGAAAACTTTTGTAAGATGAATTTTTAAATATTGAAGAAGTGGGGTTGTGATATTTTAATAAAGATAAGATGTAAAATATAAGAGTTATATATATTAATTTAAAATTTACAACCCCACTTCTCAAATTTTTATAAATTCATGTCACAAAAATTTTCCCTCCGCCCATTTTCCCTCCCCTCCCCTCGTACCAAACAGACCCTAAAGGTTACTTGTTTATCATGTTATTAAATATGTTTCCCTTTTTCTATTTTATGATAAACATAATTTTCAAACTTAAGAATATTATATTATGCCAAATAAAAATCATGCGCTTATTTCTAGGGCCTGTTTGGATTAGCTTATGGAGAATAGCTTTTGTGAAAATATCTTTTAAGTATAATAGCTTTTCTGGAAAATAATTTTTGATAAAATGAGAGTGTTTGGATATAGTGTTAGTAAAATAGCTTTTTGAATGCCAAATTACCACAAAGGGCAAATTTTAACCAAAAATTTATTTCAAAGGTTTAAATGATCAAATTTTATTATTCTCAATAATAATATTAAAAAATACTACAAAAATTACAATAAACACAATAAATAAATTTTTAATTGGTAAAATAAATTGGAGAAGGTTAAATAAAAACTTTGTAATAATTTAATTGCTAAAATTTTATTTAATACTCCCTCTATTCCTAAATATAAGACCACTTTTGAAAGTTAACTTGTTCCTAATTATAAGATCACTTTCTAACTTTTCCCAACTTTTTCCCAAATTAACCCTACAATGTTTATCTATAATAACAAGCAAAAGGTTAAGTTGGTAATAACATGTGTAAATAACTAACTTAATTAACTTGCTCAATTTACTCAAATTAGAAAAATGATCTTATATTTAGTAACTAGTATTTAAGAGAGACACTACAAATTACAAAAAGTATATTTTTCCATTGGATATTTGTCAGCGGTGAGTGGTGACTAGTGAGGCAGGCGTGCAAGACAGGTGGTGAAAGTTCTAAACAGTGAAGGGAGGGTTATTGCATATGCCAAGCCACGATACCCAATTCTTTATATGCTTATTATCATTGGGTTGGCCGAGCTTGAGAGAGGCAAAATTTATTGTACCATTCCACTTCCTCACCTTTTCTACTCAGGATTTATGAAATAACTATACAATGATTCTACAAATTCTTAGCAGGTGAAAGGCAGTGATACATCCCACTGGTGAATCTGGTGACGAGATAGCCTTGACGAACGGAATAGCCTTCGAAAGTGCTGAGAAGAGTGACCAGAAGGAGAGAAGGTGAGAGATTCTGACAAGGGTGGTAATGACTATCAGGTACCCCTTGTTGGGTCTAAAAAGTAAGAAAATACAGCTTCTCGCTTTTGGGTTCAAAACTGAGGTTTTGAATGCAAAATAACTTTTCTATATTTTTTGAGTGTTTGGGAGGAATTGTGTGAAACCTACGTTTTGTTTCAGAAAGGTTATTATGAAAGTTATCCAAACAGACCCTAGTTGAGAATGATTGTAATAAGCCTACTGATGTAGGCTAGTAGCTGTTTTAAGGGTTTCCCTTCTTTTATTATAAAAAAAAATCTTGTGCTTACCCTTTGAAGAAAAATTGTTCAAAGTTTCTACATAATAAAATTTGCAGTTTAAGGTACTTAAAAGTTGTTTAAAGATCTTGTATATTCTATCTTAAATATATGCAACTCTTCTTATATCCTATTTATCAATGGTAAAACCAAAACATTTACACATAATATACCTAATAATAATTAAGGATATATGGAAAACAATTGAAGAATATATTCTATGAAATATATTACTATAAGATACTCCCTCCGTTCCTAAATATAAGATCACTTTAGCAAATTTGGAGAGATTAAGGAAGACATTCCAATGAATTAAGATTACATGAAATTTTCAAAATACTCCTCACCTAAGTTTTAAAAATACCACCTTCTTCAAACCACTATTTTTTGGGTGAATGGAGTGTAGGGGTAATTTGGGGAAAACTTGAGTCAAATTATAAAGTGATCTTATATTTAGGAACAAACTCTCCACCCCAAAGTGATCTTATATTTAAGAACGGAGGGAGTATATCTCATTAAAAACCAGAAGTAAAAAACTGGGAAAGAATTAAAAAGGGGATTGAAAGCAAAGAATAAAAGAGGTAGAAATGGTGCGGTGTGTTGAAAGATGAAAGCCAAGGAAAAGCATGAAGGAATGGAAGAGGGTAAAAGAACAAGAGGTTCCCTTTGTCGCGATATAACATTTCTTTTTTTGACCATATAACATTATAGAGTATATCCCATTTACATATATATCACATTATAATTTTTTTTTTTTTTGCCATATATCACATTATAATTTTTACTACATATACATTTACATCACAATATAATGTTTACTACAAATCAAAACATCACATCACAATACACACAAATGCCCCAACCACCTATCAATCCATTAAAGCAACCACGCATGCAATGATTGATATGACATTATGCTTTTGTTTCCCAGCTTTGCCTGCTCATTCATTTATTCACTAAAAAATTACCGCTACTTTTTACTTCTAACTCCATGTTGCCCCAACTAATAATTGTAAATGACAAAGGCATCAAAAGCTTAGTCTGAGTTTCGTGTAGCAGTAAATCTGCATGTATATCTTGCTTTAATTCCAACTAATTGTGCAGTAAGTTTATTCAATAATTGTGTATAGCTTTTTAATGAATCAAAGTCTTTATTATTTTCTTTGATTCTTCTAATAAAAGACATTATTGTTTGAGACACTGTCATACATTAAACTAGTTACCTCTTATATTGGGAACCTGAACATGTGAGAAAATAACCGAGTCTCCCCCACCCAATTCGATTTTCTATCTTTATCTGTGTGTAGTGTGTACAGTCTAATGGTCCATTTTCTTAGCCCAATAATTGGAGCTTGCCACGTTATTTTCAATATTAGACTACTCAATGTGTAGACCAGGCATACAGAAAGAGAAGAAAGGGATGATTAATGGATTTGATCCAAGAAAAGGATGGAATATATAGTAAACAACAAAGATGCGAGAAAAATCGAAGTGTCATATTTCTTCTAGCTAGAATCCAAACAAAATTGTGTTGCATCAGTTCGATAAGATCTCTTCAATTGTATCAAAAAAAGTTGAGCAAAAGATTCGATGAGTGATAAAGCTAATCACTTGTTGCGCATAACAAAAAAATCCACAATGCCAAGTAATCTTCACTTTCCAGTGAGGAGAATTTGAGATTGTTGGTATTTTACAAAGATAAGTAATTTTACATATATCAGGGGATTGGTCTGTCTGGAAATAACGTGTGGCTGTTGGATCTCTGCTTTTAAATATAGACAAACTTTACCTGTTTCTTCAAACTTTCAGATGAATATTTGATTGTGATCAATATAGTAATTAAGTAATTAACTTAAAGGTTTTTAACTTTTTTCTGCAGGAATAGAACGACTATCTTCTTCAGAGATTACACAGCTATCCATATATTATAATCTCCAACATATGATTGCTTTAATAATATGATTTATAGACTTATTTGGTGTCTTGCACAGTTTTTGAATCGCATTAATACATATCTGAGCAGAGGGCCGACTTGGCTCAACGGTAAACTCGTTTGCCTTGATTTTTGAGGTCGTGAGTTCAAATCAATCTCTCATTTGCCGTGATTTCTGAGGTCGTGGGTTGACCCTTTATTAGTACATATTTTAGCAACTGCCTTATTCCTTAAAAGATTTTACTCGTACATTATGTCTCACCAGTCACCATTGTGATTACTGCTAATACCAAAGATAGAGAAAAATAAATTTTAACAAAAAATAAAACTAAAACTTATATCTCTTAAATGATTTTACTCGTAGATGTTTTCATCAGCATAATTTTACAGATCTAATTTCATTGTATCAGCACAACATTTGAAAGTTAATCACTTTTCCGGCCTTTTCAGTTGCCAATCATGCAAAGCTAGAGACAGCACATATCTGTTAAAACTGTTTGGTCCATTATCATCGTATTCAACACACACAAAATAATCAATATTTAATTATTTTGAAAACCATATAATTAATTTTGTAATGCATTGTACACATCCACTGTCCCACACAAATGTTATCATAATAAGAAGGGTCCAAACTTATGCGTAGATTAAGAGTACAATACATATGATATTCACAGAAATCCACCTCTCAAGCGGGCCAAACCAGATATTTCCCAAAAGAAGAAATTAACCCCTCCCCCCCAAAAATAAACAAAAATAACTTTGAACAAGTGTTTTTCTTCGACTTCTGTAGGTATCACATTGTACTTGTAGATTTAAATGCAACTTATTATTTAATTCTTATCCCATTTCTATCTTTTTTTTTTGGCCAACACCCTTCCATCTATCAACAACTAAAGGAGTGTTCTATTTAGTCAAGTTCACACTGAAATCCCAAAGCTTCCTTGCCAAGTCCATGTCCTTTGCCTGTCGGGTGGGATTTGCCAGATTACTATCTGAAAAATATTGCCCACTAACTCCCTCCACTTGTGGGTGCAATGCCACATAACATGTTGTTGCTGCTCCCTACACGAAAGGTTGGAGCAGATGACAATGAAAAGAGTTAATGGTGCCTTATGAATGACATAGAAGAACTAAGGTCCATTTATAAAGTGGCCTGAATGTACTCTTCCAGTTTGCATAACTTAAAAACTACTTCCTCTAGTCCTAAACATAAGACTTAAATTGAATTTTTTGAAAAATCCTAAGAAAACAAAATAAGTCACTTATAAATTGATTTACCTTATATTTTTTCTTAAACTAGTTTATTTGACCTATAAACCAATAGTTAATCTAAAAAATATCAAATTTATCATAATTAACTAACCTATTTTGTTTCCTTAAAAAAAAAATTCAACTAGGTCTTATATTTAGGACAGGAGGGAGGTAACATATGTTATAGCTAAGTAGTTTATTTAAGCAACTCCCCCAATGAATTAAACTTGATCTCATATTAAGGACAAGACAGAGTATTTTGGACTGGGAAGGAACAAAATATAATGCAAATCTCTCAAGGATTAATCTTGAGACATTGTCTATCTGTGGAGGCAAAAGATTTTGAATCGCTATATTTATAGATTATGTTAATTTACCTGCGGGACACTTTTGAGCACATATTTCCCAAGCACATTAACGGCACCTGCATAAGCATACAAGACGCAAAAAATCATAAATTATTATCATCATTTTAAGATGTATATAAAATCTAACACTGCTAAGTTGACGTTGCTGATGCTAGAAATCATAAAATAATGTTGACAAAGAAACACTACTAAACTGATTCTCAGTGTATAACTTTCTTCTTTGACACGGAAATTTCCGATCAGAGGAAATTAAAGTTGTATACAAATGAAACTATGCAAGAACAAAATCATATTGCACTCAGTTAAAAAGTGAGTTATGCATGATGCACTAAATAAAAAATATACTATACTATTTACCGGTCAATAAGCTGCTATGACGGAAAAGGTTAGTGTAAATTGCTCCTGGGTGAAGAGAATTTGCAATAATATCCACACCATCTTCCTGGTTAAGAAGCAACAAAAAAATATCACATCACTTGTAGCTACCAAGCAACATTAGAGGTCATCTTAAAACCAAAACAGATGTAAACTAAAAGATAATAACAAAAATGATAAATAAATGGCCTTGTCACAATGTCACCATTGTTGTCTCAGTAAGTCACAAGACCCCAAAAAAATCTGTTGATAAATAAAACAACTGTTTTGGAAATAAATGTGAAATTAGTAACCATTGAAAGCTTCAATTCCACAGGAAACAGAGAACATAGAGAATGAGGTAGAAGAAACAGTTGATTCTTTTTGATTCCCTGAAAGAAACAGTTGATTCTAAATCTACTAATCTTAAGTAATAACAAAATGATAGCAAGGATTTCTATTGATAAACTACTTCCCCCAAAGTACATGGGTAAAATGCAGTTACAAAAGCTAAGCCAGCTATCAGCAACTCAACATACCTTCAAGCGCCTTGTGAGTTCATTGGCATGTAAGATATTTGCCAGCTTTGATTGCCCATATGCAGCCCAACTGCTATAACTGCACTCAAGCAAACAGACCATTATACATTGCACATTTCCATTCAATATATAATATTGAATTCTATATGCAACTAAGGTGTGCGCAAGTGTAACAATTTTATAGTCTGACCGTGTTTTCTGAGCAGATATCCCATATAGACAATTTAATCAGATGTTTCATGTAAGTAAGCTTATCATCAGGTACATAAAGAAATGTAAAATATTATACACCTTCATACAGGGAGAATATTGGTTGACCAAGAATATAAGATAAACAAACAATCATGGATATTCATTCCATGTGAAACAACTCTTAAATTAAAAATATAAACCAATTTTGCTCTGAATTACCACACCAATCATACACCAAAAACCAGCATAATTTATCATGCCTATGATTTGTTATTTGTTACCTTGACTGATCATTAATTTTATCAAAACGGATTCCTTCACGGTAAGCCATTCGGTGGGCCTCTGAAGAGACAATAACAATTCTTCCTTGCTTCTTCTTGCTTTCATTTGTGGTTTTCTTCATAGTATCCAACAAAAGATTTGTCAAAAGAAAATGGCCTGTGAAATGATACAAAATTTGAAACATCAGAATTAAGATAAGTTCCAAATATTGTAAGTCCTGAATTTTCATAAATGTAAAGTAAATTCTTGACATTGTAGACAAGCAACAACCCCACCTAAAACCCTGTCGAATGTCATGAACATGGATCAACAACAACGGTATCGTGCTATACATGTAGCCGACCTCATTCATTGTGATAAGACGTTGTTGTAGTTGTTATTGTAAACAAATGATAGCCCCATTATAAAAGTTTTTTTTTTTTGTTTCACCCTCCCATAGAAAAATAAGTTTAATATCATGTGGACAGATGGTCCACATATCAGATATTAAACTAAAGAATAGATACTGCAATAGCAAAACAAAACAATACGTACAGTTTTGTTCATAGATTTAAAACATCAAAAGAAAGAGACAAGACAGAGGTTTCTTTGTCTCTGTCTCTAAAGCAGAAATCACCGCTCATCCTGAACTTTCTAACAATCTGAATTAGAATGTAATAAATCACATGCCCTTAGACTGTATTAAGATACCTTAAAACATTAGTGGCCTACCCCTCAGACAGGAAAATTTACGGAGAAAAAGCAATGATTCAGAGCATTAGCATATTATTGCTGAAATGTCCAAAACAATTTTGAACAATAGTTACACCAAGTAAAAAGAGAGTAAGATAATCAATGCTAACAAAAAAGAGAGAAGAAGCATTTCTCACATACCCAAGTGATTTGTGGCAAACTGGAGTTCAATATTGTCATGAGACAGCTTGAAAGGGGTAGCCATGACTCCTGCATTGTTTCTTACAATTACAACAAACCAACAGACATTAAAATGTTTACACTCAAGGACTGAAAACAGTATTAAAAACATCTACAAATCAGATTTTTTTGTCAATGAATCACATTTCATTTTCTTACATTAGGATGTTTAATGGAAGACCAGAGGAGTTATACTCGGCCGCAAACTTCCGGACAGATGCCATTGAACTAAGGTCTAACTCCATGACATCAACTTTAGCTCTGGGTATCTCCTTGACAATAGCTTCTTTCACAGCTTCAGCAGCAACCATATTCCTCACAGCCATGATCACATGGGCACCACGCAAAGCAAGAACACGTGTAGTCTCTGTCCCAATGCCACTGGAAGCTCCTGTTAACATGATCACAGTGTCCACAAACAATAAATATGCAAGTAATAGGCTCATATGGTCTAAAAACATCCCTCCAGAGGTAGACTAGTAGTATGAAATGTCCCTGATATGTGAGAGTTGCGGATTCAATACTGCATGTAAATTCAATTTCAAGATGTAGTTCTTGCTCTTTTAATTAAAAAAACAAGCATCCATAGAAACCCAAGAAATTCTTGGGTGTTAATGCTTGCTGTCTTGCTCCTCTAATCCACTACATGACAATAATTCTAAATACTAGGATGCAAGAAAAAATAAGAATACAATAAAAACCCCAGAAATTCTTAGGTGAACACGTAATCAATAGTGGCATCACCATTCACAAGAATACAATAACATCTTTTTGTTATCAAACGATACACATAACATCTAACATAGAAATTTTAATATTTTAGGGGACCAGTCAGATTGAAATTTTCAGGTAAGACAATACACACTTGTTTTCTACTGATTGGTGACACACAAATGACATGGCAAATTGGTCCACCTAAAATTAACTCAACAAACAAACTACAGCTAAAATCAACCTTAATTTTTTTTTAAAAAAAAAAAACCTTAAAATTCTCAAATGGCAACATTCAATTCCAGTGCTTAAATCAACCATAATGGATAAACTCCCAAAGGCCTATCTATAAAATCCATGATTACATCTGCATCAACAATAAAAAGAAAAAGACATACTTTTTCAATCTCTCTACAGTCAAAACTGATACCCCATAATAATCACATCAAGTATGAAGATAAAAAAAGGATCATAATTCTAAAAACATAAAAAGGACGAATCTTATGATAATTATAGCAAAAGCATATAAATAAATAAATAAATAGGATGGTTCATTCATTAATTTACCAGTGACAATTGCAGTGAGACCAGTGGCATTAATTCCTTCAGTAACCTGCTCCGCCGTGGCAGAGGAAGAAAACCCAGAAGCCCCTTTTCTGCTGAAAGGCCACATTATTGTAATCTTTTGGCTTTGCCTTTTCTTTCACAATGATGAGATAGATGCCACTGAGAAAAGGTGGTGACCAAAATATGGAATATAGGAGTACTAATGTGCTATAGTATAGGAAACGTGCACAGGGAAGAGAATTTAAATTTCAATTAATTGATGTTAATGCTATTTATTATTATTATTGTTATTGTTATGTTATTATTGCCATTTGACAAATGTGAAGGGGTCATTGAATGAATACCAAACTCGTGAGTTTGTTTTTTTTTTTATCTCTTAACTTGTGAGTTTAAATAACAGTAAAGGTGTAAAAATGGCTGCATAATGTAACCTACTAATAACAAATTATCCATCTCGATCACAAATTCACAATTAGCAATGCTTATTTTTACTATAATAGGAAAATGGTTTTTCATACAAATTAGGCATCCCTATTATAATTAAAAAAAGATCTTTCAAATCATTTACGGTAATGTATATAATAGGAAAGTCAATAATCATGCCAACTGTGTTTTGGGGTTTATATTCATTCAATAAAAGTTATATAGTTATTTGGTTGAGCTGGTAAGCGAAGTGGACTCCAACCCTATAGGCTGTAAGAATGTTTGAATCCTGGGAAGAGGAAACGTTCTCATTGGGAGAGGGGACAACCTTGGCAGATTAACCACAAAAAAGATTTAGCCAATGTCTCAAAATGATATTAGGTAAATTGATGACAAACTCACGAGTTAACTTCCCAATTTTATTATTTTTACCGCTCTACCTAACAAATATATGTCACGAGACACTTAAATTCCGAGTAAAATTGATAAAAAAAAAACTCATGAGTTTACCCTTTTATGTTTCTACTTTATGGATTATCATGTTAATTTGCTCTAAAACTCATTTTAATTATTTTTATTTGACATTTTTAATTAATTTATATATAAATTTCATATGATTTTTTTAAGATGATTTAGTATGAATATTGATATATTTAATGTCAAATATATATACTTAATATATAGTGAAAACAAATAGTTTATTAATAAAGGTAAAATCATGTTTCCATATTTGAGTTTACTATCTGATTTTACATTCTCTACATGAGTTTCCTTATACTCACGAGTTTATCAATCTTAATTTTAAGATCTCCATAAAATGCACGAGTACACAAACCTTTCTTAAATCATCATCGAGTGATGATGTGATCACCTTTCTCATCCAAATAGTGATGAGCATAGAATGCGAATATTATAATTTCACACAAAAAGAAATAAAATAATAATAAAAGGGTAAAAAACATGGGTCCTTCAAATGAAAAAAGTTGAAGGTGTTTTGTTTACTCTAGCTTGTAACACTTATTGAAATTCATCCTGGTGCATTGTAGGTATGATACCCCATTCCCAAAAAAACATAAAATAAAAACTTTGTACAAGTATTTTTCTTCGACTTCTGTAGGTATCACATTATTATTGTAGATTTAATTGCAACTTACCATTTGATTCTTATCCCCTTGCCATCTATCGACAACAACTAAAGGAGTATTCTATTTAGTCAAGTTCATACTGAAATCCCAGAGCTTCCTTGCCAATTTCATGTCATTTCCATGTGTGTTGGGATTTGCCAGATTACTATCCGAAAAGTATTGCCCACTAACTCCCTCCACTTGTGGGTGCAATGCCACATAACACGTTGTTGCTGCTCCCTACACGTCCAGCACATGACAATGAAGAGAGTTAATGATGCCTTAATTATGAACGACAATTGTGGTCCATATATAAAGTGGTTTGAATATACTCTTCCCTTCTGTTCTTTGATATAAAATCAAGGTGACTTATTTGGGAAGATTAAAGAAGCAAAATGAGTTAGTTTATATTATCTATATTCATCATTTTTCTCCAAATTAATTTGCATGACATATAAACTAATTTATAATATAATCTAAAAACATGTAACATATGTTATATTCAAACCCCAATAAACTCAACTTGATCTTATATCAAAGGCAAGAGGGAATATTTTGGATTGAGAAGGATCAAAATAGAATGCAAATTAATATGTTTATGTGTGCTGTCAAGGATGAATCTTGAGACATTGCCAATATGTGAAGGCTTAAGTTTTTAAATTAATATGTTTATATATATATATATATATATATATATATATATATATATATCATATATATATATATATATATATATCATTTAATTTACCTGAGGGACACTTTTGAGCACATATTTCCCAATCACACTAAATACACCTGCATAAGCATAGACACACAAAATCATACATTATTATCTTCATCTTAGGATATATAAAATTCAACACTGCTAAGTTGACGTTGCTGATGTTAAAAATCATAAAATAACGTTGAAACTGAAGCACTACTAAACTGATTCTCAGTACATTACTTTCTTCATAAATACGGAAATTTCCCATTCAGAGGAAATCAAAGATGTCCACAGATGAAACTATGCAAGAACAGAATCATATTGCACCGAGTTAAAAAGTGAGTTATGCATGATGCTCTGAATAAAAAGTATAATATAGAATTTACCATTCATTATGCTGTTATAACGGAAAAGGTTAGTGTCAATTGCTCCAGGGTGAAGAGAATTTACGGTAATATCCTCCACTCCATCTTCCTGATTATGTAGCAACAAATAAATATCAGACATCACATGCAGCTACCAAGCAAAATCAGAGGACTATCTTAAAACCAAAACACATGTGAACTAAAAGATATATAATAACAAAAATGATGAATAAATGGCCTTGTGACCTCTCATTCATTCACAAGACCCCCCAAAAAACTGTTGAAAAATAAAAACAATTGTTTTGAAAATAAATGTGATATTAGTAATCGTTAAAAACTTCAATTCCACATGAAACAAAAAACATAAATAATGAGGTAGAAGAAAACGTTGATTCTAAATCTGCTAATCTTGAGTTATAACAAAATGTAAGCAAGGATTTATATTGGTAAACTACTTCCCCCAAAGTACATGGGTATAATGTGCTTGCAAAAGATAAGTCAGCTGCCAGCAACTTAACATACCTTCAAGCGCCTTGCAAATTCCTTGGCATGTAAGAGATTTGCCATCTTTGATTGCCCATATGCAGGCCACCTACTATAACTGCACTCAAGCAAATAGACCATTTATACATTGCACATTTCCATTCCATAAATAATATATTGAATTCTATATGCAACTAATTAAGGTGTGCACAAGTGTAACAATATTTATAGCCAGACCATGTTTTTTAAGCAAATATCCCATATCGACAATTTAATCAGATGTTTTATGTAAGTAAGCTCATCATCAGGTACATAAAGAAATTTAAAATATTATACACCTTCATACAGGGATAATATTGGTTGATCAAGAATTCAAGATAAACAAACAATCATGAAGTTTCATTCCATGTGAAGCAACTCTTGAATTAAAAATATAAAACAATTTCGATCTGATTTACAACAAAAATCACACACCAAAAGCCAGCGTAATTTATCATGCCTATTTTTGTTATTAGTTACCTTGATTGATCATTAATTTTATCAAAGCGGATTCCTTCACTGTAAGCAAATCGGTGGGCCTCTGAAGAGACAATAACAATTCTTCCTTGCTTCTTGCTTTCATTTGCGGTTTTCTTCATAGTATCCAACAAAAGATTTGCCAAAAGAAAATGACCTGTGAAATGGTACAAACTTTGAAACATCAGAATTAAGATCACTTCCAAATATTGTAACTCCTGAATTTTCATGATTGTAAATTTTGACATTCTAGATATATAAAAAACAGTCCCACCAAGAACCCTATCCAATTGCATAAACATGGATTAAAAATAATGATATCTTATTATCCATGGGATCGACCTCATCTAGTAGAATAAGACTTTCTTGTGATTGTTGTTGTAAACAAAAGACAACACCAATATAAAAGTTTATTTTTTGTTTCACCTATATAGTAAGACTTCCCCTAAAAAATAAGTTTAATATCATGAGGGCAGATGGCCTAAATATCAGATATTAAACTCAAGAATAAATACTACAAAAGCAAAACAAAAAAAAGTGTAACAGTTTTATTAATGTATTTAAAACATCAAAACAGTTGGAACACTAAGGTAAGAATAAGATAATCAATGGTAAAGAAAAGAGAGAAACAGCATTTCTCACATACCCAAGTGATTTGTTGCAAACTGAAGTTCAATATTGTCTTCAGACAGCGTGAAAGGGGTAGCCATAATTCCTGCATTGTTTCTTACAATTACAACAAACAACCACACATTAAAATATTTCCATTCAAGGACTGAAACCGGTTTTAAAAACTACAAAATAGAAATTTTTGTCAATGCATGACATTTCATTTTCTTACATTAGGATGTTTAGTGGAAGACCAGAGGAGTTATACTCAGCTGCAAATTTCCGGACAGATGCCATTGAACTAAGATCTAACTCCATGGCATCAACTTTGGCTGTGGGTATCTCCTTAACAATAGCTTCTTTCACAGCTTCAGCAGCAACCATATTCCTCACAGCCATGATCACATGGACACCACGCAGAGCAAGAACACGTGCAGTCTCTTTCCCAATGCCACCGGAAGCTCCTGTTAATATGATCACAGTGTAAACAAACAATAAATACACAATTGATGGGCTCATGTGGTTTGAAAACATGCATAAGCCTAGTGCTATGATGTGTCCCCGATAAAATGGGAGGTAGCGAAATCAATCCGGCTTGTAAGTTCAAGTTCAAGCCGTTAGTACTTGCTGCTTCATTTTATAAAAAAACATGCAACCACTTCAAAGCAACAATTCTAAATACTCACGTGAGAAAAGATAAGAAGGAAAAAAATAAAAATGATTTCTAAGTTTCTAAATTGTTGAAAGAAACTTGAGAAATTATTCTTAGGTCACATGTCACCAATCACAAGAAAACTATTAAGTAGAAATATTAATATCGTGGGGGAACAGTCAGAATGAAATTTTCACGTAAGACAAAGACAGTACGTGTTTGTTTGTGATTAGTGATACATTTTCATGGCGAATTGCTTGACATAGAATTTCTCAGCAAACTGTCGGTAGATTCGATTCCAGTGCCGAAATCACATATGAATCAACTCCCAAAGGCATACAAAACTACGCAACAAAAAGTGTACGTAATAATATGGAAATGCATAAATCTCATGATTAGAGCTGCATCAACAAAAAGAAAAAAAATTAAAGATTTGCGTTTTAATTTCAATCTCTTCCAACATTGAAACAATCACAATTCACATCTCTGTCTACAATGAAAAATGATTCCACTATAATAACTCTATACCAAGTATGAAGATAATTAAGGATGATAATTTTAAAAGCACAAATGATAAAAACATAACGTTAACTCTTACACACACACACACACACACACTATTATATGATTGATTAGTGATCACCTGTGACAATGGCGGTGAGGCCATTGCCATTGATTCCTGCAGTAACCTGCTCCGCCGTAGAAGAAGTGGAAAACCCCGAAGGCCCATTTCTGCTGAACGGCCACATTGTGTTACGTGATCTCTTGGCTTTATTTTAATGGTAAAGGTGGTGATAGAAAAACTGACAACTTGAAGTGAGTGAATACTAACTACTCTCGTTTTTATCTTAAAAGAAAGTGGATCTGAATGGAACTAGTTGTATGCCTTCTCTCTCTCTCTCTCTCTCTATGTATAGACGTAGAGCAGCTAAAAATTAATCTTACACGTGCGGTTATGTTAACGCCAAAAGGAAAAGAAACGTGCGAATTTTGATTCAGTGAACGTGCATAAGGAAGAGAATTTAACATTCAATTAATGTTTTTATTATTATTGCCTTGTGCGAAGTTTTCTTGCTAAAATAAGTATGTTCAGGCGACATTGATGAATATCTATCTCAAACTTGTGATTGTGACTTGTGAGTTTAAAGTCGTGGTTTGGAGAGAAAACTATGGAGAAAATTGAGGAAGCCAACAAACTAAAGCAATATGATAATGGGAGTCGATTATTATGATCTCACCTTTTTCCTATACAAACCATAAACATTATCGTACGTGTTCCAAGAGCGTTTTATAATATATAAGTGAATCCTTCATTGAGCTCAAAAGACAATTCTTCATAAAAAAAGAATATGTGTGTGTGTATAGAATACGTTTCTAAGTTAATTAATAATTGACATACTATATACTATACGTCCAGTCCTAAATATATGACCTAATTGACTTTTTTTTTTTGGAGAGATTAAGGTTGCGAAATAGGTTATTAAATGATGACATATTTGATATATTTTTAGATTACTCATTAGTTTATAGGTTAAATAAACTAGTTTAAGGGGAAAAATTAGGTAAATCAATTTATAATTAACTTATTTTGCTTTTTTAAGGATTTTTCAGAAAAAGTCAATTAGGTCTTATATTTAGGACCGAAGGGAGTATATTAAAAAGGAAAAATGACAAATAAATACCTCCGAATGTCCAAATGGACAAGTAAGGAACTCAAACTTCCAAAAGGACAAATAAGAAACTTCAATAAAAATTAACAATTGGAATATGGTTATTAACATTTGGAACATAGCAATCAACAATTGTCTGGTTCCTTAATTGTCCTTTTTAAATTCGGAGTTCCTTACTTGCATTGTCATTTTGGAAGTTTGAGTTCCTTACTTGTCCTTTTGGATATTCGAAGGTATTTATTTGTCATTTTCCCTATTAAAAATATTAGTGTAGTTAATTTTTTAAGTAATAATAAATATTGATTTCTGTTGAAATATCTTTAATAAATAAAGTTTATTGAAATCACCCAGATGGGCTGGATGTTAGTTTGATGTGATTAAAAAAGATATATTTGGTAATAAGTAGGCAATGATGGTTTGAGAAAGCGTAAATTAACTTGATAATTACTAGCGGTATCAAGCCTAATATTATATGAAAATGACGATTTTGTAGTAACTTGATATCAAACCTCGTAAAAGTTAAGACTAGTATCTTGCATGAACTCAATGATTTTCCAAGAAGAAACAACATTTTCTTTGTTGAAAACATTCACAGAGACAACTCTTTAACTTACCATATCAAGAAGACATTTCATGGGTTGGAACCAAAGGATCTTATGTTACCTTCACAGAAGAATATTATTTATCTTCAAAAGACTGCGACTCATTAACTGCGACTCACTAAGTCATATACTGTGTTGCTAAACAGTATTCTAATACAGTTAACAAACCAAGGAGACATTCGAAATTTGGATCCAGTGCACAGGAATGTACAGTCTCCTACTTAGTTTATATACAGAGAATTATTAGTATTGTATTAACGTTGATGTAATGATTGGAAACACAATTATATTCAACACGCTATTCACAATAAAAAAAGATATTTGGTTGGCAAAAGATTTAAGGACGATTTAATAAAAAAAAGATTTAAGATGCTTTGAGGGTATAAGTTACAAATTTGGGAGACACATAAAAATGAAAAGTTATATTTTTACCAAATAAATTTCTAATCATATTTCTATTTTCAATCTAAAACGGTAATACTTTCTTTTTCTTTCTTTAGTTATATAAAAGAAGCCAATAACAACTACTCTATACAAGAAGTAAACTTTCTTTTGTTTTCTTATAAACAATTATTTTAAAATGCCCCAACAACTTTCTAGTGACTTGTTTATCATGGTATTAAATATGTTTCTCTCTCTTTCTATTTTATAGTACACATAGTTTAAAATTTCAAGTTTTTCATATTATGTCAAATAAAAAAACCTTTGCTTATTATATGAAGAAGAATTGTTGAAAATTTTTAAATTACAAAATTTGTAGTAAAAGGTAGATAGAATTTGTAATTTTTTATAATGTGCAATGGTAAAACATATATATTAAAGGTGCCTAGAAGTTGTATAAAGATATTGTATAATCCATCTTTGATACTCAACTGATCTTCGATATATCAATGCTAAAACCAAAACATTTACGCATAATTAAGGATATATGGCACACAATTGAAGAAGATATTCTATGACAATATATATTACTCCTTCTTGTCCTAAATATAAGACCTATTTACCTAATTGATTAGATTAAGGATGTCATTTAAGTTAGTTAAAATGACATGATATTACCAATATACCCTAACTACCCACCTTCATCCCCACATTCCCTCTTGTCTTGTCTACCATTAAGGAATATTGACTCACCCTCCCTCTCTTCTTGTCTACCATTAAAGAACATTGACTCCACCCTCCCTCTCCTTTTGTCTACCATTAGGGAGCATTAACTCCCCCTTCCCTCTCCTCTTGTCTACCATTAGGGAGCATTGACTCTACCCTCTCTCTCATTTTGTCTATTATTAGGGGCATTGACAAGGATATTTTGCGAAAAAGTTGGCAAAAGTTAATTAGAATTAGATCATATATTTAGGACCAAACTCATCCCCTGAACTAGGTCTTATATTTAGGACCGGAGGGTGCAAAAGTGTTGAAAGTTGAAAGCCAAAGAAAATGAAGGAAAAGCATGAACAAATGGAGGGTGCAAAAGAACAAGACATTCCCTTCATCGGCGATATACCATTAGACTGATATTTTGGGTTCTAATTCGGTACTCATCACTCATGTTATTTATCACCTTCTCATCGCCACAAATACACACAAAAACATTAACACATGGTGGACTTCAAAACCTCTATCCTTATGGGGTCCACATGTGCCTATTTATTTGTATGTATTTGTGGTAATGAGAAGGTGGTGAGATAAGCACTTGATCAAAATCCCTGATGTGCTTCCATTATGTTTACATCACATTATAATGTTACTCTAAATCAAAACATCACATCAACACATAGCACGACACGACATAAAGATTGATATATACTCGATCCTATGTTAAATATAAGACTATTTTAACTATTTTTTAAAGTTAACGAAATACATTAAATCATTAAATTATAATACATGTCATATGCCATTGGATTATATATATATACACACACACACACACACACACACACACACACACACACATATATAAAAGGAGAATAAATTAGTTTTAAGAAAAAAATAAATAATAAAGACTATTTAAATTTTAAAGTGATAAATTGACATTCTTAATTTCGCATAGGAACACTATGATAGAAAAACACATGGCCTAAAGTAAACAGGGGACTAACCTCCAAGAACTCTCCAAGAAAATAAAGTTTTTTGTCTTCTTGGATTTGTCTTCTTGGGAGAAACGATAACGATGTTCTCTCACGCAACGAATTCGGTTACAACCGAACTGAGAGCTGAGATTCTGATTTGAAAAGAGGAAAGGGAGGTTTTCATGGCCTTAACTCCGGCGAACGTGGTAATTGGAGCGGGAAGTAATTCTGCTGAGGAAGATGATTTGTTGTATAGAAGCAGGAAAAAAGTGAGGGTTGGGGAAGCTAAGATGTTGAATGATAATACTGTTATTCCAAGAAAGGAAGACTGGATGTCTGAGGAAGATAAGTTCAGTTCAGATGATTCTCCTAAGGTTGTTCCTAAAAAATCCTATAGGAGTGTGTGTGTCAATGATGAACCGAGTTTGCATGAAGAAGAGGAGGATGAGGAGGGTGGGTGGTTTGATGACGGATGGAAGTCAAGAATTCGTATTGAGGAGACGGAGAAGGGACCGAATATCATTATCCTCCCGGAGTTCCGTCAGAAGTTAGCCAAAAAATGGGGAACCTCTCTGATTGTTAGACTTCTTGGTCGTACAATTCGGGAGGATTACCTTAGCATGAGACTTCAAAAAATGTGGGGATATAGGGGAGATGTAGACACAATGGAGATTGGTTCAGGCTTTTTCATAGTTAGATTACATAGCAAGGAGGATTATGACTTTGCCTTGACAGAGGGTCCTTGGATGATCATGGAGCATTATCTTGTTGTTCAACCATGGAAGCCTGACTTTAACCCGGATGCTAATGAAGTTTCGAAAATTGCGGCATGGATCCGTATTCCGAAGTTTCCAGTGGACTACTATGAGGAGGGTATTTATATATAGTGGGAAGTCAAATAGGTAGGGTTTTAAAGATTGATTCCAATACGTTACGCCAATCGAAAGGGAGGTTTGCAAGATTATGTGTCGAGATTGATTTGAGTCGTCCTTTGTTACCAACTATTCTTATTAATGGAATAGAGAAGAAGGTGGTTTATGAAGGACTTCATTCAATTTGTTTTTCTTGTGGTCACTATGGTCATGACATGAGGAGTTGTTCTTTCAAGAAGAATGATACGACAGAGGTAAGGAAGGATATGGGTGTGTCGTCGAATTATAATGTAGATGAAGAGAAGTCAGAGTTTGTAGCTAATCCTCATGAAAATAGGTCCAATGAATTTGGAGAGTGGATGGTAGTTCCTCGTCGTCGTCGGCAGCAAAGAACGATGGTCACGTCGACGACACAAAAAGAGAATCGTACGAGGTTTGAACCAGTCATTAACAGTAAGCATGGAAGTAGGGTGATTGCCAAGAATGTAGGAGCTGTTGAGGGATCTCGTTTTGTTGCCTTGAATGTAGAAGATTCAGTTGAACAAATTATGGAGAAGCAAGATATTGTTGTCTATGATACACATCGTCGAGTCTCTAAAAATCCCCAATCACGTGAGATAAAACGTGATGTGTCACTGGGGAAAAAGAAAATAGGCAAGCAAGCTGAAGCATCTTTGAAGAGTGGAGGGGGCCAACTTTCATGCCCAATAAATATAAATAATATGATAAAAAAAAGGTCCAGGGGAGTCAAATGTTAATAGGGTCATCTTCATCTTCTTGTTCCTTTCCTAGTGTGCTGAATGATGTAATTGTGTCTAAGGATGTTCTGGACAAGAGTAGGCGCCCTACTTGTATTACTCAAAAGAATAATTTTGATTTAATGGATCCTGGTGTTATTGATAAAGCACTAGAGCATACAACAAAGCCTTTGAAAGATATTGTGCTTGGGTTAAGTAATGGGGCCCTTGGAGTTGTTGATGATGTCGAGATACTTGTGGGAGATGATAATATGCATGATGTTGTCATGTCTTCTTGAAGTCGTATATTGTACCATTCTTTGTATATATATCTTTTTTATGATTTTTATGTCATGGAATTCTAGGGGAGCTGGAGGTGCTCCTTTTCACCGTTTTCTTGGAGAATTGTGTAAGAATAAATGTGTTAATTTGTTGGCATTGTTGGAACCTCGGCAACCTGGGTCAAGAGCTAGAAGCATAGCGCGTAAGTTGGGATGGCCTAATATGTATATTGTGGAAGCTAGGGGATTCAGTGGTGGGATTTGGTTGTTTTGGGATGATGAAACAAAATTCTCAGTGTTGACCATGGGGGATCAATTTATTCATGGTGTGATTGATGTTGGTACTGGGAATGAGTTTTTTGTTACATTGGTGTATGGTCATCCAAACATGATTTTGAGGAGATCTTTATGGTCTGGTATTAACTCCATATGCAACTCGGAGGAAGATAGATGGATGATAATGGGGGATTTTAATGCAGTTACTTGTCCTGAAGATCGAAATAATTCCTCTCAGAGCGGTGGAGGAGTTGATGTGTCTTTTCGAAATTGGGTTTTGTCTAATGATTTGGTTGATATTGGATTTTCGGGTCCAAGGTTTACATGGGGAAGAAGATCAAGTCAAAGTAGAATTGATCGAGTGTTTGTTACATCAAAATGGTATGAATTTTTCTCTGATGCTCATATTGTTCATTTGCCGAAATATAAATCAGATCATTCTCCGATTATACTGGATACGAGTATTTTGAAAAATTATGAGAAAGTTTACAAACCATTTAGATTTTTTGCCCCTTGGGTTTTGCATGAGGATTTTCCAAATTTTGTACAAAATAATTGGAAGATTAATGATGGTTGGAATTCTTCTGTTTCTTTATTCACCAAGAAGTTATCGGCTTGGAATAGAAAGACCTTTGGGCATATTTAAAGGTCTAAAGAAAGAATTTTGAGGCAGCTGGATGTTTTAAATGATACTATTTCTCGTATGGGTTGCTCTTCATCTCTAGAGTTGACGCAAAGAGAACTATGGAGTGAGTTTGAGAAGATTTTAATTAAAGAGGAAGTTATGTGGATGCAGTATTCTAGAACGAAGTGGTATAATGAGGGAGATCGTAACTCAAAGTATTTTCATGTGATAGCTAATGGGAGACGTCGCAGAAATAAAATTTTATCTTTGAAGTTGGAGTCAAGAGAGTGGTCTTATGATCCTGATGAAATTATGGAGATGGGTAGGAGATTCTTTGAGAACTTATACACTTCATCAGAGGTATATAATGGTTCATTAGTTTATGGATGTACATATCCTAGGATTGATGAGAACTCTCTTTCAATGTTGGGAAGAAGGGTAAATGAAGTGGAGGTCAAAAAGGCTCTTTTTGATATGGGTCCTTTGAAAGCCCCGGGTCCTAACGGTTTGAATCCCTTATTTTACTAGAGCCAATGGGAGACAGTGGGTGGTTCTGTTGTGATGTTGGTTTTATCCATGTTTGAGAAGTCAGATTTAATAGAGCATATTAATGGGACGCGAATAGTATTGATTCCAAAGGTTGCTATCCCTCAAACTATTCAAGATCTTTTACCCATTAGTCTTTGTAACGTGATTTATAAGATTGTTACAAAGATAATATCTAATAGATTGAAACCAATTATTTCACGTGTTGTAGCTCCAAATCAGTGTAGTTTCATAAAAGGGAGGCAGAATTCTGATAATATTATCCTGGTTCAGGAAATTATTCATTATATGCGAAATATGAGGAAGCAAAATGGTTTTATGGCAATTAAAATTGACTTGGAGAAAGCTTATGATCGTATCCAATGGAATTTTATTTTTGATTGTCTGAGGGAGCTTGAGATTCCGGAGAATATTCAGAAAGTTATTCAGAAATGTGTGTTCACACCATTAATGAACATCTTGTGGAATGGTGCTGATGCTAGCTCTTTTAAACCCACACGCGGGGTCAGACAAGGGGATCCACTATCTCCTTATCTTTTTGTCCTTGCTATGGAGAAACTTGGCCATTTGATTCAAACAGCTGTGAATGATAAAGATTGGCAACCATTTCAGATATCTAAAAAGGGTATAGCAATCTCTCATTTGTTTTTTGCTGATGATCTTATTTTATTTGCTAAGGCAGATATGGAGCAAGCAGGAGTAGTAAAAGCTATTCTTGATGATTTTTGTGAAGTGTCGGGACAAAGAGTTAATGCTTCCAAATCGAGGATTTTCTTTTCAAAGAATGTAAATCATATTAGATCTAAAGAGATATGTGACTTTCTGGAGCTTACTCCCACGTCAGATTTGGGAAAGTATCTTGGTATGCCTATTATCCATGACAAAGTTAGTAGTTCAACGTATAATTTTGTTTTGGAGAAGATGGAGACTAGGTTATCTAACTGGAAGGTGAACATGTTATCGTTTGCTGCTCGTCAAACACTTGTATCTTCGGTATTATCAGCTATGCCATCTTATGTGATGCAAACAGTCCCATTACCGTCAGGTATGTGTGATCGAATTGATAAATGTTGTCGTAATTTTCTATGGGGAAACTCGTCATCTGGAAGAAAGATTCATGCTATCTCATGGGAGAGAGTTTGCTCTGGGAAGGAATTTGGTGGCCTTGGCATCCAGAAGGCTAAATACCAGAATAAGGCATATATGTCCAAACTTGGTTGGGCTCTGATTAGTCGAAGGGATTATTTGTGGGTTCAATTCTTGAGGGAGAAGTATAAGGGAAGGGCAGACTTGATTCCAGAAGTAAAGAAACGAAGGGTAGAATCATCAACATGGAAGGGTATTAGATGCAATTGGAATACAGTGAAGGAAGGTATTGCTTGGCGTGTGGTGAATGGAAGAGAGATTTCTTTTTGGGAGGACTCGTGGGTTCCCCATTTGGGGAATTAAGTGCACTTACAGTTCTGGCGATTCCTGAGGATATAAAAAATTGGAAAGTTGCTGATGTTCTATCTCCTTCAGGTACCTGGGATTGGCAGAAATTTAGAAACTATTTTGTTCAGGATGTGTTAAAGGCTATTGAGAGGGTCTCATTGAGGTCAAGTGAGTGTCAAGACTTCCCGGTTTGAAGGTGGACTTCAGATGGTGTTTTCACAGTTAAGTCGGTGTATGAGCAACTAAAAAAACCCAGTAATGATACTATATATAGAGATTGGAAGGTTGCTTGGAGCTTAAAGGTGCCTCAAAGATATAGAACTTTCTTATGGCTATGTCTTCATGATAGAGTTTTGACTAATGAGTTGAGGTTGGAGAGGAAAATTTATGCTACGAGTGCTTGTGATATCTGTAAGGATTCAGAGGAAACTCTTATTCATGCTTTAAGAGATTGTTGTGACTCTGATCAGGTTTGGAGGAAAGTGCTCCCTCAGTCTATTGCAGTTCAATTTTTTAACTTCACTAATGTATATGAATGGTTAAATTGGAGTATGAGGCAAAGAATCTTAATTCAAGGTTTTGAATTTAGGTTATGGTTTGCTATTATTTGTAGAAATCTTTGGCTAAGGAGAAATGAGTTTGTTTTTAACAATAATTTGTGGGGTGAATATAATGTAATTGCTCGAAGTTATGCTTGTTTGGGATGAGGCAGACCTGTTTTAAATCAAGAGTTGAAGGAAAATAATTTGGATAGATGGGAATGTCCTGCTTATGGGTATTTGAAATTCAATATTGATGGAGCAAGAAATTTGAGTTCAAGATATTGTACGTGTGGGGGAGTGTTGAGAGATCATAATGGGGATTTCATACAGGCTTTTCAATATCGTATTGGTATTGGGTCTTCTTTGTCTGCTGAAGCTTGGGGCTTTTTATGGGCTCTCAAGTTATCATGGGAGAAGAAAGTTCAAAGTTTGATTGTTGAGAGTGATTGTCATGAATTAGTTAATATTTTGCAAAAGACGATTCCAGTTTGTCATCCAGATTTCGAGGTTTTGCAGGAAATTAAAAGTTTTTTGAGAAAGAAATGGACAGTGATCCTTAAGATATGCCTAAGAGATGCCAACTGTGTTGCTGATATGCTTGCGGGAGTAGCTCAAGATATGAAAGTTGATTTTTTGGTCTATGTTGACCCTCCAGATCTGATTCATAGTCTATTGGTTTTTTATTTGAGTTTGTTGTCTTACTGTAGAAACTCAGTAATTGTTGCTGAGTAATTGTTTTATATTGTAGTTCTTTTTATCAAAAAGAAAAAAAAGAAAAACACATGGCCTACCCCAGCATTCGCAATTAGTAAACATCACACTAGGCTTCGAAGTTCAAACTACCCAATGTTTAACGTTAGGGTATAGGAAATACTCCATATATAGCCTTCACTTCGCGTTCATGTGTGCTACTTGGATTTTTTTTTTGGACAATTACTTGGATTAAACTATATTGTCATTTTTACACTTTCACCCTAAAAATTCATACCTACTTAAGCATTTGAACAATATCATGCCTATGAATACATTTCACAATGTGATTCAAATAAACATAAACAGTGATTAAAAAGTTGCATCTCTTGAACCGGATAAATGCTCAATGTACATCATATACATGTTTTATGATTGAGACTGATTAAATCAGATTAAGCTATCATTAAAATGAAAATTGTAATTAGACATGGAGTCAAAATGGTTTGTAGAAACTAGACGATTATCTGAGGGTAAAAGAAAAAATGCTGAAAAAATTTAAAACATAAAAAAAAGTTGATGACCTTCATAGACCAATATAATCTTAAACCATTTCTAATAACATTGAAAATTATATATTATGATGTTACTCCCTCCTGTCGTAAATATATGGCCACTTTGACTTCTTTTCAAAGTTAAGGAAGTAAATTAGTTAACTAAACTGTAAACTAGTTTTGAAAAAAAAAATTATTGACAATTCAAAGTGATTAATTTTACAATATTAATTTTATTAAAAAAAAAAATCAAAGCGACTTTATAATTTAGACTATGGAGAGTATTATATTGGCAATTAGACTGATCATGTATTTCTTTTCATATATATCATATATGCATATAATTATTTTTATTAAATTAGAATTATGAAGTGTCAACTTTTCCAATCTACTCAATTTAATAATCTGACTTTTAAAATACTGAGCATATAAAACAAATGGAGCAAGGCACCAGACATGCATGGTGTCACACAAACAGATTTGTTATAGTTGTTATACAATTATATATTATCTTCCAAACAGGACATATTCCTGTTGGATACATTATCATGCAGTGAATATGGGCATCAACCATTACAAGAATTTAAACATGGGTTCACCATGCTGCGACTTTTGAGGCTACTTTTATCTTCTAAATTATGAAAACCCCTTCCCAAAAAAAAAAAAACTTTGAACAAGTATTAGACTTCTGTAGGTATCACATTATACTTGTAGATTAAATTGCAATTTACTGTTTAATTCTTATCCCTTTCCATCTATCAACAACTATTAAAGGAGTGTTCTATTTAGTCAAGTTCATACTGAAATCCCAGAGCTTCCTTGCCAAGTCCATGTCCTTTGCCAGTGGGGTGGGATTTGCCAGATTACTATTTGAAAAATATTTCCCACTAACTCCCTCCACTTGTGGGTGCAATGCCACATAACACGTTGTTGCTGCTCCCTGCATGAAAGGTTGGAGCAGATGACAATGAAGAGAGTTAATGATGCCTTATCAATGACATAGCAGAACTGAGGTCCATTTATAAAGTGGTGTGAATGTACTCTTCCAGTCTTTAATATAATAAGATCAAGTTGACTTATTTAGGAAAATCAAGGAAGCAAAATGAATTACTTTAGATTATCTGCATTCATCATTGTTTCTCCAAACTAATATGCATGACTTATAATAATATATAATCTAATATCATGTAACATGTTATAATCAAGTAATTTCTTTAAGGAACTCCCCCAACGAATTCAACTTGATCTTAATACGAGGGAGTATTTTGGATTGGGAAGGATCAAAATAGAATGCAAATCTGTCAAGGATATGAATATTGAGACATTGCCTATCTGTGGAGGCACAAGTTTTTAAATTGCTCAATTCATGTTAATTTACCTGGGGGACACTTTTGAGCAAAAATTTCCCAAGCATATTAACAAAACCTGCATAAGCATACAAGCACATAATCATAAATTATTATCTTCATAAGATATATAAAATTGAAGATTGTTAAGTTGATACTTCTGATGCTGAAAATCATAAGATAATGTTGACAAAGAAGCATTACTAAACTGATTCTCAGTATATAACTTTCTTCTTTAATATGGAAATTTCCGATTCAGAGGAAATTAAAGATATCGATCAATGAAACTATGCAAGAACAGAATCATATTGCACTGAATTTAAAAGTGAGTTATGCATGATGCTCTGAATAAAAAATATGATATAGTATTTACCAGTGGCATATATGCCACGATGACGGAAAAGGTTAGTGGCAATTGTTCCAGGATGAAGAGAATTTGCAGTGATATCTACACCATCTTCCTGATTAAGTACCAACAAATATACATTAGACATCACATGAAGCTACTAAGAAGATCAGAGGACCACCTTAGAACCAAAACATATGTAAACTATAAGATAATGACAAAAATGATAAATAAATGGCCTTGTAACCATTGTTGTCAGTCAGTCTGAAGACCCAAAAAAAACTGTTGACAAATAAAAACAATTGTTTTGGAAATAAATGTGACATTAGTAACCGTTAAAAGCTTCAATTCCACAGGAAACAAAGAACATCAAGAATGAGGTAGAAGAAGCAGTTGATTCTTTTTGAATCCCTGAAACAAACAGTTGATTCTAAATCTTCTAATCTTAAGTAATTAAACAATTTTAGCAAGGATTTCTATTGATAAACTACTTCCATCAAAGTACATGGGTTTGATGCAATTGCAAAAGCGAAGCCAGCTGTCAGGAATTCAGCATACCTTCAAGCGCCTCGTGAGTTCATTGGCATGTAAGATATTTGCCAGCTTTGATTGCCCATATGCAGCCCAACTGCTATAACTGCACTCAAGCAAACAGACCATTTATACATTGCACATTTCCATTCAATAGATAATATTGAATTCTATATGCAACCAAGGTGTGCGCAAGTGTAACAATTTTATAATCTGACCATGTTTTTTGAGAAGATATCCCATATAGACAATTTAATCAGATGTTTTATGTAAGTAAGCTTATCACCAGGTACAAATAGAAATGCAAAATATTATACACCTTCATACAGGGAGAATATTGGTTGATCAAGAATTCAAGATAAACAAACAATCATGAAGTTTTATTCCATGTGAAACAACTATTAAATTAAAAATATAAACCAATTTCGACCAGAATTACCACACCGATCATGCAACAAAACCAGCATAATTCATCATGCCTATATGATTTGTTATTTTTTACCTTGACTGATCATTAATTTTATCAAAACGGACTCCTTCACGGTAAGTCCATCGATGGGCCTCTGAAGAGACATTAACAATTCTTCCTTGTTTCTTGCTTTTATTTGTGGTTTTCTTCATAGTATCCAACAAAAGATTTGTCAAAAGAAAATGACCTGTGAAATGATACAAAATTTGAAACCTCAGAATTAAGATAAGTTCCAAATATTGTAAGTCCTGAATTTTCATAAACCCAAAGTAAGTTTTTGATATTTTAGACAAACCACAACCCCTTTAAAACACTGTCAAATATTATGATCATCAATCAACGACGATGGTGTCGTACCATACTACTATTCATATAGTCTACCTCATCTAGTGGGATAAGACTTTGTTGTGGTTATCATTACAAAAGTTTTGTTTTGTTTTTTTTTTTTGTTTTACTGCTGTAGTAAACCCCCCTCCCCCCACCAAAAAAAAAGTGTATATTGTATATTAAAATAAACAGATACCTAAATAGTACAACAGAAAAATGCGTGCAGTTTTATTAAAGTATTTAAAACATCCAAAGAAAGAGACAGGACAGAGCTTTCTTTGTCATTGGCTCTAAGGCAGAAATCATTGACTTAGAGGTAAGATTGAGGTCGTGGGTTCGAATCAGCCCCTCTACATAACGTAGAAGTAAGGCTGCCAACTGCCAAATATATTCATTTCCCCAGCACCCTCACCAAGTGGGGACTAGAATTGGGTTGACCCTATTAGCATATAGTAATTGCTAAAATGTCCAATCCAATTTCGCATTACAATAGTTATACTAAGTAAACAGAGAGTAAGATAATCAATGGTAACAAAAAAGAGAGAAGAAGCATTTCTCACATACCCAAGTGATTTGTGGCAAACTGAAGTTCAATATTGTCTTTAGACAGCTTGAAAGGGGTAGCCATGATTCCTGCATTGTTTCTTACAATTACAACAAAAAACCACACATTAAAATATTTCCATTCAAAGTCTGAAAAGGATATAAAAAAACATCTACAAAATAGAAATTTTTGTCAATGCATCACATTTCATTTTCTTACATTAGGATGTTTAATGGAAGACCAGAGGAGTTATAGTCAGCTGCAAATTTCCGGACAGATGCCATTGAACTAAGATCTAACTCCATGGCATCAACTTTAGCTGTGGGTATCTCCTTAACAATAGTTTCTTTCACAGCTTCAGCAGCAACCATATTCCTCACAGCCATGATCACATGGACACCACGCAAAGCAAGAACCCGTGTAGTCTCTGTCCCAATGCCACTGGAAGCTCCTGTTAATATGATCACAGTGTCCACAAACAATAAATATGCAATGGATGTGCTCATCTAGTTTGAAAACATGCATCCAGAGGTAGCCTAGTGCTTACTCCATTAGTAAAAAAACATGTATCCACTCCACAGCAACAATTCTAAATACTCCATCCGGTCCTAAATATAAAACCCCTTTGACTTTTTTTTTGAGAAATTAAAAATGTAAAATTAATCACTTTAAATTGTCCATAATGTTTACCCAAAATTAATTCATTCTACTTATAAACTAACTTAAATTTTAATAACATGCGGTGAACATTAGAATTTAGTGGTCTAAATTGCTTCTTGAATTTCAGAAAAAGTCAAAGGGTCTTATACTTATTTAGAACTGGAGGGAGTAGTATCCGTGAAAAAATAAGGGGGGAATAGAAAAGATTTCTGAGTTTCTAAGTAGTGAATAAAAACGCGAGAAATTCTTAGGTGAATAAAGATTGGTGATACCACAAATGACTTGGTCAATTGGTTCACCTAAGAATATCTCTGCAAAGTGTGGCTGGATTCAATTAGTTCATGGCAACATTCAATTCCAGTACTGAAATCAATCATAATGAATCAACTTCCAAAGGTAAACTTAAATTTGATGCTAGTAGACTCTTGTGTGTATCACACTCAACAAGACTACGCAACGAAATGTGTAATTTATATAAAATTCAATTAAGCGCATGACTAAGGCTGCATCAACAAAAAGAAAAACAAGTCTTGCGTTTTCACTCTCTTCCAAAATTGAAACAATCACAACTTTCTCAACAGTCTAATAGAACATAGCCCATAATAAGTGTATCAAGTACGAGGATAATGATGATGATAGTTTTGAAAGTACAAATGATAAAACAATGCAAAACGACAAATGTTATCTTAGTTAACTATATATATATATACATATATATATACATATATATATATATATATATATATATATATATATATATATATATATGATGTTTGACTAGCTAGAGATTACCAGTGACAATGGCAGTGAGGCCAGTGGCATTGATTCCTTCAGTAACCTGCTCGGCTGTGGAAGAGGAAGAAAAGCCGGAAGGGGTTTTTTTAGTGAAGGGCCACAACATAGTGAGAGTGTTCAGAGTTCAGACACAGACACAGTAATGTGATCATACAAGTGGTGGTCGTGTACGTGGTGATAAAAATATCTGAAAAAGGAAAGATAGATGGATAGTATTTGGACACCTGGACAAGACACGTAAAGTAATGCAAACTTCAAAAGAGAGAGAAAATTTTAATGTTCATTCATGACAAAAGTTAAATAGAAAATTCACAGGCCAGCTGTCTACCCCTACATGGGACTTTAGAATAGCGAAAGATTAGTCCCACTTGACACGCAGGTGGAATACCCTTGAGAAATCAAAAAAAAAAGTTAAATATGATTGGAACTTCGAATAGTTATGTATTACTCGCTCTGTTCCTAAATATAAGATCACTTTGACTAATTTGAGGAGATTAAGGAAGACAATAAAATTACATGATCTTCCCAAAATCCCCTCAATTACTTAACTTTAAGAGGAGGAGGGGTTTTCAATGAAAAGAGGGAGTATAAGGGTAGTTTGGGTAAAACTTGAGATAAAATAGGAAGTGATCTTATATTTAAGAACTTATCCACTTCCCCAAAGTGATCTTATATTTAGGAACGGAGGCAGTATTATTTATTCGCATGCAATAGTTATGTATCAAAATTTGAACTTCGGCATTCAAAGTTCAATAATTAATGCTATGTGATTATTGCCATTTGCCAAATTTTCTAAAGTTAATATGCGAAGAATATCAAAAAAGTGACTTGCATGGGGAGGAAACAAGGGAAATTTTAAGTGAAAAAATAATATTTTAATGGTTCTACTGTTCTCGAGAAAAAATAGAGGGAAAGGAAATTGGCAGTAAATATTAAATAAACATTTGAACCGGAGTATTTTCTTGTCAGAAAATGACAAAATAAATTCTGTTATCTCTTTTTTCTCTTAGCTTGTTCCTCCCATTTCCTCCTCCACCTCCATTTTCCACCCCACTTTTCTTTTCCTTATTACAAAGTTTAATATATGAAATTAGTAGTGAAAATCTATGTATGCTTTGAGGGTAAAAATTATAAACTGGGAGACATAGTAAAATGAAATGTCATATTTTGACCCAAATAAATTTCTAATATGTATCTCGTCTCCTATTTTTATAATAAACATAATTTCAAATTTTAAGAATTTCATATTACGTCAAATGAAAATATTGTGGTTACTCTATGAAGAAAAATTGTTGCAAAATTCTACATTACAAAATTTGTAGATAAACGTAACTAGAAGTTGTATAAAGAGTTAAAGACCTTGTACAATCTATCTTTAATATACGCAACTCTTCTTCTATCTATGTATATCAATTAAAAAACCATAACATTTACAAATATTGAAGGATATATGACACAAAATTGAAGTAGATATTCTATGACAATATATGTTGACATATAGGGAGAATTAATTAGAGGTCCCATAGAAGAAAGATAATTAAGATAAGGTCTCACGAGTTGTAAATTATAACTTAGGTTAACAATAACAATTTATTAGTCTCACAAAACAACTTGTGAGACCTTAGTTTAATTATATTCTTTCCATGAGACCTATCATTAATTCTCCGAGATATATTTTAATAAATATCAGAAGTATAAAGTGGGAAAGAATTAAGAAGGATGTTGAAAGCAAAGAATTGAAAAGGCATAAATGGTGCCGTGCGTTGGAAGTTGAAAGCCAAAGAAAGTGAAGGAAAATCATGAAGAAACGGAGGGTAAAAGAACAAGAGATTTCCTTTGTCGGCGATATAACATTGGACTGATGCTTCTTCCATTTACATTTACATTTACATCACATTATAATGTTAATCCAAATCAAAATATTACATCAAAACACAACACAAATGCCCCAACCACACATGCAATGCTTGATATGACCTTATTATGCTTTTGTTTTCCTGCTTTGCCTGCTCGAATATTCACAAATTACAGCTCCTTTCTTTTACAATTCCATGTTGAATCAATAATAATTGTAAATTACAAAGGCATTAAAAGCTTAATCTTTGTTTCGTTAGTTGTGAAATTTGCTGGAATCTAGCTTGAATTCCAACTAGTTGTGCAGCAAGTTTTTTCATGTGTGAATGGCTCTTTTAATGAATTAAAGTCTTCATATTTTCTTTGATCATTCATTACTCTTCTAGTGAAGACAATCTTGTTTGAGACAATGCACTTCTTCTATTGGAAATTTGTTCAATGGTTATATACGTAGTGAAAAACTGACCCAGTCTCCCCCCACCAAAACTTTATCGATCATTTTCTTTTATCTTTATTTGCATGTACAGTGTGCTGGTCCATTTTCTTAGCCCAATAATTGTAGCTTGCCACGTTATTTTCAATCTTAGACTACTCGCTTTGTAGTACAGGTATACCGTATACAGAAAGAGAAGAAAGGGCTGACAATGGAATATATCCAAACAAAATAGTGTTGCATCAGGATGAGAAGATTATTTTCAAAAGTACTCTAGGGAAAAATTGAGCTAAAGATTTCGTTGCATCATGGAGCCTATCACTTGGTTGTGCATAACAGATAATCCACAATGCCAAGTAATTTTCACTTGGCAGTGAGGAACATCTGAGATTTATTGGTTTATTCCAAAAAAGCCAAGAAATTTTCATATATTAGGAGAATGTTCTGTTTGGAAATAACACGTGTGGCTGTTGGATCTCAGCTTTACAATCTAGACAAACTTTACCTGTTTGCTTTAAACTTTCGGATGAACATTTGATTGTGATCAATTGTGATTATCTAAACGCTTTCAACATTTTCTGCAGGAATTGCAAGACTATCTTCTTGAGAGATTACACAACTAAGTATATAATTTTAGCCTTTTAGGCCATCTGGTGTCTACCGCAGTTTTTAGATTGTATTAATATGTATCTGAGCAACTACTTAATCTTTTTTTTGGTCGAGAGCAACTACTTAATCCACATCAAGGCTTTGCATAATATAATACCTGCTAGTGTATTGTCCGTCTCATTACTGCTAATACCACAGGTATGAGAAGGGAAAGAAGAAAAAGCCTCATGTAATAATAATAAGTGAAATAACAAGTAAAATATCAACTGATTATAATGTTATGTAATATATTCATACAATGATTGATTACAGCCACTTGTATTGAATCAAGAATAGAATCAACACTCTCACCTTTGTTCTAATCCATGTGGCTCCCAAAACTACTCAGAACTATAACCATTTAACATAATCTAATTTAGCATTGAATAAACAACAATCACTGCTTTCATTCCTACACACAGAGAAACACATGAAATGGAACCAATTTCCAGTAACTAAGTCCACAAGTTAAAAACCAACTGACAGTAATCTAACACAGAAGTCATTTGATGCCTACGATGGTTTCATTCAAACTAACTTGATCTGGATGCAAATAGTAAAGACAGATTTTCTTCACCAAGCATATAAAATTCAAAAAGGCATTGAGTTCATTGATAATTATGGACACACTTTATATCTACTTACATAAAACTCCTGTATTTAAAAATTAACGCAAGTCTCTACGTCAATGAAAGAATAAGAACAAACAGTCATCATTAGATGCCTAGTATTATGGAGCCACTTAGAAGAGCAGAAACTGAGATAGACTTGTTATGCCTACTTGCGTTCATTTAGAAGAGCAGAAACTGAGATAGACTTGTTATGCCTACTTGCGTTCATCAATGTTGTCAATATCAACATGAAATCATTACAATTATTTTCAATGATTACCGCACAAAGATACAGACGAAAGCTATTGAATTATGACAATATTCACTATATCACTAGATGGGATATGTGCTTCAATTTTAAATGATTTGTACTATTTGCTTACAAGAAACAACAGTTTTTTTGTTACATTACAAAAAGTTAAACCACTAATTAAAAAACCTTTTAATTACCTGTTTGTATCTAAAACCCGCTAAAATAAGAAATTTCCAGGCACCACTCAATTTAGTTATCTGATCTCAGAGTTGGAACTTGAAAGTGATCCGAAGTCAGCATTCCCGGTGTCAAGCATGGTTCTCACATGAAGACAAGATTTGATTGGGAACAATTTCTTGTCACTCCCTCTTTATCATCAACTAGTACATAAAAGTTAAATTGACCGTATATTTTCGTATCATAAAACGCTCACTGTTTCAGCAGAAATAGCCATAGTTTCTAAAATGGAATCGCCTTCACCAATTGAGGCGTCAACAACACTTCTGAATGATCTACAACTGAAGTAGAAAACTGCACTCATCATGGAATCTATAAGCACCACAAATGAATACATTATCACCAAGAGTGGCCCTTCCCACATCCTAGAGGATCCATCACCATAGCTTAGTGTCTTCACCCGATGCTCGAATAAACCCTCCACAAAGGCCATTCCAATGGTTGATCCAAGATATATCAACAGACCCACCTGAGTCTGCCCCTTGATTAAAATATTAGACCTCAGCATTGCCTGTGCTCCAGAAACATCCTCCAGCACAGAGATTACCATTGCAATGTCACAAATGATAATAGCATTGGCGAATATCACAGAGAAAACCAGGCCCAGCAACAATGCAGCATAAACAACTACATCTGGAGAAAAGCCAAGAACAGACAATGCACTGCAGAAGCAAACAAGGAAGACACAAAACATGGTGATGCAGCCAACCACAACTGTACACACCCACATATATGTCGAAAATATCCTCCTCCAGAACTTAGATATGATCACATAGAACTTCAAAGCATCGAATTTCTTTCTCGAATAGGTACAATCCACAGAATACACCACAGCTGCTTTTGACAATAACAACAATGAGAAGTACAAAGGCATGCACATAAAAGAAGAAACAACGGTCTCCGCAAACCTCTGGCAAGATTGCTTGATGAGAGGCCTTAAAGGGAGGCCACTAGTTTTGGCAACCAACATAAGCCTAACAGTGAGACTCTTCACAATGGACATATCCACTAACACATTAGATAAAAGCACAGCAGAAACAGGACATATGAACAAAGCCAATATTGCCATAAAGGCCCAACAATTATACCTAAGTATCCAAACAGTCTCTCTCAAAATCTCCAATGCATTCATTGATTGAATATGATACAAATCATTCCCATGATCAGAGATTTCCATGGCTGAATCTTGAAAAGGGACTTCTCTGGGTCCCACTTTCCTCACATAATGATCAGACCTATTTCTAGGAGAACAAACCTCAGTGGAAATCTCCATTTTCATTAAAACCCCATCAATATTCAATATAAAGATCAAATTTTTAGCCAACCCCAAGATTCAAAAGAGCTAAATTCAGCTACAAGATCCAAAATTAACAACTGGGTATCTACAAAACATAGTCAAGAATCGAACAAAGCATAATGAGAGATCAAGGCGATCAAATACCTAGAAGATGAAAATTGGAAAAATGTTCACATGGCAAAAACTACGTTAGAGAGAGAGAGAAAAAGAGAGTTTTGTGTTCATTGATGAAAAGAGAGATCCATTTTCATGTGTTTCCTTCTTCTCATTACAACACACAGTATTGTATTCTTTTCATTGGAATGTGTGAGAGAGAAGAAGAAGCATACATAGGTGCTTCTTCCTTTTCCTTGCAAGAGGCTCAATCCATTATTATTATTATTATTATTATTATTATTATTATTATTATTATTATTTTCTTTTTGAGTAAATGTTTCTATCTTTGACAATGGACAGATAATTAATTGGTGCTCCTCTGGCTTATTGTTATAAGCTACTAATCCTTACTTGGATGAGATACACTATTTTAAAGCAAGGATTTGGTGTCATTTTTATTTTTTAAAGGGGAAATTTACATTCGATATTTGATAATCCTTACTGTCTTTATTATAAGTGTTGACCTTGAATAGAGTTTATTAAGAAGATACTTAAAAGTTAGTTAAAGGTATGGAAATGATTAAAATATAACATTTTTCTAATAGTAGCGTTATTTGAGAGAGAAATAAAAGTAAGAATATTAATAAGTAGCATGAAAGAATTGTTAATCAAGTAAGGTAAAATATAAACAATGCATTAAGTCAAGACGTGTTCTTATATTTGGATCAAAATAATGGGCTAAGGGTCTTAAATACCCATAAACTTATAGGCCAAAAATTGTCATACCCATAAAGTTTTTGAGTGTCTTTAATGCCCATAACGTGAGTATTTCATAGTTAACTTCAACACAATTAATGGTTGGCTCTTAACGCCGCTTAAATGTTCACGTCGGTCAGACATATATTCGTCAAGTCTTAGCTCTTAAATACTCACAAACTTCTAAGTCATGAGTTGTTATACCCATAAACCAATAGGTTATGAGCTGTCACACACCTAACGCGGCGTGATGTGATGAGTGTATATCTGGCCGGCGCGTGCATTTAAGCGGTGTTAAAGGTCTGCCGTTAAATGTGTTGAAGTTAGTTCTAAAATAGGGCAAAGGTGCACCCAGTAGCATGTTAAATTCAAAATGGTGCATCTAGTAGCATACTAAATTTGAGGGTGCAAATTTAGCAGTTATAACATAAAATGGAGCAAATTTAGCAGTTATAACATAAAATGGGGCAAATTTAACATCCTGTTAAAAATGACAAACCACTGTTACTGAGAGGTGCATCTTCATTAATTATCACCACCAATTTTTATTTTTCGAGCTTTTCTAATGTTGCTTGCTAGTTCTTTATGCTGTGTTTCTTTATGCATACTACTGCTAGTTTTGCAAATTTCATATGCAAGTGTCTTCAAATTTAAGCTTTCTTCAAATTTCCATTTTTCTTTTTATTCAAAATGCAAACTATTGTCACATTGTCATGCCACTTGTATGCCATGTCAATTAAAAACTTGTTGGACCCACCTCTCAGTAACAGTGGTTTGTCATTTTTAACGGGATGCTAAATTTGCTCCATTTTATGTTATAACTGCTAAATTTGCCCCATTTCATGTTATAACTGCTAAATTTGCACCCTCAAATTTAGTATGCTACTAGATGCACCATTTTGAATTTACCATGCTATTGGGTGCACCTTTGCCCCTCTAAAATATTACTTCATGGGTATTTAAGGCATCAGAAAATTTTATAAATATGACAGCTCCCAACCTGTTATTTCATGGGTATTAAAGACTTTTTACCCCTAAATTAATTCAAATTCTGGGCTTACAAGTAAGGATATGAGGGAGTGTAATGAATATCCAATTTATCAACACATACATACTACGAGTCATTTGTTTTTCTTAACACCACATAATTAACCTATCACTGGTGACATTTCCACCCTTCATTTACCATTTCTAAAGGCACATCTTTTTTTTTTTTTTTTGGCCAACATCTAAAGGCACATCTATAGTTTGTTTTTGCCACAGTTGTCATAAATGTCCTTAGTGTGCATTGCCAAAGTCGTCGCCATTGATTTGCACTATCTAATGAGAGGCCGGCCTTCGTGATGCTGGGGCTATGTTTTTCTCATCAAATTCTTATCTATGGACTATATAGATGGGTGACTTTAGTTTCTGTTGTCACTTATTCTTGAGTTTTAGGCATAGTCTTTATTTTGGTGACATCATCCAGCATCATTATTCTTGGTTCAAGCTTTTGTAATATTGGTAGACTAATTAATGTCATCCTGAGTTAGGCATACCATAAATACAAGGAGCATATTGGTCACAATTTTTGGCGCCCTAGAGAAAACCCCAGTTTAGCTTGGAGTTGCAGGGGGACCAAAGTAAAGAGTCAAAGTAAAGAGTCAAGTTCATATTTTCTCCACAATAATGTTAATACTTAATACACACGTCGATCTCTTATTCACAAGACACTTCTAACTAACATATTATAATTTTTTGAATAGAAAGACAAATATTATTTTTTTTTTGATAAAAAGAAAGACAAATATTATTAAAACAATACGTTAGTCCATACAGCATAAGTCACATACTTATAAATATCTACATTATGTACTAAATATATCCTACGAAAGCAAGTAGAAAGATAAGTAATGTCTGTGAATAGCGCTGATGAAGATCCCAAAGTTGACAGTGTCTTTGCCTTGGATTTTGTTGGTAATAAGAATATTAAATCCTCCTTTTGCACTCCTTTAGCAGCCACTATCTTATGCAAGATTGTGCGAATGAAGAGAAACACTGCCTCCCTTTTGGAATGTATTATAACTTGTTGACTCTTTTCCTTCCAACAAAATGATCCCTCCTGCATGACCTGTACCTGCATATTCATAACACGCTGCAAACCAGCTTTCTTAAAAGTGAAATTACTACAGATTAACCAAGAAGAAGATAGGATGAAATTAGGCAAATGAGAGGATATTTGCAGCCAATTGTTACTTCCCCCTTGTATCAAACCTGCTTTCTTCTTGTGTTCCCCAAGATTCAGATTTCCATTTTGTTTCTGCAGCATGATTAATTGCCGTAATTGTTCACAAGATAAAGAGCCTTTCCCATGTCTTACCAAGTTCCGATTTTCCCATATATAGAAAGAAGTCAAAACAACATCTTGTAAGAATTCCATCATGTGAGTATTTGTTGCTGACCCTGATTGCTCTAATAGGGAGAACAACCAAGAGATAAATCCCCCTTTTTGCGTAATTTCATCTGACCTGATGTTCCAATGAAGAGAAAACCAGCAACTCCTTGACCATTATAATTAAAACTTTTAAATCTCATTAACATATATAACTGAGTTTAATTAATACTATCATTTTGCTTTTATTAAAAAAAAAACTTTTAAATCTCATTAATATTATCCCAAAATTCAATAACCTTACAATTTTACTCATATTCATTACGCATTGTCTATGGCTAAGGAAAACAAAATCCACCCAATAATAATTAACCAACATTTCTCCAGTTTGAAAAATTTGAATGACTTGATTTAGAAACATGGAAAGGAAACAAAACTTCATTCCCCCACCTTACAAATATAATGAACTAAGACCCACAAACCCAATTCCGGAGGGCACATCACATATTCAAAACAAGATATTAATGTGCGCAAAATTAGACCAAAAAGGGCATGAAAGTGTTGACCCTGAATAGGGTTTATTAAGAAGATACTTAAAAGTTAGTTAAAGGTATGGATATGATTAAAATATAACATTTTTCTAATAGTAGCGTTATTTGAGAGAGAAATAAAAGTAAGAATATTAATAAGTAGCATGAAAGAATTATTGTTAATTAAGTTAGGTAAAATATAAACAATGCATTAAGTCAAGACATGTTCTTATATTTGGATCAAAATAATGGGCTAAGGGTCTTAAATACCCATAAACTTATAGGCCAAGAGTTGTCATACACTCGTACCCATAAAGTTTTTGAGTGTCTTTAATGCCCATAAAGTGATATTTCATAGCTAATTTTAGCACAATTAATGGTGGGCTTTTAACGCTGCTTAAATGTTCATGTCGGCCAGACATATACTCGTCACGTGACTCACGTCTTAGCTATTAAATACTCATAAACTTCTAAGTTAGGAGTTGTCATACTTATAAACTTTTTTGTTGCTATTAACCCATAAACTAATAGGTTATGAGTTGTCATACACCTAACACGACGTGACACGATGAGTGTATGTCTGGCCTGCGTGAACATTTAAGCGGTGTTAAAGATCTGCCGTTAAATGTATTGAAGTTAGTTCTAAAATATTACTTCATGGGTATTTAAGGCACCCGAAAAGTTTATGAATATGACAGCTCCCAACCTGTTAGTTCATGGGTATTTAAGACTTTTTACCCCAAAATAATTCAAATTTTGGGCTTACAAGTAAGGATATGAGGGAGTGTAATGAATATCCAATTTATCAACACATACTACAAGCCATTTATTTTTCTTAACACCTCATAATTAACCTATCACTGGTGACATTTCCCCCCTTCATTTACCTTTTTCGAAAGGAACATCTTTTTTTTTGGCCGAATTTCGAAAGGAACATCTATAGTTTGTTTTTGCCACAGTTGTCATAAATGTCCTTAGTGCGCATTGCCAAAGTCGTCGCCATTGATTTGCATTATCGGGAGGCCGGCCTTCGTGATGCTGGGGCTATGTTTTTTTCTCATCAGATTCTTATCATGGATGGATGACTTTAGTTTCTGTTGTCACTTATTCTTGAGTTTTAGGCATAGTCTTTATTTTGGTGACATCATTGAGCATCATTGTTCTTGGTTCAAGCTTTTGTAGTTTTCGTGGACTAAAATTAATGTCATTCTGAGTTAGGCATGCCATAATTACAAGGAGCATGTTGTTCACAATATTTCGCGCCCTAGAGAAAACCCCAATTTAGCTTGGAGTTGCAGGGGACCAAAGTAAGGAGTCAAACACACCCTTAGTCAATTTCATATTTTCTCCACAATAATGTTATTACATACGTCCATTTCTTATTTATAAGACACTTCTAACTAATTATTATACTTAAAATTTTTAAATCTCATTAATATTATCCCAGAATTCAATAACCTCACAAATTTACTCATATTCATTGTGCATTGTCTATGGCTAAAGATAACAAAATCCACCCAATAATAATTAATCGAACAATTCTCCAGTTTGAAAAATTTAACGACTTGATTTAGAAACATGGAAAGGAAATAAAACTTCATTCCCCTCCCTTGCAAATATAATGAACTACGACCCACAATCCCCATTCCGGAGGTCACATCACACATTCGAAACATTATTATTGTAGCAATTTTCTTTCTTTCACTTTAATTTGGTGAAGAAAAATGGGGGGAAATAATCCTTTTATCAATTTGATGAGTGACAATGACTCAAACCAAGGTATTAATGTGCGCAAAAATTAGACCAAGAAGGGCTTTAGTCTAGTAGAAGGTATAATTCACCATGTAGTGGCATTAAGATTCGAATTCTAGTTAAAATATGTATTATCATCTAAATTTTGATCAATGACTAAAATAGGATTTTTTAGCGTAGAATGATATCTATATTGTTTTGTTTGTAACAAAATTTGAGGAAAGGATTGAAGTCGCCCACAATTCAAATGTAAGACACTTATTTCCTGATTTTATGGGCAAAACAAAAGATTACACACTTCATCCTCCCCTTAACTAAAAGGTTTCGCCTTAGAATATGTCATTCCACTTAGTTCTAAAATACCACTTCCTGCAGTAGCGAGTGACTCAATGTTCAAATTCCCCTCCATTTATGAGAGTGTAGCCAACTCTCTTGTCAGTTAAACCTACAAACAAATGGAAGAGATATATGATAAGGAATAAAAAAAGTGCACAAAAGTTTAATAGCATCATTGCCTCTTAAAACCCAAAATTGAGAACCCACACTGCCACACACTATTAAAAAAGTCAAGTTTAGGCCCATCATTTCGATCAAAAAAGTTTAGGCCCATCATGATTCACCAAGCCCAAATCCATAACAATTCTCTCTCAAGACTTCTAGAACTTCCAAGAATACATTTTACTTCACGTTTCTCCTTGCTTAAAAAAAAAAATACTTTCCCTTGTTCTTATTGCACCATTTCTCACATAGCAACCAATGGTGTTTGGGCCATTAAATTTTGTTAATTTAGTTTTTTTTTTTCAATTTCCATTAACTTAACTTTTTCAACATTTAACTATCAATTAATAACTCATCACTCGTTGGTTCAACTGATGAATGTTGAACATTTGACCATCTTAGTAGATGTTTGTTCCTAAAAATTGAGGAGTGTCACTTTATTGTGATTTTAGTCATGTATTCGAAGAAATATCTTCACATTTAAGTGAAGCTGGTTGAAATCCACATGTGCGGACAAAAAGGAAATGAATTGTTTGTTATGCTCTAAAACTCACATAAACAAGCTCTAAAGATCACAAGTTATGAGTCATACACTTGAATCTCATAGTAAGCCAAAACCCCCTCCTCCTTAAGTTCTCTATAGCCCATGACATTCACCAGGTGAGTTGAAAATCTAAAAACATGGCACTACATAAGCCACCAATAATAATGAGATAACTTAACAAACTTAGCCTAATTCAGATCAATACCAAAGCCTCCACTTGAGGGTAAAAATATTGTCCAAGAGGTAGACTTTATTTTCAAGATTCAAACTGGAAACCCAAGTTTTAATAATAAAATGAAGTTAAAGTAGCCTAATTAATTATGTTTAAGAAAGGAAAGTTAAAAATTTACATCATTTTATTATAGAAATTCTTGTGTGAACCCAGTGTACCACGTCATTTGTGGTCCGACCAATAACAACTAAACATGTAAGGTCTTAGGTGGAATATACAATTTGACTTGATATCCTAAAAAATCTAACTAACACATTAAAAAATTTAAATGACATGTTTTAAATGTTTTTTATTTTACAGATTTTGAAAAAATATTGTTATTAGTTAGTTAATATTTTTATGATAACACATTAGATTAGAAATTACACGTAAGAGTTAAGACTTTACTTGTTTAATTGTTATTGGTAGAACCACAAAATGACTTGGTAGATCGGATTCACCCAAAAATTTCTCTATATTACATTACTCAATCAATTCAATATAATGATTAGGGAAAAAGTTACATCAAATTCTTTTCTCCAGATTCTCAAGTTCTTTTCACACAGGAGTGACACGTGTCCTTTTATAACAACCATCCATTCAATCTAATAGCCAGGTATCCATTTTTAATTGGAGAAATGGAGAACCTAGATGGAGGAACTTGATAACGGTGGAAACAAAGAAGAAGTAGATGACAAACCTAGTTAAAAACAAACTAGTGAGTGTAAGTGTAACCTACCTCTCTCTCTCTCTCTATGGTCTGTAAACACGGGGCTACGTAATCTTCCACCAAGAAACAAACATAGATAGCTCCGAAAACTCCCAACCTTCACACCAAAACTCCCATGGCCATGACGCCACAACATCATCACCACCATGCACCACCATCTCTCTCTCTCTTCTCCATCCTCTCCGAATCCAAGCGCATCATCAACTCCCACTCTCGCCACTTCCTCGCTCTCTCCGTCATCTTCCTCCTCCCTCTCTCCTTCTCCCTCATCGTCTTCCCCACAATCCACCATCTTCTCTCTCTTTCCTCCCCCATCAACTCCCATCTCTCCCTCCAAATCTCCATTCACCATAATACCCTTTTCCTCTCCCTCCTTTACTCCCTCTTTCTCTTCCTCATCTCCCTCTTCTCCGTTGCCTCCATCACTTACAGCATCTTCCATGGCTTCTACGGCCGACCCGTCAAGCTTCTTTCAGCTGTCAAGTCCATTTTCACTTCCTTTCTACCCCTTTTGGTTACTCTTCTTGTCTCTCAGGTTATTGTGTGTTTGGTGACTTTGTGTTTTGGTTTGGCTTTGGTTTTGGTGGTTAGAGGGGTTGACATGTTGGGGATTGTTGAAGTTGAATATGATTCTGTGTATTTTGTTTCTTTTTGTGGGGTTGTTTTGCTTGTGTTATTGCTTGTGTTGGTGTACTTGCAAGTGAATTGGAGTTTGGTATCTGTGATTGTTATTGTGGAGTCAAGTTGGGGTTTTGAGCCTTTGAGGAGAAGTAGTGGATTGATTAAAGGGATGAGAGGTGTGGCTTTGTCTTCTATTTTGTTCTTTGGGTTTTGTGCTGGTGTTTTGGTTTGGAGTAGTTGGGTTTTGACTATGGGATCTGATGATGATGATGCTGTTGTGGTTGGTAATGATGATGTGTGGAGTGATTGGGCTTTTGTGGCTCAGATTGTGGTCACTTCTACTTTTCTGATGTTGATTCTGCTTTATAATACTGCTGCCAATACTGTTTTGTATATGTATTGTAAGGCTGTTCATGGTGAGCTTGCTCTTGAGATTGCTGAGGAGTTTGCTAGGGAGTATGTTAGTTTGCCTTTTGATGAAGCCAAGGTTCCTCATGTTGTTTCATTTGTTCATGTATAAAGATAGTATGTTTTACAGAGAGGTTTGTGCTTTGAATGAATAATGTCTTTCTTTGTAAACTTGTGCAAGTCTTTTACAGTTCATGTGGACTATATGTGTATAATGTTGAAGACAAGTAGGTTTACATGTATCATATTATCATTGAAAGTGGGAAAGAAGAAACTGTTTGACTCTGTGAATGTTTCTTTTACATTGTCTGACCACAAGGTCGTGATTGTTTTTTACTTTCCTTTCTAGTTCAACTAGTATAGTGTTTGGCTTCAATCAAGATCTGAACTAAAAGATCTAATCATAGTTGGATAGAAGTAGAATTCCTCCATTCCCAGTAATAAATTGATAAGATGTAGACTCTGAAGCATCATAACTTCGGCCATTTATAGTGTGTAAGCATTAAGTAGGCTGATAAGCTATCAATTGCAAATTGACATTCATAGTATGTGAAGTAGAAGTGAAAGCTTTCTCTTAATTGTAAGGTGTTCTTAGCAACTTATGCCGACCCCGATATCCAAACTTGTCCAGCGCTAAAGCTAAAGCTTGTTTCTTTTAATGGGAAATGAAAACAGGTTGATTCATTAACATGTTACCATATGCAAGATATGACCATGGTAACCAATGGGTAGTTGGTTGAGCTGGTAAGTGGGCTACAACCCTCGTAAGGAGGAGAACGCGTGTTCGAATCCCGGGAAGCGCTCTCATTGGGAGAGGGGACAATCTTACTTATGTGGGCAACACTCCTACCCCTCGAGTCCGGATTAAACCGGGCGGTAATTTACCAAAAAAAAAAAAAGATATGACCATGGTAAAGTTGTAATATCATTCTCTTATTCTCTCCTAATTTGTGAATATTCTGAGCATCCCTTGGCATTAGAGTTGTATATTGAGTATTTTTTTTTTTTTTTTGTTTCTGCAAGACCTACAGCCCCCACTGGACCCTTACAAGTTTTACCAGTGCATTAGACCACCCTTTTCTTCCTACAGATTTTTAACTATTATATATGAGACTCCCATTATCAACCGGCCTTTTAAGTGTGTGTGTGTGTGTACACATACATACATATATGATTAGTGCGGATTTCATGCATTAGATGGAGGCTGAGATTTGGCAAAAAAAAGATGGAGGTTGAGAAATGAGTGACATGGTTCATGACACAAAGCAATATGCGTTTTAGAGGTTTTTTTTTATTATATACTCCGCCTGTTCCTAAATATAGGACCTAGTTGACTTTTTTAAAAAATCCTAAAAAAAAGTAAGATAAGTTAATTGTAAATTGATTTACCTAATTTTTTCTCTTACACTAGTTTATTTTACCTATAAGCTAATGGATAATCTAAAAAGATATCAAATATGTCATGATTTAATAACCTATTTTGCAACCTTAATCTCTCCAAAATAAAGTCAATTAGGTCTTATATTTAGGACTGGAGGTAGTATATTGTATGGGAAATTGAGCATTGTTTAAACTTTTAAGACTGATGATAAGCTTCAGATTTAGACTGTTGGGCTTGTTCCATCATGCTGGTTCGGCTTATGCAAAGTGACAGTTTCAACTTTGAAGAGGCTGAAATCAATGAACAATAGTTTTAGTATTTGTTCTGAGCATGTAAGTCTTTTATGCAATCACAAGATTGCTGCATTTAATTGATACTATATCTTTCTTATTTGATTTCCTTCTGCAATTAGCTTATTATGATTTCTCTGATCAGATTGAAAAAATTTACATGGGAAGACTGCCCAAATATTTAGATAGGCTGTAGCAACGTCTTGGTTGTGTAATAACGACCTTTGCTGCTGGGATTATTATAAGCTTGTGCTTTTCAAAAAAAATTAAGAATAGGTACTAATTACTTAACTTTATAATTGAATTCAAACATGTGAAAAAATTGAAGGAACATGTGTAATAATTCTAAGTTATAAATGGGATCAAACTCGTGATCTTCCACTTAGGTGGATGACTTCTTGCTAATGACAACACCTATGCTTTTCAACATTCTGTATTCGCCCCTATCACTCACGGTTCATTGAGATACCCCCTAAGAAAAAATGAATCTATTTTTAGTTTTGGGTCATTGTTAACCATTTTCATATTCATTGTACACTGATGCATCACCTATGATAGTGTTAAGGTAAAGATGATTGAACCATGTTACTTAGCCCTGCTCCCCCTATTATATTTATTGCGAATACAGCAAAATATAGACTGATAGTGCAACTTTTAAAATAGGATGTTATGTAAGTACCTTGTTAATTTGGTTCTTAGGAATTATTCTCTAAAAATATACGGTTAGAAAATTTATCTTCTCACAAAAATGGGCATGGTACTTATTAAGTCAACATTTTTCTCCAATGAAACAAATGCCTCAAAGTATGCTTATTCAAGCCCTTGGGAGATTAATACTATGAACCATGAAACTTAAAAATCAATTCTCACAGTAAGTAATGCCGATGTTAACATAGTTAGCAGCTTTAGAATATAAAAATGGACGTTCAGTAAAAGCCATCTCAGGGTATTGCTTACTGAAAAAATTTGAAATGCAACAAAAAGCTAGCGCAAGGAGGCAATGTATCAAGAAGGTCAGCCTCATCAGTTCCCTATGACCTAAAATCTTTGTACATCACTTCCCAAATAACTTCCACAAAGCCTTCCTACACATTTTTTTGGGGTCAGCTTTTAGCTTCCCAAAAGCTAAAAGTAAGTACCTCTGGCTAACAAATCAAAGAATTAAATTTTCCCAACAATAGTCAGAAGCAAAGCTCCCAAGCTTGGTCACAACTTTCTACCATGAACCAGGCTGGAAGAAGATTTTGGATTCAAGTACCTATCATCATGATCAGGATTGAAAAGAAGATTAGTCCAATTTGTTGATCTTTGAACAATCCTAGCAGGAACCCTGTCACTGTCTTCCCCACCAGAAGCATCATACCCATCACTAGTTGACCTTGACAGAGGGATTTCCTTCAGATGAGCAGCACCGGCAGCTGAAAGACCTGGTGCTAGCTGCCTCGCTTCTTCAGCTGCCGATGAAGATACCCGGAAAGGGTGGATATCAGGGGAATCTATACTGCTTTCAGGAGATGAAGCAGCGATGATCCCGGCTGAGCCTGACATTACTCTACTAGTTTGGAATGCGCTGCGCGCTTCCAGTTGAAGAGGGGCTAAAGTAGATGTTCCACCACCAAAACTTTTGCCAATATCAACTGCGGATTCATTTGTTAGAGGCTCCATGGGTAGGTCAGCAGGAAGGCGAACTCGCTTACTCGCCCTCCTTCTGTTACTGTCAACCCTGGGGAGCATCCGACGGCCACTGCTTCCAAAGCTGGTGGAATGTTCTAACCCAAAAGACTTGTCCTGTCGCGTTACAGGCTGCAGGATTTTGGACTTTTTTCTTGCCTCTGCAGCAGCCTTTGAGACATCTTCTGCATTCAACCGTGCCAATGTCCATGGACTGATTTTCACTGCTTGGGATTCTTTTTCTTAACTGGTTCATCTCTCGCTGTCTTCGCTCCTAGTGAACTTACAGAACCTGTTTCGGGTGGCACCACATCAAACTACCACCACCCCACAAGAGAAAAATAGAAACAAGTTCCGGGTGAGTGAATAATAGAGCAGACAATGATAAATAAGACAATCATACTTCAACTTCATTTGTGTATGATTATTCCCCTAAAGGGAGAAGCTGTAAAAGATGCTCTTGAGATTATCGAATTCTTAAAAATACTGTAATAAGGTTGTTATTCAACAATTATGGAACTATTAATCATGGGGCAGTTTATGCAGAAAAGATCCAATCATAAAATTAATATTATATCCCATGATGAAAATATATTTATAAAGTCACCTGATCTTCAAGGAACATGCGTGGGGGTGTGCACCATGCACCACGGCGGAAAGTAGTAAACGAACTTGCACTGCTTAATCCTGTGAGTGAGCTGACGGTAGACATTTGGGGGCTCTGCTGACCTCCAACTCCTTGCAGGTCTTGCTCCTGCTCCCTTAGAGCTATGATGTAATCATAAGTGCTGATTCCCTGAGTAATGAGTGATCAATCATGATAGTATTCATAGGGGCAGCAATTTCATCATTATGTATAAGAACAAATTGTGTAGGACCAAACAAAGCCAGTGAAATAAACTCATTCATGTTTATGCATATAATGTGGGACTTCAAATAAATTTACAGCCAGATTACTAAACCAATATGTGAATTTCATGCTCACCTTTCTAATGAGAAGGATATGAAAGAAGAAAAGTTGAGCAAGGGGCAAGGTAGCAATGACAGCCAAAATTGAACAAACAACCTGTAACAAGGGAAAAAAGTTCTGTAGGCATGAGAATAGTTGCTGGAAATAGCAGCTCCAATTTTTGACCAATTTAAACTGCTCTATTCATATATCAAAATGGAAGAACCCAGGGGGGAAAGCATTCATTGTGCACAAGAACATATCAATTAAAGCAGTACAGTCACAAATGCACATTATGCACCCAAAAAAAAGCAAGAAATGAGGAATGAAATAGTGCTCACCAACACAATAACAAATGGTGCCAGAGAGAAACTGCTTCCTAACTTGGCAGAGATATCCACTGAAAACTTCTTTCTCTCAATAAAACAGCAGATGAGCACAACTATCCCAGTAGTCCATTGAAGAATAAGCTGCAATCCCAAGCCCAAAGTGCACAAACCATGTATATACCTGTCAATAGTTAATCAAAACGAAAATGACTAGGAAATAAAAATGCTTACTCTGTGGTGGTCATCTGGTTCTGGAATGTTGCTTGAAACAATTATATCATCAGGTATCACATAACATGACTATTTTATGAGGAAGACAAAGTAATATGACACATGATAAGCAAAGGTAAGACACTGAGTGGATAATCTTGCTTACCAAGAGCAGCGCAGAAACCATGAGGGTAAAAAACTGTCGATAATTCCTTTTCCCAACGCAATTGTTAAGCCACTGCAAAAACAAAAATGCAATAGATCTTCAGAACAGGTATCAAACAAGGAAGGAAACCAGAAATCAGATCCTCATACCCTGCAATGATGATCAAAGCGGTCAACACACTTGTCACAGACTCTACAGTGCTTGCTGTATTTGAAGACCTGCAAAGGTAGCATTCTTTAATGATGTAACATTGTAACATATGACATCAAGGAATGCAAAAATTGCATATCTAACTTCTGAATGCAGGATGTGGAGATATTGATGAGGTAAAATATCTATACACCTCACCATTAATTAATACAAAAGGCATTCTAACAATTATGTCAAGAATTGGAATCTGTTGTCACTCACCTCAACTTCACACAGACTGCAATAGAACATGCCATCTTCAATATTTTGTCGGTCAGCAGATTCACCATTTTTATTTGAACAGCAGCAGATTAAAGCACAAGGAGCCAGGAGATAGGATGAAAGTGATGCCGATGCGCTCTTCTCTGTAGAAATAACGCCATCTTTCAAACTTGCTTCTGTTCCCAGTTCTTCCTTATTTATAGATTTTCCATCAACTATTGAAGTATTTGCATCATGCATTGATGAAGTTGATCCCCCGCCTACTTTAGAACCATGTAGCCCAGCAAGTTTTGCGCTTTCTGTAATATTTAGATACTTTTTAGACTTAAAGACTCCTGGATCTGCTGGATCAGCAGCTGCACACCAGATGTATAGTCCAAAGACGCAGGTAATCTGAGATAAGGTTAAATATTATTAACCAGTGATGTCAATTGTATAGGTTAATACTTTAACGAGTTGACATATTTACTACTGATCACTATACACATAAGTCCAAAGACACAAATAATAAATGAATGCCATTTAGTAATTATCCTTGCCACACTTGAAACCAGATGATACGTCATTTAGAGAGTGAAAGAGGGGCAACGGAAATTATAAAAATCCACACCTATAAACTACTAGATAGCATGTATGTGGGACTGAATTAGCAAACAGCTAGAATTAACAAACAACAAACCAAGCCAGGATAGATGCCAAAAATATATTCAGGCAAAGAAAACCATCTCTAGATTATAGTTAAGAACACACACACACACACACTCAGAGTGGTGCGAGTTACAAAAGCCATTGCTATCCAGTGCCACAATATTCTATTTCAGTAACATTTACAACCAATTTGTCAGTGTGAAAAGAGATCTACTTCTCACATCTCTTCATGATCTCGCATATGTAAAACCATGAACAAATCATTTCGAAAATGAGAAAAAAGAGTATGGCCTAGTTAGCACCTGACCAAATGTTCCATAACACTATATCAACTTGTTTTTGCACTCTTTCGTAAGTTCACCATTCTCTTAACATAGTGAACTACTCAAAATAATGATGATTGTTTCTCAATTAGAGTAGCTACAACGATAAGGAATTTCTCTGCCACCCATGGGCATGTCATTACATAGGAAAAAGTTCAGAATCTGAAAAAACTTCGGCAAACTTTAAAGCTACATTTATTAAAGTTGCCAGGAAATTTTAAGTATTAGGCTATTTGCTACATATATTGAGACTCCACTATGAAGGGTGGAATTGCTGGGATCGCTGAGACATTCAAGTAAAGAATGTGATAAGGATATTTCACTTCAAACCTCGTATTTCAAATTCAAATAAGTTTGAATTAACATTTATGTCTATGCTTTAAGATATCAACCATTGACAATGGCAATATAGTTGAGAAAGCGAAAGCACACAGCAATATTAAATTATCAAGCTACCACATTTATTCTAGATTACATATCTTGAAATATCCCTTTCTTAAAGAAGTCAAGAAGTGGTAGATAAAATAAAGAGATATTCAAGAGGTTATTACAAGCAACTGAGCAAGCAAATGACCCTTAACAAGTACACACAAATTCATGTCACCCTTTAAATGAACCAGGCATAATGAAAGCATAAACACATATAATAATTAAAAACAAAATCAGACAGTACAAATCACAGATCTCATTTCCTAACAAAATGTGCATATGAAAAAGCAAAAGAAAGTGAAGAGATAAGTTTACCAGTGGTGTGTAGAGGCCCATAACAATGTACTGATATATCTTCTTCCCCACAAAAGGAGCAAAAAACACATAAATGCAAATCCCAAAGCCAAAAACACAGCAATCGCCACCACCTTAAAAAAAACCTCAAAATAATCAAACTCCAACTTCAACAAAAAAAAACACAAACATCAACAAATTCCACACAAACCTGAAGAGGATGATAAGGTAGCTGCCATCCATGCTTCCTCATGACTCAGATTAAACACAAAAATGTAGAAAGCACTAGAAAGAAAAAGAACTAGTGTGAGCTGTATAAGTATTTCCCATAATGAAAGAGAGATTTTTTGAGAAACCCAGATGGAGAAAGAGGTAAAGTTGTGAACTTTATGAAGAATTTGAGTTGTTAATGGTGTTTGTTGGTGAAAGGTTTTTGCTTTGGGTGAGAATAGATATTGGGTTGTTTCTTTGGATGCCTATATGGATATGATTACTCAGTGACTCAACATTGTGTTTTTTTTTTTTTTTGGGTTGGGGTTTTTTTTGGGTGAGGGTTGTGATTGTGTTGTGCAGAGCTCACAGTTGTTTGGTTGTGCTTTTTGTTATTGGCAACAACAACCCTCTTAAAAGCTCTCTGTTTTCCCCCCTCCTCTGTTTTCCTCTCTAGTCTATTTTCCCTCTGGGACCTCTTTCTCTCTCTATCCCATTTTTCAACCCTCTCTCTCTTTCCCTTTCTTTATAGTACTCCATATATAGTTCTACTGGTGGTATTTTTTTTATTATATTATTCAAAGATTGGTGCATATATGTATTTTGTGAGGTATTAGAGAGAAAACCAAAATCTCTTTATAAATAGAGAGTTGCTAAAGTGACCATGATAAGTTGATAAATAAATACGGATGAAGAATTTGTAAATATAGAGAAAGAGTTGAAAATAATTTGGGGTGTGGTAGAATGGTAAGGACTTGTTCACTTTTAAACAAGTCTCAAATGCTCAATCTTTAGCGTTGGGTATGGAGAAGTTTTGAATCTCACTGGTTAGTTGAGCTCTCGCCTTTTGAGGTGACTAGAGATTGTCAAGTGATTAGTCTCCTATTTGTTGAGTGAAATACTTTGATCATTGAGAAAAAAAATAAGAGTTGATAATACAAAAATGAAGTTGATAAAATCAAATAAAGATAAAATGATATGCATGTGTGAGGTTGGTAAATATAGATAGAAAATGATAAAACAATATACATAGTTTTTAAAGTCTAGGGAATGTAGATTCAGTTAGTGCTTATAGATAGTTGGTAAATTTCTACGGTTGGGGAGAAGTATATTAGTTGTTTTCTTTAAATTTATAAAAAGACATCAATTAGTGCCACCTATTTGTTCTTTCTCACCTTAAAGTTTACACATTATTGTTAACTTTGTACATCGATTAAATTGGTCGATTTGATGATTTATAAGTTTTTTTTACCATATGATTATTTGTGAGTTGAAAGTGTAAAAATAGCCTTAAGCTTTATTTAAAATACATTCAACCATATCTTTTGGTAAGAAATGACCCATAATTGTTAAAAATTGTTATGAATTTTCTATTATTATGAACGTCTATAGTTCCTATTTCTTATTATCAATATGTAGATATTAATGCCCTTATTCTTTGTGTTGCCTGCCTCACATTTTTACTCATAACAATAGTGTGGGCTACTAACTTCTCTTGGATTATTTTTATGATTATAACATTTCTCATTTTAAAAATCTATGCATTGCCTTGCACTTCTAAAAAACTTATGTATGATGTTAACCTATTTTGAATATTTACTTATAGGTAACAAGGTCTCATTATGGATGTGTATTCACGTGAATCAAATAAGTCAATGTTAGTACCGTCCAATACCGATAGATAAATCTTAAAAATAAAAATTTTTAGGCAATTTTACACATTTAATCTTTCATTCTATTATGAGGTTTTTTATCAGCAATTCTATTGAGGTTGAGAGTAAATATAATTTCATTTATATAAAGAATACATTTATTTATTAAAATAATCATTTTAGGACCAAAAAGATTCAAAGAATTTCCAAGATGTATAAAGGTGTTGATGGAGTCAAGTTATGTATAGAATTGAGAAGGGAAAATTAATTTGAGGTCCCCCACAAGGGACTTAATACTAGAAAAGTCCCAAAGTTGAAATAATTAATGTAGGGTTCCAAGGGACCTCACTTTAATATATTTGAAAATTGAAAAGACATTTTTGCCCCTGACAACTTAATGGGCAACCGTGACAACTCGATGGACATAACTTGACAACTGAATGGGCAAATGTGACAACTTATTCGACATGTGCTTTAAGTTAATTGCCCAAACTCTTAAGTTAGGGAAAAACCTGACAACTTAATGGGCAGCCGTGACAACTCGATGGGCATAACTTGACAACTGAATGGGCAAATGTGACAACTTGTTGGGCAAAAGTGTCTTTTAATTTTCAAGTATATTAAAGTGAGGTCCCTTGGGACCCTACATTAATTATTTCAACTTTTGGGACTTTTCTAGTATTAAGTCCCTTGTGGGGGACCTCAAATTAATTTTCCCAATTGAGAAGTTAAAAGGTGGGGTCAAAAAAATAGTGAAAAGAAGGGTGGTGTGATACTGTGAATTTATGTATATTTGTCATCTTCCCACTTTGTCTGGCAATTTTTATTTTATTCCCAAGCAAGAAGAACCGTCAGCCACGTGTATTTTGGATTTTAATTGAATGACAAATGAAGCTGCAAAACGACCAAAGCACTCAAGCCTCACCCATCACACTTTTACTTTTAACACTTATTTGACCATATTTTTGTCCTTATTTTTTCCCCTTTATGTATAGCTTAAACCTTAGAACATAGAGAGAGGGAGGGATAAATTAAATAGTGATTACCTACTACTACTCTTGATTGTGGTATCTATTTTTAAATTTGATTAATTTTCCTAAATTTTAAATCTTTATAATAAGGTACTCCTGCCATTTAAAAAAAATTCTCAAATATAATTGATCGAATTCTTTATTTATTGCTGGCAAAAGAATTTGCAGTATTTTGTTATTATCTTTTCAATTATTCTTGTAATTAATTATGGCTTCAAGTTTGAATAACTAATTAAGACACTTCATCATGAGGCAAAACTAATTCAAAACACATAATTTGTTTTAAAAAAATGAAAAGTTAAAAATTCATTATTCATAAAATTTAATGATTCAGCTACAATTTTTTGGAATGTGAAAATTTTTAATTAGTGCCTTATAATAAGAATTGATGACATTCTAAAACATTAGTTATTAAGTTGTTATCATGGTATTTGAAAAAACACCATGATTATCTTTTTTTAATTCCTCTATTGTATCTCCCACTTAATTATTGTTAAGAGTGCTAAAATATTCTAATTTAGAAGAATTGATAAAAATTAAAAATAACCCATATATTTATCACTAATATAAACTCTTTAAAGATCTCTCATGTTTTTTCTTTATACAGAAATTCTAGAAAAGAATTTAACTCATCCATAATCTAATCTATGTATAATGGTCCTAATTTATAATTCACAAGAATTTAACTCATCCATAATCTAATCTATGTATAATGGTCCTAATTTATAATTCACCGAGATAGTCAGAGATCTCCTGTTACAACAGTGGGAATAAAGAAAAATCACAACCCGGATTCTAGTGTTTGTCTAGCACTCTGGCATCAATGGGTTGAAATTGAATGAATATCCATGGTTACTAGCTTCACGTGACTTCTTAAAAAGATATAGAGCTTTCCACATGTGATACACGACTGGCTGACAAATCAATATTGGACCATTCAGCCAAAAATGCAACTTGTAACTCCTACATATATAAGAATTTGTTAAAATATTATTGATATTGATTCCTTGTCATATAATCTGTGAAAATATTTTATAACAACTCAATTGACAATTTTTAGGGTGAATAACTGGATAGTCTCCCTTGTGAAAATTTGGAATGAACTTTTTGTGAATTATTCAATAATCTTTATTCAAAGAAAAACAAAATAACAAAAATTACTTAAGAAGTAGAAGCTCTTAACTTATCAAATGATAACAATAATCAATACATTACAATTGATTTTGGTCAGATTTTCTATTTACCTATAACATTAATAATTTAACAAGTAACCATTTGAAATGATCAAACGCCAACTACGTCGGTAGCATTTGATCTTAAAGGAAGAATTATGTCATTTTACAAAACTTTAATTCAATAGCAGTCATTAAGAGTTTCATGGGAAGCCATTTTTTATCAAAGGAATTAAGTCATTTCAAAAGACCACTTTAGAATTTTCATATTTTCATTACTTTTAAGAAAGTAAAAGCGTTTATATATTTTTTAGGGGTATTTTAAACAATTTTTTTTTCTATACTGCTTTAGAAAATGGGGTCTATAAGCCTAGCTAGCAATAAGTAGTAAAATATTATTCTATATATAATATAATCCACAGCACACCACAACCACCCTAACAAAAGCTATTCCATGCTGGGTGAACTATTGTCGTTTATGTGATTATCTTAACTAACTCAGATTTGTTAAATACTCCATACTTGCTTCACATTGACGTTTCAGTTTGTTAATCAAAACCAAATTAAGAAGGTGGGAGATTTACTTCACTGTCCCTCCTTTAAAATATTGCGAGGCTTGTAGTAATCACTCTCCTAATCACCATAGACTATTTGTCCAATTCATCGTACTTGTTTGATGGAATTATGTAATCATATTTCTTAAATATACACATACCTTTACACGTATATTTGTTTGGCAACACATTGAGAAAATATTTTGGGCCAACTATGGGACCAAAATGCATTTTAAGGAGCTAAAATCATGGGTTTTGAAAAACACACTTTTTCTAATTTTAAAAATGCATTTTCCCAAAATGTATTTTGGAAATGGGTTGTCAAACAATCTCGATAACGATAATAGTAGTTAATCCTCATAAACACAACTTTTACATGCTGCTAAAGTTCATTTTACTCTAGTCTTTTTTTTATCAGCACATTTTACTCTAGTCCATAACATAAGATTTAATTACCATTTTACACATGACAATAAAAATATGTTGAAATAAGGGTAGGTTAAATAACATTTTACATTTTTGCCTTTATATACATTTTACATTTTTTACCTTACCCTTTTAATATAAGGGGCATAAATGAAAAATAAGCATTTATAGTTTGAATTTTGCATATTACTTCTTATATTTTAGACAAAAAATATGTCTCATTATCTCTTATATTAAAGACCAAGATGGAATGTTTGTTATAATAAGTTCATAAATTATAAAATTAGAATGTAATAAAACAACTAAATATTTACTCAACACTCATTTGCCAATTTATTCTCATGTTGTAAATACAAAATTTCTTGAAAGAATAATATTTTGGGAAAATGCCAAAAAAATCTCTCCGAATACCCAAAAGGACAATTCAGGAACCTAAACTTCCAAAAGGACTATGAAGGAACTAACACTCACTTGACATTTTCAAATGTTGTGAAAAGACTAGATTGCCCTTAAGTCTTTTTTTTCTTCAACCTTCATCCCCACCCTCCCTCCTCCTTCCCCAGCCTCCCTCCTCCTTCCCTCCGCCTCCCTCCTCCTTCCCCAGCCTCCCTCCTCCTTCCCTCCGCCTCCCTCCTCCGACCCCCTCCCCACTCCAGCCCCACCCCACCCCACCCCCTCCCCACATCGGCCCCACCCCCCACCTCACCCCCTCCCCACATCGGCCCCCACCCCACCCCTCCCCACATCGGCCCCCACCCCACCCCCTCCCCACATCGGCCCCCACCCCCACCCCACATCGGCCCCCACCCCCTACCCCACCCCCTTTCCCTCCATCGGCCCCCACCCCCACCCACTCCCTCGATCGATGTGGGGAGGGAAGGGGGTGGGGTGGGGGCCGATGTGGGGAGGGGGTGGGGTGGGGGGTGGGCCGATGTGGGGAGGGGTGGGGTGGGGGCTGGAGTGGGGAGGGGGTCGGAGGAGGGAGGCGGAGGGAAGGAGGAGGGAGGCTGGGGAAGGAGGAGGGAGGCTGAGGGAAGGAGGAGGGAGGCGGAGGGAAGGAGGAGGGAGGCTGGGGAAGGAGGAGGGAGGCTGAGGATGAAGGTTGAAGAAAAAAAAGACTTAAGGGCAATCTAGTCTCTTCACAACATTTGAAAATGTCAAGTGAGTGTTAGTTCCTTCATAGTCCTTTTGGAAGTTTAGGTTCCTGAATTGTCCTTTTGGGTATTCGGAGAGATTTTTTTGGCATTTTCCCTAATATTTTCGCATCAAGAAAATAACCTTTCTTAAACTTAATTAAATTTAGACGGGGCTCCTTGAAAAAATAAAATAAAATGTAGATTTCACTGGATCTGTGCCTGTCGTCGTTTATTGAACAGCATATACAATGAATAGAGAATATATGCCTTGTTTAGTAATTTTGATTTTCACACATTCCAATAATCAGATTCTCTGCTTAATTCGATTTGTCCAATTAGTTAAAAATCATCGGATAAAAAATGGCTTTTTTAGCCATCAGAGAGAAAATCATGTATACATACAAACAGTACGTATGTTGGTGCAATACAGATTTCTTAATAAAAGAGTTGTCATCGAAATATAAATATGAAAGTGTGATGATAACTTTAGATGTGGAGGTGAACAATACCGATGACAAATTTCAAAAGGTGCATCTGACACGAAAAAATAATTTTTATGGTGCAAATATATGTCAGAAAGAAATTTTTGAAGGCAGGAAAACCAAAGACGATAGCATCTAGGTGCAACCCCACATACGGTTGTTACAAGGCACACATGTGGGAAGGTCAAATGACACATGGGCGTATGACTTAGATTAAAAAAAACCAATCATATTGATCGAGTAATGAACGCTAGTCAAGAGCTAACTATGGCTCCCTGTACCTGTAAATCCCCAATCTATGAACTTTGAATCCACAAGAAATAATGAATTGAATTCCTCTTCATGAAATGAAATGATCAATGAGGAACATAACTTTCTTCTCTCTCAACCTTGTAGCAGCAACAATGGAGAATGTTCCTTCCCATGACCAAATAATCAACATCACCCTCTTATTTCGAATCCCCCATCTCCTCCACCTCTTAAATTAAGAGTCATATGCTCATGTATCGCTTGACTGTCTCACATTATTATAAGAGGAAGTTGAGAACGTTTGATTGAGTGATAATGGACTCATCCAACCTTAACTAAATTTAGGGGTCGATTCCTATTTGGGCAAAGGCCACATTAGTGCTTGATCTAGATTTATTATTAGATACCTAAGATACTGATTATTTTAACTTTAGATTTCTGGGGTTCCCTCTTGATACAAATATCCCTTCTAGAACTCTAAACTCCAATTCATTTGGTGGGGTACCGGTGTTATACTGCAAAATCAACTATATATTACTAGTTGTTTTCTAGATTTTTGTAGTCTATGAACTTAATCATTATGACTTGGCCTTTTCTCAAAAGGTATTCGTTCATAAATTCTTAAAACTCGAGTTTATACTGTCTGCTTGTATGGTTTTATATTTATAGTAGTACTTTTAACATAAAACTGTCTCTTAGTATTAAAAAGTTACAGTGCAAGTCCGACCCTATATTAGAATGAAAAAAGGGAAGGAACATCTCAAAAGGAAGAAAACAAAAAGAGTGGAAACAAAAACAAAAATTTGAAATTGAACTTGGAAGCAAAGGATAGGGTGAATGTCAAATTCATATTACTTAAAAAAAATGAGAAAATCATATTTTATTTCAAGGACAGAGTCAAGATTCTCGAGAAATTCTGAATGGTATCTCAGCCACATATGGATAGTCTTGTCTCATTTGTTTGGTTTAAGTTAAACTTTCTTAGAAAAATAATAAATGCTTACCATTTGTTTGGAAAAATAATAAAGAAATCATGCCAGTATATTTCTAATGAATGATAATCACGTGCAAATGATGCCCGTGACCAATTGTATTTCGTAGGTTAGGAAAGACCCAGCAGAGGGGACGTATACTATTAAGTAGGGTACCTCATCCAGTTCCCTTCCTTCAAAGACATTCAAACTTCAAACCAACTATTTTTATTTATTTATTTTGTTTTAGCCACATGTGTTTGTCTCTCTTGAAAATGCTTAATTAGCTGTACATACATTATCTAAATGTTTGAAATCTGTTTAAGGATTCTGTGACATCTTTTCTACAAGTGCAATTTATCTTCAAAATCCGTGAAATGTTAGAGAGGTTCGCATATATGCACAATACAGGGTTATATTTAGATTAAAATAAACTCAATAAATCAGGGGGAGGGTTAACTATGAATTAGAGATGTGAAATAAGGGCTTTGAAGTTGAAGGTTTTTGGTTTGGTTAGAAGCAAGATAGAATATATGCTGTATGCATTGAAATTTTTCAAATAAGTAAGTTATAGGTAATTTAGAAGTTAAATTGGGAGATTTAATAATCCCATTAGACATTAACGACAAAGTTTAAATATTTGGGAATGATTATACAACAAGATAGTAAAATTGATGGTGATATTAATAATAAAATTCAATTTATGATGGTACAAGTGAATCAACGATATCAGAATTATTTGGACTAAAAATTATTTCATAAGGTAAATCAGAAGTTTTATTGCACTACTATGAGACTAATGTCATATGTTAATGAATATTGGGATTTGAATGGATACTGTGAACATAAAATGGGGTCAGTCTTAATGTGAAAGTTGAGATAAATGTGTGGTTTTAAAAGAAATGATAATGATTATAAGTGTTTGAGATAATTTGGGCATATTCAAATGTTATTGGATATGATGAGAAGTTTAGATCAATTGGTATGAGACCTTGTTTAACGAAAGAAAAGGAGAGTCAAATTAACACCCAATAAATTTATAGAGATAAATCTTTCAATATTTAACATATTCAAAGATTTAGTTTCATATAGAAGCGTACCATCTATATATCAAGTTATTTTAATGAGACAATACTTTATTGTTTTGATCATCCTAAACGTAATAAACAACATGCTTATCATTTATTATGCATACAAGAAATAACCAATCAATTAAAAAGTCATACAAAAAATAGAAACTGAGATTTTCAGAGCATCTATCACCGGGTGTTGGATTAATAAAAATATATTGGATTAATAAAAATATATGTAAGGGATGGATATTTACAAACGTACTTTTACTCTAGGGAAAATGTCATTTAAATACCTCCGAATATACAAAAGGACAATTCAGGAACCTAAACTTGCAAAAGGACATGAAGGAACTCGGACCTAGTTGACATTTCAAATTTGTGTGAAAGGACAAAATTACCCCCATCATTAAACAAAAATTACTTCCCACCCTAACACCTCATTAAACAAAATTACCTCCCACATTTTTTTGTTACACATTAAAATTAATATTGCTCATTTATATTATTTTATTGTTTTGCGGAGTAACTTCTATGGCTAATATTGGCATAGGAAATCAAGGAAAATATAGTAAGAAAATTGTTGCTAAAGGTTTGTGTATTTAATTTGTTCATAAAGTGCAAAGTATATGAGTAGCAATTAGCAAGTGGTCCCAAACTTATAAAACAAAAAAGAAAGTGGAGGGAAAAAAAACACCGAAAGAAAAGTTGCTTCATTTAGGGGCAAAGAGTGTGCTCACTATTATAAACAAAATATGGTGCACACTGGCTTCCAATATTTAGACCGAATTTAGATCATTTACATTTTCAATTTTAAAACTTTATTCATTCGCTCCTTGTACGTAAAAAAACTAGTGAGAAATATATCATCATAAAAAGAACATTCATAGCCATGATATACAACTAACACGTGAGAGATTCATTCACTAATCTCGATCTCTGCCTTCAAAACACTGTCAAGTGGATCACAATAATTAATTATACTCACATATAGATTGCCTGAATAACACATGACAAACCATGAATATTTTGATGAAGAGTAACATTCAAATCAAAGAACAAGCATGCTTATATAAATGGTCACTTTTGAGAATAATAATGAAAATAACATTTTAATTAAAAGGAATCCATAAATAAAAATGATGAATGGGCCTAAAAGTGAAGGCAGTGCAAAATCATGGAAAGTGGGGCCAACCTAGCTAAAAAGGAAAAGACTAAAGAAGGAGATTGATTATATCATATGTGCTTTACTTGATGGCATCAACACAATTCTCTTTAAGAAAATTTAGAAATAGTAAAAAGAATATTAGTAAATAATAATGATAGTAAGGGAATTGGTTGGTGTGAGTGGTGTCTCATTATACAACTTTAGACAAACATGTGATGCATTTAATCATTTCATACCCTCAAATCCTGGCCTCATTGTCCCACCTCCTCCCTAGTCTATATATTCCCAACACCTCAACGCTATCGAACACTTCTTTGTCTTCAATTAAAATATAGTCAAAATATAACTTTTCATATTATTTGATTTATATTCGATTAAATCAAATATTAATCCATCCAATCTTAAAATACAAAGAGCTGTTCCAGGGCTTTGCTTCCCTTCTAAATGTTTGGCCTCAATCTATTTTGTCTTGCAAATTATATTTCCCCCTAATTTTGGTAAGATGCACATATTATCAAATAAAGTAGTTTCAATCAATTAATAAATGCTTACTTTTTGATTAAGTCATATATTTCATTCCCTAATGTTGAATTTTGTATTTCTTGATAGATTTTAATTAAAAAATTTGATCAGATTTTTTCTCTGTTTACACAAAAGAGTGCGTAAGTTATAAAGTAACCAAATGTCTCATATGATAATCAGACTAGCTAGATTTGTGTATTTTCAGTTCAACCATGACATGATGACACCCCTCCAAATGAGTTGGATGGGCTTTAGGGCTTACCGACCATTAAAGATAATCTTGATGGTGTTGCAAAGACAGGGCCAGAATTGACTTATTGTAAACAAGAAACGTGACATTTGAAGTCATACTTTTCACTTTAATGGCCTGATGGCTCAAATAGTAGTATGGGCTTTTCATGGCCCATAGAACTAGTCAGGCTTTGGCAGTTGATAAGAAAAAAAATATACTCCTACTTTTTCATATCTTGACAACACTAGATTGAGGCTCTTGACTTCGCGTATGTACAAGTAAGAAAAATTATTTAAAGATGTTTAACCTATTTTCTAAATTTTCGAATCCAACTTATTAATTTTTTGGGATAATTAATTAGAGGTCCCCACAAGGGAGTTAATATTGGAAAAGTCCCAAAAGTTGAAAATATTAATGTAGGGTCCCAAGGGACCTCACATTAATATATTTGAAAAGTGAAAAGACAATTTTGCCCATAGCCTTAATAAAAAATTACCCCCCCACCCCCACCCGTGATTTATGAAGGCCACTCGCGAGGGGTGGGGGAGGAGGAGGGGGTGAGGGGGCGAGGAGGGAGGAGGGTGGGGGTGTGGGAGGAGGGAGGGAGGAGGGTGGGGGCGGGGGGCGTGAGGGAGGATGGTGGGGTGGGGGGGCGTGGGGAGGAGGGAGGGAGAGGCGGGAGAAGGGTGGGGGGCGTGGAGGGAGGGGAGGAGGGAGGCGGGTGGGGGGGGCGGAGGGAGGAGGGTGGAGTGTGGGGGGAGGAGGGAGGAGGGCTGGGGGTGGGGGTGGGGGGGCAGAGGGAGGAGGGTGGAGGGTGGGGGTGGGGGTTGGGTGAGGGAGGAGGGCGGGGGTGGGAGGGTAATTTTTTATTAAGGCTAGGGGCAAAACTGTCTTTTCACTTTTCAAATATATTAATGTGAGGTCCCTTGGAACCCTACATTAATATTTTCAACTTTTGGAACTTTTCCAATATTAACTCCCTTGTGGGGGACCTCTAATTAATTATCCCTAATTTTTTCTTCCCTCCCCTCCAAGTCCCTTATACTAGACAGCCAACACATTATATTTTTTATTCAATCACTCACCTACCGCAATTCCTAATTAGTTCAATAAATACTTATTCATGCATATAATTTTATTCCTATTCCAATCTAACTTATAAAAATTTTTCTTCCTCTCCCTCCAAATCCTTAGGGCCTGTTTGGTTTGAGGGAAGGGAAGGGGAGGGGAGGGAAAATGAGCCCCTCCCCTTGCATGGTTTAAAAAATTGGAGGGGAGGGAGCTTAAAATATTCCCTCCCCTCCCCTTCAAGCCCCATATTTTGGTTCCCTCCAAATTGGGGGGTTTTGGAGGGATGCCAAAATATGTTGACTAAATTACCCATATTAATTTCATAATATTCCTTAGATGCCCTTGATAAGGAAATAAAAGAAGTGTCTTCCTCCTTCCTTTTTTTTATTCCCACCATTCCCTAAGCAAACGATAGATCTCCTCTACAGTTTCTACTCTCAAGAACCTTCCTTGTTTATCATTATTGTCGCCCAGAGGATGAAGAGGATGATTTCTATATCCGGAGCAAGATAATCTCATCTTGCTGCAAAATATACATTTTCCTGAGCATTTGAAAAGTCATCGTTCTCATGATATTGTCCTCCTTTGTGTGGGCTGTCATGAAGTTGCCCATGTCATGAAATAGCAGTTGAATTTGGGATTCTTCTCTATGTTCAGAGGGTAATATATCCATGACAAGCATCTGAAGGAACATCATTAATGGCTCATCACTTGTTCCCTTTTGAAATTTTTAAATAGAAAATGTTTTTGATGGAATATTTGTTTTTACCTCCAATGCAAATAGTGTCCGTGCAATCGATCATAGAGTGATATTGTTAACATTTTTCTTTTTGAATTAAAATTAAACTAATTTATAGTATAGACAATTATGAATTAACATATAAGGATAAATAAGCAACTTTGTAATAGAATATTCTTATATAAAATTTTTTGTCTTTTAATAAACAACTTAATTTGAATCAAAATGTAAGTTAATTTATATGATAAACAATTATGAATTAATATATAACTATAAGGATAAAATAGTAAATTAATCATTATCACTCTCCCTCCCCTCCTTAACTAAACAAAGTATCATTAAACCTTCCCCCTCCTTCCCATTGCTTTCCCTACTTCTTATTAGACCAAACAAAGTAATATCAAATCCTCACTCTCCCTTCCATTCCCTTCCCTCCCTCCCCTCCCCTTCCCTTCCCTCAAACCAAACAGGCCCTTAGGGTCTGTTTGGTACGAGGGGAGGGTAGGGAAAATGGGCAGAAGGAAAATTTTTGTGACTTGAATTTATAAAAATTTGAGAAGTGGGGTTGAAAATTCTAAATTAATATATATAACTCTTATATTTAACATCTTATCTTTATTAAAATATTACAACCTCACATCTTCAATATTTAAAAATTCATCTTACAAAAATTTTCTCTCCCCTCCTCCCCTCCCCTCCAAACCCCTCGTACCAAACAGACCCTTAGTGTACTAGACAGCCCAAATGATACAAAAATTATAACCGATTATATTTTTTAGTCAATTACTTACACATGACACACCACAATTCCCAGGTAGTTTGATAAATAATTTTTCGTGCATGCAATTTTCTTCTCAGAAACTAGAATCCAAAACATCAAAGAAATAAATACACAAAAAACCTGTGTTGACTTCAACATTGCAAAAAAATGAATAATTACCTTACATCGATCCCTTCAACTTATTAAATAGATTTAGTATACCAAAAGAGTACTATAATTCAAATAAATAAATGATTAGTTAAAACTAATGGGTGGTATATTAAAGTTTAATAAATGTATTTGTTGAGTGGTCATTTAAAAAAGGTAGTTACGTTGTAGAAGAAGAGAAATAAGGTGTAACTAATCAAAGAGATTTCATGAAAGTGGAACATCAACATACATATTTTGAAGAGTGCCAATTTATAATTTTTTAAGGCTCAAAAAAGCTCAGTGTTTACTTTCAATGATTGGGTTGGTGATTCCACTATAACTTATTTATTATTGCTTATTATTTTTTAGGTCTTCCTTTGCTCTATCATTCTACATCCCAAAAAGTTCATTGTCTATTTCCAATTTCAAATCATTCTCCACTGACATCATTAACAAATATATAAAAATAAAATATATAACTTATCATTCAATTTAATACGACAAAAAATTGTAACCTTTGTACAAAAAAACATCAGAAAAGATAAGTCCAAATATGGATATCCTGTGGAAAATTTAAATATGAGAAAATTTAAATATCAGCTACATCTCCTCATTTATTAAGAAGAAGTTAGACCTGAATTTTATTTTACAGATGTAGGGATGGAAAATATATTAAAACGTCTATGTTAATTGGATAGACAAAATGTCCTTCCTTTATCTTATTAATACACACTTTATCCCATACTCAACAAACTATGCATTCCTCACTCGATCCTAAAACTAATTTGCTTCTACCCGGTTCAGGTTCTGTTGCCTGCCTGCATTTGTTTGATCTCTAGAATCTGTGTTATCATTTTTTTTCTGTTTTTTGTTGTTTCATATCCTAGAGCTAATTCGATTCTACCCTATTCAGGTTTTGTTATGTACTTACATTGGCTTAATTTCCATGTTCTGAGTGATAATTGTTTTCTATTATTTGCTTTTCTTTGTTCTAGAGTTAATTTGCTTCTAACCATTTCAGGTTTAGCTGCCTGGAGCGAATTTGTTTTCTGTACCTGCATGATTTCTGTTGTTTAATTCACAGGTTTTTACCATTGGAGAACAAAATTGTAATGAGGTTCGCTAACACCTTTTCAAGATGACTGAAAAACTGAGGGATACCAATTTTAGTGGAATGTTGGGTTTATCTAGGATCTAATTTATAGTTTGTCAAGTTTTAATGTTGATAGTATCATGTTTTATTTTTATAGCTGTATTTCCCTCTTTAGTTATTAGAAAGTTTTGTTTTTGTCTAGGATCTTATTTAGTTCTTTAGTGAAGATTGTTATGATGCTATTTATTTGGGTACCCAACAATAAAAATTGACTTCTCTTATAATCCTTGGCTATGAAGATGTTGCAAAAAATAGTGAAAATGGGAATAAAGAATTTAATTATGAATATTTATATAGCATTAGGAATTTAGAAAATGACATTGGTAAGAAAGATCAACTACCAAAAAAAAAATTTAATTCAAATAAACTTTTGAATGGGGAACTATTAGAGGGAAATTTGATTTTTTTTTTTTTTGGGGTGAGTTGGATGGGGATGTTTTGGATGGAGTTTAATTGTTTTTTAAAACATGAGCATTTTTTCATTCTCAATCAAGTGAAAAATATTATGAAATAGTGTACTAATCTATCTATGTTGCCACAACCAATTTTAATGAAATTCAATTTATGATGTTTAATGATAATAGGAAGCACATTGCGTGGATCTTGATAAATGGTAGTAGGGGAATCCAATATTCTTTTCAAACTATAACTTACATTAAATTAAATACTCCTCAATTGACTTTATAAACTTCCCCTCGCATGCTTTCTAGACCCAAAAAGCTTATTCAGTACACTCTGAAATTAAAGTGGTAAAGGATGTTGTTGGCTGAACCCATTGCGTCTTAGTCGTCACTGGTAATGCAAACTTGCATCATTATAAGTTTTCATAAACTAGATGTATCAAATTAATTAGCAATGTTATCAAATGTGATTGAGAAGAATTATTCAGTCTACATTGATTTGATAGATAACGTTTCAGAGATTTGGTGGGGGAATTGGAACTACATACTAATATGTACCCAACTAATTTCTAACGTAATTAATATAGCCTAGCCGTCAAAACAAAATTCGATTTGGTTTCAATGACCTTATTTCTTTTCCTTTGTACTATTCAATTTCCATTTTACTTACATAAATATTATAGGTCATTCCAAGTGATGTCCCGATCCCAAGCGGGACGTGACAAAGTTCAGGACAGGATGAGACATGGGACAATAACCCACGTCTCGACCCTTTTTCCGGACGGGATATGAGCTAGTGTTGTCCAGATCTCATCCAGTCCTGAATATACATATATAAGTGTTTTTATAATTTTTTTAAAAGAAATACAAGTATCATTCATAAAAAATATCATATATGATATTTTTTATGAAAAATATTATCTAATCAATTTTTTCCGTTTTATGTTGTATAACATGTTTTATAGAAGCACTATTAAACTAATTTATTTGTTTTCTATAAATACAAAGTGTTTTTAGTATTTTTTTACAAGTAGGTACTTCTAATCAAATAATTTCAATAAAATCTTCGTCCGAACCCAATCACGACGAAACAAAGTTCGGGAAGGGACGTGACACAAAACAAAAAACTCGTCCCGAGCCTTTTCTGCGAGTGGACACGAGATGATGTGTCCTGATCTCGTCTCATCCCTTGAATGCCCCTACCCACAACTTAACATATAAGTACGTTTTTACTATAAATACAAAAATGATAGTACCTGTGAATGTCAAAATGCAACTTAAGAACAACCATATAAGGTTCATTTTTAAAATCAAACTTTGTAATTTTTTTCCAGCTGGGTAACCCGTGCATCGCACGGGGTCAAACACTAGTTTTATTTTACAGATGTAGGGATGGATTTGGTGTACCAAGTAAGCTTTAAAAGAAGCACCAGTTATAGTGTGTTATTAGAGTAGGTGGTGAATCATATGAAAGATTCTTGATTAAAAGTTCTGTATCGCCCGAGTATATTTGCACTTTTTAGAACCACATACACATTTATGTTTATATATCTGATTTACAATGTGTTTAATCTTAAAATTTTTTCTAAATCATAATCCTTACTATATATCCACTAAAATCATGATTTTAATAATTCTTAAATGTAAAAAGGAAAATGCAATTGTTTATTTTCAAGGTTTTCTTTTTTAGAATAATGAATAAAGAAAATCGCATATTTAATTTGTTCCCAACAATTTATTTTCCGTATTTGAATAATATATTACTAAATGTGACTAACTCAAACCAAAATAGGAAAATATGTTTACGTTATGTGCTTGTTGACAACCTAAATGACCACAAAACCGACATTGACAAGGAAGAAACTATGGGCTGGAATTTGCTATTCTAAGTTCCAACGCACACTAAATTTAAATTTTGATCCAAATAGAAAAAAAATAAGAATCCCACAATTATCTTTTTCTTTCTTGGTTTTACAAAAATATCTCACCCACACGCGTGACAAATTCGACTAATCTCTCACTGTTTTAAATTCTAAAAAAAAAATCAGAATCCCATAAACATCTTTTTTCATAATCTTCTTTACAACAAAATTCTAGAAAATGAACCTATTCATCCACATTGAGTCCTCTAACTCGTGATTTATTGAGAAATTTAAGCTTTTCATGGGCTGTAAAATGTCACAAACAAAATAAATTTTTATTCATTCATGTAGATTTATAGCCGTGTAGGCCTCACTAAAGCCTATGCAACTAGAATCATAATAATTGAGGGTATTAATTAGAAATCAAACACTGGCCAAATAACTGAATTTCTATCAAGCACACACAATATTTGTATGCAAAATAGTTTTCACTTTGTTCAAACATGTAGTAAGAAATTACATACTCCCTCCGTTCCTAAATATAAGAGCACTTTGACTTTTTTGGAAAATCCTAAGAAAGCAAAATATGGTAATTAAAAATTGATTTTCCTAAATTTTTCACTAAACTAGTTTATTTGACTTATGAACTTACGTATGATCTAATAATATTTAAAATATGTTATGATTATAAATTGTTCATTTTACTTTCTTAGGATTCTCCAAAAAAGTCAAAGTGCTGTTATATTTAAGAACGGAGGGAGTAGGAAATTCCACGCGTCAAATAATACATGAGTCGCAGGTTGTTTAACCAGTTGACACGTGGGCATGCAAAAGTGTGTCGTAGATTTCAGTTATCTTTTTGCCGCGAAATCACGTATGACGAAGGTTGGGGAAGAAGGAGGCAAAAAAAAAAACAAATATTTTTTCTTAAAAAAAATAAAAGACAGAAAGAAATTGAGGAAAGAATGAAAATTGAGGTGGGTATATAGTAACAACAACATAAGAGGGTCCGAATACAACGGACTCTTGTGTTGTTCAAGTTTTTTGAAATTGTTAGTTCATTTGTTTCTGTCTCTCCCTGAAATATTATTGAACAATCTTCTGTCTTCTTCTTCTTTAGCCATTCTGAAACAAAGTGAGAACACCACACATATATATATACACAGATAGATATATAGACAGAGGAATCATAGTTCCTTTCTTGGAACGACGATTCCTCTCTTTTTTTGTTCCATCTTCTTCTTGTTTCTTCATCCCAACATCACATTCCCCTCAGGTCAATCTTCTTCTTCTTCTTCTTATTCTTTCTTGTTTCATGCATGTGTTGAATCATGAAAGTTTTCTCCCCATTTGTTCTTTTATCATGTTATGTTCGTCGTGTGATTCATGTAGCTGATCAGCTCGTAATGTTTCCTGTAATAGGATTATTAATATTATGCATGTTTGAGCTTGTGGCTGGAATTTGTTTTTCTTTTTCTTTTTGATTGATTTGAAAATTCTTGTCACCTTTGTGCTTCAAGAATCATCTGATATATCTGTATATTCAATATTTTTCTTTTTTCAGGCAATCTTTATAGGTTTGTCTGGTTGTGGGGTTTCACAGTTGGTTTGAGGTGAGGAGAAAGTTTTTTCCTTTTTGTAAAAAAGTTTCAGAATTTGTTTAAGGTTTGTCCCTAATCTGGCTTGGGTTTTTCAGGCCTATTCTCTTGTGTAATACCTATATTTTGGCATTTTTTTATTGTATTATTTTACTGTTTGAATATGGCTGGCAGGTTAGGCAGTGTCTAAATTTATTTTTGTGATTTGGCACCAATATATAATTAGTTACAGCAATCCAAGACAATGTTGTCTAAGTTATTGAAGAAGCTGGGATCTTCTGTGGGGATCTGTGCTTCCCCTACAAACAAGAAAACCAGAACTCATAAGAGAATTAGAGCAAGATTTGGAAGGCGTAGGACATCTAAGATTCCTGCAATCCCTACACTTCCTGATGTTCCTCATGGTGATTTTGTATTCGATTTCGTTAAGAGCGCGAGCACTCCGACATCTTGCCGGATATCCAATTGCTCAAACAGAAGTTTTCAACTTACTCAGCTGCAAATCCATAGCCACAGTCAAGTTGAACCAAATGGTAACCTTTGGCTATCACATTTGCTTCATATTTGTGGGATGGTTCTGATCACTTTGGCATATCATATGGTTTTTCATATCATGATGAGTTATAAGAGTTAGGGAAATTTGGTTAAAAGTATCTGTTTGAATATTTTATTGGCTAGAACAACCTAAACTTGAGCTGGTGTAGCTTTGTGCAACATATATTCTGTTTGTGCAAATGATCTTTTTCGTTTTGAAGATGTTTACTTATAATTGAAGATACGTTGCACACGGTTGAAATAAAATTGTTCCAAGTTTGTTTTGACTAATAAAATTTCTAAACAGGTAATTTCAACCAATTTTGGCTTAGAATTTCTTTCACATGCGCTTGTGTGTGTGATGAGGGCTTATTTTGCAGGAACAAGCCAAGATGAAGCGTGGTTTGATTCTTCTAGCATTATAGGGTCTGAGTCCGATGAAGACTATAGCAGTGTCCCTGGAGGTAATGCATATAAATCTGAGTTAAGATTGAAAAATGATTGAGGATTTGTGTTTGTTTAGAGGTTGTTTTAAGTGGCTTCCTTTTTGGCTGACTGCTTGTGTTCCTTTCGGTTTGTGGGCGATGGATCCTACAGGGAGCTTCACAAATATAAATACTCAGTTACTCCAGTATGAAAGTTCATCATGTATTGTAGATTCAGAGGGAAAGTATGAGGAATACTATGAGAGCTATCTCAATATTAACGACACAAATCATGTTCAATCGAATAACACTCAATCATCTCAAATTACACAATCGAGAGTTATCATGGTTTCAATGAAGAGGACATCTGTTGATGGAGATGAGATGACTGAACTATGTAAGTACATAATACATAATTTCTTATAATAAATGATAAGGTTGTTGTCTAATATGTTTACAAATATTTTTGGCGATATTATTATTCCATTGATATGTTTCATGCTTGATTAATTCTGACTTAATTTTTTTCCTATCAAACATAGTCTTTGTGAAAGTAAAATGTGAAAACTTTATGTCATTAATCATTATATCATTTAATTTTGCTTCCCTACTTTGCAGGTGCTTCTGAGAAGTTTCTGTATCGTCCCAGATCAGGGCTTCAAGTTCCATTCTCAAATGATGAGAAGCCATTGTCCGGTTCTTGGTCTGCTCTTTCACCTTCAGCGTTCAATGTCCGCGGCAAAAACTATTTCAGGCATGTCTAAGATTTGTATATATCAATCTTTTGACAGGTTGAATGTGTCGAAGTTTAGAAACTGGTCTATTTTTTACATTTTTCTCCTTAGAAAGATTGAATATTTACGTGCTACTAATTGAACATGCAGAGATAAGCAGAAGGCCCCTGCTCCAGAATGCACCCCTTACGTACCCATAGGTGCTGATATGTTTATCTGCCCAAAGAAAGTAAATCATATTGCTCAATATATTGAACTTCCTTCAATCAAAGCACACGATAAAGTGCCTTCTATTCTTATTGTAAACATCCAGGTTAAGTGTCCATCCTAAACTATATACAACAGAATTTGTTCTATGAAAATTATTTTTCTTTTCACAGATGCACAAAAAATGTTACTATATATGACAAGTTGTACTTTCTTTTCCAGTTACCTACATATTCTGCTACTATGTTCGGTGATAACGATGGGGAGGGCATGAGTTTTGTGTTATATTTCAAAGTGTCTGAGAATTTTGACAAAGAGATCTCTCCTAACTTTCAAGAGAGCATCAAGGTAATGATTTCCCCTATAAAATAGTTGCTGCAACCTTTTTATGTTAGAGTATACAAGTTTGCAGATTTAAATGAATTTTTCCTATATAAACAAAACACTTCCACTGTAACAGAAATTAGTGGCCGATGAGACAGAAAAGGTGAAAAAAGGATTCTCATCAGAAAGCACGGTTCCCTATAGGGAACGGCTAAAGATTTTAGCCGGTGTAGTCAATCCGGAGGATCTTCGTCTTAGTTCCACAGAACAAAGGCTTATAAATGCTTACAATGGAAAACCAGTGCTTTCACGTCCTCAGCATACTTTCTTCAAGGTAAATACAAAAGTTCACATCTTTCTATATATATATATATATGTTATAGGTTGTTACATGATTACATATCTTTGGTGTAGTTTTACATGTTGTAACCTTTTCTTTTAGCAAAACATGAAGTCCAACCTACAATACAGAATAATTCTCCTGCTTCCTTTGTTCTCAATATTTTATTGTGCACTTATAATTGCAGGGGCCTAACTACTTTGAGATCGACCTGGACATTCATCGCTTTAGTTACATATCTAGAAAAGGACTTGATGCACTTCGAGACCGAACAAAGTTTGGAATACTTGATCTGGGGTTAACTATCCAGGTATAGTATGTTTCCTTAGAATTTAATCAAAGACATTTTTTTAAAAACTTGTTACTGCAATATGCCTAGTTTTGTAATACAATGCTTTCGTATACTTTAGTTACCTAAATAGGGTCTTTTGTATTTTTCTTCTTTCTATAAAACACATGAAAAGTAAGTATGAATGTAGAGTCTCTAATTTAATTCCCTCACTTTGCTATGCTTTAAACAGGCACAAAAGGCAGAGGAATTGCCAGAACAAGTATTATGCTGTATGCGTTTGAATAAGATCGATTTTGTTAATCGCGGTCAAATTCCTACTCTTGTAACTAGACAAGAGAATTGATCAAGGTGGTTTAATGGGTAAGAGCCAGCTTTTTTTCCCTGCTCAATTATTGGGCAGCAAAGCAATGAAGAAGGATGACCTGTAAAGAATTAGCCTATTTTGTGCCACAATACCTCTTTTAAAAGTATCAGGAGAGGGGACAATAAATGAAGAAGAAGAAGCAAATTTGAAGTATAGCTTTCTTTCGCTGTAATATGTACATAAAGGTGTTTTTTTATAAATGAGTATATTTATGTATTATAAAAATTTTAAGTACTTGGTGTGACCAATCTTTGTCATCTCTGGGATGCACTAGTTCATGTTCCCGGAGATGTTGAGGTCAATATATTTTCTTTCTCTGAACCAATTTTTTTGGTTGACATTTCCTCTCATTGCTGTATAGGCAGGCATAAAGTTTCTAGTTTTACTATAGCTAGAAGTGATACCCCTGCAAGAGAATATTATTTACCCCAAAAAGTAATCATCATGATGTGTAAAATAATTCCACAGAAACAATTTTGATTTATGCGATGATTTTTCGTCTGTCATTTATTGCTTTACTTTGTCCTTAAAGCTATGATGATAATAAAAAAGAGATAATCATAAATAATGGTTTATTACATTTTACTCCTAATTTGGTAATAAAAAAAGGGCAAGGGGAAAGCCTTGCAAGTATCGCATGTGGTTTAATTTGCCTATAACTGGTCTTACCCACTAATGGGTGCTATCTACCTGTCATCATTACATTCTGCAGAGAGTGAAATAGTTACGCATGTGTTACTTCCTGGGAAAATATGCTCCCTTATTAGTTTAGGATACCAAATGTTCCTAGGTGGTTATTTTCGGGGCGAAAAACGGCTATTGGTTAAAAAAAGAACAGATACATTGGTATCATTGTCAATAAGCAACCAGGCAAATTTCTATATGATTTAATATATTTTCAGCAATGAATTACCACATGGAAATGTGTATGAACGACATCTTCATCTAACTTTGGCCCCAAGACTTAAAAAGAATATGCCCGGAACATCAGGGTACAAGTATGACCTATGAATTGCAACCACCCAGATAACATAAAACTTCAGAAAAGTTTCTTCTGTGTCTATTTTCAGACTATCTAATTTAAGAAAACCAGTAAACTAATACAACATTGCAAGAAAGAACAACAAAAATTTTGAAAACATCCAAGTCTTGTCCTAATATTATACGGTCACGAGTTCCACATCGAGGAAGCTCACAAGAAATGTAAGATTTATAAGTTTAAGGTAAAGAAAAGTATGATTTATAAGTTTATGGTGTCTCTCAACCTAATTGGCCTGATATGGGCTCTTTGGATTTTTTCTGGTAACATATACCTGTGTTGCACTAGATAGAATATGATGAGGAAAACTAGGATATCTGTTCTTCCTTTAACCGAAGACGTGCCACAGGATGTTGGTTGAAACCATGTCTATCTGGCATTGTGGAATTGTGGGGTCTTAGTTGTGATGATGCTGAGTTGTTGGCAATGGTGTGGCTGTTAGTTTTAGCTGCTGGCACTTCATGATTGTGTTTTCCTTCATAGGTTGTAATCACAGCTTTAGGATCTGATGATGCCCTCTCCACATGTTTCCTAACTTTGCAATCTGTGCTTGTGCACTTGTAGTAGCTCCTACATATGACACAAATATCGATATAGTCTTTAATGTAGTATAAGAGTTATATAGCTAACTTTTTAACATTAAGGAAATTAATCATGTTAGTTATTTATGATGAACACGTTTTTGTTTCCTTGCAACACATATTTGAGCATGCATATTATAACTAGACTTTGATACAACCATCTTCTTATGTTTAATCAATAAGGATATTTTGAGGAAAAATAGGTTCGAGAGAAACATACTGGACTAAAATAAACTCATTGTCTAGTACTATAATTCGAGCTGCGAGGGCAAGTAATTTAGATCTTTGATAGGAAATTTCAAGGAAGTTGTTAATTGTTAATTATAGATATTCATAAACAACTCCCTTCTGTAGTTAGTTCCAGTCTACAAAAGTAGGAAGGATAAGTAAATGATACTCACATCATGTAATAGTCTAAAAAGTGAGTTTCATTGAAAAATACATCCAGCAGATCGAAATGATTATTTTGTTGGTTTTGTCAAGTGTATCACCATAAATTAATCATATTACCACAATAAAACTTAAATACTACTACACTTACTATAATATAATGTGATTATGACTAATTAAAGTTAAAATATCTATGGTCACCGCACTAGATTATTCTATTTTAATCGGGACTTGTGGGTTACTGGGTTATTCAACAAAAATATGAACAAGTACTACAACATTAAGAAACATATTGAAAAAGAAAAATAAGTAAAGAAGAACTGTGATGGAGCGAGCAATTAAGATACAAGTTATGAAACATACACACACGTACATTTATATTAGATTTCTTCAAATTCACCATAATTATTGCTTAACATTCATGATTATCATATGAATTATAAAAAATGTAATAAATCACACTACTAGATCAGTTCAGTCTAATTTATTTTTCAAAAAAAATTCTATAACATATGGGATTTCATAGTAGTATCATACTACTAATTCACTTAAACTATTTAATATTCAGCTAGAGTTTCCTCCATTTGAAAATGATCAATATATCTAGTTTGTAGCCATCAAGTCACATTAAAATAAATGGCGTTTCAATTATGAGTTCATTCCATTCTATAATATAAGATCTTTTTAACTGAATTGTGAGTTCCTAAAAAGTAAGTTAAAATTAGTTAGAAACAATTAATCTATATCTAGAATGTGTTTTTACCCAAAAGTTCCAAAAGTGATTTATATTATGTGAAGTCGGATAAGATAATAGAATGGGAAGAATATAGTTACCCATATAAGAAGACAGCAATGGATATAGTTTACCTTGGAAAAGGATTGCCTTTGACAACTTTTTGGCCATATTTTCGCCATCTATACCCATCATCTAGCAGATCAACTTCACTTGTTGTCTGCACAATTATCCTTGGCTCCATTGCTGTTCTATGCGTTGCCCCTCCCTCACACCCCACCATTCCTTCTCCATTATTTCTGCATAACAGTCCAAATATAAATATCTCTTCATCAATTAGCATATACATATCCCAAACAACATAATTAATACAATATACCATCATATATCCACATTATACACAATAAAAATAATGATTAAAAACCTTGCCTCCTCCTCTTAAGGTCAGGCTCATCATTACTTTTCCCCTCAACTTGATCACTATTATCTTCCTCATCACTCTCACTTAACCCTTCTCCTTCATGTTCATGATCACCTGCTACCAATGACTGATCATCCCAATTAGTGGTCCCTATGTTCTTAGTAGGACGAGGAGGTTGATGATTATGTTGTCCTTTATAAATAATGGCCACCACATGGTCATCATCCACAGATCTCTCCACCTTCTTCTTCACAGGGCAATTAAGATATGTGCACTTGTAATAACTCCTAGGAAACTCACTCCCTTTCACCTGTTTCTGCCCATACTTCCTCCAATTATATCCATCATCAGGACATTCCTTCATATTCATTGTAGATGGCACCGAGCTTCGTGGCATCTCAACTTGTTTGGCCATAGTAGCACCCAATACAGAAGATGATGATAGATTCTCGTTGACCTGCCTCACAAATCCTCATATCAGCACCAATTCAATACATATATTAATAAAAACATTCATGCAACAAGAAACTATAATGATAGAAAAAATTAATTCTAATTTCAAAATCCCACATTAATAATCTGTACACATGTTAATATTTTTACTCAACTAGTTAATAACGTTATTCAATGAATCAAAATCTCCTTAATATACAAGATATCAAGATTTATAAAGTATTTATATGTGATTCTTCTTAAAGACAATTATTAATTAGAAACTTTTCAATCATGATTTTCAGTCTATAAAAAATAAAAGCATAATTACGTGAACATGCTTATTATATATGAATCCAAACTTTTATTTTACCTGATGAGAAGTTGGAAAAGGCCTTGGAGGGTCCATGTAGCCGGCGGTGGCGCCGCCATCTGGCACCAATGGAGACGGTGGCATAACGCCGGAGAGGAGCTGAGAGAAGGACTTGAAGTCATCATTCTCATTGAAGAAGTTTGAAACAAGAGTCATGGGACCAGGACTACTGAATCCAAAGCCACCACTAGCACCACCACCACCACCAGAGGAGGAGCCACCGTTGAAAGGTGTGTCCATTGAAGTATGTTGCGGTTGTGGTGGCCCTGAAGACGACGATGGAAGTTGGCCACCAAGTCCACCCATTAAGATTGATAAGAAAAAGTGGAGAAAGACTAAATAAGAACAAGTCTTGGTCTTGGTCTTTGTATGGATCTAAAGTTTAAGAGATTCTCTTTTTTTCTTTTATGGTTGGGATGGAAAAAAAGTCTACGCATGGAAATTGCAGGAGAATGAGGTGATTAGCGTAGTGATTTGTTTGTTTATTGGAGAGGGTGAAAATAATGATGATATTATAATGTAACATTTTGTGGGTGGGGTCATTTGTAATGTGATTAGCTAACTGTGACTTGGACGTGTTGCAGTGTATTGTTTTGGTTGACTTTGAAGACTTTGGAAATTACGTGCCATTTGGGTTGTTGGCCAATTTGGACAACTATGCAGTGTTAAGTGCAGCTCAATGATGTGGGACCATCACTGCCTTTTTGACATTTGGCATTTTGCAAAAACAATCACCAATTCGGAGTTTTAGTTAAGTTCACTGGAACAAGAAAATAGTGCAGTTAACTTATTAAAAGCGTCTAGCTAGATTGATTTTCCCCCAACTTTATCTACAATAAACGAGATTGAGAGGGGGAGAAGCTACAAGAAGTTGCATTTTATCATTAGCTTTATGAAGAAAATTCACAAATAATCAATGCTCCCTCCTTTTCCAATTATAAGACTTATTTGAAGAAGAGAACTTGTTCATAAAATATAAATATAATAACTCTTTCTAATTTTATCAATATTTTGTTTAAATGAACTATATTAATATTTTTCAATAATAAACAAGTTGGAAAGGGAGGGTGGAGAAAATAAAAGGAGATGGTTAGGATATTTTAGTAATGACATGTGTTTTTATCTAACTTAACTAATATATTTAATTTAATAAAATTAGGTAAAGAGTAAAGCAAAGAGTAATTACTATCCATATAACTTATGTTGTGGGCTGGAGATAGTAACCGGTTTGATCCTCTCTTTTTTTTTCTCCTTTTTTTGTGATGGTGTAACTTGAATTTAGGGGCTCTGTTGGGACAGTATTGGAGAATTGCATGATCAATCCATGAAAATCGTTTTACTTAGTCTTGGTGAATTAAGATCATTTGTTTTTCTAATCCAAGAGACCAAGATCATTGGGGATCATATAAGATTGATTGATAACGCTTGAAATTTCATATTTTGTTCCATCGTAATCTTCATTCTGATCTTATTGTGAAGTGGAACTACTTGAGTAAAAGAAATAGCAAAAATTCCCATTTGACTTGTGGGGCTTTTACTCCTTTGTTGTTGGTTTGCAATGGAAGAGACTAGTCAATACTTGTTTAGGTTTTCGGGCGTATCTAAAATCCGAATAATTATTCAAGTAGCCACGCGAAACTGGACCACAAATTGAGATCCAATTACGATATACAATAGATAACATTTGATAGAGAATTCAAGAGAAAAATGGAGGATAATGACTAAGCAGTTTTACTTTCTGTGAGCGTTGTTTTAATTCTACAGAATCCTCCTATTTATAACTTATTTATGGTGGAAAAATAATCAGTTGAACCCATAATTTTCTCATATTTACATAATCGCCCCAATTCTTATTGGGTCTAGATTTGGGCCCTAATCCACTAAGTGTGGACTAGATATTTTCCTACAACTTGAAATAATTCATCCGTTCCTAAATATAAGATCACTTTCTCTAATTTGATTAGATTAAGAATGATAGTTAAGTTAGTTATTAACACATGATATTGCTAATCTATCATAATCATATACATTTATTGTCACTCTTCCACTCTTGCTTGTTTATCATAGATAATGATTATTATGGTTTATTTGAAAAAAAGTTGAGAAAAATAAAAAGATTCTTATATTTAGGAACAAATAGAAATATGAAAATGATCTTATATTTATGTTTAGCAACGGAGGGAGTATAACACATAATGATCTCATGGGTATTTTGTTTCTACGGGAGATGTGGTGGGCAAGTGGCAACAATAACAAACACATATGACAACTTTAATTTGCTACTATCTTTTTTAGAACCACAACATTTTTAGTAGAGAACAATATTTTTTGTATCAAATTTCCAAAACATAAATATTTCGTCAGTAGTTTTTATTTTTTGGTGACAAAAAGGAATCAACCCATAGAACCTAAAGAATAAAGTCTATGAAAGAGATTTTATTTGTACAAGACAATAGACATCATGAACTTGATTAGGCGCAGTGCCATTGAAGCAGCTGAACGGACAATACTCAAAGGCTAGAAAAACCTATTTGGGATTTAGGATTCTTTGATACTTGAATCCGACTCTTTGATACTTGTTGACATGCTATGACGCAAAGAGAAGCAACTTGTAGCGTAGTATTTACTCAAAGATTCAGAGAATGATGGTGTTTGCTTTAAACATGAAATTATGTCATATCTCTAGAAAACTATATAAGCTCACAGATGCACTAATGAAAGACTGAATTTTAAGTTTTATATTGAGTATGTGTTTGAACTCATCTAAGGACCTTCAGTGGTACATTAGAATATTATATTCAAACCCCAATTGCTATCCTTTTTTCTCTGTTAAGAATCAAAGGGGGCATGGTTTGAAATTACAAACCTCCCATTCATCTGAAAGATGTCATGCCACTGGGTTATATGATATGTTTTAGGATTTTGGGCAAACATTTTATATTGTACATAAGTAAAAAACTAAACACATACAGAGTTGCTCAAAATTCTTCTATGGTTACAGATAGCTAGTTGTTTTTTTCTTGACACGGAAAAATTATTATAGATAATTTTCCGGATTGTCCTTCTCAAAAGAAGGGGAAATTATTCGATGCATCTATTTCATGTTGAAGTTTGACCAACCAGTATCACTGAAGGACTTTGAGATTTTAATCTTATCAGGCACCCTGAAAAAATCATCTAATGGATAAAAATTAGTATCATGCAAGTTAAAAAAATTATCTGCTAGCTAATTGTTTTTTGGTGTCTCATCACTCATCAGATTAACTTATTCACATTGACCTAAAAATTAAAAAGAAAAAAGAAAAAGAATACCATCTTGTTCATTTATCTCTTTCACAATAATCGTTAAACAGCCAATCAGTAAGTAACGGGGATCAAGAAAATAAGCATAACTTATCATTATTCATAACAGAAGCAGAAAGGTATAGCTGCAAGTACACACAAAAAAGACTTGGTGTAAATAGGTGCTACGGACTTGAGGAGTTGCATAAACAGTACAAAGTTTCTTTTCACACCACGGAAAGTTCAAGGTTCAGGGACACATCTAAACGGAACACAGGGATTCCTAAAGAAATCCGGTCCCATAATCACATCTTTCATGCATGGTTCAAACTTCAAACTTTGTTTAATTTAATAGACTAACTCACATAAGATAAAAAAAAATTAAATTATCACAACTCCAACTTGTACTTTGCAGCATTCAACAGGCATAGCCATTTACTTGGGACCAATATCCTTGAGGGCATTAATCTGCTCCTCACCCATGGCAGACATAACACTCACAACCAGATCTTTGCCCTCAGCAAAGCCATCCTTGATCTACACAACAGAATCAATTTAGTGCAATATAATGGTGATTCATATGGATAAAGACATGACATACTATCTCCTACCCTTGATATAAGAGTTAGTTAATTTGGGAGATTAAGGAAGACAAATAAATTACTTAGTAAAAACATGTTATATGATTTCTCTGAAATATTGTATGTATAATTAGATTATATATTAGTTTATATGTCATGCAAATTAATTTGGCCAAATATGGTAAATATAAGAGACAAAATGGTAACTGTTTTATATTCATGGCCAAATTACTCTTAAATTAGCTATTATATTTAGAATTGGAGGTAGTATTTCATGACACATTCATGATAATGGTGATCATAATATACTAATACTCCTTAACACAAATTTAGAAAACTATACCGCAAATGCTTAACCTCTGCATCAGTGTCATTCAACTAGTGAAACCAGGCAAAACCGTATGGGATTAATCAAACTAACTAACCTGTGTAAGCAGACTCTCATCAGTTGGAAGCTTCAGATCATCCTTGGTACCACCAGAGTCAGTCAGAAGACTCACCTAATATTATATCAAAAGAACAAAATATCATCAGAAACAGATAACAGTTCCGTTATGCAAATAAAATGAAATATGAAACGATAAACGTACGAATCCATCCTCTGAGATATCAATCAGCTGGTAATCAGTGCGGTTGACATGTGGGACCTGTAACAAAGATCATGTGAGCTTCAATATCTTACAAGCATGCAATGTTCAAAGGATGGCATAATTCTAAAACAAAAGGATCTCATACATCACAGTTGTGGGAAGAAGGAACGATATCTTCCAGCTTTTTCCCAGTGAAAATGTCAATACCAACAAAGTGACACTTAGCATGTCCATGCTTGCCAGTTTTGGAAGTTGAAACCTCCACAACCTGTTAAAAAGAAAGACAAATTAGTAACTAACAGTCTAACATGAATAAATGGCCACATCACCTACTCTTACCCACACACACAATTTCGAGGAGAGTAAGCCACAAGCAGACAGAAAACATCTAAATAAGGGTCAACTCAATTCTAGTACCCACTTGGTGAGGGTGTTGAGGAAGGGAATATATTAGGCAGTCTAACCCCTACTTTTTGCAAAGTAACTAATTCAAACTCACAATCTCAGACCCCACAGCAAGCGAACTTACCGTTGAGCCAAGCCGACCCTTCAAAGAAAACATCTATGGAGAGGAATCAATTTTAAGAAGATATGTATACAAGAGAGCTAAAACATTAAAGGAAGTGTCTCAGCTAACTAAGATTCAAAATTGAATCAACAACAATCTAAATGGGACCATATCAATAATTCTCTCTTAAAGTCATTACTCAAAAGCGGCTTCGAAACAACAACTCTAACTTCAATGGTAGGGAGTTGAAACTAAATTGTTGCATACTCAGTGAATACTACAACTTCACATAAAGTATAAGTAAATCTTAGCAATATAACAGATAAAATAAGACCTAATACATGGTCCTTAAGGTTAATCCTGTTGTAAACTTGAACGAGAAATCATCAAAAGTTGAAAGCCACAAATTGAAGACACAATTGACCGTCCCCTCCATCTCCTTCCAGACAGATAGATAGAGCATAGTAATAGTAATACAAGAACAACAACAAAACCTTATCCCAACTAGGTGGGGTCGGCTACATGGATGTGCTCGATCAATAGTCATACTTATACTTGGAGTGCGTGTGTCCATGTTCATAAGATTCAACATACTTTTACATTGGCTGCCGAAGCGTAACAAGGCATGTACAAGAGTAGGCATATTAAGATCAAACCATGAAGATGAAAATGAAAATGGATGAATTAGAAAAACTTGGTTAAAAAAACAAAACTTTGGAGGGAGGGAGGAAAAATAAGAAAAACCCAGATCCCAAAGACAACAACAATAATAATAATAATCTGAAAAAAAAGAGAAAAAGAGACCTTGCAGGGCCTATTTTTGATGACAATGTAACCGTTCTTGCGGATGGTTCCGGCTTGCTGGGGAAAGGTCTTGGAGGCTCCGGCGTCAGCCTTGGACTCGAAGTGGTGCTCTTCGTCCGACATGCCTATGCTTATCTATCTACCTATGCCTCCAACCAACCACAGAGAGAGAGAAAAACAAGAGAGATGAGGAGCAGAGAAAATTGGAGAAGAAGCAGAATTTTATGGAGGGGTTACTTACACTTATAATATAGTATCACAATTTTTATATTTCTCCTAATAAATAAATAAATAAACCTTAACAGTTATTACAATCTTATTTTACGTCTCACCCTACTTTTAATTTTAACCTTACCTCACTGAGAAATTCCTGTGTAAACTAAACTGTCATTTGTGATCTGACTAATCATAAGTAGACACGTATTATTTGATGTGGAATTTTTAATCTTATGTGGCACCTAAAAAAACTCAACTAACTCTGGAATCATTTTTATTTACATTGCAAAAATAAAAAAAACATTGAAAACATGAGATTTTAAATTTCTTTATCAGTTAATTCCTAATATGTCAGATTAAAAATTACATGTCAAATCATATGTGTCTACTTGTGATTAGTCAGACCACAAATGACGTGGTGCACCAGGTTTATGCAAGAATTTCTCTCACTCAAAACTAATTTATTATGCATGATGCATATGTTATAATTTCTTAATCTAAATGTTTAAATCCTAAAATAAGTATTAAAGTGTTATATAAATTTATAAATAAATAGAATTTTTTGTGTGTGTTATCAACCAAAATGTTTAAATCCTAAAATGAGTAATAAAGTATTATATAAATTTATAAAATCAAATAAATTAATTTTAAAATATCTAAGAAATATAAAAGATGAGAAAAAATAGAACTTATGATTATCGTTCAATGTTCTTGTAAAGTACTCATAAGTAGGAATGTAAATTATTGGCAAAAGAAAAAGGAATCTATATTACTTTGATAATCATGTGGGACTGAAAAGTCCAAATTAGCAGCTGTGAATCTGTGATATGGCCACCGAAAAGTGTTAAAAAAAATGGCATGTGCCTTACGTATGTTGGTGTGGGTGGCACTTGTGCCGTACTGAGGGGTCCTGTGGGATCTCTTAGTCATACATCGACCAGGAATGTGTGTGTGTGAGTATATAAGTAGGATTTTCGCACTTCAACTTGCCAACCGCGTTAGTTGATTTTGCTGTTGTGTTTGGTCCGAAAAGTGTTAAAAAAAATCTGTGATATGGCCACAAGGAAAACCCAAACTACAGTTTAAGCCCAAATTTTTGGGCTGTTCTAGTAATTAAAAAAAAGCTAACTTCTCATAAAATTCATTTATCATTTGATTCTTTAGTTTATTTATTTTCCTTTTAAGAATTTCAAATAATAGTTAAAATCATAAGATACTAATAAAATATTCTAATTATCTACATTTATTCACACACATTCTCTTATTTTCTTATTCATATACATTCTCTCTTGCTTATTTGTTATTGAAGAACATCATTATGTATAATTTAGAGAAAATGTACGAAAAATAAAGAGAAGTGTTGTATTTAAAAACCCACAAATATGTCTAATATTTATGAAGAGAAGGAGTTGTAACTTGTTGGTCTTTTCAACCTAACGAATCACTTGGAAGATATATTGGAACAAGTATCTTGCCTCAAAAAGTATTTTTTTTATAATCAACCACAAGTATTCTTAATACTCCCTCGATCCTAAATATAAGACCTAATTAACTTTTTTTTGGAGATGTTAAGGTTACAAATATGTTATTAAATTCGATATATTTTTAGATTAGTCATTAGTTTATAGTTTAAATAAACTAGTTTGAGAAAAAAAATTAGGTAAATCAATTTATAATTTACTTATTTTGATTTTTTAAGATTTTCCAAAAAAGTCAAATAGATCTTATATTTAGTATTGGAGGGAGTATGACAATAGTTGTCCTTATTTTTTTAAAAAAAAAAACTTGAGAATGAATTCTCTTCCCACAAATGTTTTCTGGGCAATAATGGACCATGATACAAATATGCGCACAAGGAAAACGAACGCAAAAAAGGAATCGTACCCTCAATCCTTATCCTTTTGCACCAGTACACCTAATCATGATTTCTCCCATTTCATATGCTATGACTGTCATTTTCACTCCAATGTCAAAAAAGAGTCTATATAAAAATTGCAGACAAATAAGTGCACATCTAAGAAACAGGGTGAATGAAATTTCTGGTTAAAAAGAATGAATGGAATTGTCAACAAAGGAATACAAATTTTTCAACAAGAGAATATCCGCTACATACAAAATCTAACACAATTTCAATCTCTGAAAGGTCACTTCAACAAACAATAGCAACCTATAACATTAAGGGACCTTTTCCTGCTAGGCTTCACCAAAATCAAGAGCTCACAGTCATATTAATCAAGAGCTCACAGTCATATTCGAAGAACCATTTCCTTCTTGAAAAACTGCAATCTGGTTTCTTGAGCTAAGTATGGGAAGTGACTCTCTCTAGTGAGCAAAATCACTTTCCAAACCCATCATCTGCAAATCATGCATCAAGGCACCATCTAAGAAGAGAATTAAGCATAAGCTGGATCATATGAAGTTAGGGACTAAAAGACCAGTAGAACCCACTAGATCACCATTGTGTTGTACACGAGTGAGCAGCAAAAATTGTAGACCATTCTGTTTTATCATTTCTTCTCTAATGCAGACTTAGCTTGTAGAGGCAGATTTTCTCGTTGAAACTGATTTACTATTGATGTTGTCCATATTGTGAACGAAGATACGAGGAGGCTCTTCTCTGTCAAGATGAAAGGAGCAATAAGCTCACTACCAAATCAATAGATCGAAGGTTACAATAAAAAAACTCAAAGGGCATCTATTCCTTTGTTAATTTCCTTGCCTGTAGTCAAATTAAGTGAAGAATCTTTTGATGCATTTTTTGTTTGATAGTGGGGAAATGAGTGGAGGAAAAATAAGGGAATAATTACAAATCATTAAGGCGGCTAATATGATCAAAGGGTGTCTACAGACTACCTTCAGAATTTATAATTTCTAAAAATAATATGAAAATAACCTTTATGAAAATAAAGTGAGCAAAAGCAAAGATAATATTGATGAAGCAGAATATCAGAATCTACATATGATAAAGAAGAAATGAGTGGAGGAAAAACAAGGGAATAATCACTAACATCTCGTTTGCTTCTTGGTATGTGTAACTTGAAGCCACAGCCAAAAGCTGTCCCACGTGGTTGTATGATAAGGATGACACACTATTTGGGTATTTAGGCAACTGAAATTGAGAAAAGACGAAAGTATTGAGAAGAAATCACAAGTACTTGTGCGCACACATGCGTATGAATGAAGCAGCCTTAAGAGTTCAGACATATTTTTTCCCCGAAATTCAGCACCCAGAGATTTGAAATCACACGACAAGGTATGAAGGTGTAAACATCATTTGTTGATTAGCTACATGAATTCCACAAACATAGGATTAAGTATGAAATTTATAGGGCAAATACCTCAATTAGTCTTTTTCTACAACCAGCATCCCATAAACTCACATAACCCTCATTGTCACCAGTAGCAAAAGCACCTTGAACACTAACAGAAAAATTAAACAAAAATACAGTATTAAGGGCGATAAAGTATAAATATGTGTATGGTAAGTTGGTAAAGTATTAGAAAGGAGGAACTCACAGTGGACTGAATACAATATCATTAACTGAAGCCAAATGGAGCCTTCCGTCCATCGACTTAGGAGTACACCGGAATATAAATCTATAAAAAAAGGTTATTACGGCAATTTGTAAGCACCTTTCATAACAAAATCAGCCATGTTTAGGATTATAAAACTTACTCAATGTCCTTTGAACTAGATGGATTAGAAATCTGCAATGCTACCCTCCCATCTACTGACCCTACTGCAAAACCTGCAGTTGAATAAGAAAAGCAGAGTCATTAATATAGCTACTTAAAGAAGCACTAACAACTCATTGTTACCTGTTTGGAATGAGACAAATTGAACTAAAAAGGTAATCATACCTTTTGTGTGAGGAATTGAACTAACGCATCTAATCTGTGTGCCTTTATGTGGTTCGGTTGATGCAACTGGTTTGTCAAAATAACGAAGATCATAGATATGCACTGATGTTCCAATTCCAACCGTCAGATTTAAACCAGAGACAGACATGGAGTTGACCTCTGCACCTATAATTTTTGAGCATGAAGGAGCTTGCTCCATACGGATATCCCACAACAATAGGTTGTCGAATCCAGCTGTGATTAATTGACCTACAATTACCAGAAGCAAGAATGATTATGGATCTTTTCTAACTATTTGAGATGACACAGCACGCCAGCATTTTCTATAAAGTCAATAAAATTCTTCCATTCAATTTTAGACCTTTTATTCTACCCAAAATCATATTTTCACCAATATCATCCTCAACAACTAAAACAACTCGGTAAAACTTAAAATAAACATCCTTTAAGTGAGTAATCTTTTCATGACCAAAGCCAACATTCACTATCTTTCTGCAACAACAAATGAGAAACATTTCCTTTGATATCTAGTGCCTCTGCCATACAATTTGTTACAAGAAAAATGCATGTATTATTATATCAACATTTAGAACACAGACCAATAGAGAAAAAGAACTAGGTAGAAAGGTTAGGTGCGATAGCTTACATGTTTCATTGGCATATCCAATGCATGTTGCTATATCGTCATGATTGCCAATTGTATCAATAGTTCCCAAATGCAAATTATATCTGACAAAGGTAAGCTCAAGGGAAGTCAAAGCATGTTTATGTAACTATAAAATGGAACATAACTAAGCTGCAAGCACAAAATAAGGGTTTTGTCTGGACCATTGGAAAGTCATACAAAAAACAGTAACCAAGACACAAAGGCATGGTCAAGCATTCTTGGACGGAACAAAACTTTAGGGATAAGAATAATGCCGGGAAATAGAAAATAGATCGGTTAGAGTGTGGAAAGACTAATAGATCCTATGTTGATCAGAGAAAGAAAAGTGTATAATTGACCAGTTAATATACAAAATAGATGGTGTAGTGGGATATGAACTGCCTGCAAAGGATGATGCTTTGCTAAACTCTAACCAGCCTGATCCATGCAACACTAATTACACTACTCCAAAGAATATCTAAGAATTGCAGTATGCCAACTGCTAAAAAAGGATGAATGCAGTCAAAGTCTTTTCTCACTATTGGAAGATAGCTGCAGGAAAATGTTAATCTATGCATTCACCACGTTACATCACCAAAAAAAATTGCAAGATCAAGTTCTCCTTCTACATCAGCCATTGCAGGAGTAAGTCATTTCTAAAAATGGAGTGAGTGTTCCAGGAACTGAGATTGATGATGGTTGTAGTATCATGTGCAGAAATAGTGAGTTCCTATGAAGTTTTGATGGTAACATTTCTTCTTATTCCCCTTATACAGTGAAATATCTATCTAGCTCTTAAGAAAAAGCATTAACTTGGCAAATGGATTTGATCAAAAGAAAATCTTTCACTGCTTGAATAAAGGATTAATCAATTACTGTAAACAACAAAGTAGCCGTTTGAAGCAAGAAATATAGGATAACATTGACAAATCTCCTATTCTCTTGCTCCTTTCAAAAAGTAACTAAGCAACTAACAAAATTGCTACAGGCTGCATTGGTATTGGCTAGTACAATAGAGTATAGACCATCACCTCTTCTTATTGATATGCAAGCCTATTGTACTATTTTGAATGATATATAAAGCATTTTCAGGTCAAAAAGAAATTAAACATAAAAAGTCAGGTAAATAATTTCAAATAATTAATACTCCTTCCACTACATAATACAAGAACTCAATAGCCAAAACACGCTTATTAAGAAAACACGTAAAAGTTAGTTAGATAATTCTTGCTTTCCAATTATGCCCCTACTTATTACTACCCTCCATTCTATTATAAAAGACACAAAATTTGAATGATTTTGGTTCAAAATATAAAAGCTCGTCTTTACAATCTCTCGCCATTTAATGAATACTTTTCCTGCTTTGCCCCTAACTAACTTTCATATTTATCAATGATCACATATTTTTCTCCTACCATAACAAATGAGGGTAAAATTGGAATAAAAAGAATTAACTGTAGACAGCCAACTATTTTTCACATGTTTTGTGGAGTATTTGTTGGAGGCTGAATTGTTATATTATTACGGACAAGGGAGGAATTATTATTATTATTATGATGACACTAGTAAATAGAAATATGTAATGAGTAATAAATGAAGATTAAATGAACAGTTATTTTTTGGAAAAAGACCTTGCGATGGATCCATTGGAAGCAGCAGCGAAAGCAAAAGAATGATCCTGGAAACAAGAATCAAGAAGAGGCGCTTGTGAAGGAGCTTCCAGTCGAAGCACACAATTGTCAACGTCGTATAAGCGAAGCCTCTGCAACAAATTAATGAAGCAATCAAAACGCAGCGTTTAGCTCAGAGAGAGAAATTGAGAAGGTACAGAGAAACTTACGGAGTCCCAAGAAGAGATGAGGAGATTGTTGGAGGTTGGGCAGAATTCAACGGCGGAGATTGCATCAGTAATGGGATTTTCGAACTTCACTTCAATGCACTCTCTCTTCATTTTTGTTTTTTCAGACAAAGTTCAAACTCAGACTAGCACTAGCGCCAACAAGATGAAGAAAACTTGGAGAGCAGTAGTGATTCTGTATATCAAGATATTGGACGTAGCAAGTACTAACAAGTGGATCCGTGGCGCAATGGTAGCGCGTCTTACTCCAGATCAGAAGGTTGCGTGTTCGATTCACGTCGGGTTCAATTCCCCGCTTTTTTGCTTTTTTTTTTTTTATACATTATTTTTTGCAGGAAAATTAACACTATATTTGAACGAGCAAGATCTCCCGTGCGATGCACGGGGAACTTCAGCTATCTCTGAATTTAACTTTGTGATAATATTTGTTTTTGAAAATCACGCAAATATATTAAATTTAAAGAAAAGAAATGGTTATCATGAAAGTAGAGTAATAGTTCAAAAGAAAAGAATAACATTCCAAGTAATGATTCAAAAGAAAAGAATAACATTATACAAATAACGTGAAAGTAATGGCATCAAGGGACAATAATAATAGGAAAAACTAAAACCAAATAAAAAAATTAGAAAATAACAAATCTTTAATATCATGCACAACATTAGTGAGAAATATACAATTTTCCCGCGCTTCGCGCGGTTTATTGATACTTATTACTAATCTACCAACATAACATTACTGAGATTGAGTAAATAACATTAGTGAGATATTGTAATATGAGAAAAATCATTAAAGTAATTTACCAACATTTCGACATTTTACAAAAATGTCGGTGTAATTCACATACTAACTAAATTTGGGTGGATTAAACTTTAAAGGTGAACCATGAGGAAAAAGATATATCAAAGGCAATTTTACCATAGTCAGGTAACATATATTAGGTACAAATGATGGATAAAATAGCCAAAGGATAAAGAAACAAAAAAAAAGATCTTGATAAGAGAAAGAAGAGTCGGTGAATGATGGACAATTATTGCCTTCAAACTGTATCTTCTTTAGTGAAGCAAAAAGATATGGTGTGATCCATATGACCTTGCCATGAAAGCACTTCTTCCAGTTTTCCATGTAATACTCCCGTATCTAAGAACCACATCTTAGAATGATTTAAAGTCAATCCGTAAAGAAACACGATTTGGCTGTGATTATGAAGTTGAAGTCTCCATGGCTTATAGTAAAGCATTTTCTTAAGAAATTGTTGTAAAGGTTCCAAGTCTATTGCTCTCCTACACACAATAATATACTACCATTTATGATTATAAAAAAAACAAAGAAATGATGTAACCATTGCTGAGAATGAATGCAGCAATTGAAGGACTATGCACTTGGTGAACGGTAATTGTATTTTAACATTCTTGAAACTTGAACTATCAAAATGAGGAAATGAAGATGGAAGAAGGAAAATAAATAAATCTAGAGTGTAGGTAGGGAGTAGTTAAAACAGTGAGACAAGAGAAACATTGACTGATTATATAACAGAAAACACATATACACTAAATGATGCTGAAGTAATTTGCCTAGAACATAGACATGAGGTCAAGCAATGGCAACCAAAAACTTAACTTACAAAATGGTTATCATAGATTTCTAGACTAATATGAATGGTTTACTCCAGCTGGTATTGCTTATAAAATGGTCGTTAATATTTCTTTGTTCATCACTTGTCTATAACTCAGAAAGATACCCAGAAGAGCATTATAGAATATACTTAAACTAAATTTATTTCTGCTATAAGAATAATTTTCAAGCAACAGATAAGTTAAGGATGGTCAGAAACATGGACCAAGTATTAGGAATTGTACCTATTCAGCTGGAGAACAGAAAAAATGTCTAACTTCTGAGTATCTTCTCTTTTGAAAAGGTCCCAAAGAGCAGCACCCTTTTCTCTTATTTCATTTTCTACAGAGACATCAAGAGACGTGACACTTTTATGCACATCAACTGGGGAGATATTTCCATCAATTTCAGCACAATACTTCTCTTTTATACCCTGGATGAGGGTAATGATGACGTGCAGATCAGCTAGTTTGGCATCCTATTAAAAGTGCGAAAATACAATGAATGCTATTCAAACAAACACCTCATTATATATTAGTGAGTCTGCTTTTTAGTTATAAATTAGTAAATTTATCAATGCAACTTTTTCACAAGGAAATATACTGTCAAAAGTGATGCCCTCTCTGCCTCCCGTAACTCCTTAAAAGTAACATAAGCAACCTGGGTGCTGTCATTTTCCCTGCAGAACAATAAAGGGGTTTTTAGTGTGCAAAAATATTTGATATTATCAGGAACATGGAGTTTGGAATGTTACATTTCCATACACAATTGATAGATTGAAAAGATATCTCAAGAATTTTGCTTTTTTTGGTCTCAAGGACACAAGAACTTTTGAAGAGTTGCCACTGTCTTAATAACAAATGAATGTAATCTAATATCTATATTTGGTACTATATTTGGTACAACAACATCAAAATGTTTGTGTCATGATGTTAACCAAGATGACAAAAGACACAAGATGAAACCAATTTGTATGATAACCCCAGCAAGCCAAAGCCATATGGACTTCATGTCCTTACACTTTTAGCTAAGTTTTATTATATTTTACTAATTTATACTTGTGTATACTTTCAAATGGCATAGCAGATTCAGAATAGTCAAGACCATGTCTTTGACATTGGTATCATTGCTCATGGCCCACGAAGTATAAAGTATTGTGATATAATGATGAACAAAATGATACTCCTATTAAGAATGAATCATGATAGTTAGAACGGAGCAGTTCTAACCTTTTCAACTCAATGTGCCGATTATGACCTGAGTATGCAAGTAATTCTCCAATATCCATGTCAGAAGCTAACAGTGATAGGTTGCTAACCTTAACTGATTTCATCTATTATCTATTATAAGTAAAACTTAAAAATCAGCTTAAAGAGACTATTGGACATTAGAGAGTGGGTGAGAGATAGAACTCCCGCACGATGCGTGGGCATTTTAACTTTTCCTCGAAAAATCAATGTTCCAAATTATTACATTGCAATATTATTTGGATTTGTAAGTGCAAGAAGTAACTGTGTTCATTATATGTTAGGATTGCATGCAGGGTGATAATTTTCGAACTATATGTGCAACATATCCTAATAGTCCTAGCATTGAACCTATCATTAAATGTTAATTATGTTCATTGAACCTAGCATTGCCAATATTCATTAAATATCATGTCACATTCCCACTCAACACAATTTTAGGGAACAACAGTGGAAAACACTGCTTCCAAGAGTGCGCATTGAACCTATCACCATGCATGCACATAAACCATTGTGGCATGTACATATGTATGCCCTAGATGCTCATTGAATCTATCACCCTGCATGTTCCTAAAACGTTGAGCTTGGCATAAGTTGTCAGAATACATAAAACTTTAGTTTCAATAGAGACATTAAAAAGTCTGATATAAAAAAAGAAACATTACAAAGCAAAGATTAGGGGTATAGCCCTGCATGCAAAGTTGTATAAGCCATTTCTCAAAGAAGACAACAAAGGAAAACCAACAGGGCAAATAAAAAAAGCAACACAAGATTTTTGTTTGCAGCATCTTTGAATGTTCACCTTTGAGGGCCAAAATGCAATCTGCCATGATGATTAGTTGCCCTATAAATATTAGGCATAACCTTCAAATTTTGAAAAGATAAATCTTCTTTTCCTCAATTCCTTTGTTGTACTTTCCATGCAAGTAACAATTATATGCAGAAATGTTACCTACTCATGTACCTTAAAAAAACCTGAAAAAGAAAACAGCTCCAATATTACAATTCAATAACATATAGGTATAAAAAGAAAACAGCTCCAATATTACAATTCAATAACTATGTTCATTATTATCATCCGCAATACCTTCTAAAGTGAACAACTTACTCTTGCCTCCTCATATTCTTCATTTCTTCAAGCTCAACCTAGTACGTTTTCTAACAGTCAAAGTAAATAAATGTGAAGAAATTCCTACATCCAAATCAAGATCATAGGTTTTTGCTGCTTTCTCTTCCATAACATATCCAACTAAATTTTCAAAACCAAAACCCAAACCTAACCTAGCATTTCAATTACAAACATAAGAAGGTGCTTCGTGAAGGACTTAAATCCTCAAAGAAAACCTCATTTCAGACAAACACTATTTTTTCCATGTTCTTTTCATTGAAAGCCTCAATAGCTTCTTTGTATTCCCTCTCCTGTAACACATTGAACTACATTCCACACACGCATGCCCGCATGAACATTCAATTGGTTATACCTTTTTCTCCAGATAGCCTAAGGGCTTCAACCCTTTGTTTACTGAATCAAACCTTCCGGATCAGTGCTACATCCTTGCTCGTCGGATCTGCCAAGCTTTCAAACTTCTAATACTCCTCAAATGGAAGAAATAATGAAATAGACATCATTATCTTAATACATAATGGATTATTGGGTGGAAAAAATAATGAAAATAAAATACTCTTCAAATTTAAAAACTTTATGAAAAGAAGAGATGAAAAATTAACTTAGAAAAACATGAACTTGATAGGGCAAAAAATCTCCCAGCCTAGAAACCATAATCGATGAATCCGCAAGAAACCCTTGAAGATCCCACATCGTTAGATACTCTTGTTAAGCTTAGAAGATGCAAACGAAATGCCCAAAACTTTCAAGTAACTCAGAAATTCGAAAATCTCAATAAACCCCAACAAATTTCACTTTAGAATTCAAGAGTAAAGGGCAAATAAGTATAAGAAATTACCCATTATCCAAAACAACCACCTCAGCCTCCAAAAACACGTCCGAACACCAACTCCACTGGCAACAGCGATAAAACCCTCTCATTTGTCCTCTCTCGTACAAAGAAGATAGTAAAGATGATGAAGTATGGTTGATGTAGTGAAGGAAAACGGAAATGGAAAGAGGAAGACGAACTTTGCAAGATGAGGGTGAAGAAGAAGAGAAAAGGAATTCATTTAGAGAAAAAAATAGAAGTAAGAGTAAGCTGAAGAAAAAAGGGAAGAAAGAGTGAGGAAGAAGCTGAAGAAAGAGTGTTGAGGAAGTCTGAAGCCTGTTGCTGATGGTTGCTGATGGGACCTTATCCAACTTTGTGGGTGAATTTCACATTCAACTTTATGATACCTAGAGCTTGTTTTGCAGTGAATGCTGCTTGCTTTGAAATTAGAAAGAGATTGAGTGACAAACTAACATTTGTTAGGAAAAAAATCTATGTGGGGGCACAGTGGAACCCGCCCACGTTTTCATAAGGAGAAGGCGAAATAGTGTATCTCTACATGACTTGGCATGAAACAAGTGCAAACGTGGCAAGGGAAAAACATAAAGTGTGAAGAAAATTGGGCCCAATTACTGACACCAGTTGACATGTGGATGCCACGCCTAATGAACAGTGTTTTGGCTAATAGCAAATGGGGATTTTTCCTTTAGTGTTAAATAGATTTGGATTGAATATCAGCATTCAGCAATGCATTGATGGCATTGTGGCCCAAGTGGCCGAAAGAGAAAACTCTTCATGATTGGGGCCCCTAATATAAATATACATAAATATAAATACTCCTATAATAATTCTAATTAACTGAGTATTTTTCAATACAATTCTTTAAATTTCTTTTTGTTTGGTTTATTGAATCTGGAATAATCCTCGCAATAGGAACTGAGATTATTTGTTTGAGTAGGGAAAATTTTTCGATTATATGCAGATATTACACATTAACCTGTAAAAGAAAAGATATTACACATTAACCTGTAAAAAAAGGGCGTACAAACTACTAAGACAATCCTCTGGTACCCGTTGAATTATCTCGTTAGAGATCGATAAATAGTAAAACAAATTTCAAATGGCACATTATAACATTATTTATGATTCACAGCATTAAATAATTCAAATATTTTTTTTTATTGTTTTGTTTCAATAATATTTTTCCATCATAATAAAATGAGGTCCTAAGCATTCATAAATAATCATGTCTCATCTTATCCTTATGATTTACTAAGTGGCAATCAAGAGATAAAAATAAAAATTGCACAAGAATAGATATGATGATTCCTTGCAGAAAATAAGAATAGAAGAAATATGGAAGAAAGAACTAAAACATTTTCCACTCACCCCAATATGCTATCATTAAGTTTACATAAACAACACCAGCTACATTACACTGGTTGTCATATACTACTGTACTCAACCAATAATACCAATAACAAGTTCTGTAAAAGCTTAAGTCAGCCATGATGATAAAAATATAGTCAAATGTGATTATAAATGCAACATCATGTAAAACATCATTTCTTCATGATTAGTTGACTCTAACTTTCTTTTCAGGACAGCAACCAAGGAAAAATAAAAGAGCCACCAATATCCACAATAATGACTTCAAATAAAAAATTATCATAAATCGCAATAAATAAAAAATTATCATAAATCGCAATTGCAAATAACAAGTCATATTTAGCTTAGTTAAACACCATAGCAAACAAAATAAAGATGGCATAATCAAACTCATAAGCTCCTAGTCTTCCCTTACACAAGTTTCAAATATGTACACGTGGTCACAACATTGCTAAACTAGTGAAAATTCCTAACATAAATTTTATCAGTGGTTTGAGAAGCAAACTTTCAGTTCAGAAATCAAGACCTCTCATCTGGAACAAAAAAATCAAATTTAACATCAACAGAACCTGAACTATCTCCAACATCCTTGTACTCTATGTTTGTTATGGTCCCATATTCATCCAGATCTTGATATTCTGGCTTAACACGTCGGACCGGAACTGTCACAGAGTAAATAGTTCCAATATCAGTATCGGCAGAGACACTCAACTGTACTTTGTCCTGTGACTCTATTTCAACAAAGTCAGACAGAGCCTGCACAATGTTGCTAACGATTTTGCGTTTTGCCTCATCGCTTACTTCACATCGATCAGAAAACAATATCATCTTTAGGCGCTGCTTGGCAATCCTAGCATTTGAGCTTTTTTTAGATACTGCTGATGGGAAAACTATTTTCCAAGCCAAGCTTAATCGTTCAAAGAAGCTCATGTTAATAGCATCAAGGAGAAAATTCTCAGCTTCTTGGGCAGCAAATTTTGGTGACGCATTACGGCCTCCGCTGACTCCAGAAATCGGCTTCCATCGACTGCGAATACCATGACATTGAATTGCTATGCTGGGATAGTTCAGTGTGAATTCAGTGATGCTGGAAGCTCCGCCGTTCAAGGAACTAGAGAAGTCTACCTATAAGACAGAAAGGCTAAGAAATAAGGCAGATGAAGACATTTCCACTGTGTAAATGCTGTTACAGTTTGATATTGACACAACGATGTTTTAGTTTTTTATATCCTTCAATATTCTATAATAGTCACACTTAAGCATGGCACCAACGTGAAACCGTCTGAAGAAGACTTTTGAATCTCTTTTCCAGAAAGTAAAATCTATATTTGGTAGTTCTCATAACACACTAAACATCATAGCAAAAATAGTGGAATGTTCAAACACATACTTCTTATTGCATCAAAGTATATTGGCAAACTCTCAGACACATGCAGGATCCTAAAATTACAACTCATGCAAGTTAATCTATCAGATTTTAATCACTTCTAACCCAAATTCAAATTTATTAAAAAATAAGGACAAGCAAACATATGCTTACTACGTGCAGGATGTCCCAAAGAGCCCATCCCAGGGACATTATGTAACATACATCATTCAAATATTTGATACATATGCAAAACAAGGATCTTAATGTATGCAAGTAACAATTCTCCCTACAACATTAACAAGCACCAGTTCCATACCACAGCTAAAGGCCACATTAACAAAGGCTTTCTCGATGAACACAGCCCTCAAAGTTCAATATTACCCTTGTGAAATATGAAAGAGAACAACATTTCACCACTGACAAAGTAAACAGCTGCCATTTGACATCTTGGCTTGATGGTGAGAGCAACATAGCTTTGCCAATCAAGTCAAGGGTTCAAAACGTGGCACTCACCTCTATTGGAACAAAAAAACAGCTATAATTCCAGCAAGAAGATACTTGAATGCACAAAAGAATACCAAAACTGCAACACAATTAAGTCAGCAACCATCCCAAATATCACACACCTCATCTTTCGTTTTCTATTGTCCCATTGTGTATTAATTTGACACCAACACCTCAAATGCATGCCATGTCTTTAATTCCAATAAAAGGAATAACAAGTTAAAATATGCTCCATCTAACTAGGCCTCCTAATCTACCACCAAAAGAGACTAAAATAGAGAAATGACAAACACCCCAAAAATTCAAAACCACATGGGAAAACAAAAGCAGACGACTTCCTCAAAGAAACTATTAGTACTCGCTCTGTTCCTAAATATAAGATCAATTTAACTTGTTCCTAATTAGATCACTTTCTAACTTTTCCCACCTTTTTCCCAAATTAACCCTACAATGCTTATCTATAATAACAAGCAAAAGAGGGAGAGTGAGGATAAAGGCATATAGTAGGGATAAAATGGTAATATTATGTGCAAATAACTAAGTTCCTTAATATACTCAAATTAGGGAAATTGAACTTGTATTTAGGAAGGGAGGGAGTACGAAATATCACTCACTCTTTACAAAGTGAAAAATGGCGAAATCCCCAGATTTACTGGGGTTTCGAAAATTCCTTAAAACTCTGACACGTAGTGATTAAATTTGTATATAAATGGGGTCTTCCAAGACATGAAGAGGAAAAAGAGGTGGTTAAAACAGAAAAAACGGAATAGGCAGTATTGGAATGAGGTTGAAAAGAGAAATGGAAGATAAGGAAGAGAAAAAGAAGAGACCTTTGGCTTAGGAGAAGAGAGTGAAGATTGATGAGGGAGAGAGTGATGGAGAGGAAGTGTTGCAGAGAGGCTTAGATCGCTGGAAATCACCATTGTTCAAATTCAGCTTACACTGCTGATGCTCCTTGTTTTCCAACAACAATGTAATGTACTGTAATCTGTAATGAAATGTCTAAAACAGTAAATTCCTTTTCAAAATGACACTATTTAACGTATAGTGTATTTTTTTCTAAAAAAAAATGAGTATTCAAAAAAACCTTCCCCCTGTTTTCAAATTCCAGCAAAAAGATACTCCCTTCGGTCCTAAATATAAGACCTAATTGACTTTTTCTAGAAAATCTTTAAAAAAGCAAAATAAGTTAATTATAAATTGATTTACCTAATTTTTTCCCTTAAATTAGTTTATTTTACCTATAAACTAATGGATAATCTAAAAATATATCAAATATGTCATCATTTAATAACATATTTTGCAACCTTAATCTCTCCGAAAAAAGTCAATTATGTCCTATATTTAAGACCGGAGGTAGTACTTAAATGTACAAAAGTTATATATATTTTTTATCACACACAAGATATTTACAGAAAAAATGGATCATATACTTATCAATGGGTTGCAATAGTGCTGAAATAAAAGCAATAGGAGGTTTAGGAGTGTTGCGATTATCCTTTTTTATGTATGAATTTTAGGAAATAGGTTTAACTCTGACACGATTTAAGTTAAATTCTTAACTTATCATCCAGTGAGACATGATTAAGTGGTACTCCATAGGAATCAAATACTTGTCAAAATGGTTTAAATGTCTACCTCTACCTTTTCGCTAGATGAACCAACACATGATGGATAGTGTCATGGTTATATCCAATTGTATATGAGCTATAAATTTGTGCATCAGAGAATGTTATGTTAATCATCCTTATAGCGTGCAGGATACGCGGTGCCTACTCAACATGGAGTGACAAGGTGGGTTTAGTTATTGCTATAGGGAGGCTCACCATTTAGCTTACCACTTAGAAAAATTAGCTCACAATTTATGTTAGATTTTGTTGATATGATTGCCCACCTAATAATGGACCGCCAGATTCAGCTTGGTTGTACCTCACCTCCAATCCTAATTATAATATTACTTTTACCGTTTTTTATTTTGTAAAAATTAATGAAACAAATTAGATCACAAAATTATTACATATATTACACAAAATTTATTATAGATTAAAATATAAGTAGAATAAGTTAGTTTTAAAGAAAAGTATAACTATATACAAATTAAAGTGATTAATTTTAAATAATAAGTTAAAAGTTCCATTTAATAAATTAACTAAGTGGTTGTACAGTTTATTTTTCAACTATCAGTCTTATCATTTTTCCAAATGGGCCAGCCCAACAACCCACAGGCTGCAAAGGATGGGCATGCGCAACCCATTTCCTTTTTTAGTCTGGAATTTTGCCAGTCCAAGCCCAGTTGTTGATCTGACTGTTTTCACTGGCTCTTCTCCAATCTTTGCAAACTAAATTTTATAACAATGACAGGATGTAGTACTTCTTAAGTTAAGTGACTTAACAGAATGAATAAACTTCTGCCCTCCTATAAGAAAAACCTAAATAATGTGGGGGGAGAAAACAAAGATGCATAAATTGAAGTTTGCAACTTTGATTGCATCAAGAGAACTTCCAAAATTCACATCCAATGAATGATCAGAATATCAATTCAAAATGTCTAGAACCAACATTTCTGGTCAAAAGAAAAAAGATGATACTAAATCCTACGGTATGATATTGCAATATGTAATGACCACCTAGATAACAATGGAGAATATGAGAATTCTCAGGGACCTATATTAAGCTCAGAATTCCGATACTCTGAGGGCATCACGAGGCACATCATAAACATCCTTTGACCTTGACTTCTTTACACCAGCAGTAAACCAAACCTTATCAGATTTGTAGCCTTCAACTGACACAGTTGTCACCTTAACCCACACAATGACCTTTGTTTTCATTCCCTCGATTCCGGTGAGCTTCCCCCGCGTGAGGATCCCTTTGACTCGGGTCGCATATCTGACTGCAGATGAGTCCTTGAAACTAACCTCACATGCAGATGGCAAGTACACAACCAGCTTACCCTTAGTTTCATCAAACTCGTAGCAGATTATGTTCTGCGGGAACAACCCTGCCGGCAAGTTGTAGTCACGGAGGAGATCTGGTAAGCTTTTGAGTGGCTTGCCTGAACCATAAACATAGAAAGGAAAAAAGGAAGAAGAGTAGGTGATATGATCATTAGTAAGTAATGTAGTTTAATTTGATCAAACCATGTGGGGACTAGAACTAAGTTAGCCCTTTTTTTGTAACTAAAACGAGGTTGATTAAGATAGTACATTGTACAAACAGTTTGGAATCTAAATGCATGAACATACATTTTATCACATGAACATTAAGGGTTGTAGCAAATTTGCATACCTTTTAATTTGTTGAAAATCCACTTTGCTTTCTCTTCAACAGTACTCGAAAAACTCTGCAAAAACAATTACCATTTAGCAAAACTGCTTGGAATAACGCAGTAATATCAATCTCTACAATGTCCAAACACTAAATCCTAAGAGTTATTTTCACTTGATTAAATTGATTACCCTCAAATATGCCAGTACACGAAAGAAGAAGCTCTATCCACTTCTATACTTAACACAAGAAGTTTGCAAAAGTTATAGCTAATGAATATGAAAGAATAAGCGCGGGCGCAGAGGACACATATGAATTATGTGAAGCTGAAGCATGCCAAATTCTCTAAATGACCATAACAAATTGCTTGATGGATTAAAAATATGAGAATGTGCCTCAAAACACATCCAAAGAAGCATACAACTAATAACCATACGCCTAATCCACATATGATAAGTGTGGACTCAATTTAAGGACATTCTAAGTCAGTTATACTAAATGAATGAACACATTACGCAAGCGTTAGCCTTAGCACTCATTCTCTAGAAGAAGCAAAATGAGAAATTATATGCTTTGTGTGCTAAGAAAAAAATGTTCCAAAATGTTACATTGAAGATTAGATAGATTTGAGCTGGGAAACAGATATACAGGTGAAAGATACTTTAGATTTGAGAGCATATTCACATAAACATATCACAGATTCATACTTGAGTAAGTAATAATTGGAGTGGAGCAGAACAGAAATAAGTCACATTGAACGGAATAGTTTGAGTTAGAGAAAAGCATCCAATACCAACCAAGGTTTTTAAGTTTCAACTCCGATCCTATTATAAGTCACTTCCAGCATTTTCATACAAAACAAGGAAAACCTTAAACCTCATTGATTTTACATTAAGATCAAACAAATTTCCTATTATACCCATATCCAATATTCACTATACTACATGAAACCAAAAGTCAACATAATAAATGAAGTATAAACTTGTACATTCACATGAACCATTTAATGAAGTAACTTATATATAGGACCAAATGAAACCTTGTCTCCCTACCCCATATATATAAACAGGACCAGGGTGGTATCATTTTCATAAAAAAAGAAAAAGAAAAGGAAAGAAATAAAGGCCTAACGAAAGATCTCTCCCATTATCCATTAATATAGTCCTTCTCTGCCATGGCTGATCTTTCAGCTCACATACTTCCCCTTCCACCCAATCAGCCAACAACCATAGAAAATAGGTTCATAGGAAATTACATGATTCTAGTAAACTTTAACACCCCAAAGACCCGAAAAGCACAAAAAAATCTCAAGAAGTTCACTTTAAACAACCCCAGTTCCTCACGGCCCAAGGAACAACTTCTCAGAAATAAGAAAGAAATGTGCCATTACTAAGTCAATCTTAACAATATTTATTGCCACATGAAGCAACATTAAGATGTAATAAATTCATTTTCACTTCCATAATAACCACACTCTCGTATATCCAAACCCCAAAACACCACCCATCAAATCACTCAAACAAGCTCCCATAAATCACCACCATAAATCCTAAAGCATCTTCCTGAAAAGTGACTAGAACAAGACACCATTTCATGCTTTATAAGCCAGACAAAAGCCTCATTGCATCAATGGAAAATGCAGACACAAAAGAAGTAAACTTTAACAATGAAAAAGCAAAAAACCAAAAGAAAGAAGCAAAACCCAGTTAAGATTGAGCTCACATTGATGTCCTCAGAGATGTTAGAGAATTCCTCTTTGGCTTTCTTGGAGATCCATGAGTTTCCAAGACCCACCTTTAAGCTACTGACTTTGGTCAAAGCTTTCTCCATTCCCTTCCCTTTGTGGAGAAAAAGGCCTCAGAGTGTTACACAGAAGAGAAGGGAGAGTTAGGAATGGTGGGTCTTGTTCTGTTTCTGATTATCTTCCTTAAAGACTTCAACTTTGGCATCCACATTAGTAAAGCTGGCAATGCAAAAAGTGACAAAATATGCTGATGTGGGTGCTAGTAGAAAGCGGCGTTTCACGTTTCTCCATAATTGCTTTTCTACTTTTCTCTTTATTCTTTACTACTCCATCCATCTAGTTATTAAATACTCCCTCCGGTCCCTAATGTAAGAGCCCAAAATTTGAATGGTTTTGGTCCCTAATGTAAGAGCTCACCTCATATTCTCTCCTCATTTAATGCATTTTTTCCTACTTTACCCCTAACTCTCTTTCATATTTATTAATACTTATGTATTTTTATTTCTCTCTCTTAAAAGTACCATAATAAATATGGACAATTTTGGAAAAGAAGCATTAACTTCAGACATTCAACTAACATTCACATGTTTTCTTAAGAAGCGTTTTCTTGACGGCTAGCTCTTACATTAGGGACCGGAGGGAGTATAAGATTACTTTTTTCATTTGATTAGATTGATAATGTTAGTTAAATTAGTTATTAACACATGAGATTACTAATTTATTCTAATAATAATCCTTAATCCCCACTCTCCCTCTCTTGTTACATTTGGGAAAAATTAGAAAATGATTTTATATTTAAGAACAAGCTAAAATATGAAAGTGATTTTAATTTAGGAACGGAAGAAGTATTTATTTCTTATTCAGTTAATTTTATGGAGCCAAAAATATGCTGGTTTGTTTTACTATTTGATTATCCATGTGGAGCGGTGATAAAGGTGAATATTGAAAAAAAAAAAAAGCATCTCAGGAACCATCTCAACAAATAAATTTTATAATTAGGATTACATTATTTCTTGGCAAAATTTTTCTTTAAGTGAACTTTACTTTTTCTTAAAATTATAATCAATTTTGGCCTTAATTATTGAACATCAATATCAATAGTTTTAGTTGCTAAAATTTACGTCCTTTGTAATCAATAGTCCCTAAACTTGAAAAAAATGGGAAAACAAAAAAGAGCATTAATAAATTATACAAGGCTCAGGAACAAACCTAAAAGTAAATGAAAAATCAAAGATAACAATAGTAATTTATAAATCTAAAGAACAAGAACAAAATCCACAGAGATTTCAACAACTAAAAAGTATCAACCGTTTTTCCTTTTAGTAGGTTTTTTAAATACAGAGTACCTCAATCTTTATTGGACAAATGTCAGTAGAGTTTGTATGAGGGTGTTTTCAAAGCAAATAATTTATGTGAATTTAGGAAATAAATACACATTTTAAACAAATAGATTTCATAGCCTATTTATTTAATCAACCAAAATTATTTAAATAAACTTTGGGTTTATATTAAGAATTGGACGAGGGAGTACTGTAATTTTGTATCATGACTCTCATGATTGTGCGAATGTATTTTTAAGGAAAGAACTTTAAAAGGAGTGAGTGATCACAAAGGAAATACACACGCACATACACATACACATACACATAATGCGATGTCTAAAAAGAAAGCTTGATGATGAAGCTAACATAAGATGTCAAACTCAAGAAGATGCCTGAGAGTCTAATACACATGGTGGGGCCCGGAGGAAAGCTGTCTTCGAGGTTTTTCCAGCCCAATAATAAGACGACCAAATTAAAGGCACATCATTTTATTCAATAGATATTCAATTGCTTGCTAGTTGCTATAATGCATAATGCATTGGAATGTTCTAACTATTTTGCATGTTGGGAGAATTTCATTTAAGGACTAAATTTGAGAATTAATTAAAAAGCAGGACCAAAAAAAACTGAAACATCAGTTGAGGACCTTGGGGGCAAACTGAAATTAAATCAGCAAGGCCTAAAGACCAAAATACCCTTATTTGTTTGCAAAGGGAGTGCACCACCGCTGCCTCTTTATCATTGTGGAAGCTTGCTCACTCCTCACCATGGCAGCCCTGATTAAATCGCCGACGAAGTAGATACCTCACCATGGAAACTTGTCCACTTGCTCACTCCTCTATCATTGTCGATTGTTCTATTTCTTCTCAGCCAAACTCCAAGTCTTTCGAAGGCTAAGGTATCTACTGTAATTGTATATTATTTAGTGTTTTGTGCCTTCTGTATAAGAATTTTCTTTGGGTGTGGTTCATAGTTCGCGACCCTGTTTATGTGTTGTTATTAAACTGAATGTTGATGAACTTAGTACTTTTCATTTGCTTTCCATGAGTGTAAAAAAGGTATAATACCTTCTGATTTTGTATACAAATAGTAGATACTATGGTTTTGCATGTTGATTTTGGTAAGTTTTGTATGTGTTTATCAGTCCATCATGGTCCTAAAGTTAGTGAGGAAGTAGATTTTGATAACAAGTTGGATAATGATGTCAAAGAAACTGAAACTTATCATATAGCACTGAGAATTGAAGGGTTGGGCAAATGAATTCTTCCAAATCAGCTATCTTGTTCAGGGGCTGAGTTCATAAGCACAGATGGAACAAGTCTGCTTCAGGAGATGACTTAGATTAAATCAGCTATCATGTTACAAGAACACATTATTGGAAGATTAAATTTTTGATCTTGAATGTAATGCATTTAAAATATGATTATCTTGAATCTTATCATTGAAAGAGAGGAGGTTAGAGGGGCAGCTAAAACAACAAAATGAAATATTCAACTTGCAATTAAATACTGGATGGTTAGCTAGATAAAATGTTTCATATCATAGCTTGTTATTAATAGGAAGTATGATAACTTCCAACTGGTATTTAGACATAAGAATTTTAAGTTTCTTATAACCAAGAATGATTACTAGCACTAACTCTCACTCCCTTTGAGTTTTGTTTTTGTTCAGAGGGTGTTGCTATGTAATTATTTACTAGGCTTTGATGATGATGTTGTTGTTTAGAGAACTTGAAATCAAGCTCGGGGTCAGGCGATTTAGGCGTTTTCTGTTCGAACTCCAACCCAAAAACAAAGGTTTGGTTTTCTACTGATTACCCAAAATTTTTTCTTCACTCTGTATTTGCATTGGTCTTTGATTCTATGCATTAATTTTGTTGTTTTCTACTTGTTGCTTGATGAACTCAGATTTTGTTTGTTTGGTTCTGTGCTGACCTATGATCTAGTTTGGTTCAAACCATGGTGGGTGAAATTTTGAGGAAATTTGGTTGTTGTGAAATGTGGTTTATAAAACAATAATACTTATTGAGTAGTTTAATGTCATAAATTGTGATTATTTCATTGGGGCTAGTTTGAATGATAATATGTGGTTTCACTTTTTCTGGATTTCTTTCATGATGCAGATTGAGAGGCAGACTTCTACTCAATGAAAAGTATTGTGGTTCATGCTTTGGCGCAGAGGAGGCATGTGCAATCATTTGATGATAATTTGTCTTTGTTTACATTTCATTTTGAAACTTCAGTTAAATGTTTAGTTTTGCTTGCTAAAATTAAAAGTTAGATGTTTTGTTTTGGTTTTCAGACTGGACTATAGAAAGGATGTCTGAGTTTGGATTTTGGAAACTAATCTCTTCAACACAAAATGCTCAACACAAAGGATGAAGAAGTTTGACGAGTTTATCAATGTGGAAATAGACCTCAGGAGAAGGGCTGGAATATTAGGCTTTGAGAAATTACTCAACTTTAAGTAGCACAAGTTGCTTGTGAACAATGATAAGAATGCAACAAAGAAGGCTATATTACAAGAGTTGGAAAAAAATGAATTATGGCAGAAAGAGTTATTTCAAAATGTCTTGAATGTATTTGTTTTTGGTGAATAATTGACATCATTGCTATTGAAGAAATGAGTCTGACACTTATGTGCACACTGAGCTTATTATGTTAATATATCATCTATCAGATGGAATCATGGACAAACACACATCAGATTCTCAACAAGTAAGAGTCATTTGAACAAGCGACAATGTTATTTGAACAAGGAATAGGCCATTTCAACAAGTGGTTATTGTTATGGACGAAAATGCATCAGACCTTGAACAAGTAAAATGTCATTTTCAACAACAGAAGCTCACATCTGAACATGTGCAATAACAATTTGAACAAGTAAAATGGTTAATGTCATTCACAAACATGCATCAGATCTTGAACAAGTAAAAGACTCCTTTCAACAATAGACACCCACGTTTGAACAGGTGAAAATGTCATTTGAATAAGTAAAGGGTTAATATCATGGAGAAACATGTATTAGACCTTGAACAAGTAAAATGTCATTTTCAACAACAGAAACCCATGTATGAACAGTTGAAAAGCCATTTGAACAAGTAAAAAGATTAATGTCCAACACAAACAAGTTAATTTCCCTCGTTCAAAATTGTGTCATTTTACTTGTTCAAAAGTGGGTTTCCCTTGTTCAAAATTCCCTTTCACTTGTTCAATGTCTAATGCAACATTGTTTGTGACAGTAAATGTTTGTTTGTTCAAAATGTCATTTTACTTGTTCAAAAGTGGGTTTCCCTTGTTTAAAATTCCCTTTCACTTGTTCAATGTCTAATGCAACATTGTTTGTGACAGTAAATTGTTTGTGACAGTAAATGCTTGTTTGTTCAAAATGTCATTTTACTTGTTCAAAAGTGGGTTTCCCTTGTTCAAAATTCCCTTTCGCTTGTTCAAGGTCTAATGCAACATTGTTTGTGACAGTAAATGCTTGTTTGTTCAAAATGTCATTTTACTTGTTCAAAAGTGGGTTTCCCTTGTTCAAAATTCTCTTTCACTTGTTCAAGGTCTAATGCAACATTGTTAGTGAAAGTAAATGCTTGCTTGTTCAAAATGTCATTTTACTTGTTTAAAAGTGGGTTTCCCTTGTTCAAAATTTCCTTTCACTTGTTCAAGGTCTAATGCAACATTGTTAGTGAAAGTAAATGTTTGCTTGTTCAGTGTGTGTTTGGCTCGACTTATTTTGAGAAATGAGCCAGCTTATTTTGGGTTTTTGGCTTTGAAAATCCAAAATAAGATGGATTATTTCTCAAAATAAGCCGAGTCAAACACGCTATCAATATGTCATTTTGTTTGTTCAAAAGTGGGTTTCCCTTGTTCAAAATGTTCTTTCACTTGTCAAAGGTCTGATGTAACAATGTATAACTAATTAAATACTTGCTTGTTCAAATGACATTCTTCCTTATTTAAGGCCTGACCATCTTTGTGTTTAACATTAATTGACACTTGTTAAAATCACCATTTTACCTGCTCAAACACTTTATGGATAGTTAATACACTTGTTCACATATATACAAACAACATAACCTGAGACAGAATAAGTTGTCACTAACTTTGTACCATTTTATTCATTGAAAATTTCATTGTAGAATTGTTTTCTAGAGACAATTAGATTACAAAATGGCAACCACCAGGGATCCAACCCATTCCCAAAAAACATAATTGAGGCTAAATTTACAATAAATACACAAGTGTCCAAAAAATACAATTCCAGCTTGCTATTTCTTCCACCCTTTTATGGCATTGCTCTCTGCACAATACTATTGGCACCACTACCAATTGCTCCAAATATTCTCATCTCATGGGAAGCACATCTATATGTTTCTTCAATGTGATTAGTTTCATCTATAGACCTTGATGTTGTGCAGTTTTGCAGTCTCGTTGATATTGTACACCCCATATGATCTGTTCAACACTTACTGTTTATAACTAATCCACCAATTAACCAGTGAAAATATACTCAGTACAATATTATAACTAATCCAGCATAAGAGACAGTGAAAAACACATACTGTGTATGAATCACAAGGATCCAATGAAACTAAGGGAAAACTCTTCTCACTTCTCAGCATCAAACAAAGGTGCTAGTTTTTTCTTTAATTCCTCCAACCCAGCCATAATTATATGTATATAGTCACCTAACTTCAAATTTGAACAAGTTTTGTGAATCCAACTTAGATTAAATCTGACACCCAGTTCAGTATCCAAATTGAACAGAACTCAACTTAAAAAATTGAAATATGGTGTATTATATGTAATGGAATAAGATTCAAACATGCTCATAGTCTTTCTAGTATCCATTCCATCAAAATCACTCAACTCAAACTACTATTACCTATTTCAGAATATTTTGAAGCTGCTAATATATATACATATTTCATCAAAACCTTTTTTGTCAGCCCCTTTTGTTATTCCTTATGCAGCAAAAATAAAATAGCTAAAAGGTCCATCAAAGTCCATCAATTCTTTGGTGATCCTAATGCTTTTCACATATGATGGAAAAAACCCACTACATGTGCTGCGTCCCTAAACAAAAAAGAAAAATTGGGAGGAGGTAACTCCGATCAGGGTACAAAACTACAAAGGGGACAAATCTAATTGATTCAAGATGAACAAACCAGATAACAACAATAACAATCGAGACACTGCAATGAGACTAGGAAAACCAAACCTTTGATTTCAAGTAGTTCAAGCATGAACCCAAATTGCCTGACCAAAGCTTCAATTTCGAGTTCCAATCAGAAGGAAATTTCTATCAACGGAGGAGCCCAAAGTTTCAGGTGAGGGAGGATATCGCGTTCAAATTCACCGTAAGCGGGTGAGGGAGAGCGTTTAATTTATGACAAATTTTAGCATGGTATGAACAAGAAGAAGAAGCTTGTGTGCTTGATGTTGCTGGGTGGTTTATGATCTTCCATTTAATTTCAGTTTTCAGTTAAGGACCAAATTTAAGGGCTTTTTAGTCTTTTCAAACATACATTTTATTTCACCTAAGGACCTAGGTCCTTCACAGAATTTTCAGAATGTTTTGGTCCTTCACGGAAATTAATTCTCAAATTTGGTCCTTAGATGAAATTCTCCCTTGCATGTTCCTCTAAATTTCACATCTATTTTTGGCCACACTCTACATTCCACATCTAAGGGCCCGTTTGGAAGCAGGAAAGTTTTGCTCTGAATCTGAAAGTAATAAAATGATTTCAGTTTACCAAGAAAGCATTTCAGGGGCGGCTGTTTGGTTGGCTAATGGAAGAATATGAAAGTGAAGCACATAAATGACAGTAATGCCCCTTCCTATTGTAACATTCCCAAAAAGCCCCTTATTGAAAAAAGAAACTCCAAGTGCAACACATCTCTTTTGCTACGAAAGTTGTCTCCGGCAAAGGAGGTGGCGTAGTGAGGAACAAGGCGGCCAACTGGAGAATGGAAGATAGAAACTTGGAGACCAAATTCTGGAAGACGAAGTTGGGGAGGTTTACAGGTTTGGGGTTCATTTGTGGAAGAGATTTGGGTGTTGGGTTGAAACTCTAGAAACTCTAAAGGAGAAATTTTTATTCAGATCTTCTCAGATTGTTCTTGCCCAAACAATTTTCTAGCAATGGCGGTGGTGATATGTAGTTGTTGAATGTAATTTATGTCAAATGGAGTTTACGTGGAACGACCTCCATCTTTTCCCATAGCTGTCATGGTAAAATCGATTTTGTCAGCTTAAAATCGATTTTCCCATCTTAAAATCGAGTTTGCCATTGTAAAATCGAGTTTAGCATCAACAATGACAGCTACAAATAAAGTGTACTCATGTTTAACCTTTTTAACTCACGTCATCCCCAAACCTTTTCTAACATTTTTCCAACATCTAGCGATAGTGGTGGTGATATGGAGTTGTTCGATGTAATTTATGTCAAATGGAGTTTACCTGGAACAACCTCCATTTTTCCCATAACAGTCATGGTAAAATCGATTTTGTCAGCTTAAAATCGATTTTGCCATCTTAAAATCGAGTTTGCCATTGTAAAATCGAGTTTAGCATCAACAATGACAGTTACAAATAAAGTGTACTCATGTTTAACCTTTTCAACTCACGTCATCCTCAAACCTTTTCCAACATTTTTCCAACATCTAGCGATAGTGGTGGTGATATGGAGTTGTTCGATGTAATTTATGTCAAATGGAGTTTACCTGGAACAACCTCCATTTTTCCCATAACAGTCATGGTAAAATCGATTTTGTCAGCTTAAAATCGATTTTGCCATCTTAAAATCGAGTTTGCCATTGTAAAATCGAGTTTAGCATCAACAATGACAGCTACAAATAAAGTGTACATATGTTTAACCTTTTCAACTCACGTCATCCCCCAAACTTTTTCCAACATTATTGCAGTTAAACAGAAGGACCTGGGCAAGAACTTCACACAAGACCCATGTAGATTTTAACTATGTATGTATAGTTTGAAAAACAATTATTGTTAACCCAACAACTTTTAAAGTGAAAACTCATTCATTTAATCAAAACTCACACATCACAAGCACTCAACACTTCATATTGAACACAAAAACAGGGTCACAAATGTAGGAGAGGAATGCAATCATGTTTGAGCATCACCATCAATACCCAGAGAAACAAAAAAGACTCCACCAATATGCAACTACGTTGACCACTTTTACTTTCGTCTTCTTACTCGGTACACTGTGCAGCTCACAAATGTGCCATCAACCCCACTCACACCTTCGCCAATGACAACCCAAAGCTTCTCACTCGTTTTTTGCTTGCCCGTATATGATCCCAAGCTCCCAGTTGTTTTTTGATGTAATCCTTGAGCTTAATTGAAGGGCAATTTGATACTTAGGACATGGGCCCACACTCAATTTTGGTGGGAAGCCAAATTTGTATTTCTATTTTTAATTTTGGAGGGAAACTGAAAATAGAAACTTTCTAATTCAGAGCAAAGGTTTCTGGCTTCCAAACGGCTTGTGAATGTGAATTACTTTCACTTTCAGATTCTGAGCCTTAGTTTCCTGCTTCCAAACGGGCCTTAATACTCTGGATTGTAGATTTGTAGTGTATCATATGATCTGGCATTCCATCTCATTGCCTCAATCATATATCATCATTTATCAGAGCAAACTTCCATAATTGTTGCTCAGGAATTTACAGAAGTTACCAGCTCAACGTCAAGTTTCCCAAAGTTCATACATTCTCTAATGGTTAAGTTGTATGATTGGGTAATATTAGAATAGAAGATAAAACAAATGTCAATGTAATTTGGTCCAAGGTGCACTCATCAACATTAAGGTTTTTTAGGGATAAAAATATCTACGTAGTTCTAAAATGGGTCAAAAGTGTCCACACTGTCAATAACTCAATATAGACTAACGTGGTTAAGTTTTTCAAAGTTAGGGAAAACATAAGGTGCAAAAATAACCATGAAATTTGGTTTCAAGTTCAAAAATACTATGAAATCAATTTTGCGATGTTAGATGTATTTAGAACCAAACTTCTATTGGTATTATTCACCTTTAATTTTCTCTAACTTAAAAACACTTATCACGGTAAGTTTATATTAATGGCATGAACATTTTTTACCCATTTTGGTAACTACCTGGACATTTTTACCAAAAACAAAATTCATGGTACTAGGTAGGGGTGTTCAACAGGCGGGTTCAGGTCGCCCGTAGGGATGCCCGTACCCATACCCTTGTAACATAAATAGGCGGGCTAAATATTGATAAATGGGTGAGTCATAAACGAGCGGGTTATAAATGGACACAGAATAAACGGGCGGGCAACAAAGTTATTTTTTAATTAATACTTATTTTGTAGTTTAAGAATAAGTTGGAGTAAAATATATATTACTATTTAATTATTTTTTTTGTATTCATTAAATCGTGTTATTTGTCTTATTTATCATCCCTTAGCTTAAGTTTCAACTAATAGATCAAATATGAAAAAGAAATGGAAATCATCACTCCACCAAAAATGTACCTTATGTGTGTAAAAACGTTATTGACTTAAACCCTGATGTATTTCAAAAAAATCCACATAACTAGAAATAATATTGAAGCATGTAGAGAAATTGAAGGGGTTTGTTTCATGTCAGCTAAACCCCTCTTTTTTATTCACTTCACAACTCATAACTCAACAATCCAAAAAACCACAACGTGAGCTATAATTAACCATATGTGTACATGAAAGCTTTAGCCTTTACATATGCTTCTTTCAAGTATTCACTAAATCTTGTCACATTTAATTTCACATTTTGTTCTCTCAAATATATCCTTTTCCTACTCCATTTTCCCTCAGAAAAACCTTGTGGATTCTTCAACACCAAACTCTCCCTCCCATATTTCTCCAATAAACTACTTTCATTGGCCCCCACCTTATACTCCATATACTCCAACCCCAAAACCCTATTAGTCTTTTCCCCATAGTATGTTCTGGAAGCCCACTCTAATCCTATAGGCACCACTTGCATCACAATTGATCCAGCCCTCATAAACAACAAGTGAGTCAACCCAGCTCCATGTACCCCTAATAACACATGACTAGTATGAACCAAATTATAATCTTCCACCATTGACTTATCCCTTGAACCTTCCAATATTCTCACTTCAAACCCCACTTCCTCTGCTAGCCGTATGATCTCATCCTCGTTCAATATCACACGGCTCACATTCCCTCTCCTTGAAACTAATGTTAGCCTTGGCTTAGATTCACCCATAGAGGATAATATCCCGGGTCTAATGTACACAGTCTTCAACCAATCACGAAAGTCAACTAGTGTTTTTGGGTCACGTAGTTGGGCCGGGTCGATCGTGATGGGCCCATGCTTCATCAGCCCAAGTTTTGCTGATGGGAAGCAATGGGTAATGGTTGAATTGTTTGTGTTGATGATTGGATGTTTGGTGAAACTAGAGAGTAACTCATTGTACTTGTGGAACCACCACGTGGCGCCTTGTGTGATCACTAGGATTACATCATGATTGGGGTAGAGGGAGTGGACGGTGATGAAGAGGGGAATGAAGTTTTCGTTGAATTCATGGAAGAAGTTTCCTGTGTACCCGCCCGCACTGAATACAAGGGCCGGGCTTTTGTGTGTGAGAGTGCATGTGGATTTTGGTGGGGAAGATGTGAGAGTGATGGGCTTGATCATGGACCTGAGTCCCTTGTCGTACTTGCGAGGGTAAGGTTTGATTTTCACGTGAAAATAAGGTTGGGCCGATTTTTTAGGGCCCAAATCGAAGAAGGTTGACTGGGCTGGGTCAAAAAGTGTTGGGCCGTTCACAGTGCATATATCGAATTCGTGGTGAGATCTGTCACATGCGATTGGAGCTGAATTATGACTCATATCCCAATGTGAGAGTGATAGTATTTGCCTTAGTTTTGCTTTCCATATGGTTACGTCTGCATAATTTGTAAGATAAATAATGCATGTTAATTCAATTGATTATGATTTGCAGTCTAATAAAGATGTGTTGGAGTGAAAGATGTGATTAGTTAGGTAAAAAACTTAATAATTAAATTATCATTCAAGATCATTTGTAAAAACCTTTTATTAATGACATTTGGAAAACAAAAAATATACAAGTGGTGTGTGTCACGTGATTTTTTTGTTGATCTGATCTGTGACATATGATTGAAGCTGAATTAATACTTATATCCCATTGTGAGAGTGACAGCACGTGCCTTAGTTTTGCTTTCTATATGATTATGTCTACATAATTTGTAAGATAAACAATACGCATGTTAGGTTCAGAATTTTTTTTTTCAAAAAAAGCTTGCAAATGTTATAAAAAAATTCCTAATTAACTAGGCCAACCAATATACACTCCATCACGTCCTTAAAAATTGAATACAGTTAGGGAGGTAATCTTAGTCCTAATTAAAACATTCTAATTTTGGCAAACTTTTTTCTAACATATACCTGCATATCACAATTTCTTTATAAAGGGGGAGTTTTTGTTTTGGCCAAATAGTAAGAGAGGGAGATGGAACTAAAGTAGATCATTGAGTAGGGTGTTTTATTAAATATATATGGCATACCCACAAACTTAACTAATATTCCTAATTTTATTAAATCAGGCAAATATATCCTATTAAGAGCCAAATGAGTGTTATAATAAATTCATTATATATATCTATCTTTTGTAGTTGTGGGCTGCGGATTGTATTAGGAGAATACAACTTATTAATAATGAAGATGATAAGAGTGAATTAATTACCAGAAAAGAGAGTAACTTGGAGGGTGAAGAAGAGAAGGAGAGAAATGCATATATATGTCGCAGAGTTTGACCATAATGCTGAGATCTTCCCTGCGACGCCCATTAATATAAAGTACTGGTACTTTATTATGTTCTTCAAGTTAATTATGTTCTTCAACTGCTTCCCTCAAACCTGCAAAATAACTTAACACTGATACATTTACAAAATCGCTTGCAAATACTCATTCATGGTAAGTGTATATATGATAATGCCCCGTGAATTTTCATACTATGTTTCAATCATTAAAAATTAAAGACATAGTTTAAGTTGGAAAAAAATTTATATATATTGCCTTCTCCAAAACCGTTATTCCAGTGACACGGGGATGAAGCTTTGTTGATCACTCAGGCAATGAAATGTCTTTTTTTTTTTGTAGGTTAACACTCTTGTGACAAAGATAAGGATCCATATGGAGCTGGATACTTGTCACAGATTGAAAAATCTTGATTTTAATATATAGTTTGCAACTTGAAATTAATAAACCTATCGTAAATTAACATAATGAATTGGTACAAGGTGTGGTTAAGAACAAAACAAAGAAAGAATAATGAAACTTTGATGGATGGATAAAATGTTAAATGGATCTCATCGTATTAAATACCTTGTAATGATCCAATTACCTCAAAATCTGAGGATTATTTGAGAAGTCACAACGTACATATATTAACCCCAATTTTTTTATTTTGGGTTAGTAGCTAACCTCTCTACACATCTAATGAAATATTCCATGTTTAAACTCGATCCACTATTTAATTTCTTTAGAACTTCTTTGTGATTAACCAACTTAATAACAGACATCGCATCATATATACCTCCAATAGCTTCATATTAATCACAAAAGCGAGTGATAAATGTTCCAAAATCTCATACCAAATAATAAAGACAACATAGACCTTTATTATCTTAATTACCTGCATAATTAAGATACATATTTCATAGAGAGAGATGTGATATATAATACTTGTAAGGCATTGAAGGAGGCCATCAAGAACTGCATAGATAGAGCTAAAAAAGATGAGTTTTACACACACAGAGTGTGTGTGAGAGAGAGATATGTGGTGTTTAGATTATGAGAAGAGAAAAGCTTGTGGAGGAAATGTAATAATGGTAATGGGGCATATATAGGCATGCACAGTGATAGAAAAGAAAGGAGAGCGGAATAGAGGTGAGGAATCAGTATTATAAAACTTCACTAACATAAATTGATTATCTTAATTGATATCAAGCTTCACTAACATAAATTGATTATCTTAATTGATATCAAGCTCTTTACCTGCTCTCCTTCTATCTGGTACGCAAAGTCTTCTAATTATTATCACAGTAACAAAAATATTTAACCACACAGTAGTGGAAAAATTCAACATCTTATAACGTGAAAATTTGGGGAAACACGTAAACGGATTCTAATTGATTGAGTCGACACCCAAATCAGTTTGGAATTTGTAACTCATAATTAATTACCATTCCAGCACCCTATCAGTCAAAGGATGTGATGAAATTACTATATAGGGCAAACGCTCTTATTGAACAGTGGACCATTACCTTAGACGCTCCAATAATAAATTAAATGACGATTTCCGAAAATTATAGTCACATATACGAACCATACCAATGCATATGTGATAAGACCGATGACGTATTTTCTCAAAAGATTGATAATAAGATAACCAAATTGAAGGCATGCATATATTTTTTTTATACAAAAGGCATATCATTTTTATTAATAGAAATTCATTTCTCAAAAATATATGCAATAATCACACAGTAGTGGAAAAATACAACATCTTATAACCTGAAAATTTGGGGAAACACGTAAAAGGATTCTGATTAATTGAGTCAACACCCAAGGCAGTTTGGAATTTGTAACCCATAGAGATACATAATTATTTAATTAATTAATTAATTACCATTCCAGCATCCTATCAGTCAAAGGATGTGATGAAATTACTATATAGGGCAAAAACTCTTATTTAATAGTGGACCATTACCTTAGACGCACCAATAATAAATTAAATGACTATTTCGGAAAATTTAGTCACACATACGAACAATACCAATGCATATATGATAAGACCGGTGACGTATTTTCTCAAAAGATTGATAATAAGATAACCAAATTGAAGGCATTCATATATTTTTTTTATACAAAAGGCATATCATTTTTATCAATAGAAATTCATTTGCTTACCAGTTGCTATTATGCATTGGAAGGTTCTAACTATTTTACACGTTCCTCTACATTCCAATTTCCACGTACATCTAATACTCTAGATTATAGTTTAGTTTATTATATATATGATCTGGAATTCTATCTCATTGCCTCAATCATATATCATTATCAATCAGAGCAAACTCCCACAATTGTTGCTCAGAAGTTTACATGTAAAGCGTCAAGTTACCTGCCCAACGTATAGTTTGCCAACTTCATACATCCCTTTTCTTATAGCGTCGTATGATTGGGTTATAAATTTAAACATTGTCAAGTTTAATTAAGACTATGATTCTTCTAAAATTGTTTTTTACATTCACATATTCAAACTTCAGTTTAGCTTTCTATTTGAATATTCTACATAATTTGTAAGATAAACAATGCATGTAAGTTTCATTGATTGTGATTTGCAATCTAATTCTAATATAATTAAAAACTTATTAATCACACTATCATTTAAAAAACCTTTTATTAATTACATTCGAAAGACACACACACATCTTTTTTTTTATCCATGATCAAGGTATCCCCTCACTCGACAAGTGAGAGACTAATCCCCCGCTGATTTGTAGGCACCTCAAAGGGTGAGACAACTGGCCTAGGAGATTTAATGTTTCTCCATACCCAACGCCGGGGATCGAGCCCCAAACAATTGGTTAAGGGTGAATGAGTCCTTGCCACTCAACCACACACCTCGGGTTCACACACACACATCTTTTAACATGAATATTCCTGAAATAAAAGTTTATAATTTTCAAGGGATCGAAAATATATTATTTTGTTACCTAACAAATTAAATACAGTATTTTTATATGGGAAAATGTCATTTAAATCCCTCCGAATATACAAAAGGACAATTCAGGAACTCAAACTTCCAAAAGGACCATGAAAAAACTAGGACCTAGTTGACATTTTAGAATTGTGTGAAAAGACAAAATTGCCTACCTTCGTCTAAATGTCAACCCAAGTGTTCTTGTACACTTTAATTAGAGATTTGGGAAAGGTCCGGCCCGAAAACACTAATAAGAAGGCAAGTTAGTAACGTAGTATCCTCAAACATAATAAACATTATCATTTTTTAGATGGGATGCTGCTAACATGTCATTTTGCACCTTCTTGATTCCAAAAGCAACACATGATTGTTTGTGCGGTATGGTGTCCAAGTTCTAGTGTCATGGCTTGTGAAATTCATTTTGAAGCAGAGTACGAATCATCACTCTTAAATCAGAAACCTCTGTAGGTGGAACCCGTTTCCTCCCAAACTGTAGATTGAAAATAATCAGTCAATAACATTCATAAAGTAAGAAAACAGACTAATTGTTCATAATGTCGGTTACCTTAGTTATGTCTGGTTTCTTTAATATTTTCGGAGCTTTTTTCATAGCTACATCAATGAATCGCTTCATCAAATACAGTACGAAAGGGCCGCAATCAACAACATTAGTTTCAAGAACTTGATACAAAATACGTAAAAGATAGTTTCAAGAACCCTTACTTGACCAGTTTGAATTTTGAGTGATTTTGCTTAGCTTCTAGAAGTCTTTTACTTAATATTTGCAAAGCAATATCTGAGCACTCATATTCAATGGTTTATACAGCAGTTCAAAAAATAATTTTTAAAAAACATATATGTAAACGTATTTTTTGATGGACAATTATCAAACATATGTCATTGACGGAATATTGTATTCTACATGACTTTGTTAACATAGCCTCTGATACCATAAAAATTTATTTTTTACCTTTCTTATATTTTTAAAAATTATATGACTCTACTACACTTTTATAAAATTAAACTTAATCTCCAAAGAAACACTCCCTTCAAATCTCCCAAACAAATAGTTTGGTTATTAGTTTCTCCTATTTTAAAGAAGAGATTATCTACTTTTTGTTCATTTACTTTTATTTACCTTGTTTTATAGTTACTCAGTTATTCTAATTATCATTCTTTCTCTTTACTTTGAGCAAACAATCATCTTCAATGGTTTGTGCAGATCAACAATTCGAAATTTTTTTAAAAAGCACATCTCTAGACTTATTTTTTGTGTGTTAATAAAAAACAACCATTATATAAAATCCTGTCTCAATTAATCGTTTTCTCAATCATCATCTTACATTTTGTGAAAAACCTTAGTGTTATAGCTAGCATATGTGTAAAAACGTACTTCAAGAAAAATGTACTATATCTGTAAAATTGTTTTTGACTCAAACCCCGATGCATCTAAAAAATCCACTTACCAGTAAACAATATTGATGTGTGTAAAGAAATTGAAGGGGTTTGTTTCATGTCATTTAAACCTCTGCGGTACTTCACAACTCATAACTCAACAATCCACAACATAAGCTAATTAACCATATGTGTACATGAAAGCTTTAGCCATTACATATGCTTCTTTCAAGTATTCACTAAATCTTGTCACATTTAATTTCACATTTTGTTCTTTCAAATATATCCTTTTCCTATTTCATTTTCCCTCACAAAAACCTGTTAGATTCTTCAACACCAAACTATCCCTCCCATATTTCAACAATAAACTACTTTCACTGGCCCCCACCTTATACTCCATATACTACAACCCCAAAACCCTATTAGTCTTTTCCCCATAGTATGTTCTGGAAGCCCACTCTAATCCTATAGGCACCACTTGCATCACAATTGATCCAGCCCTCATAAACAACAAGTGAGTCAACCCAACTCCATGTACCCCTAATAACACATGACTAGTATGAACCAAATTATAATCTTCCACCATTGATTTATCCCTTGAACCTTCCAATATTCTCACTTCAAACCCTACTTCCTCTGCTAGCCGTACGATCTCATCCTCATTCAATATCACACGGCTCACATTCCCTCTCCTTGAAACTAACGTTAGCCTTGGCTTAGATTCACCCATAGAGGATAATATCCCGGGTCTAATGTACACATTCTTTAACCAATCACGTAAGTCAACTAGTGTTTTTGGGTCACGTACTTGGGCCGGGTCGATGGTGATGGGCCCATGCTTCATCAGCCCAAGTTTTGCTGATGGGAAGCAATGGGTAATGGTTGAATTGTTTGTGTTGATGACTGGATGTTTGGTGAAACTAGAGAGTAACTCATTGTACTTGTGGAACCACCACGTGGCGCCTTGTGTGATCACTAGGATTACATCATGATTGGGGTAGAGGGAGTGGACGGTGATGGAGAGGGGAATGAAGTTTTCGTTGAATTCATGGAAGAAGTTTCTTGTGTACCCGCCCGCACTGAATACAAGGGCCGGGCTTTTGTGTGTGAGAGTGCATGTGGATTTTGGTGGGGAAGATGTGAGAGTGATGGGCTTGATCATGGACCTGAGTCCCTTGTCGTACTTGCGAAGGTAAGGTTTGATTTTCACGTGAAAGTAAGGTTGGGCCGGTTTTATAGGGCCCAAAGCGAAGAAGGTTGACTGGGCCGGGTCAAAAAGTGTTGGGCCGTTCACAGTGCATATATCGAATTCGTGATGAGATCTGTCACATGTGATTGGAGCTGAATTATGACTCATATCCCATTGTGAGAGTGATAGTATGTACCTTAGTTTTGCTTTCCATATGGTTCCGTCTGCATAATTTGTAAGATAAATAATGCATGTTAATTCAATTGATTATGATTTGCAGTCTAATAAAGATGTGTTGGAGTGAAAGATGTGATTAGTTAGGTAAAAAACTTAATAATTAAATTATCATTCAAGATCATTTTTAAAAACCTTTTATTAATGACATTTGGAAAACAAAAAATATACAAGTGGTGTGTGTCACGTGATTTTTTTGTTGATCTGATCTGTCACGTATGATTGAAGCTAAATTAATACTTATATCCCATTGTGAGAGTGACAGCACGTGCCTTAGTTTTGCTTTCTATATGATTATGTCTACATAATTTGTAAGATAAACAATACTCCCTCAGTTTCTAAATATAAGATCACTTTGGTTAATTTGGGGAGATTGAGAAAGATAGTAAAATTACATGATCTTCCCAAAATCCCCTCAATTACTTAACTTTAAAAGGGGGAGAGATTTTCAATGAAAAGAGGGAGTACAAGGGTAGTTTGGGCAAAACTTGAGATAAAATAGGAAGTGATCTTATATTTAGGAACTTATCCACTTCCCCAAAGTGATCTTATATTTAGGAACGGAGGGAGTACACATGTTAGGTTCAGAATGTTTTTTTTTTTTTTCAAAAAAGCTTGCAAATGTTATAAAAAAAATTCCTAATTAACTAGGCCAACCAATATATACTCCATCACGTCCTTAAAATTGAATACAGTTAGGGAGGTAATCTTAGTCCTAATTAAAAGATTCTAATTTTGGCAAACTTTTTCCAAACATATTCCTGCATATCACAATTTCTTTATAAAAGGGGGAGTTTTTGTTTTGGCCAAATAGTAAGTGAGGGAGATGGAACTAAAGTAGATCATTGAGTAGGGTTAGGAGTGTAAATGAGCCGGGCCGAGCCAGACTTTACGTATATAGGTCTGGGCCCGTAATGCAAGAGGAAAACATAGGAATAGGCCTAGGCCTGGTTGTAGGCTTTTTTTCAGAAAAAAGCCTAGGCTTGCGAAAAATATTATAGGCCTGAAAGCCTTTTTAAAAGCCCACTTACAATGTAAGTCTTAAACAAACTTCAGGCCTTTTAAACGCTTACTTCAAATTTAGGCTTTTAAAGACATACATATCAAGCTTAAAAAGACCATAAATATGATACATATCAAGTACAATAATATGCACAAAAAACATGTCAGGCATTTTATTATTACAGCTTAAAAGGCCTACTTACTAATAATATTATTATTATTTTATTATTACTTATTAGTACTACTATTAAATAGGCCAGGCCTGAAGGCTTTCGAGCCAGGCTTTAGTGAAATAGGCCTGACCTTTTTAGTTAAAAAGGCTTTTAAATGAGCCTGAATCTGGCCTATTTATTAAAAAGGCCGAGCCAGGTCGGGCCCTAAATAGGCCGAGCCATAGGCCGCCTGTTTATGGCCTGGCTAATTTACACCCCTAAGTAGGGTGTTTTATTAAATATATATGGCATATCCACAAACTTAACTAATATTCCTAATTTTATTAAATCAGGCAAATATATCCTATTAAGAGCCAAATGAGTGTTATAATAAATTCATAGGCTAAACCAACTCTTAGTCCCTATAGTTTGGTGTGATTTGGGTTTTGGTCCCTATAGTTTAAAAGTGGAGGTTTTGATTCTTATAGTTTGCATCAATTTTGGTTTTAGTCCTTATACTTTGAAAGAAGAGGTTTTGGTCTTTCATTTTTTTCAAACAAATAGTCCTTATAGTTTGACAATGACTTGATGGTGTTAAATGAGCTGACATATCAACCTTAATTGTGATGATGTGGTAGCTTACATGGAAAAACAATTATAATTAAAAATGATTAATTATTTTTTTTTTTTTAAAAAAGAAAATCTTCCTCCACACCTCCTTTTTCATCGTCCTCCTCTTCCCTAGTCTACCATAATAGTGGAAAGACATATTCCCCCGAGCATACCCTTTAATGGCAATGCATTAATAAAAAAGATTAAAAGATGTGTTAGGAAAAAAAAACATAACAAAATGAAAGGATAGTAAATTCCTTTTCATGCGAGAGGATCATAGATTGAAACTGGAAACAATAACCCATAATTTAGAAATTAAAGCTCAAATTTAGCTATGAACAATACATAATCAACATGAAAACAAAGTCATTGGCCACCACGATTAATACATTCGAGAAACAACAAATCTACAGTTTAATTTGTATTAAGATAGCCAATACATAAAACTCAACCAGTGAAGTAAGAATTGCAATGCAGGTCACCGAGACTTTCAATAGATATTGCCTTGCTTGTGGCACTTGTGAAATTCATTTTTAAGCAAATCTTGTATTTTCACTCTCAAATTGGATGCCTCTTCAGGTTGGAACCACTCCTCCCCAACCTGTAGATTGAGATCAATTAACCAGAAACATTCATTAGTCAAAAATGAAATCACATGGAATATAATTTGAGGGTTTGTACTACCAGTCACCTTGGGGATATTATTCAATCTTTTGGGAGCTTCAGCAATGAAACGCTGGATGTAGTACAAAACAAAAAGACCACTGTCACAGTCGTCAGTCACTTTCGGTACCTGTTACAAAACACATCATTGTTACACAGTGAATATCAAAATAATGACAATGTACCAATACATTCATTGGTCACGCTTCTTTACTTTCCACTTTTCCAGCATGAAACTTAAAGAACTACTGTATTAGAAAATTAAAGGAGAGAGGGGTCACTTAAGTAACAAGTCTGATTAATTATTAGGACCGTTGTCTCTTCAACTTCTATTGGGGCTCACCGTAATGATTTCAGCTCTGATTCTGCAATCAAGATTTTTCCATACTCCATCTGGAATGGAAAAATCTGAACACACAGATTCTTGGTCCAAGTATCTCCATTCTTCTATCAAATACCTACATTTCATGATTTCATATCGTCTTGATGAAGCTTGACACCCACATCAATGGCAATTGCCAAATTGGCAGATACAATTATTATAGCATGAGAAATGGACAGAGACTAAAACTTCTTTAATTAAAATAAACAGAACAGAATATATGTCATATGGTAAATTGCACAGCCAGAAAACTGTCAAAGGACCTTGATTCAATAACCACAAGCCTTGTCCCACGAGAGTGAGGGTTTGGTCACAACCACTGCATGGCATCGTAGTTCAAATAGACTATGAAAAATATGTTAAAAACTCCCCTCAAAGTATGAGGGTTATCTATAAGATATACTAGAGCATAATGTGTGAGAAAATTAGTTTTAGTCTAGAGTTACTCAGATCAGACTGCACTTCTAATCTTCTATGACCCAAAAAAAGAAAAGAATAATGATATATAGCCAGACCAAGGGAATGATAAAAAAATTGAAATAAAGTGACATCGAATCCAGCTAATGTCTTCCACATTTGAGATTAACATTATATATTAACTCATAATCTGTTGATGGAAAAAATTATAAAAACAATTCCCTTCACTTGTAATGCATTGTCAACCCAAACACAACGTGCCCCCAGAAGAGCAAAGACAGTAACATTTACTTCTCCCAAAAAACAGGTATAAATTTAGCCCAATGTCTAAGAAGCAAGAGTAAAATATCATCACACTATCACTATAAAGTACAAGATATACACAGAGCGGATGAATAAAGCATGAAAAGCTTGATATGTGTGGAAACAAAGGATGGGTAAATAGTCTAATGTTTATTTCATTGATATGATTACATATTTATAATACAAAAGTTTACTAAAAGATAATAACTTCTCCTACAAGTTTATTCCCTAATAAAAACATAATATTCTTCTACTCTAAATATTTCCTAATAATATAATTCACAATAATGACTAAGATATACAAATAGTTTACATAATAACACAATAGGAAATATTACTTATTTTCATTATTTCTAACAATATGTCACCATTTAAGTTTGATAAAAATGCTTCATAATATTCCTCTCACCTTTTTAGATTATCAAAAATTGAGCTACTTGAGTGAAGACATGAATAATCCAAATGCAGTATGAGTGGCCCCAATAAATCTTCCTTGTTTGGTATACATATTATGGCCAAGCTCCAATGATTACTAAATGAATAAAACAACATAGATAAGTTATAAACCCATGAAAAGATAGGAAATAACGGCTATTCAAAAGAATAAATATTACAATTTTAGGGAAAAACTTACTTCTCGTGGATTGGAATTAGAACATATGCCTTCTCAAAAATATTGCAACCCTTCAACGACCTTCTAAGATCCACAAAGAGTGTCCCTCTGTCATTTTGCTAATAGAGGCAACAGAATTTGAGTTAATAAAATATTCTAAACCAAGGACAAAGATAAAATTAACAAGTGGCAAAAACTTACGGGTATTTGAACTCAATAAATGCCCCAAAATGTTTAGCAGCACTGTTATCTATTTGATTGTTTGTGCTAAGTAAATTCATAAAAGCAATGCTAACAATAAAATATACAAAAATCCCTAACATTATTTCCATGTGCCAACAGACAAAGCCATATAACATTAGAAACCTATTGGACAAATCCCCAAAAATTTCAAATTTTAGCAGACAGCCACCTGTCATTAACTAGCATTTCATATCACCATTAGAGCATGACGCACTACATCTTAAAACTCCTTTTGTTATTAGTAACAATAAACCCATTTGAGAGAATATTGAGTGAGTGAGTTGCTGTTGCACATGCATATTCAAGTATAGTATATGTAGACTGAAACAAAAAGAAAGCAAAACTCCCTGACCTTCCAGCAACTCTGTTGTCTTCATTGATTTTCTCTTGACCACCATCGATGAGCTGATCCTGCTCAAAAGCACGATAGATCATCAAGACACAAGAAATGAAACTGTAACTTACACCATATAGAATTAAGAACATCATACAAACATACCTTCCTAGACCTTGGGTTATTTGATTGAATTGGCCCAAATTGTTGTTCTCCCTCTTGGTAGATAGCTAACAACTTCCGTTTTCTATAGAAACCTTGATAGTTATCAAATGCCAATTGCCAGCCATGGTGCAATTGGAGCCGACTTTTCAGCAAAGGTTCTAAAGAATTACCCTGGCTCATTTGCATTTCAACTATAGTTTTTTCATTAGCTCCCATCAAATCCTTAAGCTGTAAGCCTAATGTGTCCACAGCAACCATTGAGCTCTTAAAATGTTTTATCTCTTGAGAAAATTCTTCTTTTAAAGTCCTCACTTCATCAGGTATGCGGCGGATAAAGTCCTCCAACTGTAAGACTTGTTGTGATATTTCATTGAATTGATTTTCCAATTTTTTTCTAAGCAAATCCAAATCATTCTTTTGCGTATGTGTGTCACTGATACGTTCCTTTAGAATTTGTGTTTCCTTTGATAGTTGAGATATTGTTTGGAGATTAGCAGCATGAATAGATTCATTCTGTACAATCAACAAATTCATCTTACCCTGCTTACAATTCTGCTGCAGTTCAAGAATCTTTATGACTTTGCACAGATGAACCTGCTTAGCCTTTAACGCTGGGATATCTAAGTTGAGTTCGAGCTTCTGGGTAATAGCTTGAACATAACTACCCAACAACTCCTCTTTCTCCATCATTCCATGCTCTATATTTCTTAAATTTTGCCTATGAAAAGAAGCCTTTTTTATAGTCTCATGGAGACTTACAGAAATGTCTTTTATTTCCCTATCTATCTTTTCAAGCTTTTCAAATGTTTCCTTCATTTGTTCCAGGAGATTTATATAACCAAATTCTGTAAGCTCTAAGCTCTCTGCTTTTATACAACCAGCCCCAGCCAAAAAATCAATTGCAGATTTCAAATTAACAGGAAGGATATTACAGGGTTCAGGACCCATGCACACATCCACATTGCCCTCACTATTTAGTATAGTGTTCAGATTCATGTAGAGATACTTTAAAGTCGCAGACACCTAACATTATTTAATAAATATTTTATAAAAAATTACTAAATGAATAATAATGGTATATAAAGCCAATAAAAAAGTAGGGAAATTTAATTACAGGTCCCCCACAAGGGAGTTAATACTGGAAAAGTCCCAAAAGTTGAAAATATTAATGCAGGGTCCCAAGGGACCTCACATTAATATATTTGAAATGTGAAAAGACAGTTTTGCCCCTAGCCTTAAAACAAATTTACTTCCTCCCTCACCCACCCCTCCTCCTCTGGGAGGGGGGAGAGGGTGGGGGGCGCTGGGAGGGGGGAGAGGGTGGGGGAGGGAGGAGGAGGGGGGAGGGGGTGGGTGAGGGAGGAAGTAAATTTTTTTTAAGGTTAGGGGCAAAACTGTCTTTTCACATTTCAAATATATTAATGTGAGGTCCCTTGGGACCCTGCATTAATATTTTCAACTTTTGGGACTTTTCCAGTATTAACTCCCTTGTGGGGGACCTGTAATTAATTACCCAAAAAAGTATATCTATTAAATTGTATACATCCCGAAATGAATTCAAATCCAAATATAAAATTGTATTCAAAATTTCAAATCCAATAATGCATCTAATTCAATATAACACCCCAAATTCAGTTCAAAAAAAATATAACACCCCCAAATGTAGGACAACTATTTTATGAAATACTAATAAAAGAATAATAATAAATGGTATATAAACTCAGTATTTATTAATCCCTCCGTTCCTATAAATATAAGAGTATGTTGACTTTTTTGGAGAATCATAAGAAAACTAAATAAGGTAATTAAAAATTGATTTTCCCAAATATTTTCACTAAACTAGTTTATTTGACTTATAAACTTACATATGATATAATAATATACAAAATATGTTCTGATTAAATTGTTCATTTTGCATACTCCAAAAAAGTAAACCTGCTCTTATATTTAGGAATGGAGGGAGTATTACTAAAGGAATAATAAAAAAACATTTATTAAATATTAAATCGTATCCGTATACTTACATCATCGGGTGGCCTCGAGCTCGACGCAGCACTTGTCTCTATGTTTTCCATGAGTACTGCAAAGCTTAAACAACGAGTAAACGATTAATTTAACCTTCTTAAAATATATGACAAAATAAATGAAGAAGTTTACCAATGTCACAGCGCCAGCGGGGAGACAGGATGAAGCAAGAAGAAGGTTATGTGAGCTCTTACGTTGAAAAAGTACCTTACGAGGAGCTTGTGTCCTTTTGATCTTTGGTTGGCCTTTTTTTTTTATATATAATTATTGGTTCCAAGGTAAACAAATATATTCAACTTTTACCATTTGACCAAAAATGATACTCTCTCCGGTCCCTGATATAAGAGTTAGCTGCCAAAAAAAAACTTTTTAATAAAACATATGAATGTTAATTGGGTGTCTTTTCTTTTCCAATATTACTCATATTTCTTATGGTACTTTTTAAGAGAGAGAGAGATAGATAAACATTAACAAAAATGAAAGAGAGTTGGTGGCAAAGTAGGAAAAAATGCATTAAATGAGGAGAGAATATTAGATGAACTCTTTATATAAGGGACCAAAATCACTCAAATTTTGGCTCTTATATTAGGGACTGGAGGGAGTATTTTCATTAATATGACAATAAGATTAGACATGAAAAGTTCGAAATGCCCTTATAAATTAATGGCGTTAAAATTCTCGAAAACCTTGAAGCACTTTTTTTATATAACAAAAAAACCTTGAAGCTCTTGTATATATAAGCCTTGGTATTTTAATAGCCAAATTTAGTTCCATAAACTTTTATTTTTTAATTACATACCCGTAGTGTAGTTACTGTTAACTTATCATTATCTTTAAATTTGCTAAGTTAGATTAACATAGGCCACGTCAAATCTTATGATAGCATCATATGTGGGATCCCTATATAGATTTATAATTATAAGTAGCATAGCCAAAACAAAAAGAAGAAGACCAGACTGACAGCTAGTGGGCTCCAAGCCTCCAAGAACTGAATAACGTGGTTCAGTTAGTCGCACACACAATTACAGTTATAATCTCAATATACCTAGAAAGAAATCCAACCAACCTATTTCTATGATTTCGTGTGTGGGCCAACTTATTCTATTATTCAGCCATCTTCCCCATTGAAGGAATTTTGTACCCGGATCCAGAGCTTCGACCCGAACTCGAACCCGAACTCGTACAGAGTTCTTGTAAGAACAAGAACAAACAAAAGCCGTGATAACAAACTTAAATTCGGAGGCACAGCGAATAGGAAAAACCGTGAGAAGAAAAGTCTGAGGTGTCTTGCACACACTGGTTGCTGACAAATGAATTAGACACCTCTATTTATAGTGACAGGAGTGTCACTAAGAAAGGTAGAAATATCACCGTCATTATTGCAGTCATTATGACACCAATCAATAATAATAACTGATTTGATTCTCTACTCAAATCAATCACATATTAACGTTGATTTGTTAATTCATTTGATTATAATCAAATCAATAAGCATCAATCACATATTAATGTTGATTTATTAACTTTCTGCTTTCCTAAAGGCCGTCGGATTTAGCAATCGGACGATCCGGTCCATCGAGGGCGGATCTGATTAAATATTTCCAACACCCTTACATTAGCCCAATCGAATTTTATATGCTTTTTATTATTAAAAAAACAAGTTATTCAAATAATCCATCTATCCCTTTTTATGGGATGTTTTCGGTCAGTTTACACATGTGAACATGAGTTAGTCACTGGGTAAAAATTATGTAAACGTATGTTAATGTTACGTTTACATTTTTCTTCTCCTGTGCATTTTAGAAGACTCATTCTAGGGGCGCTCGATATTAATGTACAGTTTGACTCAGAAAAAAGGCCAAATAAATGGGCACACCCTCCTCCCCCAACAAAATAATATACGTCCATATATTTATGATATTTTATAGGGCAAAAGTGCTGATCTAATAATTAGCTATTTCAATTTGGGCAAAAATAATAAATGACTATTTCGAGGTGCATAAATAATAACAAACTTTGTGACCCGGTGAAAAATAATAAAACCGGTACAAAATGTTAATTTGAAGTTTTGTGGAACCTTTTTTATATTATTTTCTAAAGTAAAATTATTTTTTTACCCTCATAATTAACATTCAACCCTTCTTCCTTCCGCCTTTCATCTTCCCATGCTAACTAGTATCAGCAAGGTTTTAATTGGGAGGGGCAAAAAGGTATTCTTCATTTTGAAAATAATATCAGAAAGGTTCCACAAAACTACAAATTAACATTCAGAACCGATTTTATTATTTTTGCACCGGTTCAAAAAATTAGATATTATTTATGCACCGCGAAATAGTCATTTATTAGTTTTGCCCAAATTGAAATAGTTAATTATTAGATCAGCGCTTTTGCCCTATTTTATATTTATATTCTATATTATTACAATATTATAACATATAATATAATCTTTTAGTATTTACTATTACAATTGAGCACTTTTGCTAAAAAAAATTTAGTCCCCTCCTTTAGTTTCTTTATAGCTAGAGATACTTATTAAAAAAAGACTCAAGTTGTATATTCCTTTAAATACTATCAGGTGTAGAATCATGAATTCTAAACAAAAATTATTTTTTAAGGAAAACATAGCAACCAAGAGGATGATTTTACTTTATCGATTAATTAAAGTCTAAAATTCTTCCCTCTTGCATTTTATGAGACATAATTACTTTCCTTTCAGTTAGTCTTAAATGAAAATTTGTGTTTGTCCCAAGTTTCAAATCATTTGCTAATGATTTTTCGAGTCAGAATTAAATTGATTCCCTCAATTAGTCCAAGAGTGGCATACAATCTTCTCTACTTATTTTTATTCATTTTCCTTATCCCTTCCTTGCTTAACATATCCATAGTCACGTATCAAACAATAAATTTGTGTGAGAAAAACTTGTCAGTTAAAGTTTCTAATAAATTATTATATTTTCTTAATAATAATAATAATCTACTTAAACTTTTATGACATCTTTGCATAACTCCTCTAAAAAAACCCTTAAAAACACACCAATTTTGCAATGAAAAAAAATATTTTTTTTCTAAAAACACACAATTACAGCTTTGAAACTATAGGAACTAAAACCCAAATTGAGGGAAACTATAGGGATTAAAAATTGGTTTAACCCTTTTTTTATCTGATTCCCCAAAGTTATTTTAAACATGATGTAAATTAATGATAAACGGTGATTCGTTATACAATATGTTACAATACAATTCGGCCATGGAAGCCCACTATTTGCCTAGTCTAATTTAGCCTTGCCCAATACAGAATGCTTTCATTAAGCAGGGCCATTAGCGGGTTACAAAATGCAGTCTCGTTCATCTTTTGAGCAATTCATCGTGAAATGCCCAACTCTACACGTGATAAAACACCTCTGCTTCCTAATGCATAATTAATTTGTATAAAAAAAAATTTTAAGGGAATACAGGGTAAAATGGTCAGCCTGCTAAAAATTTGAGGAAAAATAATATTGTGTAAACTAAGTAATTCTTTCCCTAATTTGTTTTAAGCCGAAGGCAATGTATCCTATGGAGGGTTTTTGTTCTTGTTTTCTTCAATTTTATTCTACTGCTTGTGTGTCTAAAACCCAACATTACCCTGAATTAGAAAGAGAGGTTACGAAAAGGTTCTTATAAAATATGGCAGGAGAGTAAGTAATAAGCAATATCAAGACTACATTTGAAGAAAGTTTGACCTTCCAAAATCTAAGCAGTGGTTAGCCATTATCATATACTCTTAATTAAAAGTATGTAGTACTAATATTTTTCTATACATAATAAGACTCTTCATAAGACATCATTCGAGAAGAACTACATCCAAATTAAATCATTTGAACTAAGTGTGATTAGGATTTAGGAATTTCAATTTGAGGTCATGGCTTTCTTGTTAATGCGAGAGTAAACGTAAATATTATCTATGTCTGTAATCTCTAGCAATTTACTCTTATTCTTATCCAATTTTGATTTATTACGTCCTTGTTCGCGAAATTTATTAAAAGATCGATGGAAAAATTAAGGTAATCATTGAAAAATTAATTATTCATTCTCAATCACGTCCATGACACCGCAGCATCTATCCTTATTGTAAAAAGTCAAGGTTGGTAAGATTGAATGAGAATAATTAAAAAGAATCGTTAGCAACTACTCCCTCCGGTCCCTAATGTAAGAGTTAGCCGTAAAAAAAACGCTTCTTAAGAAAACATGTGAATGTTAGTTGGGTGTCTGGAGTTAATGCTTCTTTTCCAAAATTGCCCATATATATTATGGTAATTTTAAGAGAGAGAAATACATAAGCATTACTAAATATGAAAGAGAGTTAGGTGGGGGGCGGCTGGAGGGGGAGGGGGAGGGTGTGGGGGCGGCTGGAGGGGAGAGGGGAGGGTGGGGGGCGGCTGGAGGGGGGAGGGGGGTGGGTGAGGGAGGAGGAGGGGGGAGGGTGGGGGAGGAGGTAAATTTTTTTTAAGGCTAGGGGCAAAATTGTCTTTTCACTTTTCAAATATATTAATGTGAGGTCCCTTGGGACCCTACATTAATATTTTCAACTTTTGGGATTTTTCCAGTATTAACTCCCTTGTGAGGGACCTCTAATTAAATTTCCCTAATTATAATCACTCGGCTCTAATATTTTCAAACGACAAAAAATATGGAAGTTTCCGTTCAGGTGCATCTATTGCAAACCAGAAAAATCAAAGTGCCGAATTATTTTATCCCTAAAAATCAAACATCCATTTAGATGTAGAATAATATTAATAAAACTAGACTGTAAAAGATATTGCAATGTGTGTGTTTTTGTGGAAGTGACATGACTCTTCCTTATAAGTGAAGAAAATCTGTCTGTTCTAGAAAGAAAAGACATTGTTCAAAGTTGGTAAAAAATAACCCCAACGAAGTTAATTTTTCTCTTTATTCCTACGGACTAATAGTGAATATTTTCCTCAAGATTATGATCAGTTATTTTATTAAATGTCTCGCCACATATATTTTCACAATTTTCAAAACAAAGTTAAGCTAAATATACCCTCCAATTCTATCATGAGATATTTTTAACTAACTAAATTTTAATCCATCTGTTACTTAATATAATAAATTAAACCCTCATCCTCTACAACTTGTCCCTATTTATAAGAAACATATTATCACAAATTTTTTAATATAAGTTCCTATTAGCAATCATTTAGTTACTCACATAAAGGGTATTTTTGTAAAAATAATGAAAATTTTCAAATACTACCCCTTCGTCCCTAAATATAAGGTCACATTATCTAATTAACGATATTAGTTAAATTAGTTATTATCATATAGTATTATCAATTCACTTTAATTTATCTTTATCCCCACTCTACCTCTCGTGATTGTTTATTACTAAGTAGTAGTGTAATTAATTTGGAAAAAAGTCGGGAATAATTAGAAAGAAACATTATAATTAATAACTAATTGAATATAAAAATTAGACTTATATTTAGGGACATAGGGAGTACTTGTGTTTAAGTAACTTTTTTACCTATATTATTCCGTTAATTTCGTCATAATAAGAAATGTAGGTTACATGCTTTTTTATACAATTGGTTATTTTACAAAAATAATTCTGGAATAGTTCGGACAATTGCTCTTTTTTGTCGTAATTGGTCAAGAAAATATAATTAATACCGAAAAGAACAATTTCTAAATTGATTAATTAGCTGAACAATCTTACTTGACCGTTTGGTTAATATATTTATGAAGCAGAGGTAGTTGTACCCATAAGGCCATAAGCCCATAACTATTGGTAACACATTACATCAAAATCAATTATGTGATTGTAATTTATTGAAAAATCTCGGTCCCAAATTTTATTTGACCATGGAGTCTACACGTTGAATCTTCTTTCTGTTATTTTCGGCATTTATTAATATAAGCTGAAATAGAAAAAACTTGAACCTGAATAATCTCGTAAAATGATTCTTTCTTTAAGGGTTTAAACCATTTCTGGTCCTTTTAATTTGCACTGATTTTTTTTGGTCGAGAATTTTGCACTGATTTTGATAAGTTATATATATACTATCTAAAAAACTAAAAATCAATGTCTAATGTGTTTCCTATCAAGACTAAGACTATATTTTTAAAAGAGACACTTGTGTTGATCAGAGGCCTCCCGTGTGAATTTTCCAAATTTTTTTATAATGTTCGTGGGCGTCACCTACGAAATGCATTGTTGAATTCCTTTTTTCCCTCCCAAAAGAAATGCATTTAATCATTCTCTCTTAATTATAACTCTTCCTTGAAAGACAAGTATAAAGGTGCACCAACAGCTTTAAAACAGGAGAGGGCCGGGGAAACAAATATCATAAAGGCAATTTTGTAATTTTAGAGAGGGAGGATGTTAACTACTATTACAAAAGACAAAACTGAAAAATGTGTGATGGATATAAGATTGTCAATATTATATCCACCTATTGGATACACTCGATAAATTATTTGTTTATAATATTACAATATAGAGTATGAGTTAACATAATCTTAGAAAAAAAGTAAAAAAATATTGTTTGTAATTTATTTTTCATTGGGTTGACATGTATTTTAACCAATAATGTATTAAAAAATTAGCGTTTGGCACAATCATTTTTGAAATTATTTATATAAGCCAAACATTTTTTTTAAATGGGATAACTCTGCCAATATTTGATCAAACAATAATAATTATATTGTGTCGGACATCATCTTTAACCTAATATAGTATTTGGCAAGTTTCCCCATCTTAAAAGATGTCTGACTTATATGAAACAGTTTAAAAATAGTTGTGTCACACACTCTTTTTTATTAAATTATGGGTTAAAATGCAACTTAACTATTTTTTATTAAAAAAATTCTATAATCAATCGGTTAAAGTTACATGTCATCGTGTAAACTTTCAAAAATCTTTATGATCTGTCAAGTGTAGTTGGCGAAATTAAACTCAGTGTTTGATCCCGTGAACTATTACTTATACAAATGCCTCCCTTTCTCCCTCCCTCTCTCCCACACACACATCAATGTGTACAATTATATATGTAACATGTTTTTTATGGCTGTTTTTTTTATCTCGTAATGAAATAATTTATCTTACTTAATTACCACTATTATAGTTCTCTAATAACTTTGTTTTATTAGTATTGTTAGTTGTTAATGTTATCCCAGTATAATATTGGTATAAATATCCACATCAATATATATATATATATATATATATATATATATATATATATATATATATATATATATATATCTCCATCATCTCAATGTATTGTACTCCTATATTTTTTATCTCTATTAACCTCTCTATTCTTAGCTTCATCATTATCTTATTGTATCTTTAATTTCTTTATCTCTATTAACCCCTTTACTGTACCCTCCATATATTATCGTGTCTATAAATATAAGACATATGCCATTTAATACACCTTAAACAATTGATGAGATTTATCCATTCTATCTTTCAATTTCCCCTTATCTCTTTAAATTCTAACACATTATTAATTTGAAGCTCTAATTAAGGTATATTTTATTTGTACTTAAAAATTCTTCTACCTTGCTTAATGTTATATATTTTAATGCTGACTTCCGGAAATATATCCTAATAATTCGAAATTATAAGAGAGTATTATTGTATCTCTATATGCATATTAAAAATAATTACGAATGGGATATATATATCAGAAAATATCTCCATGTTTATTTTATTCTTGTTTGAAAATATGCGCTTCCTGAATATTGCATGCCAAGGTGAATAATACACTTGTTATTTTTTTTTATATTCGCTTCGGTTAAAAATATTAAAAAATAATTTTATTATTCCACCACATGTGAATCGCTGTTGCATGTTTTGTTAACGGATCTTCTAAGAAAAACCCCACACATCACACATACATAGAGTATATTAGAACCTTAGTATTTATATTTTCACAGTGATAATTAAATAATACGAAGCAACTTCAAATTCTAGAGTTTTAGAATTTTATAATATTGACAATGATGTATCAAAACAAATATTGATAATGATAATGTAAACCTGTATCCCTATGATCTCTGTATTATGGTTCTATGAATATCAGAAAATCAATCGTCACACAAAGGATTAATTTGATTAACTAATATTATCTCCTTAATCAAACGTGTACATAAATAACAATATAACATGTTTATATACACTACAAGAAAATGTGGAGCTAGTCGCGAACGATTTTGGGACTTAGTCGCGTTTAAAAACGCGACAAAGGGGGTATGTCACGTTTTATGCATACGCGATTTTTCGTGTCGTAGCAAAAGTGTGTCGCGCATGGGGCATCCCATGCGTGACAATCATATTTTATGTTAAAAAAAATGTGGCACATGGGGCATCTCATGCGCGACAATCATATTTTATGTTAAAAAATAAGTTTACAATCTTAAGGAATTTAAATATTTTTTATTGGGAAGATTAAATGGAAAAATAATGAAAAAATAGTATTAGAAGATAAAATAGAAGAGTTAAAATTATAATATATGAAGAAAAACAAGTATTAGAGGATAATATAGTGTTACCTTAAATTGAAGAGGATTTCGAAGAATTAACCTACAAAAAATGGAGAGATAATTACTTAAATGTGAATAAGAAGAATAATAGTAAGGAGGAAAAAAATTAGAAAAAGTAGATGGAGAAGAAAGGAAAGTGGGGAAGGAGGAGGAAAAATAAAGTGGGGAGTGGGGGAGAAAAATTGAGGAGGAGTGGGGTTTATATAGGGAAAAAGTGGGGAGGTTGGAGGGAAATTCAAATTTGAATTTTTTTAAGATTTGTCGCGCATGCACAAAGCGCGACAACAATATTTATTAAAATCATCCACGTTTGTCGCACATTTTATAATTGTTGCGCTTTTTGATGCGCGACAAACGTATTTTGTCGTGTATAAAAAATATAAATTAATAAATTATATTAATAAAATAATAAAACTCACATTGTTGCGTATAAACGCGCAACATAGTCCATATTTTGCGCGACAAAACAGGTAAATTTAAAAAAAAAATTAAACTTGTCACGCATGCATATGCGTGACATTTTAGGTGTGACTAGAGGTATATTTTCTTGTAGTGATACTATTGAATATAATAGATATATTTTGTGATTTAATTATAAATATTATAGGATATAATATCATTGGATAGAATAAGGTTATATTTTAGATTTATTAGATATTATTGAATTTGACTAGATTATAACTATATATGATCTTGTGTTTTGCCTAGCTATATAAATGCTTACACATACATAAATTATTTTTCACTCCCTCAAATTTAATATTGATTATTTATAGATTAATCTCTTTCAACATATTCCATTCTCCTTTGTTTTGCAAGTCAAATGATTATTATTGCGGCGAGAAATTGTAATTATATATGAACGTAAATATACTATATAATGATGGTGGATAGCGATGATGACAGTAATGGTGTCTAGTTTGCGGTTCGAAGTGATTGTTCATGCTATGTTAGACAAATGTTTGATGCTTTATTTGAAGAAAAGAGACAATCCACAGTACAGAGGAAGCATTATTATCGATCATTAAGGCCTCCAACAAAAATAATATGTACAAGCATCATAATAAATTAGTCGAAAAGAAATTCGCAACCACTTTATTGCATCAATGCCTTCTCATGCAATTGGTTTATTGGCCTGGTGATGATACACGCGAAATATTTGAACAGTGTATTCACATGCTTGGCTATTTTCACTTATTGATGTGAATAATTATCAAGAGAAAACACAAAAATCAATAGACATGATTTGGCAATTGATTATTAGTCCTAAATTATCGTTTCAATAACGTTATTCCTTAGTCAAAACTTCGCCTTCATTAATAACAAATGACCATCTTCTTGTTCTTGGTCGTCCTTCCTCCTCAGTCCTCTCTACCATGGAAAACCTTAGGTTTGTATGCGTGGTGTGGCTGGTGAAACTTTAGCATTAATAATTGCGTTTGCACTTATTATTGATGAAAGTTATTTGGCAATCCATCCATGGGTTGAATTGTTAAGTTTGTGGCAATAAAAAAAGGTCTTAAGAAACAACGGGACCTTTTTTTTTGGTCATAAGAAACAACGGGACCTGCTTAGTTACATATTTGATTTTCTTGAGTATGTTCAATAATCATGTGAAGCAAAATGAGCTCCTCCATCATGTTTTTGACTTCATTCCAAAGAGAAGAAATAATATCGAAAACAAGCTTCAGTTGAACAAGGAAAAGACCCTATTTCTTAAAAACCAACGAAAGAAGAGGCACGGGAGTTTTTTTTTTTATTGGAATGAGCTTTAAATTATAAGTACAGTATAACTCTGTCCGTTGTACAAATTATATGATAGAAAGAAGAATAAATAATCAATTTATATTATTAAACATAAAATTCATGTAATTGGTTTATGAATGATATATATAAAAATAGGACCTATGAAAATCTAAAGATGAACCTGTGTCTTATGAATTATTAGATTTTTTTGTCTCATATCTACTAAAAAGTTATAACACATTTATATAAAGAAATATTTTAAAATAGTAAAGAAAATAAATAATTATTGGTTATTTTTTCCTGGACGCAAGTATAGTTAGTTTTATTGGAGAAAAATAATGTTTAGGTGGTAAGTGTGTGCATTAAATGTATATAGCCAAATAAGTGAAACGAACTACATACTCCGTTCCAGATCAGTTTTCAAATATTGAAAAAAAGTAAAATAAATTCATTTTTGTGATCAAGCCACATGATCGATTCGCAACCATGAGTTTTTAAACAGATAAAAGTTTGATGATCACTACACATGAGCTAATTAAATAGAAGTGAAGTACGGAGTGCAGCTTCGAAGCCAAATACGCCAAGAGCAAAAGCAAAAGCATGCAAAAGCTAAGCTAAGCTAGCATTTATATAACCTAAACAAGAATAAACAATTTCTCAACTTCATGTTAGCTCAAAATGAAGAGTGTTATTTTTTAAGGTTCTTTATCTAAAAAATATTAGTTGACGGAAAGAATGCTAATTCATTTTTGCAAAAAGCATGGAAAGGTGGAATTTATTTCGAAAAAGAAAATTCAAACTATTAGAATGAAATGAAATGAGGGGATGTTGTGACTTGTGATGGGGATAAACATACACAAGATACTCACAAACGAAAGAAATGTGAAAGGCGTGATTAATTAAAAAAGAAAGTTGGGGACTTTGGGTGGCCGAATTAGGAACAGTCGGTGCTTGCTTGGATTGGAGGCACTAGCAGTTTTTTTAAGTAAAATATGAAATTAATTTCATTAAATAAAATTGAAAACTTTATTTAGAACAGAAGAAATTTTTTATTCCAAAAAAAGAAACTCTTTTAAAATTGACTGACTTCTTATTAATTCACACTTAATTAATGAACGATCCTTCAAACAAAGCTAATGATAAATCATACTGGGATCATTTTAAAATATATTACGTTATGAATTATTAATAAAATTGGAGTACCCATTTGAAAACTCATTTAAGCAAGGAGATCTCTCATGTGTACATTGAATTAAACCCGCAAGTAAATTCTCTGAGTTTACCATTTTGTTACTTTTCTATTGTATGAAATAATCTTGTTAACTTGCTTCATAATTCATATTAATTATTTCTATTTGAACACATATTCAATGATTTTATACAAATTTTTATTGAGTTTGATAAATATTGAATCTAGAAATATGTAGGATCAACTACTTTATTAAAATATACTTATATCAAATTATTGTTTCTTTATTTATTCATATATAAACACAAATGTTTATTAATAAAAGTAAACTCTTACTAATTTACCATCTAATTTTACTTTTTTATTTTAATTTTACTTAAGTGAATTTGGTAGTATTGATTGAACATTATTTCTTTTTTTGTCAGCAATTGAGAATGCTTTTAATTTCTAATTAATTTGTCAGAGGGGAATTCATCCCCAATAATTTTCTCTACAATATAAAACTACTATAGAGAGCAGACGTTCAAAAACCTCTTTTTTTTTTTACGAAGAAATTTTAGAAAGGGGTTTGGGCTCAACCCAATCCAAGGGCAGGACACCTAACTCATGATTCACTGAGGCATGTCCCTGTGGGCTCTGGACGTTCAAAAGCCTCTCCTCATTCGTTACAAAATTTACTGCCATAGTTATGAATGGGTAGTTGATTGAGCTCGTGAGTGGATTACAACCCCGTAAAGAAAAAAATGGGTGTTCGATTCCCGGGAAGCGCTTTCATTGGGAGAGTGGACAACTTTGCCTATGTGGGCAATACTCCTAAGTCCTACCCCTCGAGTCCATATTAAACTGGGCGATGATTAACAAAAATAAATTACTGTCATAGTTCTTGCAAAAATAAATTTAAAAATTTGTTTTAGGATCTACTCTCTCTTGTCCTTATTGTAAGTCACCAGCTAATATTTTTCACATACCAATAAAATTGGTTAAATGTATTTAATTTGTCCTATAATTCAAGTAATTTCCAATACTACCCCTTATAATTAAACTTATTTCTAAAACTATTAACTATCACTCTCTCCTCCTACCCCTATTAAATAAGAGTATAGTAAATAAGAGTATACTATACGTGGAAAAATAATTAATACACATTGGAAATCATGAAATGACTTATAAAAAGATCAAGAAAAATTGATAGTAATTAATAACTTATAATACTCCCTCCGGTCCCTAATATAAGAGCCCAAAATTTGAATGATTTTGGTCCCTAATATAAGAGTTCATCTCATATTCTCTCCTCATTTAATGCATTTTTTCCTACTTTGCCCCTAACTTTCTTTCATATTTATAAATGCTTATGTATTTATCTATCTTAAAAGTATGATAATAAATATGGGCAATATTGGAAAACAAACATTAACTCCAGACACCTAACTAACATTCACATGTTTTTTCAAGAAGCATTTTTTGACTGTTAACTCTTATATTAGGACCGGAGGGAGTAATAAGCTACTGGAGTAGGTGCATTCTGTTTTGAGAATTTTCAGCGTTTTCTTAAATTTTGTGCGGGCATATTTTTTATCAACATTTTCATAATAATGAGTGAAATAGAAGAAATTCCATATAACCAGTTTAATGTCAAATAAAAAGAAAGCCGAGCACACAAAATAAAGTTTTTTTTTTAACTGAAGCACACAAAATAAAGTTTTTTTTTAACTGAAGCACACAAAATAAAGTTTCACATAAGTTAAGAATGATCACCATTCAACCAAAGGCCTTGTAGCCTAGTGGTATGATATCTCCCCTTTAGGTGGGAGGTTGCGGGTTCGATCCCGCTTGTAACCTCAAGCCGTTAGTGCTTGCGCCTTTGAATCAAAAAAAGAATGATCACCATTCATTAAATACCTTTAACGAATAATAGTAACTTTTATTATGGAGGTTTTTTAAGTAATTTTACTGGGAAAAAAATCTTAGTTGATGAAGCGTAATTATTTGGGAGGGAAGCATGTGGAGGCCGTATAAGTGAGACACATTATTAAAAGAGGAAATTAAACGGTTTGGCGAATAAAAAAATGAAGTACTGTTAATGGTGGAACATTGATGGGAATCATGAAGTCAAGTCAATCAACCTCCTACTGGGCCCCACATCTCTTAATCACACTCTGTGGGCCCCGTCCCAAGTGGCCAAATCTTCCCCTTCCCAATGCCTCCTCACACTTTTTTCATGACCCTGACCTTCCTCTTCGCGGGTCCCACCCGGTTCACACCTAAAATTATTTTCCGCATACTTTTTGCTATATCTTTAATTAAATCAAAGCGAATTGATATAAAAAATGGCATGAAATTTCAAAATTTCTACCATACTTCACATGAATATAGAGCTTGGTCAAGTTTTTGAAGATTGAAAAGGTGAAATGAGCAATCATGGCACTCTATAAGATTGTGTGTTAATTCATAAAGCGAAAACAAAACTTTAGTTTGACAAAAAAAAAGGAACAAAACATGAAGTTATGAGTAAGTCACTACTAAATATATTAGTTTAGAGAAAAATTTAGTCAAATCAATTTATCAATTATTTATTTAACTTCTTAATCTTTTTTTTAAAAAAACTCAGATATTATATTTTAGACTAATAAGTTTCAAGACATCTGAGGATAATATAATAAAATTATTTTTTACCCCTTTCTAATTAACTAACAACTGTAGTGACTTAAAAGTTTCATCAAGAATTAATATTGACATGTTCAATATACTTGCTATTAACAACTAAATCACACTACATTAAGTAATTATCATAACACATGTATCAACAACTAACTACAGTAATTTATAAGGATAACTTTGGTGAATTTGCAATTGGAATCTATTATTCATATGTTCCTTGGATTTATCAGTAATTTTAAAATTTCAAATGACTTTATAGTATTAACTTGTTTACATGAAAATCTGAATGTATTTTTCCCTATTTATTAGTATCATCGTCATCTTAGCTGGCACAGAAGTTGAACAACAATTTTATATGAGATTATGTAAAGTTCATTCATAAATCATACCACAAATTTATGTGGATTGTATTTGTATGTATACTGCTTTTTTTCAATTACTTACCTCACACTTGGTCATATGCTTCTATTTTTTGAATTGATTTTTGTTTTTTTTTTGTGAGGTTATATTTTAGTTTATCTGGGTGATAAATACATTTTCACCCATTTATATATTCATTAATTTATTCAATACGTTCTTTTTCATTTTTTTTGCCATCTTCATTCTTTTTCATCTAAATAAAAAAACATTTTGGAGAAGAAGTATATCTCGTACACGTTTTTTTCTTTTAACTACCTTTTTAAAATATACAATTATGATATAAATGAACTTATATATTTTAATTATATGTATGAAGATTAATTATGTATTACTGTTAGATTATATTTCAAGCTTCTGAATTTTAATTTTACTTGGATTCAAAATGTTAGTGCCAAGTTTGATTGAAATTCCATGGCAAATATCTGCACTACAGTTACTTCAGCGTTTTGTAAAATCGGTTGGATTTGCGTTGCTCATGATGTCATAGGGATATGTTATGTACTGATTGTTGAGTGTATTAATTCAATCGGACCGTGGTGAGAATCATCGTCCTTTTTTAAAGACATCATCAATAATGTTTGATTTTTTATTGGTAGGGATTGAAAAACTAGACATTATTGACTCTTAAGCAAAATTATTTCCTTACATGAAAAAAAATAGTTGTTAAGGTTCTCTGTCCTTATCAACCATTACCTCTTATATATTACCACACTTTAGATCTAAGTGGAGATTGATGAGAGAAAAAAACTTGATTCTATCACCAAGCACTTGGTTCAACTGGTAGGGGGTTGTACCAGTTTAACCAGAGGTCTCGAGTTCGAGCTTTGGGAAAGCAACAGTGTTAAATACTTGGTGGGAGAGCTTTGCCGCCCTTGTGGTCCTGCCTAGCTCGATTCGGATTAGTCTAGACCCCCAATAAATCCTCTTCCTAAAAGGAGGTAGGTCCAGGATACCGGATGAAGAAATTCCAAAAAAAAAAACTTGATTCTTGTTACCAATTGGTTTGATGAATTTAGTATTTATTAAAAATAAAAAATCACACTTTTCACCTAGTAACATTTTAGTCGAGTGATAAATTACTTGAATTGAATTTATACACTAATGTTATCCATATTCCATAACAACTTTTCTAATTGGTTAATGAAATCTGAACTATTTTGTACCATTTAATTAATTACTAATAATTAGTGGCAGCTTTTTGGATACTTGGGGGTTGGATACCTACCTGGGTTGGCAATGTCATTATGTTACGAAAAAGAGGGGGAAAAGGGGAAGGAACAAAAAAGGTGAAAAGGAAAAGAATAAAAGAGTTTTCATGAGCAATCATGCTATGAGAATGTGCTTTGAGGGTCCACACATCCTTGTGTTCCTTTTTAATTTACAAAATAAATAAACGAATTCTTATACTGTAATTGAATAAAAAGGAACGCATGGTACAAACGTTATTTGCAATTTGCAAATAATGACATTGTGGTGGAATGCCCTACAAATTGATCGGCCTGCTTTACAAGTACATTGTATTGTACAATCTACTTTTAGGCCTGCCCCAAATACATCTTGTTTAGGACTTATCAGCAAAAGGCAAGGGTCCATGTTAGGATTCAAGGGATTTAAAAATTGTACGGTCTTATGAAATGAAACATTTTTGCTAACAATGAACAGCAATTTCTCGCATGTTTAGTGGATAACTTTTGTTTGGTTGTTGATCCTCCCACGGATTTTGTTAAGGGAGACGTTAATCACTATGTTACACCACATGTAATTTGCTGATTTCAGAGTAATGTATTCTAGGTTCTATTAAAAAACAATTTCTTTAATACTCCTATATTGGATCATATGTAAACGAATTGAACTCTAGAGTTCTATTTAATTTATACTCCCTCTCATCCCTAATATAAGAGTCCAAAATTTAAATAATTTTTGTCCTTAATATATGATTTCATCTCATATGCGCTTCTCTTTTAATGCGTTTTTTTCTACTTTGCCAATAACTCTATTTCATATTTATTAATGCCTATATATTTATCTCTCTTAAAAGTATCATAATGAATATGGACAATATTGAAAAAGAAATATTAACCCTAGAAACTCAATTAACTTTCACATGTTTTCTTAAGAAACATTTTTTTGCGGCTGGTTCTTACATTAAAAACCGGAGGGAGTAGATATCAAAACAATTTCAATATGATTAAGTAAATCAATAAATTTCAAAATGCAAGATTCATTTTTCTTGGACCGAAAATATTTGATTTTCATGACATCAACTATTTATCATTGTCCAACCATATTGTAACGTGGTCTAAAACTCAGCAACGATTAATCATTAATCATATAGTATTATACATTCCTATTCCACACCCCACACTAATAGTGCATTGAACGGTTAAACCAATTATTTTCCCTTTAACGGTGTTTGGTGAGAACACATTCATTCACACCACTACACCAGTTATAAATGGGATCAAACACATAAACATTGGAAAGCTTTCATACATTTCGATAAAAAAAAAAGCTTTCATACATATATACACGAGACCATCCGGATTACAAACCAACTACGCGAATCGTTGCTTTTTTTTGGCAACCACATCAACACAGTTTTAGCTGCTTACTAATTAAACTCTCATAAATGGTGACTTTTTTTTGGACTTTGTCAAAGTACTCTACACAGGGTCGCTCATTTTGCCTCAACAAAGGTAACTTCAAATATTTTTGTGAAAAGTGTTCTTTTTTCTCAAAACACTCCATAATCAAGTCAATGGGTATATGCGAGGGACATTGTAAATTGAGCATTTGAATTACATTAAGCCACTTTTACAATATTTTGCAACTATAATTTTAAAGTTAGGCAATATTCTACAAAACTCTCGTATACCTTAATAAAGCAATTGCGTATAAACTAACCCTGATGTTTCAAAATCAAATTAAAACTTAGACCCATAAACTTATACTTTAATTTATCGTTATCTTTTCACTAAAATTGCCAAATTAGATTAAATTTGCAATTTTAAAGTAACTCTTATGATAGATTTATAATTTTAAAGTAACTACATTTTTATATAAGAGTTAAATTGTAATTTTATATTAAAAACCCTAACCATCATTGATTCAATTTTTAGTAATTTTTTTGGACCCATCAATTTTCTTAAACAACAACTAATTAATTTGAATAATTGCATAAGTTTAAAATGTTTTGAGGACAGATACTAAAGAAGGCATAAAGGAAATTTTGACTGTTTAGACTTTAGAAGTAAAATTTGGATTCGATTTCAAGTCATTCCAAAACAAAACGATCCTGCAAGTTGCAACTTGACCCATCTGTGAAGTTATTAAAACCCTTTTCTCGTCAAATATAATACTCCCTCCGGTCCTAAATATAGGACCTAGATAACTTGTTTTGGGGAGATTAAGGAAGACTTAATTTTAGATGTCTTTCCAATAATACCCCTCCTTAATTAGTTTAGTTACTTAGTAGCCTTTTCTCCCCTATCAAAAGAGTTGTTAAGAAGAAGAAGGGTAATTAAGAAAAAAGGTGACCAAAAATGTATCTAGGTCTTATATTTAGGACCAAAATGAAGTCTCTATCTAGGTCCTATATTTAGGACCGGAGGGAGTAATATATTTTGGATGCATGTGTCGAAAAGTACTACTATTGCACATTTTATGAATTCACTTTTTTTCCTCTTAATTTAAAAGAATTTTATGTGAATTAAGTTATGGAGTTCACTAAGGTTAGGGCAAACCTTTAGGATTAATTAAAAAAGTTTTTTTTATCAGCAAGAATTAAAAAGAATTTACAGGGTATTCACAAATCAGTTACTGATAAGGTCATTACATTAATGAAATTCAAACCTACAACTTTATAAATATGAGTCAACTAATAGAGGTTGCAACCTCTATTAGTGATCCGATTTTAATTATACGACATCTATTAGAACTTGTTTGTGTTGATAATATGTGTCATTTAGTGGGCAATCAATGAAATTATTATTTCTTCAATGCCAACCCTACTATAATTATAAACTAGTTTGAGAAGAATTACTAAAATCAATGTTTCACTTGTACTATGAACAAAGTTAAAAATCATCTTTCATACTAAATCAATAAATTAATCTTTTTTTTTCATTTTATAAGAAAGTTAAATATGACATATAATATGGTCACATGGAGTATGAATTTACTACGTTGATATTTTGTGTATTAATACTCTTCTAGTTTTTAAATAAACAACTCTTCTAGTTTTATACATAGGAATTTATTCATTATAAAAAACATTTCATGGTTATAGAATTTAGCAATGGAATTTCATTAATAAAGAAAAACTTTCATGGCTAAATGAACGCTTTCATGGCTAATTACGTGGTTAAGTCACCTTTTAATGATTTATTTAATTTGATTGATATAACGTGTTTTTTTTCAAAATACCCAAATCTTAATTATTTAACTTCACGTCCCCTCTCTCACTTAAATATTGTTGAGGGGATTTTTTTTATAAGGATTGTTGAGGGGATTTAATGAAGGTAATTTGAGAAGAAATTGAATAAAAAGTTGAGATATATCTTATGCATGAACCAACTTACCTACATAGTTCCACATATGACACATCAAAATGGTACGAAATAACAAAATCATAGTTCCATATACGACACTTTAAAATGGTACGAAATAACAAAAAAGCTAATTTAAAAAAGGAAAAAGAAGTGAATGCCACTAATTATTGGTGTGTTCTGTCACTTCTGTGTTGGTGGTGGCTATAAGTGTATTTGAAGTGATAAAAAATAAGTGGATTTAAAGGGCAAATCAATTCTATAACTTGCGTAAACAATTTTAAATTTATCTACTGCATCCAGCACTATTAATAAATTGACTCATTTGATACGGAATAATGTAGTCTCACAAATCACACTTGAGGAATTTCACTGCCCAAGTAATTATCTGTTGCACATATTGGATTCAAATATAAAAATACTAGTAAATTAGAACAACCTACAATCAATTGATGATCTAAATAATTTGCAGATATGTTGAGGCTCTCATACTGTCATACATTATTACAAATGATAAATAAATACATAAATAAACATTTTTACCAATTTCCAAAATTTTTAAATATTAAATTTGATGAATTTCTGAATTAGAGATATATAGTATGATGCTATATAATTTAACAACGATAACATAAGTCACTTTGCATATGAAAATAATCATTTTTGAGACTTACAGTATAAAAGGTTTTTACCAATCTCAAATACATAATATAGATTATTAGTAATAGTGTAACATTATATTTAAAATTGATATTTTTTTGACCATATATTTAATATTCATATTTTTTGGCCGAGTATTTAAAATTGATATTGAATAATTGATTCCATTGAAGGGTGGACAAGAGTTGAATTATTACCACTGCCACATTAAATTTGATTAGATAAATCAAAACTGTTACTAATATATAATTCCCAATTATGAGCTATAATTGCACCCACCTGCCTCCAATTATTATAGTATGGAATTTGTTTTACCAATATATGGATGGTATGGAAATTCATGGAATTATCTTGTAAATGCTATCCGTCATTTTCTGTGTGTGTGGACACTTCTATGGTTGTATGCTAGTATATATTGAATAGCCTAGAAAGTATTAACAAACTTGTAACACTTTTTGCCAGAGGAAACCTAATTAACATTACATTGTTTTGAAGTTTATCCCAATTTCTACACTGAAAATTTTGAAAAAGAGAGTTTAAAGGTTTAATTGTAAATTTATAAAAGAAAATTTAATGGGAATATAAGTAAAGCCATATTTTATGTCAAATACATATTTTTTCATTAAACTTTGGGAAATTAAGACACAATACGAAAAAATAAGGTCTACAACCAAATAGAATGGATGTAAATGTTAAAAATTAGCATTACGCTAATATTGGTGGGAGATAGCTGTAAGCCTGTCAGTCTGCCATCACCAAAAACTCTATCATCTATTTTCATCATTTCTTGATCCAAATTCGTGTGGGTAGTAAAACACCATCACTACCATCAAATTAAAGCAATTGTGAGCATTGGTTGTTACTAGAACTATCTCAAAGGCAACACAACAAATAAATTTAGTTTTGAAGCATCTCCATGAACAAAAATGTCACCGAAAGAAATAACCTATTAGCACCAACATGAAAAATATAGATTGAATAACAGAAATTCGCATTGTTGTTTAAACTCTCAAGCTGGTCTATTCTCAAAAAGACAAGTAACACCACTATAAGTAACAAAAGAAGAAATAATAAATTAAAATAGAAGTAAATCCTTGTGAAATATATATGTCTCCTTCATTGATTGTAATTGGGTAAGGAGATGACATGAAAAAGCTCACACAACAACAAGAGAAGAACTCCCACTACCTTTAAAATTAAAGAAGAATGGAAGAGAAGAGAGCCCTCCCTAAGTAGCACAATAATAGTCCATATATGTATATAAAGATGTAGAAGTTACTCGAATGATGTGTTATGGCTTAATTCACTAGAAAAAAATGGGAGGAAGTCCCCTATGAAAAGTTGTTGCAAGGAGAGAAACTATGTCATAGAACACGTTGGTACTATCTATTTAGAATTTTAAAAAGAATTAATGTATCAAAAAAGAATTTACAAAGAATTACTCCATTTTTTATATCAAATAATTTATAGTGACTTTCTTTCCAATAAGATTTTTAGTATGAAAATTTTTTATAATTTTTTCTTATCAAATGAAAATCGAGACATGCAGGATTTTGAGCTCATTAAGCTCAGCTTGGGCCTCAAGCTCAAAGACACAGACACACACACACCAAGGATTTTGATTGTTTACTCTTTTTTTACCAGCTTGATTGTTTGCTCTTTAAGGAGAGATGGGAAGTCTAAATACATCTTTTTCTCAATCATAAAATTCCTTTTTACTAGTCCATTGCCATTTTGTGAAAATATATTTTCACAGGGAATTGTTTATTAAACAAAAAGACCTAGTTGCAAAAAAGTTGAAAGGAAATACTTTGACTATATCGTAACTGTGAAAAGATAAAGAAGGTGAACCAAAACTTACGACAAAGATTCCAAATCTTGCCCATTGATCTAAAATTAAATAATAACGTTAATAATGAAATTTGAAAATGCTTTCCACCTCAAAATAACGAAAGTATAAATTAATTAGGCTGAAAATGTATTCATTTACTAAATTAAATCTAAATGAAGTTTAACTATGAATAATGTCTTCACTCTTCTTTATGGAAAAAATTTCCATCCTAAATATAATTTTATTCGTGTGAAATGATCTCAGTCATGTATTCTTTTGGTTACAAGCTAAATAAATTATAAGAAAAACATTTCAAAACCCACAAAGAGAAAGTTTATTTGATAAGAACATTCTAAATCTGTGCATTAATAGTTCCTTGAAAATATTTATGTCGGTAAAATACAAACAAACCATTCACCAATTCTGTTAATTAACATCAATACTAAAATAATAAAAATCATATTAATTAAATTTATAACAAGGGCACATTTCCTGAATGAACATGGCAGTGGAGTCCTACATCAATATTTTATTTGAATTGAATATTGATTAATAATAATGTTAAACATAACACTGCACATAGAAAAAAGTACCCTAAGGCATCTGAATAAACAAAGTGTTAGATAAAAGTATAATCTTTTCCATATGGGGCCCACAAGCATGCAGTTTAGCCAATCAATCACTTCTGAATATGGAATTCTTTAGAAAAATAGGAGAAAGAGGATATAAAATTGCCCTAATTGTTAATTTTGTAGGCCTAATGGATTCTTACCAACTAAATTACTACACGATTATACCCCAGAGCATTGTTGTCAAACTCACGAGTTGACTCACCGATTTTACCGTTTTTACGAAACTACCTAAACAAAACGTGTCACGAGTCACCTAAATTTTCAGTTTTTGAAAATTCCGTAGAAACTTACGTGTTTACATTGTGAATTCACCATTTTTACGTTTCTACCTTATAGAAAATTGTGTTAACTTGCTACTAAACTCATTTTAATTATTTTTAATTGAAAAAATTCAATGAATTTAAATATGAATTTCATAGAAATTTATCTATTGAGGTTGATATAATATGAATATTGATATATTTAAATCTACTATCTGTATTTAAAATAAATTTAAGTTATTTTATTATTATTTTTTGTATTCTTATTTAATTATATAAAAGAAATACATGTTTTTTGATAAATGTAAACTCTTACGAGTTTACGATTCGAGTTTACCGATCCGAGTTTACCTAATCTTCACGAGTTTACTTAAACTCACGAGTTTGACAACCTTGCCCCAGAGGATACATTGTCAACTTTTTTATTATTTTTTTTATAGACGATAGATAACTGTAATATAGAAGCTTTGGATTTTAACAAGATTTTTCCTGACTACTTTAACTTGATATTTCCGAATTACTTTTTATAATATTTACTAAGGGAGGATAATTTAAACTTAGGGAGAAAGAAAATTTTATTTATTTTAATTATTATTCAAATGGACCATACTTTCCTCTCATCCTTAAATCAATTGAATCAACATCTCCAATGATTATGACATAAGACTAAGTCTCCTATTAATTTCATATAACAATATTCCAAAAACACGGTATGGGACTATTATGTGATTTTTTTTTATTAGAAGTGACTATACATAATTGGAAAACTCAATAAAACAGACATAAGAAACTGGTGGTAACTATTTCCCGTCTCATGACAAAATTTGATTTTTTTAATGTAGTGATTCATTTTGGGTGAGCCAGCCAGGCTGTGACATAGTGCAATAAATAATTGAGTACAAACAGTATTATTATTATTATTATATTATTATTATTATTATTATTAAAAAGAGCGTTATGGATTTTGTGTCACATATAAAATATGAAAGATATCTTGTGTACCAAAAAGAAGGAAGGAAGGTGGAGAGAATCTAGACAAGGCCATCATATATTTTTTGTTTTAATATCCTCAAAAACCCAGAAAACAAAAAAAAAATAAAAAAGTAAAGGGAAAATTAATTTATAGTCATGCCGTTACAAGAGACTTAATGGTAGAAAAGTCCCATAAACACTTTACATATTAAAGTAGGGTCCCTAGGAAACATACTTTAATATACTTCAAATACAAAAAGAATAGATTGCCCCTCCCTATGACAGGTTATAGGCATGGAATGACAAGGTCATGTGCACGTATAACAAGATCATTGGCAACTCTAACAAGGTCATGACCCAACCCGTGACAAGTTAATGAGCAAGCATTGAAGAGGTTATGAGCATGAATGACAAGGTCACGCGCATGTATAACAAGTTCATGGGCAGAGAAGAAAGGACAATCTGGTCTTTTTGCATTTGAAGTTTGAAATATATTAAAGTAAGGTCAATAAGAACCCTACTTTAAAGACCTTAGTTTAATATATGGAGTTTATGCGACTTTTCTACTATTAAATTCATTGCAAGGGATTACAAATTAATTTTACACAGATAAACTCACAAAAGAAAAGAAAAAAAAAAGAAGAAGTGAAGAAAAAGCAGAGAATAAAAAGAGACCGGATGTTGACAAATTTTATGTCACTGTTCTTGGAAGGTCGTTTGTTTGTGTGAAGATTTCTTATCTGGGATCTCTCTCTCTTTAACATTTTCTCTCTCCACAAAATAATAATAATACCCTCTGAGAGAGAGAGATTGAGAGAGAGAGAGAGAGAGAGAGAGAGAGAGAGAGAGAGAGAGAGAGAGAGAGAGTGGCCCAGCAGATCGAAATCTCTTCTCTTTCTGCAACCTAGTGACGATCTAAGCTTCTTAATGTTGTTTCAGAAATACCCACTTTGTTTTTTTGTCATGTAATTATTGGGTTTAGCTTCTTTCTTTTTTCTCTCTCATAAAGTCTCAATCTTGAGGAGAGGGTGTAATAAGAGATGAGGGTCTAAGGTAAATTTACATTTATTTTTGTATTAATTTCATTATTTTATATTTTTCTCTTGATTGATGATGGTTTGGTGAATTTGGCTTTTTTTAGTGTTTTTTATTATGCCTAGTTCTGGGTTTGGAATTCTTGGCTTATTTCCCCGAATTTTTCTCTTGTTGAATTACTTTAATTGTTTTTTATATTCCTAGTTTGAATTACTGGTTTTTAATTTTTTTAATTATAATTATTATTATTTTATATGCTCATATCTGATATCGTGTTGAGTTGGTTAGTTCTAGCATTGGATCTGTTCTATTAAATTTTGTTGTTTATTATTGTTTCTGTTTTTCCTCCATAATTTCACTCTCTGCTGGGTTTTTTGGTCAAATATAATTTCTGTGGCTATTTTCTGTAAATTGATTAGCACATTACTATAAGCCTGAAGGGTATCACAGCAAATTTTAGCATGGTATTGAAGGTTACTAGAGGTGTTAATCCTTAAACCAACATGATTTTTGTTGTTTAGAAGGTTTCTATCAGCTTAAGTTGTTCTTAGCTTAACACTCAGGATTATTTGTCTGTTGATTAAAGGTCCAATCTTAGCTTATGTTTATGCTATCTGATGTAGTTTCTCCTATGCACTTACTTGTCTGTTGCTGCATTACTATAAACTTTCTAGTCTCTTTTGTAATTTAGTCAATGTTTTTGGCCCTTTTCATTTTTATTGACTTCTTGTTACAATGTTTGTGTGGAATAAGAACATGGTTGAATCTGACGAAAGATTTTTTCACACATGTCTTGTTAAAAAGATACGATGCGAATATGTTAATTAAACTCTTTCATAAATGTGTGGTGTTCCATTCATGTATATAGCACATCTACATCTGTATTAAGATGTATAAATGTATTTATGGATTTTGAGTGTGCAGGAGTGATAGAGGGAGGATGTTGAAATGGTCAATTGTGTAGTTGTGTTCTAGTTAATAAAATTAAAAAGAGAAACTTTATAATCATATATGGCACATGGAATATGTTGATTATTTATTTGGAAATCTATGTTATATTGGTGGCTATGAAGTTAAATGGTTAAGGAGGTGATTGTGTTTTTTTTTTGTTTTTGTTTTTGCCTTAAACTTTTTATGTTTAATAACTGAACTACTGAAAGCTTCTTCTACTTGTGAAAATTAGGCTACATATCTACTAAAAAAATTGCTTCATGGATGTAAGATATATAAAGATATTGCATGAATTAGGATATTATGCTTCTGTGGTAAATATCTAACTTAAATTTGCTTTGCTCGATTATCAGAAATGGGAACAAAAGTGCATAATCTTCCAGGGTACTACTCAATGAGGGATCTTAATGAGGAATCCAGCAGTTGTGGCTGGCCTTTATTTTATGGAGATAAAACACATACCAATGGGCAGTATTATAATGATTACCAGTCAATGGCTGAGGGTTACTCAGCATATGATAAAGATGTTGTGAGGCAGATGATACTTAACCACGAGGCAATATTTAAGAAACAGGTATGATGGTTCTTAATTCAGTGTACCCCTTGGCCAGTTGCCTGAGTTTGTACATGTGGAGTAGTTTGTGCTTAGCTGGTTGAAAATAAAGATGCAAGCTTTTGTGCAAGCAATTTAGTTAGTCGAACTACTTCAGAGCTTATTTTTCGTAATATCACTTGTTACATCTTCTGCAATGGTTCACTTTCATATGTAGGACAGTTTTAACATGGTTGTACTGTTTATATTTTTATGCATCGTGATAGGTGAATCTATTGATATACTACCTCCGGTCCTAAATATAGGACCTAGATGACTTTTTTTTGGAGAAGTTAAGGTTGCAAAATAGTCTATTAAATCATGACATCTTTGATATATTTTTAGATTATCCATTAGTTTATATGTAAAATAAACTAGTTTAAGGGAAAAAATTAGGTAAATCAATTTATAATTAACGTATTTTGCTTTGTTTTTAGGATTTTTCAAAAAAGTCACTTAGGTTTTATATTTAGGACCGGAGGGAGTATTTAATATTGTGTGTGATCAATCAGGTCTTTGAACTTCACCGTTTGTACAATGTACAAAAGAGTTTGATGGATGAAGTAAAGAGTAAGGAGCTGCAGAAGTATTGCTCACCTACTGAGGCATCATTTTCAATGGATCGGTTGGCATCTCAAGTCACATCTGAAGATGGCCAAAAATGGCATTATTCTGGCTTTCCTATGACAAATTCTACCGGTGCAGCCAGACCATATATCTCCGGTGTTGAGTGTGTTCATTCTTCTTTAGGTTCTCCTCAAGGGATTTGTAAGCAAGCTGGCAGCCTGTTTCCATCGCCAAATGGGAGTAGTTCAAAAGATGACGCTTTAGAGTTCAGACCCTCAAAGGCGAGGAGGAAAATGATGTTTGATCTTCAACTCCCGGCTGATCAGTATCTTGATACCGATGAGAGTGAAAAGATAAGTGATGAAAATATGTGTGGCGCAACCACATGCCCGCTTGATAGAAACGATACTCATCAAAAGGGGAATAATGTGAACCATTTTCGTGGAAATGATGGGAAGGTAGGGAGCCACGAAGACAGTTCTCAATGCGACGAGTCTTCGAGGACCAAAAATGGTTTAGCCGACTTGAACAAACCCTTTCAGGTGGATGAAACAAATGGTTATGCATATGGTCATCATAGTCATTACTCCTGTCAAGGGACAACTGAATGCTCTGGCCAATCCGCCAAAGAGAAGTCTCAGTTTTTCAATTTGTCTGGGGATCATTCGCTCAATTCATTTCACAGAAGCGATGGTCGGGTTCAAAACAATGAATATTTTGAGAATATTGGGGTTGGAAGAGGGTGGACTCCATCAGTGCTTGAATCAGGTTAGGCTTATTATTGAGTGTCTTCAGAATCATAGTTTTGAATCGAAGTCCCACCCCAAAAGAAAAGCCATTTTATTTAGTTAGCCAACTTGAACTATCAAGCTGGACATTTGACATTATTTTAGTGAAGTGGTGGAAAAATTATCCTTTGATTAAAATGCTGATATTTTAAAATAAGTATTGATATGATAATTTGTTAGTACAAGCTGTTAAGAGAAAGAAAGCTGTGAGGAGTCAATTTTGGTTCGTATTGGTGAATGCTGATGAGTAATTATGCTTTGTCAGCTTGTTTTGCCATCACCCTCATTCCAAGTTGATAAACCACAATTACTAGTTTGCCAATACAACAACAACAACAAAACCTTATCCCACTATGTGGGGTCGGCTACATAGATCACACGACGTCATTTTGTACGATCAATAGTCATACGTGGATAATTACTAGTTTGCCAATATTTGGAAAAATTTTGGTATAAACTTAACAAATCAATTTGGATAGATATTTTCCTTTTATATTGATTTCTTGATTTTTTTTTAGGTTTTATCTGCACTTCCCCATTTTGTTATTTGCAATGATCAAGCATTGATATCTGCTAAAATTTATATATGCCATCCTACAGGGCAAGCCAAAAGGAATGGAAAATCTGTTCCTCAAGTTCTCAAACAAGAGAAATCAATTTTACCTACCCAAATTGGACAAGAGGGACTCAACAAAGCCTGTGAACCTTCATCTGGCTATCTAACTAACTTAAGCAAGGCTGATTTGTGGAGGGGAAAGACAGTCATTGATTTAGAAGTCAGTGAAAGAAGTCCTGAAATGTCCATGAACAAGCATCCTGAATCTGTTGCATCTTCTCAAAGAGTCGGTCTCTCTGCAGTTTCTCCTTCTAAATTGGCAAAGACTTGGTCTCATTCAGCCTCTTCTGGGGATATGTCAGGTAGCTCAAACCAGAAAATGATGTCATTTAAGGTGTCCCCATGTTTACATGCACCTGGTACCTTGAGAAAGAATCCCGTATTGGGTCATCGTGATGGGGTTTTTGGAGATAGCGGGCCTGTATATATTAATTCCAAGACCAACCTGGGTTATCGATCTGAGGTACCTGTACAGAACGGGTTTTACCATGGGTCTTCATCAGGGTACCAGGAGCCATCTGCGAACGTCTCGTCAATTAGCTATGACTATTTAAAACATAATAATGATTATAAGGGAGTTTCTGAGCACCTTATCAACCATGGTTCAGCTAAATATGACAAGGTTTCAAATTGCAGTAATTTGGAGTCTGGAAAAGATAAAAAGTTAAATCGGCTGTTTTCAAGTGGTTCGTCCAATAACTATGTTTCTCAATCAGGTTTGGGGATAATGGACAGAGAACAACAGCATGAGGAACATCTTGCTGTGTTACCTTGGCTTAAACCCAAGTTGGCTTTCAAGAATGAGGCGCTAAACTCACAAGCCATTTCACCATCCAACAAAGACAAAACTGTAAATGAGCCTATCGGAAGTTTTATGCGCGCTCTAACTTCAGATTCTTGTTCTAACGATTTCAAGCCAAAGAGTACAGAGGCAGGTGGTTGCTCTAATGTCAAGAAAATCCTTGGTGTTGCCATATTTGATACGCCCCATGTTTCTCCCAAGAAAGAGTCATCTTCATTCACTTCTCCTTCAGTGTCGATTCCTCGCCCATTTGATGCAGGAACAGTGGAAAAAACTCAGAGAAAAGGGGTGTTTGATATGAACTTGCCTTGTGATGGTGATGATGAAATTCTTGAGTTGGAGAAACAGGTGTTTACAGAAAGCATTGTTAGTGGGAAAGAGTCTTTTACAGCAGAAGCCAATACTAGAACCCAGATTGATTTGAACTTGAGCATGAGTGAGGATGAAGAATCTTTAGCTCCGATTTCTTCTTCCCAAGGAAAAATGAAGCCAGAAATTGATCTGGAAGCTCCTCCTGTTCCTGAGGTCGAGGAGGATGATGCCATTGAAGAGCAGCAGATAGAAACTCCCATTGTATCTGTAACAGTTTGTCAAGATACAGTTGAACAGCTAGAGGATGAACTTCTGAAGTTCGCTGCTGAGGCCATAGTTTACATTTCATCTCTTCCATGCAATGAAGTGGATGATGATGTGATCAGAAGTCCATCTGAATGTCTCATGGTGGACCCACTTAATTGGTTTGCAAATGTAGCGTTGGATATGTCTGGGGAAAAATGTGGACACAATAAGGAGGAATCTCTCTCTGAAGATATGGATTACTTTGAGTTAATGACACTGAAACTGACAGAGACCAAGGAAGAAGACTATATGCCCAAGCCTCTTGTTCCAGAAGACTTGATATTGGATGAACCTGGGCCCACTTTGTTACCTACACGAACTCGAAGAGGGCCTGCCAGGAGGGGGAGGCAGCAGAGGGATTTCCAAAGGGACATCCTTCCAGGCATTGCATCTCTATCAAGGCATGAAGTAACAGAAGATCTTCAGACATTTGGTGGGCTTATGAGAGCTACAGGTCATCCGTGGCATTCGGGGTTAACTCGGAGAGGCTCTTCCAGGAATGGGTGTGGCCGGGGAAGACGGCGGTTGCAGGTTACCCCATCTCCGCCTCCTCCCCCACCCCCGGTAGCAAACATTGAAACTAGTAGTCCACTGATGCAGCATCTCAGTAATATTGAAGTGGTTGGATTGGAAGATAGAAGCCTAACAGGTTGGGGTAAGACGCCTAGAAGACCTCGTAGGCAGAGATGCCCGGCCGGTAACCCTCCACCGATTCTGTTGACCTAATTTTAGTAAGAGGCTCAAATTAATAGATGAGAGGTTGTAGAGGAGGGCATGCAGGACCTTTTCCACATTTGGTATAAAAAATCATGTTATCAGCTTGGGGGATTTTTCTTGTACATTTTTTTCAACCCGTATTTGGGTAAATATTCCTGGGTGCCAGACTCTGAGTCATACCAACTTGTATTGTTTCTGAATAATGTTGTTTGATTTCTTCCAAGTTTATCTCTTTATAGAACTTCTGAGACATAGGTCCGCTCCTACAACTAATGCCTTCTCACTTGGATTTCTAGATATCAAGTGACTTATTTAGCTATTATAGTTGCTAGGCTGTGTATTGCATTTGAGTTCAGCCACCACAGAAAGAGAGCTTTGATTAGCTTAAGCTATGTAATGCATGAATTCTCTTACTGTCCTCAAGACATTTTACATTCATAAATGTAGTTTAATCAATAAACTTTGGGTCTACCTTATAGTGATGAAGGAAATCATCATATGCCAATGGCTTTGTAAGCATATTGGCATGTAAACTTCCGGATAAGTGGGAGGAGATCACAAGTTCAATAATATCAAGTCTTTAGTGCTTGCTTATTTATAAGGGGAGGATAAGTTAAGATGAAAAAGTTTCTTTATTTTAGTCATTCCATGTTAGTGGAATTCATTATTTGAGAAGTTGGGTGTAACTCTTCCATGTCAGCACAAGAATAAGTATTGAAATTCAAGATATTTGTAGGATTATATGCAAAGAATTTTGTGGCTGAGATGAAGAGAGCGATTGTCTTCATGTTATCTTCATTCATTTAACTAAATAAAGAAATGCAAGTGCAACAATTGTACTGCACGGCAGATTCAGCGAATTGGTGTGATTGTAAAATATTTCGTTGACTGGATTAAACTAAAAAGGCGTGTTTTATGCAATATGCACCTGATTAAAATTCTAATTTTTTTAATGGGGACTATAATCAATTAAGTACATCAAGTTCTAAAATATAAAAGAAAGTTATTGAGCTGTATATAAATAATTTATTTGTACGGATATGATCATTGGAAAATAAATTTTAACTATTAAGTTGACGATTAAGATGTTAGGCAATCTTAGCCAAGAAAGAGGATGACACATTCAAATAATGGAAAAGGCCCTTAGTGAAGAAGGTGAAACTCTTTGTGAAAGAAATTGGAGCCTAAGTTTGAGGTTGAAAATACTATTTTTTGAAATTAAGTTGAGATTATCTGATAAGGGGCTGGTTAAAATAGTAAGCAATCTCACTATGATTAATTTAAATTTGAATTGGAATACTGAAAAGTGTATTACTTTGTGAGATGAAAACACTTTATATTTTTACTGTCAAAAGGCATTATTAACTTGATAGAATAAAAAAAGTTGAGAGGCTTAGCTTTGAGGCTAAGGATTTGGTGGAAAGTAAAATAAGAAACAATCTTTGCATAAAATTTAACAATAACATTATTTTCAAAAGATTCTGTATAAATAAATCATTTTCTCAAGAATATAAAATAAAATAATGCACTCCAATGCTGAATATAATATTAAGATGATTTTTTAGCGATTAAAGAAGCCAAATGCATCACTAAATCTGTGTTACATATATTTAAATCATACATTAGCTTTTAAATTGGTGAATTAATTTTAAAAAATAGTAATTCAAAATAATTGAAAATATTTATTTAGCATCATTAATATGGAAAAAAGTTGAGGGGAGGCGCGTGAGTGGAAGGAATGGGGTGAGGAGCGTGGAGGGTGTAGAAAGGAGTTAGAAGTGGAAGTTATGTGGGATTGGAAGGGTGTCAGTCTATGTCAGTCTGTGTCACAAACATAGTAACAAACATCACATCCATTTAATATATGGTATTTCATATTTATATTTATATCTTATCTCTCTTATCACTTCCCATCATTTCTCCTTCTTCATTCCCAATATTGTCCCTTCTCTTTGTGGCAAAAAAAAAAAAAAACAATATATATATTGTCCCTTCTCTTTCACTTGTTTGGGCCTCCCAAGTCCCAAGTGGGATCCAAAGTTTTCATGCGCTCCTGTGTACAGTTCAGTTTTATTAAAAAAATTAATTAATTTTGGCATAATTTTTAGTTCATGATATATCTGAACATGCACAGAAGAGTGTTTAGACTTTGGATGGTTTTATAAATAATCATAATTTTCAACTCTCATTTGATATCCAATCACTCAAGAAAACAACTGCCAGTTCTTCCAGTAATTCAATAGCCATTTGTTACAAGGAGTATCAAAATTCAGAATGTTCATAATAAAAAACATATTTAAATAAAAAGTATTAATCCTTGAGAACTTTTTTTAGATCAAGTTTAGCTATTTTTTAATTCCTTTAAAGAATTTATATTCATATTTTCTCTCTAAATCAATATAACTTACATATAAACAAATATATATTCTATTAACATGCAACATGTATTATAATTTAGTTCTTTAGTTTAATTATTAAATTCCTCAAATAAGTCAACTTAATTTTATTAAATGTGAAGGACTTGTTTTTATTATATATGAAGGATACTAAGTAACACGATATTAATGTATAAACCACATATAAATGAATAAAAAAAGTTACTAAACCATCAATAGACTATTTTTTTTTAAATCAAAATGATGTCATCTCGCGTTTGATGAGAAAATGCAAACATTAAATCCAACTATATATGTTTGGTTTGTTCATGACTTTTGACCAGAACAGCCAAGAGATAAGTTCGCTAGCTCATTGGTCTAGTCAAGCAATCTAGGTTTCATTTTAAATGTAGTACCATATTATGCTTATAGTAATACTCATTCCAATAGGTCTTTAAGCAAAATTGTTTTTTATTTAGAAAGCAACTTTATTTATGAGTAAATTAAGTATAAATCAAGACCCGTTTATATAAGAATATGAGTTGGCTCAGTCCCGATCGAAAAGGGTACAAGCCTATATAGGTTGGGCTATTCCAAAACGAAATATAAGAACACTGTACCATTATATTGAAGAGTGTGACAATTGAAGTTGTTACTATAGCAAACTACATATAAGCTCATCAAGACAAGTTACAAATATGGAACTAACAAATTGATAAGTAAATGAGAAGAAATTTCCCCTACTTTCAACCCGAAATATCTCTTTAATCCCCATCAACTTGCCTTTATCTTCATTATTTCATTACAAAAATAATATCATTCCCTTCTTAAATTATAGTATCGGCAAGAACGAGAAAAATATTGTAGATGCATGAATCCATATCTTAAAAGATACTCCCTCCGTTCCTAAATATAAGAGCACTTTGACTTTTTTGGAGAATCTTAAGTAAGCAAAATGAACAATTTAATCATAACATATTTTAAATATTATTAGATTATATGTAAGTTCATAAGTCAAATAAATTAGTTTAGTGAAAAAATTTGGGAAAATCAATTTTTAATTACCCTATTTTGTTTTCTTAGGATTCTCCAAAAAAGTCAAAGTGCTCTTATATTTAGGAACGGAGGGAGTACCCCTTAGTTAGTCCTAAATACTACATCCTGTCCGTAATATAAGAACACAAAATTTGAAGATTTTAATTTAGTCCACAGTATAAGAGATCATCTCATATTCTCTCCTCACCATTTAATGCATTGTTCCTACTTTGCCTCTAAACCTTTCATATCTATTAATGTTTATGTATTTTCTTTAGGGGCATATTAAATAGAACTTGAGTCATCCAACTAAAAGTATAAGTAAAGAATTAATGTGAGATGATCTATTATATTTTGCTTATATTTTTCCCTACTTTGCTTATATTTCCAACTTAGCCCCCAAATTATCATAATAAATATGGGTAATATTGTAATAAAAAATGGGTAAGATTGAAAAAAACATTAACTCGAGATAACCAACTAACTTTTTACATGTTTTTTTAAGAAACATGTTTTAATGACTGAACTCTTATATTACAGACAAGAGACTATAAGAAAACTTGGGAAAGTGACTTTGGTCATAAATATAGAACTTTTTTCTCCTTAAAATTTCCAAATTATCCCCATTTTTTTGGGCTGAAAAATTGTCGACATGACAAATCATACTCGCATGAGAATTCCTCCTTTAATAATACAGTAATGACGTGGCATCTAAGAAAAAGAACATTGACATAAAGTCAAACAAACGAACTGTTGTGACGTTCAAGCTTCTAGTTCTAGGATATAAGTAGTATAGAGTTCACAAATCATGAAGTGAAATGAAGCTCGCTTTTGCCATCAATAGAATCTTACGCCACCCTCATTCCAAACCTTCTCTCCAATGCAGATTTCTTCACTATGCATTCCCTCAACACCAAAATCAACCTTCACCACCACCCCACATGGACCCATTAAACCATGTTCACTCCTTTTCCTCACACCCATCTTTTTATCTCCTCTACATTTGCAAAAACATCAACTCTCTCCAAAAAGCTCACGCCTTGCTTCTTACCCATGGCCTCACTCATGATCTTCCATGTGTTACAAAGCTTGTTAGTCTATATGGGTCATTTGGGTTTGTTCATTATGCTCGTAGGGTGTTTGATCAAATTCCAAGTCCAGATTTTTACTCGTGCAAGGTTATGCTTAGGTGGTATTTTTTGAATGACATGTATTCTGAGATTGTTTCATTTTATAGACGTATGAGGGTATGTGGAAAAGGTTATGATGAGGTGGTTTTTACTTTTGTCTTGAAGGCTTCTTGTGAGTTGCGTGATGTTGTTGAGGGCATGAAGTTGCATTGCCATGTTGTTAAAACTAATGGTGTTGATGGTTTTGTGTTGACTGGTCTTCTTGATATGTACTCTAAATGTGGAGAGGTGAAGTGTGCGCGTGTTGTGTTTGATGAAATTTTGGGTAGAGATGTGGTGTCTTGGACTTCTATGATTGCAGCATATATGCAGAATGATTGTGAGGAAGAAGGGTTGGTGTTGTTTAATAGGATGAGAGAAGGGTTTGTTGCAGGCAATCAATTTACTGTGGGAAGTTTGCTCACGGCATGCGCAAAATTAGGATACCTGCATCAAGGAAAGTGGGTTCATGGCTATGTGATAAAAAATGGCATTGAATTGGAACATTGCTTAGTAACATGTCTTTTGGACATGTATGTCAAGTGTGGGGATATCAGAGATGCTCGTTCTGTTTTCGATGAGCTCTCGACCGCTGAACTTGTCTCATGGACGGCGATGATTGCAGGGTATACTCAACGAGGTCACCCTGACAAGGCGTTAGAATTGTTTAAAGATGAAAGATGGGCGGGTCTTGTGCCTAATTCTCTTACCATTGCGAGTTTGCTCTCAGCATGTGCACAACTAAGTAATGCAAATATGGGAAAGTCACTTCATGTACAAATAATTAAGCTTGGTTTGGAGGACCCTGCAGTGAGTAATGCTCTTGTGTACATGTATGCCAAGTGCCATATGACTGCCGATGCTCGTGACATATTTGAAACCATTACATGTACTGATGTAGTATCTTGGAACTCAATTATTTCTGGTTATGCCCAGAATGGTTCTGTTTATGAAGCTCTTGGGCTCTTCAAACGCATGAGGTTAGCCTCATTTTTGCCGGATGCAGTCACTTTGGTTTGTGTCATCTCATCTAGCGCTTCCCTTGGTGCTCTTGAACTTGGTTCTTCTCTTCATGCCTTGTCTCTAAAATATGGTATAGTATCATTTAGTAGCATCTATGTTGGAACAGCGCTTCTGAACTTCTATGCAAAATGTGGAGATGCACAATCGGCTCGTGTGGTGTTTGATGAGATGAGAGGAAAGAATTCTGTCACATGGAGTGCGATGATAGGTGGCTGTGGCATGCAAGGTGATGGCACTGGCTCTCTAGCACTCTTTAGGGACATTTTAAAGGAGAACTTGGAGCCCAATGAAGTGGTCTTCACGACATTGTTAACAGCGTGCAGCCATGCGGGAATGGTTGGTGAGGGCCGCCAGCTTTTCAATTTGATGTGTAAGGAACTGAACTTTGTTCCTTCCATGAAGCATTACACGTGTATGGTTGATCTTTTAGCTCGTTCTGGCAACCTTGAAGAGGCATTGGAGTTTATTAACAAAATGCCCGTCCAGCCTAGTGTTGGAGTCTATGGAGCTTTTCTCCATGGATGTGGGCTTCATTCAAGGTTCGACTTAGGAGAAATTGCCCTCAGGAGAATGTTGGAGTTGCATCCTGATAAATCTTGTTACTATGTGCTCATGTCAAACTTGTATGCCTCAGATGGGAGGTGGAGCCAGGTTGAGCAGGTGAGAGAGTTGATGAAGCAGAGAGGATTGAACAAAATCCCTGGACACAGTGTAGTGCAGATGGATATCAGCAATGGTCCATATGACAATATGGCAGCTTTTGCTTAGTCAAATACATGCTTTGCTTGAAATATTTAATTTGGGATAATGATGTCAATCTTGAGGACAGTTATGTCACTTTGCATGAGGTCAGTCAAGTAAAGATTGTCCGATCTCATGCTAAGTAACATAATTGACATCCAGTTTCACATCAGATAAAATGTTGGAAACAGGTCAAGCTATGGGGAGTGTTTTTGTTTACTCCACGGCATATGGGCTAATAGGATTAATGGGGATTCTAGCATCGGACAATGTGTATGTATTTAGATAATTCTTTTAGTATTCTTTTTAGAGTTTGTGGTAGCATAGGTCTGTAAATGAGCTATTTATAGATGGTTAAATGAATCAAATCATTATGTAAATTTTACAATTTGCTTGTTAGTATCTTGAGGAGCATGAAGGTTTCAACTTTCACAAAATCCATACATTGGAGAAATGAGGCTCTGTTCTAGAAAGCGGTCGCCAGCTTCTGAATACTATTATCATAACAAGACATACTAGCTTTACGCATTGGAGTATAAAACTGTACTTCGCACCATTGTTCCTGTGCCAAACTATGAAAATTTTCCAAAAACATGTAAATTTCTTTAATTTGCCATTCAGAAGTATCTCCAACTCCAAATCTATATATTTTCTTATCAATCTCAATAGTGCTATATCCAGGGACCTTGTGCAGGCCTACTCTTTCCATTTTTGATCTCACCTTTCTGGACTCATCCCAGATTCCTTCTTCTGCATATATATTAGATAATAAAGTGTAATATCCTGTATCATCTGTATTAATTTCCATGAGCTCCCTTTTGATGCTTCTAACCAAGTCCATCCTTCTGTGTATCCTACAACCATTAAGCAAAGCTCCCCATATGCTAGCATCTACAGGAAGACGCATTGACTTTATTATTTCGTATGCCCTGTCAATATCGCCGGCTCGGCTCAGAAGGTCAATGATAGAGGCAAAATGTTCCGTGTTGGCTTCAATGCCATAATCTTTCATAGAGTGGAAATATAATTTCCCTTCTTCAACTGATCCTGCATGACTACAGGCAGATAATAAGTTCATGAAGGTTACTTCGTTCGGTTTTATACCTGACTCCACCATTTCAGTGAAGAGTGCAATTACAGCATTTATTTGACCATGCATACCATAAGCAGAAATCATAGTACTCCATGATACCACATTTTTCTCGGACATGTTATTAAATACTCCTTTGGCTGTTTTAAGGTCTCCACATTTGGCATACATATCAGTTAGAGCTGTATCTATATATAGATCCTTCTGTACTCCCCATGTAATGATCTTGTGATGAATCCATTTTCCCTTTTCTAGATAACCCAAATTGGAGCAGGATTGAATTGCACTAAGGAATGTCACTTCGTTGACCTCAAGACCATTTAAGTACATTTCATCAAATAATTCAAGTGCTTCTACTGACAGAGCATTCTGAGACAAACCAGACATCATACAGTTCCATGTCACAACACTTTTCTGAGTGACCCTTTCAAAAACCAAGCATGCCGAATCCATGAAGCCGCACTTAGAATACATATCGATCAACGAGTTGTGCACAAACTCATTCGTCAACCCTATTTTCAACACATGGCCATGTATCTGCTGTCCAAGTTGTATTAAACCTGCATTTGCACAAGCCGAAATTGAACTTGCTAGGCTAAATGCGTTTGGGGTCATCCCTTTTGTCAACATTTCTGCAAATAGTCTTACGGCCTTCTCGTATAAATCATCCCCAACATAAATTGATATGAGTGAATTCCACCTGATAATAACATTACTGTTCCCATTTAGATGAAGTATGTTCTCACAGCAGCACATTTTCCCACAAGCAGCATAGAAATGTATAAGTGCAGGCCCTAAGTCCATATCCTCATCCAAAGCTTTCTTCAAAATAAAGCAATGAACTGATTTTCCCCCCTTTAGAAAGCATAGTCTAGCACAGGAATTTAAAATACTAATCATTGTCACAGCGTTGGGTTCCACTATTAACTCCTGCATAAGGATAAATATCTTTATGGCTTCTTGAAAGCATCCACTTTGATTAAAGGATGAGATCATGGATGTCCAAGAAGCAGTACTAGGATCAATAATGTTCTCAAATATTGTTTTTGCACCCCATAAGTAGTCACACTGACTATACATGATCAGAAGAAAGTTACTCAAATTCCCATCACTTTCCATTCCTTTTCTGATCACATGTCCATGCACAGACTTTGCCAGCCTCAAACAACCAAATTTAGCACAAGCCTCAGCCACACTAAGCAAAGAAACCGGGTCAGCTTCAATCCCTTCAGAAACCATCCAACGAAACATCTCCAGCCCTTCTCTTGCCTCTCCATTCTCAACATAAGATGATATAATAGAACTAAATGAAACCACATCTCTCTCACCCATTTTATCAAACACCTTTTGAGCATCACCTAAACTACACATTTCACCATACATACCAACCAATGAAGTCTCTATAACAGTGTCATTATCCAACCCACACTTAATTATCCTCCCATGTACTTTCTTCCCCACAAACAAGTCACCAACTCTTGAAGCAGCCCTCAAGACAGAGGGATACACAAAGCTACAAACATGTGTTTGCAATGATATCATGTGATGGTAAAGTGAAAGTACATCATCAAAAATGTTGTTCCACAAGTGACATTTCATTATAACTCCCCACATGAATGAATCTGGAGATGGGTATGTCTCAAAAACAAGTCTTGATGATTGGAGGGAACCCATTTGAGCATAGGATTCTATGAGTTTGGTTGAGGCAAGTGGGTTTTTGTGGAGACCTGTTACTATAAGGTGGGCATGGAGTTGAGTGAGTGACCATATGTTAGAACATGATCTGAATAATGGCATGTACTGTGTCATTTTTTTTTGTTCTATTTCTCTTGTTTTTTTATTGGACCTTTGTGACTGTGTTTAGTTTCAATGGAAAAATATGAAGAACATGATGTCATGACCAAAGACCAAAGAGAGCATGAACTCTGAAATCTGAACTGAAGCATAGGTTATCAGATAAGAGGGAAAGAAAGCTGGGTGATCAAATATGTTTTCTTTGTTTTTTTAATAAAGACAAAATTATATTATAAATAAGGGCGAAGATGTAAATATGCCAAATAATTACAGGAAAGTGTGGCTTGCTCAAAAGATAATTTTGAGATGTAGATTTATCAAGGGAGTAGTGTAGTAAAAGTTGGGCTGGAAGACGAGCCAGACAGAGCTTCGGGTCATGGTTCAATACGGTCGGATCATTCAAAGCGATAGTTGAACCGACAGTCAAACTAATAAACGTTTAGCTCAAATATGAAGCAGTTGACAGTTAGACTGATCCGACCGCCCGGTTTGGTTCTTACAACGCTAAAGGGACAATATTTTTTTTGCAAATTCGCCAAGAACAATATTTTTGGTGTACCTTCACCCTATAAAGATGGAGTCATGGGAAATCAATTAGCTACAAAATTATATTATATTTGCAACCTATGACAGTTGCAAAGCGTACATTAGAAAATAAACTAAGGAGATCTTGAACATCATGCAAAATTACATTTTTTTTTACCAAAATGCAAAATTACATTGAAATCAAGTGAGTTGGTAGTACAAAAGTTAATAAAAGTATTGCTGATATTCCACACTATCATATAAGTCATTAAAAAAATATATTTTCTTTGAAGTTTGGAGGAACTTCTATTTTATGGCCTATTGAATAAAATAGATCAAACAATAAATTTTTTTAGTTGAATTAAGTTGCCATGTGAGTTGTGTTTTCACTAATTACAAACAAATATGAATGTTTGAGGTGATAAGCGACTTTGTCCTTGTTAGGAGAAGAAGTGAAATTGTAAGGGGAGACAAAAATCCTTTGTGCTCTCAACCTCAAAAGATATTAGTCTCAAGTCTAAAGTGGGTTCACCTATCCTCAATTCTCTTTTCCTCTAAATAAAGGAAAGTCTAGTTTTATTTTAATGTGTAGTTGACCTATTACACCATTGCCCTCACATTTCCATCACAACACCCGATATAGATGCGAGTACTAGTACATTATAACATAGCTTTGATCTTTGAGTGAACTCTAGACATATTTTTTGATAGGGGTTCTACAACGGTATAACCAGGTTGGATTGGTCTTTGTAATATCAATTTGTATAATATAAGTGTGCTACTAATTCTCAGTGATCTGTTTCTCTTGTGAAAGTTTGATTATGTAATATTTCTCTTATGTCTTCATAGATTTAAGTAGACTATGCACTTGCCTCTTTCAAGTTGATCCTACGAATAAAAAAGAATCTGAACAAGATCCTTGAGGTGCTAAATTAGATTTATGGTAATATAACATCTTGATTGGTTATAATTTTTTGTGTTGCTACCTTATCTGATTTTAAAATCTACAATAATTCCTTTTTCTGCCAAAAATATACAACTAGTCTTGAACATGAGAAAATTGTCTATATGGTGTATATAATGTAAGAATGAATAACCCTGCGTTGATAAATGTACCAAGGAAATTGCCCCAAAGAAATTTAATCTCAATAAAGAAAACCATGTATACAAGAAAATCCATATCACTATAATATATATACTCGAGTTTGGAGGCTTTGAAGAGCTTCAAAAGTAATTACACAAACAAAATGTTGTTGAAAGATCAAAGATATGATGAAAGAGAATTTCCATTAAAATAAACCTAAGATCTTCCTTCATCTTCATCATTTGGTGGGTCAAAGGGTATTTCATGCCTCGGTCTGTTGTACTTCTCCCTTAGTTGCTTAACTGGGATGTAATCTCCTGCTCCATCCATTCCATAGAATAAACTCATGATATATGGATGATCCAACCTCCTCTGAAAAATTAGTTTAATACACCGACTCAATAACATTCATGTCTATAGTATAATCCATGCATTTCGTTAATAGTTTTTCACTTATCTTTCAAAAGGGAAACTTTTTTTATTTTATACAATTGAATACAGGCACATTCAAACATGTTAACACTAAGATGAAGCCAAAAGCTTTATCCAAGTGTAGTGGGTGGTGCTGCTATTGAGGCAACTTGCCATTGATAAGACGAAATAAAGAAAACTATAAAAAAAGGTCAACCCAGTTCTAGTCCATTTGGTGAGAATATTGAGGAAGGGAATATACTAGGCAACCCTAAACTGATTCGAATCCATGACCTCAGACTTCATGAAAAGCGAAGTTACTATTGAGCCAAAAAGACCCTTTGAAATAAAGAAAACTAAAAATATATAAATTGTGTAAGAGAAGTTTAATATTTATCCTTTTTGTTTCACGCATTTGATTCAAGACCAGTATAACATAAGCTCACCACGTCTGGTTCATCAAGTGCTAATAGATTCTCTTCCGGAACTGAAAACAAGGTGAAAAAAGATATCATTCAGCAATTTAATGTCTCACTTTACATCCAGAAGCTAAGAACTAACAAGAAATGTACTTTTAACATCTCGTCAACTTATGAACTCATGTTCGTAAAGAATTGAGTAGTCAGATATACCATATGTCACCAGCAGCTCTGGATCAACATTTACATCAACTAGAACCTAAATAGTCATAAAAGAGAAGAAAGAATCAACAAAAAACCAGAACCATTCTTAAGTTCCACCTAAATTATAAACGAAATGAGACATACTGTTCAGAAATTAGTGGCTCTAAAAAGCACACTAACAGAATCTAAACCTACCTTATAAAAAGGTTGAGCAGAGCCACGAGACAACTTCTGAACCTGTACAGTTTCCATCCATGAACTAGATTCACAGCACACTGGATCCATTCCACATATCACGCCTATGTACTCTGAAAAATATATTGAATTAAGTATAATAATACATGAAGAACTTCTTGCATTCAACTGTACTATTCATTCTTTTTATGGACTTTGTTCTCATGCAAAACATTGCATATTAAATTAAATGTAAAATTGAAAAACTATTAAAAGGAAGAGCTACTGAGGTTTTACTTAGTTTCATTGAAACATGTTGGAACCGAATTATAAATAGAAATAAAGTATAAGAGATGTAATGTGTTACAATGACATGCACATAATGGCATGTCATGTACACGGAAGGCATATCAACCACATACTGTATAATTTATGCCTCACTTTCTGGCCCAATCGGAATGTGTATTGTGCATTTTCATATGCCAGAACTTTAGCTGATGCAGCCAGGGACTCTGCTTCAAGTTTAGAAATTTGATCACGTAAAGTAGCAGCCAGATCATAATCTTCACTCTCAATTGCATTCTGGAGGTCTGAACTGCAAATGAAACAGATATAATAGTAGTTATCATTATTCATGTCGGTTTACAAATGTGAATAAACAATAGAAAGCCGGTCAGCAATAAGTATGAAACTACTTACCGGAGACGTATAATGCTTAGAGCTTTATCTTGAGCTTCACTTTTTGAAGGCAATCCCCTTATTTCCTCTTGCTGCTTGAGGATCTCTGCTTCAACCTTCCAAACATATATTAATGCTTCTTAAGCAATCTCCATTTAATTAAAAGCTCTATTTTTGGAAAATCTTAGATAAATGGGTATATTACAAATACTCGTACAGATATACGATAGCACAGAAGCAGGAAAGAAGATATTAGATAGTACAAAGAGCAACAAACTAATTCAGATGACAACAATGCTTCTTCACAATGTTTCAAGTTACATACTATAGCTTAACTTACAGATAAAATCACCAATAAAAGCTGAAAACAAAGGTAATATCATAAATTTCAGATCCAAACAGACTATAACAAACATTTTAACAAACACTCTAATCAAAAATCAACTTGCTATCATGTGATATGAAAGTCACAGGTTCAAATCCTAGAAACAACATTTCGACTTGTGGACATGAGGCTTCGAACTTCTATCCCTTCCCACACCCTACTTAGTGAGAACCTCGTGCATTAGGCCACTCAATAACACACGCCTTAAATTATTATACTCCCTTCCAGTCCTAAATATAAAAACCTACTTGGGGAAATGAATTTGGTCCTAAATATAAGACCTATTTCTAATTCTTACCAACTTTTCAGTAAATTATCCTTATCAATGCTCCCCAATAGTAGGCAAACAAGAGAGGGAGAGTGGGGGTAAAGGTAGATGGTCAAGGTATTTTAGTAATATCATCTTATTTTAACCAACTTAACTAACATAATTAATCTAATCAAATTAGATAAATATGTCTTATTTAGAACACGAGGGAGCAATAAAAGAGGATTAGTGGGCTGAATTATCTAACCTCAGTAAGTTTACTTCTTAATTGCTGTGCCATGTCATACTCCTCCACGTTCAAAAAATACTGCAGTTCAAACAAACAAACAAATAATTAGGAACTACTTAAGCAAAAAATTCCAAAAGAAGCACTAAATAACTAAGCTTGTTTAAAAGCATAGTACTAAAAGGAAACAAAACCTGGAGTCTAGTGGCCATGTTTAGCTGAAAAAGCAAGATGGCAATATCATCATGAGCCATATCACTTCTCTCTACACTAGCCTCAGATTCCTGTTCTCTCCCTTGAAAGAACCATCCAGCTTCAACCTTAAAATTACAGAACCTATTATTATGGTACTTTCTCAACAACAACAATCTCTGCCCACACTCATTCCAAACACAATTTGAGCTCTCATTGAAAAAGCCTATCTGGGTTTTCTTAAATTGCCTAAAATAACCCCTCCAAGTCCAAGATAATCCATAGAGCCTACTTTGTTCACATGTAGTGAAATTGCTCAAAGACACACCTTGTGCCATTCTTCAAAAATCTTCCCTCAACACAAAAAAAAATGTTTTTTTTTCTTCTTCTTCTGGATAATATGAGTATATCATGCACTAACAGCTTCCTTTTTCCGAAAATCGAGGATGTATTTCTTAGATTGTGCTCGTACGAGGATTGAAATGGGTGAAGGGGATTATTTTTTTTTTCAGTGAAATCTGTTGGGCAAAAAAAAAATGGAAGAAATAAATGGAAATTATAGAGAGAAAATTGGGAGCCTTACAATTTGGACAGACACTTGTCACAATTCTGGTGTGAATCCAAAATGCAAAGAGGTTATTCATTTTGAAATTATATTTGGATAAGGGTCAATTTTATGTGGATTGTTTGGCATTTTTTAAACAAATAGAATTATCATCTAGAAATTAATTATTTCTATGTTATATTAGTACTCTAGTCCTATTTTTATATATGACAACAAAAGAAAGACAAGTTTTTTTATAAAAAAAATTATAGGCTTAGTAATTTTGTATACATGTTAGGAAAATAAGAAGAAAGGTGGAAGATAGAGAAGATGAATAAGAAGAAAGATAAGAGAAAATAATATAGAAAGTGGACGGAACTTTTATTCACCTGTATATCAAATATGTGGTACAATGTCCTCTATATATAGGCACCCAATTTCAACAAGAGCTACACAAAATAAAAAGAAAGTTCAATCCACATAAGATTACAAATTGTAACATTTGGTTTATGATATTAACATTTCCTTAAAACAATTCATTACGGAGCTTATGGAGTGTAGGATGAGAAATATCAAGAGTTGAGAAATTTATGGAGAACCATTTGTATAATATTTATAACAATACAAGAATATATAATTTTATCTTTTATTTGTTATTATGTTAACTTTGAAATTTAAAATATTATGATAGGTGTGTATTAAACAGGTTGTAAATTTCAGACAAAAAAAAACAGGTTGTAAATTGGAAAGTTATCAATTCTACTATTGATGAGGTTAAAGGTTTCTCATGCCTGTGGTAGAGTGATTTGGAAATTACCTATAAATATGTAAAATTAATATAATGATAATTAGAATCCATTGAGTTTAGTGAAAAAAGTTAAGTCATTGTTTAAGTTGATAGATGACTTCATCCCTATAAAGAGGAGTACACAAGTTTGAATATCAGGAAACACACTTGTTTGTTATGAGAGACAAAAACCTTTTGCGCTCTAAACTTAAGAGATTTGTCTCAAGTCTAAAGTGAATTAGGTTTTCCTAAATTTTTTCTTCTTTGGAGAGTCTTATTTAATATAATATATTTTGTTGATCCATTACATCATTGCTCTCACATTTCATAACGGCGCCATAAGAGAGATGCTAAGTAGTAGTAGTACATAATAACACAGCTTTTAACCAATGTCTACTAGACAAAGTTCTTGATGGAAGAACTATAACCAGTTTGAAGATCATGATATCTAGACCAAAGCATAACACCACCATATTTTGGAGATCCTTTAATGGCAGGAAGGACTTTGGAGGTGAGATCAGAGACAGGGATGAAGCCACTGCCTGCAGCTTTAGTTGAAGCGGGCAGGCCCAAGAAGATCTTGTTGGCTGGCACAATTGAGGTCCATTGATTCCATGCATTTTGAAGATTGGTGATAGAGCCCGAGGCATATTGGCATGGTGGGTTGTTGTAAAATTGGACCCAAACATAATCAAACAGACCTGTCTTTAGGGCAGTTCCTATCCATCTATCAGGATATGGACACTGTGGAGCTGCTGTTAAGTACACTGTTTTGCCATTGTTGCCAAAGCCTTTTAGATACCTAATAAGTAACGAGACTTGTAAGAGTTAGTCAAGTTGTAAGCAAGAACAACAATATATGTGCATATTAATATTGACCAAGTAACTTGATTGCTTAGTCCCTTGTTCAGTCTAATCTGAAGAGTAAGTTGCTTCGTTCCTAAATATAAGACCACTATCCATAATTTGATTAGATTATGGATGTTAGTTAAGTTAGTTATACACACATGATATTATAAATTTAGCCTAACTATATACCTTTATTCTCACTCTCCCGACCCACTCTTGCTTGCTATTATAGATAAATAGTATTAGGGTTACTTTAAGAAAAAGTTAGAAAATGATTTATATTTAGAAACAGAGGGAATATTTTAGACCGGTTACCATGAGTTACTTCCGAGAACTTCCTTTCTGGTTTGGGTTTAGGGTTGATTTTAAAGAAACATACTCTAAAGGAAGTAAAAATGGTCTTTATATACATGTTATTCCTCCTTGTTCTAAGTATAAAAAATAGTTAGGAACCTTTTTCAAGTTTATAACGTTTTTAATAATCTCTATTAAGTACCTGGCAAGCTCATCCCAGTATTGACTTGTGCCTTTTTCAATGTCAAAGTCAATGCCATCAAGAACAGCAGGTCCAAGAGGGCGGGAAGGAGAAGTGCCACCCAAGAAGTTATTCCACAAATAAGTTGCAACTTGCTTAGCATCTGCAGATGAAGCAAGGGAATAGCTTCCAAAACCACCTCCTAAAGACAGCAATACCTTTATGCCTTTGGCTTGGCATGAATTTATGTCAGAGCTCAAACGAGTGCAGCCATTGATGGAGGGATTACAATGGCCAGCAAGGTTGATCTGAGGCTTCTGTCCATTTCCAAATGTTGGAAGAAAAGCTAAGATCACAAACTGATAGTTTCCTGTGTTACAAGCTTGAGCTAAGGAGCCTTCAAACCCATTTTGGCCCCAGTAGATTGCTATTCCACCAGCATCAGATCCATTTGCTAGTGATAATATGATTATAAACAAAGAGATTATTGGGAATAACAATGGCTTTATAAATGCCATTTATATATGAAGGAATCTTTGGAGTTTCTGAACTGTGAAACTAGTTGTGATGTTGTTTTTGGAGTTTAGAGGGATGGCTTTTTATAGGGGTAACATGATAGTACTGCTAGTGAAGGAATTGCAGTGACGTTTGGTGTTGTGGGCCTACTTTTTTGGATGTTCCTATGGTTGATGAGCAAAGTGGAAATTTAACAGTTTCATCAAGAAAATTATAGTCCACTTCAATCTTATTTTGTTACTTCCCTAAAATTCTTGTTTTGAAATTCCTCCACTATGACTCAAGTAAACTGTAATTTTTAATCATACCTGCTTAATTTAGTGAAGGGCGGGCTGGGAGTGGGATTATTTGGAATTTGAAGAAATGTAATCCTACTATGTACGATAATGGGTCGTTTGTACTATTATTATTAGATTATTAGATATTAGATTAGATTTGATAGAGACAATATTAAGATTAGAAAATGAACTTGTACTGTAGCGATCAGAATCTTTTTTATTTTGTTAATCACCGCCCGGTTTAATCTAGACTCGAGGGGTAGGAGTGTTGCCCACATAGGCAAGGTTGTCCCCTCTCCCAATGAGAGCGCTTCCCGGGAATCGAACACGCGTTCTTATCCTTACGGGATTTGTAGCCCACTTACCAGCTCAACCAACTACCCATTGGTTAGCGATCAGAATCTTTAAAAACTCTCAAAATTTCTATATGTAAAGAAGTCAACTTGGTTGTCTGGTGTGAAAAATACAAGACCATTGGGCAGCACAAAAATGTTAGGTTGGTGAGAATCACAATTTACATTATGGCATAAATGGTATGGTGGCTTGTTCCCTGCTCTAGAAAAATCTTGTTTGATACAAACATTGACGCGGTCGTCTCATACTTTGCCGCTTAAGTGGGGTCTCAAGTTTGAGTTTTAGTAATGTAGTTTACTTTTGGTCAACACTTTAACCTTAAGTGGAGACTCTAGGAGACTATATTAGCTTGAGCTAATTGAGTTTCATATTACATATATAGAAGCTGGTCCTATATACTGAAATTTAAAACTAGCTAAAAAAACACTAATATTTGAATACTCTCATCTGGAGAGGTATTCATATTTAAGATTTGACAGTGCCTCAAATATGATTATCTCTAGTAAAAAGATGCATATATATCATTACTTAAAAAAATATTGGTTGATAATCCCTTAGCACATCTTCTAGAAAAAAACTCTAGATTCATAATACAAGTCGATGGATACCAATGAATTATTTTTCAAATATTACTCGTATCACAATTTATTGAGAGGATACTGAAAATCTAATATAGTGTTTTTTATGCTTCAAATATGAGCAAAACCGAGAAAATAAATCATTTTTAGATTAAATTAACAAGTCGTCTACCTTTATAGTAATTGATTAACTGGTATTAATTCGAAAACACAAAACAATGAATTTATCTTTATACTGCTCGGGCTAATAAATTTTTTAAATGTTCTAACGTAAGCTAACTGAGAGTTTCATGTATTGCATGGGGTTTGGAACAAATATTGTTGATAATAACTTAAAGGTGCTGGAGCTATTTACTATTTATAAAATATTTTAAAGGAAATGCTAGAAAAATTAAAAATACGTACAGACGTAATGTTTAAATTTAGATTTTCATATAAAACTTCATATATTAAAGAATATCGAGACAAAAATGTAGCATAACTTAGCGTAATGTGTGGAGAATGATTGTAAGAAAATTGTTTTTTTCCTCTTTTTTTGTAAATTCCAAGATTTTTTCATGATTTACTTAACTTCGATGACATGTTAGACAGACACATATGTGTTTGTGCTCGCGCCGATGAGATGAAAGAAAAAAGATATTTTGTGTTTGGGAGGAGTTTTTGGGCCAAATAAGCTGGTTTGTACTGGATAAGCTATTTTCAACTTTTTTTTTTCTATGTTTGGGTCTTACTTATTTTTCACTTGACTTTTGGGCCAAACCAACTTATCAAGAGAAGCTCCAATTTGTAGCTTATTGGGCGTTGGTGAGTCGGCTTATCCATATTTGCATTAATAAAATATTTAATAACGTTTGAAAAAGTCAAGTTGAAATATTTTAGTTGTGCAATATTTAATAACGTTTGAAAAAGTCAAGTTGAAATATTTTAGTTGTGTAATATTTAATAACGTTTGAAAAAGTCAAGTTGAAAAAAAAGTCACTTCTACAACTAGAGATCCAAACATAAATCAGTTCACACAAACTGGCTTTTATCCAAACTAAAGTTTGAAAAAGCCAAGTTGAAAAAACGCCGCTTCTCCACCGAGTTTCCCAAACACACTCTTAGACTCGCGATTTTGATAACCTTGATTGTAACAAGGGAAAACAACCTGATTTGTGTCAGTTTCCTTTATCAGACGATAGAATTTATGGTAGTGGTTCTGGACTCCCGCAGATTTTCCTTTCTAACCAAATCCCTTCTATTTAGTAGATAGATATTCGATGTTTGCATAAATCACATTCAAGGTGGGTAAATCATCTGATTTTTTTTTTCCAATTTCGCAGTTCTGTAATGAATTTTCTGTTCCAAAGGACAAAATTGACAAATTCAAAGACATCACACTTCAAGATATTGTCTGCTCGCAGGTTAAAAAAATAAATAATTTCTATATGAACAGTGCATAAATTTGAAAATGTGTTTTTCCTTCTTGTGGAGCTTTTATTCATGCTACCTCATTCCAACATTTTCTTTTCTAAACAGGAAACAAATGGCATCACTTTAAAAGAAGATGATGTGGCTGTAGGCAGTGTTAAAATTGATTGACTTGCCCCTTGAAAAAGAAAACCCTCTTGAGAGGTACTCGGAAAAAACTAGGATTCTTTGATCAGTCTATTGCTTTTTGAACCCTTGCTTACTCATATACTCCCTCCGGTCCTAAATATAAGACCTAGATGACTTTTTTGGAAAATCCTAAAAAAGCAAAAAGATAAGTTAATTATAAATTGATTCACCTAATTTTTTCCCTTAAACTAGTTTATTTTACCTATAAACTAATGGATTATCTAAAAATATATTAAATATGTCATCATTTAATAACATATTTCGCAACCTTAATCTCTCCAAAAAAAAGTTATCTAGGTCCTATATTTAGGACCGGAGGTAGTACTATCTTTCTCTTCGATCATGCATATGTATGGATCCAGAATAAAGTTTACCACGGTAACGAACTTTTTGGTTCTGCTTTCTATTTGTTTCAATTTATTAACAACAGATTGACAGTTGTTATCAAATTAACACTTCTTGGCTTCTTGCCTAATCTAATTCTTGCTAATTTGAGGGTCAGGTAGCTGAATAGTGTGTTAATTTTATCATAACCATGGTAAGACACTCATTTCCCATTTCAGAAGACTGTATAAGTCAAATGTTGCCAGCATATAACGAAGGCATACTAGTGAGGGTTTATAGCAAAAGGCCTGGATTGGTTAGAGACTACCAATGTCTCATTGTCAGTAGGTTGATTTCTGATCAAAAAAGTTGGTAGGTTGATTTAAAGGGTTAAATAATAAATTTACCCTGAAAGTTTTCCATAGGAGCGACCCCACTCTGGAAGTTTTTCTAGGAGCAATTAAATCCCTGAAGTTTTAATTTGGAGCAATGTCCACCTTTTCTAACCCCTAAGTTAGTTTGACTATTAATTTTGACCCTAATTGCCTACATGACATCCACATATATTCTTATTTTTCCACTGGAAGGATGCAACAGTAGGGAGATTGAAAGGGATTACATGGAGGGAAGAAGGAGGAAGAGGGGAGAGTGATTTTGGGGCCCACATGTGAGCATGAGGTGGGAAAATAAGAATAAATGTGGATGCCATGTAGGTAATTAGGGTCAAAATTAACAGTCAAACTAACTTAGGGGTTAGAAAAGGAGGACATTGCTCCAAATTAAAACTCCAGGGGCTTAATTGCTCATAGAAAAACTTTCAGGGTGGGGTTGCTCCTATGGGAAAACTTACAGGGTGAATTTGTTATTTAACCCATTTTTAAACCCATGTGATATAGGTAAAAGATATTTCTAAAGCCTTTGAAAATTATCAGCTCAAATCTTCGGAACAACGGCCCAAGTACACGAAATTCCCGATAAAAAGAAATGCCGAGAATGATTGTGCTTATCTAACAACCAACACAACTAAGGAACTTGTAGATATTTATTACCTGCCCTCACGAGTTGTCATTAAACACTCTGTATAAACAATTCTTACATCCTTAGCATATCTAGGACTTGAAGGTACATGCAATGATGCAAATATCTCACATCATTCTCACCTTTTCTCTAACATAAGAGAAAAATATGATACTCCCTCCGGTCCTAAATATAAGACCTAGTTGACTTTTTTTAGAGATGTTAAGGTTACAAAATATGTTATTAAGTTATGACAATATTTTTATATTAACCTTTAGTTTATAGGTTGAATAAACTAGTTTAAGGAAAAAATTAGGTAAATCAATTTATACTTATTTTGCTTCCAAAAAATTCAACTAGGTTTTATATTTAGGACCGGAGGGAGTATTATCTTTTCATAATATGAGGATCTATCTAGGTTAACAACTGACTAAAGCTAAATGTAAAGCAATTGTGTCATCTTTGTGTGGTAATGTTTACCTGCGATGCCCTATTTTTATAAATGGAATGTGTACACCAATTTGATGTAAACAATGATTCAATATTAAACTATTTTATTGTTGAAAATCAAAATACTTTAATGTAGATTAATTTAGTAGTAAAAAGTTAGGGATCCGGTTAAAAAGTAATAATAAAAAATAATGGTTGAAATAATATTTGAATCGAGTATTCGAAAACAAGATTGGCCATACATATTTGAAGTTCACTTTCAATATCTGGGAGTTTATTATCATTTCACCAACTAACTTAACTCAATGGAAAAAAAATTTATTGAATCTTAATTTCATTATTACAACATGCCAAATAATTAAATTGATTCAGTGCAACTAAGTCAACTGATTTCAATAAAAGAAAAGAAAAGAAAAAATCATGATTAGGTTCCTCATAAGACAATTATTTATAATTATATCTCAAACAACCATCAAATTGTATTTATGTCTAAATAGGCTGGTTATTTTAATAGGTTTGTCATTGACAATTTAATATTTGTCAGTAGCAACTCCTTGATTTACCAATAAAAATTTAAATTTTGAAGAGTTCCTTTAACATTTCAGAGTTGTCATTGACAGCTATGGAGAAAAAAAATGACAAATAAGTTTTTTCTAAATTTCAAAATCTCAAATCAGAGATTTTAACAGATTGGGTAACCATATTAACTAGTCAAATGTAAATTTTAATAAGTGCAAATCATCCATAAGGTAATTTGAAATTTAAAATGTATTGACCCTACAAGCCTACCTTCGTCTAAATGTCAACCCAAGTGTTCTTGTACACTTTAATCAGAGATTTGGGAAAGGTCCGACCCAAAAACACTAATAAGAAGGCAAGTTAGTAACGTAGTATCCTCAAACATGATAAACATTATCATTTTTTTAGATGGGATGCTGCTAACATGTCATTTTGCACCTTAGCTTCTTGATTCCAAAAGCAACACATGATTGTTTGTGCGATATGGTATCCAAATTCCAGTGTCATGACTAGTGAAATTCATTTTGAAGCTGAGTAAGAATTTGTACAGCAGTTAAAAAAAATTTTAAAAAAACATTTAGACGTATTTTTTGATGGATAAGTATCAAACATATGTCATTGATGGAATATTGTGTTCTACATGACTTTGTTAACATAGACTCTGATACCATAAAAAATTATTTTTACCTTTCTTATATTTTTAAAATTATATGACTCTACTACACTTTTATAAAATTAAACTTAACCAAACACTCCCTTCAAATCTCCCAAACAAATAGTTTGGTTATTAGTTTCTCCTCCTATTTTAAAGAAGAGATTATCTACTTTTTGTTACTTTTATTTACCTATAGTTACTCAGTTATTCTAATTATCATTCTTTCTTTTCATTTTGAGCAAGCAATCATCTTCAGTGGTTTGTGCAGATCAACAGTTCGAAATTTTTTTTAAAAGCACATCTCTAGACTTATTTTTTGTGTGTTAATAAAAAACAACCATTATATTATTAGAGCGTCTCTAGACTTCACATGTAATAATCACATTAAAGCGTGGTCAACACTTAATATTGGACAAAAAACATAGACATGGGATATATTTTGTTTTAGTTAGGAAGAATACAACAACACATGTAACGATATTTTGATTACCAAATAAAAAGAACTTATCTATGCTTAAAAAATCAAATATCTAAACTTAAAATACAAAACTTACATAACATTTCAAACCTAAAGAAACTCCCCTTGCAGCTCCCGGTGCAATAGAGCTTGAGATTGAAGAAACTACAAAGAATTATTTTCTAACATATATATGCTACAACTGTTTATAACTCGCCCATTTTCTTCGATACATACGTATCTTGTTCTGGGATCCACAGTAATACCCCTTCCTCCATTTACTTCTAAAGTTCACGTACCATCATCAACATTTATTGAAGAAAAAAAATTAAAATTGACCAAAAGTACATAAATATTAAAACCATCCATTTTAAAGCTAAGTTAAAAGACAAAAAACAACATTGACTAAAAATTCAAGGACTAAATCCATGAACTTTTTAGTTCATAGACTTAAATCAAAATTAAGCAAAAGTTTAGGAATCAAAATTTGTATTAACCATTTTCCAAAGGAATAAAAATAGTCATCTAAAATTAATTATGTTTAAGACAAAGTAGTTCTCTTAGTATTATTTATATGACAAATACGTATATGATTTTGATTTAAATTTTACAATATAATAAATGAGATTGTATTATATTGGTCATGTCATTCATTTTTTCCACGAAAGTACAATTTTATCTTTTATTCGTTATCATGTAAATATTGATTTTGGTTGAATACGTTGGAAATGAGTAAATTAATGATACGGGAATCCATGAGTTGGATGACAACTTTCAGCTATTGTTTTAAGGTGATAAGAGACTTTGGTAAAAAAAAAACGGTGATAAGAGACCTCATCCTATAAGAAGGAGAATACAAGTTCAAATATTATGAAACACACTTGTTATGAGAGACATAGTCCTTTAATGCTGTAAACCTCAGATGTTATTAGACTCAAGTCTAACGTAAAATTGAGTTATGCTTACTTTTTCACTTTAAAAAAAGGAAAGTCTTGTTTTATTTTAATATGTGTTGTCGATCTATTACATCATTGCTCTCACATTTCCATAACAACACCCCAAGAGAGATGCTAAGTAGTAGTACATATATAATAACAAAGCTTTGAGCCAACGTCTAGACATAGTTCTTGATGGAAGAACTATAACCAGTTTGAAGATCATGATATCTAGACCAAAGCATGACACCACCATATTTTGAAGACCCTTTAATGGCAGGAAGGACTTTCGACGTGAGATCAGAGACAGGAATGAAGCCACTGCCTGCAGCTTGAGTTGAAGCTGGCAGGCCCAAGAAGATCTTGTTGGCTGGCACAATTGAGGTCCATTGATTCCATGCATTTTTTAGATTGGTGATAGAGCCAGAGGCATATTGGCATGGTGGGTTGTTGTAAAATTGGACCCAAACATAATCAAATAGACCTGTCTTTAGGGCATTTCCTATCCATGCATCAGGATATGGACACTGTGGAGCTGCTGTTAAGTACACTGTTTTGCCATTGTTGCCATAGCCTTTTAGATACCTAATAAGTGACAATACTTTAAAAGAATTAGTCAAATTGTAAGCAAGAGCAACAACATCAATATATATATATATATATATATATATATATATATATATATATATATATATATATATATATATTACTTCTTTCATTCCTAAATATAAAGGTTAGTTTATGTGTTTTGGAAAAATTAATGAAGTGAAATGAACCACTTAATAATTACATATTCTGTATATTATTATATCATATGTTAGCTTGTAACTTGTAAGTCAAATAAACAGTGTAGAGTTACTTATTTAGCTTTCTTAGAAATCTCCAAAAAATCAACTAGCTCTTATATTTAGGAATGAATGGAGTAATATTGTTCAGTCCAATTAGAAGAGTCAGTCTAGTCTAATTAGTCTTTATTTGAGTAAACAAAGTAAACAAGTTTCCATCAAGGAATAGTTCTAGTGAAAATGATGATTAAGAAGATAAAAACACACATTTTTCAAAAATAAGTAACTCAAACCAATTTTCTTAACCTCTGTAATTTAGTTATCTAGCTCCTATATTGAGGATAGGAGAAAGTAACAAATAGAGATAGCATTAAACTTGAGTTTATATTAAAGACAAAAGGAAGATCGATATGTGAGCACTAAACTTGAGATAATGTATGTTAGTACCTGGCAAGCTCATCCCAGTGTTGAGTTGTGCCACCTTCAATGTCAAAGTCAATGCCATCAAGAACAGCAGGTCCAAGAGGGCGAGAAGGAGAAGTGCCACCCAAGAAATTGTTCCACAAGTAAGTGGCAACCTGATTTGCTTCTGCAGATGAAGCAAGGAAATAGCTTCCAGCACCACCTCCTAAAGACAGCAAAACCTTTATACCTTTGGCTTGACATGAACTTATGTCAGAGCTCAAACCAGTGCAACCATTTATGGAGGGATCACAATGGCCTGCAAGGTTGATTTGAGGCGTCTGTCCATTCCCAAATGTTGGAAGAAAAGCTAAGATCACAAACTGATAGTTTCCTGTGTTACAAGTTTGAGCTAAGGAGCCTTCAAACCCATTTTGGCCCCAGTAGATTGCTATTCCACCAGCATCAGATCCATTTGTTAGTGATAATATGATTATAAACAAAGAGATTATTGGGATTGATAATGGCTTTATAAATTCCATTTATAAAGAAGGTGTTTTGGAGTTTCTCTGAACAATGAAATTTGTGGTGATGTTTTTGAAGTTTAGAGGGATGGTTTTTGTAAGGGTAGCATGATGGTACTGCTAGTGAAGGAAGATGCAGATATTTTTGGTATTTGGGCCTACTCTTTTGGATATTCCTATGGTTGATGAGAAAAGTGTAAATTTATTAGTTCATCTAGAAAATTTAATCCAATCTTGTTTAGTTGTTTTGTGCCTTTTCATAAAGTTTTTCCTTTATGCTCCATTATGGTTTAAAATTCCACCACTATGACCCAAGTGGACTGTAATTTTAATCACACATGCTTTATTGGAGGGCAGCTGAGAGTGGGTTTACGCAGAATTTCAAAAAATCTCACCATGTTATATAAGATAATGGGTTGTTTATACTATTATTATTAGACTAATATATTAGATAGAGATAAGTTGTCATTAGGATTAGATATGGGACTAGATATAGGACTTGTACTGATCCTATAAAATCCTTTTAACTCAAAATCTTTATCTGTAAAGTAGCACTCAACTTGTATGGTGATAAAAACTACAAGACCATTGGCCAGCACATAAATGTTGGGTTGGTGAGAATCACAATTTAATAATATATATGATGGCATATATAGTACTGTGCCTTGTTTCCCTGCTTACAAAAATCTTGTTTGATACGAAACCAAATGGGTCTAATGGAAGGGTGACAAACTAATGTTTAAATTCTTACCATGGGTGGTGTTTGTATTTAATATGTGACAGTTTCTCAAACATGATCATCTATAGTAAGAAGATTGATGTGATTACTAAAAAAATGTATTTTTTAATCCTCCTTCAAAACCAGCTTCTAGAAAAAATTCTTAATTCATAAAGTAAGTCAATTGATGTATTACTATTGAACTCCCCCCCCCCTTCGCCCAAATATTAATGGTATTATCATGCTAACTACATTTCTTTGTTCCCACTTGGCCACTCTTCCTCTCTGCTTTGTTTATTATTGATGAATATAAAAGAGATAATTTGGGAGAAAGTTGAGGAAATTTGGAGTTAAGTGTTATATTTAGGATCAGAGCAATCTCTCCAAATAAGTCTTATACTTAGAACTGGAGTGAGTGCTTTTCAATTGTTCTTAGGCAAAGCTAATAACATTTATTGTTTACTTTGTGAATTGATACTTAAATAATTGTTCATTTAGTAAAATTATATTTAAATTGATGAGAGAATATTGAAAATCTCAAGGTTCGAAAACCGGACCGGACATCCAACCGGGCAAGCTACTGGTTCAAGGGTTAATGGTTCAACCGCGGTTGAACCGGGTCAACCCGGAAATAATAAAATAATAATATTTAATCAAATATTATAATAGTCGAAACTAAAAATAGTAAAAATGTACAATAGTCAATATAACATCTGCTTCATATGGATTTGCAATACTTTCAAGTTCTATCAATAATAATACAATAATACCTAAAAAGTAATTAAATTCCATCAACACACATTCATCTTTCATCAAAATCATCATCCATATTAATATCTTCATTGACATCAGCATCAGCCTCTTGACTAGTGACAAAAGCATCATGATCATCAGGAACATTGTTCATAATCAAATAAGGCGATTCAGACATTTCCAACGGGTCAAACCAGTTTGTTCCCGGTTCAGCGGTTTAACCGGTCGAACCTCCCGGTCCGATCCGGTTCTTTGAACCTTGGAAAATCTAGTAACATACTCCCTCCGGTCCTAAATATAGGACCTAGATGCCTTTTATAGAAAATCCTAAAAAAGTGAAATAAGTTAATTATAAATTGATGATTTACCCAATTTTTTCCATAGACTAGTTTATTTTACCTATAACCTAATGAATAATCTAAAAATATATCAAATGTGTCATGATTTAATAGTCCATTTCGTAACCTTAACCTCTCCAAAAAAAAGTCAATTAGGTCTTATATTTAGGACTGGAGGTAGTATATTGTTTCTTTATGATTTAGAATATGAGCAAAACTAGGAGAAAAATCATTATATATATATAGTTAAACAAGTCGACTGCCTTTAGATTTTGGTAAGCTAACTTGAGTTGGTGCGTAAGACTTTAGTTTCTTTTATGGAGCAACCACTGGAACTCGGTTTTCATTTGTCTTCCAGGAGTTTTATGCTTAATACAAAACCCATAAATACTTATTTTGATATATTTTATATTTTTATTTTCAAAGTTTTAATTAAGGGCATAGTTAGAGAATTCTTATATTTTCAGACAAATTTAATGAAGTAAAATATTTTTTTCGTCTGTATTAAACATGTTGAAAATGCCTCATACCATAGAACCACCCAAGAAATGCCAGAAACTTGAAAAACATGTACAAATGTAATGTTTTACTTTTAGATTTTCATAATACTTTTTCTGGAAAATATGTTCCAAGACTGCTGTTTCCCCCATTTCACCCTTTTTTGCCATCTTCAAGTCTTATTCATTACATTCCATTTATTAACTTCAGTGACATATTGTGTGTGCGTGTGCGTGTGTGATGAAAGAAAAACACTAATCAAAGCATGACTTTATTTGAATGGGATGCACCCTTAAGTTTACATGTAATATATATATGTCTGGCTTCAAGCCTTCAACACTTTTTTTTGAACTGAAAGCCTTCAACACTTAACAATGGACAAAAACAATTTACATTGGATATTATTTAGGACTTATCAATAATACAACACATATAACAATACTTCAATTATTGAAAAAACCTATCTATGCTTAAAAAAATCAAATGTCAAAACTATAAATACAAACCTACATAACATTTCAAACCTAAACAAACCCCTCTTCCATTCCCAGTGGCACTAGAGGTTGAGGAATGAAGAAACTACAGAGAATGATCATCTTTTAACATGTGATGCTAGAAATGTAAATGGCTTGCTCATCTTCTTCGATACACATATCTTGTTCTGGGATCCACAATAACACCCTTTCCTCCATTCACTTCCAAGTCGTGCCTGCATTAACAACATAAATTTATAGCCTAAAACAAGTACTAAAAAAAAAAACTATATCCCATAACCTAAAACTTCCCTAGTCTACAACTACAAGCCAACAAAAAAAGAACCTAAGCCATGTTTGGATGATAGAAAAATTGAGAATAAAATAGGGGGAGGGGGTAAGGGTACATGTTAGAACCGCTTAAAACTTTGAGAAATCATGAATCATAAGTGAAACATTAACAAAAGAACAAGAACGGGCAAGCTGGCAGCTCAAGAAACAGAAAAACTCAACTGAAATACAAAATCTGGGATGGTCAACTGCTCACGAGGTACATATCTGAAGAGCTGCAGAAGCCGATCTACATAGACCACTCTCTTCCAAACCTGAAACCGTAACAAAAATACATGTGGTCCTCGGAAAAAGGTTCAAGTTACAATAATTAAATGTTATTTCTAACATACCACACTGTCCACAAACAACTGAAGCGCAAAAATTGCTGCTTTTAGTCCAAAAGTTGGGTGGAGGACATATATTGCCTGCATGCCAGATTAAGACTTTAAGAGGACAAAACAAGTGCCAAAAAAAACAAAAGATTTAACAAAGATCATGTGTTCATACATGCAGGTTGCGTTGGTGCTTCCGACCCAATATTTGCTGTAATCTCCTCATCCAACCCAGATCTGGCTGCCTATTTATTCAAACGCAGTGCAGAAAAAAGAAAATTTTGTTAACAAGCCAAAATAGTAAGCATCATGGGTCAATATGAAACAACCAGTGCTAATAGTTAGTTCTGCAGCATTTCACAAGGCAACCTAATTTTGCAAATTATATAACATTCTTATGTAACCAAAAAAAAAAAAAAATGCCTGGTAAATGGCCTACTCTTACAGAAGAAAACAATGCCAAAAGGTTCAACTGTATTCACCATATCTTACCAGAACTTTGGCATTTATACTGTCTCCTAATTATTTTATCACACTTAATAACTTACAAAAAAACTAGTTAACAAGAAATTCTATAATTAGTTTTTAAGGGACAGCGTTTGGCATATTGAAATCCTCTTTTTGGATGGAAGAATAGACCGACATACATCATAGAAACCCATCACATGAAACTTACGTCTGTAGAGATGCAGCAGAGTGGAAGTAGACAATAGTATACGGCTTCTGAATTATAGGCTCAAACTCCTGAAAGTTAACACCAGATAGGCAATATAATTTCAATAAATTAGAAAGGTATCAGGGGAACTGGAAGGGGAAAATATGAAGAATCCAGATTACTTAAATCAGTTCTTGCAGTAATGTTTTGCATTCTCATGTCTAGCATGAGATTTTATGAAAGAAAAACTTCAGCCCAATGACAGTAAAAACAGGTCAAGCAAACTGTAATTGATTCACCTACACTGCTTGGACCTCAAAAAAAATTACCTTCACCACATACATCACAAATCGCTCCAGATCAAGACATCTGAGCAGAAAGTGTGCCCCCACAACAACCATCACAGGACGACCTTCACTGTCTACTCCACCACGGTATCTGTAACAAATATAAGCATTAAATGCAAAAACATACAGTTTTATTTTCTACCCTAGCGCATGAAACCATCACATTTGATTTGGTTGAGGCAAATAACATTTTCAAAGTCAATTTATGAAAAAGCCATGAAGGACTGGAGGATTTTGAACATGCCCAAATTATCAATAATTTTCTTGTTGCCCAGAAATACTGCACCTGAAATTCTTCAGAAATCCTAATCCTCCCCTCCTGGGGGTACATTGATTCACAGCTATGCATCTATGAGGCATGCAATATTTCATGCAACTTGCTTTTCTAAGAAAAATTGATCCCTACTTTTCTTCTTGCTCGTGCTGAATGTGAGTGTTTTATCAGTATTTTTTTGTTGGCACAATACTCCAAATTTGGAGCTCGGAATCGTTTTTGTTGGGCTGGACTGATTACAAAAGTCCTATTAGAATAATTCATTAATGCCAACCCACATTTGGATCTACCAATCAAAACTGTCGCAGAGAGTATGCATGAAGAAGAATTAGATCAAAACTTACACAATTTTCATCTCTGCAATTTCAGAGAGATTTACAGAATTTGCTTTAGAAAGGTATCTAGAGTGAAGAGAATATTCTTCAGCAGCAGACAATGGAGGCCCACCAAGGTCACCAAACCCAAGCATTCTGGCACAATTCCACCCTCTTTGTGCTCGAGCAGTTTTCTCCCACTGCTCTTGACGTCTCTGATCAGGATCTTTAATTAAGGACATGAAGGCAGGATCCAGAAATGAATCTAAATACGATGAAGTCCTATTAAAGACACCCAGATAAGAAAAAATTATTCACCAGATTTTGAAAGATGGGTACTTCAAGCATAAGTGAACACATAGAATTTCAAATTCGTAAATCTCTGTTGATTCATTCTATTTTGGAAAAAAAATGACAAAAATAGTTGATTTTAGGCATATGCTGATAGGAACCCATTAGTCCCTTTGAATATTTTATTTTAGGAAGTTATTTATTTTTATGTTTATGTGTTTTGGGTCTACTGTGACAAGTGTCCAATGTTAATTTCAAATAGTGGCAGTTTATGTTTAGGGAAGTTATTTTCAGTTATGTAGTCAGTTTATATATATCTTGTGATTGTATTATCTTCGACATGAATGAAGAATTGAATGAAATTATGATGTAGGAGATTCTCCTCTCATCCCTAGAACTAGATCCTAGTTCTAGTCTCCTTCCCCCTCTAGAATTAGATTCTGATTCTAGAGTTCCTCTCCTCCTTCTTTTCTCTCCCTTTTACCCTATTTGTGTTTATGTTTTCCTGGGTTCTATCATTTGGTATCAGAGCAGAAGATCCTTTTGACCTGTGATACAAAATGAATTGAAGGACACTGCACAACCTTCTCCTGGACATTTTATATAGAAGGATATGTGGCCACGTTTTGCAGACAGCAACCACAATTCTATGGGGAATAAAGATAATTTACAGAGGCATTTAATGATGGCAGTTACTAAACCCACCCAAGCAGTTACTACTACAAAACTTCTGAACTAGCAAGCAGTTACGCAAGAGAAAAAAAAAAAGAGTTTCATGCTTCAGATGTGGAGATGAAGTTATTCCAGAAAGCTAGGCGATATTTAAAAAGATCAGCAAGGATGTATGAGAAGTGAACAAAGCATTTATAGGGATAGAAAAATAATTAGGCTGGAGGATTCTCTCCTAATTATTTTGAAATTTCCCCCTAAATGCTGAAACTGCAAATGGAAATATAGCATTTAATAGGATAATAATTGGGTTGAGATTCTCGCCTAATTATTTCCCCTAAGAATGCTTGATTTAATTTATTCCATTTAAATTTCCAGAATCAGTTACAACCTCCCACAAAATGTGGAATTAATTTTGTTGTTACCACAATCACACTATTCTCGGGATGCTCTTTCACAATCAAGGATTTCTCTACAATTTTGGACCATGAAAGGCAATTAATGCGTGATAGCAGATTTCAACCCAATGGATCAAACTTGTGGGAGATTTCACACACAAAAAGGAAGGAGATTACTGAAAGAAAGATGCTGATTTGGAAGCAACAGATTAAGTATTACAGGAAATATTTATCCCTACTTTCTTGGAGGATTCATTGTCAACCCTCTGAAGTTACAAGCTACAAAGAGATACCAAGTACCAATTAGTTTCTTCCAGCCTTGAGGACAAGGCTTGTTTTCAAGGGGAGGGTATTGATAGGATCCCACGTTGGTCTAGTAAGGTTTAGGCAGTGTTTATTATTCTGTCATGTGGTAGTTTATTTTATTGTTGTGTTAGTTAATGTGTTTGAATATTTGAGTCAGTTATTGTATTGTATTTAAATTTAAATTATGGTCAGTTATGTTGTCATGTGAAGGTCTAATATATATAGACCCATTGTACAATTGTTAGATATGAATGAAGAATTGAATTAAGATATAGGAGTTTGCTCCTCTCTTGTCCCTAGAACTAGATTCTGGTTCTAGCCCCCTTCCCTCTAGGATTTTCAGATTCTGGATTCTAGAATGTCTTTCCTTCCTCTCCTTTCCATCCATTTCTCCTATGTTTGTTTATGTTTTTTGTGGGTTCTATCATATGCCAACCAACCTTGCAAGTTGAGGAAAATATGAAAATAATACATACTGAAGAGAGCATGATAAATTGGTAATAAGAAAGGCAAAACATAAATAAACTGACATGTAACAACCCCATGTAATGAGTATTGCACAATTGGGAAATGGACGGGTCCTCACGAGATTCCAATAATACATCAAGCAAATGAATCTATTAAGATAGGAAAACAAAATACAAATCAACTAGTGACTTTAAACTTCTGAATGTTTGTCTGACTAGCAGATTGAATCCCAAAATGTATATTTGGGACAAGAGAAAGGATAGGAGGATCTAGAAACTGCTGAGAAAACACTACAAGATACAGATACACATCTTAAACCAGAAATTACCCTCGTCACTCTAGCATGAATACAAGACACGGTCATGAACCACCAGGACACAAGATTGACAAAAACATTCATCAGGAACACTCAACAATCACATACAAACAAAAGAAACAAAGACTGGCTTTCAAGAGGCCAGATCATTCCAGTTCCCTTCCACAATAATTCTGTCTTTACTCCCATCAGTTCATTCATTTACACATTCCTTTCCAATAACTCCTATCATGTATTCATGTCATGTAATCCCTCTTGTTATTCTTGCCTTTTTTCTTGCATGTAAGCCTCCATCTTTCCTAGGGGAGACCCACTTTCCTATCCCTTTCTCTCTTCCCATCACAACATCAATTTGCCTTGCACGGACAGATAATAGTTCAGGGAACACTGATGAAGCAGTATCCAAAATAGTACTGAGAATTATAAAGTAGGCATCAACAATCCTGAACAACTTCCAGAAAATAAAAAGTAAATAGCACACTGCAATCTATCTGACACCTAAAAAAATTAATAATTAACCCAACATTATTCAGGGCCTTGGAACATCTCAAGTGGCAATAAGGGAAGATCATATCATATGGTCCAAACTGACCAGTAAAATACTTAATAAAAATATCATATGCAGTAAATAATTCAAGTGTTGAAAAATCGAGACCTGCAAGCTAAGCCAACATCACTAACAGGAAGATCAGCTGGAGCTTCTACAGGTTCTGACACATTCTTTTTGGGCAAAGGCTTTATTCTTATTTTACGTTCATCTATGATAGTCTCTCCATTCTCATCCCCCACATCTGCAGGAAGCTTTGACAAGGCCACCTCCTCTTCATGTTTGTCCCGAGGAAAGTAAAGTGGAAGCAGCCTAGACGGAAATGAGATAAAAAAAAGAAGTAAAGATAGGCAGTACGAATTCTGAATATGATTAAAGAAAATAAAACCAAAATTTTGAAACTCAACATTGGTTCAGGTTAGTTTGAACCAAAATAGCAAAAGTTCAGGATATTACAGACTGCGCAGGTATCACCAACAGAGTGAAACATCAATAATGAAAAATACCTTTTATATATTTCTGTATCAGTTGTGTTGGTAGTGCAAAAGACGACAGCGATTATGTTGTGTTTCTGCTTCTCAAGAAATCGCCTCACGGTTCCTGAAAATATGACATAAAAAGAAAGGGAAAAAGAAGAAAATGGGTTTAAAAATGGAACTCTATATTTTTAGACAGCTATCCATGACCATCAACTGTTGCAACAAAGAATGTACAAACTATACTCCCTTTGGTTTTACGTCAGGTACCTAGAAGAGTTTAATTGTCAAAAAATGTAAGACTTTACAAGAGTTTGGAGCATTAATTGTTTTATTTGACAAAATCCCCTTGCATCAATCAAACAGAAAATTTCATTTGAAAATTATGGTATTTCTCAGAAAATTTTATTTATGTAGTTATCTTTTTTTATCTGATGAGGTAGCTTAAGTGACATATCAACAACTGGATGGAGTATATTCTATCATATGTAGTTGGACATGGCCATGATTAACTGAGCTTTTGCAAAAGTTCCATTATGGTAGAGTTATAGGCAAAAATATGCATCTAACAAGCATTCTGTTTTCCTAACTACTAATGGGAAATTATGTGAAGTTTCTTGAAGCTGTAGGAAACTATAATTACTCATATTCTTACTATTTGCTCATTTATCAGATTTCTTTCTTTTAATTTTCTTATTATTTGCTTGTTCTAGATAGCCCTACATTAGTGCGAATTTCCAAATCATATAAAAATTTTAAGTTCATCATGTCAGTTTTCCTACTTCAATTCCTTCCTCATCCCGCCTTGTACTGGTCCACATCAGACTAATTTTGTCATCTTAGATCATCTATTATTAATTTATCCAATTATCCAATCTAATAAGATAAAATTAACTCAAGAAAACAAAAAATAATTGACAATGTGAATCGAGAATCTTTTCTATTCTATCATCCTCAGTTCCTCTACCCCTCTCTCAGTAGTAAGACTTCCTAACCAAAGATAAAGGTTAGCATCTTCTTTTTTCTAATCTTTGTAATTAATGGATGATATTTCCTACATGGATGGAACATGAAAAAACAAAAAGAAGATCCCCCAAAAAATAAAGAGGCAGTTCCATGGTCATAAAGTATGAACTTAAAACACATCATAGAGGGGAAATCTCACTTATAGCTACATGGGCAGCAGGTTCACGGGGATAATTCTTTGCCTCAGTATAAATACAACCCATAGCAATGCTGCATAAATAAAAAATTAAGAAATGAATATTATATGGTAAAGTATGCAACTTGATAAGACAAAACTTGCAAGAAAACTTTTGACATAATTGAAACAAAAACCTCCGAAGCCCACTTTCAATTAGAAGCTCCAGACAAGTGCGATAGCAATGACTTAAAGCATTCTCTGCAGCAGTGTGGTACTTCACGGCATATTTTGGACCAACGGTATGAATAATTCTCCTACCAGAAATGTTTCAAAGCCATAAAATATGGTAGCACAAAGTAAGAGTCAAAGGGCTATAATTCATCAGCATAATATGTAGGAACGGATAAATGAAGACAAATCTAAATGAAAGGGCAACAAAAAACCTTGCAGGAAGGTTGTATGCGCCAGTAAGTTTAGCCATCCCTGTTCGGCATCCACCCTGATAGAAACAAATTTAACTTATCCATTAATCCATGTGCATACAACATTGTTTAGAAATCTGTTTCCCGAGTCCCTTGCATGGCACTAGATTATGGAATATGAACCATTGTACGTTATGAATGAGTATATCTTCATCCAAACTGCCTAACAAAATACTTTAGCTCACAGAACAAACCCAAACTATATCAAACAACGTTAATTTAAAAAAAAATCAATAACTATAGCCATGTCCCAAACACATATGTTCCTTCAAAAAGAACATAATATCTTAGTCGAAGAAATCAATACATCATATAATTAACTATACCAGTGTTGCACACTCTTCTGCAAGACCAGGTCCAGCTGCATCAAACAACCCCGGACTGCTGTGAGCTTCATCCATGTTCTGTCGACCAGAGAAACGAAAACCAGGTCAGAAATATTATTTCTATTACCCAGTTACGGTGTTCTTATACTGCATAATCATGCTAATCCGAGGTGCCAGGTTAATGTTTTCGAACATTTAGATTGACTTTGGAAACAGAATGACAAACAGAGACGGTACTGGAACCAAGTAAATTGTGGTTAAGAAGAAATAGAAAATTGATCTAGTAAAATCTTTTAAGTGTTAAAAGATGCTTAGGTAATTGATAAGAAAAAATACACAAGATTACTATCAACAAAATGATTACTTGATGTAGCATAAGAGGACCTTAATTTGTGAAACAATAACATGAAAGCTTAAGCTTTAACTTTCATTCTTTCTCCTTTGTGTGCATGTTATCTTTCTCTACCTGCTTTTCTTTTTCCTTCCTACCTTTCATTTTTTATAATATTGAGCTCTAACTTTCAACCAGTGGAAAATAATTAAAATAAAAATTTTCACAGAAACTTCACAATCGGTTTCCCACTTGAGAAAACCATATAGGCAAATATGTGTGCATTATGTGATCCAGTTGTCTTGTCATCCACCAGTGGCACAGGCAACACATGAATGAAGATAATAACGACTACGAATTCACAAGTATCAGCTTTTAAACTTCACACATAACATTTAGCAAAGAAAAACTCATATAGTGCACAAAACTCACAAATCACAAACCTCATTTGTTGAATTTACCACAGCATCCACTTCTAGATTCCAGGGATCCCCTCTCCATAAATATATCTTCGAATTGACTTCATGATCGACAGGAAATTTCGACAATGACCCAATGCCACCACCCTCCGTTCCTGAATGTGTCGTTAAGGGATCATCCATATCATGATCCAATGAAGACTTATACTCAGCATCACCCCACCGCGGAATTTGATCCAAAGTCACAACATAGTCCCCACTATCAGTAGCCATTCCACCCCGGAATGTGGCTGAAGTCGCCACAGGCCTATACATTTCTCTAACTCCAATCTACAACACCACTAGTCACTATGACACACTCATATTGATCACCCAAATGCTGAAATGGTCCTATTTTATCAGCCCAGAAACAAAAATTAACAGATAAGCATGCTAAGTTAAACATGAAATCCTAATTACTATTAACAATATATCACCAAAAGAAAACAGCAGTTCAATGCTAACATACTTAGAATATCAAATCCTAAATTTCCAACTAATAATTACATATCACAAAAAGAAAACAGCAATTTCATTTACAGCAAACTTCAATGATCCTACAATTAAACTTTCTGAGGGTAATCAGGAAAACAGGCCAAAAAGAGAACGCAGCTCAAAAATTGAATTCATACTATATGTACGAAAAATAGTATACCTGAAACAGAGATTAATTCGTTGAATTAAGAACGAAAAATTCAGACTTTGAACAAAAATTATAAAGAGGGAGACCCAATGAACATAAATGCGAGAAAGAATACCTGAAAAACTGAGATATGAACTTATGAAACAAATTATGTATGTAAATATGGTTTTTTTTTTGTTGGGGCGATTAATATAATAGTATTAATATAATAGGTGGGGAGAAAGAACAATTATGCAAGCTCAAATTGGGTGGAGTGAGATCAAATCATGAAGGGGAATGAGAAAGAGAAAGGAACATTTTTGCTGTTGTCATTTTCTGGGTTTTACAGACTTTAATGTTTCATGATTAGGCAGTAACAATGTTTGGTTCATGTATAATGAACTGTCCAATTGGGAATTTTCTGTTATACTACCTCCGGTCCTAAATATAGGACCTAGATAACTTTTTTTTGGAGAGGTTAAGATTACAAAATAGTCTATTAAATCATGACATATTTGATATATTTTTAGATTATCCATTAGTTTATAAGTAAAATAAACTAATTTAAGGGAAAAATTAGGTAAATCAATTTATAATTAACTTATTTTGCTTTTTTTAAGGATTTTTCAAAAAAGTCAATTAGGTCTTATATTTAGGACCGGAGGGAGTAACATTTTATTTGAGGGGTTTGTTTTTAAAATTGGGAGAATTAATTAGACACCTCGTGTTAGGACTTTCAAGAGTCAAGACTAACAAAAAAAAAACAAAAACAATTTATGGGACTCACATAACAACTCGTGAAACCTCATTTTAGTTATATTTCTTCTATGTGACTTCTAAATAATTCTCCCTTTAAGATTTCATTTATTTGAATTCAACCGCATATTTTATATTTATTAAACATTTTATGGCTAGTTGCCGGATAAAATTAAATAGATGATTCATATTGACCTATACTAGACAATTGACCTATACTACTAGATAATTGCACCTAGGTCTTAACTCTTAAGTAAGATATTTGATATTATCATGTAGGTTTTTTTATCTTATACTACTATCATATAAGTTTACTGACAACTTTTTTACCTACTAAGCAAAGTTATTTTAATTATTAATGATTGTTATGTTTTAACAACTCCTTGAAGCTTCTGTGAAATTGAATATGTGACTTGGGTATCAATGTGGCTTAATTTAGTAAAATATTAAATATTTTATTTGTTATGATTGTATGGCATAAAAAGTATTTTTTTTTTATTTTAAACATGTTGCAAGTATATAGAAATTCAACATTTTCTTAATTAAAATAGTTCCACTTACAAGTGAATGAATAAAAGCTTAGAGGGAAATGGTGCTATTTGCTGTTTGTAACACGTGATATATAAGACTCCAGTTTTTTTTCCAAGTAAAGCAAAACTTAGAAGCCCTTTGTAGTTATGCTGTTTTCATTAATCAACCGTTGGTAACAACAAATTAATTAACCAGAAATAGTTACTTTAAATGATTATAAATTATGGTACAAAATAATTATTTGAACGGTATAGGCGTATAGCCAAGGCCAACCACGGAACCATTAATATACCTAAAATAGTCTAAATATAGTTTATTCAAGCTTCTTTTTTTTTATAACAAATTTATTCAAGCTTCTAATTGTTTGTTATTCTCTCTTTTGAAACTTCCTTTCTCAATTCAATTATATCAAAATGATATTTCATTCATTGTTATAAAAAAATGATATTTCATTACACATTCCAAAACAATTTATTCCATGAAACTTATATCTAATATTTTTAAATTACGAATTCACCTAAAAGCTTTAATTTATTTTAGGGAAAAGACAAATAAAGTCTTATCAATTGGTAAAAGAACAATTGAGGTTGCTAAATTGTAAAAAGGATAAGTTGGGTCATAAGCACCTAATACACATTAACAAATTTGGGCAAATGACTCAAATGCCCTTAATAAAACACTTACCCAACCCTCACAAAACATATCATTCGATTCCAACCCCACCCTCTCCAATCTCAAATTGTTAAGGGCATTTGAGTCTTTTCTCACAAATTTGTTAATGTGTATTAGGTGCTTATGACCCAACTTGTCCTTTTTACAATATAACAGCATCAATTGTCCTTTTACCAATTGGAGAACTTTATTTATCTTTTTTTTTCCCTTTATTTTATCTAAAACTTCTTCTTATTAATTTTAGTTATTGAATTCTTATAATTATAATAAGACTCATAAGTACAATTTACTATGTATACTTTTATACAATATTGTGTGCATATTTTCTTACAATAGTCTTTATTTTTTATTTTAGGGGTTAAGGTGAAAATTTGTTCCAAACATTTTTTCTTGTGAGAAACATTACTTCGAAAGTTTTTTTTTTAGGTAAGGATACTTCGAAAATTTTATAAGAATAGTGTTATTATGACAGTCACTACAAAAAAAACGGGTCATTCCGGCGCAACCTTACCGGCGTTTTGGTCCAAAACGCCTATATGAGACGCATACCGGCGTTTTTACCCAAAGCGCCTATATGAAAACGCCAATAAATTTGGCGCGCGCTTCCCGCCTTTTTTCCCGCGTTTCCATATCGGCGTTTTGGGTATAACAAACGCCGGTATGGTTTTTAAATTTAAAAAAGAGGGGCTGACAGTTTTTTTTTTATTTTTTTATTCAGAAAACCGTATATAGGCGTTTCTTCAAACCGCCTATATGCGATTAAATATTATTTTAATCGCACATAGGCGTTTTGAGAAACGCCTATGTGCATAACGTGCATTTAATATGCACTTTATGCGCATATCGGCGTTTTGAAAACACCTATCTACGCATTAAGTGCATATTAAATGCACTAAATGCATATAGGCGTTTCTCAAAACGCCTATATGCGATTAAAATAACATTTAATCGCATACAGGCGTTTTGAGGAAACGCCTATATGCATTATTTACATTAAAATAATGCATATAGGCGTTTCCCTGAAACGCCTATATGCATTAGAAAGCATATAGGCGTTTCCCTGAAACGCCTATATGCATTATTTTAATGTAAATAATGCATATAGGCGTTTGGCAAAACGCCTATATGCATTATTTAATATTAAAATGCATATGGGCGTTTTCCAAACGCCGGTACGCACCTCCGTTCCCTATAAATAGCACCTCCCTCCTTCCGCAAAGTTGCTCATTTTCTCGTTTTCTTCTATTTTTCTTCTCTTCGCCTCTCATTCAATGTTGCTGTTGCTTTGTTTTTTTTTGCTAGTTTTGCTGATGTTTTTTATTTCGTGTTTTTTGGTGGTATTTGATTTTATAATGTTGATATGATCTTATTGCTTTTCTTTTACATATTGCTTGTTGTTTTGATTTTATATATTTGGGTATCATGTTTTATGAATTACTCTTGTTATTGCTTATGTTTATATATATTATTCTTTATGTGTATGTAACTTTGGGATTAACATATTATTCCTTATGTTTTTGAACATTTTTCTTCCTGGTTCTAAACAATCAGGAAGAAAAATGTTTTTTATTTTTTTTTTGAAAACACATACCGGCGTTTTGCAAAACGCCGGTATGAAATATTATTATTTAATACCGCACATAGGCGTTTTATAAAACGCCTATGTGCATAAATAAAAAAATATTATTTCCTCATACCGGCGTTTTGCCCCTCGTCTAGGCGTTTTTCAAAACGCCGAGATGCCGCATTTCGACGGCAAATTTATAGGCGTTTTGCCAAAACGCCGTAGCGCTATTTCGCCGGAAAATTCCGCCGATGCGAGGCCCTATAAAACGCCGATATGGGCCCCGTTTTTTGTAGTGAGTCTATTACGGGTAGTAATTTTGCCTTTTCCCTTTAAAAATATTAATGATTAATGCAAATTTTTAAGCAGTTAAGGCTAATTTTATGATTAGATATGATGATATTTCTAAGTTGTGAAACTTTCCATGCATGTAATTCCTTTTTTATGGATACTTTCCATAATTTCGTGCCTAGCAAAGCTTATTTTAATTATTTCCATAACAATACTAAGATAAACGTGCCAATTTTTTATTGAATTTAAGCTACACGCTAGCATCCATGATTTCATAGAAAAAAAGCAAGATCTTTTGAATAAAAGTTTATTTTCCCAAACCTCTTGAATAAAATTATAATTTTGTCCATTGAGATTCATTTAAGAGCTCATAATTTGCCACTTGTACCATTAAAAATAAAACTAAAATGTATTATAATATAAAAAAAGTTTTAGCATAAAAAATTTCAACTATCTGGACATATTTCATTTCAATATAAGGATCTATAAGAGATACAAACTTGTCCAGTTAATTGTAAAATAATTTTACAGTAAAATTATTTTATAGTTTACTGGACAAGTCTGTATCTCTTATAGATCCTTATATTGAAATGAAATAGGTCCATATAGTTGAAATTTTTTATTATAAAAAGTGTTCAAAAATAAAAAATTTAAAAGTTCTTCATTTATTTTATATTACAATACATTTTTTTTTAATTTTTAATCGTACAAGTAGCAAATTATGAGCTCTTAGATGAATCTCAATGGGCAAAATAATACCCAGAGATTTTGAGGAAAGTAGGGTTTGAATTCTGAGAGAATCCGAACCCAAAAGTTACCCATATTAAATTTTTAAATTACATAAACGCAGCCCCATTAGATTTTTTATCCAATGGCAATCAGTGCCAAAGTTGTCTTGTCCAATAGAAATCAATCAATTCAACCCAAGAGAAAAAAGACATTGACTCTAAACTCTAACAACAGATCAACAACTAATACTAATAAAAATGCACTAAATACCATCAACCCTGCTCACACAAGAGATAACAGATAACACACGCTAATACAAGAAGATCAAACCGTTGCTACAGGTATCATAGAATTATCAATATCAATGTGTTTTGGATTGAGCTTCTGGGTCTCAAAAGCTTGCCACGCCATAGAAGTGTCTTTCTTGTATTTTTCCATATTTGACAATAACTTCTTCTTAGGTGGGCTTTTGGTGCTATAGAGTTTTTTTGTGTGAAGCTAATCAAAAGAGCTTTCGGCTTCTATAGAAGAGAGAGATATAGATGAAAAAAAATAAATGTTTGGTCTCACTTTTATTCTGAAAATAAGTCATTTATATTCTTCAAATCCAAACATAAATCACATCCCACAATTTAACTTCTACCCAATCATTACTTCTAAAATAATTAGATAAAAAAAGCTATTTCTCTACCAATTTTTCCAAACACATGTATACATTGATAGAGATAGATGGAGAACCTTTTTAGTACAAGTCATGCGAGTAATTGCATATGCAATTATTATTCCTCTCCATTCATGAAACATACCATACATATAGAACTAACCTCTCTGAACATCAATTCTGGCTTTAGATGTGCCTTTGGATGGACCACATAATCCACTTTGATCAAGTACGAACCTTGTTATGAGATCTTGCTAGAAACTAACCTCTCCGAACCATACAATACGATCAATGCTTCATCTCCGCCATCTTCTTCCACTCACCAATCAGTTTCTGAACACCAATCATTGAACTCCCACCACAACCACTAACTGCATCACTCGCCGCCTCTCTGATTTCCCCTGCTTTAACCTTCAAATCTCTATTATTCATTATCTCATCAATGGCTTCTCCTATCTCTTCTCCTCTCACAAGCTTCTCTCCTGACCAACCCCATGTTTTCTTCCATATTCCCCACCCACTCTTCTCCACTACCTCTGCATTTAACTTCTGATCTCCTATTTGTGGCCACCCCAGAATTGGCACACCATTCCATGCTGCTTCCACCACTGAGTTCCATCCACAATGACTCACAAATCCTCCCACTGAATCATGACTCAGTATCTCACTTTGTTCAACCCATTCTTTCAAAACCACACCTTTTGACTTTAGCTTCTCCATCAGATCTATTCCAATCACTTCTTCTATGCCTTCTTCTTCTTCTTTGTCCACCTTCTTATCTTTCACTACCCACAAAAATTTATACCTTGATTTCATCAACCCCTCTCCTATTTCTCTTACTTGTTCTCTTGCCATGCTTAGTCTGCTTCCAAAGCTCACGTACACGACAGATCCAAAGGTTTGATCATTAAGCCACTTCATCAATGGTGAAGAATTATTCTGTCCGTCTCTTTCATTCTTCTCGAACTCACATGGAACTAAAGGACCAATAGGGAAAACATGGGGTAATTCTTTGACCACTTTTCCTTCATTAAGAGACTCAAGCGTCTTTGATTCTAGTGACTCAAATGAATTCACTAAAATCCCACAAGAATTTGTAAGCTTGGGGCCATCTTCTAACAAAATGTTAGCAAAGATATTGTTGGGGACAAGAAGTAAAGGAGGGATTGAAGATCTGGGTATGGTTAAAACACCTGGAATTTCAAGAAAATCAAGCCCAGAAATTTCTGGTATAAATCTGTGTATGCACGAGAATAAGGACAACATCATAGCTGAAGAAGTAAAAAGGATGAAAACTGGAACACCAAGGCTTTGTGTAATAGGAAGAACAGGAGTTATAAGTGTCATATCACAGACAAAAGCAGAAAGAGGAGGAGAAACTGAAGAGAGAAGAGAAGGAAGGAGGTGACAAGATTGACGAATTGCTCCAAACTGAAGAAAAAAAGGATCATCTGAATTTGCAGAGGAAGAATCTAAAGAAATGACATGAAAAGGAAGAACGTTGACCTGAGGAAAAACAGACTGAAAGCGAGAGAGAAGGTTTGATTCGGCCTTGGAAACTGTGGGTTGAGGAGCTATGAGAGTGACTTGACAATGGTGATTTACTAGTAGTGAGGCGAGTCTTAGAAATGGAGTGAGGTGACCCATGCCGGCGTTAGGCAAGAGAGCCACGTGGACAGCCTTGTGGTCGGACATGTTTTCAAGTGACATATGCTAATAAGCTCGACTGTGTGGTGGGAATGATTTGGAGAGATGATATATATCTGAGGTTGTTATGGTGAGTGGAAGACTTGGATTATGTAGATCGACTTTCATGATAAAACTTAGAGGATGTTGAGTTGAATTGAGAATGGGACAAAGTTGTTGAGCATCGGAGTAGGTGAATCACGACATGAGAGTAAAATACAAGGAAGCTTTAAGCAGATGTGCACGTTGCATGTGCAACAATAATACACGCTCATCGAGTACATACGTTTTAAAACATTGATGGCCTATCCTCCATGCTAGTGGAGTTTTTCTATTATTTTTCATGGATTAGGAGGGATTCTGAGAGTTGGGATTATGAGAGAATCTCAACCCCTATTTATTTACACACACCGAAGTGAAGTCAACCCAGTAGTTCACTTTTTGTTGTGTAAAATCCTTAGAGAACAAAATAAGTTATTATAAATTGATTTATAATTTTTTATTTAAACTAGTTTATTTGACCTATAAAGTAATAGGTAATATAAAAATATATCAAATTTGTTATAATTAAATAATTTATTTTGTTTCCTTAATCTTTCAAAACAAAATTAACTAGGTCTTATAATTAGGACCAGTGAAATATTGTTTTTTAATGAGTATTTTTTTGTGTTATTATTCCTCAGTTCTAATTATAAGACCTCTTTAATTTTTTTGAAAAATTAAGAATGCAAAATTAATAACTTTAAATTGTAAATAGTAATATGTTTTCCTCATAATTAGTTTATTTTAAATATAATAAAATTAACATCTAATCCAATTACATTTGAAATATGTTATAATATTGTAGTCGTCTAATTTGCTTTCTTAACTTTCACAAAAAATGTCAACTAAGCCTTATATTTAGGAAATAAGAGTGTATTTTTCTGAAATACTATTTAGTGCATGCAATCGAATCTTTTTCTTTTGTCACTTTTTTAACGCATCAAAAGTAACTTAAAAACTAGTCCTCATGAATTGAGAAAATTCATAAGTCAACCATCTACTTCCTATATTTGATTTTGGGAGAAGTTCCAAAAATGATACATAACTATTGGCTAAGGAACAAAAATAGTACATAACTATTCTAAGGTACAAAAATGATACCAACTTTTATCATGTGATCAAAAATAATATTTTTACTAATATGACAATAATATTAGACATGAAATGTCCAAAATGCCCTTATAATTAAATAAACTTTTACCGGGAGGCGATTAATTTATAAGGACATTTTGGACTTTTCATGTCTAATATTATTGTCATATTAGTGAAAATATCATTTTTGATCACATGGTAAAAGTTGAGTATCATTTTGGTACCTTAGAATAGTTATGTACTATTTTTGTTCCTTGGCCAATAGTTATGTATCATTTTTGGGTCATCACCCTTTGATTTTTAAATGAGGGATTTGTTTCACCCGATTTGCGGGTAGTGATAGCCTACGGGAAAAAAAAAAGAACTCAAAGGGAGGCAGATATTGGCACTATATCACCTATATCATGATCCAATAGAAACTTGTGCACAGCATCACCCCAGAGTGGAATTTAATCCAAAGTCACAACAGAGTCCCAACTATCAGTAGACAATCCTTCCCGTGGCGTAGCTGAATTAGTTCCAGACCTATACATTTCTCTTAACTCCAATTTACAACATCACTAGTACTCCCTTGTTGAAATTTCCAATTCCCCAGCCACAGTCACTATGACGGGGTTGAATTATCACCTAACTTTTGAAGCGGCCCTATTTTAGCAGCCCAGGAACAAAGATATATAGAAGAAAAGCGAGCTCAAGTTAAAGATAAAATTCCATTTAGTAATTACCATATCACCAAAGAAAACATCAATTCCATGCATAGCATACTTCACTTATCGTGCACGCCCAACTGTTGAATGGTCCTATTTTGACAGCCCACGAACAAAAATAGCAGAAGATTATATAGCATACAAATTTAAATATCAAATTCTAATCACCATTTACAAATCGTCAAAAAGAAAACAACATTCAATTCAATAGGGCAAAACACCCCATTTGGAGTCTAGTAAAAGAGACTTTGTATAACCTGACGGGTTGGCGTGAATAGTAAGTATTCTCGTTCCTTAAGGAAGTGGTTGGGAGTTCGATCCCTAACTCTTGCGGATTGAGTAAATTCACAGGCCAACTGTCTACCGCTTATATGGAACTTCAGAACAATGAGAGATTAATCTTACTTGACACGCGGGTGGGAATACCATTGGGTAATAAAAAAAAGGCATTTTGCATCTGGATGTGGATAGAAATAGAATTTAACGACGCTCTTTTTTTTTGCCACAGAAGAAGAAATTAACTTCTACTAGCAAGTTTACTATCTAGTTGAGAATAGACATGATATGTGTTATATATATATATATATATATATATATATATATATATATATATATATATATATATATATATATATATTCCTGCATGCATGATGATGCCTTACCTTAATAACCAATTTAACTATAAAGATCCTATATATATATATATATATATATATATATATAAAATATAATATTTATACTATTTAAACTCCCATAATCATAATTATATTTAATCTAATATATACTTTACATTATATCTTTTTTATAACAAGAAAGAAATTAGCTTATTCAACCACTAGTTAATACCAAAATGCATATAATCTGGGTGTGTGGTTGAGTGGCAAGGACTCATTCACCCTTAACCAATTGTCTGGGGTTCGATCCCTGGCGTTGGGTATGGAGAAGCATTAAATCTCCCAGGCCAGCTGTCCCACCCTTTGAGGTGCCCACAAATCAGCGGGGATTAGTCTCTTACTTGTCGAGTGAGGGATACCTTGATCATGGATCAAAAAAAATACCAAAATGCATATTACATTAAAAAAAACAATAAAGGAACAAGAAAATCAGGAGTTTGGACAATCATATGATAACCCGGGTGAGCTCAAATAGTTAAATTAATGTATTATGAAATATTTTTAATTGATATATTGACAATTACATCATTTTTATATAGACTATGTTTTATATTCACCACACGTTACCTTAGCTTATATTTTAATAATTATTTTAATTAATTTTATTATATGATATTTTTTATTTTTTATACGTATACTAATAACTAATAATAAAAAACATATTAGTTAATAAAGTATTAAAATTAAATTTTTAATAAATTAATATATGTTTGTGTGTATTTGAAATATATTATTTACTCAAATAATGTATTTATAAACTATTTATTAAAATAAAATAATTAAAAACAAATCATTTGCTTCAAGTCGTTAGTTTTCAAGAAAGAAAATAATCACAAATAATTTAAGATGATTACTTTTACATCGTTTATTTCTGTAAAAATCATCAAAGTGATTTTATGTAGACACAAAATCTAAAATAACATCGCTGGTCAAAGAGACCTCTTTCACTACTTTTATAAATGAGAACCAGTTTTCACTTCTCATAATGAAGAATAGTAGGAAAAGGATCGGAAAACACATGTCAATTGTTCAGATAGAGCTCATCTAAATGGTACTATATATTTAATTTTTAATAGTAATAATTTCTTAAACTTATGTGGTTGAATTTGGTATAAAAGAGTTATATGTTGGTAAAAATGAAAATAATGAGAGCTTCAAAAATTAAAATAAGATGAAGATATGTGATTATTTGGAGTTTTAAGAAAAAGTGCTTGTAAACCTCTAAAATTTCACAAGTCATATTTCAGTTGTGATGTGATATGCAGAATTGCTTTGAGCATGAATAATTTAGTATTTTAGTAATTCTTTTAGTAATCACAAAATCAAGAAAAATGGCGTTTATTTATCATTCTTCAAATAAATTTCTAATAAGGAGCACATTATGATTTTGACTAACAAAGTGCACATTACCTTTTTAACACTTTTGATATTAGTCATTTATTAAATCTAGAACTATAATTTCCCATAAATAATCTTTAGTGTACATGTCTATTTTATTTCCATTATTGAACAATTTCTTTGTTATAAGAGATTGTAATAAGTTTTTTTATGTTTTAAGATAACGAAAATAATGCTCCGGCGTAACGCGCTATGCCGGGCCATATTGCTAGTTAAATTAAAATGTAGAAAATAATTTTCTTTTTTTTTTGCCAGAGTAAAAAATAATTTTCATATGAAAATGATGATGATATTACAGAGCCATGCTAGGCTACTACTGGTACTAATGTCTGTTTCTTCATCTTGCTCAATATTTCTAATTTTCTAGGACCGAGTTTGGGTAGGCCACTGAACCACCAAGTTTTTGCATAACTCTAGACAAGGCAACCACAAAATACCTAATTAAAGTAAAGCAACCTTAAAACAGTTTATTCAAGTAGCAACTAATATTCCACTATTCTCTTTTTTTATTTATTTAACTTCCATTCTAACTTATTTCAAAATAATATTTCATTTGACATTCTAGGATAATTTTATCCAATGAAATTTATATATATAATTTCCAACTTACTAATACACCTTTATGATTTAATTGATTAAGTCTTCTATTTTGTTCTCACCCTTCTGAGTAATTGAATATATATTGCGATAAATAAGAAATTGTGTCAAATTAATTTAAAGTTACAATGACAAGGTGTTATTAATAAAAATATGACAATTTATAATTCTTAATTGTCATTGAGAAGGTTATTAATCATGCCCATTAAAAACCCATTCTAATACCCCTTAAAAAAATATTGGAATATGCTCCCTTTGCTTCTTAATATTAGAACTCAAAATATGAACTTTTTCTGTTTTCTTATAGCTCACTAAATGTTGTTAAAGATTATTTAATGTATTTTACACATTTTTGCCCTTAGTTAATTATGATCTCTCCCTTCATCTTTGTTCAATATTCATCCTCTTTCATACTTCCTCTCATTTCTAATGTATTTCTGTCTTTCATTTCCCCCTTTATATATTCTTAATCAACAATTTAATTAACAAAGGTCATGCATGTGGTTGTAAAAAAATATTATATCTCTAACACTTATTGCTGTTAACTAATTTCAACTGCTTTTCTTAAACTAAGTCATTTAGTTATAAACTCTTATAATAAGGATTCGAAGAAGTGCAATTTAGTGTACATATATATTTCATTTATATAATCTTTTTGTTTTATTTTAGTTTAAGGGTTGATATGTAAATATGCCCTGAACATGTTTGCTTGAGAGAAAAATTATTCGGAAAGTTTTTAGGAGTAGTTTCGAAGTATTAAGAGGTAACAATTTCGCCCTTTATTTTTATAATAATAACAACCAATGTTAATTTCAATAAGGATCCGCATTAATTTGAAATGGAATATATATAGTTTTCAACCCATAGAAACCTCAAAAAATAGTAGTAATTGTTAAACAAGACTTCCCCAATAAATTTTAACTGAGCTGAAGTAATTATGGAGCCTAATCGAAAACCGTGGAACTGGTTGGTCATTTATGATGATTTTGTGAGGTCTGCATGGAGGATATGTTAGATTTCGTGGTAAAAGAATGAACATACACACATAACCAAATAACACTTTATAATTAAGTAATATTATTATTTATTGTGTCAAGTGATATTTCAACACTTGTTTATTGGTTAAAATGATATTTAAACTTTTTTTCTAATTCATCTCATCTTTTAAACTTTACTATTCCATTGCATCTGTAACCACTCTCCCACTTTTATTTTTGTAGCTTTCTATTGATGTGAGCTTAGACAATCATCATCCTCATTTAATTTCTGGTTATAACTTAATGAAATTGTAGATTCATTCACTGCGTTTTGTGGGAAAAAAAAAGCTTCTGGAGTTATATATATCTATCTGTACATGCAGCTGTAAACAGAATAATCTATCTCAGCAGTTGTGTTCTTCATGAACTTTGAGTAACTACGATTATTTTGGGTATGGCCAATTCATCGGGATATGCCTATAAGATATATGAAATGCTTCATCTCTATGTGTATGAGATAAAGATGGGAATTTGATCAAAGTAGGGGTGGGAACATATTAGCCCCTTAACACCGCCTGACAGGCTTAGGCTTAATAATAGGTCACAGGTTCAAACTTAGGTCGTCTTTTCAAAGCCTATTTAAACTAAACCGGCTAAGTCTAGACTTTTTAGAAAAGCCTATTCGAACTAATTAATAACATACTGGTCTAGGTCTCTTTATATTTGAAAATATATATTTTAATAACATAATATTTAAACCCTTAACTTGAAATAAAATTACAAGTGTATATATTTAAGTATTTTTTTTCAATCACTCTCAGCATCGCCTCCATTTTCATCTATTGTTCTCACTTTTATTTAGTGCCTTTAAATGTTTCCCTTTCTCTTGGAACACTATTATGATATGATATTTGTGGTTGGTGACTTTACTTTGATACAATTATGTTGTTTTATTCAATGTTGAATGATTGCGAAAATTATGTCTTTATTCTTGTCATTAGTTGCATAAGAGTGTTAGCTTTATTGCTATGAACTTGCATTTTCTTTTGAGTTATTGTTACTTTGTATTGCACTTGTGTTTTTGTATTTTAGTTATTTATCATAATAGGGCTTTAACAGGTTTTAAGCTAGGCCTCTGTTGAGTCCAACAGTGTCGGCTACTGAACCCACCATGTTGGGCACCCCAGGGTCAGCTCTCGCATTTTCCTCGGTATTGGCAAGCCCAACTCAGGTATTGTAGGGAGGCCCAAGGCTTTCTCGAGTCCACGACTTAATGCTGCAGCATTCCTGGGAGGAGGTCTTGTCATTGGCGCTCCCAGGGATCGAAGTCGAGACCTCCCACTTTATAGGCATTATAGATGTCTCGCTTATCACCACTTTATAGGCATTCTAGCAGCTCAAGTGGTGATAAGCGAGACATCTAAATGCCTATAATTAAAGTGGGAGATCTCGACTTCGATCCTTGGGAGCGCCAATGACAAGGCCTCCTCCCAGGAATGCTGCAGCATTAAGTCGTGGACTCGAGAGAGCCTTAGGCCTCCCTACAATACCTGAGTTGGGCTTGTCAATACCAGGGGAAATGCGAGAGCTGACCCTGAGGTGCTCAACATGGTGGGTTCAGTAGCCGACACTGCTGGACTCAACAACCTCGTTTGATGATAAATTAGGGCTGGACTATTTCCACATTATATTTTTTATATAAAGACAATTTCATTAAAATTAAAATGATTATAGGCTAAGACTCAATTATATATATATATATATATATATATATATATATAAATAAAAGAGTCTGTTATAAAAGTACATGTAAGAAAATAAAAAGGAGGCTGAAACACGAAAGAAAAAGTTAGAAAATAGACAAATATAATTAGATTGAAACCAGGAAAAACTAAGCTAATCAATTTAGATGGAGGATAAAATGAGAGGGAGAGGGCCACATCAATTTTCATCTGCCCAACAACATGTATGGGACCCACACTTAAAAAACTAATTTTGTCTGGTTTGAGGTTGAAAGCACCATGGAACCCGGTTGGTTGATGTGCTTTTATCTTTTACCTTCTAATAACGATAACCTTTAATTACCTTTTAGAAAGGTTGATAGATCAACGTGCCCATTTTTTATTGAACGCAAAGGTACACGAACGCTAGCATCATTGATTGACTACATGGAATAAACAAAACTTTTTGAATGAAATACCCATTTTTTTTTGCATAGAACTGGAAATAACTTTTATAAAAAAGAAGATCTATAGATTGTAGTAGAGTTAATTTTTCTTGTCCAACAGAAATCAATTCAACTCAAGAAGAAAAGTCATTAGTCTCTAAACTACTCTAACCCGAACTGTTCATCTTCCACTCACCAATCAGTCTTAATACCAATCTTAGAACTCCCTCCACTTCCACCACCATAAACAACAGATCGACAAGAGATTGCCGATACCACACGCTAATACAGCAAGTTCACACATTTGCTGCGCGTATTATATAGAATCATATAGATATAGATAGATAGATAATATTCTCGTGACAAGCCATGCAAGTGATTGCTTGCTTACATTATTATTCCTCTCCATTCAAAACATGAAACATAACATAAATAAAACTAACCTCTCAAACAAACAGATAAGATCAATGCTTCATCTTCTTCCACTCCCCAATCAGTTTCTGAACACCACCACCATCAGCCGCCTTCCTTGCCGCCTCTTTGATCTCCCTAGCTTTAACCTTCAAATATTCATTCTTCATCATCTCATCAATGGCCTCCCCAATCTCTTCTCCCCTCACAACTTTCTCTCCAGACCATCCCCATGTTTTCTTCCATATTCCCCACCCACTTTTTTCCACCACCTCTGCATTAATCTTCTGATCTCCAATCTGTGGCCACCCCAAAATTGGGACACCATGCCATGCTGATTCCACCACTGAGTTCCATCCACAATGACTCACAAATCCTCCCACTGAATCATGACTCAGTATCTCACTTTGATCAACCCATTCTTTCAAAATCAAACCTTTTGACTTTAATTCCTCCATCAGCTCCTTTCCAATCACTTCTTCTAAGCCTTCTTCTTCTTCTTTGTCTACCTTCTTATCCTTCACTACCCACAGAAATTTATACCCTGATTTCAGCAACCCCTTTGCTATTTCTCTTGCTTGTTCCCTTGCCATGTTTAGTCTGCTTCCAAAGCTCACGTACACGACAGATCCAAAAGTTTGATCTTTAAGCCACTTCATCAATCGTGAAGAATTATTCTGATCGTCTCTTTCATTCTTCTCGAACTCACATGGAACTAAAGGACCAATTGGGAAAACATGGGGCAATTCTTTGACCACTTTTCCTGCATTAAGAGACTCAAATGTGTTCGATTCCAATGATTCAAATGAATTCACCAGAATCCCACATGACTTTTGAAGCTTGGGACTGTCTTCTAGTAATATGTCCTTGAAGACATTATTGGGTTGAAGAAGTAGAGGGGGGACTGAAGATCTGTGTATGGATGAAACACTAGGAATTTCAACAAATTCCATTTGAGAGATGGATGGAATGAATTTCGGTGTGTATGAGAAAAAGGACAGCATCATAGCTGAAGAAGTAAAAAGGATGAAAATTGGAACACCAAGGCTTTCTGTCATAGGAAGAACAGGAGTTATCAATGTCATGTCACATACAAAAGCAGAGAGAGGAGGAGAAAGTGAAGAGAGAAGAGGTTGAAGAAGATGACAAGATTGACGAATCTCTCCGTGCCGAAGGAAAAAAGGGTCACCTGAATTTTCAGAGGAAGGGTCTAAAGGGATGACATGAAAGGGAAGAACATTAACCTGAGGGAAAACATAGTGAAAGCGAGAGAGAAGGTTTGATTCAGCCTTGGAAATTGTGGGTTGAGGAGTTATGAGAGTGACATGACAATGGTGGCTTACTAGTGATGAAGCGAGTCTGAGAAATGGAGTGAGGTGACCCATGCCGGCGTTAGGGAAGAGAGCCACGTGGACATCCTTGTGGTCGGACATGTTTTCTAGTGACATGCATGCACTAAGCTTATTAGAATGTGTTATGGAAATGGTTTGGAAAGGTGAAGGCCGAGGTTATTATTATAATGGAAGAGACTAGTTGTTAAGACATGAGGCTACCTAATAAAACATAAGGAAGCTTCTTTAAGCTGGTCTACGCATTGCATGCGTCATATTTACGTACATATATGATATTTTTTTCAAAAAAAGTCAAAGATTATATTTGCCATGAAATATGAATAGAAGATCATATCTACTCCTGAAGTATTTTTCTGCTCAAATTTACCCTAAAAGTGTGCATAAATGATCATATCTACCGTTAAAGTGTACATGATGATGTCTCATATTTGTCTTTGGTCAAGTATGCATGAAGGATCATACTTAACTTTTAATATTTTAATTGTAAAAGACAAATATATACTTGTTGAGTACTTTAAGGGTAGATATGAGCAAAAAAAAAAAATACTTTAGGGGCGGATTTAATTCTCTATGCATACTTCAAGGTAAATATCACCCTTAACAAACAAAATAGCCAACATTCCATGCCGTGGAGTTTGTGTTTTGTTTTGCAACGGCAAAATACAACGAGAAATGCTTTATACATACATATAGGTAAATGTCCAATAGGAGTCTCAATCTTCTTTAAATACTCCTTTGTCGCGAATTGCATGAAAATTAGATATCAATCATCAAATATCGATATTATCTGACAAGAAATGTTGGGTTTGCCTTTTTAATTGGGAAAATGTAATTTAAATCCCTCCGAATATACAAAAGGACAATTCAGGAACTCAAACTTCCAAAAGGACCATGAAGGAACTAGGACCTAGTTGACATTTTAAAATTGTGTGAAAAGACAAAATTGTCCTAATCATAAAACAGAAATTACTAACCACCCTATTGAAAATGGTGGGTGTAATGGTGGTTAGTAATTTCTGTTTTATGATTAGGGCAATTTTGTCTTTTCACACAATTTTAAAATGTCAACTAGGTCCTAGTTCCTTCATGATCCTTTTGGAAGTTTGAGTTCCTGAATTGTCCTTTTGTATATTCGGAGAGATTTAAATGGCATTTTCCCTTTTTAATTATTTAATTCTCCGTTGTTAGGTTTAAGATTATTTTGAAGTCTTTTTTTTATTTCTTTATTTCTCATGTAAGTATTTTATCTATACGTTACCTATAAAATTTGATTGCTTCCATTTCATTTTTCTTTTTATATAATAAGTTTTGTCTTTTATAAAAAAATGTTTTTTTGTTGCTGTGATGATAAACTCCATAATTTCTCTTGTATGTACATGATTTTTGGTGATAAATGAATGAGAATGATACAAATACATATAGGAAAGAGTACAAATTGAAAATTATGCATTTGTGTGAAATTTGGGGTAATATGTGCTTGTAAGTTACTTTTGAAGCTCATCAACCCTCTTTCTCTTTTGTAGGGAGAGGTGGACAAGTGCAAAAGGCCAAGGAGAACATGGAGTTATTAAGAAAACATAGGACAAGCTAAAGAGTGAAGTATTAAAGGACAAAAGAGGAAAAAGAAAAATTCTCTCTGATATTCGTTCAACTTTCATTACACAACTAAGTCACGACGAATGATGCTTCCTTCCTGCCTCATATCTGTCCGTTGAGTGTTCGTCGCGCAACGAACGCGCGACGAATGGAAAGTAAAACCTTACATTCCAAACTCGAAAAACAGGAAAAATCTGAGGTATAAAAGTGGGGGCTCGACAGAAAAAACTCATTCTTCACTTCTTGGGCATATTGGGAGCTAGGGTTTGGCTTTTGGAGGAGTGAGTGTCATTGGATTGAAGTCTAGAAGAGATTTTGGCTTCAAATCTTGGTTTTTCTTCTCCATTTTCCTTTCCCTCTCTCTTGTTTTATGATTGTGTTATCATATGTATATATTCTTTTGGATTTCATGAACATGTGAGACTAATTAAAGTTTTGATTCTAGGATTATTTGGAACTCTTGTATGGATTAACTCTTAATTCCTCCTCTTATTTTGTGATTAATGTTATATGTGTTTATTTTACTCTTTACCTAATGCTTTTAAGTGCTTGATCATCATTTAGATGTTGTGTTCACTTGATTGATGCTTGAGAGGGTTAGGTTGAGTGTAGAACTTGGGTAGTTTGCATGACAAACGGATGGTTTTGTTGATAAGATAGACATATACTTATTGACCTCACATAGCCACATTAGGGTTGGAACTTAGAAATTGGGTTTTATTAGTTGTGACAAGAGATTGCATGATTAATAAAATTAAACACTTGTTCTTGACTCGACGGAACATTGACAAGTATTCTAGAACCTAGGTTAGTAAATATATAGTTATTGAAAGCAAATGTGAGAAGAGGCTCTTTAATTTTATGAAATACAAGGGGGAAAAATAATCTTAGGATTCATTTTACCCTTCACTCATGATATTTGTATCACTCAAATTAAGCGAGAGTGTGGTAATCTCTACTCTGGAACCAAATCCTCGTGAGAACTATACTTTACTTTCACTTTATTACTACTTGGCGCGACCCATGCACTTGCGATAGAAACTCGTGGTTTTGTGAACATATGTGTGTGAGTGTGTTTACACCATCAAAATCCATATGGTGTTTGACTCATCACTTTGATTAAAAACTCATGAGTATTTCTGAGCGCAAAACAAAGATTAAATTTCAAAATAACATAACAAAATCTAAGAGACATATGTACTCATTTCTTATAAATTTAAAACATCAAAAAATCACTTTAGCCACCCCATTCTGACAGGCTATTAGGTGATTATCGGATCTGATCTTCATGGCTGACAAAACCACCCGAAAGTAGTTAGAAATATTGTATATTTTTAATATTATGTTATTAAAATTTTAATACTTATAGTAGTGCAGCTCAAATCAATTAGTTCATCCGAGATTCATTGGTGATTAATGTGTTTGTTTAGTTTGTTAAACTAACTAGCTAAGTTGTGCAATTTACGACTCGTATGGTATGTTTAAGATATCTAAGTAGTGACGAAAAAAATTCGATATCCAAGTAAAGGTTTTTTCTACACTATGTGGCTATAAATATTAAAATAGTGAGATAATTTAAAAGTATTCTGAGAAATCGTTAGATTTGTATGGTTTTATTTGCTAAATTTGAGGCAATTAAGATAATAAAGATGCAATTTATATCAAATTGTGCTTTATTAATATCTAATATTATTATGAGTAATAACTCTCATTTTTAATTATATTTGACAAATATTTTGATTATATTTGGGAATCCATTGATAGAAAATCAAAGGGATTTGATCTTTTGATTATATTTGAAGATAGGTGGTAAGGAGCAAACAACATGGGGTAGAGGAAGAGTTGGGTTTTCATTAATTAAAGCCCATGAGCATTATGGGCTAAAGCAAGAAAGAAGAGGAATTAAAAGAGAAAAGTCCAAGAAGAAAAAAAAAAGAAAGAAGTGGCACGTGAGATGGAGAGGTAGGGGTGTTCAAAAATTTCCCGTCCCGAAAATTTCGTGATGGGACAAAATCGGGACGGGACAAAAATGGGTTCGTGATGGGACAGGACTCGGGACGGGGTTGTCCCATGTCTGTCCCGTCCCGAATATACATATTACTATATAAAAAAAGTTTGTTGAGCCCAGCCCACTTACACTCACACACGCCCAAACACAAAATTCCTCTGCCTCATTCCTTTTTCATCGTTTGGCCCTGATTGCACCATACTTTTGCATATATTTTCATGGCCAAATCCATTGAATTAATACATGTTTTGATGATAATTGCACCTAATTGGCATAAATTCTAACTATTGCACTAGTTGTTGGAATTTGTTCTAATCAAGAGCAATTTAGGCTTTTTTAGCATGATATAATGTTTTACATGTTTTTAAGAACATTTTGATGCTACCTTTGAGACATTTGAATATGTAGGTTGGGAGGTTGAAGGTGAAGATTCAAGAAAAAGGGTCAAAATAACGTTTATGGATGAAGTTTGCATTTTAGTCTTGCGGCAGGCCAACTGGCGAGCCACTGGCGAGCCACTCGCCACTTGCTCGCCAGTTGGCGAGCCACTGGCGAGCCTGACGCTGTCAAAAATCAGACGCGATTTTTAGGGTTTCTTGGCTCTATATAAGCTTTCTAAGAGCCCCCAAACCTCTCTCCAAGCCCCATTTGCACGAAAATAAGGTGGCTATGCTAGGGTTCACTCAAAATCTCTCAAACCCACTCATCCTATTTCCATTTCCATGACATTTCACCTCAAATCTTCTATATTTTCTTCTTCATCTCCATCTCCTCTTCCATTTTCACCACCATTTTTCTCCATCTCACCCCATCTCATAACAACCATTTCTTGGGTAGATTTTGGGCGAAATTCCTCTCCTCCTTCCATGAGAGGCTAAGTTCTTGGTGCTTTGGTGGTGTGAAGATGATCAATTGCTTCAATGGGCTTCTTAGGGGAGTTTTCTTTGTCCTATGCTCTATGCTTTGTACTTGAGAGTTATGGTTTCATTTTCTCTTATGTATTTGTGTTAGAGACATATGGTTGTATCTTTCTAATTATGTTGGATTGATATTCTTGTGTTGAACATCATGTTTGATTATCAATGTTATGTATGTTTTATTTCCTATGTTGATTCATGATACTATATTTGCTTTAGTGATTTCTTGGTTTGCGTAGTTAATGTTTCAATTGAGGTGTTGTGGTTGCACATTCTCAAGAGGAAAGTGGTTTTCAAACATGTTTTCAATACACATCAAGTGGTACTTAACTCTAACACTAAGTGATGGCTAGTTTCAAGCGATTGTTCGATTAACTATTAATTAGTGTTGGCGGACCCTTAGTGGTTGCTTTGGGATTTTTCCAATAGACTTGATGAATGATAAAACTCCCATGATTTTAAAGAAGTAATTGAATCATTGCATCACCACCAAAGCCCCTTTTCATTGCATTTATTTTAAACCTTTACACTTTATTTGGAAAACACAAAAAACAAGCACTTACATTTTCTTACTAGTTTAATCAATTAATTCAAAAAAAAAAAACCAAACAAACCTTTGCCCTTTGTCACTTTTGATTTTCATTTAGTTTATCTTAGGTAGTTAAAAGACTCCTCAAGAGAGACGACCCGAGGTTGTGCCACTGTGTTGCAATCCTTGATTTTATAAATAATTTGCATTTAACCCCAAGGCGAATAGGAACCGATTAAATCAGGCCCACTCATCACTTGCACCGCCTACACCACACAGTAGTAAAGGCATCGATCCATCGAACATGAGATGGAGTTTGTGCTTGGAGTTTGCTAAAATCCGTAATCGCTCGCATCAGATCACATCAGATCTGATAAAAAAATCACATCAGATTAATTCCGATTTTGTTCAAACGAAGGATTAATGGGTTTATGGAAGTTTGGGGTTCCTATTTTCATAGTTTGTCTTCTAAATATGCGTTGGGGATGGTATAGGAGTATTTGCGAGAGGAGAATGGTTTTAAGTCTTTGAAATCTTCTTCGGATGATGATGATAATTCTTCTTGGTTCTTGTTTTCTGTTGTCTGGATTGATGTTCGGTGTTTGTGTTTTTGTTGGTTTTTTGTTTTTGTTTATTACTCAATGTGTGAGAATGATACGAGAGGTTGAAAAATCGTGAATATCCCGTCCCGTCCCGATCCTGATCGGGACGGGACAAGAACCGGGAAGGGACCAGACACGGGACAGGATGTCCGTCCCACGACATTTTCGGGACAGGACATGGGTGTCCCGATCCTGTCTCGTCCCATGAACACCCCTATGGAGAGGAAGGGAAAAAGGAATGAAAGAAAAGGAAGAAACAGAGAAGGGCCTGCTGGGAGAGGACCCATGCGAGAAAGAGAGAAGGAAAGAAGGAGAGAAATGAATTGAAGGCTGAGGCGGACTGTGGAAGGTGCAGGGGGCGCCGAATCTCAATTCTCCTCCAACCTTTCTTCATTTGCTCACTTTTCCCCCATATTTTTACCATGATTTGTTTCAACTTTCTCCTAGTTGGTGCTTCTAACATGAGAGGTAACTAAACCTTTTTGTTCTTGGGAAATGATTTGTTATGGCTTGAGCTCATATGCTCAATAGAGGAGTCTTTTTATTTTCCATTTCTCTTATATTTATGATTTTCCTAGGTTTAGGCTTGTCATTTATATTTGAGATTTTGATTGTGTTCTTTATTTGAGTTTAATTGTGATTTTGACTTGTAATGAGAGATTTGTAATCATCAATATACATGATCATGTATATGTTCACTATAATTCATGATATATCTTTATTTACTCATGGTATTGGTAGATAGTTTGTTGATATGAATTGTAATTGAACCTAATGCATTGCAATCACTAATGACACTCTATGGTACATAATAATTCCTAGTTGAATGAGTTAATGAGATTATGTATTAGACTTGTCGGTTGGTGAGGTTTGGTACTTTAGGAAACTTAGAGAAAACTCAAGGTGCTAAAGGGCTTAACAATGCCTAATCGGATGGGGTTCTAACATTTAGGTATTGGACTCATGGGTTCATGAGGTTTGGAAAATTAGTGAATTAGTACCTAGTGACTCCCCATATATATTAATTGAGTTAGGATAGTCATTCCCAATCATTCCCCAAGAACAATTTCATCATATTTTATTAGATTTATATTTTTCCCAAATTCTTATTTTTCTCCTTTTGCACATCACACCTTTTACTAATTTTTATTATTAATCCATAACAATTTTTCTCATTCAAACAAGTTTAGCATTTAGTTACTAGAAAATTAATTGCATTTTATAGGCTCCTTTGAGAACGATACTCAGGGTAACTTCCACTTACCTTGAGGTCCTAAAATTTCTTGAAGTACTAGACCCAAATCACACTACACCGATCATAAAATCAGTGTCCTTCATATTCTCCCCAATTTTACAAGTTCTACCATTAAAAACTTATGGGTTAATATAACTTTTAGTTGTTGATTTTCACTTGATTTTGATTTAGGACTCTAAATTTAAAATTGGTTATTTTATGTTAATTTTGGTCTTGATTCTGAACATAAGGTTGATAGTTTTGGTCCTCAATTTTGTGCCATGCATAACCATTTGTCTTTGATTTTCCAAGATTTTTGAACATTCATGAACTAAGATCAAAATTGATTGAAAGTTTAAGGACCAAAATTATCGATTTTAAAAATTAGCTGAAGTCAAAACAAAAAATGACTAAAAGTTCAAGCACCAAAACCAACAATTTTAAAATTTAGAAATTAACTAAAACGTGAAATAACTGAAAGTTAAAAGAAAAAAATTGTATTAACTAAAATAATCTTATTTTATGTTTTGTGTTGAAGTGAGAAATTGTGAATTAGAAAAAAAAAATAGAAATAACCGTTGGATCTAAAAAAATCTCCTAACTATGATTGTTCACTAATTTTCAAAGTTTCACTGCAAACACAAATGTAAACTTTTCTTTCTAATCAGCATTCCATTCAAAGGTATCAAAATGCCATTAAGTTTTACACTTATATATATATGTAAGTGTGTCTACAAATATCAGGGCTAACCCAATTTGAATTTTCACTTGTTGGATTGACCGCTAGAACTCAAGTGCCAGCAAAGTTTCAAAGACTAATTTTGTTACACTTGGAGATATTGACTACAAATTTGAAGGTTGGTTGAGAATTCAGGATGATATGACAGCATCTCTTTTACTCTTGCGGAGATACTAGTGATGAATACCTAAAAGGGAAACTCAAAGGGTCATTTATTGCTTGCTAAAAAGGGTCATTTATTGTCTTATCGCACAAGAAATTTGGTTTACAATATTGGAGCTCCCACAGTTGATAAGGGAGATTATGGGACATTGATACAGAATAAGTGAAATGTTGTACAAGTAGATAAGTCTTCTCAACAGCACTTCATACTCCAAAACTCTGACATAATATCATGAAGTCTCAATAGTTTTATGGAAATTTCTCTTTATGTTAATGGAATTTTTTTACCTTTTATGTCAATGGCATTAGGACTTAGAGTAAAATACACTTTTTTTGAATTTAAATACCAAAATAAAATCTTCTTTGAAATAAAAAACACTAAATAATTAATTAAAAGATGTGATTTTGGGTAAAATAGAAATAATTCTTTTTTTGCCAAACAATTGGGGGTGGCTTCTCTCCTCTACCTCTTCCATCTTCTACCTCAAAAAAAATTATTTGGGATTGAATTCTTTTTTTTTACCATTAGATTCTGCATAAAATTAGTGACATTATGATATATTATGAGAAAATGGTTCAATTTTCACTGTTATATGATTTCTCAAAGATTCAACTGTAGAACTTAAAAAGATATAGATCTAGCATTTTAAGCATTGAATCTTTGAACAATCATAGATATATGTAAACTGAACCATTTTTCCATAATATATTAAAATGTAACTAATTTTATTTAGAATCTATAATGATAAAATAAAAACAATCAATCAACCCAGAATAATATTTTTTTTGGTAAATAGAGAATGGAAGAGGATGATAACTGGTAGAAGAGGGAAGCCACTCCTAAAAAACTGAGCAACAATAACAATAGTCAATGAGATTTAGCTCAAATGGCACGATCTCACTTTTCTTGTTGAGGAGGTTGGGGGATCAAACCTCACAATATTAGGGGAAGTGTGTGCGGTGTTTATGTATGTGAATGAGTCTATGAGTAGTCCCTCATAGTCCCTCTATGTAAAGGGTTATGATAAGGGTAAATTTTATTATGAAATAACAATATAATATAATGCAAACATCAAGTATAATACACAAACTATGAGTAAGGAGCCTCTTTACTACCAGCCCTCTCCATTTCTTCTCTATTTAATATTATCATTAGATTCGCTTTCAATGGTTAAGATCTAAAACATAGAGTTGGAAAATAGTATACATTTAACAATAAATATTAAATAATTTATTACTCCCCCAGTTCCTAAATATAAGATCATTTTCAGATTTCAATTTGTTCCTAAATATAAGCAATTTTCTAATTTTTCTCATCTTTATTTGTTTCAAATAAACAGTAATAATCTTTATCTATAATAAACAAGCAAGAGTGAGAGAGTGAAAATAAATGTATATGATTGGAGTAAATTAGTAATATCATGTATTAATAACTAACTTAACTAGCATCGTTAATTTAATCAAATTAGGAAACAGAGGGAGATAGTAGTGTTGTATTAGATCTATTCAACCATTGAAAGAAAATCCGAAGGTAGAGAACTAGAGATACTAAATAGAGATCAAATTTAGAGGATTAATATATAATTGAAATGCCCCTTGCCCACTAAACTAGTTAATGAAACACACATGCAACATTCACATAATAGTAGTAGGAGCGGTGGTGGTGGTAGGCGGAACAGTTGTAGCAACAGGTAGTAGTAATAGATATAATCAAAATTTGATAAAAAAATAGATATAATCAAAAGAAGAAGCTTCCTACTAAACTAATCAGATAATTAAACAGACACACATACAAATAATAATAATGATAATGATAATCTGATAGAAAAACTTTTCTTTTGTTTGTTTTTTTTATGCGAAGCATAACATTTCAACAACAACATATATAATATAATACACTAATAAAGTTATATTAAACACACACAATAATGGTGGTGGTGGTGGTGGAATATAATAAAAAGCTTATTGCAACAAGCCATACAACTAATTGCATGCATGCATTGCATCATAGTAGTATATATAGTGACACGTAGTGGTAGTCCAAGTCCTAGTAGATTAAAAAAAGCTTCTTGCTACACTACAAAAGATACGGCACTTGCCGGCGGGAGGTTTTCGCAACTAATTGCATGCATGCATCATTATTCCTCACTATTCAAAACATAAAGTACTAGAATAAAAAGCCACTTGCTACCAGCCATGCAACTAATTATCATGCATGCATTATTATTCCTTACTCAAAACATACCATTATTCAACCTCCCCTCTCTTGCACACCCATAGACTAATGCTTCATCTCCTCCTTCTTCCTTTTCCACTCATCAATCAACCTCCGAATCGAACTCTCGGTGGTTCCACCGGCGGCGACCGCCCTCCTAGCCTCCACCTTCATCTCCTCCGCCTTAGCCCTCATACCCTCATCACTCATCATCTCAGTAATAGCCTCCCCAAACTCCTCCCCACCCACCACAAACTTCTCCGGCCACTCCCACTCCTTCTTCCACCTTACAAACCCACTCTTATCCACCGCCGTCGCATTCATCCTCTGATCTCCTATCTGCGGCCACACCAACATTGGCTTCCCATGCCACCCTGATTCCAACACCGAGTTCCACCCACAATGACTCACAAACCCTCCCACCGAGTCATGACTCAGTATTTCAAATTGATCCACCCAATCCTTCACTATCAACCCCTTAGATTTCAACTTCTCCATCAACTCCACGCCCACCACTTGATCCAACCCATCTTGATCTTCCCTATCCACTTTCTTATCCTTCAATGCCCATAGAAACTTGAACCTTGTTTTCAACAACCCCTTTCCTATCTCTCTTATCTGTTCCCTCGCCGTGCTTGTTCTGCTACCAAAGCAGATGTACACGACGGATCTTGGGGACTGTTCATCAAGCCATTTCATTGGAGAAGGAGAATTTCTTAGCTCTTGTTTATCATCACGCTTCTCAAAGTCTCCCACCGGCATTAAGGGGCCAACAGGGAATGCAGGAGGCGCTTTTGCGGTGTAAAGCGCCCTAAGGGTGACCGGTTCGATGGCGTCGAATGAGTTGCACAGAACCCCAGTTGCTCTTGCAAATTTGGTGCTATCTTCTCTCAGAATGTTGCCAAAGACATGGTTTTTGTGAAGCAAAGGAGGTGGGAGTGAAGATTTTGGCACGGAAATACCTCCTGCGATTTCAACATGATCAAGTTCTTCGATTTTCTCGATGAAGGATTGTATAGAAGAGACAAGGGAAAACATGATGCTTGACGAAGGTTGAAAGATGTAAGTGGGAAGATGGAGGGTTTCTGTGACAGGAATAACACCTGAAAACAAAGGAATGTCAGAGATGAATGCGGAGAGAGGAGGGGAGAGAGAGGTGATGATGGAAGTGAGGAGATGGGAAGATCGACGAAGAGCTTCGAATCTAAGGAAAAAAGGGTCGCCGGAGTTTACAGTGGAAGGGTCTAAGGGAGAGAGATGGAAGGGAATAATGGTGACATTGGGGAAGGAAGAGTCGAAACGAGAGAGGAGGTTGGTTTCAGCTAAGGAAACTGTGGGTTGAGCAGTGATGATGGTGACTTTGCAATGAAGGTTGTAGAGAAGTCCGGCGAATCGGAGGTTAGGGATCAGGTGGCCGGGGCCGGCCGACGGGAAGATTGCCACGTGGACACTGTCGTCCGATGTCTTCTCCGGTGACATAATGTGGTGGGAGTCTTTGACACTAAGGAAGGGTTTTTCTGTGAGGGAATTGAAGGAGGCTGGTTGGGGGAGAATATTTATATATAGAAAGCTAGGGTTGATTCTTTTTTGTAGATTCGTCATATAACATATTATAACTAGTGACATTGACTCATTGTCATAGAGTATAGACTTTGCAAGATTCACATTAACTTTTTTATATGGAGGTGAAAAAGGAAAGTCACTCCGTAAAAAAAATGGCCAAAGTGCAAAAATGTCCATGTAATTGTCATAAAGGTGCAAAAATACCCAAGTAAAATTTTTTGGAGCAAAAATGCCCATCGAATTTCAAAACTAGAGCAAAAATGTCCATCACAGTTAATTTTTTGACTTTTTGACAATCATTTTCTGTCACATCATTGTCATACAAGGGCAAATAAATACATAAGTCTGCCACATGTTTTAGTGAGAGATGAACCCGCAGAAAATGATGCGTCAAAAAGTCAAAAAATTAACTGTGATAGGCATTTTTGCCCCATTTTTGAAATTCGATGGACAATTTTGCTCCAAAAAATTTTACATGGGTATTTTTGCCCCTTTGTGATAATTACATGGGCATTTTTGTCCTTTAACCCGTCAAAAAAAAGAAAGAAAAAGGAAAGTCACATTTTTTTTATGATGATGTGCACAACATGGAACAGTTAATTAAAGGGCATATCACAACATCGCACAGGAAGGTGAAGGGCATAATTCAAAAATGAAGAAAAGAGAGTGGGTTGGCAAAAAAACACAACACAGAGAGAAAGAATGTGGGTTTGACATTGACTTTGACTTTGACGGTTAGATTATTATTGGGCATAGGCTACTTTTAAATTTTAATTACGTTATTGATGTGAGAGAGAGTAAAGTTGTTAAAAAAAACTTTAAAATAGAATAACCTTTTTAAATTTTCTTGTATCTTAAACCATCAATCGATTAATTCAATAAAGATAAACCCTCTAAAGTTGCAAATGATTTTTTAAAAATTCATTTAAAGAGCTACGTTTCGGCTAATAACTTTTGCTCAAATAAAGATATAGTATATTTTTATTTTATCTCCTATATAAATTTATATATATAATTTTTCTACAAAATTATTTTTCAGAATTCAAAATAATTTGTTTAACTTTTAAATAATATATATATATATATATATATATATATATATATATATATATATATATATATATATAATACACTTCAATTCTTTAGAAACATCATTTAAAATGTATGGTGTAACTAATAATTAGTTTATCTAAATATTTTAATCTCTTTAAATCAGTCAATTAAACCCTATATTGAGGCCTATATTGAGAAGTATTAAAGACATATCTGTATCTAAGAGGAAAGGAAGGGTAAACCTGATGGATTGATGTGAGTGGTAACTGGTAAGCACTCTCGTCCCTTAAGCGAGTAGTTGGGGGTTTGATCCCTAACCCTTCTGAATGGAGCAAATTCACAAGCCAGTTGTCTACTCCCTATATGGAACTTCAGAACAGTGAGAAATTAGTCTAACTTTATATGCAGGTGGGGATACCCTTGTAAAACAAAAAAAAATAAGAGAGAAAAGGAAGGGTAATAATTTGGTAGAGCGATGTAGGTTTGAAGGTTAGGTCAATACTCAATATCCATGGCGCTTATTACTTCCCACGTGCTCTCATGGTGTGGTTGGTTCAGCAGAAGGGAAGGGAGGGAAGGGCATATACTTTCCATTGTATGTGTTTGGAGAGGCATACAAGTTGTTGGCAAAAAAATAAGATAATTGTACGCTAATCTTAAGCAAGAGATTTAATTTTATAGAGGTTTGAAGGAATTGTTAATTACAGTTATTACAACTGAAATAGTATTCATTGATAAGTTAAAAAGTTTTGAGTAAAACTATTTAAAATTAAATCATTTTCTTAGACCCTACATGCAATTGTAAAAGATAGACACATAAACAAGTTGGCTCGACAAGCAATGTTGTCTGAAAAAGAATGTGAAAGGCAATGAAGGCGTCTTTAAGTCTCTACCCGCTCCTCTTCATCCATAATTTTGTTCATTATTGCAATAGGCCCACTATTTTTAAAACTTCAACTGCTTCCCTATCGTCCTGGCCTCTTTGCTTCCTATACCTCCAATAAAAGTTCAAATTTTAATATTTTGATCTAAAATATAAGAATTTATCTTATATTATCTCATTATTTAATTTATTTTTTCCTACTTTACCCCCTAATTCTCTTTCATGTGTACTAATACTTATATATTTTTCTTTAGTAACATAATAAGAGCAAAATTGAAAAAAAGACAACTTCAAATACCTTTTTTACATATTTTCTTGAAAAACGTATTTTTTTTATGGACGGATTAAGCAAGATGTTCAATTTTTCCTTGGGCCGGGTGAGAGAAATGTTGAATTATATGGTCATGGTGGCGTCATTGTGAGGTCATAATTGTGGCCTCGGTCAATTTCAAGTAGTGGTGAGAGAGCAAAAAGAAAGAAACCTATGATTGGATATGGTGGGATAATATGGTAAAAAAACTGGTTGGATCTGCATGAACCCCCAAAAACGGCATTTTCCTATGCTCTTCACTGACTCAATCAACTTCAATTTACATGTTAATATTTCAATGAATTCGTTTAAAACGTTGATTGAAACTTTAAAAACAGTTTTTCAATGGGGATTTATATATAGGGTTAAAGGAAAATATTAAGTGTAGCTTTGTTTTTGACATAAAAACAGATTTATGACATGCAACTCTAAATAAACACACTTACACTATATAGATTCAAGCTGGGGACGTTATTCAAACATAATGGGCAGGAATATTTATACAATATTCAAACATGATGGACACTATACAAACATTATACATACATGACTTCACTCACACCTATATATATATATATATATATATATATATATATATATATATATATTTTAATTAGTTTTTTTCTGCCAATATTTATACAAAAATATACTTAAATAAAAAGCATGTACATAAAACCGCTTACATCAATGTGCACTTTATTGATTAGCACATAAAAACATTCTCTACTTGTTAACATCAAGGCTATTTCTGACAAAACAGAATCAATGCTAGCTATCATTCTTCCGTAGAGAAAATACAACAAGGTTAAACAATTCTCAACTATGACAAGTCTTGAACATATATTAAAACATTAAAATAATATATGAGATATACAAAAAGAAACTCTAAATATTTGATAAAAGTACGGTAATATCCCTGTATATATAAATCATGTAAACGTAATATAAATCTATAAAGTATTTTTTTTGGCGAAAGTAAATCTATATAGTATATTATACAAGCCTTATTAGTGAGAACATATTTTATGTCATGACCTAAAGTAAATAAAGAAGATGACGGAAGATATATAGCTTGTCCTATTAGGTGATGTTGGTTATATGGTCATATAGCACTATCTATCATTTACTCTATTAATAGCCAAATCATTAGATACATTGTTAACCATAAGATATCATTCTACAACTTCACTAATGTTTATTTTGATCTACGTACCTTTACCTCTTGTAACAGAACTCAAGGTTGTTTAATACTACCTCCGGTCCTAAATATAGGACCTAATTGACTTTTTTTTGGAGAGATTAAGGTTGCGAAATAAGTTATTAAATGATGACATACTTGATATATTTTTAGATTATCCATTAGTTTATAGGTAAAATAAACTATTTTAAGGGAAAAATTAGGTAAATCAATTTATAATTAACTTATTTTGTTTTTTTAAGGATTTTCTAGAAAAATTCAATTAAGTCTTATATTTAGGATCAGAGGGAGTATATCATCATCATTGGAGCACCCAATAGCTATGTTTTAGTCAAATTACCTCTAACAGTTTTCTACAATTTTCTTACTAATACATGTCACTTCAACATATTTGCGCATATAATCATTAACCTTACTCTTTCTTATAGGACTATGCATCCATCTCAATATCCCTATTTAGCCTAACCCTCATTTTATGTTCATTTTTTCTTTTCAAAACACAACATATTCACTACCATATAAAATGTTATTTTTATACTAGTGTAGTAAAATTTTCCTTTTACCTTATAGGGTTATTCCAGTATCACATAACTCTATTAGTTTTTATTCACTTATATTGTCAAACTAGTAACTAAAAATCTATAATTGACATTACCATCAATCTCACGAACTTATTCTATAATTGATGTCCACTATTTAAAACATAGAAAGACAAGAGAGACTAAAAAACAGTGAATTATCCACTGAATTTAGAGACGGTGTCGGTAAAGACAGTAACTATTTTTTTATCAACGGCGACTAATTACTTCACCGGCTTTTTTATAGTTATATGACATTAGGATAAGGCATTAATTGAAGGAATTATAAAAAGATGTACTCCTACCGGTCCTAAATATAAGACCTAATTGACTTATTTGGAAAATCCTAAATAAGCAAAATAAATCAATTATAAATTGATTTACCCAATTTTTCCTTAAACTAGTTTATTTAACCTAAAATTAATGACTAATATAAAAATATGTCAAATATGTCGTAATTTAATAACATATTTTGTAATCTTAACATCTCCAAAAAAGTCAACTACGTCTTATATTTAGGACCGAAGAGAGTATAATGTATATAGAACTTACAGAAAATTGTAGTCACAAGAATTTCTGAGGGACCACGATTCATGGAAACAGTAGTGGACCATAGGGGTGGCCTGAGAACACAAAGTAAATTGGCAACGAAATTGATTAACTAACGAGAAAATACTCGAACCCAATTCATTATGTGTTCTCAGGCTCACTCCTATGACCTTCACTTCTGTTACTATATGAAACCTTAATTGAATGGTGCCATCACCTTTAATACGTGCCATATCCTCACCTACTTCCCTGCTATTCTCCATATATGTGTGTGTACATATATATTATCTTTCACTATACTAAGCTCATTATGTTGTCATTCTGTTATTTTTTTGCCAGTATTATATGTCGTCATTCTGTCGACACCCTATATCAAATGTTACCATTTTTTTATAAAATATCAAATATTATCGTTGTTATGAAATATCAAATGAAATGCAGAGGTAAATAATATTGTCTGTCCCGATAAAATTATTTACGAACAATAGATATTTAAGCAGAGCGTTTTTATTATATATGCCCTTATTTATAAGAGGGGAAATGGGAATGACAAGTAGTGGCAACAAATATCAAAACAGATCTGATCAATTTATTGAAAAAGAATAATGATAGATAGATATATAATTATTTGAGATAAAATAGGTTAAAACACATGTAATGTTAAAATACCTTGAAATTGACTCTTATTATAAAGTGAGCTCACATATCCATAAATTTAGATCTTATAAAAAAGAACTGAGCGAGCCCGTATAAATTAGAACAATGCGGGTCCTATATTTTATAAATGACGTGAGTGATACAAATCAATTAGACTATGTACATATAATCATATTACAAGGAGATGGTTATGAGAATGACAATTTTTTATGTTGATAATTCAATATTTTTATCATTCTATATATTCTGTAAAACCCTGCATTTTTTATATTTTGTAACGCTTAACATTTCATTAAGCCAACGTCCACATCAAATTTGATTAACACAGTACATGGAAAGAGATTAATAATGCCTATAATTGAGAAAATTGTATTGGTATGATAAAATGGAAAAATTATTATATTGATCTAATAAAACGGTGAGGATTCGCGAATTAATTTTTCTGTATAGATATACTATTAATGTAAGAAAATCTTCGGCCAAAAAAAATGTAAGAAAATCAGTTTCAAATGTCTAAAGTGACTAAGTTTATCATAGATTGAGATTAATTTGATGTGTGTATTGGGTAGGGATGAACATTCGGTTTTCGATTCGATTTTTTGAAAAACATTGAAATAACCAAAAACTAAATTGCACATATAATTAAATTTGAATAAAAAGCGAATTATTTTGCTAATCGAATTGAACAGTTCGGCTTCCGTTTCTATCTAAAAAACCGAAATTTTCTTAATGTATAATAAATTTGTTTTCTTTTCATTTTCAATATACAAAACTCAAAATAAATACTGATATATTGCATATCATTTTTAAATTAAAATAAGAAACACAAGCTATATAACTTAAAGCGTTAAAGTTTAACTTATTCGAAGAAAATGTGATACAATAATATTTTTTTTAATTTTTTTAATATTTCAGTTATAACCGCACCGAAATCAAATACTGAAAAAATTGAATTTTAAAATCGAATAAGAACTAAAAACCAATTACCGAAATAATTTATTCGAAAAAGCCAAATTTAATGCGGTTTGGTTCGATTTTTTATTTGATTTGCTCACTCCTAGAATTGGGAGCGAGGAACAATTTTTGTTTATTAAGAAAATGATTATTGACAATATTAAAGTGAACCCAGGCCAATACCATATTCCTTCTCACTTTTATTAACGCAATAACGAAAATGATATCATTTGGCCAAAAAAATTGATATCCTTTTTGTAACATTAAAAATTAAATTGAAATTATTAAATTTTTTTGATATAGAATTAATAAATCAGGATATTACGATTTGGTTCATTCCAAAAAATTTTGATTTTCTCAACTAAAAAAAGTGTCATTGAAGTAATTAACATCTTTTTTCCTCTACCACTACTACAAAAAAGGGCTATTGTGCCATTTTTTTTGTATATAATTGTGACATTTCTGAAGCGTCACAATAGCCAGTGTAATAATAGGTCTTGTGCCGCTTTTAAAACGGCACAATTAGGGTCACTTATTGTAGCGTTCACCTATATAAACGCCACGATATAGTAGGCATATGTGACATTTTCCTAGTAAAACGCCACAGAAAGTGACCCTAGTAGTGCCCTTTTATCCAAGAAGCGACACGATTGGTGATACCCAATGTGCCGTTTTCTTGAAAAAATGCCACGATAATTATTAATTTTAGAAAAAAAAAATTATATTCAATTACAATATGCTAACCCATGTATCTGTATGGATTCAAATACACATACACATCGAGAAAAATCATATATAATGAAAGCAAACATTCTTAATTAGTTAACTCATCAAATCTTTCGAAAGCTAAAATACAAGGCAAAATGATTATACATATCAACACCATTCTTCCATAAAATCATTGATGTTTTGCTTCGATAACTTGCGGCATTGAGCATCTTAATAATAATACTGCACAAATATTTTACAAGACAATTAAAATAAGTGTAACAAATGAAAACTAAATAGTAAATGAAAGCAATATAAAACTTATAGTCAAAGGAATGAAAGTTTGACCATAATATGAACCTGTAATGTAATACTCACAATCATTGTCATTTGGTTATAAGGGTACTGAAACAAAAACATCAAACAAATAACAAACATTATAGTTTTAAGATTAGGAGTAAATTAAACTAGATTCCCACAACAAAAAAGACAAAAGGATTCAAACTTGACCATAAATATGATAAAAAACAAATTTTGTGTTTTCAGTGAAAGAGACGATTGTTGCAAAAGAATCACTTTATATGGTAGCAAGTTGACAAAACCAATAGCAAAGTCTAATAGTTAAAAAAGGAGATGCTAGCAATTCTAATTCCTGAGTAGTTTTGCAAATAATTAATTCATTTTGTTAATGAGAATTTTAATTCCTCTTTCTCATTTTCTTTTTAATTTTGAATGGGGCAAGATAATAAAATAAGAGGCATCATCTATTCCATAGCTTCAATAGAAACCGAAGCCCCCAAATCACTTTTGCTATTTCAAGTGAATAACAGATAAAATTTTAATGATATTCAATCACGCAAGTACATATTTTTAACTATTCCACCTCTTTAACCCATATGCATCGCAATTTTTCAGCATTACAACTTCATTCCAGTAACTCCCAAAAACAGACAATCTAATTTGTTTTTTCATTTGTAATTATTTTATCAAACTATTCCCATTAATTATGGTAGAAAACTAGAAATAGCATTATAGACAATATATCTCTATATGGTGTTGTGTTGGCATTATTGAGACATGCGAGACCATGATATATATATATATATATATATATATATATATATATATATATAATAGCAGCCGGTATCCTGGACCTGCTACCTGGCCTCTTTTTAGCTCGAAGGATTTATCGAGGTACAGACTAACCCGGATTGAGCCGGGCAAGACCACAAGGGCGGTAAAACTCTCCCACAAAGTATTTTAATTTAGACTGCTGCGTTCCCAGGGCTCGAACTCGAGACCTCTGATTAAGCTGGTACAACCCCGTGCCAGTTAAACCAAGTGCTTGGTGGCAAACATTGCACAGTTTTGAACTTAAATGATGCTGTTTATAAGGCCCACGTGACCAATGACTTTACATGAAGCCTTTTTTAAAGACACATATATGATAATATAAGGATTTAAAAATGGTTCATGTTGTGAAGTTTAAATATCAAATTTGTATAGAACATATTTACATATTACGAGCGAGTAAACAAAAGCCTAAACTTTTTAAAAAACGAGAGCTCTATACAAGTCTTTACCCTTATAATACATAATGCTCCATCACACTATATATTAGTAGTGTACATATATATTGGTTCATTTTCAAACTTTCTAAACTGAGATTGGGAGCTTATAAGCCCATTTTTCGAACTGAAACTTATAAGCCCATAGATGACGGGTAACAGATAATTGGGCTCAGCCCAATATAACCCCCAAAGTTTCACAGCATATTTATCTATTTGTTGGAAATGATATAGCAAGTTTATAACTTCACAAAAAGAAGAAGAAGAAGAGTTAATACAACTTTTCGTTCAGAACTTTCACCCAATTATGTTTTCGTCACCCAATTTTAAAACACTACCTATCTTTGTGGAACTTCCGATATCTTTGACTTGCTTCATCAGAATATGTGGTCAAGACTATGATTAACACTGTTGGATACTCTCAAAATTAAGTTAAACTCAAAACTTCTTATTAAGTATATACAACTTTTTGTCTCTGCAATTTGTCAGATTCAAGTCAATGGAACATTTTGGTTAATAAGTGGAAACTCCATCACTTCCCCTATTTTGAAGGATCTTACTGTAAGCTTTCACTTGGAAACGAACTATCATTCTTGGCCTTACCATTTATTTGCACTTGGCTACCCTTGATTTGTTCTGAATTGGATTCACCACTTAGGTTTATACCTATGGAGTGTTTCACCACCTGGGATGTTCAAAGGAGTAGTATTAATTTTCCCAGTCGGGCTCCCTCACTTAATCATATGGTTGCCACTTGCCAATAATGTTGCCGTGCTCATCCAATTTTTTCTTTGCTTTCTGTTCATAAAATTCTTATAGACAATCATGATCATTTGAATACTTTTCCTTTTTCCTTTTGATGACATAATCAGAACTCAGTAATCTTTATTAGGTAATATCATTTTGTCTTTATATTAAAAAACAAAGTATATAGAACCTTTCGTCAATTGACCCATCCCTTCTTTATCCATTCCAATTTGCATTTTTTTTTCCAACCATAATTTAGTTTTAGTAGTGTACATATATATTGAGAACATACACCGTGCCAACAAAGTAAAAACAGTTGATATTTAGTTATTCAACGTGGGCATCGTGTGACTAGCTTCAACATTTATAAAAATCAGAAAAACTCGTGATGATATCTTCTTGAAGCTGACGCAGAGTCTTGCTTTAATTAGTTTTAATTACCCAACAAATAAAGTTAAGAAAATATCCATCCAAAAGACAAAAGAAAAGAAAAGAAAAGAGGAGAAAAATAGCAAAAACGCGTGGCCGACAATGAAGGGACCTACTTATAAGCCAAACACATCTATATCAAGTCATAAACAAAAATATCCAGCAAAAGCAAGGAGAGCCAGTAAACGTTTGTATTAGTGATGTTTAGGTAAAAATTAAATATGATAATAAATCATCTTGCGAAAAATAATATCAACGTTAATATCCATATTACGAAGGATCAATCGCTGTATCCTCTTTGAGGTAAAAAAAACCGCTGTATTCTCCAATTAAGCTCTATCTGAATCCAAAAACATGACAAAGAATAACGACCGCAACATGCATGCCAACTAGCTAGGGTGGTTTAATTGATAAGGAATTGTCTCATAACTTATATAGAGTCATCCATATATAACTTAAAAGCATGTTGTACGCATGTATTTTCATGTCAGAAACAATTATATTATTAGAAGCACTACTGAATACTAAATACTCCCTCCGTTCTTAAATATAAGATCACTTTGGGGAAGTGGATAAGTTCCTAAATATATGATCACTTCCTATTTTATCTCAAGTTTTGCCCAAACTATCCTTATACTCTCTCTTTTCATTGAAACCCCTCCTCCTTTTAAAGTTAAGTAATTGAGGAGATTTGGGGAAGATCTCATGTAATTTTATTGTCTTCCTTAATCTCCTCAAATTAACCAAAGTGATCTTAACGGAGGGAGTATGTCTTAGCAGAATTGCAAACATGCATTAAGGATTGGAATAGTCTTTTGTTATCATACTGCTGTACAGATGTTTTTTTATAGACAATCTATACGTACATTTATAAAGACCATTGAGCTAAGAATTATGCTAGGATCACTAGGCCAAACTCAACTAGATATTTGTGGATGATTAATCTATAGATATACCGATCCGACCTCGGGTATAAGCACTTGACTCATCTAAATAACCCATAACTAACTGATTTGGAAAACGAATTAGGACAAATAAATTTATAAATTTCTTATGTTTTTGAAAATTTTTACTAAATATTTAAAGTTTAATGGATTTTTTTAAGGGAAAAAGACAAGGTGTCGGTCAATATGTCCAAAATGAGTGTCCCCGAGAAACACGCAAAATATCTAATCGTCCACCACCTCATCTTCAACCTCTTATCCATCACACTTATTCGCACATGTGGATTCCCCACATCCACACGTACACATCATATCTCCACTTTCATTTCTCAACAGCCACATCCATATCTTTACATATATGGAGTAATATATATAACCATATATGTAACACCCTCAGTTCGTTAACTTTTACGATCCACTCATAAGTTCATAGTATTATCAACTAATAGACATTTGTGTGTTGCAAGTAATGGATTCAGATCGTGGAAGCAATCAGAAGGAGGAGCAAGGTGGTGGGGTCCACCAGCAGCAGGAGTACTCAACCAGTGAGCTCATGGCAAGTGCCAAGGTAGTTGCGGAGGCGGCGCAGTCAGGCTTCGGCAGTGCTGACAAGGCGAAGTTGGCGGATGCCGCCGGCGACCTTGTCGGCGGAGCACGCCAGTATGGGAAGTTGGATGACAAGGGCATGGGGCAGTATGCTGAGAAGGCAGAGAATTACCTTCACAACTACAGTGGCGGCGGCGGAGGTGGTGCTGGTGGTGGCCAGCCGGAGAAGCCGTCGGAGTCTAAGCCGGAAGAACACTCTGAAGGCGGCGGCGGCGGCGGAGGATTTGGGGGTGTCATGAAGATGGCTCAAGGCTTCATGAAGTGATATATATTGGTGAATAACGTTGGTTGTGAAATAAAAGTAGTTATGTTAATTGATGTCTAATGATATAATAGTGTTTGATGTGTGTGTGGGCGTGTGATATAGGCATGTACGATTTAAGTGTAAACTTGCGTCTTGTGTTTTTGTGTTGATAGAGTTGTGTGAAGCTGGAGGATGAGAGGGCCACAACTAGATGTTACCATCTGATTATGTTGGCGGACTCATATAGTAGTTAGATCAATTAAGTGTTTTGTTTTGTGCTATTTTTTTTCGCTGAAGTATATGATATTGCTCGATGATCATATGATCATGGAGTATTTGGATTACTCATGATTGATTACTTGGTGTGTAGAAATTTCAAGCGAGTTGGGTTTGGAGTTTATCAGGTCAAGTCAGCCTCAAATAAGTAGTTAAGGAGATAGGCACAGATATTTATCAATATAAATCCTCAAATAAGTAAGATTTGAATCCGATGGACGGTTTTACTAAAAAACCACTTACATCAATATCATTTGTACTCATAAGAACCATTTTATTTAAGGATCACTTGTTACTATTAATGGTGTTCTTGGTAGAGAAAAGAGAAGCTTCTACGATGGTGAAATAAGTGGTGTATGTGTTGGCCAAAAAAACATTATGTGGGGCCACGGATAAGAATGGTGCGCCACCGACACCTTCTAGGCTTCAGCCCCAATCCCTTTTTCTTTAGAAAAATTAAAAGTATTCAAAATATTAGCATCAGTCCATTTCCATCACCCATACTTGCCATACACGAGCCCTTTTTTATTAAATAAATGAAAATTATTAAAAATCGTAAATTACAGTCAATTTAAATTAATACTAGGGAAGGAAAGAATGATAATTAAGGAAATTAAAGTGTTTTTTACAAACTTTAGGAAGGGAGACTCAACCATGACATAAAGTTAGGGCCCCTGACTTATGATATTTGACAAGCCATTTGATCTATCCACACAAGTAGTGCTCAAAACTTCCCTAAGTTTCACTAAATTGTTCAGATGACGATTCTCCAAAGGTTGCGACTTAAACTACAAGTAAATGGTATTTTTGAGTGTTTAATCATGCTCCAAATTGCTCAAGGGGGTGTAGACCAGCTGGTAAGAAAGGGGAAGGTAAGGCACCGCTACCCACCAGGTCATGGGTTCGAACCCTTGGGAAGTCGTCACCCCCAAAATGGGGAATCCCGGCGTCGACTTCGGATTAGTCGGTTCCCTGAAGGGGGCCAGATATCGAAGACTCTAAGCAAAAAAAAAAATCATGCTTCAAATTAAATTAAATGATCCCATATCTAATTTATTCTTTTGCCAGTTGAATCTAACCAAACACACGCATGTTTGAATAAAACTAAAGTATTTTTATCCACGCATATACTGTTTTGGTCTAAACATTCCCCCCCCCCCCTCACAAAAATATTTTAGGTAAATTATATTCTGATTATATCCGATTTTGGCTTTTTGATTAGATTAAAAATTCATTATTTTGTGGATTAAAATTTTTGAGTCCATAAAATTTTTTTTATAAGGAATGGCATCAAGAAGTCTCACGATAACGCACAATGGAAAGATCAGAAATAAGAGATAAGATCTCGACCAAAAAAAAAATAAGAGATAAGACGTCGACGTTAACCATTAATTAAGTGTACCGCACAATGGAAAGTATCACGATAATTTTGTGGATTGAGAGAACAAAAACAACTCGTGAAGGATCGGAGCACTGCAAAAGACGTCCTACAAAATTGGAATGATATAGATAAAATTAGTAAACCTCCAAACACATAGATAACACGCACAAATCGACAAATGAAGCATCCATATCAAATTCCATATATGTACATATACTATATTTATTCATTTGCCTATATTTTTACACTCAAAAATCTATTTATCCATTCATCAATACCATAGTAAAAGTATACTAAGATTTTCTCCTCATCGCGCAAACAAGTGAAGAAAATATTTGTAGACCTGTGCAACATGGAATCCCAGAACATTCCCAACCAAAAGCATTCCCCTACCGACCTTCTTTCAAGCGCCAAGCTCGTGGCTGACGCCGCCCAATCCACCTTCCGAAATGACCCCACCAATAAGGTTGACAAGGCTAAGGTGGCCGATGCTGCTGGTGATCTTCTAGAAGCAGCTAGTCAATATGGCAAATTGGAGGGAACAGCATATGGCAAGTACGTGGACAAGGCCGAGGATTACCTCCACAAGTACGGTGGCTCCTCCAACACCGCCACCGCCAACACCGCTGCCACCGCCAACACTGCCACCACTGCGGATGGAGCTGCAAATATTGACCCTCTGGCCGGAGAGGGAACGAACTCTGAGATACCGGATCAGAATAAGTCGACTGGACAGGATTATTTGAAGATGGCTCAGGACTTCTTGAAGAAGTAGGCCAGATGGGTTGTTTTATAAAAAACATTTGTGTAATTTGTTCATAGATGTATGTTTCTATATGTATATATGCGTGTATATAAAAATGTAATTTTTCTGTTTTTTCTGGTCTTGTTTTACGACCTCCAGATTCTTGGTTTGTAACTATTTCATCATATATGTAATGCACTGTTCTTTTAATTAATTTGGTTTCAATATCATGTATTCAATTTTTTAGACGTTACGTTACTCCCTCCCTATGTTAATACATTTTGTGGAATTGTTATTAGTTATAAGATTTTTTTTATAAATTTTGGCAGTCGTTTATATTGTTTCTATTAATAAATACTTCTAAAGGGAGGTTGGTTAGTATGTAAATAATTTAGGATACACATTTACCTAGTGGCCCGTTCATGAATAACTTAGTTTGGAATTAGCACCGTAACAAGTAACAATGTGACTAGACTCGACCATCGGATAAGACAAGACAAAGACATATGTTTCATGACCATTGAGATGGCTTGACACGAAAATTTTATTATCTGAATAAAAAATATTTTAATTAGTGAACAATTTTATTCGTATCTTCTTATTATTATTATGACACCTTTTTATAATACATTACACGAAAATTTTATAATACAAAGGTTGATCCAGTTGGTAAAATGTTTGACTCATAATTAAGTGGTTGTGAGTTCAAATTCCGCCGATGTGAGGATCATGTTGGTGGGCGATCTGTAAGTACCTGAATGATCTTTGAGCCCGAAGGCTTGCCTTAGCCTTGGTGAGCCCCCAGGACCCAACACACCTAAACTTTTATGTATAAAAAATATATTACATATTTACTTTTCTACTTTTTCCTAATAAATTTTTCCTTATACTCTTTTTTATATTTATTTTGTGTTTTTAATTAATTTTTTTATTTCATTGTATAATAAAACTTAGGGTCAAACAAGGTCCGTCATGTTGCCCGGGGTCATATCCAGCCCGATCGTAGTTCCGGATCAAACAAGACAAGATCGGGTCATCTCATGCCTAAAAATCTCACCTGATCATGTAAGATAGGATTTAGGGCATAGTAGGCCCATTCAAGCCCGTCATTTGTGCATCCCTACATAATATCAAGTGATTTCATTATAAGTTTATTAACATCTTAAATTTAATTTAATTTAATTAAATAATATATGTCTTATATACTTGGAAATAGAGGAATTTGTTGATCAACAAAAGTAGGTTGTAAATTTGTAATGGAGATGAATCTTGGAGGGGGATGTAATTTATTCTATAATCTTGATCTTCTAAGACAAAAAAAAAAAGGAAGAAGCTTGCTTCTTCTGAGGCTTGGAATGGCTTTTGATGATGGATATTGCCATATTGGTGGTGAAAAAAGTGGTCTTGGGAAGAACGGTCAATAAAAGAAATCAAACGCGTGGCAATCAGTCCCCTACGAAAAGCTCGTGGCTGTCTGGCCGGCAGCACGACACCTTCTACGCTTCAACCATTTTTTCCTTCAATAAAACCAAATGAGAAAATCATATTACATTCAATCCCCGTTAATTAATCCAAGTTACAGAAGGAACGAAGGATGATAAAGGATGACCAGAGTGTTTTTTATCCTAAATGCAATTGTTTTCCCCCCAACATTCCTCCTTCGATGGTATATGATTTTTGACATTAAATTAGAAAAATTCGTATAACAGTCTTTTTATGTTCACCCAACTTTAAATCAGGTCCTAGTAACTTTTTTGTTGTTGGATCCTTGTTGTTCGTTCAGGTCGCAGACATTATGTTAATGGTTGCCGTTAGTCTAAGTTACTGGTGTTATTACAATATTGCTCATCAGTCAAATCTTGATTAGTGATGCGTCTAAGTAGCCAAACGACAAGGAATATCATACTAATTTTCCCTATTGATTTTGCCCAATTTTCCCTATTGATTTTGACCATGATGTTTTAAAAAATGAATGTTACTACATCTGGTCCTAAATATAGGACCTAATTGACTTTTTTTGAGAGATTAATGTTGCGAAATAGATTATTAAATGATGACATATTTGATATATTTTTATATTATCCATTAGTTTATAGGTAAAATAAACTAGTTTAAGAGAAAAAATTAGGTAAATCAATTCTCTTTTTTTGATCAAAAAGTAAATCAATTCATAATTAACTTATTTTGCTATTTTAAGAATTTTATAGAAAAGTCAATTAAGTCTTATATTTAGGACTGAAGGGAATATTAACAATAACTTACAATAATACAACCATTTTTTTGCGATGTACAATAATACTACCACGTAATAACAAATTTTGTGAGACTTTTATATTATCAATTTCCTTTTATAATCTTGCCAATCAAGAGGGGAAAAAATCTGTGTGTGTTAGAAGAGCAAAATACTAAAAAAATGAACTTATGTCAACAACTTGGCTTGCAATATGAACCATCGGGGATCGTCACACATTTTTTTTTTTTGACTAAATCCTCACAAAATTGAAACCAAACGGTAGGTATAACATATGCCATCAAACAAAGATACATATGCCATCAAACACAGATCTAGGTATCACGCACACAAATGAAGAAATGGATGGTCCACACTGAATTCCTACGTATCCGAGTTTTTTGTTAAAGTATACATAGGTATCACGCACACAAATGTTACTATATACTTTTTCTATCTTAATCACGAGATTCTTTTAATTTTGAGAAATTGAAGAAGATTCAAAATTAATTTCCTTAAATTGCTTATAATTAAGTTTTTCTTCAAAACTAACTCATTCTATTTATAAACTAACATATCATCTAATTATACATATGTTATATGCTTTGTGTTTGTTTGGAAAGAAAACTAGGAGGAGCAAAAAAAAAAAATTAAGAAAATGGAGGAGGGTGAATTTATTTTATCACTTTTAGACCAGAAAATAAACCCATATGATTATCCGATTCCTCGCTTTCTTCTTCTCCTGTTTTTTCTTTGAAACCAAACAGATAAAAATTCGTTTTCATTGGAGAATTTCTCCTAGTTTTATCCTCCATTGAGTTTTCTATCCAACCAAACATAGTGTTGTATTCTAATTCACTTCTTTAAATTATAAGAAAAATTAATTGAGTCTCATATTTAGGATTGGAAGAAGTGTTTAATTTACCTATCTACAATATTAATTTATTGGATTATTATATTCCTGGTAGGGGTGGAAATGAGTCAGACCCTTAACAAGGAAACTTAGGCTTGCCCTATTACAAGGGTCTCCAAGCCTAGACCTACCAGGCAAGACTCGTGCCTTTTAGGAAAACCTATTAACATTAACAGGCTGAACCAAGTCTATTATATATTAAAATATATTATTTTGTCTTATTATATTGGTATCAATATTAAAATAAAATTACATATAGGGTTTTATTTTCCCCACCTTCATCATTTCCTTTTTGCACTCTTATCATTTTGAATCTAATTTGAGTTCTTACATTGTTACGTTGTACATCATACTAATACTACCTAAAATGTACTTTAAAATGTTGATTGATTTATAAGCTTATTAGGCCGTCTCTATTTATAAACAAACTTCTTAGGGCCAATTTGGATTGCTAAAAAGTGAGAACGGAATTGGGAAAAGGAAATGAAAAGGGTAATTTTCATATATTCTGGAGCCTACAAGTTTTCTCTCTTCATCTCACACTTTTCCTTGGGTCCACAAATTTTTACATCTCATCATTACCTAATTTACCTCTATTTTTTATCTTTACCCTTTACCCTCAATTCTCACATTCAATTCCATTTTCCAATTCCAATCAACCAAACGGAGTCTTAATTAACCGACTACTAATTGACGGGTAAGAAAGTATAATTAGATTTTGTGGTGAACGCGCAACGCAAACGAGTGAAGAAGAGTGGTCAACCTCACCGCGTCAACGTAGCCATAGTAGAATATATAATTCAATAAAGAAGTACCAAATTGAAAATCCGAATCCCTAATTCCCAAATTCCTAATTCAATTCTCTTCCTTCCTCCGCCATGGATTCTCATTCCGATGCCGACCACAACCGCCACGGCCACTCGCACCAGAAGCACTCCTCCTCCGACCTTCTCTCGAGCGCCAAGCTCGTCGCCAACGCCGCCCAATCCACCCTCCGCCACGACTCCGCCGCCAAAATCGACAAAGCTCAGGTCGCCAACGCCGCCGGCGACCTCCTCGAGGCCGCCTGCCACTACGGCAAGCTCGAGGACAAGTCCTTCGGGAAATACATCGACAAGGCCGAGGATTACCTCCACAAGTACGGCGCCGGCGCCGGAAAACACCACCCGACGGCCACCGGAAATTCGGTCCATCCGGCCGGCGGCGGAAATTTGGACCATACGACCGGAGCCGGATCGCACTCCGAGTCGCATGGACCGGATTACTTGAAGATGGCTCAAGGCTTCTTGAAGGGTGATTCTCACTCGACGAAGCCTAGCCACGCCGGAGGTGGCGGCGGCGAAGGCGGATATGGGGATTATGTGAAGTTGGCTCAGGACTTTTTGAAGAAGAAGTAGAACTGGTTTGTTCTAAGATGAGATTTCTGTGTAGTTTATATTATAAGGAGTGTTAATGATATGAGGTTACAAATTGTAATGAGCAGGACAACAATTAGCAATTGTTATTGTTGGTTAGGGACTGTTGCTTACAATTGTGAAGAGATTATTAGATCATTTTAATTCTTATGTTTTTTATGGGGCATCTAATTATTTAATCTCTCCCTAGTATAGTATGCATAACTTTCACCATAAATAAATGTTTGTATGTTTATTTTATTTCTCCCTAGTTACTAGTATATACTCCCTCCATTCCTAAATATAAGACCTAGATAACTTTTTTTTTTGGAAAGATTAAGGTTGCGAAATAGGTTATTAAATGATGACATATTTAATATCTTTTTTGATTATCCATTAACTTATAGGTAAAATAAACTAGTTTAAGACAAAAAATTAGGTAAATCAATTTATAAGTAACTTATTTTTTGCTTTTTTTAGAATTTTTCAAAAAAGTGATCTAGGTCCTATATTTAGGAACGGAGGGAGTAGTATAATTTTCACCATATATATAACTTACAGCTGTCTACCCAATTATAGGACTTCAGAACAGTGTGAGATTAGTCTCACTTGACACGCAGACAAGATACTTTTGGATAACAAACAAAAATGTTTGTATGTTTATATATATACATACTCCCTCAGTTCCTAAATATAACTATCCTTATTTTTCTGGTATGCGTAGGAACTTTAGCCCCTTGTTTTTTAACTTTCTTACTTTCTTTTTTATGAATATAATGTAATGGATTGTTCTATCAGAAAAATGTAATGCACTGTTCTTTAAATTTGGTGTTAATATCATGTGATCCATTTTTAGGGGTTATGTCGATCAACAAAAGTAGGATCTAATGAAGAAGAATCTTGGAAATGGATGGACGGGGATGTCTCTGTATTTTTCCAAACTTGTTAAATAAAAAGCTTTGAATAGGCCAATTAATTTTTTTTCAAGGTACCAATCAAATTGGATTAAAAGTTTCAGATCATATTTAATGTATTAAATTAATGGGTTAACATATGGTTAGTTAGATTAAACGTGGTCCAAATTGACCTAAAATTTTCTCAGTAAAGATAGAGAAAATTTTCTTGATTTGTTTGATTCCGATCCAGGAGTGACTTCAATGGTTAAGTAAAGATTCTTGGAACCTTGATCTCTGAATAAAAGGTGCCTTTAATTCTACAAAAAAAAAACAATTTTCATTTAACAATTCTGGTTTAATCGAAAGAGAAATACTTCCTCCGTTCCTAAATATAAAATCACTTTGGGCATATGGATAAGTTCCTAAATATAAGATCACTTTCTATTTTTTCTTAAATTTTGCCCAAATTACCTCTCCTTAACTAATTCACTTCTCTCTCTCAATTCTCCCACCAACAAGCCACATTCGGACGCCTCACGTCAATGCTCCTCAACTGAATCCTCTCTCCCCTCTACTCTCTTAAACTCCCAGCCCTTCCATTCCTCCACCATCTTCATCCTCGAAATTTCCCCCAATCCCTTCCCTCAATCAACCTTCCATCCATTTTACAAGCCTAGGGTCGAATCACCAATCTGGATCGTCCGATTGAAGGTATGGAGAAGGAGGTGTTTTGATCTGAGGGTGAGGGTGTTGTGGTGGCCTGATTCTTGTTTTTTTTCCAAATTATTCAAAGTTTCTTGAAAAGACAGAGTTTCATGTGCAGGAATTGTTTGTGAAGGGTGATCTTATATTTAGGAACGGAGAGAGTATCATATAAATAACTTGTAATAAAGTAATGCAGCGAAAAGTGATGAAGACATGTAAATATGCTATTGATGCTTCACAGAAACATAGTTTTGTTGAATCCGTATCTTGTGTCTCTAAAAATTCTACAGAGTCACAAGGGAATCAAGGCTTAATATTCTTTTCTTTAGGCTTAATATTCTTTTCTTTAAGCATCATTAAGCATCAGCATGAAAAGTCTCGAGAGGCAAGTAACGCTATCTCACAAATTTAACTCAAATTGCTCTCTTGCAATCACTTGGACACCACACGCAAGCAAAGTAACTCGTCAACTTTTTGTGACATACTCCCTCCGGTCCTAAATATAAGTCACGGTTGACTTTTTTTGGAGATGTTAAGGTTACAAAATATGTTATTAAATTATGACATATTTGATAAATTTTTATATTAGTCATTAGTTTATAGGTTAAACAAACTAATTTAAGGGAAAAAATTAGTTAAATCAATTTATGATTGACTTATTTTGTTTTTTTAGGATTTTCCAAAAAGTCAAAGGCGACTTATAATTAGGACATGAGAGAGTACCAGATAAACGGTGATTCACTATGTAAAGCATATGCATGTATTAAGATTTCTATTATTTGTTTCACTTGCTCTTCTTTCCTTTTATAAAAACCAATATAAATCCATCCGGAAGACATTTTAGTTAAGATTTTGTAAACTGAATAAATCCATCCGGAGGGAGACCTATTTACAAATTGCTTCTTACTCCTCAAATCCAGTTACGTGTGTGTGTGTGTGTGTGGTGATCTTAAAAGCAGTGGCATACATGTCTCTTGAAACTTGATAGTTGTTATGATTACTTGTGCCTTTTCTCTAACTTTAATCTCTTCATTCTTTCTTACTTGTTCTGCTTCAGCACTGGCAGCCCTTGCAATCCCATTATAGTATTCTATATGATTCTAGAATTTCTTGTAAGCTTTTCTCCTTTCCTTCTCTGAACTGCTCATCCGTTTCAAAAAATTTTCTGAGCTCACAATGCATTGAGTCTCTAATTTAAATGAAGAACTAAAAAAGAATGGATGAGTGAAACTGTGAAAGAAACCTCTCTCTTCTCCAACTTGCGTCTGACTTTTGCCTGAAATGCATTTTTCATTAGCAAATCAAGAAGGGCATGTGGTGTTTGAATCAAGAGAGCTTGCCAATCAAATATTAAGGGAATGCAAATTAATACTACAGTCATTTACATACTTCGCCTCAAGCTATTCTCTCTCCCATGTATCTGTGTCCATTGTCCATGTCATTCCTATTTCCTTCTCCATCTACTCAATCTTTACTCAAATTTAATGATATCTTGCACGTTTTTTCTATGACTAAGAATCTTTTGAGCATCTATTGCCTTTGTGCTGATAATAACACTCTGATTTCTTTTTTCTCTAATGTGTATATCATTTAGGATCTACAAAGTAATCAAGAATTGTTCATCAGGTCCGATCCTAGTAGCTTTTTTTTGTTGGATTCTTGTTGTTCGCTCAGGTGGTAGACATTATGTTAACGATTGCCATTAATCTAAGTGGAGAGCGTTGTTGTTAACAATTGTGGTCAGTCAAATCTTGATTAGTGAAACGTCTTAATTTTTATGAGATATTATTAATTCAAATTTTAATAAATCATTTAAAAATGCAACTCACTTGTACAATGACAATTTTTTAAAATTAAGGGATCGATTTAGCATTTTGCATTTTGCATTTTGCATTTTGAAAATGATTTTTGTGGCATCATTTACAATTGAAATAAAACTTATTAAAACAAGTATTGAAATTTCTTGAGAAGTGATGCATGTGGAGTTTTTAACTTTTTTATCATATTTAGTGTCTATTAGATCTTAGTCGAAATGTATAACTTTTTATTACTTTGCATCATCTTTATTTTTCGTGTGCTATCTCTTTTTTCATCATATTCTTTCAAGAATTTGCAAGAAGCATTTTTCTCCTTCCGCTGAATTCTCTTCTCTGATCGCCAACACATGGCCAAAGAAGATAATAAAAGACACATACCAGAAATATCAATTGAGCTTATCAGACATACATTGAAAATGTTTGAATTAAATTACGGATATATAATGATGGGTTAAGTCCTATCACATTGGCTTAAGCTCTGATACCATATTGAGATTTAAAGTTTTGGATCAATGACACATAATAAGGGAGAGTCAATCCACCCCAAAAGCTGTGATGAGACTCAATCCATCATTTTATACTCTTAATCCAACTCAAACCTTTTCGATGTGTGACTTTGCTTAACTCTAATACTATATAAACAAGATGATAGAATAGTTGATTTACGGTTGATTGACAACATGTTTGTAACTCGTTAAAGTTTTACTTATCCATGGCCGAATCCAAACGTAAATATAACTATTATAGATTCTTGTAATAGAATTATATGTTTCACTGTTACACATTGATGCAACAGCAAGAAAGCAAGAAGAGACACTGCAAGCTAAGGGAGATTGGAGTTTCATTCAATTAGTTCAAGTTTCACACACTGCATGCGAATTGGAAGGAGTAAGAGCAAGTGGTAACTTCTGTCTTTCTTGAGTAGATTCACAATTTCAATCGGTGTCATTGCTTGAGTTTGTCAATTTCCAATTCTTGAACATTCAATAAACAACATCTATGGGTCTTTATTTCTATTTTTCAGTATGATTTCAAATTCCTTTTTAATGTTTATTGGGATGGATTTAAACCCTGGCTAAATTTCTTTATTCAACTTAGAGTACTATGAACTTATTTGATTTTTAGATATTTTATTTCTCACTATTAGTTATGTTTAATTTAATTTAGTTTATTTAATCTTGTTATTATTATTTATTGTTTAGTGATTGACCACCATTGAACGTGTTTAGGGAATTTAGAATTGGACTTGGAAGAGAGAATTTTAAATAGACCATGAGATTAAATAGTGTAATACTCCATTAGATTCTCAATCTGATTTACGACTAGGATAGACATATACCTAGAAACCCTACATAGTCACATTAGGGCGTACCAGTATGAACTAGACTTAGTAAATTAGTGCAAGACATTGCATAATTAAGCTAGGTAACGATATAGGTGGAAACCGAAAGACATTTATAGACACTAGTACTCTAAATTAACTAGTACTTTTTCTTTTTTTCTCTTTCTTTTTCGTTTTTTGTGTTGTGGATTATGGATGCAGATATAGGTTCTCTTAGTTCTTCTTCCACAAAAATGAAGACACAATCATGTTACTCTCTTCAAGAGCAGTATATTCAGAGAAAGAATTCTCGAGAGAATTACAAAGAAAAAAGTCCGTGACGTCCGGAATACTCCGCCTATATTTATAGCCGGTCCTAAGCTCGGATAAAGGAGTAGGGTTGTGTTAGGCTTCGGCGGCCAATGTAAAAGTTTGTCGAATCTATTGAGCATGAATACACGCATTTAAGCGCCGTGTGATCCATGTAGCCGACATCACTTAATGGGATAAGGCTTTGATGATGATGATGATGATGATGATGATGAGATTCTTGCAATAGAATTATATGTTTCCAATGTAGATATACTGGACTTCTTTAATTGTGGAACTCAATTATAAGGGACATTAGGTATGTGCCTGATATGTTTGGTGATTATTGGGTCAATTATGTAAAAGAATTTGGTTACATAAGTAGCATAGATGATTACAATATAGTTTCATTTTTTGGGAGACTGGTATATAGAGAAGAGAAAAAGTTTGTGTGAATTCACTGAAAACAAAATTATAGAGCGAGTTACCTATCCTTACTTTTGGAATTTGCATTGAGAACAAATATTAGTTCATTATCTGAATCAGCAAGTAATGATGGCACAATTTTTTTTGGTTTTCTTTAAATGTATGGATTGCATTTGACATGGTAAGGGAACAATTTTTTGCTAGACAATTTCAAGTTGAAGATGGTTACTATAGGAGTAACCACTCCATTCACAACAATAAGCCTGCAATTGAATACAAACTTTTTTTGTAATCACCGCCCGGTTAAATCCGGACTCGAGGGGTAGGAGTGTTGCCCACATAGGAAACGTTGTCATCTCTTCCAATAAGAGCGCTTCCCGAGATTCGAACACTGGTTCTCATCCTTATGGGTTGTTGTTAATATCTTGGAATTCATGCTTTTTAGCATAATTCATGTTCTTTTGCATACACTTTTGAAGTAATTATACATATTTTTAGTGCTAATTGATTCATGATTTTCGGTATCACATTTGTTAAGTGATTGTGAATATTTTGGTAAGCTAATCATTTAAGTTAAGTGTTTTGCAAAGCAAATGTGTTTAGGAAATTAAAGCCAGGTCAGATGTGAAGCCAAGATGAATGAAATGATGTCAAAGCACATTGGAGTAACAAATTTGCATGGGAAGAAATCAATCTTCATCAAGACAGAACTGAGCCGCGGCATGATTCCATGTTGAACTTCGGTGCCGCGGCCCAAGTGGACTTCAGTTACAGGGAAAAACTATGCCGCGGCATGGTTTTGGTCTGTTTTACAGTGTCGCGGCATGATCGCGTAAAAACTGCCACATCATCATTTTTCACTCGAAAATAAGTGTTTTAAAAGGAAGAAAACGAAAAGGGCAGGGAGTTCTGACTTTTGGAAGACTTGGAAGCTTGTGGGTGTGCTAGGGTTTGAGATTTTGAAGAGATTGAAGCAAAGATTGGAGCTTTGGAAGAGATTTGGAGCTCCAACCATTTGGTTTTCTTCTTCTTCATCTTCCTTTCCTTTCTCATGTCATTTATGGCTATACATTCACCTTGTATTTGTACTTTTATATTGACTATGAGTAGCTAAACTCATTTATCTAGGATTATTTTGAACCCTTGTATGGAGTAACTCTTTAACACTCCTATCCTTTTGTGATTAATGTATATATATGTGTTTATTTTACTCTAGCCCTAATGCCTCTAAGTGATTGATCACCATTTAGTTGATATGTTCATTTGACTTATGACTTGAGGGAGCTAGGTTAAATGTAGAACTTGAGTAAAATAGTGTGAGAACTTGAAGTTTGCATGACAAATGAATGATTTTGTTAATAAGATAGACATATACTTATTAGCCTCACATAGCCACATTAGGGTTGAAACTAAGAAATTGAGTTTTATTAATTGTGACAAGACATTGCATGATTAATAGAATTAAACACTTGTTCTTGACTCGACGGAGCGTTTACAAGTATGTTAGAACCGTAGGTTAATGGGCAAAGATGCAAAAATAGCCACCGTAAATTTAAAAATGGGCACCTATAACTCTGGTAAATTTAAGGGGGCAAAACCGTACACTATAAACAAAAATGGGGAAAAATCGTACATTGTAAACAAAAATGGGAAAAAGTAACATCTCTTTTAGGATGAGTTAAACAGACGTTTTCTAGACGTGAGCTCCACCACCAGTAATTGATGTGTCAATTCTAAAATTCACCGTGGAAGTTGAAATGCATCTAGTTGAACCCTAAATCATTTGAATCAAACCCTAAACCCCAAATCATTTCGATAAGAAACCAAATTGAACCCCAAATCATGTGAAATCCACCTTACTTCTTCGTAATCATCTAAAAAAATAAAGTCTCATCTGAAAAAATAAAGTCTCATCAACATATTGCACCCTTAACAAAGAGGTTACTTTTGCCCCATTTTGGTTTACAGTGTACAGTTTTGCCTCCTTAATTTACCAGAGTTATAAGTGTCCATTTTTAAATTTACGGTGGCTCTTTTTGCACATTTGCCCAAATTCAATTATACAAGTATGGAAGATAGAACAAAATATTACTGAAGTTGGAAGTAATTTGAATTAATTACATTTTGCAGCAAACAATTTCATTGGATTTAAATGGCGATTCTCATTTCTTATGCATATGGATGGATGGAATAATTGTATCAATACATACATATGTATAAAATATATAAAACCAAGAAGTAGGATTTGTGTAAATCTTACAAATGGAGAACAAAGATGGTTTGACTGTCCACATTCTTCTTTATCATTGTAAAGCTTACCATTTTTCAAAAACGTTTAGCGTCAGTTCGGGTTCCAGCACACTAAATGAAATAGAATATTTTTCTAGTTCCAAATTTGTATATATTTTGTAATCAAATGATCGTAGAATTCATACAATGCAGTGTACTACATTAATTTTTTACTATGTATATGTCATGGATGAATTCATATAGTTTAGTTGGTGTTATATATTTTCTTACAATGCACAAATTAAATTGGGATGGAAGGTTAACAAGACAGATTAAAACATTTGTTCTGCCATTTATTGTCTAGATGGAATGAGATCTATATATAGCTTGAGATCAAAGGGGAGTGATTTGTTAACCTGACAAGTTGGCGTGGGTGCTGAGTACTTTTGTCTCTTAAGCAAGTGATTGGGGGTTCGATCCCTAACCCTTGCGAATGGAGCAAATTCAGGTCAACTGTCTACCCTATATGGGACTTCACAACAGCGAGGGATTAATCTCACTTGACATACATAATATTTTTCATTGTATGGAATATAAGCTAGTTATTGTTATGCAAGATGTTAGTTATTGTTATTAAGATGCCGGTTTTAGAGTTGAATTTAAAACATATATCTATATTCTCTCCTTTTTCATGCTATCTATATATGTTATCTCTAATATTTATTACTATTTTTGGTTTTTAATATAAAATGTTTTGACAATTATATGATATTAAGAAAAATAAATAAATTAGTCTTAATAGAATATTTACACAAGACTTCTATGTCTAGGAAGATTCCATATTATATAATGATACTGTTGTCTTTCTTTAACACAATATGTGAGACAATAATAAAAACAAATAAATGAAGATAAATCTTTAATAGAGCATGGTCAAATATCTTTAACTAATGTGCGCCTAAAAAAGATGGGGAGAATCTCCCCACAAAAGAGATATCTCTTACATACCAAATATATCACATATTCCATATTGATTTCTACGAATATGAAGTTCAATATTTATAGTTTATACCATAAAGATGACTTCTAATATTTTCGTTTAAAAAGGGAAGATCTAAAAAGATCAAGTGACAACTACAAGACGATCTTGGCCAACATCATACTCATCTTCATCTAGAAGTCGTCATAGACCATCAGGTGGGTGTTGTAGAAGGTGTTTTTCCACATCAAGCTGGAGTGCATATGAAGCCAGAAAATCAGCTCACTTATTGCCCTTTCTGTAGACATGTTGTAGTTCAATTTGTCATTCTCTACCCAGAATAGAGATAATCTGTCTAATAAAATTAGAGTAAGCATTGACATGTTTTCCTTCCTGGTCTAACAAATGTAAAGCTAGTAGACAATTCACTTCCACTTTGATATGTGTGTAACCTGCAGACCAAGCAAGTTCTAAACCATCCAGGAGTGCCCATAGTTCAACCTGAAGACTTGTGCATCTACCAATATTTCTTGCACATCCTATTAACCATTTACCTCTTGAGTCTCTTATCACGCAGCCTGCACCTGCAGCTCCTGAATTTTTAAGTGCACCATCACAATTTAATTTGACATATAACTCATGGGGCTTACTCCAAGAAATATTACGGCATGATTTCTGAGTAAGAATTATTTGATCCCGGGAGATATGGTTTGCTGCATCTCTGCTGAATTCAGTCATAGCCTTCACCTCACAAATAAGTGTAGTTACCTGAACATGTTCCGAATTGAAGATTAATTTATTTCTGGCTTGTCATATCTTCCAACATGTAAGGCCAAATAATGTGTTCCATTTTCCGCGACCCTGCAAACAAGAATCATATGAAGAAAGATTTTTTATCAACCAGTCTTTAAAGTTACTCCTAAAGAAGTCTTGGAAGCAACTAGGCGAGACAAATTTCTTCCATATAGTCTTAGTAAATTCACACTTTCTCAGGATATGATCAATATTTTCAGGTGCATTAATACAACGGGGGCACAATGAGTTATTTGTGAAGTGTCGGCGATGTCTTTCCACATTGGTAAGGAGTCTGTCTTTCAAAACAAGCCAAAAAAATGTTTTCACACGTTGCACTCCTTCCCATTTCCAGATAGCTTTCCAATGATTTTCTTTCTCGTTGTAATCTGTCTCTCCTAATAGGTCATACGCAGAACAAACAGAGAAACTACCATCGCCAGTCCTATCCCAGAAGCATCTTGTTCGGCCCTCATCAGCTCTAGGTGGTTTCATCCCAAGAATTAAAGAAGTAATATTAGTAGGAAGAGTGTCTTTAAAAAGACTAATATTCCATTCTCCATCTGGGTTTAAGAAATGGTCAATAGTGAGGTTGGTTTCTTCCGGTGCAATATCACAAGTTGTTAGAAGTTTGAGGGGGCCAACTTCAGGCAGCCAATTATCTTTCCAGAATCTAACTTGAGAGCCATCTCCTAATTCCCATCTTGTTCCCACTTCCAAGTCTTCCCAAAGTTTTTTTATATTACGCCATAAATAAGAACAATTACTATTTCTTTTATATGGACCTTGAAAGTCATCCCAGCCATACTTCGATCTAAGGACTTGGACCCACAACAAATCAGGACGAGATCGGAGCGAAAATCCTATTTTCATGAGAAAAGCTTCATTTTGCCTCTCAAGTTTCTTCATCCCATAGCCACCATGCTCAATTGGTTGGCAAAAATCATCCCATTTAACTAAATTCACCTTTCTTTCTTCATTCGATGATCCCCATATGAAGTTTCTGATCAGTTTCTCAATGCGATTACACAACCTGCTACGCAACTTAGTGGTTTGCATGGCATATGAAGGAATGACCAACAAAACTGACTTTGCTAGTGTAATACGACCCGCTAAAGAAAGAGATTTAGCAGCCCATCCGGAGAGCTTTTTCCTGATATTATCCTCAATATAAAGGTAAGTATCATTCCGAACTCTGCTATGAAGTATCGGCACACCAAGATACTTCCCCAAGTCATCAGTCTCGTTAAATCCCAATGTATCACATATCCAATCACGAGATGAACTATTGACATTGGAGGAAAAGAAAATATTGGATTTTTGGTTACTAACCTTGTGCCCAGAGCTTAGGCAAAAATAATCCAGAACAACTTTAATAAGATTAGTTTGGGCCACAGAAGTTGAACTAAAAAGCACTAGGTCATCAACAAAGAATAAATGAGATAAAGGTGGTCCTGATCAACCCAAGGAAATCGGAGACCATCTCTGTTCAGCAACTCTCTTCATAATGACTTGGGAAAGTCTTTCCATACATAAAACAAAAATATAAGGAGATAGGGGATCACCCTGTCTTATCCCTCTCGAAGGGAGAAATTCATCAGTTTTGTCACCATTCCAAAGAACTTGCATACTGCATGAGGAAATACATAACATAGTGGCTCTTATAAATCTGTTAGGCAGTCGTGCATCAACAAGAGTATCTTCAATAAAATCCCAACGGAGCCGATCAAAAGCTTTCTCAAGATCCACTTTAATCGACATCCACCCTTCAAAGCCTTTCTTTTGACGCATAGAATGAATTACCTCTTGGGCAATAATAATATTATCAGTGATCTTGCGTCCCACAATGAAGCTAGATTGGTTAGGTAAGATAAGCTGTGGGAGGAGAGGCTTCAGACGGTTAGCCAAGACTTTGGTAATAATCTTGTAGATTACCTTACACAAACTAATAGGCTTGAATTCCTTTAGTCTCTCAGGATTAGAAACTTTTGGGATAAGAGTGATGAGAGTTTTATTAATTTCTGGAATCATATAGGCATCTTCAAAGACTCGACGAACCGTATTACACACCGAGGGTCCCACAGTTTGCCATTGTGATTGAAAAAATGCTGCATGAAACCTGTCCACCCCTGAGCATTAAGGGGTTTCATTTGAAAGAGCGCCAAGCGCACTTCCTCATCAGAAATATCAACATTCAAACTGAGGAGTGCCTCTTCATTCACAGCTGGGAATAGATTTCTGCTCAAATAGGGGGTAACAGAGGGAGAGTCACAGGAGTACAGGTTTTTAAAGAAAGAGAAACTCAATCCTTCAAAGTCTGTTCATCGTTGCACCATTCATCATTGTCACCTTTCAAAGCTTGGATGCACTTTCTTCTTTTTCTTCTAACAGCCCTCACATGAAAATAAGAGGTATTTCTGTCTCCAAAGTTAATCCAATCACATCGCGCTCTCTGAGACCAAGTCAGGTATTCCTGTTCACAAATGAGCTCGAATTCTTTATTGAGCTTCAACTCCAATTTATCTAAAAAAGCAGAGTGTTGGCGTTCTAATATTAAGGCTTATTAATCCATGTTAATATTTTATACGAAAATATCCATGGAAAACAAGTTCAAAAAGGTAGTTATTGCCAATATTGATATAATATCCAAAAATCATTCTATCATATACTAACAGAGACTTTCTGATAAAAAAAATATACTAACAGATTATGTCAACTTGTTAGAATTGAGGAAGGAAGGGATTACATGAATGAGATTCCTAAAAGCTTTTTTTGGATCATAACATACAAATTCAATGAAATTGTTTTTTGAATAAAACAAGGCGTATTTAAGAAATACATACAACATCATAGGAAAAATCCCACTAAACCCCCTGAAAAAGATGAACTATTCGATTAAATTTGAGGAAATCCAAATCGGACACTACTAGCAGACATATACACAATTAATCATGTTCCAGTTTGTTTTGTGAGATTTCTGTGTTGTTTGTCACTTTTTTTACAACAACCTAACCAATCATTGGGCATCCATCACGTTATATAGTAATTTTGCTTGTTGTCACATTTACCACAGATAGATGTTTCTATGTGTGCGTGTATTGTTGCTGTTGTAATTTTTTTTTTGTCGGTTAGGAAGTTCAGCTTCTTGCTTTGTAACTTTATTTCATCATAGGGGATGCATTATTGTTCTTTAAATTTGGTTTCAATATTATGTCAAGCAACAAAGTAGGATATATATCTAATGGAGAAGGATCTTGGAGATGGCTGTAAATTAAGATAAATAAATGGATAAATATGTTTTCTTCTTTTTTAAGTAACAGTAAAGGCCTGGCAAAGAAAACAGTAAAGGAAAAGAGAATTGCCTTGATTTGATTCAAGGAGCGACTTGAATGGCTAAGAAAGTGAAGGTTCTTATTCCCATTAAATAATCAGAGATCATAGATATATTTACAGGCTGATTTTTATTCCCCAAAATGCTACATATAATTGTTGAACTTAGAAGCAGTGGCATGTCCCTGGAAGCTTGCCAGTTGTTCTAATTACTTGTGGAATTTCATATCATTGTGGAATTTCTCATAAGCTTTTCTCCTTTCCTTCTCAGAAATTATCAACTGTTACGAAAAGCTATATGATGAGAACATAATGCACCAAGTTTCAAATTTAAATGAAGCACAAAATAAGTATGGATGTGTGGAAGGAACCTCTTCCTTCTCCATCTTGCGTCTCACTTTTGCCTTCTTGTTTTCCCAATAATGTATTGTTTCATTCAACTTCTCATACCTGATATGCATTTTCCATTAGCAAATCAAGAAGGGCATATGGTGTTTGAATCAAGAGAGCTTGCCAATCAAATATTAAGTGAAGAGCTTGCCAATCAAATATTAAGTGAATCCAAATTAATACTACAGTCATTTATGTACTTTTCTATTATCAAGATGTTCTCTCTCCCAAGTATCTGTGCATTGTGCATGTCATTCCTATTTCATTCTCCATCTACTCAATCTTTACTCAAACTTTATGATATCTTGCACGTTTTTTTATGACTAAGAATCTTTTGAGCATCTATTGCCTTTGTGCTGATAATAACACTCTGATTGCTTTTTTCTATAATGTGTATATGATGGAGTATATCATTCAGGATTTACAAAGTAATCAAGAATTGTTCACCGGCTATACTCTAAAAAAGTGGTCTCTATCCTCTTCGTGAGATTTTTCATCGACTTTACTCTTTCAAGAAGTCTTCACAAGCTGCTCTTGTCACTACTATATCAGTTCAAGATCACAATGCTTCTGATTCACTGTTTCAGTTTCATTGTAATATTTTTTCTTCATTCATTCTTCCTGCTGTTTCTTCATTTATGATATGGCACAACAGATTGGATCATCCATCTTCTCCTTTTGTGTCACATATCATGAAACTTTAAAATGTTTCCAACACTAAGAAGTCTACCTTTGATTTTTGCAATTCTTCTTACCTTGGGAAATCTCATAACAATTCATTTTTTGATTCCCGAACTCAATATACTAAGCCACTACAATTGATACATTATGATATTCCGGGTCCTGCCCCACTGTTTCATTAAGTGGTTTTTGATGTTACATCCTTTTTATTGATGCATATCCGCGATATACATGGTTTTATTCATTAAATGTCAAATTGGGCGCTTATTTAGTTTTTCTGTATTTTAAATCAATGGTAGAATTGCAATTTCGTCCTAAATCATTGCTTCTATGATATTATCAAACCCAAATCCAGTCCTTGTCCTAGCAACTATATATGTTAATAGTCATGAGAAGGAAAAGGCGTGCGTGCATACTTTCGAATAATTGGATTCCAAAGCATAGAACTTAAAATTTAAAGTAAAGAAAAATAGGGCGGCGTTGGCGTAGATGTAAAAAATTAACAGTTAATAGAAATATCTGGGATTAATTTGATTATATTAAAATATTTTTTTTTGAATAAAAAATATTTTGTTTGATTATATTTAAAAGTATTTTTTTTTATTATATTAAAATATTTCAAACGGATCTGAAAGAGATATGATTTACTTAGAAAATAAAAAGGAAATGAGTCACGAGAAAGTGACATGTGTCCAATTCATTGCATAGAAAAGGTCAAAAAGAAAAATTCATCGCGGAGTGTTAGGATCAGCCCCTAGATTGATGCGCTTTTTATGGGCTTGAAAAATTATAATCGCTAGTTTGTTAATTTTTTTGAATATTGATACTTTTTTTTTTTATACACAATATTTTTTTTGATCAAAATTTTTATACACAATATTTTTTTTTGACCACTACAATTGATACATTATGATATTCCGGGTCCTGCCCCACTGTTTCATTAAGTGGTTTTTGATGTTACATCCTTTTTATTGATGCATATCCGCGATATACATGGTTTTATTCATTAAATGTCAAATTGGGCGCTTATTTAGTTTTTCTGTATTTTAAATCAATGGTAGAATTGCAATTTCGTCCTAAATCATTGCTTCTATGATATTATCAAACCCAAATCCAGTCCTTGTCCTAGCAACTATATATGTTAATAGTCATGAGAAGGAAAAGGCGTGCGTGCATACTTTCGAATAATTGGATTCCAAAGCATAAAACTTAAAATTTAAAGTAAAGAAAAATAGGGCGGCGTTGGCGTAGATGTAAAAAATTAACAGTTAATAGAAATATCTGGGATTAATTTGATTATATTAAAATATTTTTTTTTTGAATAAAAAATATTTTGTTTGATTATATTTAAAAGTATTTTTTTTTATTATATTAAAATATTTCAAACGGATCTGAAAGAGATATGATTTACTTAGAAAATAAAAAGGAAATGAATCACGAGAAAGTGACATGTGTCCAATTCATTGCAGAGAAAAGGTCAAAAAGAAAAATTCATCGCGGAGTGTTAGGATCAGCCCCTAGATTGATGCGCTTTTTATGGGCTTGAAAAATTATAATCGCTAGTTTGTTAATTTTTTTGAATATTGATACTTTCTTTTTTTTTATACACAATATTTTTTTTGATCAAAATTTTTATACACAATATTTTTTTTGACCATAATTATACACAATATTGATACATTCTAGTTTGTTAATTTTTTTTCTTGCTAAGAACTAGTTGGTTAATTGTTAGGGTACGAAAGAAACGCAAATATCAATATAGAAGGAAATAATAAAGGGGAAAAATAAATAATAATATACCAAGATAGCCGTTATTTTTTTTATTAATAATGATAATGATTTGTAATCCGCTCAATTCAAAATGACCATTTTAAAATAACAAGTCACACATATCACGACTTTATGTTTAGCTTCTTGTTCCATACTACTCTCCCCATACTATTCACCACTGTGCAAAAATTTTACAACTTTACAGAAAGCACACTTTGAAGCGATATAATCCGTTTTGATGGAGGTAGATAAGAGCCTCGAAGAAGAGAAAAAATTGGTGAATAAAGAGTTATGGCAGACTTGTGTTAGCCCATTAGTAAGAATACCACCTCTAAATTCTACAGTGTTTTACTTCCCTCATGGTCACGCAGAGCATGCGGATAGACCAGTAGATTTCAAGAAATGCGATAAGTTTCCTTATCACCTTAACATATTATGTAGGTTGGAGTCTATTAAATACATGACTGAAAAAGATTCAAATGAGTTATTTGCCAAACTCAAACTTGTTCCTTTAAATGAAGACATCGTTGATGATGGAGATGATACCAATGGATCTGAAAAGTTTGCATCGTTTTCAAAAGTTCTAACGGAATCTGATGCTAATGGTGCTGGTAGTTTCTCTGTTCCTATAGAATGTGCAACTACAATTTTTCCTCAACATTTAGACACTTCTGCGACTCCACCTTTTCAGTATATTGTGATGAAAGATGTTTATGGAAAATCATGGAAATTTAAGCATGTTCTTAGAGCAACGCCGCCGAGACATTTGTTGACCGACGAATGGAATACATTTGTGAATGAGAAAAACATGGTTACAGGGGATATAGTGATTTTTTTAAGAGGACAAGATGGAGGTCTCTATATAGGGACCCGAAAGGTTAAAAAAGGACATATCCGTCAAGTTAATTCACCATTAGTGAGAAATACAGAGAGTGAAGATTGTGAAACATTCTTGTCAGCTCTCTTGAACAAAGATGAGAGAGAAGAAAGGGTTATGAGGAGGAATAAAGTAAAAGCTGAAGCGGTTATTGAAGCTGTGAATCTTGCTTCCAATGGGAAACCATTTGAAGTTGCCTACTATCCAACAACAAGCGCACCTGAGTTCTGTGTAAAGGCCTCCTCAGTTAAAAAAGCTATGGAAATCCAATGGTGTTCTGGAATGAGGATCAAGATGGCTTTTGAATCAGTGGAGGATTCTTCAAAAACAATCAGTATGATGGGAACTATAGATTCCGTAAAAGTAATTGATCCTAGAGGTTGGAAACTTTCACCTTGGAACCTTCTTCAGGTAACATTATATATTCTCCCTTAATTAATAAATATATATATGTGTGTGTATATATATATGTATGTATACATATACATATATATATACATATATATATATATATATACACACACATACATACATACATACATACATACATATATATACATATATATGTATGTATGTATGTATGTAGTATGTATGTATGTTTTTTCTCACATTTTTTAATTTTTTATTTATCCCATGTTCTAAGTAATGAATGAGAAAGAGATGTCTAGGGTAATAAACATTAATACACTAGACTTTTAAATCACCTCATTACTCTATTGGTTTATTTGCAGATTACATGGGATGAACTTGATTTATTTAATGTGACACGTGTGAATCCGTGGTCAGTTGAATTAATGACGAATATGCTTGCAATTCCTCCCGCGTTTTCACCACCAAATAAGAAAATGAGGGTGCACAATCTCGATAAATTTTCCACGTGATACTAGTCAGACTTTTGCACCCACGTCTTGTAGCAACTGCTTACGTCATACATTAGGGTATAATGTTACTGAAATCAGTTCTCCTGCTAGCATGCTAGGAGCTTGGCATGCTTATAATGCCATTCCACCATTTGATCTCCACCTCCATAAATCACATTTACCTCTATCTCATGGTCAAGGCACTATAGAGAAAATTGTTTATTATAACTCGGCAATGCAAAAGAAAGACACGAGTGAGAATGTGTACCAACAACTTGATTCCCCGTGAAAACACTGAAGAGGATGATTACAAGAAACCCTTGTCTTTTGGGTTAGAGATCCATCCAAAGGATTAGATCTCGTAACAAGGTCTTCCAAGTAGTTCGTATTAAAGTTTTTTTAATCATTTAGGTCTGATTGTGAACCTACCTGTAGTGGCTCGGATTTTCAGACAAATTGGAATGATTCTGCATAAAAATCTAGAATTTTTCTCCTATTTTTGTTGCAGTCAAAATCTAGGTCTCACTTTATTCATTTCTTTCTTTTTGTGGATTATTTTATTGTAACATTGGTAAGATTTTATTTGCAATTCACATTGGAGCTTGACTTGAATGTGTGATTGCTTCCGCAAGTTGAAGTTACATGGTGCTTGTTTCAACTTTCAAGTAAAAAACCATCTTATTTCTTTTTGATAAATAGTAAAAAAGCATATAACCTAATTCAAAGATAATTTGAATTCTTCATTATGCATGGAAAGCGGCTAATCAAAACCTTTATTTCCATTGACCATTAGCCTTTAGCCACTTCCGAGGCTTGGGAAAGGAGATATTCTTATCTAATTCAAAGATGTTTGCCTTTTTGGGATCTTTGTTTCTCTCCCTATTTTAGAATAGCATTTTCCTTGCTCTTCGATGTAGTCGTCTAAGATTGTACATATCTTTGTTTTTCTACCCTCTCTATTTACATCATAAAGGACCAAATTAGGGGCCAAGAAAAAAAAGGCATGAATTGTATTAATTAATCTTGACGCGTTTAGATTTTGATTCATGTTTTTTCCTTGTTACTTTGGTATTATGCTGTTGATTGACCCTTAAATCTAGAAAGAAAAGTTAATAAGGTAGTTAAAAATGGAATCATCGGTGGGCGGTATTGACTAAATCAGCAATTGATGGGGACGCATTTGGGTTTGGAGATGCTTCACAAGGCAGTAGAATTGGCAATAAGAGAGTTCCATGTAAATAGGACAAACTGAAGAAGCAATTTCATAAAGAAATAGGGAATTCATAAATGTCAACGAGGAGATCCAAATTTTCTTAGAAGCACTATTTCTATGAATCTCTCAGATTAATATTAAATCTACGATCAAGATTTAATATTATAGGATAGATGATGTGTCTGGATTGTCACGAATGAAATTATGAGGGATTATGAGAAATAGCCCTTCTGTGAAAATATGAATCCCTCTAATTCCCTCTTTGGAATTGTTAGATATAGCAAGCAAGTCTCCTTTCGTTGACATATAAAATAGGGTTAAAGGTCAAATCTAGCACTCTACTATTGTCAAAAGTTCACCCAACATAAACAAGTATTCGATAGCTCAAATGTAGCACACATCTTTCAAAAAATGGCTCAAATCACTACTACAAATTAAGCCTATACCAGCGCAGCTTTACATGCGCTCATATATGCAGAGCAAAAAACGCATGTGCAAAGGGTCTCTACATGCGCTTTAAGCGCATGTAGATGTCTCCTCCTCTACATGCGCTTAAAGCGCATGTAGAAGGCAACGTCTACATGCGCTTTAAGCGCATGTAGATGTACATGCGCTTAAAGCGCATGTAGAGGTATTATCCTCTACATGCGCTTTAAGCGCATGTAGAGGCTCTAATCAAGGGCAAAACATTAAAACATGCATAAGTGATCCTCCTCAGAGCTCATAAGGTGTTCCTGCACGTCAACATAGTGTTTCAAATCTCCATTACAACTTTTTGTTGTTATGGTAAGGCTTAAACACCCTCTACATGCGCTTAAAGCGCATGTAGAGGCTGTAAATTTGAGAAAGAGCCTTTACATGCGCTTTAAGCGCATGTAGAGGCTCTAATGAAGGGCAAAACATTAAAACATGCATAAGTGATCCTCCTCAGAGCTCATAAGGTGTTCCTGCACGTCAACATAGTGTTTCAAATCTCCATTGCAACTTTTTGTTGTTATGGTAAGGCTTAAACACCCTCTACATGCGCTTAAAGCGCATGTAGGGGCTGTAAATTTGAGAAAGAGCCTTTACATGCGCTTTAAGCGCATGTAGAGGCTCTAATGAAGGGCAAAACATTAAAACATGCATAAGTGATCCTCCTCAGAGCTCATAAGGTGTTCCTGCACGTCAACATAGTGTTTCAAATCTCCATTGCAACTTTTTGTTGTTATGGTAAGGCTTAAACACCCTCTACATGCGCTTAAAGCGCATGTAGGGGCTGTAAATTTGAGAAAGAGCCTTTACATGCGCTTTAAGCGCATGTAGAGGCTCTAATGAAGGGCAAAACATTAAAACATGCATAAGTGATCCTCCTCAGAGCTCATAAGGTGTTCTTGCACGTCAACATAGTGTTTCAAATCTCCATTACAACTTTTTGTTGTTATGGTAAGGCTTAAACACCCTCTACATGCGCTTAAAGCGCATGTAGAGGCTGTAAATTTGAGAAAGAGCCTTTACATGCGCTTTAAGCGCATGTAGAGGCTCTAATGAAGGGCAAAACATTAAAACATGCATAAGTGATCCTCCTCAGAGCTCATAAGGTGTTCCTGCACGTCAACATAGTGTTTCAAATCTCCATTGCAACTTTTTGTTGTTATGGTAAGGCTTAAACACCCTCTACATGCGCTTAAAGCGCATGTAGGGGCTGTAAATTTGAGAAAGAGCCTTTACATGCGCTTTAAGCGCATGTAGAGGCTCTAATGAAGGGCAAAACATTAAAACATGCATAAGTGATCCTCCTCAGAGCTCATAAGGTGTTCCTGCACGTCAACATAGTGTTTCAAATCTCCATTACAACTTTTTGTTGTTATGGTAAGGCTTAAACACCCTCTACATGCGCTTAAAGCGCATGTAGAGGCTGTAAATTTGAGAAAGAGCCTTTACATGCGCTTTAAGCGCATGTAGAGGCTCTACTGAAGGGCAAAAAATTAAAACATGCATAAGTGATCCTCCTCAGAGCTCATAAGGTGTTCCTGCACGTCAACTTAGTGTTTCAAATCTCCATTGCAACTTTTTGTTGTTATGGTAAGGCTTAAACACCCTCTACATGCGCTTAAAGCGCATGTAGAGGCTCTACTGAATTGCAAAACATTAAAACTTGCATAAGAGATCCTCCTCAGTGCTCATAAGGTGTTCCTGCATGTTAACTTAGTGTTTCAAAGCTCCATTACAACTTTTTAGAGTAATGATGTTGCTTAAACATCCTCTACATGCGCTTAAAGCGCATGAAGAGACTGTTTATTTGAGAAAGAGCCTTTACATGCGCTTTAAGCGCATGTAGAGGCTCTACTGAAGGGCAAAACATTAAAACTTGCATAAGAGATCCTCCTCAGTGCTCATAAGGTGTTCCTGCACGTTAACTTAGTGTTTCAAAGCTCCAACCACTTTTGGGTGTTATCAAAATTTTGATAGCACCCTGTACATGCGCTTAAAGCGCATGTAGAGCCTCTACATGCGCTTTAAGCGCTTGTAGAGGCTCTACATGCGCTTTAAGCGCATGTAGAGCCTTATAGGTCTAATAATAAAATAAAATTTTATTCATTTGATTTATTTAATGATGAAAAACTTAATAGCACTCAATATTTGATTAATTTAAAATAAAAGATTATTTGATGAAATACTTAATGATTAATAAAATAAAAGATTATTCAATTTAAACACTATGATTAATTTAAAATAATTTTCAACAGAAACAACATCACAAATGTGAGATGTTATTATGATTTTGATGTGAACTATATATATATACATATATAGAACAAAAATTTAGTCTAAGTTCTTTGATGTGTAATTGTTTTATTAAAAATTAATATTAGCCCCTGTACATGCGCTTAAAGCGCATGTATTGAATAGAAATTATAAATTTCCCGCGCCTTTGTCTTATGAGTTCCCTCCCTATATCTGATCACTCTATAGCGCGCTCACAGAGCATGTCTTATGAGTTCCCTCCCTTCATTCTCATTCTCATTCTCTTTTATAAAATGATAACCTAATGTCATCATTTCTCATTCTCGCACGTTCGTCCCCACACTTCCCTTCCCACACGCCGACTCACTCTTGTTCCTCTCCGCCTCCACCGAACCTCCAAGCTCTCCGTCATCTTGTTCCTCTCATTCACGTTCGTCCCCACACTTCCCTTCCCACACGCCGACTCACTTCTCTTCTTCATCATCACTCGAAATCCCTCCACCTCTTTCCTCTCTTCTTCATCATCACTCGAAATATTCTCACTGTCGCCGTGTGGTTGCGAGACGAACGAGTGATTGGTTGCTAGAATGGGTAAAAGCTTCAACCTTTATATTGTTTCCCGGGCTATACTTTCATTCTAAAGCATTTCTCATTGTTCCCTTTCATTTTCTGGTTTCTTTTTCGCCCTACGTGTTTTCCGGCGGTGGTGTGTGATTTCCGGCGGGCAACGTGGCGGCCGGCGGCGGTTTAACCTCCCAGTGAACCCCAGTGACGTCCGCTTTGTATGTAAGTTGGTTTCTTTAAGCTTTTTAATAGAGATATATAAGGGTTAGAAATGGTTAAACTTTGAGATTCTTGTTAATCAATTGTTATGTTATTGTGAAATGTTTTGTTCCAAATTTGACTGAAGTGATTTATTGATTTAAGCATATGTTGTCAATTAATTTGCATGCCTTACTTAGCTTTCTCCTGAAAATTTCTTAAACATAGAATAGAGCTAATTATTCTTGGTAGCTTATTGACTTAACTTTTTGTGTTTGGTTGTTGATTGAGCATTCTGGTGATATATAAATGCGTGTTTGAGCATGCCTCGAGCTGAAGTTTTTGAATCCATCATTTGTTGATTTCCTTCCAGGAAGACACGAGGGATTCTCAAAAATAAGCGTGCTTTAAAGAATATGAGCTGTCAAGGTGAGTGGATCACTCAAAAAGTGTCATGATTGTTCATCTATGAGGGTGATTTAGCTTTGTTAGGTGTTCCTGTAACTTGGATTGATGGCTGTTACTAGTTTCACATACAACAGGATTTGTTATATCTCTTGGTTTTTGTACCCCGTTTACCCTCCATCATTTAGCGTATTGTATTCATGGTTTAGCATACACAATGTATTCGCTGTGATTGTAGCTGATTGGATTCATTAACACTTACATGGTTTATGTATCATATATGTATACATGGTTAACCCCAGTGAAGTCCACATATAGAAATGGATTTATTTTCATATGTTAATTAATGGATGAATGAGTGCCAATGGAAATTGAGCTTAGTTTGTTAGAATATATTCTCTCTTTCTCTAGTGAAGAAATACAATTGAGCTTCTCATTTTCTCATTTCTAGAATATATTCTCTCTTTCTCTATGTTCTCTCTTTCTCCATTTTCCATTATTTGACATTCTGACGATTGCCTTTGCTCCATGTTTGGGACTTGGGAGGTTTGAAGGTTGATAAGAGTGTAATAATAATATGAACATATGGTTTAATTTTGTGGTTGGGAAATTTATTTCTAGAAATTTTGCATTTCCTTCTAACTATGCTTGGATTTCAGCCTTTCCATGTTTTCTGAGAGTATGAGCAAGATAGGTTAGTCCATTTTCATATTGATGGGTTCTGGAAATGTTGATGAGTTTAATAATCTTGCATAGGTGATTGGAAGAATCCTGTCTAGGTGGAAAGCGCTACTAGTTGATGAGAAAGCTCTAGTTCTTTAGAATTCCAAGAATTAAGGTATGTAACATGAGTAAATCTTACCTTTATCTCATTATGTTTTGATGATTATTTATTATTTCAATGAAGTTGTTTGATTGTCTAGAGTGATGTTTTTACTTTTAAAAGGTTCCTTTTAAGTTTGCCTTTTCTTTTCTTATTACCCAAAACGGTAGTAGACTGTTTAAACTGGAAAAGCCAGTATTGAGCCTAGGTATGTTTATTTCGCCATTACTCTTACAAAAGGTTTAGACAATGTGTTTTCCATGCATAGCAGCTGCATAGAGTGTAATTTACCATCTCACTGCTACTCTCCTTTAGTAGGTCATGGACCGAAAATGGATGCGTTGTGACCGAACTTCAAGTGAATATATAGATGGAGTAAAGGAGTTTGTTGAATTTGCAGCTGCTCATGCATGCGATGTTAACAACATTCTGTGCCCTTGTATCCGCTGTTTGAACGGAAAGCGTGTCAATCCCATGGATCTGTTGAATCATTTAATATGTAATGAGATTGATCAATCTTATACAAGATGGACAAAGCACGGTGAGACCGATGAGGTTGAACGTCGTGATCGTGAACATGATGTTAGTAGTGCTTCGAATGATGTCATTGATCAGAGTGACGAGGATTGTCTTGAAGAAATGGTGAGGGTTGTGGGTGAGGAGAACCCAGAAATATTTGAAGAATTAAAGAGTGATGCAGAGACACCGTTGTATGTTGGATGTAAATACTCGAGATTGCGCGCAGTGGTTAAATTGTACAACTTAAAGGCTCGTTATGGTTGGAGTGATGCAAGTTTCACCGCACTGCTTACCTTTCTGCGGGATGTTTTGCCAAAGGATAATGTACTCCCTTCAAAAACATACGATGCAAAGCAAATTCTCCTCGCTACCGGTTTGAAATATGAGAAGATACATGCATGTCCCAACGATTGCATCTTATACCGGAATGAGTATGCGTCGTTGGATAAGTGTCCGAAGTGCGAAGTCTCTCGATATGGGGAGAATGGCAAAAGTCCTGCCAAGGTCTTGTGGTACTTTCCGATAATTCCAAGACTGAAGCGCATGTATAGTAATAAGGACACAGCGAAACGTTTGACATGGCACGAGGATGAGAGGATCAAAGACAACAAGCTTAGACACCCTGCGGATAGCCCCCAATGGAAGAAAATTGATTACATGTACCCAGAGTTTAGTGAAGATCCAAGAAACCTGCGATTTGCACTGGCAAGTGATGGAATCAATCCGCATGGGGTTCAACGTACTACTTACAGCACATGGCCTGTCATTCTGATGAATTACAACCTCCCCCCAAATTTGATTATGAAACGCAAGTTTATGATGCTTTCGATGCTTATTGGTGGGCCCAGTCAGCCCGGCAATGATATAGATGTGTACTTGGCTCCATTAATAGAAGACTTGAATCATTTGTGGCACACAGGTGAAAATGTGTTTGATGCTTACAGTGAAGAAAACTTTACGTTGAGAGCCCTGTTGTTTGGAACAATAAATGATTTCCCAGCTTATGGTAATTTGTCTGGATATAAGGTCAAAGGGTATGGTGCATGCCCTATATGTGAAGCTGGTACCCATTCAATTCGGCTGGCTCGGTGTAAGAAAAATGTTTACATGGGGCATCGAAGGTTCTTACCGAGAAACCATCCTTGGAGAAGGTGGAAAAAGGCTTTCAATGGTAACTCAGAAGAAAGTACTTCACCTCTGATTTTAACAGGGGATGAATTGTTTGAGAAGGTAGAAGTGTTGGAGAACAATTTTGGCAAGCCTAACGCTACAAATGTGGCAGAGAGTGGTTGGAAGAAGAGGTCCATATTCTTCGAACTCCCGTATTGGAAGTCATTATATGTTCGACATTTTCTTGATGTGATGCATGTGGAGAAAAATATATTTGATAACTTAATTGGCACGATCTTGAATGTTAGGGGAATGACTAAGGATAGTGTTAAATCGAGATTAGACATGCAAGAGATGGGGATCAAGAAAGAGTTAGCACCTGTTCAAAAGTTAAACTTCACATATTTACCTCCAGCGGCCTACACCCTTTCTAGAAAGGAGAAAAAAGTGTTCTTTGAGTTTCTCAATGGAATCAAAGTGCCAGAAGGTTATTCCTCAAATGTTAAGAATCTTGTGTCCATGAAAGAGCTGAAATTGAAAAACCTCAAAACACATGATTGTCACGTCATACTGCAAAATTTCTTACCAGTTGGCGTACGAAACATTTTGCCGAAGAAATTGCGGGGCACGATCACTAAGTTGTGTTTGTTTTTTAAGGCCATTTGTAGTAAAGTCGTTGATGTCGAAATGTTGCGTGATTTGCAAAAGCAGATTGTGCTCATCTTGTGTGAACTCGAAATGTACTTCCCTCTTTCGTTTTTTGATGTTATGGTTCATCTTGCAATACATTTGGTCAGGGAGGTTCAACTGTGTGGCCCAGTATATTTGAGATGGATGTACCCGGTTGAGCGTTTCATGAAAGTGTTGAAAGGGTATGTCAAAAATAGATATCGACCGGAGGGTTGTGTCGCTGAGAGGTACATCGTGGACGAATCAATTGATTTGTGTGCTGATTACTTATCTAGTGTTGAACCTGTTGGTATGTCAAAGTCTCGTCATGATGGTCGATCAAAGGGAAAAGGGATTGGGGCAAGCATATTAGTTAACATTTCAAATGTTGACAGAGAGTTAGCTCATTTACATGTTCTCCACAATAGTAGCGAGGTAGAACCTTTTGTTGAAGAGCACAAAAATCTTCTTCGACTCGCACACGGTGATAGAAATGAAAGTTTGATCACAAGAGAGCACAACAAACATTTCATTGATTGGTTTGATGGACGGATTCGCCGTCAGTTAGAGCTAGACGATGGGTCAGTGTGTGAGAAATTGTACTGGTTGTCACGGAGACCATCTTTAAAAGCATTTTCTTATACGAGCTATGCAATCAATGGTTACACATTCTACACTAAAGCCCATGATGATAAGAGCCGAATGCAGAATAGTGGAGTCACAGTGGTTGGTGAGGGATGACATGTATCCAGTGCAAAAGATACAAATCCTATATATGCGGAGATGGCATATTTTGGGGTGATTGAAAGCATCTTGGAGTTGGATTACTCTGGTTTAAGATTCCCTGTCTTCAAATGTCAATGGGTTAACAACTCTGGTGGACGGCGGATCGATGAGTTTGGATTTGTGTCGGTTGACCTTTCCAAAACTGGATATAAGGACGACCCCTACATTTTACCATCTCTTGTTACACAGGTGTTTTACATTGCAGATCCTTCGAAAAAGAATTGGTCGATAGTCATGCAATCGAACAGAAATCATGTTGATCCTGTTGATGATGAAAGTACTGAAATAGATATGAATTATTTGATTGAGAGCGAACATTCATTCTTCACATCAATCTTACAAGAATTTGATGAGCCAGAAAATGGTCTTAACGATGAACCTTTTTATTTAAGACGTGATTATAGAGAAGGCATTTTCATTAACACACCCAAAAAGTGAAAGCGAGTAGCTGTTATTCGTTATCAGCAGAGAAAAAGAATACGGGCCACAAAAAAATGATTTCTAATGTATGCAATTTTTTGTTTTATTATCATTTTATCATTGTATTCATATTATTGAATTTTTTCAGGTTTTTCTTTCTTACAGGATAATGGAGGGACAAGATCATGACCGGGAAGAGGTGGCACAACCCAATGAGGGACAAGATGAGCATATTGCAGACTACAATAATGAGAGGGAGAGAGCAAAGAAATTGGTGAAACGTGGTAGGACGGTGATGAAAGAAGTCATTTCACAAAGACATAAGGGGATTAAGTTCAAAGTAAGATGGAATGAGGAGAATCAACCAATTGGAAGAGAAAGTAAGTTATTGATCGCCTATATTGGAGTGGTTGTTCGGAACACCGTCCCAATCACATTAAAAGATTGGAGATATTTGTCCCCTGACATACCAAAAGCTATTTGGAGAGAAATTTTGGTAAGCAACTTTTCTTGCAATTATGTTTAATACAATCTTTTTTTGGATGAGTTATTATGATTACAAGTTTATACTTCATTTGTTACAGACTGCCTTTGACTTATCGGACTGTGAGGATGCCAAAAGTTATGTGCTGAAGAAAGCAGCGTCAATGGCCCGATGGTGGCGATCCCATCTAGGCATATACTTTTTGCGCAATGTTGAAGGTGATATTGTTCCCAAGCGTCCAGTAGATTTCTATGATGTGATTACGCAGCAGCAATGGGATGAGTTTGTTGAGATACGATGCTCAGAGGAGTTTCGCGCAGTTAGCGAAAAGAATAGCCAGTCAGCAGGAAGCAATCCATACCCGTATATGCGTGGTAGAAATAAGTATGCTGATTTAGAGCATGAAATGGTACGTTAACATCTTCATTAATGATATAAATGAATGTTCCTATAATTAATTCATGTTAATTTATTTTTCGGTTACAGTTGACTGCTGACCCTAATCGCAAAGTAGATCGCTGCGACTTGTGGTTGGAAGGTCATACAAAGAAGGACGGGACTATACACCATGATTCCGTCAAAGCGGCTCGTGATCGAGCAGTAAGTCATTTTCTTTGTTATATTCTCAGTTTCTTATATTGCTTGTTACATAACCAACAATTATCATTTCCTTCCTACAGATTGAACTAAAGCAAGGTGCATCAGGAGAAATCCCGTCCCATGGCCAAGATGACTTGCTTGGCCGAACACTTGGCCGCCCAGAAAGTACAGGTCGTGTCAGGGGCAAGGGGTTTGGTGTTTTGCCCTCACAGTTTTTTAAGGAGAAGCTGAAAAGCCACCAAACGTCCGCAATTGAGAAGCAGTACAAGGTCTTGTGGGAATTGTATGCAGACTTGCAAGAACAAGTTAATGAGATTCGATCAGGGCGAGGTCAGGGATCAGGCCATCAATCTCATGCTCCATCGGCTCATGAAAGCCCGGTCATGGAGAACCATAGTTGTACAATGGAAAGTGTCCCCATTGCAGAGGTAATCGTTATACTTTTCACTTTTAAATATTAATGTTCTTATGAATTGTTACTGCATAATTGAAGGTGTTTCATTCATTTGTAGGGTGAGTCTTATTGTCAACTATATTCTGATCTGTCCTTAAATACCCTGGTTGCTCTGGCTTATGTCTTCAATGATGGGAGCACAACATTGCACAATTCGCCTCTCCCTGCAGGCACGGTGAGGGTGTCCATCCACATCTCTCTTAGAAATAATTCACCGTTGCCGTATCCCATTGATGGAATGAACGTGGTCGTTGACGCAATAGGCTCTTTTGTGGCATGGCCCATAAAGTGGATGGTTCCCCAATCAGAGGTGATTACTTAGTTAGTTATACTTAATATATAATAGATAACGAGATTTAATTAGTATGTCTAATTACTTATTTACTATGTTTTACAGCCCGAAAAAGGACAAAGAAAGGAATTGGGGAAAACAAACCGCCATGATGTCCAACCACGTTCTTCTATTCCGACTAAACCTCGGAAAAAGAGTTTGAAGGTAACTATTTACTAATGGATTCACATTAGCTAGCACTCATTTTGTAGAAAGAATTATTGACATATTTCTTGAACAGGCAACTCCTACTCCTCGTGACACCCAACCGCATCAGCCGACTCTTACTCGTGTCACCCAACCACATCCCTCTGAATCATTCCGTGTTAAACTAAAGAACTTGACAAAACAATTACCGGATTTTCAACAAATTGAAGTTAAATTGACAAGAACAATTTATTACAAGAGTGTCAGTGAGCACCTAGGTAGTGAAGTAATTATGGATGTGGTTAATCAGGAATGGATTAGTGCGTCAGCGATCAACATATGGATCAAGTATGTAATGTTGAATTTATTTTTATGTTATTGTGGTTTCTTACATTGTCATTTAGTATTTAAATTACAATAATTGTATGTGTTGATGTCTTTTTGTATAGGTATTTGCATGATGAAATAATTGTGCCAGGGGAAAATGTCAATTTCGCATTCATAGATCCAAATACAACCTCAATGGTGACTGAAACAACTACCTATTGGGATGAGGGTGACGTGAAAGCACGTCTGGGGAGCTCTTCTTCAGATAAAACATTGTTTCTAGCCCCAGTGAATGTAGGGTAAGTTCTTACTCGTCATTAATAATTTTTTTTATTTTCCCAAATTTTACATGTATATAACTGTACTGTTCATCACATTTTAGGAATCATTGGGTTCTCCTTGCATTCAATCCCGTTGCACCAAAGCCTGTGGTGTACTATCTGGATCCTATTAGGTCGGGTAAACCTGAAAATAGACCTTCGTATATGATGTTTATCAATGGGTAATGATTTAACCTTACTAAATTATGTTAACTCATTTATAAATGTCACTCATACTAATTTTGTTTGTCTCGACTTTAGTGTGATCACTTCTTGTAGGTCTAGTAAAAAAATGAAATACTCCAAAGCATATGACTGGCTCAAAATTCAGGTTAGTTATACATGCTAAAACAATGATTTGAATTATGGACTGTAATCATATAAAAGTCTTTTGACAGATTTGTGGTATTTTGTTGTAGTGCCCATTTCAACCGAATGATAATGATTGCGGGTATTATGTTATGAAATTTATGAAAGATATTGTCACTCATGATCAACTGGTGGTCCCAGAAAAGGTAAGTTCTGAAATTTTCCATTAATTTAAAACTCTTTTAATTTGTTCACATATTTGCTTGTATGTGTGTGGATTACTTTTAACTAACTTAAATTTAATTGCTACTTACATGTTTCTGTCAATCCAGTATTATGAAGACTGTCGTTTCGACAGCCTCTCCAAGGCACAAGTTGGAGAAGTTATTGAAGAATGGAGCAAATTTGTATACCCCATTGTTGAACCTATTGTTCTTAATCAGCCACCTGTTACTTATTAGGTTTTACTAAGGTATCTATCTTCATATATTACTTGAATAAAAAATTGTGGATTTGTCTTATGAAATTTTGTTATGTAACATGCTTGTTTATTCTATGTAATGTTATTTTGTCATGTAGGTTGATGATATCCCTTTTGGTGTTTTACTTGAGATCATCTTCATTTTTGGCGTTGAGGTACATATGATCTTTGTTGCATGTAGTCTTACTTAGGAGGAATTGGTAGTTTTACATTATGACTACTTGAAGGAATTGGCAGTAGTGCATACATATTTTGGTGATGTTTATATATATTATTAGGTTTTGAATGTAATGATGATTCTGGTATATTTTGGTTAAATGATTCTGTTGAATGTAAATGATTCTGGTATATTTGTATACACCATTGGTGCAGGGCAGGAAAGTACGTGTATGTGGTAAATGTAAAAAAAAGAATATAAAATATATAAAAAAAAATACCTCTACATGCGCTTAAAGCGCATGTGGAGGATATACCTCTACATGCGCTTTAAGCGCATGTACATATACATGCGCTTAAAGCGCATGTAGAGGATATACATGCGCTTAAAGCGCATGTACATCTACATGCGCTTAAAGCGCATGTAGAGGTGCCTCTACATGCGCTTAAAGCGCATGTATATGTACATGCGCTTAAAGCGCATGTAGAGGTATTATCCTCTACATGCGCTCTAAGCGCATGTAGAGCCCCCGTCTACATGCGCTTTCAAAAAGCGCATGTAGAGGCTTTACCAGCGCCCCCCTCTACATGCGCTTATAAAGCGCATGTAGAGGCCAAAATAAGCGCATGTAGAAGGGGTAATCTGTGGTAGTGAATATAGCATTTCCGTCAACTTTAACGGGTTTGATAATTAAGTTTGACTTGATCATGCCACGTCACCCGCCACGTCACTCAGTTTTGCCACGTGGCATGCCACGTCACCCAATGGGCCCACTCACTATCCATTATTGAGTGACGTGGCAGGCCACATGGCAAAACTGGCTGACGTGGCATGATCAAGTCAAACTTAACGGTCAAACCCGTTAAAGTTGACAGAAATATTAGATTTGAGCCATTTTTGAAAAGATGTATGCTACATTTGAGCCATCGAATTCTTGTTTATGTTGGGTGAACTTTTGGCAATGTAGAGTGCTAGATTTGATCCTTAACCCTATAAAATAACCAAAATTTGTGTTAACATCCTCTAGAAAGGGAATTTGTCCTATCACTTCAGATGCCATATCAAAAGTAACTATAAATTTTTAACCCCGGGCAGGTGATGTAAGTCTACCAATCCAATGAATCACGTCATTCAAGCATTTAGACTCAGAACAAGTGTTCCAAGAAGGAGGGACACTGCAATTAAGACATTTCCAAAACCAAGAGACATAAGAAAAAACCCAAATTGAATCAATCAAATTGTTTTTATGATCATAGCCAAAGCGTAGTACTCCCTCCGGTCCCTAATATAAGAGCTCAAAATTTGAATGGTTTTGGTCCCTAATATAAGAGTTCATCTCACATTCTCTCCTCATTTAATGCATTTTTTCCTACTTTGCCCCCAACTCTCTCCTCATTTATTAATGCTTATGTATTTCTCTCTCTTAAAAGTGTCATAATAAATATGGGTAATATTGGAAAAGAAGCATTAGTTTCAGACACCCCACTAACATTCACATGTTTTCTTAAGAAGCGTTTTTTTGCTGCTGACTCATATATTAAGGACCAGAAAGAGTACCTTGAACTAAAGTCATTGCTCCTACGATCAAAACCAAAACCGGTTCATATCTCATCAAGCTCATCAACAATTAGGGAAAGCCATGCATACTTTCGAATAATTGGACCCAAAGAACAAATTAAATCTTAAAGGTGATCTTTTGGTAGCTAGAAAGTAGAAAGCTAAGACACAACAAACCATTGCTTATCCCTATCAATTGCATTTGCCAGCCATTTAAATGGTCATTGGGAGAAATCATTCCACGAATAAACTCAAATTGATCATCATCCCAATGTATACTTCTTTTTCAATGTGGTAGCTATCCTAGGACATGACAATTTGTTTTCTAGAATCCAAACACTTCGTTGAGCTGAGAGATATGAATTGAGAACTACTCCCTCTGGCCTAAATATAGGACCTAGATGACTTTTTTTGAAAAATCCTAAAAAAGCAAAATAAGTTAATTATAAATTGATTTACCTAATTTTTTTTCTTACACTAGTTTATTTTACCTATAAGCTAATGGATAATCTAAAAAGATATCAAATATGTCATGATTTAATAACCTATTTTGCAACCTTAATCTCTCCAAAAAAAGTCAATTATATCTTATATTTAGGACTGGAGGTAGTATAATAAAGCTATTCCAATTCATGCATATGAAAGCGCAACGAAACATACTCTGAGCATCTACTGTGTATTTTTTTTTTGAATTAAACAGTATCAATTAAAAACACAAAGGTTGAACAACAGGTGCAACCAAAACAGGGAATAGAGTAACCTGGCGGGTTGACGTGAGTGGTAAGTACACTCGTCCCTTAAACATGTGGTTGGGGGTTCGATCCCCAGCTCTTGCGAATGGAGCAACCGAGCAAATTCACAGGCCAGCTGTTTACCCCCTATATGGGACTTCAGAACAGCGAGGGATTAGTCTCACTTGTCACGCGGGTGGGGAAACCTTGAGAAACAAAAAAAAACAAGGAATAGAGCAAGAAGTTGAATAACAAAATTTAATTATTATCAAATTACTCAAATACTATCATTATATTCTTCACACTTAGTTCAGATTGTTCTACACTTAGTTCAGATTGTTCTACAGTGTTACCACTGCATTGAATGAGAAATGAAGAGTAGACACCACATATTTCTTAGAAGAAGGAACACATTACAAATATAAAACATAAGCACAGACTATAACTTCAAATGCAATTTAATATCCAATCGAAACTCTAAAACACTTGCAGCAGATGCCCCTCGACTCTCTACTTTGCAATGAAAAGAATCAGATTATCTTGCAATCAGGCCACTTAACAACAAGCACTTACTTGAACAATAAGGTAATAATCAGAGAATTTTATAAAAAAAAACTAATCAGAGAATTAATATTAATAGTTATACTTATATGATTAATGATCATTATTATTGATTGATTTATTTGCATTAAGTTTGAAAATTTATTTCAAATGCAAAGCATAATTTAAATTGTACTAATTGACGTTTATACTTTAAATGTAAATCTTATGCCCAATTCAACGCTTCAACATTGAATTTCCATGATGAGTACTAACAGACATACATATTACATATATACAATTAACCATGTTCCAGTTTGTTTTTTGTGAGATTTCTGTGTTGTTTGTCACTTTTTTTACAACAACCTAACTAATCATTGGGCATCCATCACGTTATAAAGTAATTTTGCTTGTTTGTCAATTTTACCACAGATAGATGTTTCTATGTATGCTTGTATTGTTGCTGTTGTAATTTTTTTTGGTCGGTTAGGAAGTCCAGCTTCTTGCTTTGTAACTTTATTCATCATAGGGGATGCACATTGATCTTTAAATTTGGTTTCAATATTATTTGTTCCGATTTTTAGGTGTTATGTCAAGCAACAAAGTAGGATCTATATCTAATGGAGAAAAATATTAGAAATGGTTGTAAATTAAGATGAATAAATGGATACATATATTTTCTTCTTTTAAAAGTAACAGTAAAGGCCTGGCAAAAAAACAGTAAAGGAAAAGAGAATTGCCTTGATTTGATTCAAGGAGTGACTTGAATGGCTAAGAAAGTGTATATTCTTATTCCCATAAAATAATCAGAGATCATAGATATATTTACAGGCTGATTCTTATTCTCCAAAATGTTACATATAATAATTGGTGAACTTAGAAGCAGTGGCATGTTCCTGGAAGCTTGCCAGTCGTTCTGATTACTTGTGCCTTTTCTCTAACTTTATTCTCTTCATTTTTTCTTCTTTCTTCAGCTTCAGCACTTGCAGCCCTTACAATTCCATTATAATATTCAATATCATTGTGGAATTTCTCATAAGCTTTTCTCCTTTCCTTCTCAGAACTGATCAACTATTACAAAAAGCTTTATGAGAACATAATGCACCAAGTTTCAAATTTAAATGAAGCACAAAATAAGTATGGATGAGTGAAAGGAACCTCTTTCTTCTCCAACTTGCGTCTCACTTTTGCCTTCTTCTTGTTTTCCCAAGAATGTATTGTCTCATTCAACTTCTCATACCTGACATGCATTTTTCATTATCAAATTAAAAAGTGCATTAGGTGTTTGAATCAAGAGCTTGCTTGCCAATTGATATTAAGTGAATGCAAAGTAACAATATAGCCATTTATGTACTTTTCTTTTATTGCTTCAAGCTGTTCTCTCTCCCAAGCAGCTGCTTTTTTATCATTGGTGTTCATTCTTGTTGGTGGAGTCGGTGGTCTTGGTTGCAGCCGTGGCGGCTGTGGAGGTGGAGGTGGAGGCAGAGGCAGAAGCAGAGGTGGAGGCGGATGCGGAGGCATCATTTTCCTAGATGGATGTGGAGCAAGTTTTGGTTCTGGGATAGCAGGTTTTATTTCTTCAGTTATTTTCTTGTTCGGATCACCAAAAGATGGAGTCTTTTTTGGTGGCAGTACCTCAGGTTTTGTATCATCCATGTTAAAGTGGTCATTAGAAGATGAAGTTTTTTTCATTGATGATATAGGGGTGAGAGTCTTTTGTGGTTTCTTTTCATCACTGACTGGAAATATTGGCACCTTGTTAAATGAACCTGCATGTGAAGTATAAAAATTTGGTTATCATTTTAAATCTCTTCTGTAAGGACCAAAATTAAAACTCTAGTTTTATGTACATGATTTTACCTGACAGTTTCCTGGATAAACCACCAACTTTGCTTTTGGTCTTGGTCAATATGCTCTCAGTCTCAGGTCCTTCATTAAGCTTTTCTTCAGAAAAATATTGTGAGGCTATGGCAAATGTGGCAGCTGCAATTGCAGTAGTATGTTCCATCTCTAGTGAATCAAAGTCATCATTCATTTTTCTCACAAACTGCCTTGGGAACCAGACCTTTTTATCTGAAAATTGACACGCAAACTTGGTTAATCATCATCATCATCATCGAGAAATCTTTTAATGTGATAAGGAATGTTTGGTTAATAAAACTCTTTTTCGTAATGTTCATTAGCAACTTTTCTTGTATAATACATGTAATTAATACTAACAAAGAGAATAAAGTGCCTCACCTTTATGTGAGGGTATTTTCTGATCCCTTATACCGCTCAGATCAGCTCTATTCTCCTCTACACCAGTAAATATCGACCTAAGCAAAGGGTTCAAGATTAACTTGACTATAGTTACCAACTCTTGTCAGTAAATTTTCCCTTCATTCACAGCAGATTTGATAATTATGAACTCTTATTTCCCCAAGGAAAATTCATTTGAGCTAATTATCAGATCAGACACCTAGGCTCTCCTAGTGTTTGATCACATAACTGCAAACTAATCATGATAACATAGTAATATTATGTAACCTTACGGGCATTATAATAACTAAAAAACGTAAGCATGCAGAGCCTCCATCTTAAGATGCTTGTTCATTAATACACACACACACACACACACACATATTTGGCACTACCAAGGCTGCTAGAACATGTGTGGTATTTCCAAGGTAAAAAGTGATAATGACATACCTGATCCGATTCATCAAATTTTCCTTGAGATGTCTCTTTTGAGGTGTTTCTTTTTTGTGAGCAATATCTTATCTATCTTACATGGTGGTGCTTATTTGAAGGAGAAGAAACCTAAGGCAAGCAAGGTTGTATATACCTTGCATGAACTGTCTGGTTTGGAACTCTAGTTGCTTTATGACTGAAGATAGGTATTATATCCTCTCTAGTAACTTTCCTTTCACTGCAGAGGATTGTATTATTTTACCTTCTTAAACTCATTTGCACTCCAGATTTTTCAGTTCAGATTCTGAAAGAATCTTAAATTGTGTCTTATAATAAAAGATGTCAGATTTTCTTTCAAGTTACCCTAGGAATATTCTCAGACACCCTGAATAAAAAATTGAAAAACCATTGTTTTATGATTTTTTAAGCTACAATTTATCCAAAAGGATCGCAGATCTGTTCAGACAGAAAGGAGGATACATAAAAAAGCACCTTTCCTCCTTTATCATTGAATAAGTATGTGCATCAGACATACAAATCAGTATATGTATCTTGTTGCCATATGTATACCATGAGAGGTGAGAAGAGCCAGTATTAATGACAACTATAAGATCATGATGAACAGTTAAATACTTCAATTTATTGATGGAAGTAAGATTATACAAAATTGAATGACCTATATATATATATGGCTAATTCATTGAGATTATTAAGACAAACTGTTCTTTCAGTGTAAACAAGCAAACTCCTTGAGGGGAAAATAAGAGTATAATGAGCTGATTAAACAAGGATGTCTGGATCAGAAACTTCAAGAACTTTATGAACACCAATAGGGCTGACATCGGCCCGAAATGCGTTTCCTTGAATGTACCTGCAGAGGGAAAGAGCACATGATTTCTCAGTTCAGTGAGAAAGATCACAATGTGTGGTTACTTATTTCTGAAGGTTTATAAGGCTCACATTTCTTTCAAGAACGGATGCTTATAAAATGCATCAGGAATTCTTCCAGAAAACAAGTTATGATCCAAGTACCTGAAATCAAGATTTAAAAAACAAGTCATAAATTTCCAGTAATCCATGGAAACTGAGAAATATGAACCCATACATGGAGGCTCATAGTAGCACATTGAGATTGAATTAATTTTTTCCTTTTTCCTTTTTGCTAAAATGAACAGAAGTCATTGCAAGGGGTATGCTTACTTGAAAGCCAAAATGAACATTGTTTTTTATAGAAGGCATGTTTATAGACAGACAATTCTTATACTCTATGCAGAAAGTATCCTTCAAAAAACAGTCCAGCAGAACTATAAATTTGTTAAGTCGGAAAAGAAACTTACAAGTATGTCAACTTAGGGATATTAGCCAGGCTAGAAGGTACAACTCCAGACATTTTGTTATAAGACAAGTACCTGTCTCCAACAAACAAATTTATGGAAAATTCTTAATTCCAAAACATAGTAAAAGCTGAATCATCAGACTGCAACATGGATTCCACTCTATGTTAGAGGGTATATGGGCATTGACATGAATCCATCATCATGAGTACAACCTATTAATCCGGTATCACCTCCATCATGATATGATAGTTGTTCATGTGTTAGCACATTCTCAATCTCCCTTTCACAGGGTCTACTCTTCATAGTCTTAAAGCATCAAACTATTACTGAATATTTCTCCTAAGCAAGTGGAATCTTCCTCTATAGTATTAGGATTTGTGTATATACTCAGTTTTCTTAAGATATATATGCACATTTATTGAGAATTTGAATTGAATAATTAAAGTTATGTAATTTCCTATATTAGCTTAACTTTGTCCAACAGCTCTATAACTACCCATGTGCATATTTAGAGATTTCTGCCATAATAGATAGTAAGCCACATAGTATTAGAAGCAAAACTTCCGTTATGTAGAAGAAGGAGATAGGAGAAGGAGAAAGGGATATATAAATGGGAAGAATGAAAGATAATACTCACAATATTTCAAGACTGGACAGGTTTGCAAGGTTTGCAGGTATACCCCCAGTAAGATAATTATTATTTAGATATCTGAATGTGAAAACAACAGAAGGGATGAGAGGAGTTATTTATATAACTGAGAGAAGAAAGACTTTTGCTTGTGTAAAATCAGCATAAGCATGTTCATCATATATTCACCAACATGGAATAACTTACAGGTTGCGAAGTGCTGGAAAGCAGCCTTGAATGCGAATGAGTTCTGTTATGGTACCAACCAAATGATTGTTACCAACATCCCTACAAACATAATGAGTGTTAGACATCACAGAGTTCACTTCAAAATAACATGTGTTTAAATAAGTTCTATGTTTACAGGTGTCTCAGGTTTGCAAGGGAGCCTAATTCTGGAGGAATTCTTCCACTAAAACGGTTTTCATGAAGATAAAGGTAGCGTAGCTCAGGAAGATTGGCAAGCTCCTTAGGAATTTCTCCCTTGAAATTATTGAAGCTTAAGTATCTGCATAAGTATAAATAATATCTTGATTGTAAATATAAATGAAAAATGGAAGTTAAAAAAGCATGGAGCCATATATTGACAAGTAGGACAAGGTTATTTACAGATGTGTTAAACTCTTGAGCTGGCCAATTTCTGGGGGAATTGCATCCTGAAATTTGTTCCACCTCAAATTTCTGGAAGGAAGCTAAAGTTGTCAGTCATGAACCAAATTGGAAGGTCATTAATTGCTTTAACAAGAGATTTTCTCCATGTATTTGCAAAAGCTACTGAATTAAAGGTCTTCACTAGATGGCTAAACTATGTCATTTCATTGAGAGTGTTTTAAAGCAAGGAACTAAATACTCTAGTGCATTATTTTAAAAATTGAGTATTGGATCATTTTAAGATAGGAACCATATTAACATAAGAATCAGATGGATTTACAGTATTTTAAGGCGCTTCAAACGTTCAATTTGAGGAGGAATAGGCCCTACCAACTTGTTATTATGTAGATCCCTGCCACAACAACAAAATGCACAAGAGACCATAAGGGGAGTACTATAAAATTGGAGATACTTTAATGCTTAGGAATACTGAAATTCATCATCTGAAGCGGAACATGTGAATCATAATTCCATTTGAGGGGTTTGTCAAAGAAGCAACGTGCATCATAAAAAGAGACCAGGTATCAGATATACACATGGCATGACGTTTTCTGTACTTAAATAAATATCTCAAAACATATCAACATATATTGAGCTGTTCCTTGATTGGAAACAACTTTTTTTGACCAGGTTGCTTGGAAATAACTTTAAAGAACTTTTATATATATAACATCCATATATTTATAGGAGGCACTATTATTCATAAGTTATCAACAATTCAATTCATCTCATATTTCAAATAAAATATGAACCGATCGATGTAATCCTTTTATCGGCTTTTTGTGATGTAAAAATATAGAAAGATGGAGACTTAATGATTTAATTTCAGCTTTAGTTTAACTTGTTTTGCACACATTGATAACTTGTTCTATACATGTTTTTGACACTTGATTTGCTTGCTTATGAGTCAAATTTTTATGCTCATTTTTTTCATAATTTATTTTATTTTCAGTTTTTCACACACAAGTTCATTCTCACTGATCTTTCACACTTCAAAAAAATTACTAAAAACCCTTAAGTGTCATATTATCATGCAATAGTAAATCACAGATCTTCAGCTAGTTCTTGAGTTCTTTCAGACGTAAAGCTTTTGTTTAAATAAAGAAAATTACTTATTCACCATATTATTGAGTCTGTTGTTTTTTTAATAAAAAAAGGGAGAAGAACGTTACAGCTGTGTAAGATCCAACAAGCTCGTTATTGCAATAGGGAAAGGCCCCACAATCGAAACCGCATGAAGCTCTCTGCAAATACAATAACAAGAAAATCAATCAAACTCCATCCATATCTGGAATTCCAACTTTCACCTTAAATATCATAATCACACTCTTTAATCCCTTAAAAAAAATTAGTATCACTCATTAACATTCAAATTCGAATATGTAACGACAACATATTCTTATTCCACTAGATAAAGTCAACTATGATGTGTTTTATCAAAAACCATATTTCTTGATAAATTAGTGATCCGAATGTCCTCTCAATAAATTGGAAGATATATAAAGGGGACAAACCAATGAAATTCAATGCATAGTTGAAAGAAAAATTACTTTTATTCTAATAGCATATGCTTGAATGTATGTAGGGTACTCCCTCAGTCATAAAAAACACAAAATTTGAATAGTTTTATCTCTTATCATAAGAGCTTAAATGGAGATGTTAGAATATTTAATAGAAGTAACTTTTTAACCATGTTTCTGATAATTATTTCTGAACATTTCATGCTAATTTATGTATATATATCTCCATTATACATCTATCATAAATAAGGACAAACTTGAAAAAACAAATTAATTTCACACACACACTTATCTCTCTTAACTACTACTTCTTCTATTCCTAAATATAAGATTATTTCCTAATTTAATTAGATTAAAGATGTTAGTTAAGTTAATTATTAACACATGATGTTACCATTTTATCCTAACCATAAACTTTTATCCCTACATACTCTTACCTTTCTTACTATAGATAAACATTACTAGGATTAATTTAGGAAAAAGTTAAAGTGATCTAAGCGCCTACTAGATGAATATAATGGTGCTCACAGCTGTGTAACAACTCTATAATCACCAGAAGCGGAGCAGGTAACGCCGGTCCACGGCGGCAACCCGCCGTCACCACCGCAGGGATCATCTCCAACCCACGCATACACAACCCTCCATCCAAGAGATGATTTTATTTCATTCAAAGCTTTCACTGCAAATACCAAAACAAAACAAAGTCTGTTAAATCTTTCACAATGTATTATCTGATCAATAAGAAAGATGAGGCTATGTTATATATGTATGTATATGGTACCGTCTCGTTTGAGAGTTTTACAGAGGGCAAGATTGAGATTTGAGAAAAGAGAAGAAACAGTTATGAGAAATAGTAATTCGGTTAAAGAAACTCGCGCCATTTTGGAATTCACATTCCGTTCAAGAATTCAAGATCAATGGGATTGTGTTTATCTGTACGTGTTTTGGATTCAAAGATATTGAATCTGTGATTGATTAAGATTTGATGATTTTGAGGATTGAGGAAGAAATAATGTACGTAATGCATGTGTTGTTAATTCATAATTCAGCTTGAGCTTCCAGACATGCAAACACAAGTTCGGTTGGGAATCTCAACAAGAATTTCTTTCCTTTTTTTTCATGAAAAGGTTATTGAAAATGTAAGATATGCCATCCCTCTGCAATATAAATTGATTTTTTTTACAATTTGTTTTCAACCTACGGTTGTCTGTTTTATTTATATAATACTTTCTTCGCTCCTAAATATAAGGCCTAGTTGACTTTTTTTTGAAGAGATTAAGGTTGCGAATTAGGTTATTAAATTATGATATATTTAATATATTTTTAAATTATTCATTAGTTTATAGGTAAAATAAAGTATTCTAAGGGAAAAAAATTAGGTAAGTCAATTTATAATTTTCTTATTTTGCTTTTTTAGAATTTTCCAAAAAAGTCAACTAGGTCTTATATTTAGGAACGGAGGGAGGGAGTATATAATATAATAATATATGAGATAAGCTATTACCTTTTCTATTACTAAATACTATATCATTTGGTTGACTTTTTTGTAAAATTATAAAAATGTTAAATAAGTTAGTTTTAAGTTGACTTACCTCATTCTTCCTCTAAATTAATATATTTTTTACCAGCTCTAAATTACTATATTTCAACATATAAACTAACACATATATAATCTAATACACGTAATACATAACATATGTAATGATTATGTGCCTTATTTAGTTTCCTTAAAATTTAAAAAATGTCAATTAAATCATATTTAGAAATAGATAGAGTATTAACTAATTTATTTGGTTTATTTAATCGCCTTTTTTACCATAATAAGATTTTTCATTATATATAAAATCAAATACAACAACAAAGGAACCATAAATGGAAAGGTATAGATGAATAACATAGACACATGCAACGACTTAAAAAATTCTACCAAAGATTGTCAATCTCAATAGTACCATACAAGAATAGTCAAGGGGTGTTTGAGTGACTATGAACCAACCACCTATCTTCCCGTCACAAACTTAGGCCAGTCCATCATTTTAATGTTGGAGAGATTAAGTCCCTTTTCATCTTGTTCCAAAACAACATCAGAACTCCAGCAATACTTTTCAACTCCTCAACCTCCTCCATAACCTTCCCCCTTTTTTCACAATGACGACGAGTCAATTAACAAAAGAAAGAAACCACCTAAATGATCGCAAAAATAGCCTCCACCACTAGAGGGAGAAAGCTCGCCCTCGAGAAGAAAGAACCTTAGCACTACGAGCAATCAGGTGAGGGGTAGGCGTCACTGTTGAACTAATTAAGGAGAATGAGAGCGAACCAGAGAATTAATTAAAGGTCACGTGAAAGAAAGATAATTAAGATAAATCACATGAGTTGTAAAATTACTACTTCTAAGCCTTATAATAATAACTTTTGACCAGATGATTAAAACTCGTGGGACTTCATTTTAATTATATTTCATCCATAACACCTCTAATTGATTAACTCAAATATTTAAATATAGGATTTGGAAGCCACAAATACTCAAAAGCAAAGAGTTGAGTGCAACATGTTTATTTAATCTCCTTCAAAAAGTTAATTAAATCATTTAATAGAGGGAGTATATTGTGGAAGCCATACCAAACCCGAAATTAATTAGAGTAATCAATTTATTAGAGTAATCAACTGCTCAAATGCTGGTTAATATGATTCTAAACAATTTTTTGTCAAAAATGTGATTTCCATTAGATTTCCAGTTAATATGTAAAAAACATTTACTCCTCTAATTTGATAGAGTTATGTTTATGTTAATATTGAAGTGGCTTGTTTCATGGTAGTGCACTGTGCACCTAATCGTACAACTATAATTGAAATAATTAATTACTCGTTACATTTCTAAATATAAGAAGCATTAATAAAGAAAATTTTTTAAATTTCTTTTATTTTGGATCACCGAAGGCATATTCCCAAATAGGTTATATATTTATAATTGGATGAAGTGTTTAAAACTAGGTGATTGATGTGTGATTCTAATTAATTATTTAACTTCATTTTAGTTGTGGTTCATACTTCATACATTTGTAAATTATAGGTTTCGCCTCTCCAAAGTAAAATTATCCATGTTTTAATTAACATAAAAGGAATATCAATTCAGACAATTATAGGGACCCAAGTTCATTATATAAAACTAAGATAAGGAGAATTTTTATGGATAACGTATTTACCAATAATGTAAATATATTGTTGGCCAAATTTGCAAATTTATTAGAAGACAAAGAAGCACTTTTTCATTTTGAAATGCACATAAAATTGGTGGGGTTTAGCCGTTTAGGTGCGTGTCATTTTTTATCTTGTCATTCTGCTAATTTATCTCCAGATCCCTAGTCACTTAGCAATCAAAGGCACACACCAAAATTTCACTCGATCTCTTATCCTTTTTTGTAAATATATAGAAGAAAACTAGATATATACCATGAACAATTATGCTAGTAGCGAAATGGAGCTGGGAGGTATATATGTCACATCACAATTAGTTGCAGAATATATTTTTATTTGAATAAATAAGGAATATAAAATATATATTTCACGGTAAGAATTGCAAATCCACCATAACTGACATATACACAACACACTGCCTTATGAAATTAGGGACACCCCATTTGCATTTGTTGGAATGATGATGTACACATTTTCCTTTTAGCTTTTCAAAAATGGTCAAGAAATTCATCACCAACCAACCACCTCAAGAGAATAAATAAATATATATAAAAGAAGGGAATAATGGGAAATGTACCAAGTCGTCACACGTTCATTAATTGAAACAAGAAGCTATACATGAAGAATATTAAAAAAAATAACAATTATATAAAAAATATATTAAAACGTGGGTGATCCACACATGACACCATCAAGGAAGAAGGAAGAGTAAGCAAGTACCCATAAATACATATAGTAAAGTCATAATCACAAGGTGGCTCCCCTAACATTAATGCAACTCATGAGATCCTCTTGATTCCAATTCATCTTTCTCATCCTTAACCATAACAACATTTTCTCCCCATTTCCATGCTTGTTTTCAGACTCATCTCTTTAAAAATTTCTTCTACAAAACTTCCTACAAACACACTCCCTTCTCCTATCTCTTCATCTGCATATATGACTGCTCAAAAACAAGCATGGAAATGGCAGCTAACTTGCCTATATATATATAATTACTAAAGGAAAAAGAAAAAAGAAAAAAGAAAAAAATATTGGAAAAGAACCTTAATACAATCAAACTCATCACCCATCACAGAAGCAACCTACCTAGCTCTATATATCCCTCTCTATCTATATATTTATATATATAATTAAGGAGCCACCCCTGCTGCAAAGACTGTCTCTTTCTCTGCCATTAGCCATTGTTGATGATAATGAAGAAATCTGTCATCTCTGTCTCGCCAATGAATGATCCAAGAACTTGATTGAACAAAGGGTTAGGCTTTCAGCTATATCTTTATATATATTAGAACAAAGACCCAGAAAAGTTAACAAGAAAGTGAACACTTATGAACTGAAAGATGATGATAAAGAAAACAAACAAAGAAAGAAAGAAAGAAAGAAAGAAAGAAAGAAAGAAAGAAAGAAAGAAAAAAGCAAAATGGGGATTTGCCAAAGTGATGATCTTTAAATTAGGAAGATGATGAACTGATGATCAGTTGTGGAGAGGGTTTGGTCCTGTGGGGACTAATCTCTTTTCAACGCCATATCTTGGATCAACCTCATTATGGGGAGGAGCATGAAGAGGATTAGTGCTAATCTTGGGAATTCTTTGAAGCTGAAAACACAAAGAACGTGGGGTTTCATTGGAGAAAGATTCACAGTGATTGTGATGTTGAAGGGTGGTGGTAGAAGATGGCATGTTTCTGCAACTCACAGAGCATACAAAGAAAAGAAGGATAACAACAAAAAAGAGAAGTCTGGCATGGAAGAAACAAGAAGGTGGGGTTGATGAAGATGAAGAAAGAGAACTCTTCATGATAATAAGAGAGAGAGGAAAAGAGAACACTTTTGTTGCAGAGAAAGTGAATGAAAATATCGGTGGTGGAGGTGATGATGGTGAAGAAGAAGAAGGGGAAAGAGAGTATTAATGCAAAGCGAGAGACACATGACATTGAGTGGATAGTAATGTAGAGAGATTTAAAGGAAAGAAGGAGGAAATTAAAGAGAGAGGGGAAGGCAATTAATGAGGTTATATATAGTCAGCCATATGCACCATCTTTCATCAAATGCGTCACGAAGTTTATATGCATTTCTCACGTATACTTTTTAATTGGGTTTAATATTATTCATGCCTTCCCCCACTTTTCTTAATCACCATTGTTGACTTCTGTAGTTCTCTCACCTAATTTCATATTTCTACTCTACCTTCTCATTTGATATTCACTGTCTCCCTTTTTATTGCTGAAACTTTGCTATAATAGCGAAATTCAATATCATCAATAGTACTTGAAAATTCTACGAGAGGTTAGATGCAATCAGGTGTTACCCTTATTTAACTATGTGCAATCTATCTTCAATTATATGTAAAACAAAAGACCGTATTTCGTATTTACCCATATATACTTGTAGAAGAGTTGTATTTATATAAGGGTCTTGATGCTCTAGATGTTTTTGGATGAGAAATTTCCTAGTTAGTGTTTCCAAACAATTTTCCAAAGCTCTAAACATGATGGTGGTTAATAAGAGTTTATGCTAATTTAAAAAAATTGATTCCATGTTATTTCTAACATCAATCTTTTTATATGACTGCTTGTATTTGGTACCCAAAAAGTACAAAAAATTGAATTATATCCATCTAATTGGAGTAACTCTTTCATCATGATTGTTTTCATCCTTAACTAGGTACGTTTGAGCCATTAGCTTTATTCATTAGCGTTTTCTTTCTTTCTTTTACATGATTTAACCATAAAAACCAGTCATATAATAAAGTACGGTATCATATTTTAACCTAATGAAAAAAATTGGTAAGTTTCATAGCTAGGTAAGTTATACATTTTTTCAAAACAACAAAAAGACTGTTTGTTTTTAGTTAATGTTAATGTTTGGAAAAACCGAAAAACATTATATTTGTGTGTGTATGAATATCATTTATTTGTAAAAATTTAGGCATTAATTTTTGGGCTGAATGACATTATAATTAAGACCTTAACACCCAAAGCATAGAAAATTAATAAAAAGTCCCAATATATGATTCACTAATCCTTCCTGATGATATAAAACATAAATTACCCTTACCCAATAATAAATGTGGGTATGACCATTGAGGAGTCTCAATATGACGACCATCAACAAGTCTCGTTGTGAACATTGACAACGCTTACTTACTGATTTTAAACAAGATGATGAGGAATCCATAACATACACATGAGCAGCATGAAACATCACTACACCCTTGGGGCAAAATGAAACAAATTTTTATTAGGGTGAGAAGTCTATTCTTACCTCTCTCTTTCACTCCCTCTTAAGTGTTGTGATTCATTGCTCCTCTTAGAAATAACATCATTTGAGTTTTAAATCAGCATATTTTTCTTGGAAATTCTCATATTTAATTTATCTTACAAACAACATATGTTTGTCTAGAAAATACTTTCATGTGTGTTTGAATTATTCATATTTCTTTTTCAAATGATGTATGTTTATGTTGGAAATACTTTCATGTGTGTTGGAAATTTTTCCATATTTATCTTGCAAATGACATATTTTCTTTTATATGTAGTACTTTTTAAATGTTTTTGAGAGTTTTCTTATTGTCATGGAAATATTGCCGTTTTTATTTGAAATCAGCATATTTGCCTTAAAAATTATTATATGTGTCGACGTCTTACAAATAATACATATTTAACATAAAAGGTAAATTAAAGGTGAAGATAGTGAAGTCTCTTCACCCTCAAAAATTATTTCTTTTAACTCAAAAATTATAGGACGCTTTGATATTTTCGGAATTTTTGGGGGCAATTCAAAATAAAATGGCTACAAAAGGGCTTCATTGAATTTTTTCCAAAAATAATCTATATTTTTATGGGATCCACTTGGTTAAAAAAAATAATACAGAAAGTTGATATGAATGATAATTCAAAATTCTAAAAGTTTTAATAAAAAAAAAAATCTTTAGGGATATTGAATATTAAATGTCTATATATAGAGGGGAGCAAGTGAAATTTCGATAAGTTTTTCTTAAAATTCGACGGCAAAAAATTTATAGTACCACTTCAAACTCTCCAATATCTTAAATAAATAATGGGACCTTCACAAACTTAAAATGATAATTATCTTTATTATTATTATTGAAATGCCAACAATCTTGTTCTCTTGACCTAACCTTAGATATCTGCTCTTCATTTGTTTTTTCATAAGTGAGTTACAATATTTGAAAATGTATTCTTTCCTAATTATGAAAATTCATAAAAAGTTAAAATCACATAAATAAATTTAATTTATCAAAATTTACTGTAAGCAGAATTATAGATTATCATTAAAATTTATATTTTGTTTTTATTTTTTTATTACAGCTGTGAACTATTGATATTAAATTTTGACACCATATTTAATATTTTCATGAAGGACCTTACTTAGGTCAAGTTCCTTTCTCTATGTTCTCAAGTTCTTTTATTATAGGAGTGACACGTGTCCTTTTATAACAATCATCAATTCAATCTAATGTCCAGCTGTCACTCCTATATTAAAAGAACTTGAGAATGTGGAGAAAGAAACTTGATGTAAGTTTTTCCCTTTCATGAATTTTAAGCATTGTTATAATTATATACATTTTTATTATAAAAACATTTAATGTGGATCATGGGATCAAAGATCCATCAATGATGTCAAAGAGAAAAGAGAGAGGGGACAGTGAGTGAGAGGGAAGGAAAAGGAGATCTATGTACAAAATACTACTACCTCCTGTCTTAAATATAAGACCTAATTGACTTTTTTTTTGGAGAGGTTAAGGTTGCGAAATAGACTATTAAATCATGAAATATTTGATATATTTTTAGATTATACATTAGTTTATAGGTAAAACAAAATAATCTACGAGAAAAAAATAGGTAAATTAATTTATAATTAACTTATTTTGCTTTTTTTATAGGATTTTCTAAAAAAGTCAATTAGATCTTATATTTAGGACTGAAGGGAGTATTTATTAACAAAAATCACATCCCATCATATATGTTCATATTATTTGCACAAACTATATCCCTAAATCAAAAGCAATTCACTGAAAATAAGTCACTTGAAAAGTTTTAGTAAAAAAAATCACTTCAAAAGCATTTCATTGAAAAGTTTCAAATCTCTCGTGTGAACATTTATCCCCTATCAAGAGCCAATTATACTAAAAATTTTAGTATAATTGGCTCTTGATTATACTAAAAGTTTTATTTGAGTCATGTTTAATAGAACAGATTCAGTCAAAGTCTCATCCCATGTGTGGCGTAGGCATCTTTTGTCAGCAACTCATCGGAAAAAAATGGGTTTCTCTCTCACTTCTCATTCCATTCTTCTTCATTGTAGAATGACTTTCTTCTTCTTTTTCTAAAAGGCTATTAAATTTTAAATATGGAGTCGTGAGTCGTGACAGGACAAATTATAAGGATTTGATTACAAATTCAATGAAATTATAATGATCAAATAATTAATTTTTTTAAATTATATAAGTATGACATAACATGGAGATAAACAATACATTTAAGCTGCCTCCATTTCTGTTAATTAATGCAGCTGACGGTCCTAATAGCATAGAAATAATTACAATGCCCATGATGATGTTTCTAAGTCAAACTTTAAGGAGAAATATGGTTAAATACCATTACTTCATTCCATCGTGGTCATCAATTCTTTAACCTTTCACATAAAAGGATTATGTAATTAATCTTGTATGCTTAAAATGTTTGGGTCCAATCAAATCATGAGAATTTTTATACACAACAATATATTGTTATTTTTATCATCAATACTTGATAAAAACCTAATTAAAATCAAGCAAAATTATAAGGATAAAGACACATGATTAAACTAGATAACACCCATGTGAATTTCGGATCGAGTATATGTAACTCCATGTATTTTTAAGTTTAAATTCAACCCTACCTTGTGACCTTTTTTTTGCCATAGACCATTTTTGTTTTTGAAACATTAAACGTAACGTTTTGTCGTTTAATTTTGTGATGATGAAAATTGTGATGATAACTTATTTGATCAATGGAAAAGAACTCATCTCAAAGGGAAATAATTTTTCTTTCAAACTGTGAGGTGTTATATGCAATTACTTTAAAATTTAAGGGTTTTATATATTATAGTCCAAATAATTAAGTTAATTGTACCAGATGTCATATTATTCTCATTAATACTAGTTGAGACTTTTTGTGGAGAAATTAATACTCATCATGTAGGGTTAAGGTGCAAATCTAATATACAACAATTAGTTAAAGTTCACTCAAAATAAATAAAAATTTTGAGGTGCGAAAATGGTACCAAATAATATAGAAGGTGAACAAATATACTATTGCCATTAATTTTCCCAAACTTCCGTTGTATGCTTCTTAAGTGGGGCTCACGAAAATGCATAATAAATTAACTAAGTCATATTATTTGTGTCCCATGTGACATCCTATTCATCACTTCCCTACAAGGCTACAACCCTAACCTCCTATTAACTATAAAAAAGGAGGGAGGAGGTTAGGTTAAAAAAACATAAGTATTTTTTCCCCAAATTTAACCAAAACAATTATAGAAATTTGGTTTTTACATCACATAAAATTATAGGAAAGTCCTCCCACCTTCCCATATATAATACTCTCTATTGTTCGAGATACAAGAACTCAGCTGCTAAAAAACGCTTCTTAAGAAACCATGTATAAGTTAGTTGAATGTCTGAAGTTAATGTTTTTTTCAATATCGTCCATATTGATTATGATACTTTTGAGAGACAAAAATACATATGCATTTATAAATATGGAAGAGAGTTAAGGGCAAAACAGAAAAAAATACACTAAATGAGGAGAGATTGTGAGATGAGTTCTTATATTTTGCATTAAAATCATTCAAATTTTGGCTCTTATATTACAGATTAGATAGAGTCTAAGTTTCAAATAATTGCTTTGTTGTATTTGAAATAACTGGTAAAAGTGATTAACACAATTAATACGTTAAAAGCATTTTTTTCTCAACACTATCACTATTTATTAACCAAAAGTGTGTGATTGAGTTGTAAAGGACTCATCCAACCTTAACTATAAGGGTTCAATCCTTACTTGGGCACGGAATACATTGAAACTCTCGGCCAACTGTCACACCTATATCAAGGTGTCCACAAGGCCACAATTAATGATTCAGATTAGTGTGGGGCTATTGATGATATATTTGAAAAATGATCTGTGTGCCATAGAATGTCGAAGGAGAAATAAAAAAACCTTAACCCTATTTATTAAGAGGATAAGTGAGATGATGATTAACTTATAAAATATGAGAGACTACTATTATTAACAAGGTAAAAGTGAAAAATAGAATAATATAAATGCTAAGAAAAAAAAGGAAATGAAACAAGTTATGCCCACCTTTGTATAAGTTTGCATTAAGATTTTCCATCAATACATCACACTATTGCTCAAGATATCGCAGAACTCATTAAACCTTTCCATGTAGTTAATTTAGGCTCAATTTCTATTGCTCAGTATAATAGTATTATTTCTTCCTTTTCTTTTATGGATATTATAAACTCCTGTAACCCTAACTAATATTAATATCATTTTTCTTTCTATTAAAAAAAAAGTATATTTCGGCCAAAAAAAAAGTATAAGTTTGGATTAAGCAAGTTAAAAGCCTCAAAACGCACAATTTTAAGCCACTACCTAGTGCGTTTTGATTCAAATTGACCACGTGGCAACATCCTCTCCAACAACAACTGACAGACACACACAGTTTGATTTTCTCAACTTCAATTTAATCTTCCTCACTTCCTTGCACCTCAAAATTCCTTTATAGTAGTACGATGTTTCTTCTTCACCTACCATCATATTCATGACCATATAATCTTCTATATATCAATCGATGATCATATCATGTATTAGCTGCTAATGCTCATCGTTCTATAACCATGATTCCACTTACCATCATCTTCCTCATAATCTTCCTCTGCATAATAACCCCATCAATCCAATCCAATAAAGTTTCAATCTTTATCACCCCCACAATCCTTAAAAACTCAGGAGACTCAATCCAAATCAAATGGTCCAACATAGACTCACCTTCAGATCTAGACTGGCTTGGAATATATTCCCCACCTCATTCTCAAAATGACAACTTCATAGGCTACATGTTGTTGAACAAATCACCCACATGGCAATCTGGGTATGGCTCAATTTCCCTCCCATTAATCAATCTCAGATCCAATTACTCCTTCAGAATATTCCACTGGCCTAGTTCAGAAATCAACACTAAGCACCATGACCATGATCACAATCCTTTGCCTAGTACAAAGCACTTGTTGGTTTCTTCAAAGGAGGTGGCTTTTGAGAATGGATTGGGGCCTGAGCAGGTGCATTTGGGGTTTGGTGATAGGGAGGATGAGATGAGGGTTGTGTTTGTGAGTGGAGATGTGAGGGAGAGTTATGTGAGGTATGGGGAGAGTGAGGGTGGGTTGGATTGTGTGGTGGTGGCACGTGTGAGGAGGTATGAGAGGGAGCATATGTGTGACTCTCCTGCTAATGAAACTGTTGGGTGGAGGGATCCTGGGTTTATTCATCATGGGGTTATGACCAATTTGAAGAATGGAGTGAGGTATTATTATCAGGTATTGTGCATTTATTGAGCTTGTTTTTTTAATCTTAAGAGGATTTGTTTTATACCTTAGGCTGATTTTACTGATTTGATCTTATAAAGGATGTTAGTTAAGGATGTTAGTTGTATTAGTTAAATTTACGTGATACTCCCTCTGTTCCTAAATATAAGATCATGTTCCTTAATTTGAGTAGATTAAATATAAGGCTGATTTTACTAATTTGATCAGGTAAAGGATGTTAGTTAGGTTATTTAAAGTTACATGATATTGCCAAATTATGCTAACTTGTCTGTATATTATTGAGGAGTGTCAATAGTGTTAATTTCAGAGATCTTATATTTAGGAAGAATCCAAATCTTCAAATAGGTTTTATATTCAGGAACATAGGGGTATTTAAGTCTTAAACTCGGAAGCACTGCTGATTATACAAGTACTCCCTCCGGTCCTAATTATAAGTTACCAACTACTCATTTCTCACATACCAAGGAATGATAGTTGGTCATAAAATTCATGTTAAATTTCCCACTTTTTCCAACTTCACCCTTTATTAAATGATGTGTTTCTCATCATCAATTTTGAATCTCCAATAATAATAAGGGTAAAGTGGGAAAAAACATTTAATGCGGCGGTTAGTGACTTATATTAGGGACCACAAATTAGAGGTAGTTGGTGACTTATGATAAGAACCGGAGGGAGTATTTGTTATATCTAATGCTCAAATGTTTTTGTTTGGAATTTGGACTGTTTTACATCTGATGCTGGTGTTTTATACGTGTTGAATATGATAAGATAGTGTTTTCTCTTTTTTCTCTGTTTTCCTGGTCCTGAAAATTGCTTTGTTGATCCTTAAACTGATTCTGTTGGCTTGATGTGTTATTTGACTTGTTTACATTTTTACTAGTTAACTCTGTTGCTGTGTTGTAGCGATTATTTTATGTAATTTATCCTGCTGAGAAGTAGTTAAAGTAACAAAGTTAAGTTGTATGGTCACAATTAAGTGTAATTAGAAGCCTAGCTGATTACACTTGTATTTGTATTCTTTTCTGTATTAGGTTGGAAGTGACAGTATAGGCTGGAGCACAATACATAGCTTTGTATCGAGGAATAATGAATCTGATGAGACAATTGCTTTCCTCTTTGGTGACATGGGAACTGCTACGCCGTACTCGACTTTTGTGCGAACACAAGATGAAAGCATATCAACTATGAAGTGGATCCTTAGAGATATTGAGGCTCTTGGTGACAAGCCTGCCTTTGTCTCACACATTGGAGACATTAGCTATGCAAGAGGTTATGCGTGGCTGTGGGACAATTTTTTTACTCAAATCGAACCTGTTGCATCCAAAGTGGCCTATCACGTTTGCATTGGCAATCACGAGTATGACTGGCCTTTGCAGCCATGGAAACCTTACTGTGCAGCTTATGGAAAAGATGGGGGTGGTGAGTGTGGGGTGCCCTACAGTTTAAGGTTCAACATGCCTGGAAACTCTTCAGAACCGACAGGAACCGAAGCACCAGCAACTCGTAATCTTTACTACTCATTTGATATGGGGGTGGTACATTTTGTGTACTTCTCAACAGAGACTAATTTCCTTCCTGGGAGCAGCCAATATAACTTTCTAAAGCATGATTTGGAATCAGTCAATAGGAGTAAAACTCCTTTTGTTGTTGTCCAAGGGCACCGTCCCATGTACACAACAAGCTACGAAAATAGAGATGCACCATTGAAGAGACAGATGCTAGAACACTTAGAGCCTTTGTTGGTGAATAACAATGTCACCCTTGCTCTCTGGGGACATGTTCATAGATATGAGAGGTTTTGTGCACTGAATAATTCCACTTGTATTAGCCCAGGGGAAAATGGCACTGTTCATGCTGTAATTGGCATGGCAGGACAGGACTGGCAATCAATCTGGCAACCTAGAGAAAACCACCCAGACATGCCAGTCTTTCCACAGCCAAAACAATCTCTGTACCGGGGAGGCGAGTTCGGGTATACCAGACTGGTTGCCAACAGGGAGAAGCTTGTGCTTTCTTATGTAGGAAACCATGATGGCAATGTGCATGATATGGTGGAAATCTTTGCACCTAGAGAAGGCGTTAATGATGTTAGTGGTGTCAATGGTAGAAAAGATGGTAATCAGGTTGTGAAATCCAATGTGTCTTGGTATGTGGAGGGAGCAAGTGTGATGCTCATTGGAACCATCATAGGCTTCATCATTGGATACTTTACTCGTGGTAGAAAGAAGTCTGAGAATAAAACAGAGTGGACTCTCGTTAAGACTGAAGAAAGGTGAAGATTTCTGTGCCATTATGCTGTGCAGTCCCAACAAAAAAAAATTATACATGCTCATAGTTCAGAGGCTCAGCCGACCCCACAGTAGTGCGATAAGCTTTTGTTGTTGTTATTTGTAGTTCAGAGGCTGAGTCTGTACTATACTGCTATTTGATTGATTTTGGCCCTGAGCTGCAATATAGGTGTGGACTTTTCGTAGTATATAGGCAATTTTTCTCACAATTTGGGATGTTCATAATCCTCTTGGGGTTTGTATTAATATGCAGTTCTGAGTCGTTTTCCATTTTGTTGTGTAACTGAGATTCTATGTATATATTGGGATGAGTCATGTTGGAATAAACAAAAATTTGTGTTAAGAATTTTCCCTGATCCCTGATCGGAATTTAATATGTTTAGTTTTGCCTTCCAAAAGTTAATTGGAAAAATCCCGAATAAGTCCCTCCGAATACCCAAAAGGACAAGTGAGGAACCTAAACTTCCAAAAGGACCATGAAGGAATCAACACCTATCTGTCATTTTAAAATTTTGCGAAAAGACAAAATTGCCTCCATCCTAAAACACAAATTCCTACCTCATCCTAAACTTACCCTAACACCCACCCTCTGCTCGCAATTTGAGTTTTAGGATAGAGACAATTATGTCTTTTCGTAAAATTTTAAAATGACAGATAGGTGCTGGTTCCTTCATGGTCCTTTTGGAAGTTTAGGTTCCTCACTTGTCCTTTTGGGTATTCGGAGGGACTTATTTGGGATTTTCCCAAGTTAATTTGTTATTCTTAGAATGATGTTTGACTTGCTGAAATTTAAATAGATCTGCGCATAGGACATTACACATCTTACAAAATCTCAGATAATTTATGAACTTTTATTTTATTCATCATATTTCACATTACATTTGATTGCATGTGTAATCATACTTTTTCAAAATTTGAAAAAAAAGGTACATCAAAAAATAATGGTTGCACTTTCAGCCTATCAATTTCCTTGCACGCTGGTTGGCGCCTTTAATTCTTGAGTTCATTTCATCCACATCCAAATCGAGATAATCCATGGCTTTATTTTGCCTGCATATTATCAAATGGCAAATAAACCTATAAGAATATTTTTTTTAAAAGATAATGGGAAATTAGATTAGCATTTCATTTTTTCCCTGATAAATATGATACTTAAATTCTCGTTATATTGATAAGTTATAGCAAATTTCACCTGTCTATTTCAGTTCCCATGTCAACTGCCATACTCTTCAAATCCACCAAAATATTGCTCAGATCTGAAACTGCCTCATCTTGTTTTGCCTTCTCAACCTGAATTTAATAACTTCATCAAATACTGATGCCAACAAACAAAATAGTTCTTCATGGACATATCATAGACACTTACATCAACTTTCTGATATGCAATTGGTGCATCAGCAGGAAGTGTCTTTGGAGCTAATTTTCCAACTAAGCCTAACCTTTTCCTATTGTCCATATTATCCTCACAGTTTTTGGATAAATCATCTGCAAAGACACCAGATTCCACGATATAATATTTCTATATTCTTTGAAAAAACCAATTAAATGAATAAACAGAATGTTGAGAGAAACTAAAAGAAGTTAGCTATGAAAGATTAGAAAGAAAACCTGGTGATATAATAACAGGGCCCAAAATACTTCTAGTTTTCTTTGGCTTCCATGACTTAGAGAACATCCCCCCTAGACTGTTCAATAGCTTCTCACCCTAATTGACCATGATGATGTAAATTTATATTTAGAAGAAAACCAGGAAATAAAAGGAGTAGGTCAAATAGTAAAACTATAGTTCACTTTATTTTTCATAATATTCTTTCCGGTCTTAATTATAAAACCATTTTAACCTTTTATAGAGAAATTAAGGATGCAAAATTAGTCATTTTAATATGTCCAGAATTATCTTTATTCTTCAAAACAAATTAATTCTATCAAATAACTAACATATAGTCTAATTACATGTGTCATATGGTATAATTTAGTGATATAATTTTTCCTTGACTTCCAAAAAAAGTCAAAAGGGTCTTGTATTTAGAACTAGTGGGAGTAATAAAAACTTTCGGAAGTTATAGTAGTTGTATCATGTATGTAATCTGTCCATTAATATTTTAATCGTTGCAGTTTCCATCAAATAGCCCCATCATAATAATTTTTTTAGTTGCATTTCCACATCAAGACTTTCATGAAGATATCACTTCAAAACCAGACATATTGCACAAAAAGTCATAAGAAGGAATAAAAGAAATCAAATAGGAGTAAAAAAATCAAATAGGGTCATTCACCTTAGTCAAATCATTCTCTGTATCAACAATCATATAGTGGCTCCTTGTTATTTGCTCACCCTGTTGGTGCAACATCTCAAGGGTCTTTGTAGCTTCTTCTCTAATGTCCCCAGCTATCTTCACGCAATCTCTCACTCCTTTTGTTGTCTCCTCTGCCTTGTTCACAGCATAATTCTCCAACTCCTCAACATTTTGGTTCTCTAGTCCTCCATGGTTACCAAACTTATTTTTGTTTCTGCCAATGACCAATCCAACTCAAAGTCATAAAGAGGTTCATATTCAGGGTTAAGTTGCTTCAAGTACTAAAACTAATTATGCATCTAAGACTGAAGTATTCTTCTAGCAGCCGATATACTCCCTCATCCTAAATATAAGATCACTTTAATTTTTTTTTTTTGAAATAAGAAAGCAAATTAGACCATTAAATTATAACATGCGATTGGTACTTAGTTTATATGTTTTTAGTTTATAAGTAGAGTAAATTAAATTTGAACGAAAAAGATAATTATAAACAATTTAAAGTGCTTGATTTTGCACCTTAATTTCTCCAAAAAAAAAAAAGTCAATTTTATAACTGCGACCGGATGGTGTGCTAAGGTAAATTTTGGTACAATATTTCCCAAAGTTATTTTATTAATAGGTTAACAAGCAGGCCAAACTCAAATACTGAAATTGAAAATTATTTCAGAGTGTTGGATGGAAATAAAGATACTGATTGCTACCAACATAAATTCTTCTGTTGCTGGATACTCTTTAACCCTAATATATTATCATTAATATGTTCTCTCATTAAAACAAAGATATTTGCTTTTGAAGTGTAGGAAGAGTCTTGACCAAAATAACAGATACTGACTCTACATAGAATGTTATTTGCTCAGATCACCTGTATTTTGCAGCAGATGAGTTGTGTGATGCTGAAGAAGTGAAGGAAGCCTCTCTTCCCAAATCATCATCTTCTTCATCATCAAAAGGGTTTACCAAATCATCATCTTCATCATCATCAAAAGGGTTTCCTTCATACTTAGGTACATTGAGGGAAGATTTTGATGCAGTTGGTGTTGCTGGTTTTGGGGTTGATTTCTCATCTGACTCTGTATCTGAATCAAAAGGGTTATAAGAACTTGGAGAAGCTTCAAATCTTGGGCCAACTGAAACATTGTCTCTATTCCCAAACATTGTCTCTTGATACTTTTAAACAACACAACCAGGCTTCAGATTATCTCAAACCTGAAAATCCATAAAATAAATCAGCATACTGATCAAAGAGCACAAAATATTAACTTCACCTATTTAAGAAGAATATTCAGATAAAAAGGATAGATCATATAACTATGATAACCCCTATAGGTTCAATCAAAACCAACCCTTACATAATGATTATGAACAAGCCCATATCACATGAGGATTCATGAGGTAAGAGACCCAACTTACTAACCATTAGGAAGCCCAATCAACCCTTTATACATACTATTTAACTATAATCCTAATATCTCTAACTAAATTCAGGCAACATAAACCAACTACAGCAAAAATAAAAAAAATGGAAACTTTATACTACCTCCTATCCTAAATATAGGACCTAGATGACTTTTTTTTTGGAGAGGTTAAGGTTGCAAAATAGTCTATTAAATCATGACATGTTGATATATTTTTAGATTATCCATTAGTTTATAAGTAAAATAAACTAGTTTAAGGGGAAAAAAATCAGGCAAATCAATTTATAATTAACTTATTTTGTTTTTTTTAGGATTTTTCAAAAAAGTCAATTAGGTCTTGTATTTAGGACCGGATGGAGTATGGTTTATGGTAAGGAAACGAGAATGCTCAAATTATATAAAGAAAGAACAGAGAAATATAAAGGACCCACAATTCCAAAAAGCCGTGAAACAGAAAGGATTGGAAGATTGAGAAGAAAGAATGGTGTACCTGAAATGTGAAGAAGAAGAAGAAAGACAAAAAAAAATGGATTTTTGTTATATGGCACACAAACCCATCAACAAAAGATGGATTTGTTGTGCGCGACAACTATCTGTCTATGTAAGCAAATGAAAGAGAGAGAGAGAGAGATAGAGAGATAGTGTGTGTTAATTTAAAGTTTCCAGAAAGAAGGAGGAAAATCAGAGAGACATGTGTTATGTTTTGTTCTGTTGTTCTTAGGCATCTAGAAATTCGACCGTTAGCTTTATCGTCGAATTGGGCCCTTTTCGTTGGGCCTTTCTTCTTTTACGAGCCCAGTCGAACCCAATTTCTATGGATACTGGCAAACGGCATCGCTTAGACATAGGCAGATTAAAAATAAAACAGGATTCTTGCAAATATTAAATTATTTAACTTTTATTCACTGAAAAAAATAAATTATTTAATTTTGATATTTATGTACCTCCTAAGTCCTAATTAAATTATTAATTTCACTTAATTATGGGTTTTAACTCTTTTTTCTCTATTAGTATAATACTTCCTCCGGTCCTAAATATAAGACCTAATTGACTTTTTCTAGAAAACCCTCAAAAAGGCAAAATAAGTTAATTATAAATTGATTTACCTAATTTTTTCCCTTAAACTAGTTTATTTTACCTATAAACTAATGGATAATCTAAAAATATATCAAATATGTCATCATTTGATAACCTATTTCGCAACCTTAATCTCTCCAAAAAAAAGTCAATTAGGTCCTATATTTAGGACCGGAGGTAGTATTATTGTTAGTCATTATGTAACAGCTAACTGTGAGAACAAAATAAAAGTAAAGCATTTTTTTTAATGAAAAGAAAATGTTTACATATGCATTTGATGTTGAAATGAACTATTACAAACTGAACTAACTATTACTTAATAATCAAAGAACAATTTCAAAGAACAATTTCAAAGCGACATCAAGGGCAATTATTCTTCTGGAACCACCAGTTAACAATGCAGTCCCCATGAAAGAGATGAGAACAGGGCATCTGAATTGCCCCAGCATTTATATCTTCCAAACAAATTGAACATTTATCAGTTGATTCTTTTGCTTTAACTTCTTGTTCGGCTCCTTTTTCTCCCTCCTCCTCAATCTTTACACATGTTTTAATAGGTCTATCACATTTGTGGTAGAAAATGTCAACATTCACCACCAGAATCATGTAGATTGTGGGTGTATAATTGTGTTCTGTCATGGCTTCCACAGTATGATGAATTTTCGGTGTCATGGATTTTCTATTTTCTGCGGGAATATTGAGAATAATGGAAAGAACAACATTTATGGCATCCTTTATTGAATAGAATGAGATGTTCGAGAAATCATACGTGTCCATATTCGTATATGTTGATCTTTTATTATCACGGTGCTTTTGTGGGAGATGATGATAGTGTTCTCTATAACAAACTCTCATATGGATGGTTTGGTCAGAAGGTGTTGGATCTCCATCGCAAGGCATATCATCTGGGTCCCATTCGCCAATTTTACAATCATATGTACGAAAATCTTCAACTTCATACAACTCCATTCCCTTTCTAGCTTTTTTTCAGATTAAAATAAAATTCCAGAGTTATTGGGAAAGACACAAGAAATTAGAGTGATGAGTTTTGGAGAGAATTTTTTTCCTGTGTGTTAGTAAAATTATCCGCGGATGCCAATTTATAGAAACGGGAAAATATTTTCGAGCAACACTGATTGGCCCAAATAAAAGTAAAGCATTCATTTAAGAGAAACAAACACCTTTTTTTTTTTTTTTTTTTTTTTTTTTGATAAGAGAGAAACAAACACCTATCTTAATTAAAATTAAATAAAAATATAGATATAATCAAATAATTTTTCCTTTTTTAAAGACGTCCCTCCCTCCCTCCCTTAATTTTTGAAAATTATAATATAATATATGAGTTTGTTTTGAAAATTATAATTATAATATAATAGTATATGAGTTTGTTAATACACACACACTCTTCTCGCTCCCTCCTTCGCTCCTAAGTCCTAACTATTGACTTTAGTAAATTCCAACAAAGGCTCTTACATTGTACATACAACAAAGCATGATAATTTTAACAAAAGAAATGGCCTTATATTAAAGAATAATGTACCTCGAGAATAATAAGCTAAATTATACTCCTACAACAATATTTTGATCTTTGGGTCAGTGTTATTTATTTTTCATCATTCACATCTGTGGTTAAATTATTGTTACGTTTTAAACACAAACTGTCATGTCACATAAACCTTATGTAAGTTAGTAATCTCAAAAAAATTACAAATGTATATAATATTATGACAAATGTTACGATGTATCCAACAATCCACAGTTTTATAACTCCTTTTACGCCATTTTTATTGCAATTTTTTATGCTAATTATGTTAGGAAAACAATTTACATATAAGAATACTAATATAGTTAGAAAAAATTATCACTAAATCCTTCCTAACTTTGATAGAAAATTTAAATACCTAAATTATTTCTCAACCTATCATGGTTAGAAAGAGATAAAACTAACGGCCCGTTTGTTAGAAGGGAACTGAAGCCCTGGAAGTGGAAATGGAACTGAAAATAAGACTGTTTTGTTTGTTACACTAGATCTCACTTCCATGGAATTATCAATTCTCCAAAATCAGTGGAACTCAGTTCCCTAATTAAAACTGAGAACTCATTGAGTTCTCAGGAAGTGAAACTTCTTAGACAATTTTACCCTAAATAATTATTTTAATAATTATTTTGATCTACATTTTTACCCTTTCCCAAATCTATATAATAAAACATGTCAATAATAAAAACAAACGAACATCTCCCTTCTGTCCAAAAAAAAGAAACGATAATCTTTTTCTCTTTATCACGGAAAACCAAATTTCTCAAGAACAAGAACAAGAAAGAGATCAGATTGATTTTCCGAAGATCAAACTTCCTCTTTTTCTCTTCTTTGATCAAACCTCGATTTCAAACAATCATTACCCATCTTTTCTATCTCTCTTTTTTATATTCGATACGCGCGAGGTATGTTAAGGTCCGATTTAATCTTGAGGTTTTTGGTTTTCAAATCATTCAAAGGTTATCTCAAAGGTCCAGTTTAATCTTGGGTTTTGGGTTTGCTAATTGTCAAATGTTTATCTCAAATATCCAATTTAATCTTGGGGTTTTGGGTTTGCAAATCGATCAAAGATTTATCTTAAAGATCCTATTTAATCTTGGGGTTTCAGGTTTACAAATCGTTCATAGGTTATCTTAAGGCTCTGTTTGGTTCAACTAGGAGAAGGGGAGGTGAGGTTCATTAAAGGGAGGTGAGGGGAGTAGATGAGGAGAGGTTTAATTTCTTATTTGGTTCAAAAGGGGAGGGGAGGGAGGTAATTTATTAGTTGACAATTATATCCTTTCCTCTTATTAGTTTCAATTATCTTCATTGGGTTCAATATAACAATACATCTTAAATAGAAAAATAATTAATTGTAGCCTTGTATAATTAAATAATTGATATTAATATTATTAAATTAATGGAAAATATATCAAAACAACTTATGTATGTAATAATTAAAAAATTATTTTACACAAAACATCTAAAATAATGAAACTAAAATAAGACTTCTTCTTCATCACATAATGTGAACGCGTCTCTCCTCCATTGCAAGCATAAACCCATCCAATCTCTATCAAAGCTTTCAAGCCTAAAATTAATTCTACTTCTTCTTGGGTGGGTGTGCAGTAGAAAAAAGAAATGGTGTAGCAGTAGGAAGACAAACTCGCTGCTGTTATGAAGAAGATGAAGGAGCCAAAGAGTTTGAATATTGTATGGGAGGTGGTGGAGGTGGGATTCTTGGCGGATTTGCCAGTGGTGGAGGCGGTGATGGCACCGGAGATGGTGAATTTGCAGGTGGAGGAGGAGAATCCACCGGAGATGGCTGCGTAGAAGAAGAACTGTGTTATTTTTCGTGTAGAAGGTGAAGAGGTTAACATTGGAATATTGAAAAATGATATGGGCAATTTAGTCCAGAAATTTTCACCCCTCCAAAAAACCCCACTTTTGGGGGTGAGGAGAGAGAGAGCAAGAAGCCACAAAAGGACAAAATTTTTTACCTCCCCTCCCCTCCACTTTTTTCAACCAAACAAGGTATCTTACCTTTCATCCCTCACCTCCCCTCACCTCCCCTCCAAAACCCTCCAACCAAACAGAGCCTAAAGGTGCGATTTGATCTTGAGGTTTTAGGTTTACAAATCGTTCAAAGGTTACCTTAAAGGTCCGATATGATATTGAATATATATTAAAAAATAATCTAGAAAATCTAGGATATGATATTTTTATTTATTGTTTTTAATTAGGGTCAAAACAGTCTTTTTGATACATCTTCTATTTATTTTATTTATATTTCATAATATTTATATTAATAAGTTCCATGTTTATCTCCATTCCAACAAACAAATTTTGAAAACCAATTTCACTCTCACTTCCACTTCCACTTCTATTTCCATTAAAATCAGTTCCCTTCTAACAAACGGGCTGTAAATGATAAACAACATCGATCTAATAAAGTCAAGTTAATACATAATTCAAATATCCCGCAACAAAATTCAGTTGGTTCCCATGATCCCTCTTAATAGTATCATAATAAGTGGTGGCGATTGAAATTGGACAAAACATGTTGTGACCGATGAACTCTTATACGACGGATTAAAGGGAGAAACAATTAGAAAGATGTATTTTATTTAGGATCAAACTCACCTTCCTAAATAGGTTTTATATTGAGAAACAGAGAGAATACTTTAGTTTGATAGTTAGATGAATTAGTTTTTGGAAAATGATAAATATCAATACATTAAAGTGACTTATTTAGTATCCTTATTCATTTAAAAAAAAATTAATTTGATCTTATATTTATTAGCGGGTTGGTTTGAGTAATAAGTACTCTCATCCATTAAATAAGTAGTTGGGGTTCGATCTCTAGCGCCCTTGTGAATGGAATAAACTCACACATAAAATAATATGAGACTTCAAAACTCCCTTGGGTACCAAAAAAAATAAGGAAAGAAAATACCATTCAATAGAAAGTAGAGGTCCTTACTCCTTATGCTTATCTGCATATTCAAAGCAAAGAACAGTGGATATCAATAACGTTAAACAGTGTATTAATGAATTGATGAATTCTGCAATAAACACATGTTCTGGGTTTTTCAACGTGTGAGGGGCCAATGCTGAATAACTTGATAAATTTCACACACACACACACGCAAAGTATTATTATGTTTTCCTTGTCTGTGTAATAATAATATTTATGTTGTCCATTGTATCATACAACTTAATGGAGCTCTAACTTAATTATATGTAAATTTGTTCTCTCTCTCTTTCAGATGGAGTCTAATAGCTGGTAGAATTCCAGGTCGGAAAGCTGAAGAGATTGAGAGGTTTTGGATTATGAGACATTCCCATGTGTTTGCTACCAGAAGACAAAACCGTACCAAATATAAATCCTAAAATGTCCTTTTTTTTTATAATTGAATTTTAGGAAGAGGTTTGGGCTCAACCCAATCCAAGGGCAAGACACCTAACTCATGATCCAATGGGGCCTGTCCCTGTGGGCTCTGGAGTATGACTAGCAAGCCCTTTATGTCTGTCCACACAGGTAGGTTATTCTCAACTTCACTTAGCTACGGAGATGCCTCCCCAAGCGCCGCGATGGAGACACAACAAAGTGTCATTCCCCAGGATCGAACTCGCGACGTGGTGGTCAATCCGCCGCTCATTGTCCAATCCCTTCGCCACTGAACTAACGGACGATGGGTTAAAATGTCCTTTTCATTTTCCTTATTTTAAAACGACACATTCCATTATTTCTCAAGTCTTTTTTAGCTCCTTTCGTATTGTCAGTAGGCACTTATATAATGTGTATTTTTTACTGTACTTTTTTTTTCTAATCGATGTTACAAACATGAAATGAAAGATTCAACTTGAACCATTGTCATCATTTGCTACATATGCTCTAGTATTACTTTAGACTCAAGATACTCTTCTCCACTGCAGTAAGTGGAGAAGTTGTTGCCTATCAATTAGAACCGATTGAGTTTAAAGTTTAAACTATTCAAATGTCACATTTTTATTTTATTAAGGAAAAAGAATAAATTAATCTCAAGATTTAGCCACCATCACTTGCAAGTTGCAACCTCATGTACTCTCTTGCACCATGGCACCCTAATCTAAACTTTCCTAAATTAACACGTATAAATTAACCTCATGATTCAACTATCATCACTGCAAATATTTTTACCTTCTCCCCCCTCTTCCCTCTTATCAAAGGATTAGGTGGAAGCGAAATGAGCATGATATGTGACAACGAACAAGAACCAAGCAAGTACCCCCTTGCCCTTTGTTTTTTCATTCCAAGCTTCAACTTGGAGAGAGCATGTAAAAAATATATAATGGAGGGGATAGGGGAAAAAATTTAAAAATCTTACTTTGGTGTTACTAAACAAATCTTTGATTTCCCAGGATTATACAATAACCACAAAAAACTCACTAAAGTTAATCTAGTATAATCAGATACTGTCCCTGTTGGGGGATAACAATTTACAACAAAATTAAATGAATTACTCCATCCGGTCCTAAATATAGGACCTAGTTGACTTTTTTGAAAATTTTTTAAAAAAAGCAAAATAAGTTAATTATAAATTAATTTATCTAATTTTTTCTCTCAAACTAGTTTATTTTACCTATAAGCTAATGGATAATCTAAAAAGATATCAAATATGTCATGATTTAATCATCTATTTTGCAACCTTAATCTCTCCAAAAAAAAGTCAATTAGGTCTTATATTTAGGATCGGGGGTAGTATATCAGAACTAGGACTCAAATCCTTGCTTCTGCCTCAAACAAGCAAAACTGCATTTATACAGCCATCGTTTTCTGGGTTATTTGTCACCTGGGCATATTTACCTGCACATCACAAAAACAACCAGCATATTAGTTTTAGTAAAATTGCCAGATAGTGAAGAGACATATATAGATAATATTGATGATCATACCCCATACAATTTTCCCAGAAGGTGTGACCAGACCAAGTTCACTGACATTCACCTGCAATTCAATTAACCAATAAAAAGAGCAAAACTGTCATCTTCAGTTTCCCACAGCCCAGCAAAAGGAGGCCTTAAACAAAATTATGTGTTGAGATGTCATGAGACATTAATCTCATAGGGAATAGGGAATCCATTAGATAGAAAAGAAACTCCAAGAATTACCTCAATGATAGTTCCCCTGGTCATGACACCAAGGGAGGTGTACCTAGGACCATTTGGATTTTTCTTCACCCCGATTATCTCTAGATTGAAGATTTGAAGGTACATTTCAATTCTGGATGTGTCACATGAGCTTTAGTAAACCGCAAACCCGAGGGACGAATGAAACGCTCGTATTTTGGAGGTTTTCTGGTAAAACCAGGCCCAACAAATGTAGCTTTTGTGACCATCCTCTTCCATTGCTTAGCTGCAAAATGACAGGTATAATTTTTCAATTCCATTTTTAGTAGGTAGATAAACCATTACATATGCAATCTAATGTAAGCATATATCACATCTACATTAAGCAGAAACTGAACCCTTAAGGGTCAAGAAACCAAAGCTTGAGAATTAACATATTATAAAAGCAACGTCTCCAGTGATCAGACCAAAGAAGAGAATAATAAATTAGCCACGGCCAAACGGAAGATTTTCATACAGCTTCTTTATATTTGCACCCTAAAGAATATCTTTACACCATTTTTAGCATATTGCACCAGCCAACAATTGATGCCATATGTCAGAAGTCTGTGCTAATTATTATTAACATGAATAATAAAACCAGCACAGCAAGGGATATATGACTTACTCTTTCTTTTGCCAGACCTGACCACTTTGAACATCTCATCTTCAGCCACTGGACGAACCTAAACCAAACAACAAGCATGTAATTAATTACTAGTTGCAATAAAAGCCTTTTTATCCCAAACACACTCAACCAAGATGAAAAAGAAATCATTCTACATTTTGGGGCAGAAGATTAAATGCAGTCATACCTTAGGTAAAGGAACATCCCATTTCCCAGCTTTTTCTTTCCTTTTTTGCTTAATAGTGTTGCTAAGAACCTAAATTTTTCATCATTAAAGAAAGTGAGGGTTCAGTTTACATAGAAGTCAGAAGAATCAAATCATCCTTTCTAATACAGAATGTGGCAAGTGAGACAAACTTTTGCTCTGGTTGTATTCTCACGATCAAGTAGATATGCAGGGGTAGCTCCATCATGAACATCATCATCAACCTTGCGCCGTGATGATGACTCTTCATGCATGGCCAAACTGTAGATTGGAGATGGCGAATTAATAATCTCTTAGGAGATGGAAAGTAGTGGAGGAAATATCAAAATAGAACTATACTTAACAGTCTAAATTAACCAACTATTCTCAAGTAAACACATCATTCAAGAACTTAATAAATAAATCAAGCACATTTTCTCGCATCCACACACCCCACACCTCACATGTAATTTATGAAAACGCTACAAGATCCATGTCTATTAAGCTATAACACATAAATAAGCATAAATTTTGAACTATTCAAAAAGGTCAAAATCAAATGCTCATAATTAAGTTTCCTATTGCTTGTGAAATTAGGGCGTTTGCATATTAAACCACACCACTCTTCCCTTCACTATTCCTTCCAAATACCAATCCAAGAGAATTCTACAAATACAAGCCCCAGTAAAGGAGAGGCAATATTACGTGGACAAAAAGAAAAATTTAGGATTAATCCAAATTATAAACACACTTAAAAGCAGACCATCACATATAATCTCTGTGGTCCTAATTAAATAATCAAGCTGGCCTTTTTTTAAGATTAAGGAATACAAATAGACCACACAATGTTAACATATACTCAGTCCGTTACTAAATTTGAGATCACTTTCCTAATTTGATTAGATTAAATATGCTAATTGAGGTAGTTATTAGCACATGATATTACTAATTTACCCTAACCATATACCTTTATTCTCACCCTCTGTCTCTCTTGATTGAAGCATTATTAGGCTCTATTTGAGAAAAGGCAAAGTTGCTTATATTTAGGAACAAATTAAAATTTGAAAGTGATCTTATATTTACGAACGGAGGGAGTATAATTGAGTAAAGTAATATGAAAAAACAAAACTGAGAGAAAAAGTGAATAAAGTAGGAATTGAAGTAATAACTAACTACTTACGTCTTCTTCATCAGAGCCTTTTCAGCATAATTTTTCTTTGCAATCATTTTACCCTAGATACCCAAAGCCTGTTCCACTCAAAACTAACATGATCAAGTTAAGAAAAATCAAGTAACAACAAAAACAGATACAAAAATCAACAAAAATGAAATCTTTAAGGAAAAAGATGGCACCTTTTGAGCAATAGCAGAACGCCTATGAACTTCACGAGCTTCTCTCTTGCGCTTTCGCTCGAAGTGATCAAGACGATAGCCATGACGCTTTCTATGAAGTTCAATGTAATCCCCTTGCGGCTATTAAAACAAAGAACAAGCAAGAGGAAAAAACAGAATCAGTAAACGTAGATAGACCAATGAAAAATTAAGGACTAAGGAAGGAAGGTATACCATGGTTGAAGATTTTAAGGTTTGGCAGCGGCGGCGAGGTTTTTTCACTTCAGCTCGATTTTCGACGGCAACTATGTTCAACACAAATAAAAACCATTTCACTTTAGAGTTATTGTCAAATTTCAACAAAATTGAGTGAATGAAAGAAGTTTTGCAACTTGAACCAAGGAAACTAGTATCAAGAAATAAGAACTCCAGAATCTCAAGAGATAAGCCCAATTTTGGAATTATCTTAACATATGTAGTCACTTAGAAATCAAAAGCTAAGATGAACATGTGAGATAATAGTGACTACGAGCAAAACCAAATTCAAGAACAAGGAAATAAGTTAAGTCATAAGAATCTCAAACTTTGAATTACTGAATTCACTAGTCATGGCATCAAAATGAAACTCATGATTAGCATTAAAATTATCATTTATTAAAAATCAATTTGTTGACAAAGATTGGCTATCACCACTCTCATATAAATTCTTATATCCATCTATATTAAACACCATTCACCATGGCAAAAGAAATAATCACCTACACTAAAAAGTACAACATAACCTATTTGCTTCTTAAATGAATTAAATTTCAGGATTAATATTGTGTCCTCTAACATACACATGTTTAATACTAAATAGCTCAAGCCATCACATATACTCTACAATCTACACCTACCATTGATTCCCGCAGAGAAATCAAGAAATTATAACATTACAAAGAATCTCTAGACAACACATCATTCAAGGTAGGTAGTGTAAGAACTTTGAAATGATCAAAATCATGCATTCACTCAAAATCAAAACAGAAGCACAAAGAAGCAGGGAAAAATTGAAACTTTTGCAAATCCAACTCCCAAATCAAATTCCAAAACTACATAATCGACTCCTCTCACAGGCTCGGCCAGACGCAAGAAAACAATGGAAATAGATAGAAGGAAGTTACCTAAACTAATCTCAGCCGCAGCCTTGCTTGTCGTCGCCGAACACCGTTGGAGTCGTCGGAAGTGCCGTTTGGCTCGCCGGAATCAAAGGGGACGAACGGAGACGAAGAAAGCGACGACAGTAAAGGAGATGATGATGATGTTGTGGGGATGAAGGAATAATGAGTGAGAGAATGAAGTCAGGATTTATAAAGAAAAGGGAATAATTAGGGTTAGGGCCCACTTCTTTTGAATTTCTTCCTCCGGTATCCTGGGCCTACCTCCTTTTAACTCGGAGGATTTATCGGGGTCCAGACTAATCTTGATCAAGCCGGGCATGACCACGAGGGCGGCAAAGCTCTCCCACCACCAAGTATTTAACACTGATGCGTTCCCAGGTCTCGAACTCGAGACCTTTGGTTAAGCTGGTACAACTCGTGCCAGTTGAACCAAGTGCTTGGTGGTAGGGCCCACTTCTTTTTTAATATCAAGGTATCTCACTCGACAAGTGAGAGATTAATCCTCCGCTGATTTGTAGACAACTTAAAAGGTGGGACAACTAGCTTGAGAGATTTAATACTTCTTCATACCCAATGTCAATGATCGAACCTCAGACAATTGGTTAAGGGTGAATGAGTCTTTGTCACTCAATCACACACCCCAAGTTTTTAGGGCCCACTTCTAATTCCTCTCTATGAAGCTAACCCTAACCTTCTTTTAAATGAAAAATCTTAATAATTTCATTATATAAAATTAAGGGAAAATCCCAAATAAATCCCTCCGAATACCCAAAAAGGACAAGTGAGGAACCTAAACTTTCAAAAGGACCATGAAGGAACCAGCACCTATCTGTCATTTTAAAATTTTGCAAAAAGACAAAATTACCCCCATCTTAAAACACAAATTCTTACCCCACCCTAAACTCACCCTAACACCCTAAACCCACCCTAACACCCACCCTCTTCTCGCAATTTGTGTTTTAGGATTGGGACAATTTTGTCTTTTTGCAAAATTTTAAAATGACAAATAGGTGCTGGTTCCTTCATGGTCCTTTTGGAAGTTTAGGTTCCTCACTTGTCCTTTTGGGTATTCGGAGGGACTTATTTGGGATTTTCCCTAAAATTAATACTCCTTTCGGTCCTAAATATAAGACCTAATTGACTTTTTTGAAAAATCCTTAAAAAAAGCAAAATAAGTTAATTATAAATTGATTTACCTTATTTTTTTCTCTTAAACTAGTTTATTTTACTTATAAACTAATGGATAATCTAAAAATATATCAAATATGTCATGATTTAATAGACTATTTTGCAACCTTAACCTCTCCAAAAAAAAAAGTTATCTCGGTCTTATATTTAGGACCGGAGGTAGTATAATTTAAGGATACTCTAGTTTGTTGATTTATTATTTCATATATGTGTGTGTGTTCCTATTTTATTTAGGATGTTACAAGAAGTATTTTTTATATGCATCCAACACCATAAAACATTTTTTATACCTTGACAATATAGGTAGGTAGCTGAAGCATACTTCAGAATGTTACAGTGAACAAAATACTTGAATTGTTGGACGCATTTGAAAAAAAATGCAATTATGATTTGGGAAAATCCGAAATAAGTCCCTCTGAATACCAAAAAGGACAATTAAGGAACCTAAATTTCCAAAAGGACCATGAAGGAACCAGCACCTATCTGTCATTTTAAAATTTTGCAAAAAGACAAAATTGCCCTCATCCTAAAACACAAATTGCAAGAAGAGGGTGGGTGCTAGAGTGGGTTTAGGGTGGGGTAGGAATTTGTGTTTTAGGATGGGGGCAATTTTGTCTTTTCGCAAAATTTTAAAATGACAGATAGTTGCTGGTTCCTTCATAGTCCTTTTGGAAGTTTAGGTTCCTTAATTGTCCTTTTGGGTATTCAGAGGGACTTATTTGGGATTTTCCCTTATAATTTTATATGTGCCATGAAAATATTGATACTCATTAATTCTTTAAACACTAAACTTTAGGTCAGTCATATGTAACCTACATTTTAAAATGTATATTTAAAGAGAATTTCATACATGTCCAAAAACAAGGAAAAAATAACAAGCAAGTCATTTAAAAAATTTGCCTTAACCACAATTGTACAAAATTATCACATCATGATGGCAATGTGCATGATTTAAATGATGGGTCTAAACAGTAGTTCCCATCATATTTTTTTATATTTAACCACAATTGTACAAAAGTGTTTGTGCCCCATCACTTCACTTTTCATCTTCTATCTTTTGGCAGCTCACAATATCCAAGAGTGAAGTGTCCACATTGGACAAAGTGCATGTGTGGACAAATCCCATATGGGCAAATGTGTGGGACACCAAACCTATAAATATCTAACTCAATCTTTCCTTACGATGCAAACAAGAGGCACCATAATATTAATATATGGTAAAAGCAATGAGACAAGCAACATTATTATTATTGGCTCGTGTTCAATATGACAATTCATTGATGAAGATAAGAGTACAAATAGACACTTCCTCTTTCACTCATTTTTCTCACTTCTGTTCTTCAGGGACTTCTGCTTTTACAAAAATCTTGGCCTTTTCCCTGCAAAACTTGCAGCAATGGCTGCTCTCATGTTCTCTGCAACCTGTGGGCAGTCAAACTCTGCACTTAATACTAAGTACAGTTCAACTTTCACTCCAAGGTACAGTTTTTATAAGATGTTTGATATAATCACAACTTCAGCCCCCAGAAGAGTAAGAGGAAGAAGAAAGCTGTGTGTTAAGAATGTTGCTAGTGATAAAAAACAAGAGCTAGAAGAATCAATCAACGAAGGTTCTTTTCTTCCACTTATCATTCTATCACTGAAGTATACTTCTTGGTTATGATTGAGCTTAGATTGACTATAGCATCAATGCTATCTACATAACAAGTCCATGTTTAAATATTAAGAGGTGAATTAAGGGTATATAATGTTGCGTTGAGTCGTATCATATTGACTTCAACTTTTGTTGCAGAAAGACAAAGCTAACAAACAATATATTCATATTTCAACAAATGCATGGTAGTGGTTGGTTGATTTAAGTGGTACTTTTCTTCTTGGTGTACAAGGAGACTGTAAGTTGTAACTAACTGGCGTGTTGATCAAATCCCTTTTAGAAACATCACATCTTTCTTCTAAATTTAGATTGATGATGAGTTGGATAAGGAAATTAGAGTAGCACCAAAATGGAGGAACTTGAGAAAGCAATTTCTGTGTTTAAATTATTTTCTTGTAAATATGGTAACTTGGCCAATTCCAGTTGTATTTAACAAATGCATATACATTTTTTTTTGTTTACATCTCTATGTTTCTGTTAAACTTAAATATGCATACTATTAGTTGGATAATGTGGGCTTGAATTTTCTGTTTTCTGGCAATAAATTTGGTCCTAGATAATGAACTAGCTTGCTTGGCCATTGCAGGCACATTGAGTTCCTTCATGCCAGATTCTGCATCGGTTGCTTCGAGCATCAAGTATCATGCTGAGTTCACCCCTTCATTTTCGCCAGAGAAGTTTGAACTCAGCAAAGCATACTTTGCAACTGCTGAGAGTGTGCGTGATACTCTGATCATAAATTGGAATACAACATATGCCTATTATGAGAAGATGAATGTCAAGCAAGCATACTATATGTCTATGGAGTATCTACAGGTTCACAGTGGGTTTTCCTTTTTCAGCCACAAGTTATTCTCCATTTCATAGGGGCTATTAAGTTTCTTATTTACACTTTTTATTAAAATTTTCAAATTTTGCAGGGTAGGGCATTGCTGAATGCCATTGGTAACTTACAGCTTACAGGCCCTTATGCTGAGGCACTCACCACACTAGGACACAATTTAGAGGCTGTGGCTAACCAGGTCTAATGATGCTATAATTTCTTGTAGTACACTTTTTCTTTAACAGATAACAAAACAAGTGATCAACTTTTGTTAATCCTCTGGTAGCATAAAAGAAAAATTTGAGCAGGACTTTGGTTATTCTGTACCCATTAAGCTATCTCAATCAATGTCTGTCATTTTAGGAGATTTCATAGATGATCAATTGATCATCATCCAATATTATCTTTTATGACACTATTATGCTTAAAGTTAATTTTTCAATTCACAGGAGCCAGATGCTGCACTTGGGAATGGGGGATTAGGTCGCCTTGCTTCTTGCTTTCTGGACTCCTTGGCAACACTGAACTACCCTGCATGGGGATATGGACTGAGATATAAGTATGGTTTATTCAAACAGTACATAACAAAGGATGGTCAGGAGGAAGTTGCTGAAAGTTGGCTTGAGGTATAGATTTTTAACCATTTAGGCATTTATTTGTATCAGATGGTTTGAGCAAAATTTTATATAAGCATGAACTTCAATAGAGGATACAATTTTTTCATGACTTTTAGTAGGGAAGGTATTTATAGTATTATGTGTAGTTTATGATTATAATGTGGATTAACTGACTATATTTTCTACTTACAGATGGGAAATCCCTGGGAAATTGTAAGGAATGATGTTTCTTACCCTGTGAAATTTTATGGAGAAGTCATTTCTGATGAAAATGGAAGTAAACAATGGGTTGGAGGAGAGAATATAATGGCTGTTGCATATGATGTTCCAATACCTGCGTACAAAACCAGGACCACTATAAATCTGAGGTTGTGGTCTACTAAAGTATCACCTAATGAATTTGATTTGAGAGCTTTTAATGCTGGAGATCATGCCAAAGCTTATGCTAATATGAAGAATGCTGAAAAGGTTTGCAAAAACTCTTGTCATTTCAAAAACTTAGTATTGTGATATTTCTTAATAGAAGCTTTATATTCTCCCATGGACTAGTAAAGAGGTATTATGATGAATTTTAAAAGATTTATTCATTGGTAGTAAATTTAGCTGACAAATATATCATTATTCACCAATCACATGCCTTGTGTTTTTATGCATCAGATTTGCTATGTATTGTACCCTGGGGATGAATCAATTGAAGGAAAGACACTACGATTGAAGCAACAATACACACTGTGTTCTGCCTCTCTCCAGGATATTATTGCACGTTTTGAGAAAAGATCAGGGAATTCATTGAATTGGGACACTTTACCAGACAAAGTAGTGGTCCAAATGAATGATACTCACCCAACACTATGCATTCCAGAGCTGATCAGGATACTGATTGATGTAAAAGGCTTGAGCTGGGAGAAAGCATGGGATATTACTAAAAGGTGCCTTTTCTTAATGATCAATTCACACATACACACACACGTATGCACGCACATACATATTTCAGTTTATATAATTTCCTTGAGAATATTGTCTGTAGTAGTATATGTAGTTTTCAATAAAAGGTCTTTTGCAATGATAGATTGCAGGCTTGCAGCACAATTGTTTTCAGATAAATACTACTTTCATCTTTATTTAACAGATAAGTAAATACTAATTTTTCAGTTTTGAATGGTACTTCTGTTAGAGTTGTTGCATACACAAACCACACAGTTCTGCCTGAAGCACTAGAGAAATGGAGTTTACAGCTTCTGCAGGATTTACTTCCTCGGCATATAGAGATAATAAAAAAGATAGATGAAGAGGTACGAATGTAGAGAATTCATGTGATTTAAAGTTCAAATTCTCTTGCTATGTATTTTCTTTCATTCTTTGTTCATTCACATGCTGAAATCTTTTTGTTATACTAATGTTGTGTGTTCATTTTGTTGTCTAGTTCATTCATGAAATCATCAATGAGTATGGCTCAGATGATCTTGACTTGTTGCATGAAAAGTTTGAGAAAATGAGAGTACTAGAAAACATTGAGTTACCTAACTCGGTGGTACAGCTGCTCAATCTCTCAAAAGAGGTTTCTGATATTGATACTATCAAGGATGATGACATAAGTGATGAAAAGATAAAGGCTTCAAAAACAGAAGAGAAAGAAGATAATGATGATGATGATGATGAACAGAAAAAAGATGTTGAGGATGAAGAGGGACAAGAAGAAAATGTCAATGATCAAGCAAGTGAGGAGGATGGTAAAAAGAAAACAAGGGACATATTTAAAGTTGATCCAAAACGACCAATGATGGTCCGCATGGCTAATCTATGTGTTGTTGGTGGCTTTTCTGTTAATGGAGTGGCTGAGATTCATAGTGAGATTGTTAAAGAGACGGTTTTCAATGAATTTTACCAGGTTAATATGAGAAAACAAAATCCTTAATAAAAATTCTTTTGTGTGTGTGTGTGTGTGTGGAAATATCTCTACATTTATAGTAAAAAAGAAAGTTCATCAGAGTTTTACTCATATATTTACTTTTATTTTGACAGTTGTGGCCTCAAAAATTCCAAAATAAAACAAATTGTGTAACACCAAGAAGATGGATCCGTTTCTGCAATCCTAATCTCAGCAGCATTATAACCAAGTGGATTGGAACAGAGGACTGGGTAACAGATCTTGAGAAACTGGCAATACTTCGAAAGGTAATATGCCCTTGCACAAGTTTTTCATGCATAATATTTCTAAGATATTGATGAACTCTTCAACAATTTTACTAAGAATTCAACAAAGTATTACAATCACAGTGATGAAACACTATGAAAACGTACAGAGAAAGCCAAGAAAAATGTCTACACTAGTGCATTCGAGAGCACCACCCTCCCAAGTTCACTCAACTATCGCATAAGTCCCTCGCTCTCTGTCTTATTACCTATTTATACCCTCCCAACTACTGCTGACGTGTATAACAGAATGCCACATCAGCGCTACACTCCTAACAGAATTAATACTGCAATACCCATTCTACCCCTGTATTACTTAATGCTCACGTCACCTCTCGGCCTCCTAACATATGTAATAACAGGGCCTTTCCCATCATTTCCCCCTTCTTCAAATAGCACCTTGTCCTCAAGGTTGAAAGTGGGGAACTGTTCCTTCATCATCTCCACAGATTCCCAAGTGTTATCAGTCTCGGGTAAGTTCTGCCATTTGATCAATGCCTCAACACTACCATCAGTCATCTTTCTTGTTCTCACTACTGTCTCAGGCATCACTTGCATCTCCAAATCATCAGCTAACATAGGAGGAAAAGGATGAACTGAAACATATGGAGAAATTGACTTCTTCAACTGGGAAACATGAAAAACAGGATGAATTCTCGCTGTATCAGGTAACTTCAACCTATAAGCCACCAAACCCACCTTCTCTTCAATCTCAAAAGGCCCATAAAATCGGGGACTCAGCTTCTCATTAGTCCGCACAGCTAATGACCTCTGTCTATAGGGTTGTAACTTCAAATACACCCTATCTCCCTTCTGAAAATTAACATCCCTCCTTTTAGCATCCGCCTGTAATTTCATATATTCCTGGGAACGAAGTAAATTAGTTCTCAGCTCATCTAAAATGGCATTACGTTCCCTCATCTGCCTTTCCACAGCCTCCACCGCTGATATAGGTTCTTGAAACCTGTACAAAGTTGGAGGATCCCTTCCATACAAAGCCTTAAAAGGCGTCATGCCCGTAGAACGATTGTAGTTGGTGTTGAACCAATACTCAGCCCATCCTAACCACTTATTCCACATGGAAGGCTGAGAACTACAAAAGCAACGCAAATAAACCTCCAACCCTCTATTAGTAACCTCAGTTTGGCCATCACTTTGAGGGTGATAGCTAGAGCTATAGCACAACTGAGAACCAGCTAAGCGAAACATCTCTTGCCAAAAATGATTGACAAACGCCTTATCCCTGTCAGAGACGATGGATCTTGGAAATCCATGAAGCTTAACTACTTCCCTAACAAATAGCTCTGCAACTGATGAAGCAGAATATGGATGCTTAAGGGAGAAAAAATGACTGTACTTTGTAAAACGGTCCACAACCACAAAAATAGTATCATAGTGCTGAGATTTAGGTAAACCAGAAATAAAATCCATAGAAATGTCAGACCAAACCTCAGTTGGCACCGGAAGTGGTTGCAATAGACCCGCTGGACTCAAAGCAGAATGCTTATTACGTTGACAAATATCACAAGCCGCCACATAAGCTTGGATATCTCTCCTTATCCCATCCCAGTAAAACAAAGCAGCCAACCTCTTATAAGTCCTAAGATACCCTGAATGTCCACCAAGTGGTGAGTCATGAAACTCTCGCAATATAACAGGTATATAAGAAGATGATTTAGGCAAAACCAAACTGCCATTAAACAGCAAATGCCCCCCTCTCACCGAATATCCTTGAGGAACTTGCTGTCCTGTTAAGATTTTCTGCAAAATATCAGAGAGTTTAGCATCCTTTTGTATTTCAGCATCTAATTTCTCCACATCCGCCACATATGCAACTGAAACAGCATTCAATTCCATAACATCCTCCCTTCTAGATAGAGCATCCGCTGCTGAATTTGTAGACCCAGGCTTGTATTTTATCTGAAAAGTATAACCCATCAACTTTGTAACCCATCCTTGCTGGTTATCATCTAAAACTCTTTGTTCCAGCAAAAACTTCAATGCCTTCTGGTCTGTTCTGATAATAAAAGGCCTTCCTAACAAATATGGCCTCCTTTGCGTACTGCAAATACAATGGCCATAAGCTCTCTTTCATAAACTGAACACAATTTCTTCCTATTAGACAATGACCGACTAAAATAGGCCAAAGGACGCCCCTCTTGCATTAACACAGCTCCCAACCCACTCCCTGAAGCATCCGACTCTACAATGAAAGGTTAGTCAAAGTTAGGTAATGCTAACACCGGAGCTGAAATCATAGCTGATTTAAGCCTCTCAAATGCTCCTTGAGCATCTTGTGACCAACAAAAAGCGTTCTTCTTCAACAAAGCAGTCAAGGGTGCTGCTATGATCCCATAATGTCTGATAAAACGGCGGTAGTACCCTGTCAAACCAAGAAATCCCCTCAAACTCTTCAAAGAAGTAGGTACAGGCCATTTAACCATGCTTTCTATCTTCCCTGGGTCAGCCAAAACCCCCTCCCTCGAGATAATATGCCCCAAATATTCAAGGTGACTCTCAGCAAACACACATTTCTTCAAGTTAATCACCAAATGGTGTTGCTGTAATAGCTGCAAGGTCACTCTTAAATGTTGTAAATGCAAATCTCGATCACTACTGTACACTAAAATATCATCAAAGAACACTAACACAAACTTGCGAAGGTGTGGCCTAAACACATCATTCATTAAGGATTGAAAAGTGGAAGGAGCATTCTTCAAACCAAAGGGCATCACCAAAAATTCATAGTGCCCATCATGTGTCCTAAACGCTGTCTTGTATTCCTCCCCTTCCTTCATTCTAACCTGGTGATAACCAGATTTCAAATCCAACTTAGAAAATACTTGAGCTGCTCCAAGTTCATCCAACAACTCTTCTATAGCGGGAATGGGAAACTTGTCTTGAATAGTCAAGTTATTCAAGGCCCTATAGTCCACACAAAACCGCCGACTTCCGTCTTTCTTCTTTACTAACAAAACAGGGCTTGAAAAAGGGCTCTTGCTGGGCCTAATGATGCCAGCCTCCAACATCTCTCTAACCAGTCTCTCTATCTCCCCCTTCTGATAAAATGGATATCGGTATGGTCTAATGTTAGGTGGTGTCACTCCAGGTTTGAGATCAATGACGTGATCCACTTCCCTTGATGGTGGTAAAGTAGATTTAGCCTCTTGCACATCTGGAAATTCCTTCAAAAGGCCTTTCACGTCCTGCTTTAACTCTTCATATGACAATTCTGTCATCCTTAATTCTGCTAATTCCACCAAGTATGCCTCTTCCTTACCCTGCACTGCCCTCTTTAATGCCTTACTGTTCAATTGAGTCCTATGCAAAGCTGGATCTCCCTTCAAACAAATCCATTGTCCACCAATATCAATCTTCAATGTGGACCGCTTCCAACTCACCAAAACCTCATCCAACACCTCCAACCAATCAGCTCCTAAGATGACATCCGATCCACCTAAATGAAATGGATACAAAGAATGCACCACTTCCAATCCCTGTATCAATAAAGGAACATCTCTACATAGTCCTCTTCCACTCACGTTCCTGGCATCCCCAACCTGGACAGTAAACATCACTCCCTTATCCACTGGAAGGTCTAAAGCATCAACTAATTCTTGTTGTATAAAACTGTGTGTGGCACCACAGTCTATAAGAATTAGCACTTGTCTGCCTCTGCAAGTTCCTATAAGTTTTATAGTTTTGCCCCCTGTCACACCGATAAAGCATTAAGGGATAAAGACATCAGCTCACCTCCTTCTTCGTCATCCTTCTCCTGTTTCTCCTCTTCTTCCCTTCGACCTTCTCCAAATCCGGATAACTGACCATCCACATCACCTTCTTCAGAAAGAATAAGCACTTGCAATTGCTTTTGCTTACATCTATGGCCTGGGCGAAACTTATCATCACACTTGAAACACAAACCAAGTTCTCTACGTCGCTCGATCTCTGCATCCGTATATCTACGAGGCATACTTCGATTGGTTAATGTAATGGAGCCATTTGATCCCCTACTTTCCTCCTTTGACTTCATTTCTGGTGAAATAGTATGCGTAGTCGATGAACTAGGGTTCGCAATGGACTGAAAATTTCGCGTCTCTGTTTGTGTTCCAAACCGGGTTAAATTGACCCGATTACCCGATCCATATCCTTCTGTCCAGCCCTTCGATGATCCGACTCCTCTCGAAGGCTTAAATTGGAATTTCACACTATCTCTCTCTTCAATCCGCACCGCCATGTCCATTATTTCAGCTAATCCAGTCAACTTCATGAGTCTCAGATCAGCTTTAATGTCTAAATTGAGTCCATTCATGAACGCCGCCTTCATCATCTCTTCATCACAAGAGTCCAGCGTCGCCGATAAAAGCTCAAACCGTTCAATATATTCATCCACTCCACCTGTCTGCTTTAAAGCCATGAGCATCTCATAAGCACTTCCACTTTGAGATGGATGAAATCGCAACAAAAGATCCTGTTTCAACTCTTTCCACGTCAAGATCGGAGAACGTACTTCACGCCATTGGAACCAATTCAAAGCTCTATTCTCAAAACAGAGCACAGCTGCGTCCAACTTCTCTTTCTCCGTTACGCGATTCACTTTAAAATACCTCTCAACTCTAAAAATCCATCCAATTGGATCCTCACCAGAAAACAGAGGCATATCCAATTTTCTAAAACTGTAAGCATCGCTACTAACCTCTTCATCCTCGTTTTCCTTCTTTCCTTCCGATTCTCTGTCTCCTCTTTGATGATGTGACTCATCATGTCCTCCAGAACCTTCGCCTTTGTTCTTACTTCTGAATTCCGTCATGAATTCGGTGAGGAGTGATTTCAAAGTCACAAAATCATTCTTCATTGAATTCACATCATCGCCTAGTTGTGCGATGTGTTGTTCCGCCATATTAAGACGAGAATCGCATCCTTCCAGTCGTGATTCCATCTTCTTGTTGTTGTTATTAACCATTCCAAGGATCTTAGCTCTGATACCTTTGATGAACTCTTCAACAATTTTACTAAGAATTCAACAAAGTATTACAATCACAGTGATGAAACACTATGAAAACGTACAGAGAAAGCCAAGAAAAATGTCTACACTAGTGCATTCGAGAGCACCACCCTCCCAAGTTCACTCAACTATCGCATAAGTCCCTCGCTCTCTGTCTTATTACCTATTTATACCCTCCCAACTACTGCTGACGTGTATAACAGAATGCCACATCAGCGCTACACTCCTAACAGAATTAATACTGCAATACCCATTCTACCCCTGTATTACTTAATGCTCACGTCACCTCTCGGCCTCCTAACATATGTAATAACAGGGCCTTTCCCATCAGATATTCATATTATGCTAGTAATAGCAAGTCTGAAATTATCCTTACTGATGGGGGAAAAAAATTACAAGTACTTTTCAGTTTGCTGAAAATGAGGATCTACATTTAGAGTGGAGAGAAGCAAAAAGAAGAAACAAGGTCAAGGTTGCAGCATTTATCAAAGAGAAAACTGGTTATGCTGTTAGTCCAGATGCAATGTTTGATGTACAGGTTGACTATCTTTCACTAAACTCTTCATTTACAAAAAAATCAAGCATGTTTTATTATTTAATTCCTTGTACTCACACCAAGCTTTGATAAAGAAATTATATATCCGAAATTCGGAATGCAGGTTAAGCGCATTCATGAGTACAAACGGCAATTATTGAATGCACTTGGTATTGTATATCGTTACAAAAAGATGAAAGAAATGAGTCCTGAGGAAAGAAAACGAAAGTTCATTCCTCGAGTTTGTATTTTTGGTGGAAAAGCATTTGCTACATATGTTCAGGCCAAGAGGATTGTGAAATTCATCACAGACTTAGGAGCCACAATAAATCATGATCCAGATATTGGAGATCTTTTGAAGGTATGATTTTAGTTGAGCCAAGAGGTAAACAGACATGAACAAATAAAGGAAACTAAAGTGATTTCAATGTAAAGGAATTATTATTTCCTTTACTCCTACCATGAAAGTCCATATGAAAAAGATCAACATAAGATACTATATAAAATTTAATATTCTCAGGAGTTTAATTGCAAAGGAATGAAGGAATTGCATTTAAGTAGAATGTTTTAAGCTAATCTACCTATCATAACCTGAACATTGCTCTGTCCAAATTGTAGGTTGTATTTGTTCCTGATTACAATGTCAGTGTTGCTGAAGTACTAATTCCAGGCAGTGAGTTATCTCAGCATATCAGGTATTTTTCCTCTAGATACAAGAATTCAATGACTTAAAGCATACAATATTATTACACTGGCCATAGTATTTCTATCAAGCTTCCTAGAATTAAAGAATTGATATTAAATTTGAGTATAAGCTAAGTACAAGCTCTTTACATGCTTTGGCTTGTTTAGCACGGCTGGAATGGAGGCCAGTGGAACTAGCAACATGAAGTTTTCAATGAATGGATGTGTCCTTATAGGAACTCTAGATGGGGCTAATGTTGAAATAAGAGAAGAGGTTGGAGAAGATAATTTCTTCCTCTTTGGTGCACAAGCAGATGAAATTGCTGGCCTACGTAAAGAAAGAGCTGAGGGAAAGGTAAGTATGGGGGGAAACTTTTAAGATTAAATCATGAATAAATATTTAATCTTGTTAAGCATAGTTTTCAATATAATATACCTCTAATAATGGAATATGTTGTGTTGAATATCATGTGTAGTTTATAGCAGACCCACGGTTCGAAGAGGTTAAGGCATATGTCAGAAGTGGTGTTTTTGGAACATACAACTATAATGAATTGATGGGATCCTTGGAAGGAAATGAAGGATATGGGCGTGCTGATTACTTCCTTGTTGGCAAGGACTTCCCTAGCTATATAGAGTGCCAAGAGAAGGTTGATGAGGCTTATAGAGACCAGAAAGTAAGTGATGACTCATCCCTACATAGGCTCACAAAATGAATTTCAATCTAAATCAATGTAGCATAAATGGCTAATGGAGTATCAACATACGTTTTTGTGCATGTTTAAATGACAACTTTTGGTTATAGGTCCACCTCAGAATTTACAACATCTATTCATTGCATACATGCATCTAGAGTAGTACAAAATTAAACAATAGGTGTTGGTTCCAGTGGAAGGGGCTTTAACCTCTTAGGGTCTGATAATGATAGAATCTAACAAATGTATCGTGAACAGCTGTGTTTATAAAATAGATTAGATATTGCTCAATACACAAGCATTTATGCAAATAATTACAGAACTAATTGATTAATAATGCTATGCTGCTTATAAATGTGATGTCTTATGACTCTTTTCCCCGCCTGAGATTTTTCTATGTTTGATGTTGGGGCAGAGATGGACAAAAATGTCAATTCTGAACACAGCTGGTTCATACAAGTTCAGCAGTGACCGGACTATTCATGAATATGCAAGAGACATTTGGGGCATCAACCCTGCCAAATTAGTTTGAAAGGCTAAACATATATGGTAGTGGAAAAATTTTGAAAGGCTATTCAGCCCCAGATGTCAAAAATATTGGGGGTAAGATTACTGTAAAAGAATATTATTGTTAATCAAAATGAAGTATAGTTCCAAGCTTAGCTTTTTAATACTCCCTCCGGTCCTAAATATAAGACCTAATTGACTTTTTTTAAAAAAATCCTATAAAAAAGTAAAATAAGTTAATTATAAATTGATTTACCTAATTTTTTTCCCTTAAACTAGTTTATTTTACCTATAAACTAATGTATAATCTAAAAGTATATCAAATATGTCATGATTTAATAGCATATTTCGCAACCTTAACCTCTCCAAAAAAAAGCCAATTAGGTCTTATATATAGAACCAGAGGTAGTAGTATATATTTCCACTGCAGAAATTTTTTTGTTGTCTTCTACATTGTTTGTTCTTCTAAATACATATCATACGTGAAGTTAATTCCCTTCAAGAATTATATCATGATATAATTTTTAGTATTAGAATTTAAATGAGAAGAGCTTTAAAGAATTGGGACTTCAATGAAAGAAAAATTTAAGGAGAGAAATAAACCTGTAACTGTCTATGAGCAAGAATCTCACTCAAAAATTAACAGGTGATTTATATTGAAGAAGAACATCATGGCGAAGAAGAGAAAAAAACCTGTTAACTGTCCCATGATATGATTTAATTATATTGAACTTCTTATGACTTGGGTAATATTATGTTAGATTGGGTGAGAGTTGTCAATGCAACTAAAGAGTTGTAGTTGACAACTCTTCATGGATATAGTTGTTATTTATATACATATAGATAAATTCAAACTATTAAAATTTATTCTTAACATACATTTTATAACTATATATAGAATATTATCAAAATATTTTAAAACTTTAAGGACAATTCTTAATGGTTCTTATCAAATTTTATTGGTTAGAATTAATGTAGGTCATTTGCCCAAAAAAAATTTCTGAAATGTGCTACACCTCTAGGACCAATATGAGATTGAATTTTGTGGGTAGAAAGACATTTGTTCCATGCTCTTTTTTTTTCATCCTAATTACCTTACATCTGTACAAAGAATTTTTATTTTTAAATTTTAATGATGTTTAATTTTAACAAAAATAGCTCTTAGACGCAAATACTGACATAATAGTGATTTTTTCTTTGACCTTTCTATATTGTAAACAATAGACGCAATATGTTATTTTTAGAATTTGATGCTCTTAAAAATAAAGTATAACACTACTAGTCCTTAGTTCTGTGTTTTGGAAATTGAGTGTTTTTGAGTCAAATAGATAGGTAATGGAAATTGCGAAAGAGAGGACAAATCAAATTACAAAAAAACAAGTCCAATTATCATTCATTGAACTTCTAGTCATCAGTACCATTTTTCATCATTAATACTATCAAAACTCACATATTTCGTAAGCAGTTGCGTCAAACTCCTTATGCTAAACTATAAATAGAGGGAAACCGTGTAATTTAGCACCATACAGCTTAAACAATATCACGCAATAACAGATTAACACACAATCAAGCATGGCGAAGAAGAACATCAATCTGTGGAGGAAGTAATCAAGAATAAGCAGGTGATTTATATTAAGGGACTATGTTCCTGGTCAACTTAAAGAATTTGACTTTTACATAACTACTAGTGCCATGGAGCTCCAGATTCCTCCTGGATCTAATGCAGTTCTGGTCAATAATATGTTCCTTTTTGTTGATCCTGTCATACAGTTCCAAATGAGGAAATTGCAACATCAACACCTTGATGGATATCAATATTCTACACCTGGATCCGTAAGTTTCACCTCTTTAACCATATTCAATACTAGCTTGATAAATATATACTTTCTTTTGGTAAATATAAGTTCATGCATGTGAGTTTGGTCATGAGGACTCATTAAGGATAAGAACTACATCTAGACTTTAAGTGATGAGTTTGGTCATGAGGACTCACCAGGGTTGTGGTCATGTACCAATTTTTTTTAAGAGAAATAAAAAATTTGGTCTAATTTCATAAACATAAAACGTGGCAATGAATTCATATTTTTTAAAAAATATAGTAATCAGTTTTATTATGACAAAGTACCTTTTAAAAAACGCAGCAATGTTCTAACTTTTTTTTAAAATATAAAATAATTTTTTTTTTTACTTTAGAGGTAGTTTGCGGCATTTTATAAATGCCGCAATGTATTTATTTTATTAAAAATATAATAATCAATTTTGTTAAGACATGATGGCGTCTTTTATATGTCACTATGTTTTTCCATATCTTTTTCATATAACTTAATTTTTCCGACCATTATACTAACTCTAATCGCGACAAAGTAACTGTAGCAAATTTGGCATGCAACTTCGCTCCATTTTTCCCACGATTTTACCCCATTTTTGCCATGTTTGTTCATAAATGCTACTCTGTAATATTTTAGTCGTGTTTTTTAGGTGAAACGCCGGAATGTAAATGCTGCTAAGTTTTCTTGTAGTGACATGTCTACATATATATCACACATGAAGAATGAAACTTAAGCATCAAGTTTAATTTAAACTAGATTTCACTCCACATGACATTAATTTGGAATTTTAAAATCTTCATAAATTTTCCCTTCTTCCGTTCCTGTTTTCAGTATGGATTCCGACTAGTCTGAAGTCTGAACTTGAAGTCGCTCAAATTTTGCTTCAACTTCCTCATTTGATATTCGATCCGCCTCAATAGAATTGTTGTCTGAAGACTCTATGGGCAAAACAAAACGACCCCTTCAATGTGAGCCATTGCCAAAAGAAGAAACAAAAAATGGTTGATTAAATTAAATTTGGAGAACGCGCTTGTTATTAGCAATGATCACTTCTTTTGCTATCTCTTCTTAACACACTTGTTAATCTTTAACACGCACATCCACTACAAATCTATATCTCATGTGTACTCAATTATAAGAGGTGGGGCGAGATGTTATTTTCGCTATGCGCATTGTGCATTCAGCTGCTATGTGCACTGGTCAAAACCCAAGGATCACAAGAAAATGTAACACAAAGTCTAACTTTAAGTGGTTATATGAATGAAGGTAAAAAAAATAAAAGTGGTTATATGAATATTTTAAAAATAATAAAAATAATTCGTTTACTTCAGCCACTCCTCTTTTGATTACAGTGAGCATATGCCACTTTCTCAATTTAGTCACGTGGAAGGGGCAAAATGGGCTTTTGGACTTCCTAGTATTTATTGCTTTTCATTATTTATTTATTTATTTAATTGGATTAAGAGAAATTACACTAACTAGTGACTTTATTAGTTGATCTCATAATTAATTTTAGTCCCTGTTTGGAAGCTCTTTGAAAAAATCAATCATCGCCCAAACACCCATGGATTGAATCAATAATGAGACCTTCAACTAAACACACATATTTTGGTTAAAATTAGTTATGAGACGCTCAATCAAGCACCCATATTTTGATTAACATCATTTATGAGACCATTAACAATATTTTTCACAAGTTATCTCCATGTATTTCGAGTGCATTTGGATTGGCGTTGGGTAAAACGTAAAATAAATCTTATTAAATTATATAATTTATAAGCATAATCAACTCATGACTTAGTGAGAGTGTTTAGGGTGGTTTCTTTATAGGTCCTTTTGCATATAAATGATAAAATACAAAGGAAAAAACTTATGTCCAGTTACATAGGTAAAGTTCCTCCAATTCTCGAATAAGTTTTTGACACATGTATTTATTAAACACTTCATCATTTGACTCTGTTACTTTGCTTCATTTTCGTTAAAATGAATGAATTTTTCTATTCATTTATTTTAAAAAAGTTTACTCATTTGTTTAACTAGATCATGAAAAATCCCAACAATATTTCCTTCTTCTTCGCTCTCTCCTTTCTCTTTAATCCATTTTCTTTCCCTTCGAAGATCAATGATTATCCCAATAATTTTATTCATTTATTTTGAAAAAATTATTCATTTATTTAAACAAGGATAAACACAAAAATATATTTTATTTAAAAATTAAACGCAAAAATAAATGAATAAAATGTTTTATTCGTTTATATAAAAAATTTTATTTATTTTTAACCAATAACAATTCTGAAAAAGCGCAATAATATTCCCTTATTCATTGCTCCCTCCTTTCTCATTTATCTAGTTTGATAAAAAGAAAGGTGTTATTCCCTTCGATGACCATCTAGCCGACCCGTCATTCGCGAAGGGGAAGCTTAGATTATATATTATATACCTTACACAACACAAAATTATTTAAAGTAAGTTTTTTGAAAACACCCTAAAAAGTTCAGTATTTTGATCTCCATTTTTAAATTAAATCAATCTCATCACTTCAAACTGAGGTGAATAGAAAAATACTACCTCCAGTCCTAAATATAGAACCTAATTGACTTATTTTTGGAGAGATTAAGGTTACAAAATAGGTTATTAAATGATGACATATTTGATATATTTTTAGATTATCCATTAGTTTATAAGTAAAATAAACTAGTGTAAGGGAAAAAATTAGGTAAATCAATTTATAATTAACTTATTTTGTTTTTTTAAGGATTTTCCAGGAAAAATCAATTAGGTCTTATATTTAAGACCGGAGTGAGTATATCATAAGTTGATTAATTAGAGGTTGAAATTTCAACCCTATCACACACAAACACATACACCAAATAACATAGCTAAGAGTCCAAATAACATAGCTAAGAGTAGTGTGATCTTTGTCTTTAGTACCCCGATATAAAATTTTCTGTGCGGTAAAAGAAGTATACCAATCATGATTAATTTAAAAAAAAAAACTTAAAAAGAAAAGGAAAATGGGCATTTAAGAAATCTGGATAAACTAGAATACCCACAATAAAGTCACTTTTCATAATCATATCAACACCCAAAATGTGCCAACATGTCAAAACAAAATAAAACCCCACAAACCAAGAGGCTCCTTATTATCATTGTTATTAGTCAAAGTCACTGTGTGATTGCCGTCTGGATATGGCCGGCCACAGCAAAACTCAACAATCACTCACAAAGCCACAATGCTCGGTTCACTCTTTTGTATATCCAACAAAAAAGTTGCCTTCTTAACCATTTCTCACTTTATGAAAGAACCCCATGTAACAATCCACACTTGACCCTCCACAAAGCAAACTAGCAAAGCATCCCACCCAACTATCCCACTCATCACCGACTTCACACATCTCAATAGTCTCAACGCTGTGCATTTCCAAATATGACAAGCTTACTACTCATCACAACCTATAGATATAAAGAAAGAGTTAAGGGATATTTTCGTTTTCAAAGAATGTGCCAATGAGTATTCGAGAGTTCTTTTACCTTTTTTCCTTCATGGTCTCCTTTGAAGTATTAAAAAAGTAGAACAATGTTACTCTACCTTAAAAAACAACAATGATAAATGTTACTCCCTCCGGTCCGTAATATAAGACCTAGTTGACTTTTTTTGGATGTTAAGATTATAAAATATGTTATTAAATTATGAAATATTTGATATATTTTTAGATTAGTCATTAGTTTATAGGTTAAATAAACTAGTTTAAGAAAAAAATTAGGTAAATTCATTTAAATAAACTAGTTTTTTTAGGATTTTTCAAAAAAGTCAACTAGGTCTTATATTTAGAACCGGAGGTAGTAGTAGTTTTTTAATGGTTAATGTCAGTTTTTTTAACTAGTATAATGATAATGGCCCTTGTTTAATACTTCCAAGTAAAAATGAGCTTGAAAAAACTTTTGAAAGCCCATAACTCCTTTTCAAATATTTCTAAGCTAAAATTCTCTTTTAACCATGTGTATATATGTATATTTAGTTATCTTCCATACTCTATCTCTTTCAAAGAGCTCACTGCCCGCAATTATTTAGAGCCCATATCAGTTTTGTAATTATGTTATATTCGGTTTTGATTCTCCTAGAGTGTCTCTTGATTTTGTTCCCAACTTTGCTTGATACAAGTTCATCTGAACCATATATAAGAGAAGTGGTCCTCTCTCTCAAGCACTCTAAATAGGAAAAGAAAAAGACTGAGTAGGCCACAGAAGAATATGAAGGAAATGGCATGAAAGATGAAAAGTAGAAAAAAGGTATCAACATTTTCATGCTTGAGAAAGCGGACTAAGACTGTGTTTTGAACTTTTGACAAAATACACATGAAGCAATTATTTGCTTTTGCTATCTTAAGTGGTAGGCGACCTTACAACCACCATAATCCTCAAATTTTTATCTCAGAAAATAATTATCTTCACCCCTAATGTGTATCTTCATCCTCAAGAATATTCCAACCACTCCCCCATGATTCCCAAAAGATATATTTATACCAACAAAACATGGTAACTTCTGGCGCAAGGACAGTCAGATCAAATGCCTTATCACTATACATGATTGTGAGTAAAAATGCAACTTCTTGTTCAAATATCAAATATTAGGGCCAATTAATTAAGTAGAGACCAATTAGTTCCAAGCATAGAAATATCTTTATAACTCTATCTTTCATAGAATTCTTTAAAGAAGGGTGGTCCCATTATTTTCTTTAGTGAAAGACACGGAATCGGCAAGGTTGGGTCAGGTTATATTACCTGAGTACAAGGGACATTTCTTTTCTGGGGTTTAAAGTAAAAAAAAAAAAAATTTGAAGCAAAGGCATGGGTGGAGAAAACTAGAATCTTTTTGTTATCATAATCATCATCTTGCCTCCTAAAGTACCTGAATCACCAAGATTGATAAAAGCAAATGAAATCTCAAAATACAGGCCTAAAACATTTAACAACTGACCAAAAGGCATTAGCCATGGATTACAAGAAACTGGAATTAACATTTTGCATAAAATAAAAATTAAGTCTCGGGATAAGAAACCAAAAATTCCAACTAACAACTTGTCTACATGTTCCTTAACATGAAAGAAACATCTACCACCTACCAAATAATGGACAAGGGTCTCCATATTTCATAACCAAAAAGAAAAAAGATTTACCAATTTGTCTAAACTTTTCCATTGCTTCTTGCATCATATAATGATATGACAAAAAACATTCTCAAATTTGCAGCTACCAAACTAGAAGACGATCTTAAAAAAAGGGTGTAAACCCAGATGCTAAGTTCACTCAATCATCAATAGGAGGCAGATTGAGATCAATCATGAAAGGAACCACAGGAGGGGCTTGTTGGATCACCACTGTGTTGTTCTCTTCAGCACCTCCAATAAAATGAGACCTTTTGTGACCTCCCAATGCTTGTCCAGACTTGAACTTTTTGTAGCATATTGGGCATTCATGCTCCCTACTTTTCTTTGACTTCATTTTCTTCTTCTGCTTGCCATTCTTCTTTCCTTTGATCACCTTGCTACTGCTTGAAGTTCTTGGAGCTGCACGTGCATCAGTATCTGTGCAGCTTTCATTAGTCTCATCAGCTGAATCCTGATAGTCACTCACAATTGTTTCACTGTCCAAGCTCTCTGGCTTCTTCAATGGCTGCACATTGTGAAAACCATTTGGTGTGCTTTTGCAAGAAACACCAACTGAATCATATGTTTGTCTTGCCAATCCATCAGTTCTCTTGTAGTCCCAAAGTAGCTTTCTGGGTTCATTAGTGCCTCTGCTGTTTCCTCTGTCCATCTTCTTCCTCAATTCAGTGTCATACCTCTGATCAAACTCACACTCAGACCTGACTTCCACTTTTGGTGCCTTCAATTTTCCATCAATTGAAAAACCCAACTTCTTGGGACCATTTCTGAAATACCCAGAATCTGAATCATCAGAATCAACAGTCTCAGCAGACTTCAACTTCATGCCACTATAATTACTATGATCCTGCTCCACCTTCATCTCAAAACCATCAGACACAGACCTTTTCCTTTTCTTACCATTTTTCAAAGCAAAAATCTTGTCCAAAGTTGGTGATTTTGCCTCTACCACAGCAGAATTATTGTCAGAAGACTCATTAGGCGAATCAAAATGGTTATAGCCTTGGGATAATAATATCAAATACGTAGCAATCTCTTCATCCTCCTCATCATCAGACACAGATGAAGAACCATTGCCAAAAGTAGGCTGAATATTTTCACTATCAGTATTCAAAGTCTTGAACTTCATTGTTCTAGATCTCCTAGAATGACAATTTTGAGCAGATGAAGTGTCATCATCATCACTATCAGATTGGCAATCATCCATCACCAATTTCCTCACTACCTTCTTCTTCTTCTTCCCTTTATCCTTCTCAGAATGACAAGCCATGTGGCCACAAAGAGCTTTCAAAGACAAAAACCCTTTCCCACATTCCTTGCAAAACCTCTCTTCTTCCTCTTGTTTCCTCACAACAACGTTAGAATTATTATTATTACTATTATTATTATCATGGACAAACACAAACCTCGTTGTTTTCTTAGGATTCTCACGAAGACCACATGATAAAGTGCGGTTTTCAGCTTCATCTTCACACCCAACAAAATCTCTCTTCCACTTCTTCCTTCCACCACCAAACTTATCATCAACAACACTATCATCATCACCATTACCATTACTATTCATCATCATCAAATGTTCATTAGTCATCATCAAATGAGTTTTCATGTGCCCACCAAGAGACTTCCCACATGGATACTCCTTGTTACAATACCTGCATACATACTTTTTCTCCTCCATTTGATCTGAAATTAAATATCCTATCAAAAACACATATACCCAGAAAAAAAAACTCAGTCTTGAATCTTGTCTAGCTACTTATTATTAGTTACCTTGAAAGTCTTCAACGCGTTACACGATGATGATGATGATGATGATGATGATGAAAAGGACGGAGCAGCCGAGGAGGTTGCAAAAAGGGACAAAATTTGTGGATCAAAGATGAGAGTATAATGAGAAAATAGAGAAGAAACAAGAGATGAGGAAGTTTCTTGCTTTTTATTTCATGAGAGAGTATGGAATATGTTTATTATGTGAGTGTATATGTGTGACAGTTCTATTAAGTACAAGATCCGACCCACAAAAAGAGAGAGACCCCTTGATTTTCGTTTTTCCTATGAGTCCAAAAACAGAAAACCCAAAACAAAAAATGGTGAAAGATTTGATCTTTATGCAATTATGCTCTTTTTGCAATTGGGTTAGTGGGGAATTGGAGAGAGCAGGTTGCTTGGCGAGAGTGTTGTTTTTTGGTTGCTGGTTTTGTGTGTTGTTTGTTGTTGGAGTGAGGAGAATTCCATGCATGAAAGGAATATATTAATATTAATAAAATGAAAAGGGTAAAAAGGGAAGAGAGGAAAAAGGAGGGCACGTGGAGTGTGGGGAGGAGGAAAAGGTAAAAGATGAAGGGTTCAGATTTGGTGTTCTGTTGTGAGGATTAATGGACAAAGGGAAAGCAGAACAGAACATGTACACATGGCACGCTAAAATGCTGATTGGCATACAAGGGTAGTTTAGTAATATCCAGTATCTAAACCGAGTTTTACTATTTAAGTTACTGGAAAATTGGAATTATGTTGACTGATTAAATTGAATTTAGAGAAAATTACTTTCAAATACTTTTTTTTTTATCAAAATTACTTTCAAATACTAAGGAGTGTCATCTACTACTTTTAGTTTCCTTGAAATATCAAAGTTGTTAACAAATCCCAAGAGATGCAAATATGAAATTATCGAGATACAGGTATCAAAAAAAAAAAAGAAATTATCGAGATACAGTCACTAATTAGTAGCTAATAAAGTTTGACTTAGTCTCAAACAAAAAGTTTGTTGAGAACTTGAGATTTTTTTTAGCCATAGAACTTGAGATTGTTGATATTAATAAAGTTTGACTTAATAAAGTTACTGTTGCTAGCAATACTTAATCAAAACATATTAACTTGTTTGTATAAAAAAAACATATCAACTTTGATAAAAAAAAACATATTAACTTGTTAATCAATGTGCATTTGCTTATCAATATTCTTCTTTTTCTTTGTTTGGCAATATTTTTCATTTTCTTTTAGTCTAATAATGAGATATTCTACAATTGCACTGTACTATTACCCTCACTCTCTTAGACTTCTTGGGACCTATTGATAATTTTTAGATTCCAGGGGCCTTGTTATAATAATTTGCCTTCCTCTATATCTTGAGTGCAATTTCCCCATACTATTTATCTTAAATTGAAGAAAATCCACTTTACTTATGATATAAATCTTTGATTACATAATGAATATGAAATACTAATAATATTTATAAATTAAAATAATCCTTCAGAAAGATTATTTATATTTTAGGGTGAAGGACCATTTTCACCTGTAAATTATAGTGTAAGTATTACCCAACATTTTCAGTTCAAAAAAAAGTATTACCCAACATATATTGAGATGTTAGCTCTTATATGTTAATAAGCTTTTTAAAATTGGTCAAATTGGTTAAAACCGTTAAATCTCATATAATACCATTAAATGGGCTCTTGCAAGATAATTATGGGAATTATGTGGCACTAGTTTTTTAATGAGGAAATTTTGTGGCTTTTTTTTTCATAGAAGGACATATTTAATAATATACACAAGTGGAAATACTTCATTTATTAATTTATAGATAAAAATGATCTTTTGACTCTATCTTTTATTTAGGAGGAAGGAGGCGTACAATGCTAATGCTGACCTTACTATTACTTCAACCATAATTACGAGTATCATTTCAACATGTATTTTCATTTTCATTGGTGTTGGATATATCTAAGATTACTATACAAAATGAGGGTGGGAAAAATAATTCATGAAAGTGAAATCTTTCAGAATAAAAAGTTATTAGTATGTTTTAATCTGCTAGTCCTCCAAAACTACAGAACGCTCATGAGTCATGACTTTTTTTTTTTTGATCAAAACATGAGTCATGACTCATTATGGGCATTTTCTCGAATATGCAAAACTAGAAGCAGGTTACATTATTTATATTTCAATTAGCAAACCCTCCAGGCTAGTTTGCTATGATGTGATGGCGGATTCGAGTTTTTAAAAGTATTTACTTGAAGTCTTTTGACTCCGAAAAAAAAGATAATTATGCTTAAAAAAAGAAAGTAGTCTTTTTTTAAGAATTTTTTAAGTCTTCAATTACATATTTTAAAATTTAAACTACCGTAAAAACTTGGACTTTTTCAACTTGGAGCTTCCCCATGAAAATCGGATTGGAATAGGATGGATTAATAAAATTCCCATATACTTTTTTATCTTTAACAACCAAATTATTACCATTACTAGGCTATTTTGGATATGTTAATTTGAACTGATAATCATGTTTAAGTTAAAAAAAACTGATAATTATGTTCATATAACTTGAGACAAAAATATTACAAACTTACCTAATAAATTGTAAAATCACCATTGACGATCTGAATTGGAGTTTCAAATTTCCAATCCACACAATTATTATCAATTTTGATAAGTAAAGCGTTGTTTATATTTTAAATGTCTCCCTAATTTCACCTCAAGTTCTATCTAGTTTCTTTTATTGTTACAAGTGTGTGCCACCAGTGTACCGTTCAATAATCATTGCATGGGTATCATCGCATCACGCCTCAAATCTTGTGAGGTAAATGCCGTCCAAATCCCAAATGAGAGTAAAAGAAAAATAAACATATCTTTTTCTGGTAGTGGGAAATTGTTTGAAGAATTCAAACTAACCACAATTAATTTTAAAAAAGGTTTCTTTTAGTTGTAAAATTGTTGGGCATTTGGAAAATGGAATGCAGATATGTACTAGTAAAGGTGAATGCTGTTGAATGTGTAAGTAAAGTGGTGCTATTGGTGACTTAATTTTGGGAGTCTTAAAACAGAACGAAATTGAGGAAGGGTGTGTATGAGAGAAGTAAGTTACTGCAATATCATGGCAGCTTCATATGAATGGTATGGTGAAAATAAACATAGATGGAGCATGATAAATGAAAGGAAGCTGGAAATAGTATTGTGGGAAGAGATAATAGAGGGAATTTTTTTGGGGGATGTGGAGCTTAAAGTGAAGCCAAGTTCAACTCTCATGGTTAATGTTCATTTAAGGAAGCTTATAAGGGTGAAAGATATTTTCTGTGGGGGAATGCAGTAACAGAAACAAATTGTAAAAGAAGTGTTTTAATTTGAAGGGGTGTAGTTGGAGATGTGCAGATTTATTGAAGGAATGTTTTGAAATAGGTGGCTTGGTAAAGGATTGGTCAGTTTCTTTGGTTTCTCAAAGAGGAAACAAGTCTGCATATTTTATAGCAGCTAATGCTATGAGAAGTATGGTAGCGCAAAGTTGGCTAGTAAGACCACCATCTTCTCTAAACGCAATTTTGGTACAGGATAGGGAGAGTATAGGTAGATTAGGAGAGTGTAGAATTGATATAGGATGAAAATGTTTTTGTTGCTTGCTAATTTTTGGACCATTTTCTGATTTGTGCATGTCATCCTTGCGCAGGGGCCATGCTAATCTTATCTGTATCGTTCCAATTTTATCGGATGTTCCCAAAGAAACTTGTTGCTTGCTATTTTACTAGTGAGTGTAATGTTTTTGTTTGTTGTTGAATGAAAGGTTATTTCTTTGCTCAAAAGAACAAAAAAATTATAAAATTGGGATCATAGCTAGACTAAATAGAACCATAAACAAATAAAAGCAAAGTCTACATTCCTTCATCAAACTTCAAGTCTTAATTAATTTATAGGTAACGGTGGATTAATGACACAAAAGTTGTTTCCCCTTCTTATGAGATAACTTAATTAAGTAGTTAATGTGATTAAATTCTTTTCTTTGTTAACACCTCCTCCTTATGTCAGTATGACATTGAAAAAAATATTGTCATTACATACCCCTAGCAATCGTATTAATAACTTAATACATACATCTGAAATAATATTACTTTGATAAACAATTTTTTTTATCAAAACTTTGATAAACAATTCAAAAAAGGCAAATATACAAAATTTTCATGATTAGATTGATGTTCTATCTACAAATTAAAGTAACAGGTGAATCTGACTATAATCATTCTTTTATTTAATTTTAAACAAAATGATGATGGTACACATTGGGGAAGGAAGAAAAAACGATTGGACAAAAGAACTCCCATTTTCCACTCTAAATGGTTGCAGTTGGTGGCACAATTTTATTTTCCAGTACACGGTTTTACTGTAATTAAGCATTATTGAATCATTGATGCACGTAGAAACAGTATTCGTGCCAAATTGCAATCAGCATGTCACAACCCATTTTTATCTACCACAATTTTGTAGGGATTTTTCATAAGGCGAATACCAAAAATAATACATAACTATTGGTAAAGAAACAAAAATAATGCTCCACATAACTATTCTAAGGTACACATATGATACCCAATTATTGTGCATGATATCAAAAATGATATTTTCACTAATATGACAATAAAATTAGATTAGAAAAGTCCAAAATGTCCTAATAAATTAAATAAACTTTCTTTCTTCTTCTCCCTATAACCACCAACAACCACACCAATTGTTAAAGCTCACCGCCAAGTGCTGCCACCATTGGTGAGCCTCCGTTGCCTGTGAGGTTGTTGGTGGTGGTAGGAAGAAGGAAGAATGTAATAAAAAAAAGGAATAAGAAGGAATTGAAGAAGGAGAAAGAAAGTTGATTTAATTTGTAAGGGTATTTTGGATTTTTCCTAACTAACCTTATTGTCATATTAGCCAAAATATCATTTTTTATCTCATGTCAATAGTTGGGTATCATTTTTATACCTTGAAATATTTATATATTACTTTTGTTCCTTAACCAATAGTTATGTATCATTTTTTGGTTTTCAACCTTTTTATACCAATATAATACAATAATAAATGAGAACTCTGATTGCAGCAACTATAAATGGAAACCCATAATCTTTCTTGCTTCTCTTGCTTATCATCACCCGCAGATCCTTCAGTATTGAAATCATCATCAGGCATCTAATCTTCCTCACGGGGAGGAAGGCCTTGGGCATTCGTGAACACGCATCTCCCTTATGAACTTTCTTTCTACTCTGGTTGAGAGCATTGATCTCTTCCAGGAAGCTTTCATCAGACTTTCTTTTTTTCTCTCCACTCATTGTGGAACTTATTGATGTTAATAATTGGAGACTTAATTGAAAAGATCAAAAAAGTAATTTTATTCATAAATCGGTTACCAATAAGGGTGGTTACAGTGAATAAATTGAAATACAAGAGAAACAATAAAAGACTAGGCCATCGGATGGTTCGAAAGCAATTGAGAGCTTGTGCAGTGTTCTCAGTGTGTTTTAGAGAGCTAGAGTGTCTTTTGATGAGGTGAATTGTAGCTTTTATGCTCCAGTCACCTAGTATGCTCGAAAAGATAGGCAATGAATCTGCATGGTGGACGTTGTGCGTTGTATGAGTTTGTTTGGTGGGTCAGCATTTCCATTTCAGAAAGTAAGTGCTGACTCCCGTTATTTGAATTCAAACTGAAAGAGTTGAACTCATTTCTTATGTTGAATGGGTCGTCCATGCTTCTTAGGATTGAATTCCTTTTTAAAAGTCTAAGTTTGCATAACGAGGCTCAACAGAACCATTGCTCTTTAATTAGTTAGTCTACTTATCTTTACACACACTTGTAAATCAAAAATAGGTTGTTGCGAATCTCTTATGTCACTTGTACATTTTGTTTTTTTTTAAAAAACATCATAGTTTAATTAGGTCGTTGAGTGAACTTGTGAAAGTGTGAATAAAAGATAAATACCAATTGAAAAAATCAAAAGTGTGAATAAAAGATAAATACCAATTGAAAGGGTGTGAGTTCCCTTGTTTCTTTCTTTGAGTGTAGTTATGAGTTTGTTTATACCGTTGAAAAAATTGTGTTGAAAGAGATTTACGCCATTTAAGCTTGACATATACTTAAATGTCATCAGTTCAATAATTAAATAAAAATAATAGAAACAATTGGATAGAATTATAGTTGGAAAAGCCATGGGTGAGTGGTGAGTTGACCCTAACTTAACCAATACTCACGAATTTGTGTATTGTATTATTGTATATATTTGTATATATGCATCAGCGAGTAATTAACTATAGGAAATTAGTATTAACATGTACTAACTCTAAAAGTCGACCATTAACATAAACATTGAGACATTAATCCGGTGCACCACGTTATTTGTGGTCTAACCAATCAAAAGTAGACACATTTGATATGGTGTGCAATTTTTAATTTGATGTGGCACCTAAAAAAACTCATCTAACCTTTTATTAATTTACACTATAAAATATAAAAACATTGAAAACATGATATTTGAATTTTTTTAGTGGTTAGTTTCAGGGTGGCATGTCAAATTAAAAATTACACGTCATATCAAATATAGTCTACTTGTGATTGGCTAGACTAGTTCACACAAGAATGTTTGAATTTTGATGAACAAGAAAGGCGATGGATTGCATAGCACGTTTTGGTCAATGTCCAAAAAGCCACAATAATAAACAGAAGTCAAAAAATGAAAGCAAGGTGGGAGGGCAATTCCGTCCAAAACGAAATAAACTCAGACCTTCCGAGAAAGAGAAATTAAAATGAAACCCGTCAGAAATGCTCTGGTGTAAAAAAACAAAAATGAAGCCTGATGAGATATTCCCATGCATTCTGGAATTCCTGTTCACAAACCCAAACCCTCTTCCAGATTCCCTCCTCAGAACAATCCTCAACTCCCTACCCCTCCCTCAAATCAACCCTCGCCTCTGGAAAATCCTCTCCCTCAAGTCCATCCAATCAGAGATGGCCACGTCATCCTTCTCCCAAACCTCCTTGCTCTCCCTCGAAATCATCGAACAAATCGACTCCCTCCACAACCTTCCCTCCTCCAAAGCCATGAAACACGCTTACTCTGCAGTTGCCGTTCAATGCTGCCTCAGGTACTATATAATACTCCCTCTTGACTTTGTTTTAATTGAAGTTAAGGAAGAAAAATGGACCACTAATTTATAATACTCCCTCTCCTCCTAAATATAGGACCTAATTGACTCTTTTTTTTTTGGAGAGATTAAGGTTAATTGCGAAATAGGTTATTAAATGATGGCATATTTGATATATTTTTAGATTATCCATTAGTTTAGTTTATAGGTAAAATAAACTATTTTAAGGGAAAAAATTAGGTAAATTAATTTATAATTAACTTATTTTGTTTTTTTAAGGATTTTCCGGAAAAAGTCAATTAGGTCTTATATTTAGGATTGGAGGGAGTATTAAGTTAGGTTATGAGTGGGATAAATTAGTTTTGGGATAAAAGATAATTATAGATATGTTAAAATGATTGATTTTGCGTACTTAATTTCTGAACTTGCTGTTTAATGCTGTGTGTGTGTGGAGTTGTAATACAATACTATGCTCTAGTCTTAAATATAAGACCTTTGACTTCTTTTGGGTTGAAGTTAAGGAAGCAAAAAGCAGTGATTCATAATATTAGGTTAGTTATGAGTAGAATAATTTAGTTTTTGGGGTAAAAGATAACTATGGATGTGTTAAAGGACCACTTTGACTTTTTTGGAGAAATTAAGGATTTTGTGTCCTTAATTTCGTTGAAAAAGTTAAAGTGGTGTTGTAATTAGGACGGGAGTGTGTATTGTAGAAGGGTTTTACTTGTGATGTTGTTTTATGTTAATGAAGTTTTTTTGTGTTTAAAAAAGGTACCTTGATGCGTGCCCGGAGAAGAATACACGTGGGTTGTATGATGATGCGATGAATAGGATTTGGAAAGGTAGGATTAGGCATATGGTGGAGGCTATGGGGATGGGGAAGACTAGTGGTTTGTTTTCTGCTGAGTTGGTTAGGTGGAAGGATGTGTTAGAGAGTGCACGTTGGGATGTGGAGGTGTGTGAGAGGTTGATGAATATGAATAGTAGAGAAAATGCAGTGGATAAGGTTAGGGTTTATTTGAAAGAATGTTGGGATTCTATGGGGCCTTCTTTGCTTGAGTTAGTAGGTGGGTTGTCTTCAGAAAAGGATTTGGGGAGTTCAAAGGGGGGTAACAAGGTGGTTGATGGTGTACCCAATGATGTTTGTGATAAGGGTGTTTCTGAATCTGTCTTCATCATTGATGAGGAAGGTCACATTGTGACTGAGGAGGGTTTAGGTGTGTCCAATGGAGGTGTATGCAAGGAGAAGGCGCCTGTGGCTGGTGGGAATCAAGATAGGGAGAAGTTGGGAAAGAGAGTCTTGCCTCCAAGGATAAATGAAGGTGTGTTTTTCTTTTCCCTGCTTGTTGTCTATTCATGTCTGCTCTTGCTGTTAATTTGTAACTTTTTACACCTGAAATACAATTCTTTCATGGAAAATGTTGTGACATCAGTTTGATAAAAGTTGTATTCATGTAAAAATAGTATGGGGTATTAGCAAAAAATTTTGTGTGTTTTATGTTTTGATTGAAGGCAAATTTTGTGCAAATATAATTGCTCAATTTTCTTCCAAGAATTGGCATTGCTTGTTGTCTTTCATGATTGGAGGGATTGTTTTGATTTTATATATGGTTCTTCCAAAAATTGGCATTGCTTGTTGTCTTTCATGATTGGAGGGATTGTTTTGATTTTATATATGGTTCTTCCAAAAATTGGCATTGCTTGTTGTCTTGCATAATTGAAGGGATCTTTTCGTTTTTATTCATGGTTCCCGCGTTTCTCCTTACAATGATGTGTTTCTTGTAACCTATAACTTATTTGAATCATTCTCTATGGAGGATTGAGTTTCTCTGAAATGACTGCTAGCTCCTTGGTTGACCATGAATAAGCAGGCAAATCTTTAGTTTCTTTTTCTTCCATGTATTAACATCACACTGCAAATTTAACAATGCAACATCGTTCATATGTTCTGGCCTTTATTTTTATTATTAACATTTTAGTGATGACGATGCATCTTGATTTTTTCTTGTATTTCATGTAGCTATTCAAAAGGGCAAGCTACCACTTGAACATAATCGTCCTGCGCCCTCTTCACGTAGGGGAGTTAGAATTGTTGATGCTGAGGAAGTAGGGCCGACGACGTTGAATAGTAAAGATCAATGTGCATCTAATATTCAAGTTGAAAATCTCCGTAGGTCTCTCATGTCAAGTTCTTTGGAGTTGCGTGCATTGGTAAAGGATCCTCTTCCTGATGCATTATATAAATCTGGCGTTGTAAGATCTGAATTAGCAACAAAGGGTGTGAATCATGAGATTCCTTCTGAAAACCAGAGTAAAGCTGTGAATGTATCAGAACAAAATACTTGCAGGAGCATTGTGCGTTATCAACCTTTCAGTGATATTTTTAAGAAGCAGTCTTCTGCTAGTTGCAGTAATGTTCAACGCCCCAATTTGATGGAACGAAATAGAACTGCCCATACTTATGAGGTATTTGTGTTATTTTACCGGTTGTATCTTATTTAAGATATATCCTTTGTGGTCTCTTTATTCAGAAATTTTACGTGTGTTCATGTATTTCAATATTCCTAAAGCATATTATGTATTATTTTTATTTTCAGTGGGATGATCCATTTAATGACTGGCCTGTGGGAGGCCCTAAGAAAAGGAGGAAAAAAGGAAGATGGACTTCCGAGGAAGAAGAAGCTTTAAGAGATGGTGTAAATAAGTGAGTTTTTGTTTTATTAAACAACTTTTCCATTGTTCAACATGCCGGGATTCACTGTTGTTGTGTTTTTAATTATACTTAGAAACCTTTTTATTTTGGTAGTAATCCTAGTAGGAAAGAGGAGTTATTGCCTTTGATTAATAAGTTAGGAGACACTGTGTTCTCTAAACATAGAAGTCAACAATGTCACAACACTATTCAACTACTGAAAGCATGTTGGCCTTCTAAGTCGTTTTCTACTTGGATGGAGAATGTGTGTTAATTCTTTGAAGTTGCGGATAATATGATTACAGGTTTTCATTCTCCGTATTTCCTTATACAGGCTTGGCAGAGGAAACTGGAAGGCAATCCTAAGATTTCACTGGGAGATATTTGCAAAGGCAGGAAGATCAGATGTAAGCTACAAACAATGTTATCAAACTCATTATTTTAAATACATGTTGCTGAAATCAGAATATGTAACAACACTATTACATTTTTTCAGGTTGATTTGAAGGATAAATGGAGGAATATGACACGGTAGTCATAAGAGGAAGAAATAACTGTATGTGTATACTTCATACATCTCAGGTCTCCAGGAAGTGTCTTGACTTGACTTGAAGAATTAGTTAAGAAATATGACACTTGTGGCAGAGGACCTTTTTTACATGTACATACACGTTGAATACCTCAGGCTTTGAATGAGCAGTTTCACTTTTTCCTGATTATTTTCATGAAAGTATATTACGTGAACTGAACTATGTGGGGTCACTAGTATGTAATCAAGTTTTATTGTTTATTCCTGAAAAGGAAATTTATCGCCGTAAGAGTTCTGCATGAATACGATAACTGACAAATTTGTGTGGACAGTGATTTTTGAAGAAAATTCAACATTTATAAAATGGAAATATTTGATTTTCTTAAACTGCAGTGTTAATTAAAAAATGGTACTCTTTAATTCTTTGCCAGTTTTAGTAAATATAGATACTTGATTATTTTTAATTTTGGAGTGAGTTACATTCTTGATATATTTTACTGGTTTTGTTTAGTCAGTTGCTGCATCCATATGATGTGCTGATTGTAGGCAACACATAAAGAAGAGATAAATATGAGCTAGGGTTGTATGCAAAGAAACTGAAACATAGAGTTTATCAGAGACTGTTATAGAAATTGACTGAGCTGTGGGTCAGAAGATGAATGAATAGAAAAGTACTATGCATGTGCCTAAGAATTGAAACTATAGTTTAGCTCTGGAGCTGAGCCAGATTCTCATTATCAAATCCACAGGGAATCAATTGTGCTGTCTATACTTTACTCCTGGACGAGTTGCAGAGGAGACTTCTTGGCAAGGTAAATTTTAATCTCTCGTTGGGAGGACTGTTTTAATAAATTTTTTTATCTTATATTGCTCTTATGTGCAGATTATTCTTATCTCAAGTATAGTTCCTCAAGAAACTTCATCTTTTTTCTCTAGATATGGTGACAGAAGATGACAAGGAACATGGGAGCTTGGGTTTAAAGGATCCCGAAAGCTCAACCAATATAAGACTTCATTATGGAACTAAGTTGTGTTTTCACAAATATGCAAACTTTGTGGGTGAAGATTGTCAGATTAAGTACTGAAAACAGGTTTTGTTTTGGTTCCAACCATTATTAACAAACAAATCAGCCCCTCTTGGAGAAGTGTCATTGAAGCATGGGAGATGTTAATGGGAGGGATATATTATAGAGTCTGGAATGGTCACCAGGGCTAGTTCTAGACAGACTTATGAGCCTTATCCTTATGGAGTGCGTTTTGTCTGGTATTCATGTTCATTAACCTCCCCACACACCTTTCCTTCATCACAAACAGACTCTACACACCGATCTGCAGGTTCGGTTGGAAGATATTGCTTAAGAGCCTTCACCATTAAATTCAAGTCCCACACCACTTTGCCTTCACATGCAGCTGCTGTTGTATGCCATTGTGGCAGCATTGGGGATTAAAGGCAGCGGTCAGAGGCTCAGAGAATATTGTTCAACGGATTAGGCCTGGTTTATAACTGTCATAATTGCTGCATTTCATGATGGAGGCAGAGGTCCACTTTTGGGTTTTGGCAGTAGGTTCAGACATTATTAGTCTTGTTTGTTTGTGTTTTTTTTAGTACAAAAGTCAGCTTGAAATGGTATAGCTCAATTTATAAATGTGAATTATTAGATTTAATTTTGAAATTTTATTTATAAGTAAAGTAATGAGACTTGTATATATTCGTATAAGTTATTTATATTTATTCTACATTTAAGACTAATAATTGTGCTTGTTTATTTAATTGGATTAATATTCGCCTTTCTTAGTTGGGAGTGATGAAAGCACTTGGCACTTGGCAGTTACGACTTGGGAGTGATGAAAAAAACTAAGATATGCTATTTCTTTACTGCAGATAAATTTTTAATAGATTAAATTATTTAATTTTGAAGTAAAGTAGAAAAGAAAGATAAGTTACTTAAATTATTATAATATGATCTGATCTTTCTATAATGCCCAAGTTGCTTGATCTTTAAAAGGAATTTTTTTATCACAATTTTAATCACGACCATTAAGTTGGAGTCAATGTTGGGTTGACAATACTCATCAAATATGGCTTAATGAGGTGTTCATATAAAAAAGAAAAGAAAAAACATGTTACAATCACGTTAGATGACCCACTTTTTTTATATATTAATTGTCAATATGTGCTTAATCTGGATCTCTTAATAGGTCTCCAAGCAACTGATCACTTTATTTATCATGATTGTAATCCATGACGTGCCTTGATTAGCCTTACTAGCGGGTCTTTACTACTAATAGTACATGTAAGGGCTAATCAAGGCACGTCATGTATTACAATCATGATACATGCCCCACTAACTGTACATGTAATGAAAAAATTTTACATATTTTATGTAAATAAGGAGTCCATCAGGTAAAGATGCAATCTAAAACCTGATTTTAGAGGTTTCAGTTAAACATTCAAAACCCCTGAAAATGACTTTACAGCAGACTCTGATGGTCATGTGAAGATGAAATGAGTTGCATGAGATGGAACAAAGGGATCAGACGGTGTGTATACAGAGAAACAAAAAATGGGATTTCATTTTTATTTAAGTCAATCTTTTATAGTGAGCTCAATTTTATCTCTTGCATATCTTGCTGTACCATGTATACTTGAGTCTTAAAATTCGAGCTCAAGCTTACCTTAGTGTGATCCAATAAATAGAAGTATCATTTTGCATCGCTTAAATACAGAACAAGTAGATCATGCAACAAGAGAGACTGGAGAACAATCGACCTTAATTCTTAAAAACTTTCCATTATAATACAAAGAAGGGGCTAGCCCCAAAAAATAAAAATTTAGAGTGATAAAAATAAAAAATAAATAAAAATAGGGTGAAAACTGAGATTTTTGGGAATGGTGTGTCCAATCAGATATGTACAGTTATAGCCAAATGTACTTCCATTCCCATCTCACGCCCTCTAAGAAGAACGAACATAACCGAGAAAACTATTTCAGAACCTGCCCTCAAGAGATTCATCATTCTTCTCTGGTTATGTTCTCAAATTGAGGCACCTAAGATCTGAAGCCTCAACTGACACAAGACAGAAATTTTCTCCAGGGAAAGAGAGAAATAAAAACACTATTTTACAACCAAACCACCACCACTCTAACTCTAGCTGCCACTGACAAGGAAGTCTTGCTTGTGGTGCCCTTAGAACCACCAAAGGAGCTAAAAGGTCACTAATTTTTGGTCTTTTCATCAGGAGTAGCTTGGTACAGAAACCCTTCAATTGAATTTGATGTTGCTGAGAAATCAACATGGGAGGCTGGACCTGTGGGGTATCCAGGGGACCAATCTGAAGAATCACGGCTGCCAGAAAAATAAATACGCTCCATAGTATCACAGGAGAAATCATATATGCCCGGTATAAGTGGGGGGCTCTGTATAAGTAGGGGGCTCTGATCACATCTAAATCCACAAGCTTGTAAAGCAGGACTAGCATCAACGTGATCAAAAGGGGGGAGGGATTCATCCTCAACACCTAAACCAACTGGCATGCCCAGAATCTCCTTATTTTGTTGAAAAGGGTCCAGCAATCTCACGGCCGGAGGCTCAAGGTCAGCATTGTTTCCCATATAAATGATATGGCTATCAGTTCCACTGTCACCATTGCCATCTTCACCATCATCATCATAGTTATTACCTTGGATCCTCACAGGAAAATCTTTACCATTAGACTCAAAGTCAGAGTCGTCATCGTCTGAAGCTTCATGACCATAGAAGCCCACATTCCTGCTTGTGGGGCACTCAACATCATCAACACCTAAACCAACTGGCATCCCCACAACAGTCTCCTTAACTTGTTGGACAGGCTCAAACAAGCTCTCCATCTGAGACTTAAGATCAGCACTGTTTCCCTTGTCATCAGATTCATTGTTGCCGATGTTGCCGATATAAATCCAATCGCTATCAGTTCCACTGTCACCTTTGCCATTTTCACCATCATCATCACAATTATTACCTTGGCTCCTCGCAGGGAAATCTTTATCATCATTAGACTCAATGTCAGAGTCGTCGTCATCTGAAGCTTCATGACCATAGTAGCCCACCTTCATGCTTGTGGGGCACTCATCATCATCACTGTCAATATTAAATCTGGATCTGTTCTGAGCAGCCCTTATCCGAAGCATAATGACATTGTAATAAAAGCTGACAATTTCCTTCTTTGTTCGTGATGGAAATGCAGCTGACAGCCGCACCCAAAAGTTTCTGCCCAAACTTGCACGATATGTGTCGACAATTTCATGAAATAAATCTTCTTCTTCTTTAGTCCATTTGAGGGAAACTTCTTCTCCCATGTTGTCAAACCCCAAATTCATAAATGTTTCACGTCCAAGAGACTGCAGCAAGTTTATCCGTTCTTCTCGAACATGTTTTTGAACACACCTGATGGAGGCTTGGTCCAGACAGACACAATCAATCCTGCCTACATCCTTAGGACTCGCACAAGAATGGACGCTCAAGTCAGGCATTGGGATCACAGTAATCCCCATCATCCTCTCTTCATTGGCATCAACATCATATGTGCCTGTCAACTCTGCTACCTTAGTCCTTCTTCCTTCACAGACTGGCATGGTGGCTTGATGATTTGGTCCAACAGGAACATGTTTTCTTTCAAAGCTATCAGGAACTGAATAGGCATCATCCAGTGGAACACTTGCTTTCTGCAGATAATCATGTTCCAAGGAATCTAAAGAAGCAGGCAATGATGTTGCCCCAGAACCAGAACCATCCTCACTGTAACTGCTGCTGAAGTGGCCGCTAGTCTCAATATCCTTCTCATCAGTATGTACATCTCCAGTGAGAGTCTCTAGTCCAATCTCATCAAACCATCGAATATCGAAAACGACATCATCATCTTTTCCTGAGTACCGGATGAAGAATATACTTTATTCATAATTTACAATTACAATTCAATTTAATCACATAAATATTCAATCGAGGCAATAGCTAACTCGATTAACTACAAGAAAAAAACTTTGCTTTCGATAGCAAAAGAACACCATTCACCTGAAGCGATAGGCTTTATTGATGCATTGTTGGAAATATCAGAACCAGCAAATGAAACCAACTTATCATTGAATTCCAACCGTTTCGCCTTAATGAAAGGCAGATCCTCAAATTCATTGGCCTCAAAACACCGTTTGTATCCCATTCTGATTCTGCAAATAAAAAAAAATTAAGATTATGATTTTCGAGTTCATACATACACAAAATACTAATTAGTAACTCAACATGCCAATGCCAAGAAAGTTCAAGCCACTAACAGCTAATCTTCTCAAATATTAGACCTGGTTACATCTCTCCCTCAGAAGATATGTAAATTGTTAACTTTAAAGAACATTGTCAGTAAACTTTTTCTTTCATGTTTATTTCATTTAACATGAGATAGTGTTGCAGATTAATTAAGTGCTTAATAATCACAATAATATTAAACATAATAAACTTTAAATTTTTTACCAGTTTTTTTACCAGCAAAATAAGCTTTATATTTATATCAACTTACATGTGAATATGCAGCAAAGTAATTATATGCTTATTAATCACCATAACAATTATCATAATAAACTTATATTTAATACTCATCATCAATTAATTCTCAGTCACATCAATAATAAGAATGATATCATTGACAGTGATGACATTAATTCTCACCTAGTCAAGTCCTTCAAATTTGAAGATGACAAATAGTCAACGCAGCACTTGGCAGGTCAGATAAAAGTCAACGGATAACCTAAAATCTAATTAAAGAGAAATTGGTGAATAATTGTTGGCTAAAGGTAGTTTCCCCACGTCAAGGACCAGAACCCCCCAAGTTAATTTCACCAAAATAAAAAATCCCCAATTTTTTTAAAACCCTAACCCTAGATTTTCATCAAACTGTGAAAAGCGAGAAATTAGAACCCAGACGAGCACGAAAGGACGTAGATTAACACAAGGAATCAAACCCCTCAATCAATTTAAAGAACCCCTAAACAAATTTACAGAAATCGAAACCCTAAAAAGTCGAACGCTTCGAAACCCTAAATTCGGAAACGAGAGGTGAAATTAAGCGAAATTCGAACGATAATTAAGGTGAAATAGAATCGAAACAAGAGGATATGTACCGATCGTAGAAGGAATTAGATTTTTAAAGACTCTTTGAGTTCCTAATCGAAACCCTAAAAAACCTAGAATATGGAAAAGATCACAATAGGAGTCGTGTTAGGGATCAAATAAAAGAGGAGAACGAGAATTGAACGAAATCGAAGGCTGATTTAAGGATTAGAACGAATAATTAGGATGAAATTTGAAATCGATGAAAATTCGATCGAACGTGGTAGGCGATGAAGATGGAGATACGGTTCGTGCTTATTTGTAAACGAGATGGTCAAATTTTCAAACCGGGTCGAGGAATGGATTGATGGGGCCCAAATTAGAATTGGGTTTAGTGATTAATCGGCCCAGATATGTTTTTAGTATAGCCCAATTTTACTGAGATGGCATCGATATTACAACATTTCAAATTACAAATATTCTCAATCCATTGTAAAAAAGAAAGAGAAAATGTCATTTAAATCCCTCCGAATATACAAAAGGACAATTCAGTAACTCAAACTTCCAAAAGGACCATGAAGGAACTAGGACCTAGTTGACATTTTAAAATTGTGTGAAAAGACAAAATTGCCCTAATCATAAAACAGAAATTACTAACCACCCTTACACCCACCATTTTCAATAGGGTGGTTAGTAATTTCTGTTTTATGATTAGGGCAATTTTGTCTTTTTACACAATTTTAAAATGTCAACTAGGTCCTAGTTCCTTCATGGTCCTTTTGGAAGTTTGAGTTCCTGAATTTTCCTTTTGTATATTCGGAGGGATTTAAATGACATTTTCCCAAAAAGAAAACTTAATTTACGGTCCCAAAAAAAATACTCAATCCACTCAGGAAAAAATATTATGAATAAAACCTTTTTTTTCAAAAATATAACCCCTCACAAGTCAAAACAAAAGCTTAAAACCTGGGGTGTGTGGTTGAGTGGCAAAGACTCATTCACCCTTAACCAATTGTCTGGGGTTCGATCCCTGGGGTTGGGTATGGAGAAGCATTAAGAGCTTGTTTGGTTGTAGGAAAGTTTGGTAAAGAATTAGAATTGGAAAGGGTAAGATGGAAAGTAGGGATAATGATGAGAGAGTAAAGTTTGTGGGCCCCAGGATAAGTGTGAGATGGAGAGAAAACTTGTGGGCCCCGGGATATATGTAAATGACCATATTACCCCTTAACTTTTCAATTATTTTCATCCCACTTTCCTTTTCTTCATACAACCAAACAAGCCATAAATCTCCCAGGCAAGTTGTCCCACCCTTTGAGGTGCCTACAAATCAGCGGGGGATTAGTCTCTCACTTGTCGAGTGAGGGGATACCTTGATCATGGATAAAAAAACAAAAGCTTAAAAATCTGCACATCAATTTGTGTTTTAGGATGGCGGCAATTTTGTCTTTTCTCAAAAATTTAAAATGACAGGTAGGTGTTGGTTCCTTCATAGTCCTTTTGGAAGTTTAGGTTCCTTACTTGTCGTTTTGGGTATTGAGAGGGATTTATTTGGGATTTTCCCTTAATTTTATTCTTTGAAATAAAGGATAATTCTAATTAAAACCAATTAAAATATCTAAACCCAAATTTAAGCATTCTATTTAAATAAATTCCTTGTAATAAAAATAAAGAAATTCCGTATTAAGCTCAGAGGCGTGATTAGAAATTTTTGATAATGTTGCTAAATGACCAATATTGCCCGTGTTAAAAAATTTGAAAGAAACCTTCATTGGTCATTGTAGCCATAAAAAAAAAGCATTGGTCGTTGTGTGAAGCTAAATATGTATAAGGGTTAATGAGAAATTCACTAAACTTAATTTTCAATGTTGTTAGAAGATAATTTGAGAACCCAATCAGAAACTAGTTGGTTTGCTAGAATCATAAATTGAGTATTTTATTCATTTTGTATAGTATTTAAGAGAAAATATATTTAAGATAGGGAAAATTAATTTGAGGTCCCTCACAAGGGACTTAATACTAGAAAAGTCCCAAAAGTTGAAAATATTAATGTAGGGTCCCAAGGGACCTCATTTTAATATATTTGAAAAGTGAAAATACATTTTTGCCCCACACTTTAATACCCCACTCTCCCCTTCTCCCTCCTCTTCCTCCTCCTCCTCACAGCCCCCCCTCCCGCCTCCCTCCTCCTCTGACCTCCCCTCTTCCCATCCCCCACGTCATCCCTCCCCCACGCTGCCCCCCTCCCCTCCTTCAGCCACACCCTCCCTCTCCCCTCCCTCCCCCTCAACGCCCTCCCCTCAATCCTCCCCCTCCGTCCACTCCCAACAGTCGCACCTCCCCCTCCCCTCCCTCTCGCACTTCCCCCAGCCTCCTCCCACTTCCTCCAAATCCTCCCCAGGCAGGGGGGGGATGGGTCTGTGAAGGAGGAGGGAGGGGAGGAGGGAGACGGGAGGTCGAAGGAGGGAGGCCGGGGGGGGAGGTCGGAGGAGGGAGGCGGGGGGAAGGAGGAGGGAGGCGCGGGGGGGGGGGGGAAGGGGAGGTCGGAGGAGGGAGGCGGGGGAAAGGAGGAGGGAGGCGCGGGGGGGGGGGGGGGAAGGGGAGGTCAGAGGAGGGAGGCGGGGAAAGGAGGAGGGAGGTGGGGGAGGGGGGCAGGTGGCGGGGTGGAGGGGGCAGCGTGGGGGAGGGATGACGTGGGGGATGGGAAGGGGGGAGGGGGGCATCGTGGGGGATGGGTGGGGGGAGGGGGAGGGTTGGTAGCAGTGGATGGGGGAGAAGGAGGAGGAGAGGAGGGGGCAGGAGGGCAGGTGGCGGTGAGGGAGGGGGAGGGGTGAGGGGTGGGTGAAGGGGTGGGTGGGGTGTATTTTTTTATTAAGGCTAGGGGTAAAAATGTCTTTTCACTTTTCAAATATATTAAAGTGAGGTCCATTGGGACCCTACATTAATATTTTCAACTTTTGGGACTTTTCTAGTTTTAAGTCCCTTGTGAGGGACCTCAAATTAATTTTCCCTTTTAGATATTCTAATTCATAATAACAAATTTTAATTAATAAACTAACCCTTTACTTTATTCTCTCACATATCACTTGAAATGGCATCCTTATAATTTAAGCTTTTAGGTAAAATTTTTATTCACTAATTATGGATTAAGGGTAAGCTCACATATCACTTGAATATATTTTATATTCACATATCACATATCACTTGAAGAACCGACTTGGCTCAACGTACGCTTACTTGCCATGGGGTCTGAGATCGTAGGTTCAAATTGATTACTTTGTGAAAAGCAAGCACTAAGTAAGGATTAGAACTGGTTTGACTCTTTACTAATTATGGATTAAATCACATTTATTATCAAATAACTAGCGATATCTCCCGTGCTTTGCACGGAAAAGATAGGCAAATAAAAAGACACAATAAAACATCTGTAGATATATATTAGGCCAAGAAGATCATCATAATGGTGACACTAAAGATATAAATCTTTAAGGCAAATTCATACAAAAAAATATGTGACTCAAATAAATTCGCCCAAGAAAATAAAGAATATGTGACTCAAATAAATTCGCACAAGAAAGTAATCACATACAATACTAATAGAGAATGTCAATCACTGCACTAAAAATTTGCTCATGAACAATATCTCTTACTGTTTTGTCTTGGCATTAATTCTAGGAAGTTCATAAAGACACACCAAATATTAAGGACCATTGTTAACTATTTGGATAATTAAAAAAATATTACTTTATAAAAATAAAGTAATTTGATTGGACAACAAAGGAAATGTTTTTTAAAATGAGAGAGAAAATAAATTGACTTCTCTCATAGTTTTGACGTGGGGAGAGCACAATGAAGAGAAAAAGCAACAATTTTTTCATTTCAAAATATAAGATTTTAAATATATATAATAAATATGTTCAAAATAAATGTGTATTATATATATATATATATATATATATATATATATATATATATATATATATATAATAAATATAAATATAAATTATATATAATACACATAAACATGTTGATGGGACAGAAACAGCTCCCTTTAACTATTAATATTAATTAATAATCATTAATTAATTATTAAAATTATTAAAATTATTAAATATTAATAATTATTATATTTTACAGATATTGATTTATATTTATAATTAATTAATTAGTAATTAATTAATTAATTAGTAATTAATTAATCATTATTAAATTAATAATTTAATTTAATTATTGAATTATAAACTATCATACATTTTAATTATACATTTTAATAATTTAATAATTAATTAATTAATTTAATTATTATTATTATGATTTATTTAATAATAATAAATAATAAATATAATAATATAATAAATATATTAAATAATTAAATAATTTAAAAATTTCACCAAATCACTGTTCATCGACTGTTCATAATGAACAGTGATTCGGTGGAAAACTTGTTGCAAAGGAAAGATAGGCAAATAAAGAGACACAATAAAACATTTGCAAGTATATATTAGGCCAAAAAGATTATCATAATGGTGACACTAAAGATATAAATCTTTAAGGCAAATTCACACAAAAAAAATATGTGACCCAAATAAATTCGCCCAAGAAAGTAAAGAATACATGGTCCAAATAAATTCGCACAAGAAAGTAATCACATACAATGGTGACACTAAAGATATGTGACCCAAATAAATTCGCCCAAGAAAATAAAGAATACATGGAAAATAATTAGTATTAATAATTAATTAATTAATTTAATTATTATAATTATTACTACCTCCGGTCCTAAATATAGGACCTAAATAACTTTTTTTTGGAGAGGTTAAGGTTGCAAAATAGTCTATTAAATGATGATATATTTGATATATTTTTAGATTATCCATTAGTTTATAAGTAAAATAAACTAGTTTAAGGGAAAAAATTAGGTAAATCAATTTATAATTAACTAATTTTGCTTTTTTTAAGAATTTTTCAAAAAAAAATCAATTAGGTCTTATATTTAGGACCCGAGGTAAAGTGAGTCATAAGAATGGTGTAGGTATAATTGTGGATGAAGTATGGATGAAGAATGTGTTGAAGTTTATAGAAGTGGTGACAGATTATTATCGATAAAAATGGTAATTGAGGAGGAAACAGTTAATGTAAACCGTGAATGATGGGCAGTTAAACAAAACAACAAGACATAAGATGGATGTGGCAGAGATGAAAATGTTGAGAGGGATGAGTGGGTATATATTAAAAGATAGGATTCGTAATGATCACATTAGTGAAAGAGTTGGGGTAACACCAACTTCAGAGAAAATGAGAGATTATCGTTTAAGGTGGTATGAACATGTTCAAAGAAGAGAATTAGATGTGCTAGTAAGAATAGTGGAGTAGATGGTAAGGGAGACGTATATAAGAAATAGAGGGAGACCAAAGAAAACCCTTGATGAAGTTATTCAAAAAGATATGTTAGTGAAAGGTTTATCTCCAGAAAAGACTAGGGACATAGCAAAATAGCGTAGTGTGATCCATGTAGTCGACCCCACTTAAGTGGGATAAGGTTTACGTTGTTATTATTTAGGACCAGAGGGAGTATTATTTTATTATTATTAAATAATTATTATATTTAATCTAATAATAAATATAAGATAATAATATAATAAATAAATATAAATATAATAATAATATAATAATATAATAAATAAATATAATATAATAATATAATAAATAATAAATATAATATAATAATATAATAAATAAATATAAATATATATTAAATAATAAAAAAGTAATAATAAAAAATTCCACCTGTTCATTGACTGTTCATAATGAATTTTGATAAAAAAAAAAAGACTGTTCATAATGAACAGTGTTTGATGGAACACTTTTCTATTTTAAACACTGTTCATTGACTGTTCATAATGAACAGTGTTTGGTGGAACACTTTTCTATTTTATATTGATGATGATTGATGATGATGATGATGATTGATGATTTTCCCACCATTTTCCTTGAATTTTAGATGTGATAAATGGATGCTACAGGTTTTATTGGCCATTGCACAATACTACACATATTGTGTGCAACAGACATATAAGGCATGCCATGTACTTGAGTACTTGACTCTGTAAGTTACAATTTACAAGGCCGGCACTATAGTGAAGTACGAATTTGATTTAGTGCTTCCCAACCTGAAGATATTGGTCCTCATATTTGGTGTCATTTAGTGAAATAGTAGTACTTTTTTCAGTTAAAAAAACACTTTTTTTCGTCAAGGAAAAAATAGTTTGTAATTGCACGAGTGAGTGAGGAAGTTAGCCAGTAGAATAAGAACAAAAATTACAATGATGCTTAAAAAGAAGGGAGAAGAACAAACTACATAACATTCCCAATGAGCTCAGTTAGTTATTAAATGAAACCAAATCAACAAATAAATTGTCGCTGCTACCATGTCCCAAAATCAAAATAATGACAAAAGAGACAACAGCAACTGAAATCTTACAGATAAAAGAATTGCTTAATATATCAGACTGTAACAATCAATCCCCTTGAATTTTTGAACCTAAGAGCCTCTGCAGATTTTTGTTGCAACCCATGTTTATGCTACTACTGCAGGCATGTCCTTGAGCCATGAATCTAGAGGCTTACCAATGGAATACACTATGAACCCAATTTTCCTCAGCTTCTCAACATCCACAATGTTCCTACCATCAAATACAAAAGCAGGCTTCTGCATGTTGTCATAAATTTTTTGGTAATCAAGCTTCCTAAACTCATCCCACTCAGTTAAAATGCACACAGCATGGGCATCTTTTGTTGCCTCATAGGCATCCCAAACCACAGACACTGCCTTAATGGTATTAGGACTTGTTGGCTGAAGATGAGCAGGATGGTCCCAATCAAATTTGTTCATTGAGAGATCCCTTGTGATTTGCTCTTCAGTCACCTGTGGATCATATATGCTCAAACGAGCCTTGTCTCCTAAAAGTCCCTTGCACACATCAATGGCTGGTGTCTCCCTTGTGTCACCAGTATCTTTCTTGAATGCAAAGCCTAGAATAGCAACTCTCTTACCTGATACAGTGTTGAACATGGATGAAACCACTCGGTTCACGAACCGAGTTTTCTGGTAGTCATTCACCCTAATCACTTGTTTCCAGTAGTTTGCAACCTCAGGAAGACCATTGCATTCACAAATATAGACCAAGTTGAGAATGTCCTTCTGAAAGCAAGAGCCCCCAAAACCAACACTTGAGTTCAAGAACTTTGGTCCAATTCTTGAGTCTGTTCCAATGGCATGTGACACTTGTGAGACATCAGCTCCAGTAGCCTCACACAGTGCTGACATGGCATTCACAGAAGATATCCTTTGTGCCAGAAAAGCATTGGCTGCAAGCTTTGAAAGTTCAGCAGACCACAAGTTGGTGCAAAGGATTTTGTCCACAGGAACCCAATGTGCATAAACATCTCTCAAACTTTGTATAGCTTTAGCACCTTCTGGGGTCTCCCTACCTCCAATGAGGACTCTATCAGGATTGAACAAGTCCTTGATTGCTGTACCCTCAGCAAGAAATTCTGGGTTTGACAGAATTGTGAAATTGATTCCTTTCTTATTGTGGGTCAAGATCTTCTCAATTGCCTCAGCTGTTTTCACAGGAACAGTTGATTTCTCAACCACAATTTTGTTAGACTTTGAAACATCAGCTATCATCCTTGCAGCACTCTCCCAATAAGTGAGATCAGCTGCTTTTCCAGCTCCAAGTCCTCTTGTTTTTGTTGGTGTGTTCACTGATACAAACACTATGTCAGATTCTGCAACATGCTTCTCAACATCTGTGCTGAAGAAGAGATTTCTTCCCCTGCACTCCTTTACCACTTCATCTAGGCCTGGCTCATAGATTGGGAGATGGTCACTGTTCCAGGCATTGATTCTTGCTATGGCAATATCCACAACCACTACTTCTATCTCAGGACACTTCAGTGCAATCACAGCCATTGTGGGCCCACCCACATATCCAGCTCCAATACAACAAATTTTCACCATTTCTGTTTCTTTTCAGAAAAATCTGGAAGAGTGAATTGTCAGTTTCAATAAACTCAAATTTCCTTATACAATGCTACTGTAATATAGGTGTCCAAGTATAGCAATCCAAATACCTCATCTAATCCTAAATATATGACTTAATCCTAAATATATGACTCATCTATAGAGAGATGAGTTTAATTAATCCTAAATATAGATATAGGATTTCTTTAAAAATTGTTCCCAAATTTTACCCAAATTATCTCTATTAACGGTCCTCAATATTAATCAAAAGAGAGATGGAGGGTTGGGAATAAATGAAGATGGTAAGGGTGCATTAGGAGTACTCCCATCCGTTTTAAATATAAGACCACTTTGACTTTTTTACTATAGAAATTAAGGGAGTAAATTAGGCTACTAAATCATAACATATGTCAGAAGTAAGCATATTATAGGTTAATTTATAAGTAACATTAAAAAGTTTTGAGATAAAAATGTGATTATAGACATTTTAAAGTGATTAATTTTGCATCCTCATTTTCTCTAAAACAAATCAAAGTGATTGTATAATTAAGACTAGAAGTAATACAAAATGGGGATAGTAATTCCAATGTGATTTAACAAGTTTAACTAGCATCTTCAATCTAATCAAGTTAGGCAAATAGCTCTTACATTTTGGAACAAGGAGAATCTAACATTTCAGTGTCTCGTTCTCGAAATTGTTCGCTTTGAGAATTCTCATCCTCACGACTTTAAAACGAAGTGCTACATTGGCTGGGGAGAAGAACGAAACATGCCTTATAAGGCCTTAGATACTTCTCCCTCTCTACGCCTTTTAAAGCCATGGGGGGTAAGATTCCCAAAATGGACAATTTGGAGATGGACTTAGATGTTACTGATATAAAACTCATTTCTTAACTAAAAAACATTTATATAAAAACTCTTTTATAATTATTATAATTCTTTTAATTTATTAAGAACAACCTCTAAATCTTGAATTCATTATTTGTTATTCCTCGTTCAAATTTTTTGGGTGTTACAAATCTCTCCCCTAAAATAATTTCGTCCTTAAAATTTGAAGAAACACCAAATATAATCTTTAAATTTAGATTTTAGTCTATCCATCACTCTTAGTTTTTAATCTTCAACTCACTAATCCTTAAAGTTATCATCAACCATACATCATAATAGCAATCCCTTTGGAAATCAAAACCTCACCATGCAGCTAATATTATAAAAAGAATTTAATGATTAGTTATCTTTTTAAGTTACTATAACTTTGATTTGAACTAATAACCAACTACTCCCTCCGGTCCTAATTATAAGTTGCCTTTGACTTTTTTGGAGAATCCTAAATAAACGAAATAAGTCAATCATAAATTGATTTAACTAATTTTTTCTCTTAAACTAGTTTGTTTAACCTATAAACTAATGACTAATATAAAAATTTATCAAATATGTCATAATTTAATAACATATTTTGTAACTTTAACATCTCCAAAAAAAGTCAAAGACGACTTATAATTAGGACCGGAGGGAGTAGTTTATAAAATACATATTCACCGAGTATTCATATTTATAAATAAAATAATAAGGATTTGCATTTATAACCATAGTAACACTCCATAAAAACACAAGCAAGGTAATTCAAGCATATCCTACCTCAAAGACGCTACACAACCCTTACTCAATAAACTAAACTAAATCCTTCTCTGTCACCCTTAGAACATATTGATTTCTTCCAATAAACTTGAGAACTAATCAGTTTCTCAACCATTCACATAAAGTTACCTAACATAAAAGAAGTAAAAGAATAAGCACAATTTCCTACAAACCAATCACCATTAACTAAAAGCCAATATTTTTAGCCAATCACAATCCATTTTATTACAACAAAGGTCATACACTTTATATTTAAGCAATTTAAAATATTCCTTACACCTTCTCAACTTAAACTAACTCTAATACTTCTCTTTATATTTATACCATACACTTTAAGCTTGATTATAATATTCTCAAGAAAAAGTAGATTCCATCCTAAGAAGAAAGGAACTTTCATTAACTTCATGGAGTAAAACTTAGTTAATAACCTTTAACATATTAAAACATGATTATGAATGTCTTAAAATTCCTTTGAGAATTTAACTTATTCAAACAAACTCCAAATAAGTTATCAGAGTCAGACTCAGGTTGATGTGTCCGCGATTGTGCTGGCCCCAAGGGGATGGATTGTAAAGTCCCACATCAGTCAGAGAGGAGAACGAAAAGTGTCTGATAAGGGCCAAATACCTCCCCTCTCTATACGTTTTAAAACCACTATGGGTGAGAATTCTTTAAAGCGGATATTTTTAAAAGTGAGACGCTGAGATATTACAGAAAACTACAAATGGTGATAAATCTTTGATTGTTTAATAAATATTCAGACTTACAGTTAGAAGAATTTGTAAGAAGAGGCTTGTGTACAATGCTTCATAAGTTTAATTCGCTTTGTTTAAGCTAATAATCCGTATTTTGTTTATATATGCATTTATGCATATAGAGACATTACACTGAATACAATTTTACGTAAGACAAATTCCCATAAAAAAATTATTTAGCTCATAGATCTAGCGTTATACATACATGCAAAATTAGCCAGCAAATGTCTCCACAAACAAAAAAAAAATTTCACCATAAAAAAATTTAAAGCCATTTCAAAATGAGACAACAATGCACAGATCAAATGAGGGAAAAAAAGGTAATCATAATGCATGTTAAGGGAAACCCACTTTAACTAAGAAGCCAAAGAAGAATAACATAGGAATAATTAAAGAAATAAAAAAAGGATCAAATGTGATATAATGAATTTAATATAAGAAAAGCAAATGAAATACCTTCAAACGTAACGTAGATCTGATATAGAAGAAGGAGGAGAAAAGGAAGAAGAATAGGAAGGAGGTGGTGAAGAAAGAGGAGACAAGCTACGTTGTCCTATGCGAGATAGAAGGAAGACCAGGCTTTTATACATATATGTCTGTGCATGTGTATGTGTAAATATATAAAGAGATCAGACATTAAAATGAAACCCGCGAAAAAAGCATACTAGCTAACAACGTGCACTTCACGTATTCGTTGTCACATTTGCGACCCTCCATGATCGTACACTACTAACTACCACAAACTATATTTTACTTAACAAATAATTAATTCAGTTTTAATTAACTAATCATTTCGATCACATTTCTGTGCGTTCATATTTTTTAAATCTTTTCACTTGTTTTTAAGAATTTTGTTTTCATGTTTCATTTGTGGGAAAATGCCAACATCAAATACATCCTGAATTTTTGAAAGGATAGATACCTGACACAAACAGAACCCATAAAAAGAGAATCGGTTAGTGCCGAGTGAAGTTAATTAACACAAATAGAACCTATAAAAAGAAAATAGGTTAGTGCCCGTGTGAAGTTGGTTAATTAACACAAACAGCACTCAAAACAAGAATTTGTTAGTGCCCATGTGAAGTTGGCTTGGAGTTGGTTAAGATTGAATTTCTAAAATGATATGTAGGTCACAGGTGACACAGATGCCATCTAATCAAAAGAGAATCGGTTAGTGCTCATGTGAAAGTTTGTTAACACAAATAGAGTCTATAAAAAGAGAATCGGTTAGTGCTCATTTGCTCATGTGAAAGTTATTTATAGAGTCTATAAATAGAGTTATTATTTATCACAAATAGAACAAAAAAGGGAGTATTGGTTTGTGTGCATTTTTTACTACCCTTAAAAAATGAAATTTTTAAATATTTTAATGGGTTAGTTACTATTTTTAGATTGTCATGATGAATTAAAAATTACAAGTTAGAGACTATATATGTCTACTTGTGATTCTCTCTAAAATTGTCGTGCACATGATTGATGGTTATGTGATGAACTGATGGTTGAGGACATGAGTTTATAAGAAAGAAAACAAGGAAGTGACAATATGCGTTGAAAATGTTGTAGCTCTAAAAGTTAAAAGCCAACAGATTGATGTGCCTTTAAAGGCCAATGGTGATGATTGATAGTTAGGTTAATCGAATTATAACTACTCAACTAAACTCAATTAATAATTAATCAATCAAACAACTAAAATTATACGTTTGGGCCACAACATTGGTGGTTGGCACCAATTTCAGTTCATGATGTGAAGCACTGTGCAGAACTTGCAACATAATGCCCTTTATTTTTGACTTCATATTGCCACATGCTTGAATTTAAGGTCAATGATTTTTTTTCGCATACGAAAAAAAAATATTTAAGTCAAAGTTTAATTTATTACTACCAGAATAGAGACGAAATTTTAATGTCCTTTCCAATCATTCTTTTGTAGGTGGGAGTAAATGACACTATATCATCTTATACATGGAATTTTAAAAGGTTGATTTAATTTGACATTCTTACAATTAAAGAATTTAAAGGATATTGTTTCGAACTAAACTAAGGGGCTAGAAGGGCTTGAAGGATATAATTTTTTTTTTTTATATACAGGAAGGATATAAATTCTTAAGAGAGTAATTTATTTTAGACCTTTTATTCACACACACACACAAATAAAAAGCATAAATCTAGCTGGTTGGTAGGTGTACCGAAACTCAATCCATTTATTGATCTATGGGTTGGGTTTATCTCATTTTCTTTTAGAATCTCTTTTTTTATCCATGATCAAGATATCCCCTCACTCGACAAGTGAGAGACTAATCCCCGCTAATTTGTAGGCACCTCAAAGGGTGGGACAGCTGTCTGGGAGATTTAATGTTTCTCCATACCTAACGCCAAGGATCGAACCCAGACAATTGGTTAAAGGTGAATGAGTCCTTGCCACTCAACCACACACCCCAGGTTTCTTTTAGAATCTCTTATTCATCATTAAATCTAAAAATGACTGGTTTACATTTTCTATTTTGAAAAAAAATCATAATTATAAGTATATATAAATAGATTAAAATTCATAATCATATCCATTCAATACTGATTGTAATAAAGGCACAATATAATAAGTAAATTTTAATTTACAAAAGGTTATAATAACACTTTTGTAAAATACAAAATTTAGACCATCCATTCCAAGAAAATAATTAAATATGATGGATATGAGAATTAATACGGAAATGAGAAAAGGGAAAAGGAAAGTATCCCCTCCTATAGTGCATGAACTTGATAATGACAATGCAACAAGTATGTGTTAAGATAGATGACATTTTTTATTATTTTTTTGTTTATAAAAGGAAGATTTAAAAAGATCAAGTAGTAATTACAAGTCGATCTTGACCAACACCGTGCTCATCATCATCAAGAAGCCGTTGTATACCAAGACCGTTGTATAACGATTTATAAGTAATTAACATTATTTCAAGAATTTCATATTACGGTGATACAGTGTGCATTTAGTTTTTCGTGTATTTCAATGCTTACAAATAGAGAAGCGTGTCTAGAGTTTCCTAAAAGAAAACAGATATTTGAACTAAGAAAATGCAAACCATATCATTTTTTCCCGTCCATCATTGTTTTTGAATTGGATTTCCACTAAAAACTATAGTCTTAACTATAAATAATTAATTATCCTCGCGGTTTATTATCGTTTCAATAGACCACGGAACTTAAGATAGAGAGAAGTTATAGAACAAATTTCTAAATTACCATAAGATGAGTGTAACTGTATAACAATTCAAACTGTTTTTCTAACATATGACTCAGAAATATTCTACTGAAAAATGATAAATTGAAGGAACATCATCACACTGTATATTTATAGACATCAATAGCTGTAGAATTAACGTCTAATTTTAAACAATGACAAGTTCATATTCTGCCTGAACGTCATCTATCATCCCCTGTAGTTTAACATAAATTTATTTCTTTAATTTGCAAATTAAACTGTAATAAATCTTCACTGTGTCCGTGTGTGTGTGTGTGTGTGTAACTATAAATCCCTTCCGTTCCTCCCCACTCCAACAGTTATAGTCCATGTTTTTCAATATGAATCACTCTCCTGCGTCAAAAGGGGAAAAAAGACATTATAACAAATCTATACTAAGCTAAACTATTCGTTAAGCCATAAAGTGAAAACACAATAAGCTAGCTGCTGTTTTGGTATATAACATGTAAGAATCCAAGTTACTTAACGTATACATACACATGAGTTTAAAATGTTCATACTGTCAGATAATTAGATATCTTTTACATATATAGGTTCCCAAATATATGAGAAATCAAGGTTGTCACAAAAAATTCCCAAATTCCCTAGAATAATTAATATAACTAAGCTAATTTAAAAGTAAAATCCAACTTTTCAAAACTAAATGAATGATAGAATGACATGATAATGAGAAGTAATGACAATGTAATTATAATATAATAAAGTTCATTATTTCACCAATCTGTGTTAATCCTAGTGGAAGGTGTCTTTACTCATTAAACATAAATTCTCAAGTTTAATTTCATATGGATGCAGTAAACGCCTTTGGGAGAGATAATCTCCCAATCAGACCTGAAAATGCTTGAGTAATATAATTCAGTCAAATAGTAGGCACATAAACAAAATATTATTTCTGGTGGATGCGAGTTCAGGCCCATCACTTACCTATATATTTGCTGTAACTTAACATTAGGTGGATTTCAGGAAATTCTTGAACCATTGTACAGATTGCTTGGGGTATCTCTTCTGGTGGTCATTATAATCCACAAAATAAAGACCAAATCTAGAAGAGTATCCAGCTGCCCACTCCCAGTTATCCAGTAATGACCATACAAAGTACCCTTTCACATTGCACCCATCTTCACTGATCTCTCCATGCAAGCCAGAAATTAAGACTTCTCAGATATTCATTTCATTAAATAAATATATAGCTACACACAAATCAATAAAGTAATTAATGACACATTTTTATACGTACGCTATAGATGCTTGTAGATTAGACAAATAGCCTGTGTGGTATCTGATCCTTTTCTCATCCTTCAGAGCATCCTTAATGGACTTAAATGGGCTGTTTGGATCATCCATCCCTGTGTCAACCATAAGAAAGAGAGGGAGATTTTGCTCTCAGTTGTTAGCAATGATGGTAACATGGATGTACACAAGAGTTTCTGCAATTGATTAATTAGTACTAGAAGATTACCGTTTTCAGTAATGTACACAGGTGGGTTCCCATACTTTTGCTTGATATAATTCATTAAACTTCTCATTCCTTGTGGCACTATGTACAACCATATAGAATTAGCCTGCAGGTTAAAATTCACAAATTACCATCATCAGGACTATTAGGGGATTCAAATCCATGGATAACTTGACCATGTTCTGACTATGTACTAGAGGGATAGTGATGAGTACCAAAGTGGGATGAGAAACCTTACCCCAAAATCTAAATCTTGAGGTGGGATAACCTACCCACTTAAATGCCTCATTGACCATCCATTTTTTTCAATATGAAAATTATGATCTCATTCTATTAATTCATATATGTTAATGAAGGAAAATAGTGAAGAGCAAAGGGCATGACTCATTTTACTAGAGGTCTTAATAAGAGAAACAAAATGCTTCACTTTACAGGACTTACCCTTTCTCCAATAGGTTTGGTACCATTGAATGCTGAAAACAAAGAGAAAAGAGAGAAGCAACTTAGTGGATGTAGAAAGAAAAAAGAAAAAGAAGAACTGTCTTGACAGAGTGATTTGGCCTTTTTGTAATATAAAGGTCCAGCATTAGACTTACGTAAGGTGATGGCTCCAGAATCAGCAATGGAGTCATTGAGCAAGAAACCAATTAAATTAGTAGCATTGTTTCTTGCATAAAAGGTAGTGTAATGGTTAATTCCAACAAAATCCAATGAACCCTTAAGAAGAGCAGCCTCAGATTGAGTAAACTTTGGCAGCCTGCTTCCAACTCTACTTCTCATTGAACTTGGATAATCTCCAAATATCAGAGGATCAAGGAACCTATTGAGCAAAGTATTTAAAAAAAAAAAACAATAAAAATCAGTCACTCACTTGTTTCCTTCATTTTCAAGAACATGAAATATACAAACTATAAGGTTTTATCATGTCTATCACTCACCAACCAAGTTGAAAATCTTGAGCTCTTTGAGCTGCTTCAATATCTTCTTTAGAGTTTGTTGCTGGCTCATACCAAATGACATCAAATGCTATCCCAAGTGATCCTCCTTGTGTACTCTATACATTAGCCAAACCACTGATTATATATATAGCTTTTAAATAAGCAAAACTGTTTGAAAATATAACGATGACAAGAATATACTTGTAAATATTTCATGAATATACCTTGTACTTTTTCCTATAAATATCTGCTACTGTCGCGTGAGCACGAAGGATGTTGTGAGCGACAGTGTAAGGTTCAGTTGCAGAGTTTCCAGCCCTACAAAACAGGTGAAGGAGAATGGAGCAGCGTCCAGGAGCTTGGAGGCCAACATCAAATCCTTGTGTAGTAAATGTATGGGGCTCATTGAATGTCATCCAGTGTTTCACCCTGTCCCCAAATTTCTCAAAACATGTCTCAGCATAAGTTGCAAAGTCCTTTCTGCAATGTACACAAAATGTTGGTATGTTACTACTACTATTATTTTCCAGAGAATATAATATAAAATTAAAATCCCAAGTTTAAGTTGAGAAGATAATATTAAAAACAAGCTCTATACATGATTTCAGTGCTGAGCCATCCATTGTACTTATCTTGTAGTACTTGTGGGAGATCCCAGTGATAGATGGTCACATATGGTTCAATTCCTGCAGTTATACAATTAACCACACGCAATAAGAATAGTTAAAAACTATATCTTATCATACAGATAGTTTAGCAATGAAAGCTAGATGTTGAGGTAGGAAATCAACTCACTTAAAAACAACCCATTGAGCATTTCATTTTACTAAAAGTGGAACATATGATATCTCATAGTACTAAGTCTCTATCAGAAATGATCAGTGGAGATGGAAGAGTGTTATTTTTTTTAGTAAACTGCTAAATTCTACCAAGTGCAGAGGCATAATGGAGAATCATCACCTTTGGCCAGTAGAGCATTGATGAGCTTATTGTAATGATCAACTCCTGCCTGATTGATTTGCCCAGTTCCATCTAAACAAGAAAAATTCTATTAGTTAAAATTTTTTGTTAATCAAGATTTGGTTGAGTTATCTTGTGTCTCAAGCTATCATAGTTAGTTCATCCCATTAGAATTAGTAGAAATAAAGGAAGCTTACTTGGAAAAATTCGAGTCCAAGAAATGGAAAACCTATAGGCATCCATTCCCATATCCTTCATGAGCTGTACATCTTCCTGCTCTCAAAGGAAGTAATGATTATCATTAACAAACTAACTCTTACCACCACTAAGCTTAATTAAGAGAATGGTAATGAATCTATATATCTTTAGGCTGTATTATGAATTGTTGCTTTCATGAGAGTCTCAAGTTCACCATACCATGTGCTTTACATATTACCTCAATCTTTTTTAAGAAAATAGAGTAATTACTCATTGACAAAAGAATAATCTTTGGAAAAAAAATATGTTTTTAGAAAATTTCGTTGAAATATATAAGAGATGGGCCAATTGACGACTTACTTCATAACGGTGGTATTGATCTGTAGCAACATCAGCATTGCTGAAATCTAGTACCTTCCCTGCACAAACAATGCAACACAAGCATTATTCTTTACCATTATAATATCTCTAGAATTATTTATCTTCCACCTACATTTGTAGAGTTACTTTAGAGGATTTAAAATAGGAAAAATTGGAAAATGTGTCATTCAAAATTTTACTGATGAAAGGGACCTGATTAATATTTCTACAAGAGAATAAAAAGTGTTAATACTTTTGCAAATACTTTCAGCAATATAATTTTCAACAAGAGCCTTTGTTTCATGATTTTTCATTAAAAATAATCTGGTGATCCATGAGAAATTCCCATTGATTTACTTTGGCTGATGGCATTAATTATATCATTAAGATTTGTAAAGTCAATAAATGCAAAAAAAATCATAATTAATAGTTTTGTAAATTAATCTTCATTATGTCTCTTGTAAAATTTTTAACTTTTTTATATTAATTGTTATAAAACAAAGGTATATGAAGTGGATGGTTTATGGAGAATTATTTCAGTTAGGTCCCATTAGTTAAAGGTGATTCATCATATGTCATTAATTTTACATTAAAGTCCCTAGGGTTATGTATAATATTAATCAAATATGTCAAGAGTTGTCAATACAACTTATTCAATTATTAATAATAATAAGGTTTTTTAACTGTATGTAGTCCAATACAACTCATTGAGCTATATTGACAATTTCCAATACATGTGATATCACTAAGGTTTTTTAAGACTTCAATATAATTTTATGGCTTCTTTGATTTTAATTGTAATTAGTTTCCTTTCTAGACATAGTTCTCCATATACTTTAATCACAAAATTAAACACAACAAAATATAAGACTTATGGTAGCAATTTTTTTTTTACCAAAAGTATGTGAAAAGGTATCCCATATTGTTGGGCCCCTGCCATCTTCTTTTACAGCTCCTTCATACTACAACAAAGTCAAAGGATATTATTTAATTCATTCCTTCATTTGACAAATTATAATAATGTTGCTGTCAAAGATAATATACATAAATCAAATCACAATTGCAAAACATAAAATAGGTAAGTTTCCTATAATTTAAATAACACTAATTGTTGGGAAAAAAACACTAATAATGTCGCTTACACAACATCCACTCTAATTTCTATGACACACATATATAGTTCAATAAAATTATAAATGTTACTTTCTACTTTCCAAATTATATAAGGCAGATTAAGTTCAAATATGCGTGTCAGACCACCACCAGTGACGCCGAGTTAACTCGAGAATCTCTCATATATAATAAATATCAGTACTATTAAAAGAAATATTTGTGTTCATAGAAACATCTTTTTCTTTATTTCTTTCTTTAATTTTCTTTTTCTCTTTACTTTTTTTGTCAGCATACGAGAAGCTTCTCAGATCCAAAACATTTGGACAGAGCAGATCCAACTCATCACTTAAAGCACTTTTTGTTTTCGGCCAACTACCACCCAACATGGCAATTGGCAAACCAGATTTTATCTTATTATTAGAAGGAAATCTCTCTCTTTCTATAAATATACTCATTTAAATGATTATGAAAAAAGCAATATTTAAAAGTATCTGTGTATTTTCTATTGAAAAGATAAAACATGACGGTCGTCTGTGTTCGGATCTAGCGGAGCAAATGTCGTATACCCACATCAAACACGACGTTAGTTAGGCTATGCTTACGCTCCGACGAAAATACCCTTCCAATAATGACTAAGAAAACTTCAGAAAGGCCATATTCCCATGCCCACTTCCGTCACATCAATCCTAGTCATGACACGTGTCATGACATCTTGGATTTATTATTCTTTGCGAAAAACAAAAGTAAACGACATTCTGACTCCTCACACATGTACATGTATCTTTGTAATCTGATAACCATTAAAGCATTATCTAAGGAAACGAAAAGGCATTAAATGAAAGTGCATTAACTAGCTAATACTGTCGTTTTAGTCTCTTGTTCTCTCTCACATTCACTGGCTTATCCTTGTTTGATTCCCCATCACCATTTTTCATAAACCCCAAAACCTTAATACTCAGTATCAAAAATAAAAAATAAAGAAAGAAACTCAAACTGAACCCACCCCATATATATAGAAATGATATATGAAATGGTTATAATAAATTAAAAGAAAAGAATCATATGCAGTGTATGTTGATATTTGATAAAGAAGAATATAATATTAGTATTTATTAAATATTGGGTTTTGGATAATGTTAATGGAAGAAATGAAGGGAGGAGGAACCTGGAAAGCAGAAGAGGCGGTTCCAAAAACAAAGCCTTTTGGAAAGCTTCCTCTGTTGATTGTGTTGTTTGAGTCAGCAGACATGCATTTCTCAACTTCAAATGCTGCAACCACCACTATGGCTATTGCCAATCCTTGTATAATGCAATTCCTCATTACAACCATGCCCCTTTAATTTCTTCTTCGATAGATCTTCGTCAGAGAGAGAGATAGAGAGAGATATTTGTGATAGATGTGTATGTTTATTATTTGTTTTGAAGTATGCAGGATACTCTAGAGCTTTTGTATGTGTACGTATATATAAAGAAGATTTAGAAGGGAAAGGGAGAGAAAGAAGCAATGTGAAATGAGATATGAAAAAAGATGATAATATATAATGTGATAGGGAATATGTATATAAAAATATATGTGATAATGTGTGTGTGTTTGGTGCCGTATAAGTGATGCAGTAGTGGTGGTGGGGTGTGGCTCCAAGTCTCCAAATATATGCTTGTTCATATTTGGCCGCAACCCATACACGCTTTAGTTCTTTTCAATTAATTTAGGAAATTTTTAATCCATTTCATTTTCACCGATTATGTTTTTCTTTTTACATTTTTTGTTCAAATTTTTCTTTTTAAGTTTTGATTCTTTGCACATTAATCCTTCTAATTTTGAATCATTGAAACTCGTTCACTATATAATTTTAACTACTGAAAATGTACGTTAGTATCTAAATGCTAAATAATTAATGGAATGCATGATTTTATTTGTCTATATAGGTCAAGTATATCTATTTAGTCATTTAACTAAGGCAATGTTTTATTGTAGTCTCTGAACTTTAAGCTTCTATTAAGTCATTAATCGTAATAATTGTAAATTTTGAAACTTTAACTAATATATCATCCTTTTTTTTTTTGCCAGAACTAATATATCATCCATCATTAGATATTTGAAATTTTGATATCAGGACTAAAAAGCACTTTATAAAGTTAGGGATTAATATGTGAAATCGTACCTTAAGTTTGATGTCTAAATGTATAATTTGAGCTGCTTTTTATAAAAAAAATTAAGGACTAAAAGTTTTTAATGTTTAAATTATAGGAATTGAGTTGTACTACTGAATATATAATCAGCAAAAAAATAAATTCCCTTTAATTTTCAATCACCGGTTTGGTCAAAAAAAGGGAATTAAATCAATTGACAAGTATGTGCATGGAACACAGAAATTCATTCTAAATTTGCTCCTCTTTTTAAACGTTATAATTATGTTTAGTAGTACATCATATATTCGATCCAATTTAATTTACCAACTACAACAATAACAAAATTTTATCCAAACTAAGTGGAGTCAGCTACATGGATCACATGTCGTCATTGTGCTCTATCAATAGTCATGCTTGGAGATAAACTTTTCATCAATAATAGATCTCGTTGAATGCTTCATTAAGAGTTCTCTTCGACCTTCCTCTCCTTCTTCTGTAGTGCTTCCATACCATTTGATCAATTATTCTTACTGCCCATCCATTTCACTTCTTTGAACCTTTTGTTTCTTTATATGTCTTCTCCCAGATAATACTCTCTTCAATCTGTAATATAAGAGCCAAAATTTAAAAGATTTTTTTTTTCAAAATATAAGAGTTTATTTCGCATACTCTCATAATTTAATGTGGTTTTTCCTACTTAATTTCAAATTTATCATTGTTTAGTGTTTATTCTCTCTCTTAAAAGTATCATAATAAATATGAACTATATTGAAAAAATAACATTGACTTCAGAGATGAACTAACTTTCACATGTTTTCTTAATAAATGTGATCTCTAATATATATTATAGACGGGAGGGAGTGCTAATGAATAAATAATCTCTTGTTGCTTTTGATTTTATCTACCCTTCTTCATCTTTTTAAGTCAATACTAGTACCTTGTAAGAAATTTCCTTCTCCCCCCTATACGTATTTATTATATTATCTGCATATTGTTCTTATTCATTTGGCTCTTATCAATAGTGTCAATCCTCATTAGATATACACAACAGAGTACTTTTGAGACACTCATTGCGTGTATGATAACATCTCAGCAAATTCAAGCTTGTAAACTTGGCAACAAGGAATTAACTGGACAATTACTCAAACAGGAAAATATTTATTGCAGAAAGATTTAAAAACGACAACTTACTACCAGTATCACATACAATTTGCCTGAAAGAATTATATAGTTTTTAGAAGTCAATCATGTGGATATATTACTATTCTGAACGCGCAGGTTTTAGGAATAGAATAATGGAGTCATAATAGTTACGCGCAAGGAATCCTTATCATTCATTATATATTCTTCTCCTTACGTGGTCACTGGATTACTTTGTTCTTCATTAATCATTTTTGTGAACCAACATCACATGTTGCCAAGTCAATTGCTATGAACCAATCAAATGTTGCCATATATGATAACCAAGATTAAAAGAATTAATGATACCATTTCAGAATTTTAAAGGAGCTTTCTAGTGTTGTTAGTGACTAGTGGTCCTTATTCTAGTATTCTTAATAATTACTATACCTTAACATCAATTTAAAGGGCCTTTTAACTTACGTTAATTGTTGGCATGTTACATGTATTGGTTTCTTACTTTTTTTACTTTCTTAATTATCTTCGTAATAAAATTTAATTGGTTAAGCCAGTCAAACCAGTAAATTAGATCCATCCTTGATCAATCTAGATAGATAAATAAATTTTGAACAAGTTGTCGTTCAATTCCCTTTTTTTTGCCTGAAACGACATAATTTAATGAGTTAAAAACAATATGCTCATCATAATTGTGCTTTAATAACTTGTTTTATTGAGTTATATTTAGCCTAGCTTACACATGAATGCATAATTTACTTATGGATTAACGCCTTTTATATTTAAATTGTAATTTTTTCAGAGTTATAGACGACTAATTTGGTATATATTAAGCAAAAATATCACTTTAATTATAAGCAGTCGGGTTTCAAGTTGATCTTGATTTGAATTATAATCCTAGAACCACTTTTTTGGTTGGTTCATTCATCATCTCTGGTTTTCAGTAACTTGTTTCTTACATTCATTGACTCACTCTAAACATCAAAGATGTCAAAATAAATATAATACTATCACATTGTCATGATTTATCTCTGTCTTATCTTGATCATCAAGCAGGCCAGGTGGCTGCTCCTGTAATTAGAATCATCACATCAAATATGGATAGAGACCTCCCATTAAATAAAATCTCATGATCATCAAATCACCAATATAATAGAACTATCATGAATGAATTTGAACTAAATATTTAAGTTGTTCGCTATATATTATAACCCATAGTGACTTTTGCTTTTTTGGATATCCAAAATACATTGCTTTCAGAAACCAAAGAGGGTTTAATGTTAAAAATATTACTGCATTGCTCTCAATATTATATATATGTCATTTTACTAAGTTGATTTCAAAAAGTTCTTGAACCATAGGACTGAGTTTTTGGGGTATCTCTTCAAGTTGTCATTGTAATCAACAAAATACAGACCAAATCTAGAGGTGTATCCAGCTGCCCACTCCCAGTTATCCAAAAGTGACCAAGCAAAATACCCTTTTACATTGCAACCATCTTCACTGCATAATCAGTCATATATAAAAATCAGAAAAGTTTCATAACCTTTATGTAACAGATTATATATTAAAGGCCTCAACTTGATAACTAATGCATTTAAGTTACGTACAAATATTACTTACTTGATGGAAGCTAGTAAGTTAGATAAATAATCATTGTGATATTTGATCCTTTTTTCATCCTTCAGAGCCTCCTCTATTGGTAAAAGTGGATTATTTGGATCATCCATCCCTATATATAAAAAACCATGAGAGTCAAATTTTATTCAATGTGGATTGAATCTGAAAATGATGATGGGCTAAATGGACACCAGTGGTGGAATGATGAGTTATTTAGAGTTAGGCATAATTCAGTGACTTGGAAAATTTTTTGTCAGCTGCAGGATTTACCATTTTCAGTGATAAACACCAAAGGATTTCCATACTTTTCTTTGATGTAATTCATTACACTTCTCATCCCATGTGGCACTATGTACAGCCATATAGAATTTGCCTGAGTCAAAATTTGAATAATCACTAAGCCACATAGTTTTGATAAAGACAATAAAGAGACTAAGAGTTAAGTAAAGCACACTATGTTGGATTCACCTTAGGGACAATCACATGAGTATTTGTACAACTTCATCTTTTTTAATTTACTATTTTTATTTGTAAGTATGATTTAATTAGAAATGTCTTATAATAAGAGTCGGAGGAAGTGTGTATGTGTGTATATAATGGCTCCCTTTTCAAGAACTTACCTTGTCCCCAATTATTGTGTTTTTTCTGAGATTGAATGCTGAAATAATGCACAAACAAAAACCCTTCAATTAAAAGATCAAAATTGTATTTTAAAATTTTGTCAATTAAGATTTGGTGAGTTAACTTACGAAGGGCGAGAGCAGCAGAGTCTGAAATGTAGTCATGAAAAAGATTGGTAACATTAGGAATATACATTGCATAATAAGTAGTATAATGATTGATACCCACAAAATCTAATGAGCCCTTAACAAGATTGGCCTCATATTTTGAAAATTTTGGCAGCCTGCTTCCTACTATACTTCTCATTGAACTAGGATAATCTCCAAAAAACAAAGGATCCATAAACCTGTAACAGAAAATCTAACAACTTAATCAATTTTTATATTTGATTACAGAACAAAGATACTACAAAAGTTCATTACCAGCCAAACTGAAAATCTAGGCCTCTCTGAGTTGCTGCAATATCCTCTTTAGTGTCTGTTGCTGCCTCAAGCCAAATCACATCCAAAGAAATCCCTATTGATCCTCCTGACATATTCTGTGGTAGAGCCAAATCAATCAATGCATTGCATAAAATGATATTGTTTCGTATCTTAAGGCATTGACTCACAGTTACTTTCTTTGAATCTCACCATACCTAAAAGTTCAAACTTGTCTGAAATGATTCATCAAGTTAAACACAAAACATACCTTGTACTTTTTCCTGTAAATATCAGCAACTTGTGCATGGGAAAGAAGTATATTATGAGCAACAATATAAGGTTCAGTAGAAGAGTTTCCCTCCTTGCAAAAAATATTAAGGCCAATGGAACATCTTCCAGGTGCATCAAGACCTAAATCATATCCCATTACGGCAACATTATGAGGCTCATTAAAAGTGATCCAGTGCTTCACCCTATCTCCAAAATTCTTGAAACATATCTCTGCATAACTTGCAAAGTCCTTTCTGCAATACAACAAAGCACCATGAAATACATGCTAGTTCCGTTGGATATGTAATGTTGTTATTTAATTGAAATATATAAGATGGATTCAATTAAGTCTTCCACTGCCACTCTGTATTGTAGGATTCCAAACGTTTACTTTGTTAGTCTTCACATGGTTTGTATTATAATTTCAGTTCTAACACTTTAAGAAACAATGATGTTAAAACGATGAAAGTAATTTGGTACATGATTGCCGGGCTAAGCCATCCGTTGTACTTGTCTTCTAAGGCTTGAGGTAAGTCCCAATGGTAAAGGGTGACATATGGTTCAAGTCCTGCATTTTTATATATATGCATGGTGTAATCAGAGGCAATGAAGATATAGGAGATTCTTATAAATCACATAAAGATTATTAACAAGAGTTACCTTTGGCCAGTAAATCATTGATGACTTTATTGTAATGATCAATCCCAGCCTGATTAACTTCCCCAGATCCATCTGGCACATGAAACTGTACGATCAGAATATTTCAACAATTATTTCTATCAAGTATCAATATGATGATCACTTCAACCTCAATTTTCTGTCATTTGATTAATGCTCAGCAAGCTTTAAGTTAGAAAAATTTCGAGATATAAAAAGCTTACTAGGAAAAATCCTTGACCAAGAAATGGAAAATCTGTAAGCATCCATTCCCATGTCCTTCATGAGTTGTATGTCTTCCTACAAGCAAAACAATTCATCACCATTGATTTCAAAAAAAATTTATCACCATTCATTGTTGAACACTTGAACTTACTTTTTCACCAAGTCTTGTGAACATTGATCAATATTAAAATAAGGAAAAGTAAAAATGGTATTTTAGCTTATGTAGCACAAGTCACTACATTACATAACTAATTAACCATTACAATTAGTTGCTTCACATAAGATAAACAAATACCAAAACACAGGATATATGTTCCAGTTATTAGTTGAACATTATTACACATTAACATTGGTCTTTGATTTCTTCTAAATAATCTATTTTTCGTCCCAGCTCTCTGTTTTATTTGTTGTGTTTTGTTTTGTTAGATCATTGAAACTCTATTTGAGAATAAACTCATTTTTGCTGCTCATAACAGATTTTGTTTTGTTATATTTAAAATGTATTTTAATATATACTCCCTCCGTTACTAAATATAAGATAACTTTCACATTTCATTTTGTTCCTAAATATAAATTATTTTCTAATTTTTCCCAAAATTTTCCTAAATTAACCATAATAATGATTATCTATAGTAACAAACAAGAGAGGAGGAGTGGAATAAAGATTTATGGTTAGGATAAATTTGTAATACCATGTGTTAATAACTAACTTAACTAACATCCTTAATCTAATCAAATTAGGAAAATCATCTTATATTTATACTCCCTCCGGTCCTAAATATAAGACCTAATTGACTTTTTTGAAAAATCCTTAAAAAAAGCAAAATAAATTAATTATAAATTGATTTACCTAATTTTTTCCCTTGAACTAGTTTATTTTACTTATAAACTAATGGATAATCTAAATATATATATATATATCAAATATGTCATGATTTAATAGACTATTTTGCAACCTTAACCTCTACAAAAAAAGTTATCTAGGTCCTATATTTAGGATCGGAGGTAGTATTTAGGAAAGGAGGGAGTATTTCGTTAAGGCAAATGGTTTGGGAGTGGAGAAAGTGATATTAGGAAATGGCAACAAGAGTATCACTTACTTCATATCGGTGATACTCATCCACTGCCACGTCAGCATTGCTGCCATCCTGTATCCTTCCTACAATGAAATTAATGTCCCTAATAGTGAAGAAGTAATTTCTAAAACCAGTGACCAATTGATGTCATGATTGATCTTGGAAATGTTGCTTTCAATTTTTTTTGCCAACAAATGTTGCTTTCAATTTTACAAATATAGAGTATATAAAGTGAAATAAAATTTGTTACACTCAGTTCAAAAAAATAAGATTTTTGATAAACATAATATTTTGAAAGTGATGGAGTAACATAGTATGCACAAGGAGTCAATTAAGCCGGCAAATGATGCCAAAGGTTGAAGCTGATGTCAATTTAACAATTGGAAAATACCAGAAGATGGGCAAAGAGATATAATTGTATTCAATATAACAATTGGAGTACATTATTAATTAATAATAATAATAATTACCAGGCTCACTTGAGAAAATATCCCACACGGATGGTCCCCTTCTGTCCTCTGTCACTGCTCCTTCATACTACAACCATATACATTCAATGTCAATGTGTTCACTCTATTTTTCCTCCTTTTCCATATCCTTTTATTACAAACACAAGAGCTAGTTGCTATAAAGTTTTGTTTTGAAATCAAAGGTAATACTTCAATTCATTTTTTTCTCCTAAACTCAAACCACATTCATTCCACTGGTTTTTGGAAGATTTCATCTCACATAATTATTATTTTCTCAAACTAATTTATCAAACTTAATAAATGAATATGTAGTATAGTACTTCTTTGTATCAATATTTTAGACTAGAAGAGGTTCAGTAACTCAATTAATAACGTAAGAAAATTTTTTTATGTTCTCCCTTTTTTTTATCAGAAATCAATTCTCGCTGTTGATTGCACACATCATTCAGAGAATAGTCCATCAAGAAAAACAATTAACATTACAGATTAAGTTAGAGAGTGCAATTTTAACTAATGCGGAGTATACAATTCTTACACTCAACTAACTTAACTAATTCTTTTAGTCTTTGTAAAACAATTCTTACATAAAAGAAGAGAGAGTAAAATACTATTGAAATCATAGAAAGATAGAAAAAAATAGGTAAAAAAAATTTTATAACAAATTTTTATCAGCAAAAAGTAGAAAATAGAGAGATATAAATTTTTACCAATTTCTTTTAATGGCGAAATTTTTCTCATATACATACAGTTTTATTCAAGTTGGAGTATCAATCTGTTACAGTGTACTATTAATCAACCTTCTGTTCTCATAACATTCATTTTATAAATTATAAAAAACTATTTTCTGACCTGAAAAGCAGAAGAGGCAGTGCCAAAAACAAAGTCCTTGGGGAAGCTTGTTCTATTAATAATCTGCGACGACACACATTTCTGAATCTCAAAAAACACAATGACTTGTAATATAATCACAGCATGAATCACCCCTTTCAATCCCATTATTGCATGACCTAACTGGGATCTCTACGTTTTGAATTTTTTCTCTATTTATATAAATTGCCTGGCTGTATGTCGCATCTCCTTATTCTTTGAAATCACTAACCAACATCTGTGATACTCCAAAATGATTAAGAAGTTCCCTCGTTTGTATCAGTTCATTGTTAAAAGCCACAATTGGAATATACTGTACTTTAGTAAGTATTATTAATTAGCTGGCATACTATAATCCATGGCTTCATTTTTTATTTTATTGATAAAAAAAAGTGTGTGTCCCCACTCCTTAAGTCCCTATTTAAATAGGGGCGTTTAGCTATATACTGGCGCATTTGGCAGTCCCAAACCCGTTTTGACCATCTTCGGACGGTATGTGCCGACCTAATTGATAAATATTAATTTTGAAAATTTGATGTTAGTTCTTGTTTTTTGGCCAAAAATTTGATGTTACTTCTTAATGGAACAACGAAATGGAAATGAAATAAATGCCGTTCAATAAGTGTTTTCTTTTTCAAAACAAAAAAAAAAAATCATTGGGATAAATATATAGGTTTGTTTCATAATTCAAGCCGCACATATATTCATATGATTTCTCACTTTGCCGTACATATATTTATTTTTTTTATCAAAACAGTTCCGTATTTATTTATTCAACCCATTTTCCAAATTTTCCTGGAACTCATTTTGAATCTCTTTGTTGAAGAAACCTTACGCCTACACAAAAATAAGTTGACCTCATTTTGACTCTAAAGCAACAAACAAGAATTCAATCACACTTTAACTCTCCACTTTCCCATGGTACAAAACATGCTATCAGCCGAGTAAAAGGAGAAAAAAACACATTTTCATATGCTTTTCGAGAATTTGGTAATATTGTAAGAACTTCTGTTTCACCTTTCTGTTGTTCATTTATAACACCATTTGTTTCTATTAATTGAAAACAGTTTTGACTTTAAAGAAAATTGATAGATGTATATGGTCAACGATGTTCGTTTTACTTTGAATGAAAATAAGCGTTATCTCAACCAAACCATTCAACAATTCCGACTTCCAACTTATATATGTTGGGGAAAATTAATTTGAAATCACCAACAAGGGACTTAATACTAAAAAAGTCTCGTAAACTCTCCAAATTAAAGTAGGGTCTCAAGGGACCTCACTTTAATATATTCTAAACGTGAAAAGACGGTTTTGCCCCTCAGCCTATTAAAGTAGGGTTCCAAGGGATTGTTACATGTGCCCATGCACTTGTCATTTTGTGCCCAGATGGTTGTTATGCGTGCCCAAGGGGTTGTCAATCCCTGCGCATTAACTTAGAGTATTATTGGTCGTGAACTTGTAATGGTGGCCAAGGGGTTGCTACGTGTGCCCATGAACTTATCATTTTTTGCCCAGAGAGTTATTACACCTGCGTAAGGGGGTGTCAATCATTGCCCATTAACTTAGAATATTATTTGCCGTGAACTTGTTACACCTGCCCAAGAGGTTGTTACGTGTGCCCATGAACTTATCATTTTTTTGCTCAGAGGGTTGTTAAGCGTGTAGTTTCTTAATAGAGTAATACACAATAATCGGTGAAGGGGTAAAACAGTCTTTTCACATTTAAAATATATTAAAGTAAGGTCCTTTGAGACCCTACTTTAATTTGGAGAGTTTATGAGACTTTTCTAGTATAAGTCCCTTGTGGGGACTTCAAATTAATTTTCCCTATATGTTATTCATTTTTTCACTTTCATTGTTATTTTATTTTATGTCCTATACATTGTTGCAGTGTCATATCATTATTCATTTATTCTATTTTATGTTTTTATACATTGGCGTTATCATCTTGTTGTTTTTGTAATTAATATTTAATTATACAGTATTTTATGGGAAAAAGACAAATAGAGTCCCCTGAATATTAAAAGGACAGTCAAAGTTATTAAATTTCCAAAAGGACAACCAATGTCACATACATTAAATTAACAATGATCTAGTGGTTAAAAGGAATGTGGATGTTGCTATGGTTAATGAGAATGCTTTTGTGATTAATTGCTATGCTTTAGTTGTTGATGTGGATGATCCAATGTTTGAATATGAATGTTGTTAATGAGAATATTGCAGTAGTTAATTTAGTATATGTGACCTTAATTATCCTTTTAGAAATTTAGCGACTTTGATTGTCCATTTACATATTCCGAGGGTTTTATTTGTTTTTTTTCATACTTTATTATAGTTATATGATATTTATTTTTATCATAATTATACAAATTTTGCATGCATTATTAAAATGTTTAAAACATTGAAACCTAAAATACAAAAAATATATTTGCATGGAGTCGAGGTTACTAACTTCGGTTTTTATTAGTAGTTAAAAATTTACAATCTAAAATGCATCCTCTAGTCCTAAATGATACTCCCTTCGGTCCTAAATATAAGACCTAATTGACTTTTTTTGAAAAATCCTAAAAAAAGCAAAATAAGTTAATTATAAATTAATTTATCTAATTTTTTCCCTTAAACTAGTTTATTTTACTTATAAACTAATGTATAATCTAAAAATATATCAAATATGTCATGATTTAATAGACTATTTTGCAACCTTAACCTCTCCAAAAAAAGTCATCTAGGTCCTATATTTAGGACTGGAGGTAGTATAATGTTACCTTGATTTTTTTTGGGAATTTTTAAGGATACAAAATAAATCATTTTCAATTGTTTATGGTTAAGTTTTTTTACTCAAAACTACTTTATTCAACTTATAAATTAATTTATAGTATTATCAAATGTTACATATGTTTTAATTTAATTAACTTATAAATTAACTTATAGTTTGTTTAGAAAACCAATTCAATTTGTCCTAGTATCTACATAAAATTATGTGGTTTTTTTATTAGAAAATAGAAAATATTCCATTTGTATAAATTTTTATTGTTTGTGTTGCGTTTCTGCCAAGTATCATACAACACAAAACGGAGAGGCTAAAGTGATTGATCCCTGTCATCTTTCCTCTATCTCTTCGCCTAAGGAGTTCATCCATTAGCTTCTTTTTTTATGTTACTTCATTTTTTATATATATTACTTCTTCTTTTTTTACCACGGAGTGATATATGTTACTTTATTTCTTTCACTTTCATTGTTAATATAGGAGAATTATATTTTATTATTTCCCATCCATTGTTGCATTATCATACAATATTTTATTATATTTATATAGTGAAATTTTTTTTATTATAGCGCTATACAAATTTTGTATGCATTAGTTATAAGAAAAACTATCAAAATTTATCAAAACAATTTTGTATGCATTATTAAAAAATTTTAAAAAGTGAAACATGAATTATAAAAAAAATTATTTGCAAGGAGTCGAGGATTTTCAGTTGTTATTAGTACTTCAAAATTAACAATCTAAAATGCCTCCTTCCGTCCTAAATAATATAAGGTCACTTTCATTTTTTTTTTTTTGGAAAAATTCAAGATACAAAATAAATTATTTTTAATCATTTATAGTTGTCTTTTTTACTCAAAACTAATTTATTCAATTTATAAATTAATTTATAATCTTAGGGAAAATCCCAAATAAGTCTCTCCCAATACCCAAAAGGACAAGTGAGGAACCTAAACTTCTAAAAGGACTATGAAGGAACCAGCACCTAACTGTCGTTTTAAAATTTTGCGAAAAGACAAAATTGCTTCATCCTAAAACGCAAATTACTACCCCACCCTAAACCCACCCTAACACCAGGCCATCCTTTTCTCGCAATTTGTGTTTTAGGATGGGGGCAATTTTGTCTTTTCGCAAAATTTCAAAATGACAGTTAGGTGCTGGTTCCTTCATGGTCCTTTTGGAAGTTTAAGTTCCTCACTTGTCCTTTTGGCTATTGGGAGAGATTTATTTGGGATTTTCCAATAATCTTATTATCATATGTTGCACATGTTATAATTTAGTTGTTTATTTTTCATAAAAAAAGTCAAAAGAGTATTACTCCCTCCGGTCCTAAATAGAAGACCTAGTTTACTTTTTTGAAAAATCCTAAAAAAGCAAAATATAAGTCAATTATAAATTGATTTACCTAATTTTCCCCCTTAAACTAGTTTATTTAACCTATAAATTAATGACTCATATAAAAATATATCAAATATGTCATAATTTAATAACATATTTTGTAACCTTAACATCTCCAAAAAAAGTCATTTATGTCTTATATTTAGAACCGGAAAAAGTATGTTTTAGAAAACTAATTGGAAAATGACACTTGAATTTGAGTTGGACAAAATAGTGTCACTAATTTCAACTTGAACAAATAAGAAATAGTCCCCAATTTATCCTAAATGAAGTTTGTGAGTTTGTGGCAAAAGAGTAATTACTGACGATTCTCAAGTAGTTATCGGCGATATATTAATAGTTAATGAGAATGATAGTTAACAGCAATACAAGGGTAGTTAACTGATATACATGAGTAGTTACTAATAATTTAGTAACTACTCATGTATGACTGATAACTACTTAAGAATCGACATTAATTACTCTTTTGTAACAAAGTCATATACTTCATTTAGGACAAATTGGGGATTATCTATTGTATGTCCAATTTAAAATTGGAGACCCCATTTTGTCAAACTCAAATTCAAATGTCATTTTTTTGTCATTTTCCGAAAGTGATTTGTCCTAGTATTTAAGTAAAACTATGTTGCTTTTTCTATTAGAATAGAATATATATATTCAAGGGGTAGCTAATTTGAGGTCCAATCCATTATACATAATATAGAAAAGGTCCCCACGAAATGACAAAACTAAAGTACGGTTCAAAGAGACATTACTTAAATTATCTTCCAAGTCTAGAAGACATTTTTGCTCTTCTTTTATCATTTACAAGATAATAAGTGTTTGGGCTATTTTTCATAAAAAACTAAAAAGAATAGTATGTTTAGAAAACTAATTTGTCCTAGTATCTAAATAAAATTATGTGGTTTTTTTTATTAGAATAAGTTTTTTCTCCTGTGCAGCACACAGGCGGAGCGTGGATGCTTTTCCGTCAAGATTTTCATGTGTGATTATAAGAAAAGCTACACAAAATACTAATTCATCAACGACAAGCAACAATTGTAATTTGAATAATTTAACAAACTAATCCACTAACTAATAAGACATATAAAGGGTTCGCCTTACTTCGCGTGGTTAAGAGAAATACATGAACAACACATTAATAAATGTAGAGTAATTAGTAAATTAAATATAGAAGGAATTTTTATGTGTGCTTTGTTACAAAAAGATATTTGTCAGGTTGCACGTGCTTCAAGTGGCTACATTAAACAAATGAATGAAACATTTATAAGTCAAGAACTTTAGGTCAAGAAAGGCGAATAAATTCACTTTAGAGACCTTACTTTAGAGAGGTCTATTGCATTTCTAAATGAAACATAAAAAGTGAGAAAGATTAGTATCAACAAGGTACTTGCTAATGCAAGTGTGTTTCCTGCGCTTCGAGCGGTTAAAATAAATAAACGTAGAGCACATTTATTAATGAAGAGTATTAACTAAAATAAAATATGGATAAATTTGATCGAGTGAGTGTAATTTCTTTAAAAATATATGAAACAACAATTAGCCAATAATTTTGAGAACTTAACCACTTCTATCACCATCTAAAGCTAAACGAAAGCATGAATCAAATATAACTAACTTAAGACCACCATAACTAAAAGGTTTATATATATATATATATTTTGCACCATATTGATATCACTATTGAACTTCACAGTTCTATTGTAAATAAACATGTAGAGGAGGAAGAAAAATAAATGACCACTTTTTTCTAATATCCAATGGCATTAGAAACCTTCATGATCAAATGCATGCCCAAGCTAAGTCAAAAGCATTAAAACCCTTCATAATTTTTAGTCTCTTTCTTGCATGTGTGGATCAACATCTTACAATAAATAATAGCTTATTAAATCAAATCAGATTCACTATTTTTCAAACAACGTGAACAAGAACAAAAAAAAACAGCTTATTATAAATTTATAATGAAAATAGGCAAATGAAATTATCTTTTGTGTGGCTTTTCTAACAAGTATCGTACAGGCCCTATGACAGTGACAAACCAGAGGTAGACAAGACATAAAGTCTAAAGTCCCCTCCCCTCTACATCTTTACCAGACCTTCTTCTTCTTCTTCTTCTTCTTCTTCTTCCTTCAGAGACCGATCTCGCCAGCTTCTCTGCTTCAAAAACTGACCATCTCTCTCTCTCTCTCTCTCTCCTACTTCCACTTGCACCATCTCATTGACCTCCTCAATTAGATCTCTCTCAAAACACTTTAATCATGTCATCTTTTCTCTATCTCTTCACCTAAGTAGTTCACTAAAGTTCATCCATTTGCTTCGTTTTGATAATGTCTCTACTGGGTTTCTCTTCCCTCCGGCTAGGGACAAAGTTGATCTGCCAGATGTGTTGTTGGATGGAGTGGAACAAGAGTTTCTTCCATGTTCATGTTCACATCTCCAAGAGTCTCCACTACCTTCACCATCATTCTAGTCCATCCCTCAATCATTCATGGCATGTCAGTACCATCCACCTCCAACAGAACCATCTTCTGCTTATTAAGGTTCATTTTTTCTGTCTATCCATTTCTTTATTTGTCTAATTATTGTTTCTTTTTTCTCTTTTATGCTAAAATGCCCTTGCATGTTGTTTTTTTTCCATGTGTAATATTTATTTTTGTCTAAAAACACTATTAGAAAAATTATAATTATAATTAGACTCTCCTAAAATAAAAGAAGGTATTGAAATAAAATAATAATAATAATAATAATAATAATAACAAAAAGAAGGTATCTCTCTCCAAACTTACTAACTACATAAAATATTTTACGGTACTAATTTATAAAAAAAATATTTCTCGGTACTAATATTCACTTTTATTTGAGTGTTTATTATTGTTATTATTCCCCCATTAAAAAAATTTGGGTACTTATGGCCCCCGAGAAAATAGTTTTGCGGTGCCCATTTACATCACTGATTGATTTTTAAATGTCTCTATTTTGTAAGTGAATGGAATGTGTGAATTGAATCAGATGCGAAGTCTAGGCTTTGTTTAAAATGAAAAATATGGAAATTGAAAGGTGGAGGAAATAATTACTCTTCCTAAGTTGTAACTGAATGGAGGCATGATAATATAATTTCTATTTAGGTGTCAACTTGTTTTGCTCTACTTTTTAGTATATCAAATTTGGATTATATAATTGTGAATCAATTGCCCTCTTAACCGAATCGAAGTTTTAGAAGTGCTGGTGTTTTCTCTTTGTAAGACTATTATTTTGGGTTTTCTATTATCTTTGTTTCAATAACACAAACGTGTATGTAAGAAATTGACACCATGCATTATAATTATAATTATAATTATAATTATAATCAATTCCGCATGTTAGTTTTTGGAAACTAATTGACTTCCCTAAAGTGAAACGATTTCAAAGAGCTAATCCGAACAGAATTGCTTATATCAACAAAAAGAATTAAAATAAAATGACTGAAATAAATAGTTCAAAATAGGAAACTAATTAGAAAGAGAAAATCCAAATTAGAACACACCTTGAAGCGGGAAAATGATCAGTGTCATTACAACGTTATAATATCAAACATAGGTTTCCTATTTCAAAGTGGACTCAAATTACTTCCATCCCAAGTTTCCCACTCTCATATAATTAGCTCCTAAACATTAACCCTCTTCAGATTTCCACTTTTCTCTCTTGGTAAATTCTTCTTCTTATTCTTCTTCTTACACGGGTTTATTCAGATTTCCACTGTTCTCTCTTGATAAAGCTTTGTTTTTTTTAATGACAGAAACAGAGCATACTTGCAGAGGACGATCATAAAGATTGCAACTTTTCAATACACTGTTGGAGGAAATTGTAAGTGACAATGTTTCTATTTGTTGTCATTGTTATTTTCATTTCTATTATATGTTATGTTGGATGAAGCTGAATGGGGAAATAGAATGAGATGAAAAGTGAGTGACTTTATGAGAATGCTGTGTTTGGTAAATAGTATGGTTTGTATGAATGATTGAATGGACGATGCTTGAGTTAAAATAATCCTTTATGTGGAACAATTATTTTCGTTTTTGTTATGTCTGGTTAATTTTACCATGGAATTGTTTATTTCACTGATGTTATATAACATATTTCATTGTGAATTCTAATTCCATTAGCAGATTAATCTGATGTGATGTGGAATTCAGTTTACCATGCATAGTATTATGAAACCCATGTATATTTTGTTGTGTTGGTTTTATTTTGATTTTAGTAATGTAACTTGTCTTAAAGGCTAGCTAATGGTACAAGGGAAATTTTTGTTCGATATGCAGGAAAAGGCAGTGATACAATGTCTGATTTATTGACATTAGATGATTTGAAACACTTAAAAGGAAGTCACAGAAGTAGCTGCTTGTGGGATCAGCTTATTGAAGTTGCTTCTATTGCTTATGAAAAATATGATTCATATGAAAGAGCTCAGCAAGGAGTGAAAGTGAATCCTCTAAGATTTTACATAAGGATGGAGCACAATAAAGAGACCGATCTGAGCAGCTATGTTATAAGGAAGGATTCCATAAAGAGTGACCATGAAACCTTAACAAAAGGTAAGGTATTTATTTGATAAGATGAATTATATGATTGTCGTTTTGTTGCTTCTTTAGATCTGATTGCTTTTATTTTGTGCAGCAGAAGGAAGGAGGAAAAATTTGAAGGAATCTGTGATTAATGAGTCTTCTGGGAAGGCTGAGTCTTCAGGAAAGGCAGGTCTGAAGAGAAAGTTTGAAGAAATGAGCAATCAAGAGTGGATTAAAGCTATGGAAATGAAAAGACTGAATAAGAGGAACAGAAAGCTTGGCAGCAACCCACCTCCACTACAACCAGTCTTAGCAAACGAATTTGAACTGATGATCCTGAATGTGTATCGTGGAACAGAAATTACAAGAGTCATAAGGAAACCGTTGCAAGCCACAGATGTGAGTAAAGGACATAGTAGGGTTTCCATTCCATGTAGTGAGGTTGATGGTTTCAGTTTCCTACATGATGAAGAGATGGCAAAATTAAGATCAGGGGAAGCTATAACCGTGTCAGTGATTCACAAACCAAGAAAAAATGGTGTAGCCCTTCCTCTTAGTGTGATGTCATTGGATTTCGCACAATGGAATGTGCATAAAGACAAGGAGGACCCTCTCAAAGTTAGTTTTCAGTATGTCTTGAGAACTCAATGGAACACTTTAGTTTTGAGGGATGAACTAAAGAAAGGAGACACAATTGAACTCTGGGCGTTTCATGATCATCATGACAAACTTTGTTTGGCACTCGTCAAGATTTAATGATTGTGGTGATGAAGCAACGAGTTAAATGGAGCATAAAAGGGTTCAATCATGTCACTTGTATTGTTCTCACAAGTGACTTTATTTTTGTAATTTTACTTCTACTTTAGATGGTAGAGTAGGTATCTAAGAGCATTTAGAATCCTGTTGTTCCAAATGTAATCAAGCTCAACTGATTGCAGTGAAATCATAAACTGAACAACATCTGTACTTCAAAGCAATCCATGCCTTCAGTGAATCATGATCTGCTGTAATTAATTTGGAGTTATCATGATCTTTTGCTGTCTTTATTTCCCTCTTAAGTTTCCATTTCATCAAGCAATCTGCTTTCTTTATTAAGTAATACTCACTTTAATCATTAAACATTGTTTAACATGTCATTTTGACATTTTTTAATTGAAAAGCGCTTAATTAAACTTATTTTATTTCACATGGAACAAACTGTTTGTTTGTCATCAAATTGCTCCTGAATGATGACAGACATGCAAGTAGAGACTCCCGCACACCATCATTCTAGTCCATCCAAGAGAATGAGCTTGTGCTTAAGGTACATGTTTCTCTGTCCATTCATATATTTATTCTTTAATTGTTATTTCTTTTTTCTTTGTATTGTATGTTTTGTTTTTCATTTGTAATTTATTTTGGTCTAACAACACTCTTATCTATGTCACAGCCCCAGTACCTTATTTGTTTTGTTTCATTTCAAACTTCTTATCTAACTTCTCAAGTTATTCAATCAAAACAATGCTATTGAATTATGTGACACTTATATTGTAACCGTTACTAAGATTGGGTTCAATGATATGATACAGGATTATGCATTGTGTTTGTTACTATTCCATTTATGCTGTCATGTTCTTCTATTTTACTATCTCTTCAAATGAATTGATGTAGAGGATCAAATCTGAAGGCAGAGTAGTTAATGTTTCAAAGAATACTAACTCATCGTAATTAGTTCTAATTTCTTTTACTGTTGCTATTTTTTGGAGTTGTTTTTGCGGTTTGAAATTTTGGAGAAGAAAGGTCTGTCTTGATGAAGCCACTGAGGTGGTGTTATTGTTTGCAGAAAGGACAAATGCATGGTGAATTAGCTCTGGTGAAACATATATTAAAGAGGAAAAGTGCTAGGCCTAAAGGGTGTGTTGAATGGTCATGATAAATCCATATTGGGCCTAAATATGTGCATGTTCATGTTTTTCAGTGATAGTCATAACATCTCTGGATGTTTGAAATAAAATTTAAAAACAGTTTCTTAGTTTTCTTTTTTCTTTCTACATCCACTAAAATGTTTCACTGTACTCTCTTTTGTTTTCAGCATTTAATGGAACCAAACCTATTGGAGAAAGGGTACGTCCTGTAAATGAAGTATTTTGTTTCTCTTATTAAGACCTCAAGTAAAATGAGCCATGCCCTTTGTTCTTCATTATTTTCCTTCATTCATATAAATGAATTGATAGAATGAGATCACAAGTCTCATTGAAAAAAAATGGATGGTCAATTAGGTATTTAAGTTGGTAGGTTATCCCACTTCAAGATTTGGCTTTTGGGGTAAGGTTTCTCATCCTACTTTGGTACTTATCAGTCATCACTATCCCTCTAGTACATAATCAGAACATGGTCAAATTATCCACGGATTTGAATCCCTTAATAGTCTTGATGATAGTAATTTGTGAGTTTTAACCTGCAGGCAAATTCTATATGGTTGTGAGTCATTAATTGGCCCATCTCTTATATATTAGAGCTAACTTTTCTAGAAAATATTTTTCAGAGATTATTCTTTTGTCAATGAGTAATTATTTTTTTTAGAAGAGTGAGGTCATATGTAAAGCACATGGTATGGTGAACTTGAGATTCTCATGAAAACAGCGATTTATAATACAGCTTAAAGATATATAGCTAGATTCATTACCATTCTCTTATTAAGCTTTGTGGTGGTAACTGGTAAGATTTAGTTTGTTAATGATAATCATAACTTCCTTTGTGAGCAGGAAGATAGATGTACAGCTCAAGAAGGATATGGGAATGGATGCCTATAGATTTTCCATTTCTTGGACTCGAAATTTTCCTAGTAAGCTTCCTTTATCTCTACTAACTCTAAAGGGATGAACTAACAATAACAGGTCGAGCCACAAGATAACTTAACCAGATCTTGATTAACAAGAAACTTAAACTAAACATGCTGAAATAATGGAGTTTTTTTTGTTTAGATGAAACTGATCAAATCAATCAGGCAGTAGTTGATCATTACAATAAGCTCATCAATGCTCTACTGGCCAAAGGTGATTCTCCATTATGCCATAACACTCTTCCATCTTCACTGATCATTTCTGATAGAGACTTAGTAGCATGAGATATCATATGTTCCACTTTTAGTAAAATGAAATGCTCAATAAGATGTTTTTAAGTGGGTTGGTTTTCCTACCTCAACATCTAGCTTTTATTGCTAAACTATCTGTATGATAAGATATAAATTTTAACCATTCGTATTGCATGTGTGGTTGATTGTACAACTGCAGGAATTGAACCATATGTGACCATCTATCACTGGGATCTCCCACAAGCCTTACAAGACAAGTACAATAGATGGCTCAGCACTGAAATCATGTATAGCTTGTTTTTGATATGCGAACTGAGATTTGGAATTCGGGTAAACATTCGAAATTTCCTTCTTCACCAAACTCATCAAGCAGGAATCGTCGGTTTTACTTTTCATTCTGAGAAATGGTATGCTCGATTTCCCCTCCTCTTTCTCCTTCTCATTCTGTTTTGCTTTTTTGTTGTGATTGTGAGTAATATGAGTATTATGTGTTTATTTTAGAGTAATTGCTCATTTACTATCATAAAGCTCTTTGTATTGGTGACCCTGTCAACATTAGGTATCCTATTTCCTCATTTATTCTTCTCTTGCTGCTACTTTCATATTCTCTTGCTGCAAGTGGTGTTTAAGTTTGAAACTGAAATTATCTTGTTTTTGCATTGATTTGTTGGTTTTGCTTCAGATAAACAAATTGCAGAGTGATGGTGGATTTTTGGTGACTGGATCATTTTTATTTGTGAAATGCAGGGTGAAATTAGATGAGTAATGTAAATTTTATTTGTGCTTTGTTTTGGCTATTGAATGAATTAGTAAGTATTGAATGATGTAGGGTCAAATGCATTTGTGGAATGTGCAGGGTCAAACTGAAAAAATTTGTGCAGGGCAAAATGCAAGGTCAAACTGAAAATACTTGTGTTGTATATGTGAATGAGAATGAATGTTATCATTCCAAAGTTAGTTTACAAACTTCCTGACTTTGAGTCTGGTGAAGAGGTAGTGCAGAATCAGCGGCTAATTGTGTGTGTTCTACTTGTTTGTTCATAGTAATTGTTTTTACCTTCCTGGTGTTGCACCCCAAGATTTCCAGATTTTTTCTTTTTGGTTTTGTCAATTCATGTCAAATTTAGATCAGTACAACATTGTTTTGGTTTTATGCCTTTTTTATTGTAGTTGTTTTGATTTTCTATCAATATTCAATGAGCCTGTCCTTTATAATTTTTTGAATTGGCAAGATCAGATATTTTTTTCTTCGTTATGTTTTAATTCTCAGGATTTAGTTTTGAAATTTTTACCTTTGTAGCTCATGCCTTCCTCTTCTCCTTCACTCTTGTCCTTGTTAACAAAGGTGGAAAAAAAACTTGTGATGAAGAGCAAGAAGATTGATGAAGGCTGCATTTAATGAAAAATATTATAATGCACATGTTGCTGACTTAGGCTTTTGTGGTGATGAAGATGAGATAGAGAAGCCTGATTTTGCAAAGGAGGATGAATTGCTTGGACTTGCTCAAGACTAAGACGTGTGTGGATTTGATGATGGGTTCTGTGCTGCAAGGGAACGGGCATTAAAACAAAATATTATCTGCAATCCATGCCTTCAGTGAATCATGATCTGCTGCAATTAATTTGGAGATATCGTGATCTTTTGCTGTCTTTATTTCCCTCTGAAGTTTCCATTTCATCAAGCAATCTGCTTTCTTTCATTAATACTCACTTCAATCATTAAACATTGTTTAACATGTCATTTTGACATTTTTTTAAATTGAAAAGCGCTTAATTAAACTTATTTTATTTCACATGGAACAAACTGTTTGTTTGTCATCAAATTGCTCCTGTATGATGACAGACATGCAAGTAGAGACTCCAGCTCCGATCCATTCCCTTGTAATAATTGAAAAGTACTCTCCTATTTAAAATCTTGATGTCAATATTAAAATGGAGCTCTGAAATAGTTGGATGGATGTGCTTTTGGCAGGTTTGTTATTCCTAGTTTTCAGCTTTAGATGCGAATGTCAAATTTATGATTTTATATATGGCAGATATATTCTGCTACATAAGGCTGTACACAGCAGTGTATGCATTTAGTTTATGTTTTTTACTTTTAGAGGTAACATCTGCTGCCTATCTTCTATTCTTCTCCTTCTTGTTTTGGCGTTTGATTTGACCAAGACTTACAAGTACGAAGATCTGTAGATATGTCATTTGGTTGAATGTATTTCTTATACCTATTTGGTTGAACACACACACTACCTCCATATAAATCCACTTTAGTTTTTAAAAATTAACACACCAAAATAAATCACTTCGAAATAAAATAGTTATATTAATAAATTTTAATCTAACTAACTATTTTGAACTATTTGGTATTATGCAATGATACATGTTTGTATTTCAAAAATATCATATAATATATTTTGAGTAATTTATTTTTTAATTTCATCAAAATAGTTATTAGTTATTTTAGTAATGAGGATTGAGGAGATTAAAAAATGACAGGCACGCAAGTAGAAATAAATTACTAAAATATACTTAGTTAGTGAAAACTATCATTTTTTCCTTAACTCTTGTTTGTCTTATAAAGTAATATACCTATGGTTAAAATATATATTTATCCTTTAACTTTGCGCAATATTTCATTTTATTCATTTAACTTTAAAAAAACATGTTTTCAATCATTTAATTATATTATGGTAAAAAACCATTTAATTATATAACCATAATTTTAAAATTAAACTTAATATGCCGCCCATTCAAAAGTTTTATCATATTGAAAATCTCAATATTATCATTTTTTTCAGAGCATTAGGGTAAAAACACTAAAAAGACATTTATGGTCAAAAAAAGAAAAGTTAATTGACCAAAATGACACATTGTATGAAGCTAAAGGGCCAATTATAAACTTTGGCGCGCGCACATACACAAGTTAACAATACATATAAATTAAATGGTTTCAGTATACCATAAAACATATATAATTGTTTGATTTTCTCGGTTCTAATTGTTTGATTTTCTAAAACTAAACAGTTAAATCTTATATCAATTACACACACATATATACAGTGGGTGACAGGTGGGGATGATCATGCAGCAGCAACCTAAACGAGAGGCGATATGAATTTCAACACGCCCTGTATCCACGTGATGATTCTTTGAAATTGGCTTTGCCATCTCAATCATTATATTCTAGGTCAAAAAAACCTTCACCGTTGAAAATGGCTTTCCCTCCCCTCAATTGAATTTAATTTTTTATCAATCATTAAAAAATATTTGATTAAGAACTGAATTGAATAACATTTGTTTTTTGCACATGGTATCTTATAGAGCATTATCGCTACTTTGTCTATATAAAAATATCTCAAGCCATTCTGCTCTGACAAATTGCTACATAAGATATATATTTTTCACAAATTTCTTAGTCTTCTCATCATGATAAATTTGATGTAGTATATTTTAATGCTATTTTTTTCGTGTGTTTTTGTATTCATAACATGAATAATGATGAAATAAAAAATAAATAATTTATATAAGTATATAAAACATTTAATGTATAAATTTTTCAGTACATAACTAAGCAAAAAAAAAGTTTTCAAAGCATGGATTAGGGTTACTTTATCCAACTCTAGACGATTTCGTTCACTTCATGCTAGATGAAAATAAGTACTACCTCCGGTCCTAAATATAGGACCTAGATAACTTTTTTTTGGAGAGGTTAAGGTTGCAAAATAGTCTATTAAATGATGACATATTTGATATATTTTTAGATTATCCATTAGTTTATAAGTAAAATAAACTAGTTTAAGGGAAAAAATTAGGTAAATCAATTTATAATTAACTTATTTTGCTTTTTTTTAGGATTTTTCAAAAAAGTCAATTAGATCTTATATTTAGGACCGGAGGGAGTATTAAATATTATATTCACGTGTCAAGAAAAGTTTTGTGGCAAAACAACTGTGAATAATGCTAATTAATTTACTTTAATTAATGGTAAACACATTATGGATTATTAAAAGGAATGTATCAGGAGATTACAAATGATTGGGCACACCACACAACTCATGACACGGCAAAGTGGCGCTGGAAATGCCTGAAAAAGCTGATCATTCCAACTTTCCATTCACAAGTGAGTTATAGAATGTGTGTGTGTCGACTGTGTGGTATATATCAACAAAATATGTTACTTCTCTGTTGTAGGAGTACTTCCCACCACAGCAGGTCACCATCTTACTAGAGAAACCCTTGCATACTCTTAAACTACCAAGATCATGTCATTTCACTCATTTGTACTCTAATTAATAAAAATGTGACTCCTAATCAAATTTTAATACTTCTTCTGATCCTAAATATAATACGTATAATAACATTTCTTAGAATATTATAAAAAAGTAAAATAAGTCAATTATAAATTGATTTACATAATTTTTTTAGCTTAAACTAGTATATTTGACCCATATATTGATGAATAATTTAAAAATAGATCAAATATGTCATACTTAATAATTTTTTTGCAACATTAATCTAAAAAAAGTCAACTAGGTCTTATATCTAAGACTAAAGGATGTACCAACTATCACCATTTTTTATTTTCCAAGGGTATCTCCACCCACATGTCAAGTGGGACTAATCACTCGTTGTTCTGAAGTCCCATATAATGGATAGACAATTAGCCTTTGAATTTGCTCCATTCATAATGGTTAGGGATCGAACCCCGATCAATTGCTTACGAGAGTGTATACCACTCATACCAACCCGTCAGGTTAACTATCACCTTTTATTTAAGCATCGCATCCCCCTTTTTAATGAAAGTAAATGATCATGGTATAAAAAATTAGACTGTATCACATTTTTATTATTAGTTAGAGTACAAATGGCGTGTGGTACTCTAAAAGTATGTAAGTAATAAATGTTATATATATATCATCCATTCTATTCTTGATCGATCTTGAAAAAAGATTTTGATTAAAATTTGGATAAATGGTTTCAAAAAGATCCCCATCTCATCCTTGGTTTTTATGCTTCATGATTTGACACCAATCAAACATTAGATGGTAGAGAAAATAGCATAAGCCATTAAATGGAGGAATTTTTACATAAACCTTGTGCACCCAGTTGGGTGTCAAATTTGAACACATGTTAATTAATCCAGACAACTGAATCCACTAGTGGAGAAGCTAAGATTTTAAATACATGTTATGAACAACGTAGTGAATTTGTTAATCTTTGTTCTTTCTGTAAATTTGTTTGTGATTCTTTACTTGGAATGTAAGATAAATAGCCTTTTTTCAAAATTGCAATTGAAGAAAGAGTGGAGAATAAGAGTGCATGTTGGTTACACCAAACTCTTGCATATAGGGAATAATTATGAAATGAAACTTGTTTTCTAAAAATAAGATACGCAAATATTTTGACGGCCCTACATATAACCACTTCTTAACGTTCGGCATTTGCCGGTATTTGCCAATTCATAAATTTTTCTCTCTTCATTTGGCACTCTCAAGTAACATTTGTTTGCTACAGTCCTTTTTATGAACGGACAAGTAAGAAAACTCTTTCATTAATTAACGCAACTTGCGCTGTATACTTATCTATAGTCAATTTTTATTGAAAAAAACGCTTCAATTGACTATTGCTTAATATTATAACAATGGATCGGAGTTTGCTGAATTGTCAGTGTCAATGTTACAAAACTGCGTTTTCTATGGAAAATACGAGTTATATAATTTGCAAACAGAAGAACAGAAACTTCAGAGAATATCAGTAGAAGTACAATAATCGCATTTTGAGATGAACCCGGACCGTAATAAATGGGCTTTTGATTTTAAAGCTGAGCTGCCCGTACCAATACATTTTACATTCTGGAAATTAGGTGGTTTTGCTGTAGCATTGAACCATGCTTATTAAAAAACAAAAACTATTTGAAATTGAAATACTGTATCATATAGAGCATGGCACATGCAAACGCAGAACAATTATTATTAGTTTCAAAGTTAATCAATCAGAAAATTATAAAACATCATGTCATACCTTAAAAAAACACGCGCTCTCCTTGTACTTAATACGCTCTTTATCCTATGTATATGTTGTTTTTAACATTAAAAACAAATATTCGGTCATAATACTCCATTTAAAAATTTAATAACTTAATAACGCTATTTTTATTCAATATATAAGGTGAGTTTAATATGTTCACATAATAATAAATAAGGATTCATATTTTATATTCATATATAAAAGCTAATTATGTACCATATAAATATAACAAAAAAATACTTTTATATGTGCCTAATAAATAAAACAACAAAAAATACTTTCTCTGCAAAAAATTAACCAAAGGATTATTTATGCATAGTTTTTTATGGTATGTTTTGTACCACGGAGATTGAGGGAGGAGAGGAAAATTTTTGATGATTTCAACTTAAAAAAATTGATATGTGCTGTTATCATATTTTTATGACAATACTTCTTTGACGACGTTCCACCTTAATTTAAAGAAGATTTTTATGAGAATACTACTGTACCTAAGATAATACTCCCTCCGGTCCTAAATATAGGACTTAGATAACTTTTTTTTGGGAGATAAGGAAGGCTTAATTTTAGATGTCTTTCTAATAATACCCCTCCTTAATTAGTTTAGTTACTTAGTAGTCCTTTCTCCCCTACCAAAGGAGATGTTAAGAAGAAGAAGTGTAATTTAGGAAAAATGTGACCAAAAATGTATCTAGGTCTTATATTTAGGACCAAAATGAAGTCTCTATCTAGGTCCTATATATATTTAGGACCGGAGGGAGTAGTATAAGAAGATAATTAATTGAACCTTTTAATATTTATCATATTTTGAATTCAAACTGACAAAATTTTCCAACCATTCCCTTTCTCCACTTCCCTCTTGCCAACCAAACACAATCTTCACAAGAACGAAGGGGTCGTTTGGTTGGATGAAATTGAGGGGGTGAGAAGTGGAAGTGGAAGTGGAACCCATCATTTTTGTCTTTGGTTTGCATGAAATAGGCTTCCACTTCTACTTCCACTTCCATCAAAAATGGTGGAAGTGAATTCTCTACCTAAATCTATGGAAGTGAGATGAGCTCCATGGAAGTGAAAATTTAGGACCATTATACGCTCATATTTTTATTCAATTGACAACTTTGTCCTTCATATTCTAAGCTTCATTAACCTCTCTCTCTCTCCTCCCACTCAACATCCTCCCTCTCATGAGCCTCCCTCTCATTCCATTCCGGCGACGCACTGGCGAGGAAAATGCCATCGAAGATGCACCGTCACCGGCGAGGACAACGCCGGCGAAGACGCACTGGATCTGATGAGTGGGGACGTACTAGAACTTCAGATCTAAGTGAGACAGTGGTTCACACAGAGAGGACGGTGGCTCACCCGGCAAAATCTGAGTGGGGACGCATCGGAACTTTAGATCTCAGTTCAACATGCTTTCTTTCTGCTCCAAAAGATTTAAACTTCAACGTATCAATCACTCTAATGATGATAATAATAATAATAATAATAACAATAACGTTTATGCTTCGAGGTGTAGCCATGATGATAATAAATATTTTAGTTTATTTAGTTTTGGCTAAACAAGGTGATTTAGTAAGTTACATTTAATATGTCTGCCATAATATTTTTCATATTTATATAATAGTATACAGTCTTAATTCTTAAAGTTTAATGTGACCTTGTCTCATTAATTAGCCAGTTAATCCTTGTTTGAGAAAAGTCTGAATCCAAATTTAGTGGATTATTCGGATATTTAGATATTTGTTTTTAGATATCCTTACAGGTGTTTGAAACTGGCCTTGTGGATTCATATTATTAAGAGGACTTTGTGAGTGATTCATATACTTTGAGCAACTCGTGCAACCATTGTTCTCTAATTGATTTTGATTAGCTTATGGAACAATTCAATGAGTCCTCTCATCTTAATTTCGTAACATCCCCTCTTTTTTTTTGATAACATTCGTAACATCCCCTTTCAAACACGTCAACACTAATTATTTGTTAATATTATTAAAAAAATAAAGTAATAAAAAGCTAGTGACTCAAATATTCATCAAAAAATTTATTGGTAACCCACTCCCACAATCTCTTTTCACTTTATTAACCAATATATTTCTATTCAATTAATGACTGACATGAATAATGATAGGGCTACACAAAAATTTTGGTGGCCGGCTGTCTTGAAGCCAATATGGTTCTATGATAGTTTGGCTTGGAATCTAACATTCAAGTTAGGACTAAGACATAGACTTTAGGACCAGTGACTTTGCCGAAAATGTTTTTTTTTTGTCAAATAGCATAATAAATTTGTTACACTAGAAAAGTGGGGGTGCAAATTATGTATTTAAAAAGAAAATTCAAGTGACAATAAATGGAAACCTGAAAAAACTAAACATAGGTAGGTAGGAGGGAATTGTTGCCTCCACAAGGACTCTATTATTTTCATCATTTCTTCATAAAAATTCGTAGGTAGAAAAAAGCTGTTATTAAAAAAAAGAGTCATTGAGTAGTAGTTGTTTGAAGAAACATCTGGATGGATTACAATACTTATCGGCAATAAATCAATCAATTTGGTTTTTTGAAAAATCTCCTATATCTATTAGAAACAGATGAAGTAATATTTATTATCTAACAATATCATTAAAATAATATGATTAATTATTTTTCCCAATTTCTTTCATTTTTAAAATTATTTCATTACTTTTCTTAGGATGGAAAGGCTCAAGGGGCAACAGCTGCCCTGTTGAATATGGCAAGTTGAAAATGAAATGACATGTTCAAGCGAGCGTTGAAGAATAGGAAAACGATTGGTGTATACCTGTATCTACTTTTCTCCGGTCTTAGAGAAGCACTACATTTGGCAACATCTTAATTAATTTGGAAGCTAATTAATGCATCAAAGTGTGTTTGTTTGATGGTTTCAGACCAAAGAGCACATTGCCTGTTTGGATTAGCCAAAACACAAAAATACTAACCCTTCATTTATTAGCCGCAAGACAGTTAAATCACAGCCATTAGTTAATTCTACTGACAGCAATATCCCATTGCACCAAAATCGAGACTTACACACCATATCCCTTTAATTCTAACATTTTCTTTTCAATTTTAATTCCAAAAGTTAGTTAAAGTGAAAAAGATACCATTTTTAGCAATTATTTTTTGTTTCCGTTCCGGCAATTCATACATCTACTTGTTTCCTCTTTTTTCTTGCCTTTTCTTGGAAAATTAATTTGAGGTCCCCCACAAGGAACTTAATACTAGAAAAGTCCCAAAAGTTGAAATAATTAATGTAGGGTCTCAAGGGACCTCACTTTAATATATTTGAAAATTGAAAAAACACTTTTGCCCCTGACAACTTAATGGGCAGCCGTGACAACTCGATGATCATAACTTGACAACTGAATGGGCAAATGTGACAACTTGTTGGGCATGTGCTTTAAGTTAATGACCCAAACTGTCTTAATGAGAAAAACCTGACAACTTAATGGGCAGTCGTGACAACACGATGGACATAACTTAACAACTGAATGAGCAAATGTGACAACTTGTTGGGCAAAAGTGTCTTTTCAATTTTCAAGTATATTAAAGTGAGGTCCCTTGGGACCCTACATTAATTATTTCAACTTTTGAGACTTTTCTAGTATTAAGTCCCTTGTGGGGGATCTCAAATTAATTTTCCCTTCTCTTAAAACCAAAAACTTAATTTCTTAAAGAATATGTTAGTTGAACTCATTCACCAATCACCACAACATTTATAATACTCCCTCCGTTCCTAAATATATGACCTAGATAACTTTTTTTTTGAAAGATTAAAGTTGCGAAATATGTTATTAAATCATAACATATTTGATATCTTTTTAGATTATTCATTAGCTTATAGGTAAAATAAATTAGTTTAAGAGAAAAAATTAGGTAAATCAATTTATAATTAACTTATTTTTTGCTTTTTTTAGGATTTTTCAAAAAAGTCACATAGATCCTATATTTAGGAACGGAGGGAGTATCACCTATTATAAGTAAATATACAATGTCTGATATAAAGATTTTGATGGAATATGTTTTTAACGAAATTACATTATTACATGACAGATAAAATAACTTTGTGATTGATGAAACCATAAATTAAAGTATTAAACATTAAACGGGAAACTAGTATACCTAAAAATTTATGCTCTCTCTGGTCCCTAATATAAGAGCCCAATATTTAAATGGTTTTGGTCCATAATATAAAAGCTCATCTCACATTCTCTACTTATTTAATAGTATGTTTTTTCCTACTTTGCCTCTAACTCTCTTTCATATTTATTAATGTTTATGTATTTCTTTTTCTTAAAAGTTTCATAATAAATATGAGCAATATTGGAAAAGAAACATTAACTCCAGACACTCAACTAACACTCACATGTTTTCTCAAGAAGCTTTTTTACGTCGGCTGACTCTTATATTAGGGCCCAGAGAGAATATTAAACATTAAACAGAAAACTAGTATACCCAAAAATTTTTATATTATAAAAACAGACATAATAATTATTATTATTACAGGTACTCCTGTGGAGTATTTTGTATTTGTATATTTAAATTTAAATATTTTGGATTTTGGATCTGTATATAAACGGCAAATGAAAAAACCAGCTGGTAGGATCCAAAATAAATTTGGACACAACCGGAATTAGCGCTCTTCCCAAATTCGTCTGTTTTTCTTTCCTCAATCTCACTCTTTAACGATCCCAACTGGTAAGAACAAAAACCCTAATTTCAAAACTATTTTCCATTTTCACCTTACAAATTCACATTTCCTTTCCTTCAATCAATCCTTAGGCCACAATTTTCATCGGATCCGGTTCGTTCTTTCGCTTTCCGACTTTCAATTTTTCATCTTTTCTAAAAATAGAAACTTCTCTCTGTTTCCTTCAATAAATGTTTTCTGCAATCATAAATGGATCTCTTTGATTTTCTGTTGCAGGTGATCGGAATTTCATTTCCAGAATTGGCACTTGCTTTAATGCTTTATTGTTTTGATTCAATGTTTGCTGATATATTCGAGAATTTTAAGATTTGTTGGTATTTTATGTGATTGATTGAGAATTTTGTGATTGGGAGAGCATCTTTGTGGAGATGCGTGTGTATTTGATCTCATGATGGGTGGTAGATGAATGAATTTAGATGAATTATGTGAGTGAGAAGGTGCCGCCACGTGGCGAAAGACAAGTCTGAGCTGTTATTAGTTCAATGCTTGTGGTATTGTTGTTGTTGATAAATGAGAATATATATAGAAGGTTGTATGTTATGATAGATGACCCTTTTTAATTGGAAATCTAGGGTGATCTAATTTACAGCTTAGTGGTTTTGGGTATATTTGGAATAGAAGCTTTTGGATTTGGACATGAGAGGCTCCTGGTTTAATAAATCGTCGGTCATTTTTGGTCCTAGACCGCCGGTGAGTTGGTTGATGTTGTGTGTTGTAAGTCTGCTTGTGCTGATTGCGGTGTTGGGGACTTCTTCTTCGAATAACATTGATTCGGCGCCGTTTACGAGGGCGTCTCTTATTTATTCAAACTACAGGAGGATAAAGGAGCAAGCTGCGGATGATTACTTGGAGTTGAAAACTGTATCGTTGGGTGCCAATGGGCAAAAAGAACTTGACCTTTGTGGCAAAGAGAGGGAAAATTTTGTGCCTTGCTACAATGTTTCGGCAAATTTGTTAGCAGGGTTTAAGGACGGTGAGGAGTTTGATCGGCACTGTGAAGTGTCAAAAGAAGCTGAAAAGTGTTTGGTTCGCCCTCCAAAAGACTATAAGATTCCCCTGAGATGGCCAACTGGCAGGGACATAATATGGAGTGGAAATGTGAAGCTAACAAAAGACCAATTTCTTTCATCTGGAAGTATGACTAAAAGGTACTGTTTGTTGATTTTAATTTAATGAGTAGCATTTTGTCCTCCTTTGGTTTTAGCAATAAACCACAGCATTTACCTCCTACAAGGCTTAATCATCTAAAATGAAAATTCTGAATTCCTTAATTTTTTTTCAATTAATTATGTAGGTTGATGCTACTAGAAGAGAATCAAATTGCATTCCACTCAGAGGATGGATTGATTTTTGATGGTGTGAAGGATTACTCTCGTCAGCTTGCAGAAATGATAGGATTAGGAAGTGACAATGAATTTCCCCAAGCTGGTGTATGTTTTCCTTAAATGATCTTTCTATAATTCTTTTTTGAATTTCGTCTAGATCCATGTGAGTTTGTTTATGCCATCACATCACTTGACTTATTTATAATGACGATATTGTGACAGATACGCACTATATTAGACATCAATTGTGGATTTGGTAGTTTTGGAGCTCATCTGGCATCGCTAAAATTAATGGCAGTTTGTATCGCGGCATATGAAGCAACTGGCAGCCAGGTTCAATTGGCCCTTGAGAGAGGCCTTCCAGCAATGATTGGCAATTTTATTTCAAAACAGCTTCCATTTCCTTCTTTGTCATATGACATGATTCACTGTGCTCAGTGTGGCATCCTTTGGGAAGAAAAGGGTAACTATTGAATTCATTGGCCTTAAATTATTATGTTTGCTAAAAGATTTCTTTCAGTTCTTCATATCAAGATTCAATTTTTCTTCCTTTTTACAAAGTGCCGCTTTTCTTTGCGTTTATTTGTGTGTGACTGCTCATTCCCTTTTTCATACTGGTTATTGGATCTAAGGTATTTTATCTATCATCTTTTTTAGATTAAAGTTGTAGTTGCCATAAGTTGTATGAGGGAAGACAGATCAAGATGCACGTTTTTTTTGTTGTCCGCTCTGAGGTCAAGACTCAAGATATATGCTATAAAATTGTCTGTATGGAGGTTAAATTATTAATAGGGTCCCCAACCCCCAAAATAATATGGTAAGGGTTTATAGGGATTAACATTTGAAATGCACGTTGTAGGTGGATGATTTGAAATTACTGTGTTCCTGTTAACAAACGTGGGGCTTAAATGCTTAACCTCCCAAACCTTTAGTTGGAACCAAGAGATTAAAAGCATATAATAAATTTAATTCTCATAAATTAATCTGCCTTTACTAGAAGACAGAACTTGCTAGTACCGGTATGGATTATTGTCAACTGATTTCACCGTTAGTGCTCTAAAATGTGGATATGAAAGTTGGCAAGTGAGGAATTTAAATATTTAAGGTGTGTGCTACACAGGGTAAATCCGTAAAAATACTTGTGAAAGAGGGGATTCAGTTTAACTTGTTTATTTAAGAAAATGAACTGGTAAAAAGTGCAAACATAATGGATTCTGTAGTTACAAATATTAATTGCTTTTTAGCTTGTATCTTAATTACATCTCCATTATTCATTATGCATGATTGTGCTTCTTTTTGTTAACTTTCCATGTGTTGCAATCTTTGTAGATTCTGGTAGCTCTTGTCAAGTAGCCTCTGATTTATATTTATTTATGTGCTAGTGCGCAATTTATGTCTTTGTTTTGGCATATCAAATTTCTCAACTTGGCTAGCCAGTTTTTTTAGATTTGCGAAACGTCTCTATCAAAAAATGACACGTTTTATTTCTTGTTATTCCTTCCTTTTTTGATGCCATTTTTTGAGATTTTGTCTGCTGGGGCTTATTTTATATCATGTGAATATGGTAATTTAACTATACTTTTTTTATTTTTGGTATCTAAAAATGATTTCATCTGCAGATGGAATGTTCCTGATTGAAGTTGACCGTGTTCTTAAACCTGGGGGATATTTTGTCTTAACCTTACCCTCAAGCATGCTTCAGAGAAGTTCGTCGTATGTGAAGAAGAATACCATCTTGACCCCAGTGGAAGATCTGACCCAAAAACTCTGCTGGACCCTTCTAGCTCAGCAAGACGAAACTTTCATTTGGCAGAAGACTGCAGATATTGATTGTTACTCATCTCGGTATGGGTTTTTGTGCTACTTCTGGCTTCATTAATGGTTTATCAACAACTGTTAGTTGTGCTGCTGCTATTGGTTTCCAGCTTCATTTAACATTTAATGAATTTTTCTGACATATTTATATAGACTGAGATTGACATCTGCTATCTTTGACTGTAGCAAGCAGCATGCTATACCTATATGTAAAGACCATGATGATAGTCAATCATATTACCAGCCTCTTGTACCATGTATAAGTGGGACATCCAGCAAGCGCTGGATTCCCATACGGAATAGATCCACTGGATCTGAACTGAGTCCGTCTGAGCTTAAAATTCATGGTAAGTATCACTTTAACTAGTTTTGTCCTGAACTCTTCTCCACTGCTAATATTCTGTCCCATTTTTATTAATCTTCTTTCTCACATTTCTATCTTTATTACACAGGAGTTCAACCTGAAGACTTCTATGAAGATTTACAATACTGGAGATCCGCTCTTAATAATTACTGGTCTTTGCTTACCCCATTAATTTTTTCAGATCATCCAAAGAGACCTGGAGATGAGGACCCATTGCCTCCATTTAACATGATACGCAATGTGATGGACATGAATGCTAAGTATGGTAGTTTTAATGCAGCCCTTCTGGAGGAAAAAAAATCAGCTTGGGTTATGAATGTGGTTCCTGCTAGTGCTTCAAATGGACTTCCTCTTATACTAGACAAAGGTTTTGCTGGCGTTATCCATGATTGGTAAGTGGTTTCTTGTTCTTCATTTTAGGTCTAGGCAAGTAGCTAAACGTGAAATAAACTCTAAAAATGTTGTATGAAAGCCATGATTGGTAAAATTTTGTACCTCTTGTTATCTTTGCTCGCTGAAAAGAAACAATTTCTAACTCAATCAAGAAAGCTAAGTTTGTACATATCTTGTAAATCTCCTTTAGAAGATGAAGTCAGCAATTCCAAGCTTCTGTATATGCTTGACCTTGCTATTGATTTTCAGGTGTGAACCCTTCCCCACCTATCCCCGGACATATGACTTGCTTCATGCCAATGGACTTCTTTCGTATCTCGCTGCAGAGAGGTGCAGCATGGTTGACTTATTCTTGGAGATGGATAGGATACTTCGTCCTGAGGTAACCATGTCCTGGCTCTCTTGGTCATATTTGCTTTTGAAGAAATTTGTTTCCTTAATATATGAACTCTGTATCATGCTAATGCTTAAAGTTGAAAACTAGTTTGGCTCCTTCATCTCCCACACAATTCCATCTCTTCTCAAATCCTTCAGAAAGAAATTTCTTCTCAACCCCCTTGACTTTGATGACTTGTACTAACTTGTTCTTATAATGCCACAATACAGCGTCAAGATAATTTGTTGGATATTCTTTTGTTTGAATAATAGCTTGTCAGTATTTATAGCATATTAGAACGTCATAATTAAGCCTAATATATTGTCATGTTGGTCTTATTTTGGTAGGGATGGGCGATTCTTTCCGATAAAATCGGAGCTATTGAGATGGCCCGGAGATTTGCAACACAAGTACGTTGGGAAGCAAGGGTAATTGACCTTCAAAATGGAGGTGACCAGCGGCTACTTGTTTGCCAGAAACCATTTGTGAAAAAATAATTGAGCTACAGTATTTTTCACCAAAGGCTGAACGATACATTCTTTTTTGCTCTGGTAATTACTCTAACCATATATAGTGGATGTCATATATAGTTAGCAATTTAAAATTAAAGGACATAGATGCATTAAAAGCCTTGCGTAGCCGATTTACGTTTTTTCTAATGGGTGCACCAAAATGGACTCAGGATCACTACCAATCTTTTCTGTGGATATTCAGAACTATTTTCATGCACCATCTTTGAATTGTCACAACAAATCTTTCACTATTTTACACAGTATTTAACTTGGGCGGTCAGAGACAACTTTATCTTTCTTAGCTTGAGTTTGTTTTGTTTTGGGATTGTTAGCCTTACCGTGCACTGCAATTTGGACACTGTTTAGAATGTAGTTGTCTTGAGAGCTGTCAATTAATAATTCCTTTAATTTTTATACTATCAATTAATTCAAATAAGATCCAATTTATGTCCATATGAACTAAGGCGATATTTTGGTTAATTTTCAGAGGATGGATTATTTTGTTGCTCAGCATGTATATAGTGCTCAGAGACCTGATATTTTGCCGTCTTTTCCACGACCAGATTCAGAATATGATGCTGTAGATTGTGAAGGTTCGTGATGAAGTTAGCAACAGTTCTTCATTTATTTCTTACCCTTTTTTGTGGTCTAAGGCATTTGTAGTAATTCTTTCATCCAATATCTTAGTGTTTTTTTTTCTTTCCTTTTTTTTTTTGATTTCTTTATTGATTACCATTGGACTTGAAGCATTTACTTGAACAATCTCTATCTGTGAAAAAAAAAACAGAAATGTGAATGGCTACAGAATTAAAGAATGATATAAGAGTTAAACTCTTTTTTCCTTTCGATAAAAAAAAAAACTCTTTTTTCCTTCAGTCTTTGTGGTTTGTGCTAAAATTCGATCGGTCAAGAGGTCCAATTCAGAGAAAAAAAATCTTAGAGTCGTTTGACGTGCAAGATAGAATATAATGAAATTACCTTGTAAAATGGTTAAGTGAATCTAAAGATGACTTATTGATGCACTTTTTTAAAAAATTATTTAAAAGTTATGATATATTTTCATAAAAAAATGATACTACTATATTAATATTACAAAAAATAACAAAAATTCATTATACCAGATGCTCCTTGTTAAATCCTTTCTTCTTTTTTATTACATACGTAATCCGAAGTAAATTCTGAATTGTGATATAAAGAAAAAGTAACTTCTGAATTGCATTGTCAGTCCAAACAGGTGGTACACGTAAAAGGATGACAAAAAACCACACCTGTTATGGCATTATTAATTCTACTCTAGAACAAGAAAATATCAAATACTCCCTCTGTTCCTAAATATAAGACCTAGATAACTTTTTTTTAGAGATGTTAAGGTTACCATATATGCTATTAAATTATGTTATATTTGATATATTTTTAGATTAGTCATTAGTTTATAGGTTAAATAAACTAGTTTGAGGAAAAAAATTAGGTAAATCAATTTATAATTGACTTATTTTGTGTTTTTTTAGGATTTTCCAAAAAAGTCAATTAGGTCCTATATTTAGGAACGGAGGGAGTAATTTTTTTTTGGCCGGAAAATATCAAATAATTTTGAATGCGGCAAATCTGCCTTCCATATAAACTTTGAAGTGTTTGTAAATTGGCACCAGACAATAACCTTTGAATTAGGAAGCTTCTGGCCATAGAAAACACAGCATCTGAATATTCAAACTTAAGCCCAATGGATAATTTAAAAATTTTTAAATAGAAGCACTGTCAATTCTTTGTATGAATATTGGCAAAAAAAATTTCTCTGCTCGAATAACTGTTGAATCGAAGGCTGACAAGTGACAAAGGCCAAAGATATTGTAAAATGGAGATGCAGGGGATCGAACCCTGTACCTCTCGCATGCAAAGCGAGCGCTCTACCATTTGAGCTACATCCCCTTGTTAAAATTGTCCACGATTAATCCTATATATCGTATTAACTTACCATAAAATAACATGATATGTGAGTATTTGTTCGTTAAATTTTAATAATTACAAATTATGCATTTTAATTTTCTGATTTTTATTTATTTCATTTGGTTAGGATAACTGACCATAATATTTTGCAGATAATTTAAGAGGGATGTTGGAAAATATTTTTAATCACAACGCAGCAATAAAGAATTCCATACGGAAAAAAATAATTTGACCTTGATTTTTTACCCAAATTTCATCTTAATTCAAAAAATTGTTTTAATGAGTGAATACTTTCACGCTCAATAATTAGGCTAAGTTTTTTTAGCCAAAAATAAAAACAAATCACTAAAAAAGATGACAATGTGAATGAAAAATAAAGACCTAAATTATTTTACCAAAAGACCTAAATTAAAGCCATGCTTGTATGAGTCTTAGTCCAAAGGCATGCTCTGATTAGTTACATGTCATCATCAAATGAACTAAAGAAAAATCTAAAAGCATTAAATCATAGGATTTTTTTGGACAAATCCTAATCCTAACAATTACTTTAGAAAAAAAATACACATGTTTTTACTACAGAGCTAACTTTTAGATTGTGAATTTATCCTTTGGCCAAGACAATTTAATTTGATTTACCAAAGTCGTTTTCCTCCAAAGCCCACGATCAGTACTGTCTAAATTAATTTGGCTAAAAATAAGATTTCCTATTTTCCTCACACAAACAAACGTAGCATGAAATTGGAATCCTCATGATCATATCAAAATATTCATTAGTATTTGGTCATGGTAAAATAATCACATATAGAGTCACATACCACGTTTTTACAAGAACTTACTAATAAACTAAAAAAATCACATGTTAGAAAGCTGTTAAGTGTTAAGTAAATCAGCAGTTAGTAGTTAGTCAGTTAGAGTTATAAAAAAAAAGTAGTTAGTCAGTTAGATATACTTTTGTTTTATTTATAAGAGCAATGCCATGTCACTATTTGCCCGTACTTCTAATCCAGTCCAACGATTCAGTTTGTCCAAAAAATATTCAACTATTCAGATTCTCCATCTCGCTCCCTCTAGCTCTCTCTCTGCAACAATGTCCATCACGAATACGAGAGAGGATACCGTTTACCTCGCCAAGTTCGCCATGCAGGCTATGCGATAGTCAGTCCTTCATCCTTCCTTCCTTACCTTCCATTTCATACTGTCTTGCAATTTCATACTGTTTATGTGTTTTTACACTTTCTTTTGTTCATTAATTGCAATTATATGTTGCTTTAGTCTTTATTAGATGAGCTGTATTTTAATTCAATTAATTTGTGTGTCCATTTAGGTTTTCTTTACTGCAATATGTGGCTGATGAATAATGATTATAGGAGTAAACTATTATAATGTGACTATTCACGTTTTCTTTCTTTCCTTTTTTAACTTTCTTGTTTTTGTTTTTGGGTTTTTTCCTTCTCCCTTTTTTTTTATCAGCATTCCTTCTCCGTTTCATGAAATTTTACGGAGACGCCAGAATGGCACTTTAATGTAACCGTTTTATGACGCTATTTTCTTTTGTTTTAACTTCTTTATTTCGTTAATTTCTTTTAATGTTGTACTCACAAAATAAGAAAGATTCTCTTCTTTCTTTCTTATCTGATTAGATTTATTTATTTATTTTTAAAATATATATTTTGATTTAACTATTTGTATAACCTATTGTTTATAGCACTATGAGAAATTCTTGCATGTAGTAGTGTCTTATTCTTAGAATCTACACGGTATGTACTCCCTCCATTGTTAAATATAATACCTAGTTAATATTTTCAAAAATGAAGAAGTTCTTGCATGTCGTACTGTCTTATTCTTAGAACTACACACTATGTATTCCCTCCATTGTTAAATATAATTCCTAGTTAATATTTTCAAAAATGAAGAAGTTCTTGCATGTCATAGTGTCTTATTCTTAGAACTACACACTATGTATTCCCTCCATTGTTAAATATAATACCTAGTTGATTTTTTCGGAAATGAAGAAGTTCTTGCATGTCGTAGTGTCTTATTCTTAGAATCCACACAATATAATGTTAAGAATGCGAAATAAATCACTTAATCATAACATATTTTGTATATGATTACATCATGTATTAGTTGATAAGTCAAATAAACTAGTTTGAAAAAAAAAAAATTAAGATAATGAATTTTTAAGTAACCTATTAAGCTTTCTTTGGTTACTCCAAAAAGGTCAACTAACTCTTATATATACTCCTTCATTCCTAATGATAAGAGCTAATTGACTTTTTTTGGAATATCCTAGGAAAGTAAAAAATGTTACTTACAAATTAATTTTTCTCAATTTTTCTATAATATAGTTTATTTGACTTATGACTAGCATATCATCTAATGATATTCAAAATATGTTATAATTTAGTGACTCATTTCGCTTCATTAATTTTTTTACAAACGTCAACTATCTCTTATATTTAGAAATCGATGGAGTATTTAGGACACAGAGAGTAACTAAAATCTCAAAGAACATTATGTATATTAAGAGACTGAATATTTCATCATACAGAAGTGGTTGACTTCATGAAGAAAATAGCAAGGCTTGACGACGGTGATCTAACTGAGGAAGAAAGGGAGCTGCTGAAAGTTGGATTTAGGAAGGTAATTGGTCCAAAGAGAGACTCATGGAAAGAAGTTTCTTCAATTGAACAGGAGGAAGAGGGGAATCATAATATGGAATATGTTGGGCTGATCAGCATGCTGTCAATCATTGATCAGAATCTGCTTCGCAAAGCCTCAAATGGAAAAGCAAATGAATGTTACTACGAGATGTGAGTGATGTTGTTGTGGTGGGTTTGTTGCACTATATTATGTTCCAGTACAAATTGATTGATTTATTTAGGTCCTTCCCTTTAATTTATTTTTGTTTCCTCTAATTCATTTGATAACATTGTTTAGAATGCTATAGTATGCTAGCTATCTCTTATTGCAAATCTCTTTTTCATGTCTGTTTATGTCACATGATGTGTTATTATGCTATCGGTTTTTGACGAGAAAGTAACTGACTGGAAATTTGATATGAAGTGTCCACATTTAAATTTATTAATGATCATTTTTCAAAAATAAATGGGAAAATTAATTTGTACTCTCTGATAAGGGACTTAATAGTAGAAAAGTCTCATAAACTCCATATATTAAAGTAGGGTTTCTAGGGACCTTACTTTTTTAATATACTTCAAATATAAAAAGACCAGATTGCCCCTTCTTCTATGCCTTTGTTATACGTGCACATGACCTTGTCACTTGCCCATGACTTTGTCAATGCTTACACATTAACTTGTCACAGGGTGAGCCATGAACTTGTCAGAATTGCTCATGATCTTGTTATATGTGCGCATGATCTCGTCATTCCCTAACCTTATCACAGGGAGGAGCAATCTTGTCTTTTTGTATTTGAAATATATTAAAGTAAGGTCCATAAGGACCTTACTTCAATATGTAGAGTTTATGAGACTTTTCTACTATTAAGTCTCATGTGAGGAACTACAAATTAATTTTCCCAAAATAAATTTAATTTATTTAAAAAGAAAGACGATCATAAAATTAACTTTATTTTTTATTTTGTATCCACCAAAAAAATATTAATAATATTAAAATGAATCTAAATTGATTAAGATGAGCTCATCACAAAAGTGATGGGCATGAAAATCTTGTCGTAAGAGAGATCATACACTTCAGCCTCACGACCTTGGTCCTCTACCTGAAACAATTTGTCTTGTTTTCCTTTCATTCTGTGACACATTTGGGCCGTCTATCCCTAATCTCTTTCTGCATTTTTCCAGGAAGAGTGCCTATTATCGTTATCTTGCTGAGTTTAAAGTTGACATAGAAAAGTCAGAGGCAACTGCGATGTCACAAGCATCATATTTGGCACGCAATTTTCATCGTAAGAATAGCCAAATTTATAATAAAAGAGCAAAACCTCCCGCCAACAATCCCTTATTTTTTTTTCAACGCAAAATCAGTACCAAGTGGCCATCCCCTGACTCATAATACTGTTCACCAGGATTTCACCTCATTTTTTTTTTCAGCCTCTGATTCAAATTCAAATTTTGAATCTCATCTCATTTTGAAATTCATTCATTAATTAACTTTCTCTTTCTGTCCTTGGTGCATTCAAAAACCTGGTACTCAAAAAAAAAAAAAGCATGCCTCATCCTTTTCTCAACCTCTAAGCCTCTTCTTTTCTTCTTCACCGAAGCTCTCTCTTAAATTTCTTTCTTCATGTGTTGCTCCATTTACCATTTATTTATTTCCTGCGATTTCTTCACTGTAGCTCTGTTTTAATTTATATTTTGTTTATATAAAACCTTTTTTGACAAACCCATTTGGTAGCCCTTTTACATTCAGCTCTTCTTTTGACAAACTCATTTACCATTTATTCCCTGTGATTTCTGATTCTGATTGCAATGTTTAAAACGATTCGTAGGTGTTATTTGTTGTCACTGTCTTGGGATGAAGGATCTGTGCTTGAACGATTTGCATGGGGTTGCTTTGTGGTTTATGACAAGCAGGTGTTATGTATTTTCCCTTTTTGCCCTCAAACATGTCCATGTTTTGTTTTCCTTTCTTCGATCTATGTTTTGTTTTCCTTCTTTCAATCTTTGCTTAATTTTGTAGTCTACGCTAATGTTGGTTAAGATTTCTTCTTTGGGAGATCTAGATATGTTTCTTGGAGAACTTTATCCTGATTGTGTTTATGAGATCATTTCACCCGTGCTTGAAATTAATGCATCCTTGAAGGAATCTTTGAATACAGACCAGTTAAAAGCTTTTTCTGCGGTTCTGTCTGCTGTTGAGCGGAAAAATGGAGGTTTTTTCTTCGTTTATGGTTTTGGGGGCACTGGCAAGACTTTCCTTTGGAATGCACTTGCTTCAAAAATTAGGTCAACAGGAGGAATTGTTTTGACAGTTGCTAGCAGTGGGATTGCAGCTACTTTGTTACCCGGAGGTAGAACAACGCATTCTAGATTTGCAATTCCTATGCAAATTGATGAGTCCTCAGTTTGTTCCATTTTCCAAAATTCCCCTCTTGCAAACCTTATAAAGGAAACTGCACTTATTATATGGGATGAGGCTCCAATGATCCAGCGTTTTTGTGTAGAGGCATTTGATCGATCATTGCAGGATATAATGCATTCCAACCGTCCTTTTGGAGGAAAGTGCATTGTCATGGGTGGGGATTTCAGACAACTCTTGCCCGTTATCCCAAGAGCATCAAGGGCAGAAATCGTTGATGCATGCATTAATTCTTCAAGACTGTGGTATTACTGCAAAATACATCATCTTCGCACAAATATGCGCCTCAACACTTCAAATGATCCTGTTGAGAAAGAAAAGATTCACAATTTTTCTAAATGGCTTCTTGAAATTGGAGATGGTTCAATTGGTGCATCCTTGGATGGTTCCACGGAAGTTGAACTACCTGAACAATTAATATTGAGGTCTATTGCCGATCCTATTCAAGCAATTGTTCACTGGACTTATGATAATCTTCTGCAGAATTTGGAATTAAGTTCATACTTCAATGATCGTGCAATTTTGGCACCTACAATTGAAATGGTTAATCAAATCAATGATTATATGTGTTCACTGCTTCCAGGAGAACTTGTAGAATTCTTGAGTTGCGATACTGTTTGTGCAGCATCAACTGATGGCGCATGTGCTCCAAGTTTATACACCACTGAATTTCTCAATACCATTTCTGCATCTGGAATGCCACCTCACCGCCTCATGCTAAAGGTTGGTACACCTGTAATGTTACTTAGGAACATTGACCAAGAAGCAGGTCTTTGCAATGGAACTAGACTTACAATATCTAAGATTGGAAAAGTGGTCATTGAGGGAGTAACACTAAATGGGAGCAGACCAAATCAAAAAGTTTTAATTCATCGGATGGATATGAATCCTTCAGAATCCAGACTCCCTTTCAAGATGCAGCGTAGGCAATTCCCAATCATCCTATCTTTTGCAATGACAATTAATAAGAGTCAAGGGCAATCTTTGAAGAAAGTGGGTCTTTATCTCACAAAACCTGTTTTTAGTCATGGACAATTATATGTTGCTTTATCACGAGTCAGGAGCATTGATGGGTTGAAATTGGTGATAGGCAGTAGTTCTCGACAATACAACAACAAATGTGGTATATAAAGAGGTATTCTCAAACGTGAATGGCAAAGGATTATAACACAATTGTACTTTGACTGCAACATTTATGGTTATCTACTTATGGAAAACATTTTGTTGTTCAATCAGGTAATATCTTTGATTAATGACACATCTAATTACTGTGCTATTTTTAAATTTATTAAGTGGCCACATTGACTATAATTCTGTTTGTGAACCTATGTTCTTTTCTTTATGTTAATTTCTTTGTTTTTTATGCACATACAGAACACTTGCAACCTGACCAGAGTACGTGTCACTGTGAAGCACATTTCTTCATCACGCATGACATATCATGGCATGAGTTTTATTATCGATGCATTTTGGAGCCTATCCTACATATTTTGATTTGGCCGTGAAAGCTGCGGTGCCTAATCTTGCAGTGGTTTAACTTTTATAGCACAAAAAAACTTTATGATCTTCTACTACACTGCAAACCTTTTGATAACTTCACAATGTGCTAACTCTAATTTATTGATGTGATCCACTAAGTCTAATTTTTGTGTTTCTTTAGTCAAGTTATAATATAAGATAGAAACCATTTACCATTCGAATGATAATCTTCCGTGCAACGCAAGGGAGTCCGATCTAGTTGGTTCATAACAAAATAATCCCATGTTTTAATGAAAATTTGATGCAATGTCAGGTCAGCTTCACCTGATGATCACATACATAACCGTTTCTATTTCTAGGAAGCTTCATCTCACAACCGCCTAACTGCACACCCAATACTTCTAGGACATGTGCTCAACTACTCTGTCTTTACTGTATGAGATCTATCTTGATATCTCCTGAAAAGTAATTCACTAGTTCTATCAAAAGCCCCTGTATTTTTAACTTTTGTACTGATGTCACTACCTCAACTTACAAGGCCATTGAGCTGGCTAAAAGGGATTTGATGATACAATTGTGGCTGAAAAGGGCCATTGAGCTGGCTAAATGTACTGGTATATACAGATTCTTGATTTTTCTCTTCAGAAGAAAAACGAAAATAGTGATGTTGGATAATTTTGTTTTTTTTTTTGAAAAAATTAACTAAATAAAATTTTTGATGTGGAGAAAAAAAGAAAAAAATTGCCACATGGACTTGCCAATTCAGCAAAAGATGTCATTTCCGCAGTCATGTTAACTTCTAACAGTTAAAGACGGTCAAACTTAACAAAGTTACTAAAATTGCACATATTTTTATTATTCATATTCAGAAATGAGACCGGAAACACTTTTTTCCGCCGAGTCTTCCTAGCGTAACAATTCGTTCCTATTTTTGTACCTTTACCCAAAGTTAAACCGTGCTTTGATTTTTTTCCATACACAAACGCCCTAATGAAATTAAAATCCTCCTCATCACAATAAAATATTCATATAGTATTTGGTTATGATCAAATTAGATCACAGGTAGTGTCACACACCAAGTTTTTACAAAAAATTACTTAGTTTTTTCTACAAGAATCCACAAATAAAATAAAAATAAAATATTCAAAAGCTGTTAAGAAAATTTAACAAGGCAAATTTGTTCACAACTTCACATCACATGCATATCATCTCATCATTTATGTCCAAAAAAAATAGATAAAAAATTTGAGGTCCCATACAACACATATAATATAGAAATGGTCTCACAAAATTACAAAATTAAAGTAAGGTCTAAAATTATTTTACAACTCAAGAAGACACTTTTTCCTTTCTTATTATTCTTAGCTCAAATATTGTGACTAGTACCTAATAACTTGTTATACATGGTCAAAATGTTGTTATTCAAGGCACAACCCAAACATTTATCATTAGTTATAATATAAGCCCCTGTGATTTTTTTTGATCGAATAAGCCCCTGTGAATATGTGATTGGCACCCAATAATTTGTTATATGTGGTCAAAACATTGTTATTAATCACTCAAATTTTGTTTTCATGTGAATAACAAAAAAAGTACAAAAATGACTTCTTGACTTGAAAAATAATTAAATTAAGTTCCCTTTATAAATTTTTTTCCATATTATGTATGTTTGATGAGACCTCAAATTATCTAAAACAATATATCTGATCACTTAGTTAGGACATACTCCCTTCGTTCCTAAATATAAGATCACTTTAAGGAGGAGAACTTGTTCCTAAATATAAGATCACTTTCTAATTTGACTCAAGTTTTCCCCAAATTACCCCTATACTCCTTTCACCCAAAAAATTACCCCTATACTCCTTTCTAATTTGTCAACAGCGTTAGTTGGTTTTACTGTTGTGTTTGGTCCAAAAAATGTGTTAAAAAAAAAGAAGGTGAGAGGATATTTTTCATGCAATCCTAACTCATTGGAATGTCTTCCTTAATCCCTTCAAATTTGCTAAAGTGATCTTATATTTAGAAATAGAGGGAGTAAGTTTGTTTTATTTATTATCCCAATGCCACGTCACGATTTACGCGGTTTTTCTTTGCGCGGGTTTTCTTTCAAAACCACTGATCCAACGATTCAGATTCATTCTCTCCATCTCCCTCTCTATCTCCGCTTGCAACTTGTATATAAAGCAAGCTTGCATTCAACTTGTATATATCTTCAACTTCTTCCATTTTACATTCTTCTTCGCTCTGAAAAATCTCTTTACACTTTTCTTTTTCCTCTTAACATTTTTCTTCTCTCTGCAACAATGTCTATCGAGAGGCAGAGAGCGGACTACCTTTTCTTGGCTAAGGTCGCTGAGCAAGCTGAGCGATATGATGGTCCCTACTAATACCTTTCTCTCTTTTGATTCATGCATTTTTCTTTATATGTATTGTCTTCCTTTCTTGCATTTGATTATCATACTGTTCATGTACGTTTTACAGTTTCTTTTGTTGATTGATTGCAAATGTAGCTTTGGTTTAGCCTTTATTTAGATGCACCGCATTTTAATTTAATTTGTGCTTCAATTTAATTAGGTTTCATTTTCTTGACTTCAACGTGTCTCATGAAATGCTTGGTAACTCGTTTTCTGATGATTGATTATGTGAAACACTGTAATGGTTTTCTTGATGTGATAATTAGTTATCTTCTGAGCTGAATCACTGTAATGGTTTTCTTGAAGCCATTTTCTTTTCGCTTTCTTGATTTCGTTAAGTGTTTTTCAATTTTGTGAAAATAAGAAAGATTCTCCTCATTATTTTCTTTTATTTGATTTTTTGAGCTACGTACTTTGTTATAATGATTCATGTAACGTATTGTTTATATTTGGCATTATGAAGAAGTTCTTGCCTTTAGTAGTGTCTTACTTTAAGTATGAGAATGATTGTAGATAATTAAAATCTCAGAGAACATTACGGATATTGTGAGGCTGAATATTTTCTCATACAGAAATGGTTGACAACATGAAGAAAATAGCAGGGCTTAACGTTCAACTAACTGAGGATGAAAGAGACATGCTGTCAGTAGGATTCAAGAATGTCCTTGGTCCAAAGAGAGCTGCAAGGCTCAAAATTTCTTCAATTGAACAGAATGATGAGATGATTCCAAATGAGACATATGCTGAACTAACAAGGGAATATCGCCTAAAGATTGAGCAAGAACTATCTGATGTTTGCCATGACTTGTTGTCAATCATTGATGAGAACCTGCTTCCCAATGCCGCAGAAGCAGAAGTAGAAGCGAAAGTTTTGTACCACAAGTTGTGAGTAATGTGTTGTTGCTCTGTATTATGTTCCAGTACAAATTAATTGATTTATTCAGGCCCTTTTGTTTATTTTATTTTTGTTTCCTCTAATTCATTTGAGAGTTTTGTCTAGAATGATATAGTATGCCATTTTTATTGCCATTCTCTCTTGTCATGTCTGTTTAATACATGATGCATTGAGCTATATGTTTCTGATGAGAAAGTAAAGGAAACTGGAAATTTAATATGGATTACCCGTATTTAAATTTATTAATGATCATTTTTCAAATATAAATTTTGTTTTTTGTTTTAAACAAAAGAAGGTTATAAGAATAACTTTATCTTGGTTCTCTGTTAGGAGTCCAAATGTTGTGTAGGGTCACGGACGAAAAAGTTTGCCTTATTTTGTTTTCATTCTGTGACACATTTAGGCTTTCTATTCTTGATCTCTTTCTTTATTTTTCTAGGAAGGGTGACTATTATCGTTATCTTTGCGAGTTCAAAGTTGACGTAGAAAAGACAGAAGCAATTGGGAATTCAAAAGCATCATATGAGGCATGCATTTTACATCTCTTATAGCCAAATTGGTTCATGAAAAATAAAGGGCGAAACCCCAAAAATGATACATAACTATTGGCCAAGGAACAAAAATAGTGCATAACTAATCCAAGGTACAAAAATGATACCTAATTTTTACCATGTGATCAAAAATAATATTTTCACTAATATGACGATAATATTAGACATGAAAAGTCCAAAATGTCCTTATAAATTAATTGTCATCCGGTAAAAGTTTATTTAATTATAAGGGCATTTTGGACTTTTCATCTCTAATATTATTGTCATATTAGTGAAAATATCATTTTTGATCTCATGATAAAAGTTGACTATCATTTTTGTACCTTGGAATAGTTATGTACTATTTTTGTTCCTTGGCCAATAGTTATGTATCACTTTTGGGCCTTCGCCCAAAAATAAATAATCCCATGTTTGATGATAATTCCACGCATGTCATCTGATGATCACACAACCATCTCGATTTTCAGGAGGCTACAATCCTCGCAACAAACACCCTTGCAGCTACAAATCCACTCCGTCTTGGACTCGCGATCAACTATTCTGTATTTCACTATGAGATCTTGGATTCTGTTGAAGAGTATTCCCCGATTCTCTCAATCTAAGCTAGCGCTAAAAGTTCCCGTATTTTTAACTTTTGAATTTTGAACTAATGTCAATATTTCAACTTACAGCGCCATTAGGGTGGCGAAAAAAGCCTTTAACTATGCAATTTCAATGGCACCCCAAATGGATGAAGAAACATCCGAAAGTAGCAATATGGTCCTTGAGATGTTGACAGACAACCTGAATCGTTGGAACAATGAACGAAGATAACGGTATGGAATTTGATTGAGACTTGATATTATTTTATACTTTCGAGTATCTTTGCCCGAAATATTCCATAATATATATAACAAATGTTGCTGAACAAGGTCTCAAGACAAAGCAAGGGCACGCCTTGATCTATAAATCTTTGACATTCATTATGTGTCTGAACTCTGAAGCTGTTTCCTTCATATAAAAAAACCTCCTATTTGTACGATCATAAATTCAATAGTAGTTTCTCCTGACGATGAAATGCTTTCATACAGGTTAAGATGGAAACAATAACCCTCCTGATCACGATGTAGGTGAAAATGGTTTCTGATTGAGAATAATATTTTTCTAATATACTCAGTGGATCCTAAATGTGGGAGCTGCTTGGGGATGATTAGTTACTGATAATTTGATATAGTGATATTTCATTGAAGAAGCAAATACACTAAGGGACTTATGATATGTACGTGTACTAGGAAGTGTTGCAAATTCGAGTATGACTGACCAGACATCCCCTTCGATTTTCTGCTCTCCTTTTATCCATCCATTCAAAGTTTGAAAATAACGTGTAATGAGTTGTCTTGTCAATTTGAACCTTCTTGTTCTGTTGCATTATTAGTTTTTTTCCTCTTGTGTACTGGCTAATGGGTAGTGATTAGTTCTCTCTCTTTTTCTATGTCAAATACATCTAGATTTTTTTGGCCAAAAATTACTGGCTAATTAAGTAACAAATTTTATACATGTAGCCCATTTACTTTCAGCATGGATTTTATTTCGCAAGTAGAAAGTTATTTCTTTTGTTGATGAAAATCATTAAGATTTTCGTCCAATTTTTTAGTACTAATATACCAATAATATTTAAGTAATAATTTTTTTCTGAGATTAACGCCTATTTTAGGGATTAATTTTTCAGACCTGATTAGATCAATGTTACTGTTTATTAATATTATTTTTTGGTAGAATCAAGGGTTATTCATAATAGGGCTCAAATGCAAAAAATAGCCACATAATTGACCCGAAAGTGTAAAAATGACCATATAAAATTTTTTTTAGCAAAATTGTCTATCAAATTTCAAAGTTGGGGCAAAAATGCACATCACTGTTATTTTTTTTTTTACTTTTTCACTCATCATGCTCGGTCACATCATCATCACATAAGGGCAAATAAATACATAAATCTGCCACATATTTTAGTGAGAGATAAATCAGGAGAAGATTATGCGTATAAAAATTAAAAAATTAACTGTACTGAGCATTTTTACCCCAATTTTGAAATTTAATCGGCATTTTTATTCAAAAAATTTTACATGTCATATTTGCACCTTCGTGACAATTATGCATGCATGACCAATTTCGCACTTTAACCCTTTACAATAATTTGATATTAGAATATTTTTATACCAACTTTGTTATTGAAACCAAGTTCAAAGGCACTTGCATATAAGGATCAAATCGAAATACACACACGTATATGACCAACATGTAAAATTCTATCTGAGGAAAATTTGATAACTTAAAGAATCTATTGAAACATATTGATATACCACACACTATAATGTTGATATGATGTACCATGAACAATATGACTTAATTATATTATTTCTCCCTCAAGTCTTAAATATAAGACAAGAGATTGGTTGGATCCTAAATATAAATCCTATTTTAATTCTCACCAACTTTTCTTCAATTTATCCTTATAAATTATGCTCACAATAATAGAAAATAAAAGAGTGGGGTATAGGTAGATGAATAAGATATAATGGTTTTGTCAAGTTATTTTAACTAGTGTTGTATAAAATCAAATCAAAAGTGTGAGCCGGCGAGGGGTTATGTTCATAGTTCAACATGACTTAGACTGATGATCGAATTGATGACGATTGATTCTAAATGTGAGCAGTCGATGGTTAGACTAATCCAACCGTCTGATTCAATCATGTTCTTATAACAATGATTGTAACTAAGTTAATCAACATCATCAATCTAATCAATTTTTATTTAGGATGGGAGGGGAATTATTATTATTCACATGCATCATCATCATCATTTGATGATTTAGTTGGTTAGTTAGGATCTACTCGTATTTTGTTTTATTTATTCAATAATGTCACTTCCAGATTTGCACAGTTTCTCTTTCAAACTAGATAATTACCCTGTGTGACGCTCAAATCATGCATTCCACAAATATGTTGTTAAAAAGGTAAGTCCTCCATCCATTCATAAATATAAGATCACTTTTAAATTTCAATTTTTTCTTAAATATATAATCATTTTCTATTTTTTCTCAAATTAATCCTAATAATGCTTATTTATAATAACAAGCAAGAGAAGGAGAGTAAGAATAAATGAATATATTTAAGATAAATTGGTAATATCATGTGTTATAACTAACTTAACTAACATCCTTAATATAATAAAATTAGGTCATTTCCTATATTAAGTTTGTTACTACGAGATGTGAGTGATGTTGTTGTTGAGGGTTTGTTTCACTATATTAAGTTCCAGTACAAATTGATTGATTTATTTACTTTAATTTATTTTCGTTTCCTCTTAATTCATTTGATAACATTGTCTAGAATGCTATAGTATATATGCTAGCTATCTTTTATTGCACATCTTTTTTGTCATGTCCGTTTATGTCACATCATGTGTTATGCAATCGGTTTTTGATGGTAACCTATTGGAAATTTTGATATGAAACGTCCATATTTAAATTTATTAATGATATTTTTCAAAAATATATTTAATTTATTTAAAAGGAAAGACAGTTATAAGATTAACTTTATTTTTTATTTTGTATCCACCAAAAATAAAAATATTAATAATATTAAAATGAATCTAAATTGATTAAAATTAGCTCATCACAAAGTGATAGGCATGAAATGCTTGTCGTGAGAGAAATCATACAATTCAGCCTCACGAACTTAGTTCTCTCTGGAGCAAGGTATTCTCAGAAGCAATTTTAATTTCTCTTCTTCTCTCAGAATCATTACGTGGATTGTATCAATGGTCAGGATGTGATACTGAGAGAAAAGGAGAAGCGCTGATTCTGAGGAGATCCGGACTCTAGTTCTCTACCTGAAACAATTTGTCTTGTTTTCCTTTCATTCTGTGACCCATTTGGGCCGTCTATCCCTAATCTCTTTATGCATTTTTCCAGGAAGGGTGACTATTATGGTTATCTTGCTGAGTTCAAACCTGGCCAAGAAAAGACAGATGCAACTTCGAATTCAGAAGCATCATATTTGGCACCCAATTTTCATCGTATGGAATAGCCAAATTGGTTCATAACAAAATAATCCCATGTTTAATAAAAATTCGATGCAATGTCAGCTGCAATGTCACCTCTGATCACATAACCATTTCTATTTCTAGGATGCTTCATTCCACAACCGCCTAACTGCACATCCAATATTTCTAGGACATTTGCTCAACTATACTCTGTGTTTACTTTATGTGATCTATCTTGAATTCTCCTGAAATAAAGTAATTCACTAGTTCTATCAATCTAAATTGGCGCCAAAAGCCCCTGTATTTTTAACTTCTGTACTGATGTCGCTACCTCAACTTACGAGTTACGAGGCCCTTGAGCTGGCTAAATGTACTAGTATTAACAAATTCTTGATTTTTCTCTTCCAAAGAAAAACGAAAATAGTGATGTTGGATGATTTTGTATTTTTTTTAAAATTAACTAAATAAAATTTTTGATGTGGAGAAAAAAGAAAAAAATTGTCACATGGGCTTGCCACTTCAGCAAAAGATGTCATTTCCGCCGCCACGTTAACTTATAACAGTCAAAGATAGTCAAACTTAACGAAATTACTAAAATTGCGCATATTTTTATTATTTATATCCAGAATTGAGAATAGAAACACTTTTTACCGCTGAGTTCTCATAAAGTAACAGTTCGTTCCCATTTTTGTACGTTTACCCAAACTTAAACAGTGCTGTGATTTTTTTCCATGCATAGGCGCCCTAATGAAATTCAAATCCTCCTCATCACAATAAAATATTCATATGGTATTTGATTATGATCAAATTAGATCACAGGTTGGTAGCGTCGCACGCCAAGTTTTTACAAGAATTTACTTATTTTTTCTACAAGAATCCACAAATAAAATAAAAATAAAATATTCAAAAGCTGTTATAAGGCAAATTTGTTCACAACTCACATCACATGCATATCATCTCATCATTTATGTCCAAAAAAATAGATAAAGAATTTGAGGTCCCATACAACACACATATGATATAGAAATGGTCTTACGAACTGAAAAAATTAAAGTAGGGTCTAAAATTATTTTACAAGTCAAGAAGACACTTTTTTCTTCTTATTATTCTTAGCTCAAATACTGTGACTAGTACCTAATAATAACTTATTATACATGGACATGTTATAAAGAAAACTTGTTATCTTTGTATAAAAAAAAAATAAAGAAAACTTGTTATACATTGTCAAAATGTTATTCAATGCACAACCCAAACATTTATTATTAGTTATAACGTAAACTTATGTGAATGACACCCAATAAAATAATTGTTTATACGTGGAAATTAAAACGTTGTTACTTACCACTCAAAATTTTGCTATCTTATGAATAACAAAACAAGTACAGAAATGACTTCTTGATTTAAAAAATAATTAAATCAATTCCCTTTATAAAGCTTTTTCCACATTATGCATGTTTGATGGAACCTCAAATTTTTCCTTAAAAAAAATATGATCTGATCATTTAGTTAGGACTTAAGTTTGTTTTATTTATTATCCCAATGCCACGTCACGTTTTACATTCCAACTTGTATATATATGCAACGTCTTCCATTTTACATTCTTCTTCGCTCTGAAAAATCTCTTTACACTTTTCTTTTTCCTCTATCCATTTTTGTTCTCTCATATCATCATAACACCTCTCTGCAACAATGTCTATCGAGAGGCAGAGAGAGGGCTACCGTTTCTTGGCTATGGTCGCTGCGAAAGCTGAGCGATATGATGGTCCCTGCTCCTTCTTCCTTCCTTTCTCTCTTTTCATTTATGCACTTTTCTTTATATGCACTCTCTTATGTTCTTGCATTTGATTTTCATACTGTTATAATGTGATAATTAGTTTTCTGGTGATTGATTATGTGAAACAACTTTTATAATGTGATAATTAGTTGTCTCCGTCCTGAGCTGAATAAGTGTCGAGGTTTTCTTGACGCTACTTTCTTTTCGCTTTCTTTACTTCGTCAAATGCTTTTTAATTTTGTGAAAATAAGAAAGATTCTCTTCGTTATTTTCTTTTCTTTTATTTTTTAAACTATGTACTTTGTTATAATGATTCGTGTAACCTATTACTTATATTTGGCATTATGAAGAAGTTCTTGCGTTTAGTAGTGTCTTACTTTTATAATTTGAACAGTATGAGAATGATTGTAGCCAATTAAAATCTCAGAGAACATTACGGATATTGTGAGGCTGAATATTTTCTCATACAGAAATGGTTGACAACATGAAGAAAATAGCAGGGCTTAACATTCAACTAACTGAGGATGAAAGAGACATGCTGTCAGTGGGATTTAAGAATGTGCTTCGTCCAAAGAGAGCTGCACGACTCACAATTTCTTTAATCGAACAGAATGAAGAGATGATTCCAAATGAGACATATGCTGAGCTAATAAGGGAATATCGCCTAACGGTTGAGCAAGAACTAGCTGATGTTTGCCATGACTTGTTGTCAATCATTGATGAGAACCTGCTTCCCAATGCCGCAGAAGCAGAAGCCAAAGTTTTGTACCACAAGTTGTGAGTAATGTGTTGTTGCTCTGTATTATGTTCCAGTACAAATTAATTCCTTTATTCAGGTCCTTTCCTTTAGCTTATTTTTGTTTCCTATAATTCATTTGAGACTTTTGTCTAGAATGCTATAGTATGTTATTTTTATTTCCATTCTCTCTTGTCATGTCTGTTTAATATATGATGCATTGAGTTATATGTTTCTGATGAGAATGTAAAGGAAACTGCAAAATCAATATGGATTATCCATATTTAAATTTATTAATGATCATTTTTCAAATATAAATTTTGTTTTTTGTTTTAAACAAAAGAAGGTTATAAGAATAACTTTATCTTGGTTATCTGTTTGGAGTCCAAATACTGTGTAGAGTCACGGATGAAATAGTGTCTTATTTTCCTTTCATTCTGTGACCCATTTAGCCTTTCTATCCTTGATCTCTTTCTTTATTTTTCCAGGAAGGGTGACTATTATCGTTATCTTCCTGAGTTCAAAGCTGACGTAGAAAAGATAGAGGCAGTTGGGAATTCGAAAGCATCATATGAGGCATGCATTACTTCTCTTATAGCCAAATTGGTTCATGAAAAAAATAATTCCATGTTGTGTTATAAAAAAAAAATTTGACGAATTGTCACATGATGATCACACAACCATTTCGATTTTCAGGAGGCTACAAACCTCGCAACAGACACCCTTGCAGCTACAAATCCAATCCGTCTTGGAGTCGCGCTTAACTATTCTGTCTTCCACTTAGAGATCTTGAATTCTATTGAAGAGTATTCCACTGATTCTCTCAATCTAAGCTAGCGCCAAAAGTTCCTGTATTTTTAACTTTTGCACTAATGTCAATACTTCAACTTACAGCGCCATTAAGCTGGCGAGACAAGCCTTTAATGATGCAATTTCGGTAGCGGACCAAATGGATGAAGAAACATCCGAAAGTAGCACTATGGTCCTTAAGATGTTGAGAGACAACCTGTCTCGTTGGACCAATAAAGATAAGTAGATAACGGTATGGTATTTGATTGAGACTTGATATTATTTTATACTTTTGAGTATCTCTGCCCGGAATATTCCATAATATAACAAATGTTTGACAATCAAGGTCTCAAGACAAAGCAAGGGCATGCCTTGATCTAGAAATCTTTGACAATCATTATGTATCTGAACTCTAAAGTTGTTTCCTTCATATAACAAAAGCTTCCGATTTGTACGTTCATAAATTCAATAGTAGTTTCTCCTGACGATGAAATGCTTTCATGCAGGTGAAGATGGAAACAATATCCCTCCTGATCATGATGTAGGTGAAAATGGTTTCTGATTGAGAATATGATTTTTCTTATATATTCAGTTGATCCTAAATGTAGGACCTGCTTGGGGATGATTAGTGACTGATAATTTGATATAGTGATATTCCATTGAAGAAGCAAATACACTACGGGACTAGTGATATGTACGTGTAATAGGAAGTGTTGCAAATTGGAGTATGACTGGCCAGACATCCCCTTCGATTTTCTGCTCTCCTTTTATCTATCCATTCAAAGTTTGAAAATAACGTGTAATGAGTTGTCTTGTCAATTTGAAACTTCTTGTTCTATTGCATTATCAGTTTTTTCCCTCTTGTGTACTGGCTATAATGGGTAGTGATTAGTTCTCTCTCTTTTTCTATGTCAAATACTTGCTAGATTTTTTTTGCCAAAAATTACTGGCTACTTAAGTGACAAATTTTATACATGTAGCCCATTTACTTTCAGCATGGATTTTATTTCGCAAGTAGAAAGTTGTTTCTTTTGTTTATGAAAATCATTAAGATTTTTGTCCAATCTTTTACTACTAATATACCAATAATATTTAAGTAATAAATTTTTTTCTGAGATTAACGCCTATTTTAGGGATTAATTTTTTTCAGACCTGATTAGAACAATGTTACTGTTTATTAATTTTATTTTTTGGTAGAATCAAGGGTTATTTATAATAGGGCTAAAATGCAAAAATAGACACGTAATTGACACGAAAGTGCAAAAAAAATCATGTAAAATTTTGTGGAGCAATACTGCTTATCAAATTTCAAAATTGGGTCAAAAATACACACCACAGTTAATTTTTTTACCTTTTCACTCATCATACTCTGTCACATCATCATCACAAAAGGGCAAATAAATACATAAATCTGCCACATATTTTAGTGAAAGATGAATCAGAAGAAGATTATGTTTATAAAAATTAAAAAATTAACTGTACTGGTCATTTTTACCCAAATTTTAAAATCTAATGAGCAGTTTTGTTCCAAAAAATTTTACATGGTCATATTTGCACATTCGTGACAATTATACATGACCACTTTTGCACGTTAACCCTTTACAATAACTTGATAGTATTAGAATATTTTTATACCAACTTTGTTACTGAAACAAAGTTCAAAGGGACTTGAATATAAGGATCAAATCGAAATACTCACACACGTATATGACCAACATGTAAAATTATATTTGAGGAAAATTAGATAACTTAAAGAATCTATTGAAAAATATTGATATACCACACACTGTATAATGTTGATGTACCATAAACAATATGACTTGATTATAGTATTTCTCTCTCAGGTCCTAAATATAAGACAAGAGATTGGTTCGATCCTAAATATAAATTCTATTTCTAATTCTCGCCAACTTTTCTTCAATTTGCCAACTTTTCTTCAATTTATCCTTATAAATTATGCTCGCAATTATACTCCCTCAGGTCCTAAATATAAGACCTAGTTGACTTTTTGGAAAATCCTAAAACAACAAAATATATAAAATGTGTCATGATTTAATATAACAAATATAAGACCTAGTTGATTTATCTAATTTTTTCTCATAGACTAGTTCATTTTACCTATAAACTAATATACAAAACACTTGCAGCTTACCGGCGTTTATTTTTGCCTCTTTCCGGCGTTTTTTCCGGTGAAACAACTCTACGGCTTTTTTGCAAATCGCCGAAAAAAAAACGTGGAAAAGTTAGCACATCGGCGTTTTTACAAACGCCGTAGGATACCCACAAACGCCGAAACGCGGGATGCAGAAAATAATATAATATTCAGACATACCGGCGTTTCCCGAAACGCCGGTATGTCCATTATTTTAATAATTGACATACCGGCGTTTTGATGAAACGCCGGTATGCTATTATTTAATATAAACTTTTTCGGCGTTTGCAGAAACGCCGAAAAGTGTTTAAAAATTATTAAAAAAAATAATTTTCGTCCCAATTTAACATTAAATTGGGACGAAAATTTAGTATTATAGATATAAATAAAAAATATTAATAAATAATAATGATAGAAAAATCATATTACACATATTAAAAGAAAATAATACTTATAAGAGCAACTAAAGTATATCAAATATAAAAATTAACAATTACATAAAAATAAACAAAAATGAAGCAAATATAAATAAAAAGAGATATGAAAATAAGCAACCACCAAATGTGCAATGAGGGGGGAGCACCACTATTTATAATGATCGCTGAGAAACAAATAGAAAGAAGTAGGAAGGAGTAAGAAACGAATGAGCAAGGGAAAATGAGAGGGGAGCATCGCTATTTATAGGGAAGGTGGAGCATACCGGCGTTTATGATGGGAACGCCGGAAAGTGATATTGTATTATTATTTTACCGGCGATTTCGCAAACGCCGATATGCATGTTTTTTTTAAAAATAATATTTAATACTTACCGGCGTTTTTTATACGCTTAGCGGCGTGTTCAGGAAACGCCGGTATGCATGTTTTTTTTTAAAAAAATAATATTTAATACTTACCGGCGTTTTGCATACGCTTAGCGGCGTTTTCAGGAAACGCCGGTATGCATGTTTTTTAAAAAAATAATATTTAATACTTACCGGCGTTTTTCGTACGCTTAACGGCATTTCCAGGAAACGCCGGTATGCATGTTTTTTTTTAAAAAATATTATTTAATACTTACCGGCGTTTTTCGTTCGCTTATCGGCATTTCCAGGAAACGCCGGTATGCATGGTTTTTTTCAAAAAATATTATTTAATACTTACCGGCGTTTTGCTTACGCTTATCGGCATTTCCAGGAAACGCCGGTATGCATGGTTTTTTCAAAAAAATATTATTTAATACTTACCGGCGTTTTTAAGAATGAAAAACGCCGATATGTGTTATTTTTTTCCAAAAAAAAAAGAAAAAGAAAAGCAAATAACAAATTTTTTGATTAAAATATACATACCGGCGTTTTTGTGTCCACAAACGCCGGTATGTGTGCGCGGGAAAGAAGGCGGGAAGCGCGCGCCAAATTTTGCGGCGTTTCTTTTAGGCGTTTTTTAGAAAACGCCGGAAGGTATGTCATTTCCGGCGTTTTTGATGAAAACGCCGGAAGGTATACGCCGGAAAGCGCCGTTTTTTTTGTAGTGATAATGGATAATCTACGTGGCGATGACAAGGCGCCGGGTGGCAAAACAGGCCTTCACGTGGCAGCCACATAGGCATAGTAACGGTCAAACGTCATTGACCGTCCGCCCAGGGTAGTTTTTAAACACATTGGTTACTTTGAGTGCAGATATGGGCCTGTTGTTAGTTCAGGGTGCTCAGTGCTCCTGGGTGGTTACTTGGAGGGCAGATTAGGTCCATTTAAAATACACACGTGGCATGCAGAGGTGGCAAAGCAGGTGCTCGTGTAGCAGCCACATAGGCATAGTAACGGTCAAACGTTGTTGACCGTCCAACCGGGGTAGTTTTTAAACACCTTGGTTACTTGGAGTACAGATACGGGTCTGTTGTTAGTTCAGGGTGCTCAGCGCTCTTTGGTGGTTACTTGGGGGCCAGATTAGGTCCATTACCCATCTAAAAATATATCAAATGTGTCATGATTTAATAGCCTATTCGCAACCTTAACCTCTCCAAAAAAAAGTCAACTAGGTATATCTAGGACCAGAGGTAGTAGAAAATAAGAGAGTGGGGGTATAGGTAAATGAATAAGATATAATGGTATTATCAAGTTATTTTAACTAGTGTTGTATAAAATCGAATAGTGCAAGCCAGTGAGGGGTTATGTTCATAGTTCAACATGGCTTAGGATGATGGTCGAATTGATGACGATTGATCCTAAATGTGAAACAGTCGATGGTTAGAGTAATCCAATCGTCTGGTTCGATCCTATTCTTATAACAATGATTTTAACTAAGTTAATCAACATCATCAATCTAATCAAATTTTATTTAGGATGAGAGGGGTATTATTATTATTCACATGCATGATCATCATCATTTGATGATTTAGTTCGTTAGTTAGGATCTACTCGTATTTTTTTTATTTATTCGATAATGTCACATCAAGATTTGCGTGGTTTCTCTTTCAAACTAGATAATTACCCCGGTGTGATGCTTAAATCATGTACTCCACAAATATGTTGTTTAAAAAGTTAAGTCTTCCATCCATTTTTAAATATAAGATCACTTTCAATTTTCAATTTTTTTAAATATAAAATCATTTTCTATTTTTTTCTCAAATTTTTCCTAATAATACTTATTTATAATAACAAGCAAGAGAAGGAGAGTAGGGATAAATGAATATATTTAAGATAAATTGGTAATATCACGTGTCAATAACTAACTTAACTAACATCCTTAATGTAATAAAATTAAGGAAAATGATCTTATATTTAAAAATGAAGATAGTATCTTATAATAATTTAAAAATAAAAAATTTGTAACAACATCAACAATTAGTGTGTTTGGGTGGACTTTTTTTTGAGAAAATAAACAGCTTATTTTGAATAAACAAGTTTATTTTGGATGAATGACTTTTTCCTATGTCTGACTGAACTTATTTTTTACACAGCTTATTTTCAATAAGCTAGCTTATTCATAAGCCACTTTAGGTAGCTTATTTCAAAGAAAAATTTAGCTTATTTTTCTACCTGACTTAAAAATAAGCCAGTTTAAAAATAAGTTACTTTTCAACAAAAAGTCATCGAAACATGTTTATAAGTCAAATGAGAAAATTACCCATTTTTTTCATAGTTCATCCAAACATAAAAAAACCAACCTATAGCTTATTTTCTAACCGACTTAAAAATAAGGTAGCTAATAACTTTGAGGTTGTGAATTAAAATTTGTAAATTTAGATGATTTTTTTATGTTTTGACTTTATTATTAGATCTACTAATTTGTAAATTTATAATGAGATTTTCAATTTTGTATCAATTAGAAAATCAAATAGTATAGTAAATGATAACTCCAAAATCTGCAAATCAGAATTGAAATAATAAAAAGGTTTCCTCATAAACCATTGACAAAATCAAAGACATTAAACATCAATTTCACTCATTACTTATTAAAATTTTTGAAAACTATTATTCCAGAAAAAGTCAACTAGGTCTTATATTAGGACTGAGTAGTATTATAAGAAATTCAGAAAAGGAAAAATGATCTCATTTGAATGGATTTTTTTTTTAAAAAAAATGATAGAAATAGTTAACCATGTAGACCAAATAGGAATGTTGCCACCAATTTGGCTTGTTTGGTTGATCAAGGAAAGTAAGTAGGTAAAGGAAATTTAAGGGCTTTTTGGTCATTTACATATATAATGTGGTTTACAAGTTTTTTCTCTCCATCTCACACTTTTTCTGTGCACACAAATTTTAGTGTCATCATTTTCTCTACTTTCCATCTTCACTCTTTCACTTCCCATTTCTCCATTTTCTTTCCTACAACCAAACAGACCTTTGGGCATGTTTGGTTGGTAAGGAAAATGTGAAGGAATTGGAAAATGAGAAAAGTGGATGGTTTTTTTTGTCATTTACATTTATCTCGGGCCCACAAACTGTCTCTCAATCTCACACTTTTTCTAAAGCTCTCAAACATTACATTCACCATTTTCTCTACTTTCCATCTTCAACCTTTCACTTTCTATTTCTCCAATTTCTTCCAACACTAGATCTCTATTTAATCCAACGGTTCAGATTTGATCTTTCTCTCCTTCTCTCTCTCCCCGCCTACAACTTGTATATAAACTCGTCTCTCACACTCTTCACGCTTCTTCCATTTTTTCCGTTCGTCTTCGCTCTCGAAAAGCTTCACTCCTAACACTTTTCTGTTTTCCTCTTTCTCTCCATCTTCCTTTCCTGCTTCGTCTTCTCGCCTCTCTGTAACAATGTCCATCGACAAACAGAGAGAGGACTTCGTTTTCCTCGCTAAGCTCGCCGAGCAAGCCGAGCGATATGACGGTCCGTACTTCTTCTTCCTCTCTTCCTTTCTTTCCATTTATGCGTTATTTTATCTGTACTGCCGTCTGTTCTTGTGTTTTTTTGATTTTACAGTTTATTTTGTTGATTAATTGCAATTATATGTAGCTTTAGCCTTCATTAGATGCTGTTGAATAATAGTGATGTGGAAATGCACTGCATTGTAATTTGCGTTTCGATTTAGGTTTTTTGATTTCTTGTTCCTGTTTTTAAGTTTTCTTCACTGCTATGTTGCTGATGAATTGCTTGCTAAGTCATTTAATGGTGAGAGATTATAGGAAACAACTATTATAATGTCGCCGTTTTCTCTTTCTTTTTTTACTTGATTTTTTATTTTCCGATTTCCTTTTCGTAAAATTAGTTTAACGAAGAAACCAGAACAGCCTAACCTAACAATCTCCTAGGACGGTTATCTCCAGAGATGAAGCGAAGCACTATAACAGTTTAACTTTAATTAACTTTATTTTCAATATTGTGCTCTGAAAATAAGAGAGATTCTCTTCTTATTTTTTATCTGATTATTTTTTTTTATTTTATTTGTTGAACTATTATCTACTTTGTTATAACGAGTCATGTAACCTATTGTTTAATAGTTGGCATTATGAAGTTGTTGCATACATACTGTAGGCATGTGTCTTATTCTGAGAATCTAAATACACAGGATTAAAATAATTGTGACTGAATATATATTATTTTACGCACAGAAATGGTTGGTAGCATGAAGTCATTAGCAAGGCTTAATGTTGATCTTACTGCGGAAGAAAGGAACCTGCTGTCAGTAGGATATAAGAATATGATTGGTGCGAAGAGAGCCTCATGGCGCACAGTGTCTTCATTTGAACCAAAGGAAATGATGATTAGGCCAAATGGGAAAATAGCTGAGCTGACCAAGGAGTATCGTTTAAAAATTGAGAGAGAACTGTCCAGTGATTGCGAAGAAATGCTCTCAATCATTGTTAACAATCTGCTTCCCAATACCTCAGATGCAGAAGCGAGAGTTTTCCTCCTCAAGATGTGAGTGGTGATGATGTTGTTGCTCTGTTTTATGTTCCAGTACAAATTAATTGATTTATTCAGGTCCTTTTCTTTGCTTTATTTTTGTTTCCTCAAATTCATATGAAAACATTGTCCTGAATGCGATACTATACCTTCTTTTATTGCCAATCTCTATTATCATGTCTGTTTATCACATGTTGTGTTGAGAGATCAGTTTCTAATGAGAAAGTACTTCTCATTGGTAAACGAAAACGGATCCACCCAAAATTTGATATGGATCGTCCATATTTGAATTTATCAATGACCAATTTTTCAAAGATGAATTTAGTTTTTAAAAACCAAAGATGCTTAACTTTATTTTTTTTATTTTGTATCCATTAAAAAAATTTATTAATGATATTAAGTTAGATGTATATTGTTAAAATAAACTCATTGCTCATCACTTTGCTTTAGAGATCATACACACTCAGCTGATGAGCTTGTTTGTCTATTTAATTTGGAGTCCAAATGCTATGTGTCACGGGTGAAACAATTTGTTTTGCTCTCCTTTTATTCTGTGACACATTTGGGCCTTCTATCCCTAATCTCTTTCTGCATTTTTCCAGGAAGGGTGACTATCATCGGTATCTTGCTGAGTTCAAGTCTGACGAAGAAAAGATGCGGGCAACTGAGGACGCAAAAGTATCATATGAGGCAAGCATTTTTCATCTCTTACAGACAAATTACTTCATGAAAAAAATAATCCCATGTTTAATGATAATTCGATGCATTGTCACCAGATGATCATACAACTATTTCTATTTTCAGGAGGCTTCACTCCTCGCAAAAGACAGCCTTGTACCTACACATCCAATCCGTCTTGGACTTGCGCTCAACTATGCTGTCTTCTACTATGAGATCTTGAATTCGCATCTAGAGTATTCCACTGGTTCTCTCAATCTAAACTGGCGCCAAAACTCCCCGTATTTTTAACTTTTGCGTTGATGTCACTACTTCAACTTACAGGGCTGTTAAGCTGGCAAAACAAGCCTTTGATGATGCAATTGCGGAGTTGGACCACCTGAATGATGAAACATACAAGGACAGCACTTTGATCATTCAGTTGTTGAGAGACAACCTGACGCTTTGGACCTCTGATCTGCCTGTTGATGCAGGTATGATATTGATTGAGAATTTATATTATTTTATACTTTCAAGTAACTCAGCCCAACAAATCTTGCTGAACAATGTCTCAAGACAAAACAAGGGCTTGATCTAGAATTCTTTCACATTCATTATGTGTTTGAACGAATCTGTAGCTGTTTTCTTCATATAGCTAAAAGTTTCCTATTTGTACGTTTATAAATTCACTCTAATTCCTCCTGACGATGAAATGCTTTTATGCAGGTGAAGATGGCAACAAAAGCTCTCCTGATCCCAATGTATGTGATGAATATGATGCTTTCTAGTTCTTACGTGATTTTTCAATGATTTTTTTATTGGAAACATGATTTTTCTGATATATTCATTCGATCCTAAATGTAGGACCGGAATGGGGATTAGTTGCTGATGTTCTGATATAGTGATATTGCACAGAAGGAGTAAATACAATAAGGGACTAGTGATATATACGTGTACAAGGCAGTGTTGCAAATGTGGACTATGACTGACCAGGCATCCCCTTTGATTTTGTGCTCTCCTTATATCCATCCAATCTAAGTATGAAAATAGTTGTGTTTTGGGCTGTCTTGTCATTTTGAAACTTCTTGTTTCTACTGCTTTACCATTTTCTCCTTTGAACTGGCTAGTGGCTAGTTCTCTCTTGCTTTTTTTGGGGTCAAATACTGGTTGCTTTAGTAACGAATTCTATACATGTAGTCCATTTATTTCTAAACCATCTATCTCGTGCTCGTTAGTATGAGGTGATCCAGTTCAACATGGATTTTATTTTGCAAGTAGAGAGTTGTTTCTTTTGTTGATGCTAATTATTAGCAAGATTTGTTCTAATTTTTTAATACTAATATACTAGTATATGACGATAATATTTAAGATTAAGAAATTTTTATTGCGAGATGACACACATTTTAGGAATTGATTTTTTGAGACCTGATTATAGCAATGTTCCCGTTTATTACTATTTTTTTTGGTAGAATCAGGGGTTAATTAAAATAATTTGATGTGAGAATATTTTTTCATGTCAACTTTTTTTAGTGAAGCCAAGTTGAAAGGCACTTGCATGTATGGATTAAAGTGAAAATATATTATATACGTATACATGAAAATTTTATTTGAGGGAAATTAGGTAAAAAACTACTTTAAGAATCCATTGAAAAATATTGATATAGCACACTGTTTACTATTGAAGAACCATGAAGAATTACTTTATAGTCCGTATCCAGGTACATAGTACTATTATTGAATTATACTCCCTCCGTTCCTAAATATAAGATCACTTTGGTTAATTTGGGGAGATTAAGGAAGACAATAAAATTACATGATCTTCCCAAAATCCCCCCAATTACTTAACTTTAAAATGAGAAGGGGTTTTCAATGAAAAGATGAAGTATAAGGGTAGTTTGGGCAAAACTTGAGATAAAATAGGAAGTGATCTTATATTTAGGAACTTATCCACTTCCCCAAAGTGATCTTATATTTAGGAACGGAGGAGTACTAAATCTTATTATTCACAAATGCTAAACAATGCGTATGCTTTTTATAGATTATAAACTTATATCGAGGTTGGTACTCGAGTTATAATATCTTATTCCTTTAGGGATTAAATAGTGTTTCTCTGCCAACGTTTATAGTATAGTTTTAGTGGAAATTTTACTATAATTATGTTTGACTATTACCTATAAAATAGTTTTTAAATTTGGTTTACAATTTAAGATCACACCTTATCATACTAATCATAAAAATTAAATAATTATTCACAAAGGGTAAAGGTGCAAAAGTAGCCACGGTAAATTTCAAAATGGACAACTATAGCACCCCTAATTTGGATGGGGCAAAACCGGCCTTTGAAAATGAAAATGGTACAAAAATAAGCACACCGTTAAGTTTCAACTAACTGCCGTTAGCCTTGGTGTGGGGCCCACAATAATTAAGCCACGTGGATGACACACAGCAAATGGAATGAATCCATGTTGGCAATACATGCCAAGTCACCAAATCCCCAATGTCAAATACCAAAACCCTAATCCCAATTTCAAACACAAAAACCCTAATCCCCAATTTCCATCCCCACACCCCTGTTCCTCGCGAATGTGAAGAGGTGTTCTTCCTCCTCTTCTCCTAACCCGAAACCAGGAACCACGAAGGAAGGTGTTCTTCTTGCTCTTCTTCTTCTTCTTCTTCTTCTTCTTCTTCTTCTTCTTCTTCTTCTTCCATACTCGCGAGCATGAGGAGCTGGAACACGAGGTGTTCTTCTTCTTCGACGAACCAAACGAAGAATGGTGGTGGGTTGAAGAGCTGCTCAATGCCTTCTGCTTGTAGCACCAACCACAAGAGGAACCCGGGTCCAAGAATACGAAGTCAAAATCGGGAGGATGAATATGAGGGCCCGAAACGATTCTGCCATTGTGGTGTTGCTGCTCCACGTTGGACCTCGTGGACCAATTGGAACCCTGGGAGGAGGTTTTTTGGATGCCGATACTATTACCAAGTAAGTTTATGTGGTTGATGCACATTAAGTGTTTGTTAAAAGGGCTAACTCACTCTGTTTCTCTGTTGCAACATTTGGACATGATTGATGAGATAGTGTTTGTTAAGTGGTTGTGAAAGGAAGTAACAATATAATTTTGTTATGGAATGCACAAAAGTGTTTGATAAAATGTCAAAGAGAAGGAAATGGTTGAAAATGACAGATTTTGGAATGTGATTGTAGGTGTTTGATAAAATGTCTTAGAGAAGGAAGTTGCAATGTGATTGTAGGTGTTTGATGAGATGACAGATTTAATTGAGTTTGATGTTTATGTGTGTATGTGATAGAATTTTTATGGTGTTTGCTTTGATGTGTAGTGGGTGCTGGTCATGGTTGCTTAGTGATGTTGAATTCCTCTATAATGTGTACTCAGTTTATGTTGTTTGTGTGTTTTATAGGAGGAACATTGCGATTTCTTTGACTGGTACGATGATAAGTTTAGGCAAAGGGAACTCGAGGTGATAAGGATGCTTCTTGATGAGACTGAGATGGTGCATGGAGATGGTGTTGATGATGGTTATGATGATGGCCGATACTTCTTGGAAGAGCTTGATGCAATTCATGGTGAACTAAAGAAGATGAGGAATAGTCATGATCTGAATGCAAAACAAGTAAAGAGGTCTGAGTTGAAGTTCAAGATCGCCATGGGAACATTGTTATTGACATGGGTGTTTCTATTTGTTTTGTGCCTAGGCAAAGCTTAGTTGGTTTGTCTTGTTGTAATTTAGCCATAGGGCATTATCTTAACGAATTCATGCTGGGACCCTTGAGACAAATTATTTTGAACTTGTGCAAGCCATATGGACTTGTTTTGTAAGCCAATTGGCGATGGTTGCTTGAAACATGGTTGTGGTTGTGGTTGTGTATGCAAACTCAAATTAATGTTAACATGAGTCACCCTTGGTTTGTTAGCCAATTGTTAAGTTATTGTGTAAATGAGTGATTGATCATTTATTAAACTCAAATTAACATTAATTAATTTCACAAATAGGTAAGAAATGAAGTGAAATTAAGTGTGTGTGTGCACAAAAGATGATAAACATGAAGAGAATTCATGAAGGAACTAACATAGTGGTTCAACAAGATGTCATCATATAGAACTTGCTTGCAAAAAAAGGTGTCCATAAAAGGCACATTACATTGCTGTCATGAATATTCAGCTTTGTCTAAAGTTAAGTGCATCAAGTTAGATGGTCTTAAATGCCAAAAAAAGATAGAGTTGGTGGTTGGTAGACATAACCAACCATACCCATATTCTGTTTGCCCAAAAAGACATAGCTTGCTTCCAACAAAACATAGCATCCAAGCAGACATTAATTACATATAAAAATGAGGTCCAAAACACCTATACAAAATCATATTCCAAAATACAAGACAGTTTCAAGCCCCCTCATGATACTTCATGCCGGATCTTGTCTTGGAGACCATATTATCCCTTTGCTTGAGGAGTTGACGGTTCCTCTTGTCTTGGAGACCATACTTCATGCCGGATCTTGTGTTGGATATTGCATCATATCCACAGCCGCTGGCCGACTTCGCTTGGACATCAAGTCCAAGTTTTCTTTGAATTCTTCATCAAAGGTACTCCAAGCACACGCCCAAAACCGATCCTTCAATTCTGCCCCACCATTTCGTTTGCTCCAGTTTGCAAATATGTGTCTTGCACAGAGTCGATGCTCCGCAGCCGGCAAAACATCAGAGATAGCGTTCTCTAATCCCTGTCATAACCATAAAAAACAAACAACAAGCAGAATTTAAACCTGCAATGATAACCGAGATAAAGTAACTAATACCATCAAGCATAACAGACTTGTGTAGATATAATTTCAAACCTTTTGCATGTCGGACATCAACGTGACGGTTGAGCCTGAATCCAAGGATAGTGAGTTCTTCAAGCATAACATGAACCATGTCCAGTGCTCCTGATTTTCCTTTTGCACAAGGGCGAAGGCTATTGGGTAGAGAGCATCATCGGCATCCCTTCCAACAGCGGTCAAGATGACTCCATGTGCGCTTCCCCTAAGGAAGGTCCCATCCAAACCAATGATTGGTCTACACCCTAGCCTCCATCCGACCTACATAATTGACAGTGAGTCAATCATAGCGTTTGTAAGCATAACATTGCATGTATAATCATAAATAATGGTTAATTAGAAACAAACCTTTACTGCACTAAAGCACACGTACAACCTTCTGAAGACACGCGTGTCTTCACCATCATCATCTACCTCCAGGATAACATCGCTGCCTGGGTCATCTCTCCTCAGCTGCGCACAATAGCCCTCCAACTTAGCAAACTCATCCTTAAAGCTACCTTCCATCTCATGCCTTATCTTCCTCTTAGCCCTCTTGCATTTATGAATGCTTACAGACACCTTGCGTTCACGTTCAAGCTCCATCTTCATCTCACTGATCTTAAATTGAGGAGTCCCTTGCACCTTATCCTTGAATAAATCTGCCACCCATGATGCAGTAGCTCTGGGGTTTGGATAGCACGTTGTACAATTATGCTCCAACAACAGTGTCTTGACTACAAATCCTACCACATTACGAGTCTGTGACGCATATATCCTAAAGGGACATCCCTCTTGACACAAGTATTCCAGTCGCTTTTTGCTACTCCTTGCAACCCTTAACTCAAATCCATTAGTGATTGCATAAGTGTCCACCGCCTTTTTGAATTCTGCTTTACCACCAAATGACATCCCCACTGTGAAGACAGGATCATCTCCAAGTCGGCGATCTCTTGTTTCTCTTGGAGTTTCAAAGTAGTTGTCCTCATCAACACTAACATCCTCTTGCTCACTTTCTTGGCCAGGAGCTTCTGTTTCCACACTTTCATCGGTGTCAGAACTATCACTCTTTGCCGAATAAGATGCATCATCACTTGAGCATTCAACTTCACGGATGTCATCAAACTCCTCAATCGCTTCTAATCCTTGCGTCACATCTTCTTGCACCACATCCTTATTCCTCTCACTTTGAACCTCGTAAGAACAACCACCAGAGTCCCCTTTCTTTCTTGCAAAATAGTCACTGGCCTCAGAGAGCATTCGGTCAAATGAATCATCACTGATCTCAGGCTCCACATCGCTGACCACAGGCTCCACATCAACCATCTTACCCTTCCCCTTCGCATCCATTTTTTCTGCTACAAGGAAATTTATAAACAATCATTATCTCAGCAAGTAATCATCATTTCTGCAAGTTATACATGAATTTAAGTAATACAAGTTCCAAAACAAAAACATCACAGTTCAACTAAACAAAAAATCACATCTCCATACCAACTCAGCCATTGTAAGCAAGGAAATAAACCAATTCAGAGCTGCGAACCCCCAAACTATCCTAGACTCGTTGGATTTTTTATGCCCAAAAGTTAGGGTTTTGTAGTCACATGAAAAAAACTTCAACGCGAGCTCTCAAATCCGCCCTCTCTAACATCTCTAATAGCAGAAAACCTAAAGTGTCTTTAAAGTGTGTGCACCAAAAGTTGAAATTTCTAAAAAAACTGACTATTCATGGCAGAAACAAGGAATTTGTGGTCCCATTTCACACTTACTTGGCTTTCCTCTTGTCGTTTTGCCCTTGGACCGAATCCTTTCACGTGCTGCTTCAACGTCACGACCTCCCCCACGCGACCTCTCCCCACGCGAGCTTACACACCTCACCACAGCTAACACACGCGAGCTTACACACCAGACCGAAGCTTACTAACGCGAGCCATGGGTTTCAGGGCATGTGGCTAGGGTTCGCACCTTTGTGGCTAGGGTTCATGAGATGTGGGTTCGAATTTGGTGGTGGATGTGGCTAAGGGGTGGCTAGGGTTCGCACGCAAGTTATGGAGATGGGGCTTTTTGTGTTTATGTTGTTTTGTTTCTCTTGGCATGTGTTGGCAGTATACATGTGTTGTGTTTGTTATGTTTATGTTGTTTTCCACGTCATCAGACACATTTAACCACATCACCAATTTTTCCCACGTCATCACGCCATATCAGCATACCCGGTCAACTCACAGTCAAAGTTAACCCCTCTGTTTCAGAGTGACAAATTTGTACCATTTTCATTTTCAAAGGCCGGTTTCGCCCCATCCAAATTAGGGGTGCTATAGTTGTCCATTTTGAAATTTACCGTGGCTACTTTTGCACCTTTACCCTATTCACAAATGCTAAAAGTGCATATCCTTTTTAGAGATTATAAACTTATATCGAGGCTCACCACTCATGAGTTATAATATCTTATTCCTTTAGATTAAATAGTGTTTCTCTGCCAACGTTTATAGTATAGTTTTAGTGGAAATTTTACTATAATTGTCTGACCATTACCTGTAAAATAATTTTTAAATTTGATTCACAATTTAAGATCACATGTTATCATACTAATCATGAAAATCAAATAAATACTTAGTGAAGTTAGATAGATGGAGTAACTTATTTATAAATTTAAGAAACTTGTATGATTTCTATAGTTCATACAAGTTTTCTCTCAATTACATTAAGTCAAACCATTGCTTGGAATGAAAACTTGTGGGTTCGATCCCGCTTATAATCGTAAACTATTATGGCTTGTTTGGTGGCATGAAAAAAACACAAAGAATTGGAAAGTGTGGAAAGTAGGGGGTAATTTTGTAATATACATATATTTCGGGGCCCACAAGTTTTCTCTCTATCTCCCATTTTTTTGGGCCCCACACATTTTATTTTTCATCATTACTTAATTTATCTCTACTTTCCATCTTTACCACTTTCACTTTCCATTTCTCCACTTTACTTCATGCAACCAAACGGACCCTAGTGTTAACATTTTCATAACAAAAGTCAAGTGCTAAAAAGTGGTTACTTCTGGAAAGCACCAAAAGGTAATAAATATGGTTAAGTTGATCTCCTCCAAAGACTAGAATCACTGTCCAAATTAATTTAGCCGAAAATATTTCCTATTTTCATCACATGATTGTGCAAAGAAGTAGTAAGCTTCTTTTTCTAAGCTTTCTCTTCCTTTCCTCCAAATCTGCTTTCTCTTCCTTTCCTTTTCTAAGCTTAATTCTCGTTATTCTTCTTTTTTCAACTGAAACTTCTTTTTTTTTTTGTGCTTAAAAAATTAAACTTTTTTTTATTTTTACTTCCAAACTAAAATTTCCATTTTGCCCTTTCTTTCGTTTAGGGAAAAAGACAGATAAAGATTATTTCGAGAATACTTGTGTTCGACTGGATTTATTTTAGAATTAAGCCAATTTATTTTGAATAAGTCAGCTTATTTTGTGCGTGAGGCTTTTTCTATGTTTGACTGAACTTATTTTTCACACAAGTTATTTCAAATAAGTCAGTTTATTCATAAACCACTTTGGGTAACTTATTTCAGAAAAAAAGCCAGCTTATTTTTCTACATGACTTAAAAATAAGTCAGTTTAAAAATTAGCCCCTTTTAAACAAAAAGTCATGCAAACATGTTTATAAGTCAAATGGGAAAATAAGCCACTTTTTTCAAAGTTCATTCAAACATAAAAATAAGTCAACCTAGAGCTTATTTTCTAAATGACTTAAAATATGTCACTTTTCCACAAGTTGAGTCAAACACACCAAATAAATAAAACAGAATTAGGTCCTAATTCTGTTTTAGTAGTATTTATTATCACAATGCCACGTCACGATTTGCGCGGTTTCTCTTTCAAAACCACTTTTCCAACGGTTCAGATTTGATCTCTCCATCTATCTCCCTCTATCTCCGCCTGCAACTTGTACATAAAAAAGTCTCACACACTCTTTACACTTCTTCCATTTTCCATTCTTTAGCTCTAAAAAATCTTCACTCCTTACAGTTTTCTGTTTCCTCTCTCCGTTTTCGTTCTCTCATATCACCTCTCTACAACAATGTCCATCGAGCAGCAGAGAGCGGACTACCTTTTCTTGGCTAAGGTCGCTGAGCAAGCTGAGCGATATGATGGTCCCTACTCCTTCTTCCTTCCTTTCTCTCTTTTCATTTATGCATTTTTCTTTATATGCACTCTCTTATGTTCCCGTGTTTGATTTTCACACTGTTCATGTGCTTTTTACAGTTTCTTTTGTTTTAGCCTTTATTAGATGCACCACATTTTAATTTGTGCTCTTCCGTTTAGGTTTTCATTTCTTGTTTCTTTTTTGTAGGTTTTCTTGACTTCAATGTGTCTCATGACTTGTTTGTAACTCGTTTTCTGGTGATTGATTATGTGAAACAACTCTTATAATGTGATAATTAGTTATCTCCTGAGCTTAAGCACTGTAACGGTTTTCTTGACACTGTGAAATGCTTTTCTTGACACAAGGCATTGTTTTCTTTTATTTGATTTTTTAATCAATGTACTTTGTTGTAATGATTCGTGTAACCTATTGTTTATATTTGGCATTATGAAGAAGTTCTTGCGTAGCATAGTGTCTTAGTTTTATAACCTGATGAGAATGATTGTAACTAAGAATTGTGAGACTGAATATTTTCTCATACAGAAATGGTTGACAACATCAAGAAAATAGCAAGGCTTAACGTTCAACTAACTAGAGAAGAAAGGGACATGCTGTCAGTAGGATTTAAGGATGTCCTTCGTCCAAAGCGAGCTTCAAGGCTCAAAATTTCTTCAATTGAACAGAATGAAGGAATATCGCCTAAAGGTTGAGCAAGAACTATCTGATGTTTGCCATGACTTGGTGACTATCATTGATGAGAACCTGCTTCCCAATGCCGCAGAAGCAGAAGTAGAAGCGAAAGTTTTGTACCACAAGTTCTAGTACAAATTAATTGATTTATTCAGGCCCTCTCCTTTAATTTATTTTTGTTTCCTCTAATTCATTTGAGAGTTTTGTCTATAATGATATAGTAGTATGCCATCCTTTTTTGTCAATCTCTCTTGTCATGTCTGTTTATCACGTGATGCATTGAGCTACAGGTTTCTGAAGAGAAAGTTAACGGAACTGGAAATTTAATATGGATTGTCCATATTTAAATTTATGGTCAAAAAGACCTAAAAATGATGCATAACTATTGACCAAGGAACAAAAATACTCCATCTGTTCCTAAATATAAGATCACTTTAGGGAGGAGAGTTTGTTCCTAAATATAAGATCACTTTCTAATTTAACTCAAGTTTTCCCCAAATTACCCCTGTCGTACTCCCTTCACCCAAAAAATAGTGGTTTGAAGAAGGTGATATTTTTAAAACTTAGATGAGTGATATTTTGGAAATTTCATATAATCCTAATTCATTAGAATGTCTTCCTTAATCTCTCCAAATTTGCTAAAATGATCTTATATTTAGGAACGGAGGGAGTAGTACATAACTATTCCAAGGTACACAAATGATTCTCAACTATTGGGCATGAGATCAAAAAATGATATTTTCACTAATATGACAATAAGATTATAAATGAAAAGTCCAAAATGCCTTTATAAATTAAATACTTTCTTTCTCTTTATTTAATTTATAAGGGTATTTTGGACTTTTTATGTCTAATCTTAATTTCATATTAATGAAAATATTATTTTTGATCGCATGGTAAAAGTTGGGTATTATTTCTGTACTTTAGAATAATTATGTACTATTTTTGTCCCTTGGCCAATAGTTATATATCATTTTTAGGCCCTCGCCGCCCTACATTTGTTAACGATATTTTTTCAAATATAATTTTTGTTTTATTTTTTATCACATCGTAAAAGTTGGGTATTATTTCTGTAAAAGAAAAGTTGTAAGAATAACTTTATCTTGGTTCTCTGTTTGGAGTCCAAATGTTATGTAGAGTTACGAATGAAACAATTTGTCTTATTATCCTTTTATTCTGTGACACATTTAGGCTTTCTATACATAATCTCTTCCTGCATTAGGAAGGGTGACTATTATCGTTATCTTTGCGAGTTCAAAGTTGACGTGGAAAAGACAGAGGCAATTGAGAATGCAAAAGCATCGTGACGAAATGCTTTCGTGCAGGTGAAGATGATAACAATGACTTCCCTGATCATGATGGAGGTGACAATGGTTATTGATTGAGAATATGATTTTTCTAATATACTCTCTTAAATATAGGATCTGCTTGGGGATGATTAGTTACTGATAATCTGATATAGTGATATTCCACCAAAGGAGCAAATACAGTAAGGGGCTAGTGATATCTACGTGTACTAGGAGTGTTGCAAATGTGGACTATAACTCACTAGACATCCCCTTCGATTTTCTGCACCCCTTATATCCATCCATTCAAAGTTTGAAAATAGTTGTGTAATGAGTTGTCTTATCATTTTGAAACTTCTTGTTCTACTGCTTAATCAGTTTTGTCCTCTTGTGTAATGGCTAGTGTGTAGTGACTAGTTCTCTCTTTTTCTAGAACAAATACTGGCTAGATTTTTCGGCCAAAAAATATTGGCTAGTTAAGTAACAAATGTTATACATGTAAATCATTTCCTTTCAAACCGTCTATTTCGTGCTCGTTAATTTTGAGATAATCCAGCTCAACATGGATTTTTTATTTTGCAAGTAGAAAGTTATTTCTTTTGTTGATGAAATAGTTATTAAGATTTTTGTCCAATTTTTAGTACTAATATACCAATGATATTTTAGAATAGTAAATTTTTTTTACTGAGAGTAACCACTATTTTAGGAATTAATTTTTTGATACCTGATTAGGACATTGTTACTGTTTATTAATTTATTTTTTGGTAGAATCAAGGGTTATTTAGAATAACTTGAGATTAGAATATTTCCATACCAACTTTGTTAGTCAAACCAAGTTGAAAGGCAGTTGCATGTAAGGATAAAATCGAAATACACACGTATATGACCGACATGTAAAATTTTATTGAAAAATACACACTTAAAAATCTATTGAAAATATTGATATATACCACACTGAATACTTTTGATGATCCATGAACAATATGACTTAATTATATTACTACTCCCTCAAGTCCTAAATATAAGACAAGATATTTATTTGATATTAAATATAAGTCATGTTTCTCATTCTTACTAACTTTTCCTCAATTTATTCTTATAAATGCTCGAAATAATAGAAAACTTAGAAAGAAAGTGCGGGTAAAGGTAGATAATTAAGGTATAATAGTAATATCATGTTATTTTAGCTAGTGTTGTAAACACCGAACCGAAAACGAGAGTCAGTGAGAGGCTCCTGGTCACAGTTCATCACGGCTTAGACTGAATGCCAAACTAATGACAGTTGATCCTAAATGTGAAGCATTCGATGGTTAGACCTGTCCAACAGTATGGTCCAATCCGGTTCTTACAACAATGATTTTAAATAAATTAATTAATATCATTAATATAATCAAATTTTATTTAGGATGGGAGAGGTGTATTAATTATTGTTCACATGCATCTTCATCATCATTTGATGAATTAGTAAGTTTGTTTTTTTGTTCAAAATTAGTTAGTTGGTTAGGATCTACACCTATTTTGTTTTATTTATTAGAGAATGCCACGTCGTGATTAGTTGGTTTCTCTTTCAAATCCTCTCATTAATCCAACGGTTTTTATTTGGTACGAGGGATTTGGAGGGGAGGGGAGGGGAGGGGAAGGAAAATTTTCATAAGATGAATTTTTAAATATTGAAGAAGTGGAGTTGCGATATTTTAATAAAGATAAGATGTTAAATATCATAGTTATATATATTAATTTAAATTTTCCAACCTCTATCTCAAACTTTTATAAATTCATTTTACAAATATTTTCCCTCCACCTATTTTCTGAAAGGAGTCTCTCACACTCTTCACGCTTCTTCCAGTTTTCTGTTCATCTTCACTATGAAGAAACTTCACTCCTTATAGTTTTCTGTTTTCCTCTTTCTCTCTTTCTCGCTTCTCTATTTCGTCTTCTCACCTCTCTAATAACAATGTCCATCGACAAACAAAGAGAGCACATCACTTACCTTGCTAAGCTCGCCTGGAAAGCTAAGAGATATAACGGTGAGTATTCCTTCTTTCTTTCTTCCTTTCTTTCCATTTATGCGTTCTTTTGTCTCTTATGCTAGCTATTCTTGTGTTGGATTTTCATACTGTTTTCATGCTTTTACAGTTTCTTTTGTTGATTAACTGCAATTATAAGTAGCTTTAGCCTTCACTAGATGCACCACATTTTAATTTATGTTTCGATTTAGGTTATGATTTCTTGCTCCTGTTTTTAAGTTTTCTTGACTACTATGTCGCTGATGAATTGCTTGCTAAGTCATTTAATGGTGATAGATTATATGAAACAACTATTATAATGTGATATATTAAAGGTGTTTTCTTTTTCGTTTTTTACTTTCTTGATTTTTTATTTTTCGATTCCTTTTTCATAAAATTATGTTTACTAGAACCCAGAATTGCCTTCCCTAAACCTCTTATACGGTTATCTCCAGAGCTGAAGCGAATCTTTGTAACGGTTTAACTTTAATTAACTCCATTTTCCTCAATTCGTCCAATTTCTTTTCAATATTGTGTTGTGCTCTGAAAATAAAAGAGTCTCTCTTCTTGTTTCTTATCTGATTATTTTCTTTTATTTTTAAGCTATCTACTTTGTTATAACGAGTTGTGTAACCTATTGTTTAGTACTACGTATTTGACATCATGAAGAAGTTCTTGCGTACATGCTGTACACATAGGTGTCTTATTCTGAGAATCTACATACACAGTATTAAAATAATAATTGTGAATGAATATATATTTTTTACACACAGACATAGTTGGTAACATGAAATCAGTAGCAAGGCTTAATGTTGATCTTACTTTGGAAGAAAGGGCCCTACTGGGACTAGGATATAGGGATATGATTGGTGCAAAGAGAGCCTCATGGCGCACAGTGTCTTCATTTGAACAAAAGGAAGTGACACTTTGGCCAAATGGGAAATTAGTTAAGCTTACCAAGGAGTATCGTTTAAATATTGAGAGAGAACTATCCAGTGAATTGGAAGAATGGCTGTCAATCATTGATAACAATCTGCTTCCCAATACCTCAGTTGCAGAAGCGAGAGTTTTCTACCTCAAGAAGTGAGTGATAATGTTGTTGCTCTTTTTTATGTTCTAGTAAAAAATTTATTTATTGAGGTACTTTTTTTTGCTTTATTTTTCCCTTTATATACATATACTATACAATCTTTTTTTTGCCAATCTCTATTATCATGTGTGTTTATCACATGATGTGTTGGGAGCCGGTTTCTAATGAGAAAGTATTTCTCTTCACTCAACGCAAAATATCTAAAATTTGATATTAATTATCCATATTTGAATTTATTAATGACTAATTTTTCAAAGGGCAAATGTGCAAAAATAGCCACTGTAAATTTAAAAATGAGCACTTATAACTCTGGTAAATTTAAGGGGGCAAAACCGTACAATGTAAACCAAAATGAGGCAAAAGTAACTTTTCTGTTAGGCAAAGTTAAATGGACGTTTTCCAGATGTGGCCCCACCATCCGTAAATGACGTGTTATACATTTAAAGGTGCAATATTGATGAAACTTTATTTTTTCATATTGGGCTTTATTTTTATAGATGATTACGAAGAAATAAGGTGAATTTCACATGATTTGGGGTTCTATTTGGTTTCTTATCAAAATGATTTGGGGGTTTAGGATCCATTTCAAGTGATTTAAAGTCCATTTCAAGTGATTTAGGGTTCATCTGAATGCATTTCAGCTTCCACGTTGGATTTTGTAATTGACACGCCATTTACTGATGGTGGAGCCCACATCTAGAAAACGTCTGTTTAACTCGGCCTAACAGAGAGGTTACTTTTGCCCCCATTTTGGTTTACAACGTACGGTTTTGCTCCATTTTGATTTACAGTGTACAGTTTTGCCCCTTAAATTTACTAGAGTTATAAGTGCTCATATTTAAATTTAGGGTGACTATTTTTGCAACTTTGCCCTTTTTCAAAGATGAATTTAGTTTTTTTTAACAAAAGATGGATTAACTTATTTTTTATATTGTAACCATTAAAATAAAAATTTGTTAATAATATTAAAATGGATCTAGATTGTTAAAATAAACTAATTGCTCATTAATTTGCTTTAGAGATCATACAATCTCAGTCTGGTGAGCTTAGTTGTCTATTTAATTTGGAGTCAAAATGTTGTGTAGAGTCGCGGGTGAAACAATTTGTCTTGTTTTCCTTTTATTCCGTGATACAGTTGGGCTTAGTTTGTCTTTCTACATTTTTCTAGGAAGGGTGATTCTCATTGGTATCTTGCTGAGCTCAAGACTGGCGAAGAAAAGATGCAACAAGCTGAGGACGCAAAAGCATCATATCAGGCCAGCATTTTTCATCTCTTACAAACAAATTGGTTAATGAAAAAAAATAATCCCATGTTTAATGATAATTCGATGCATTGTCACATGATGATCACACAACTATTTCTATTTTCAGGAGGCTTCACTCCTCGCAAAGGACAGCCTTGTACCTACACATCCAATTCGTCTTGAAGTTGCACTCTTTTATGCTGTCTTCTACTATGAGATCTTGCATTCTCGGCTAGAGTATTTCACTGGCTCTCTCAATCTAAATTGGCGCCAAAAGTCCCTACTTGTATTTTTAACTTTTGCGGTGATGTCACTACTTCAATTTACAGGGCCATTAAGCTGGCGAAGCAAGCCATTGATGATGCAGTTGCGGAGTTAGACCACTTGAATGGTGAAACAAAGAAGGACAGCACTGTGGTCATTCAGCGCTTGAAATACAACGTGAATCTTTGGACTTCTGTTCCGCTTGGTGTTGGAGGTATGATATTTGATTGACAATTTTTATTATTTTATACTTTCAAGTAACTCTGCTTGGAATATTCCATAATATAGCAAATCTTGCTCAGCAATGTCTCACGGCAAAACAAGGGCATGCCTTAATCTAGAAATCTTTCACATTCATTATGTGTCTGAACGAATATGAAGTTGCTTCCTTCAAATAACTAAAAGCTTCCTATTTGTACGTTATAAATTCACTCTGATTCCTCCTGAAGATGAAATGCTTTTATGCAGGTGAAGATGGCAACAAAAGCTCTCGTAAGCCCCAATGTATGTGATAAATTTGATACTGTCTACTGCTTACGTGATTTTTCAATGGTTTCTGATTTAGAACATTATTTTGCTAATATACGCATTCTATTCTAAATGTAGGACCTCCCTGGGGATTAGTTTCTGATGATCTGATATAGTGATATAGCACAGAAGGAGCAAATACAATAAGCGACGAGTGATATGTTCGTGTATTAGGAAGTGTTACAAATGTGGACTATGACTGGATATTGTGTAATGAGTTGTCTTATCATTTTGAAAATTCCTGCTCTACTTACTGCTTTATCAATTTTTTCCTCTTGTATACTGGCTAGTGAGTAGTGACTAATTCTCTCTCTTTTTCTGGGTAAAATTTTGGCTAAATTTTTTTGTCCATAAAAATACTGACTAGTTAAGTAAGAAATTATATACATGTAGCCATCTATTTCGTGCTCGTTAGTTTTGGAGTAATATAGCTCAACATAGATTTTATTTTGATCATACTGTGGAAGAAAGGAACTTGATGTCAATAGGATATAAGAATACGATTGGTGCAAAGAGAGCCTCATGGCGCACAGTGTCTTCATTTGAACAAAAGGAAGTGATGATTAGGCCAAACGGGAAACTAGCTGAGCTGAACAAGGAGTATCGGTTAAATATTGAGAGAGAACTATCTAGTGATTGCGAAGAAATGTTGTCAATCATTGATAACAATCTGCTTCCCAATACCTTAGTCGTAGAAGCGAAAGTTTTCTTACTCAAGATGTGAGTGATAATGTTGTTGCTCTGTTTTGTGCTCCAATATAAATTTTATTTATTGAGGTCCTTTTCTTTGCATTATTTTTGTTTCCTCATATCCACATGAGAGAGCATTGTCTAGAATGAGATACTATACAATCTTTTATTGTCAATCTCTATTATCATGTGTGTTTATCAGATGATGTGTTGGGAGATCGGTTTCTAAAGAGAAAGTATTTCTCTGCACTGAACGAAAAATATCTAAGATTTGATATGAATTATGAATATTTGAATTTATTAATGACTAATTTTTCAAAGGCGAATTTAGCTTTTTTTTGACAAAAGATGTATTAACAAAAGATCCAGTTCAACATGAATTTTTTATTTTGCAAGTAGATAGTTGGTTCTTTTGTTGGTGCTAATTATTAGTAAGATTTTTGTCCAATTTTTTAATACTAATATATATGACGATAATTGTGCTATATATGTGCGTGCGTGCGTGCGTGTATGTAAGAATAAGAAAATTTTTTGCAAGATGAACCACATTTTAGGAATTGATTTTTTCGCGTTTATTAATATTTTTTGGTAGAATCAAGGGTTATAGAAAAAAAATTGATATTAGAATAGGGTAATGGACCTAATCTGCCCTCCAAGTAACCACCAAGGAGCGCTGAGCACCCTGAACTAACAACAGGTCCGTATCTGCACTCCAAGTAACCAAGGTGTTTAAAAAATACCCTGAGTTGACGGTCAACCATGTTTGACCGTTAATGTGCTCACGTGGCAGCCACGTGGGTTACATTTTTGCCACCCGTCGTCTTAGAAATTCCACGTAGGTAGATATGTTTATGTGGGGCCCACATGTAAATTAAAACAATTCCAACTCTCTCCCTGTTCATCACTCTCACCCAACCAAACAGAGCCCCCACCCACCGCCTCCCCCTCCATCCCAACAGCCCCCAAACACATCTCCCCCACCCACCACCGCCCCCACCGCCCCCACCACAGCTCCCCCATCACAGCCCCTTCATCCTCCATCTTATATGTTTGGAAGATATGTGTTGTGTGTGCGCGCGCGTGTGTATGGTGAGAGAGAGAGAGAGAACGACGATCAAGAGGGAGAAGGGGTTGTCACCCCCTAGCTGAAGATGGCACGGTGGTCGATCTGAACCCGAAGGCCGGGGCTGTGGAAGAAGCGGCAGCGCCATCGGAGGAAGGAGGGGCGGAGGATCCGAAGCCGAATGCAGGAGAAGGAGAAGGAGAAGCTGTGGTGGTTTCGAAGCCGAATGCCGGAGAAGGAGAAGCGGCGGCCGAAGATGGGGCAGTGGATCCGAAGCCGAAGGCCGGGGTCGGAGAAGAAGCTTTGGTGGGAGCGGACGAGGGGGCTGTGTGTATATGAAGGGTGGAGGATGAAGGGGTTGTGGTGGGGGGCTGTGGTGGGGGCGATGGGGGCGGTGGTGGGTGGGGGAGATGTGTTTGGGGGCTGTTGGGATGGAGGGGGAGGCGGTGGGTGGGGGCTCTGTTTGGTTGGGTGAGAGTGATGAACAGGGAGAGAGTTGGAATTGTTTTAATTTACATGTGGGCCCCACATAAACATATCTACCTACGTGGAATTTCTAAGACGACGGGTGGCAAAAATGTAACCCACGTGGCTGCCACGTGAGCACATTAACGGTCAAACATGGTTGACCGTCAACTCAGGGTATTTTTTAAACACCTTGGTTACTTGGAGTTCAGATACGGACCTGTTGTTAGTTCAGGGTGCTCAGCGCTCCTTGGTGGTTACTTGGAGGGCAGATTAGATCCATTACCCTATTAGAATATTTTTATGGCAGCTTTTTTTAGTGAAGCCAAGTTAAAAGGCACTTGCATGTAAGGACTAAATTGAAAATATAGTAAATAGGACAACGACTCAATTTTGCCCTTCAAATAACCTCCCTGGACCACTGGGCACCCTAAACTAACAACGAGTACAATTTTACTCTTAAAGTAACCAAAGTGGTCCAATTTTACTCTATGGCGAATGTAATGTTGACACGTGGAATGTAATGTTGACACGTGAACGACACGTGTCAATATTACATTTGCCAGAGGGTAAAATTAGACCACTTTGGTTACTTGAAGGGTAAAATTGTACTCAGTGTTAGTTTAGGGCCTAGTGGTAAGGGGTGGTTACTTGAAGGGTAACATAGGGTCATTGCCCTATTAAATACGTATAAAATGAAAACAAAATTCTGATGGAAATTATATAAAAAACTACTTCAAAAATCCATTAAAAAATATTGATTTAGCACACCGTTTAGTGTTGATGAACCATGAACAATATTAGTTACATACTACTATTATAAATTGAATCATAATAAATCTTATTATTCACAATTGCTAAACAATGCATATGCCTTTTAGAGATTATAAACTTACATCAAGACTCACTACTCAGGAGTTATAATATCTTGTCCCTTCAGAGATTAAATAGTATTTACTTACTACCAACAATTTTTGTATGGTTTTAGTGGAATAATTTTACTATAATTTTGTCTGTCCTTTACGTGTAAAATAATTTTTAAAGTTGGTTTAAATTTAAGATCACATGTTATCGTACTAATCATAACAATTAATAAATATTGAGTAAAGGTAGATAGATGGAGTAACTTATTGATAAATTTAGAACATTTACATTGTTTTCTGCTGTTGTCGTACGTCTCCACCTGTTTCTTAGACTTCACCGTCACTTGTGGGGCCTGGCTGAGCGAGGAACGTTTATTGATTTGGGAATGATACTTGATCATGGAAAAGGTTTGACGGTGGAGGAGGATGAGGAAGTGAGGAAGATGAGAGGTTTTGGTGGTGGTGGTGGTGGTGGTGGTGATGATGATGATGATGATGGAGGTGGTGGTTGAGAGTTTCAGAGATGATGGAAGAAAATAATGTTTAATTTAATTTATAAGGGTATTTTAGACTTTTCATGTCTAACTTATTGTCATATTTGTGAAACATTTTTCATTTCATGCCCAATAGTTGAGAATCATTTGTGTACCTTGAAATAGTTATGTACTATTTTTGTTCATTGACCAATAGTTATGTACTATTCTTGGGTTATTTACAATAACTTGAGATTAGAATATTTCCATACCAACTTTGTTAGTCAAACCAAGTTTATAGGCACTTGCATAGTTGCATGTAAGGATAATATATGACCGACGTGTAAAATTTTATTTGAGAAAAATTAGATAACTTTAATAATCTATTGAAAAATATTGATATACCACACACACAGTATACTTTTGATGAGCCATGAACAATATGACTTAATTATATTACTACTCCCTCGAGTCCTGAATATAAGACAAGAGATTGATTTAATCCTAAATATAAGTCCTATTTCTAATTCTTACTAACTTTTTCTCAATTTATTCTTCTAAATGCTCGAAATAATAGAAAAATACGAAAGAGAGTGCGGGTAAAAGTATATGATTAAGGTATAATGGTAATATCATGTTATTTTAGCTAGTGTTGTAAACACTGAATCGAAAACAAGAGTCAGTGAGGGCTCCTGGTCACAATTCATCACGGTATAGACTGAAGGTCGAACTGATGACGGTTGATCCTAAATGTGAAGTGGTCGACGGTTAGACCGGTCCAATCGTATGGTCCAATATGATTCGTACAACAATGATAACTAATTAATATCATTAATCTAATCAAATTTTAATTCTAATAAAAAATCAAATTTTAATTAGGATGAGAGGTGTATTAATTATTGTTCACATGCATCTTCATCATCATTTGATGAATTAGTTAGTTGGTTTTTTTGTTCAAAATTAGTTAGTTGTTTTTTTTTTTCAAAATTAGTTAGTTGTTTTTTTTTGTTCAAAATCAGTTAGTTGGTTAGGATCTACACCTATTTTGTTTTATTTATTAGAGAATGTCACATCGTGGTTAGTGGGTTTCTCTTTCAAATCCTCTCATTAATCCAACGATTTCTGTTTGGTGCGAGGGATTTGGAGGGGAGGGGAGGGAAAGGAAAATTTTTGAAAGATGAATTTTTAAATATTGAAGAAGTGGGGTTGTGATATTTTAATAAAGATAAGATGTTAAATATCATAGTTATATATATTAATTTAAAATTTTCAACCTCACTTCTCAAATTTTTATAACTTCATGTTACAAAAATTTTCCCTCCCCCTATTTTCTGAAAGCCGTCTCTCACACTCTTTACACTTCTTCCATTTTTCCGTTCATCTTCGCTTTAAAAAAACTTCACTAATTATAGTTTTCTGTTTTCCTCTTTCTCTCATTCTCGCTTCTCTATTTAGTCTTCTCACCTCTCTATAACAATGTCCATCGACAAACAAAGAGAGGACTTCGTTTACCTCGCTAAGCTCGCCGAGCAAGCTAAGAGATATAACGGTTCGTACTCCTTCTTCCTTTCCTTCGATTAATGTGTTTTTTACCTGTATAGTCAGTTGTTCTTGAATTGAATTTTCATACTGTTTTTGTAACATTCTGTTACTAATTCCCTATTTAACCTAAGATATCCATTTTAATTCAATAATCTCTTTACTAACTATGATAGGAAAAGGAATTTTCATAATGTCAACATTTCTATCATAGTTAGAAAAGAAACATTCTAGTGATTAAAACATTATCCATGATAGAAAAGAATTTACTAATACAATATAGGAACTATCATGGATAAATAATAGCTAACCATGTTAGAAAAGGCTCAACTAACATGGTTAGAAAAAGAAGCAACCTAATTTCCAGAAATATCAAGTACAAATAAAAACATGCGGAAACGAATGCAGAGGCCTATACAAATTGGCAATATACAAATCTAAATAATGTAATCAACCTCTAAAACCTAATTCCCCTTTCCTGTTGCTTGCGTCTGTGCATGAATACCTGCAAAAATGTCAGTAATCGTGGGATGAGACAATCTGTCCCAGTAATCACCACTTAACTCACTATAAAAGTGAGATGTGCGGTAGTGAAGGCGTCTAAAGGGTACCACAATTTTAAAATCAGATATATACACACACACACACACACACACACACACACACACACACACATCCAGTCATCTTCCCTCCATTCCATCCAAAATTGCCTCGATCATTTCCAAATCAACTAAAACTCATCTCTACTTTCCACATATCCCTCAAATCCCTCAGTCAGTTCCAGGTTAACCAAATATCAACTTCTCAGTCTCCAATATGATGATACTACCACCACAACTATCACGCTCACCTATAGATGCACTGTGCCATCACGGGGCATTCAGACATCTAATCTTCACTATATGATTTAACACTGTGCCCCTCTCTACAATGAGGGGGCAAATTTCCCTCTCTAGCAATCTCCAGGGAGGGAATCTCAATTCTGTTTCCATTGCAGAACGGGAACGGTTTGGCTCTTTAATGCCAAACAACCGTAGGCCACTTACTTTCTCTAGTAAGTAGACCCATGATCTCCGGTCTCTAGTCCGAAAAGGATCAGTACAAATAACTGTCGACCGACCAATCGACAGTTATCATCGCGCGATGGTACATAAATATCTCAGTGTCATGCAACGCTCACAATATCCATCCCTATCCATCCATTTCAATCTCATTCAGTATCTCAATTTCAATATCAATATCATACACTTTTATCATCCTTTTTCATATCTCAATCTCACTATTCAATTCCTTCCCTCAACCTAACTATCATTATCCATGACATGCACTATATAAATCTCTCACACTTATCCTGCAACAATCCAGCACCAACCTGAATACCATTTAAATATAAAGCAAGTAACAATTTTCTTTATACCAAAATAATCGTGTTTGAAAGGCACCCGATAGCCTGTTTTGTATGAAAATAACTTTTCAAAGCTAATATATATATAGAGGGTGAGAAAGGATTTAAGGAAATCCCAACTAACGTCACCCTCATTGTTATAGTAAGGTTAAGTATGATTACCTGTCGCCCTGAGCACTTTGTTGCACTTCCTTACTCTTTCATAGTAGATTCACCTATTATTACATAAAAGTAATAATATAGGTAAATAACCATGTTTATACTTGTATAATGAATAACATGTCTCTCTCGGTCCTAATATACTACCCTTCCTTTTATACTTTTGTTGTTCCTAGTTTTTCTTCTTCAATTCCATTAAAATAGAATTTATATGCCAATTAAAATGCCTTAGGACAGCCCCTTAAATTTAATCCAAGCATCATAAACATACATTACACTCAAGACATTCATAACTTTGCCCTTTTATTATTCCTTGTTCAAATAACATACTCTTCCGATTCACACATAATCAAGTCATCAACATATGTCAAAGAGGAGAACAAGGACGATACAAAACTACACAACTTGGTGAAGGCTCTCATGCTGATAAGTTTTCAGCTCAAACAACATCATCAACCAGAAAATGATGAATTGCAATATGCAAGAAGGCTATGGATATCATACTAAAGTTTTCATGTCTTAGAAAGTCTATTGATTAAACATGCAAGAACACCCTTCTCTTTTCCAATTCTCACAATCATTACACTAAAATGCCCAATCCATAGAAATGAAGAATTACTAATAAATTCAGCTTGGCCAGTAAAAGAAGCAGAGAACAACAAGCTTCTTTATATTCAACTTCAAATAGTATGAACAAGCATCTCTTTGATAAGTTTGAAAATTCCACTTAGACTTTAAAACAAAACCTTGAAATCTTTACATAATATTTGAGGACCTCCAATGATAATTATAATCGAGTTTTTGTCCTTAACCACCTGTGCATATCTAGGCTTCAAAAGAGACATTCAAAATTTTAATGCAATCAAAATTTTCTTATAAGCATTTTAACAAACACCTTGAGTGCAATGACATTCAAACCATGATTATTGACTTCCCCATTTACCAAAACTCTTGCCCAACAGTTCCAATTACCATATACACAAAAACTTTCATTACAGCTCCAATCTTGAAACAAGAATTATAAAATATTCAGTCACAAACACATTAACACCAACACACAAATTGAACAAATTCCTTCATTCCTTCCTAATACCTTATCTGCATCAAGTAAAAGAAGAAAACAACAACTTCATCCATTAAATTCTAAACTTGGCATTACACAATGCAACATCAACTTATCACTAATTACTTTTCTAATTCTGACCCTGAAGAAAGCACATAAAGGAATCAGTGAAAGCATTGAAAATAACAACATAAAAGAAAGAAATGAACCAAGCCCTAAATCTAATTACACATACAAGATCATCAATTAAAAAGTGTAATTAGAAATTTAATTACTTGAGAACCCATTTCCGGCCTCCTCTCTCAACTCGCGAAGAACAAAGGAAAATGAGCATAAAATTGAAGAAGATTGTTACCCGAAGCTGATTTCATGGTTTCATGTGAAGTTTAGGCCAAAACGAGTTGTGGTTCACCGGAAATCTATTCTCCACCCTCGGCCGCCGCTGTTTCACCGGAAATCTCGCCGGGTTTGAAAGGAGAAACAAAAAGGGTTCGTTGGGTCTAAGAAGAGAGCAGAATGGACGGAAGTAAAGGGAAAAAGAGGGGGGAGGCCGCGCCGCCGTCGTTCGTCGCCGCCGCTGCTACCGTTCGCCGCCTGGAAGAAGAGTAACGAAGAAGAAGGCGGAGGGAGGAGGGAGTCCAATATTTTAAAGAAGTAAAGGGGGAGGGGCGTGTTTGGTTAGGTGAAATAAGGGTGGTATATGATAATTTGTAGCCCAAACTTGCTATAGTGTACTCTTTTAATTTTAAAACCACTTAAACCAGTCTCAAATCTCGTTAACCTTCAAAATATTTTGGGTTACTATTCCCTCATATTTCAAACTCTTCAATTTCTTAATTAATTATATGCACATTTACTACTCAAAATTTTCAAAATGTCCTCAACATCACCAAAAATTCCTAAAAATTACAAAATTCTCAATTTCTCCATTTATTATTTCCCAAAATACTCCTTGATCCTGTAGATGCACCGCATTTAATTTGCGTTTTGATTTCTTGCTCCTGTTTTTTAAGTTCTCTTGGCTACTTTGTCGCTGATGAATTGCTTACTAAGTCATTTAATGGTGATAGATTATATGAAACAACTATTGTAATGTGATATATTAATGGTGTTTTCTTTTTTGTTTTTTTACTTTCTTGATTTTTTATTTCCCGATTCCTTTTTCATAAAATTATGTTTACGTAGAAACCAGAATTGCCTAACCTAAACCTCTTATAACAGTTATCTCAAGAGCTGAAGCGAATCTTTGTAACGGTTTAACTTTAATTAACTCTATTTTCTTCAATTCGTCAATTTCTTTTCAATATTGTGTTGTGCTCTGAAAATAAGAGAGATTCTCTTCTTGTTTCTTATGTGATTATTTTCTTTTCTTTTATTTCTTAAACTATCATAAATTTTGTTATAACTACTCGTGTAACCTATTGTTTAATATTTGACATTATGAAGAAGTTCTTGCATACATACTATACGCATGGGTGTCTTATTCTGAGAATCTACATACACAGTATTAAAATAATTGTGAATGAATATATATATTATTTAAATGAATTGAAAAACATAGAAAGAAATAAAATGACAAAGTGTGATATAAAAAAACAAATGTGATATGAATTTCTCTCATAAGTATCCACTATATCTTCCTTGTTGAAGAAGTCAACAAGGATTAGTTTCTCCGAATCAAACTTATCACTAATCACATAATTTTAGCTACTAACAAAGTAGAAGAAGTTCATCCAACTATATAGATAAATGAAATTAAAGATTACAAAGAAATGAGCAATGATTTCCTTGAATTAAACTTTGAACAAATCCAAATGTCACAATCTTCTTCACAGTACAAACTTAGAACAAAACTATTGTTCTACAGGGTTTCTTTATAAGTTCAAGTAGAACGGAAGGTGGTGTATGATAGAATGGAAGAGACTAGATGGGAATGAAAAATGGATGGAAGTAAAGGAATTCCTTGTACTCTTTTTTTTTTAAACATCACCCAGTTTAATCCGGACTCGGGGTAGGAGTGTTGCTCATATAGGCAAGCTTGTCTCCTCTCCCAATGAGAGCGCTTTCAGAATTCGAACACGCGTTTTTCATCCTTATGGGGTTGTAGTCCTCTTACCAGCTCAACCAACTACTCTTTACTCTCCTTATGTATATATATTTTCCTTAGCTAGAACCAAAAGAGAGCCAATAAATTAGTTTCTCTATTCCCTTTTTGTTAACCGTTTTTGGTTTATGTTCTGTGTTACAGAATCCCAGCCTCCTTTCTAACTGTTTCTCCCTTCTAAAACCGTTAATTAGCAGCTTTTAAGTTTTTGAGATTCAGCCACCTCAATTTCCGTTTTCCTCCTGCTTTCTATTCTCTTCCTTTTCTAAGCTTAGTTCTCGTTATTTTTCTTTTTTCAACTGAAAATTCTTTTTTCTTTTGTGCTGAAAAAACTGAAACTTCTTTTTTTTTTTTTTACTTCCAAAATAAAATTCCCATTTTTTCCTTTATTTCAATTACTCTCTCCGTCCCTAAATATAAGATCACTTTCATAATTTGATTAGATTAAGAATGTTAGTTAAGTTAATTATTAACACATAATATTACCAATTTATTCTAAACATAAAATTTTATCTCACTCTCCCTCTTTTGCTTATTACTATAGATAAACATTGTTAGAGTTAATTTTGGAAAAACTTGGAAAAATTTAGAAAGTGATATTATACGTAGGAACAAGTTGAAATGTGAAAAAGTGATTTTATATTTAGGAACAGAGGAGTATCATGTATGACCTTACTTTAAGTACGTCGTATGACATTTCCTATATTATATGTTTTGGATGGACCTGAAATTAATTAAAAAAAATATCATCTCATCATTCAGTTGGGTCGGGATTCTCTCAGAATCCCTCCCCCTCATAATCACTCCTTTTCCTCTCATAAACTTTCACTTTTGCCCTTCAAATTCATTTAGGAGCCCATAATTTGTCACTTGTATCATTAAAAATAAAAAAATAAATAAAGAACTTTTATTTATGTTTTTTTGAAAACTTTTTAGCATAATAATTTCAACTATCTAGACCTATTTCATTTCAATAGAAGGACCTATAAGAGATACAGACTTATACAGTTAACTGTAAAAAATTTTACAGTTAACTGGATAAGTCTGTATCTTAATTTTACAGTTAACTGGATAAGTCTGTATTACTTATAGATCCTTCTATTGAAATGAAATAGGTCTAGATAGTTGTAATTTTTTATGGTAAAAAATGTTCAAAAATAAAAAAATTAAAAGTTCTTCATTTATTTTATACTCCTAAATGGCAAGTGGCAAATATAAATCTGAAGGAGTAATATTACTCCTAAATGAAATAGGAGTAATATTTTTATTTTTAATAGTACAAGTGGCAAATTATGAGCTCCTAAATAAATCTGAAGGGCCAATATAACATAAGAAGTCAAGTGAGAGAAGAAAAGGAGGGATTCTGAGGGGCAGGGATTATCAGAGAATCCCTTCCCTCATTGAGTTAGGACCTAATTCTGTTTTATTTATTATCACAATGCCACGTCACGATTTACGCGCTTTCTCTTTCAAAACTACTTATCCAACGGTTCAGATTTGATCTCTCCATGCAAAAAAGTCTCACTCTTTACACTTCTTCCATCTTCCATTCTTCTTCGCTCTGAAAAATCTTCACTCCTTACAGTTTTCTGTTTCCTCTTAACATTTTTCTTCTCTCTGCAACAATGTCTATCGAGAGGCAGAGAGCGGACTACCTTTTCTTGGCTAAGGTCGCTGAGCAAGCTGAGCGATATGATGGTCCCTACTCCTTCTTCCTTCCTTTCTCTCTTTTCATTTATGCATTTTTCTTTATATGCACTCTCTTATGTTCCCGTGTTTGATTTTCACACTGTTCATGTGCTTTTTACAGTTTCTTTTGTTTTAGCCTTTATTAGATGCACCACATTTTAATTTGTGCTCTTCCGTTTAGGTTTTCATTTCTTGTTTCTTTTTTGTAGGTTTTCTTGACTTCAATGTGTCTCATGACTTGTTTGTAACTCGTTTTCTGGTGATTGATTATGTGAAACAACTCTTATAATGTGATAATTAGTTATCTCCTGAGCTTAAGCACTGTAACGGTTTTCTTGACACTGTGAAATGCTTTTCTTGACACAAGGCATTGTTTTCTTTTATTTGATTTTTTAATCAATGTACTTTGTTGTAATGATTCGTGTAACCTATTGTTTATATTTGGCATTATGAAGAAGTTCTTGCGTAGCATAGTGTCTTAGTTTTATAACCTGATGAGAATGATTGTAACTAAGAATTGTGAGACTGAATATTTTCTCATACAGAAATGGTTGACAACATCAAGAAAATAGCAAGGCTTAACGTTCAACTAACTAAAGAAGAAAGGGACATGCTGTCAGTAGGATTTAAAGATGTCCTTCGTCCAAAGCGAGCTTCAAGGCTCAAAATTTCTTCAATTGAACAGAATGAAGAGATGATTACAAATCAGAGATATGCTGAGCTAATAAAGGAATATCGCCTAAAGGTTGAGCAAGAACTAACTGATGTTTGCCATGACTTGGTGTCAATCATTGATGAGAACCTGCTTCCCAATGCCGCAGAAGCAGAAGTAGAAGCGAAAGTTTTGTACCACAAGTTGTGAGTAATGTGTTGTTGCTTTGTATTATGTTTTAGTACAACTTAATTGATTTATTCAGGCCCTTTCCTTTAATTTATTTTTGTTTCCTCTAATTCATTTGACAGTTTTGTCTAGAATGATATAGTAGTATGCCATATGTTATTGTCAATCTCTCTTGTCATGTCTGTTTATTACGTGATGCATTGAGCTATAGGTTTCTGAAGAGAAAGTAAACGGAGGAAATTTAATATGGATTGTCCATATTTAAATTTATGGGCAAAGGCCCAAAAATGATACTATATAAGACTATTGACCAAGGAATAAAAATAATACATAATTGTTCCAAGGTACACAAATGATTCTCATCTATTGGGCATCATGAGATAAAAAATGATATTTTCACTAATATGACAATAAGATTAGACATGAAAGGTCCAAAATGCCTTTATATGTTAAATAAACTTTCTTTCTCCTTATTTAATTTATAAGAGTATTTTAGACTTTTTATGTCTAATCTTAATTTCATAATAATGAAAATATTATTTTTGATCACATGGTAAAAGTTAGGTATTATTTCTGTACTTTGAAATAGTTATGTAATATTTTTGTCCCATGACCAATAGTTATATACTCCCTCCGGTCCTAAATATAAGACCTAGTTGATTTTTTTGGAGATGTTAACGTTACAAAATATGTTATTTTTAGATTTGTCATTAGTTTATAGGTTTAATAAACTACTTTAAGGGAAAAAAACTAGGTAAATCAATTTATAATTGACTTATTTTGCTTTTTTAGGATTTTCTAAAAAAGTCAACTAGGTCTTATATTTAGGACCGGAGGTAGTATCATTTTTGGGTCATCGCCCTAAATTTATTAGTGATATTTTTTCAAATATAATTTTTGTTTTATTTTTGATCAAACATAATTTTTTCAAGGTTAAGTATTATTTCTGTAAAAAAAAGTTGCAAGAATAAGAATAACTGTATCTTGGTTATCTGTTTGGAGTCCAAATGTTATGTAGAGTCACAAACGAAACAATTTGTCTTATTTTCCTTTCATTAAGTGACACATTTAGGCTTTCTATACCTAATCTCTTTCTGCATTTTTCCAGGAAGGGTGACTATTATCGTTATCTTTGTGAGTTCAAAGTTGACGTAGAAAAGACAGAGGCAATTGAGAATTCAAAAGCATCGTATGAGGCATGCATTTTACATCTCTTATAGCCAAATTGGTTCATGAAAAAAAATAATCCCATGTTTGATGATAACTCAACGCTTTGTCACCTGATGACCACACAACCATTTCGATTTTCAGGAGGCTTCAATCCTCGCATATAACACCCTTGCAGCTACAAATCCAATCCGTCTTGGACTCGCGCTCAACTATTCTGTCTTCCACTTTGAGATCTTGGATTCTATTGATGAGTATTGCACTGATTCTCTCAATCTAAACTAACGCCAAAAGTTCCTGTATTTTTAACTTTTGCACTATTGTCAATACTTCAACTTACAGGGCCATTTTTATGGCGAGACAAGCCTTTGATGATGCAGTTTTGGTGATGGACCAAATGGATCAAGAAACAGCCGACAAAAGCGTTTCGCTCATAAAAATGTTGAGAGACAACTGGTCTCTTTGGACCAATGAAGATATGGGTATGGTATTTGATTGAGACTTGACATTATTTCATACTTTCGAGTATCTCGACCATAATATAACAAATGTTGCTGAAGAAAGTCTCAAGAAAAATCAAGGGCATGCCTTGATCTAGAAATCTTTGACACTCATTATGTGTCTGAACTCTGAAGCTGTTTCCTTCATATAACAAAAGCTTCCTATTTGTACGTTCATAAATTCACTAGTAGTTTCTCTTGACGATGAAATGCTTTCTTGCAGTTGAAGATGATAACAATGACTTTCCTGATCACGATAATGGAGGTGACAATGGTTTCTGATTGAGAATATGATTTTTCTAATATACTCTCCTAAATGTAGGATCTGCTTGGGGATGATTAGTTACTGATAATCTTATATAGTGATATTCCACCAAAGGAGCAAATACAGTACGGGGCTAGTGATATCTACGTGTACTAGGAGTGTTGCAAATGTGGACTATAACTCACTAGACATCATCCCCTTCGATTTTCTGCACTCCTTATATCCATCCATTCAAAGTTTGAAAATAGTTGTGTAATAATGAGTTGTCTTATCATTTTGAAACTTCTTGTTCTACTGCTTTATCAGTTTTGTCCTCTTGTGTAATGGCTAGTGTGTAGGGACTAGTTCTCTCTTTTTCTAGATCAAATACTGGCTAGATTTTTTGGCCAAAAAATATTGGCTAGTTAAGTAACAAATGTTATACATGTAGATCGTTTACTTTCAAACCGTCTATTTGGTGCTCGTTAATTTTAAGGTAATCCAGCTCAACATGGATTTTTTTAATTTTGCAAGTAGAAAGTTATTTCTTTTGTTGATGAAAATTATTAAGATTTTTGTCCAATTTTTTAGTACTAATATACCAATGATATTTCAGAATAGTAAATTTTTTTACCGAGATTAACCACTATTTTAGGAATTAATTTTTTGATACTCAATTAGGACATTGTTACTGTTTATTTATTTATTTTCTGGTAGAATCAAGGGTTATTTATTTACAATATATAACTTGATATTAGAATATTTTCATACCAACTTTGTTAGTCAAACCAAGTTGAAAGGCACTTGCATGTAAGGATAAAATCGAAATACACACGTATATGACCGGCGTGTAAAATTTTATTTGAGAAAAATTAGAAAACTTTAACAATCTATTGAAAAATATTGATATACCACACTAATTTTGATGAGCCATGAACAATATGACTTAATTATATTACTACTCCCTCGAGTCCTAAATATAAGACAAGAGATTGATTTGATCCTAAATATAAGTCTCATTTCTAGTTCTTACTAACTTTTCCTCAATTTATTCTTATAAATGCTCGAAATAATAGAAAACTTAGAAAGAGAGTGCGGGTATAGGTACATAATTAAGGTATAATGGTAATATCATTTTATTTTAGCCAGTGCACCAAATCGGAAACGAGAGTCGGTGAGGGGCTCCTGGTCACAGTTCATCATGACTTAGACTGAATGTCAAACTAATGACAGTTGATCCTAAATGTGAAGCAGTTAGCGGTTAGACCGGTCCAACGGTATGGTCCAATCCGGTTCTTACAACAATGATTTTAAATAAATTAATTAATATCATTAATCTAATCAAATTTTATTTAGGATGGGAGGTGTATTAATTATTTTCCACATGCATCTTCATCATCAGTTGATGAATTAGTTAGTTGGTTTTTTTTGGTTCAAAACTAGTTAGTTGGTTAGGATCTTTACCTATTCTGTTTTATTTATTAGAGAATGCCACGTCGTGATTAGTTGTTTCTCTTTCAAATCCTCTCATTAATCCAACGGTTTCTGTTTGATATTAGGGATTTGGAGGGGAGGGGAGGGGAAGGAAAATTTTTGTAAGATGAATTTTTAAATATTGAAGAAGTGGAGTTGTGATATTTTAATAAAGATAAGATGTTAAATATCATAGTTATATATATTAATTTAAAATTTTCAACCTCACTTCTCAAATCTTTATAAATTCATGTTACAAAAATTTTCCCTCCGCCGCCTATTTTTTGAAAGTCGTCTCTCACACTCTTCACACTTTTTCCATTTTTCCGTTCATCTTCGCTCTGAAAAAACTTCACTCTTTATAGTTTTCTATTTTCCTCTTTCTCTCTTTCTCGCTTCTCTATTTCGTCTTCTCACCTCTCTATAACAATGTCCATCGACAAACAAAGAGAGCACTTTGCTTACCTCGCAAAGCTCGCCTGGGAAGCTAAGAGATATAACGGTGATTATTCCTTCTTCCTTTCTTTCAATTTATGCGTTTTTTATCTCTACTGTTAGCTGTTCTTGTGTTGGATTTTCATACTGTTTTCATGCTTCTACAGTTTCTTTTGTTGATTAATTGCAATTATAAGTAGCTTTAGCCTTCACTAGATGCACTGCATTTTAATTTGTGTTTCGATTTAGGCTTTAATTTCTTGCTCCTATTTTCAAGTTTTCTTGACTACTATGTCGCTGATGAATTGCTTGCTAAGTCATTTAAAAGGTGAGATATTATATGAAACAACTATTATAATGTGATATATTAATGGTGTTTTCTTTTTCGTTTTTTTACTTTCTTGATTTTTTATTTTCTGATTCCTTTTTCCTAAAATTATGTTTAACTCTTATGACAGTTATCTCCAAAGCTGAAGCGACTCTTTGTGACTGTTTAACTTTAATTAACTCTATTTGCTTCAATTGATCAATTTCTATTCTTGTTTCTTATCTGATTATTTTCTTTTATTTTTTTAAGCTATCATATACTTTGTTATAACGAGGCGTGTAACCTATTGTTTAATATTTGACATTATAAAGAAGTTCTTCCATACATGTTGTATGCATAGGTGTCTTCTTATGAGAATCTACATACACAGTATTAAAATAATAATTGTGAATGAATATATATTATTTACACACAGACATAGTTGATAACATAAAGTCAGTAGCAAGGCTTAATGTTGATCTTACTTTGGAAGAAATGAGCCTGCTGTCAGTAGGATATAAGAATATGATTGATGCGAAGAGAGACTCATGGTGCACAGTGTCTTCATTTGTACGAAAGGAAGTGAGGATTAGGCCAAATGGGAAACTAGCTGAGCTGATCAAGGAGTATCGTTTAAATATTGAGAGAGAACTATCTAGTGATTTGGAAGAAATGTTGTCAATCATTGATAACAATCTTCTTCCCAATACCTCAAATGCAGAAGCGAGAGTTTTCTACCTCTACAAGTGAGTGATAATGTTGTTGCTCTATTTTATGTTCTAGTAAAAAACTTATTTATTGAGGTCCTTTTTTTCCTATTATATATACACGAGAGAGCATTATCTAGAATCTTTTTTTATACTATACAATCTTTTTTTTGCCAATCTCTATTATCATGTGTGTTTATCACATGATGCGTTGGGAGATCAGTTTCTATTGAGAAAGTATTTCTCTTCACTCAACGAAAAATATCTAAAATTTGATATGAATTATCCATATTTGAATTTAGTAATGACTAATTTTTCAAAGATAAATTTAGTTTTTGGGAAAATGACAAATAAATCCCTCCCAATACCCAAGAAGATAAGTGAGGAACCTAAACTTACAAAAGGGCTATAAAGGAACCAGCACCTACCTGACATTTTAAAATTGTGTGAAAAGACAAAATTGTCCTCATCCGAAAACACCTTCGTTATTAACATTTGAACATTGACCATTAACATTTATAGCATAATGAATAACATTTGACTCAATGGAATTAATTTCTCTGACATTCTGTGCTTTCATTTGCACCTGTTACCCACCTATTAACATTTACACCGTCGTTATTAACATTTGCACCTTGACCATTAACATTTATAGCATAACTAATAACATTTGGTTCATTAGAATTAGTTTCGCACAATTTTGTCTTTTCGCACAATCTTAAAATGTCAGGTAGGTGTTGGTTCCTCATAGTCCTTTTGGAAGTTTAGGTTCCTCACTTGTTCTTTTGGGTATTGGGAGAGATTTATTTGTCATTTTCCCTTAGTTTTTTTAACAAAAGATGGATTAACTTTATTTTTGGGTAAAAGTTGCAAAAATTGGTCCAAACAATTACGCTAGGAGCACATAGGGGTAACAAGTATTCCCGGGCTCAATTTTGGGACTGAAGAATAAATATTGGTGCAATATAGGGAACGCCGTTTATGTTGACCGACGTTGACCGTTAAACGCTGACGTGGCGGGGGAAATGAATTTTTTTTTGCTGACGTGGCACGCTTATGTGACATTTTTTCTGATGTGGCGTTCTTATGTGGCAATTTTTGCTGACGTGGCGTGCTTATGTGGCGGTTTTTGCTGACGTGTCGCTCTAATTTGGCACTTTTGCTGACGTGGCGCGCTACAACGAAAAATCATTCGCCCCGCCACGTCAGCTTTTAACTGTCAACATAAACGGTGTTCCCTAAATTGCACCAATATTTATTCTTCAGTCCCAAAATTGAGCCCGAAAATACTTGTTACCCCTATGTGCTCCTGACGTAATAGTTTGGACCCATTTTTGCACCTTTACCCTTTATTTTTTATATTGTACTCCCTCCGTTCCTAAATATAAGATCACTTTGGGGAAGTGGATAAGTTCCTAAATATAAGATCACTTCCTATTTTATGTCAAGTTTTACCCAAATTACCCTTATACTCCCTCTTTTCATTGAAAACCTCTCCTCCTTTTAAAGTTATGTAATTGAGGGGATTTTGGGAAGATCATGTAATTTTATTGTCTTCCTTAATCTCCTCAAATTAACCAAAGTGATCTTATATTTAGGAACGGAGGGAGTATCCATTAAAATAAAAATTTATTAATAATATTAAAATGGATCTATTTGATTTGCTTTAGAGATCATACACTCTCAGTCTGATGAGCTTAGTTGTCTATTTAATTTGGAGTCAAAATGCTGTGTAGAGTCGTGGGTGAAACAATTTGTCTTGTTTTCTTTTTATTCCGTGATACATTTGGGCCTTCTATCTATAATGTCTTCCTACATTTTTCTAGGAAGGGTGATTGTCATCGGTATCTTGCTGAGATCAAGACTTGCGAAGAAAAGATGCAGGCAGCTGAGAACGCAAAAGCATCCTATCAGGCCAGTATTTTTCATCTCTTACAAACTAATTGGTTCATGAAAAAATAATCCCATGTTTAATGATAATTTGATGCATTGTCACATGATGATCACACAACCATTTCTATTTTCAGGAGGCTTCACTCCTCGCAAAAGGCACCCTTGTACCTACAAATCCAATTCGTCTTGAAGTTGCACTCAACTATGCTGTATTCTACTATGAGATCTTGCATTCTCGGCTAGAGTATTTCACTGCTTCTCTCAATCTAAATTGGCGCCAAAAGTCCTTAATTGTATTTTTTAACTTTTGCGCTGATGTCACTACTTCAATTTACAGGGCCATTAAGCTGACGAATCAAGCCATTGATGATGCAGTTGCGGAGTTAGACCACTTGAATGATGAAACAAAGAAGAAAAGCACTTCGGTCATTCAGCGTTTGAAAAACAACCTCAATCTTTGGGCCTCTGATCCGCTTGATGTTGGAGGTATGATATTTGATTGAGAATTTTTATTATTTTATACTTTCATGTAACTCTGCCTGCAATATTCCACAATATAGCAAATCTTGCTCAACAATGTCTCAAGACAAAACAAGGGCATGCCTTGATCTAGAAATCGTTCACATTCATTATGTGTCTGAACGAATCTAAAGTTGCTTCCTTCATATAACTAAAAGCTTCCTATTTGTACGTTATAAATTCACTCTGATTCCTCCTGACGATGAAATGCTTTTATGCAGGTGAAGATGACAACAAAAGCTCTCCTAATCCCAATGTATGTAATGATTTTGATGCTTTCTAGTTTCTACTGCTTACTTGATTTTTCAATGGTTTCTGATTGAGAACATTATTTTGCTAATATACGCATTCTATCCTAAATGTAGGACCTCCCTGGGGATTAGTTTCTGATAATCTGATATAGTGATATAGCACAGAAGGAGCAAATACAATAAGGGACGAGCGATATGTGTGTATTAGGAAGTGTTGCAATTGTGGACTATGACTGAATATTGTGTAATGAGTTGTCTTGCCATTTTGAAAATTCCCGTTCTACTGCTTTTTCAATTTTTTTCCTCTAGTGTACTGGCTAGTGGGTCGTGACTAGTCCTCTCTCTTTTTCTCGGACAAATATTGGCTAGATTTTTATGTCCAAAAAAAAAATACTGACTATTAGTTAAGTAAGAATTATATACATGTAGCCATCTATTTCGTCCTCGTTAATTTTGGAGCAATATAGCTCGTTAATTTTGGAGCAATATAGCTCAACATATATTTTATGTGGCAAAAATTTAACCCACGTGGAGGTCACATGGGTAGATCAACAGTCAAATGTGATTGACTGCCCACTCGGGGTATTTTTTAATACACTTTGGTTACTTTGAGTGTAAATATGAGTTTGTTGTTAGTTCAGGGTGCCAGTGCTCCTGGGTGGTTGCTTATATGGTAGATTAGGTCTATTACCCTCCACATGACATATCCTACGTGGCAAAAAATCAACCCACGTGGCGGCCACATGAGCAGATTAACGGTCAAACATGATTGACCATCCACTGAGGGTAATTTTTAAACACTTTGGTTACTTTGAGTGTAAATATAGGTTTATTGTTAGTTCAGAGTGCCCCAGTGCTCCTGGGTGGTTACTTGGAGGGTAGATTAGGTTCATTACCCTTTTTCATCTCATGCCCAATAGTTGAGAATCATGTGTACCTTGAAATAGTTATGTACTATTTTTGTTTCTTGGCATATACTCCCTCCGTTCCTAAATATAAGATCACTTTAGCGAGGAGAATTTGATCCTAAATATAAGATCACTTTCTAATTTGATTTAAGTTTTTCCCAAATTACCCCTATACTCACTTCACCAAAAAAATAGTGGTTTGAAGAAGGTGATATTTTTAAAACTTAGGTGAGAGGTATTTTGAAAATTTCATGTAATCCTAACTCATTGGAATGTCTTCCTTAATCTCTTCAAATTTGTTAAAGTGATCTTATATTTAGGAACGTAGGGAGTAGTTATGTATCATTTTTGGACTTTCACCCTTAATTTTACAATAACTTGAGATTAGAATATTTCCATACCAACTTTATTAGTCAAACCAAGTTGAAAGGCACTTGCATGTAAGGATAAAATTGAAATACACACGTATATGACCGACGTGTAAAATTTTATTTGAGAAAAATTAGATAACTTTAACAATCTATTGAAAAATATTGATATACAACACATTGTATACTTTTGATGAGCCATGAACAATATGACTTAATTATTTTAGGGCAAAAGCGCTGATCTGATAATTAACTATTTTAATTTGGGCAAAAATAACAAATGACTATTTTCGCGGTGCATAAATATTATCTAACTTTGTGATCCGGTGCAAAAATAATAAAATCGGTACTAAATGTTAATTTGTAGTTTTGTGGAACCTTTCTTGTATTATTTTCTAAAGTAAAAATACATTTTTACCTCTCACAATTAAAACTCAACCCTTCTTCCTTCCACCCTTCATATTCCCATGCTAACTAGTATTAGCAAGGTTTTAATTGGGATGGGCAAAAATGTATTTTTCACTTTGAAAAAAATATCATAAAGGTTCCACATAACTACAAATTAACATTCAGCACCGGTTTTATTATTTTTGCACCGGATCACAAAGTTATATATTATTTATGCACCACGAAATAACCATTTATTAGTTTTGCCCAAACTGAAATAGTTAATTATCAGATAAGCGCTTTTACCCATTATATTACTACTCCCTTGAGTCCTAAATATAAGACAAGAGATTGATTTGATCCTAAATATAAGTCCTATTTCTTTTCTTTTTGATAAAAAATAAGTCCTATTTCTAATTTTTACTAACTTTTCCTCAATTTATTTTTATAAATGCTCGAAATAATAGAAAAATACGAAATAGAGTGCGGGTAAAAGTAAATGATTAAGATATAATGGTAACTAGCATATAACCCCGCGGCCAGCGCGGGTAGAATTATTCACAATATTAAGTTCAAAGTTTGATTATTTATATTGGATTTAATGTTAATGTAATGACCACACATGCTGCAAAGAATTTAAAAAATATACTCCTTCCTCCCTACATATAAGACCTATTTACCTAATATAATTAGATTAAGAATGTTTGTTAAATTAGTTAAAATGACATGATATTACTAATATACCATAACTATTCACATTCACCTTCACACTCCTCTTCTTGTCTACCATTAGGGAACATTGACTCCACCATTCCGCTCCTCTTGTCTATCATTAGGTAACATTGACTCTAACCTCCCTCTCCTCTTGTCTACCATTAGGGAGCATTGACTCCACCCTCTCTCTTCTTGTCTATTATTAGGGGCATTGAGAAGGATATTTTGGGAAAAAGTTGGTAAATGTTAGAAATAGATCTTATATTTAGGACCGAATTCATCCCTCAAATAGGTCTCTTATATTTAGGACCAGAGGGAGTATCATAATAAATGGAATAAAGATCTTTCAAATGATAAACTCTAAACTTACCAACACAATCAAATACAAACACTTAATTGTCGAACTAAGACAAAATTAGATAGAATAACTAAACATTCATATAAGTTAAGAACTATATATATATATTAGTTTAGTCTAAATATTTTTATTGTAGAAAACTGTGGCATTGACAATAAATTAAGACTTTAGGACAACTACTACAACTATCCACAATATTAAAACATTAAAGTAAATTAAAGTTGAAACAACTCCAGTTTGATGGCCCAAATGATCAACTAATGCAATTATAGATTGTAAGAGTTTAGGGAAAGAAAGATTAAAGAACACTCTTGTTGCACTATGAAAAGAATAAAGCTTGAGAATACCTACATTTCAAAATTCACATATTGATATATTATAACATATATTGAATCTAAAAATATATTTTTCCATTATTCTAGTAATTAAAATATACATAATGTTATATAAAGATTAAAAAACTGACATGAGTTCATTTAGTTCATGATTTTAAAGACTATGAAGAACTTTCATGCAGGAGACTAAAAAAAATCATGGATGTTAAATAACAGATCTATAATTTGAAAAAAAAAGAACTATAATTCGCCTCATAAAGTGTGACGAAAAAGCCACACAGATCTATCAAAGATTTTGTATCAGCAAGATTTTTGGTCAGAAGTTGCATGCATTGTATATTCTTAACAAACAAAACGGAACAACTATATTTAAAAGAAACAAAAACTATGTGAAGACTTAAAAAATAAAAAGCAAACATATATCATCTAACCAAAAAGACCACATCCATTGGTGTATCTAGCTGCCACTTGGGGAATGGTGACAATATTAAAACAGTGCCGAGGATGTGAAAGAACAGGGCGCTCCAGAATGCTATTTAGCTTCAACCTCAGAAAAATTTGTGAACCTTCCGAATCTGGCGTCCTGGAGACAATAAAGTGGCTGATGCAAAAAGTACGTTCTTCGCCAAAATAAGAAGAAAACCTGGACAAAACCCGTTCATCATCCACCACCAACAAACGATGGCGAAACTACACGAAACAGGGAAAATTTGGTAAATGAACCGAACAAAATGACGGAGTATAAGTGATAATCTGGAAAAAATTTGAAGAATATTAAAAAAGGACAAAACCAATTAAAATGGGTTAAGGTGCATTTTTAGTACTCTAGAATATAGCAAAGTGCATGTGACAAAATATACAATATTGTGGTCCATTTGTGATAACCAAGAATAATTTTCGTGGCTTATTTAGTAACGATGTTAAATAAGTCAAGTTTGATCGTTATGTGTCAAATTTTGACCGTTAAATTGTGGGGTAAATGAGGATTTTCAGTACTCTAGAATATAGTAGGAGCACCAAACATAATATACAATATTTTGGTACATTTGTGATAACCAAGAATTATTTTCATTGTTTATCTATTAATTCGTTAGTTAAAACTCACTTTTGTAAGATAAAATCTGATGTGACATAATGATGTAATATATGTAAGTTGAAATGACAATTTAAGGAACATTTATTTTAAGTTTATAACTATGTAATAAGATAGAAGTAACTCTTTTTCTATTACATCATAGAGCCATTAATTTGGGTCGAGTCAGTATGGCCAACCAGTTTTAATTTGAGTCGAGCCCGTATGACCAACTCGTTTTAACTCAGTAAGGCCAACCTATTTAGTTTATGATTCTTTGCTTACATTTTTTATATATGTAAAATACTAATGACTTGTTAGTTTATATATGCATGATACTAGGATATTCTATGGATCTTTATAATTTTGTAGTGTTTAATTATTTGACACTTTGAATAATATTGTGATTTAGTTGTTTATGGTGTTTAAATATTGTATATTATGTTTGGTGCTCCTTCTATATTCTAGAGTACTGAAAATGCTCCTTTACCCCACAATTTAACGGTCAAAATTTGACACATAACGGTCAAACTTGACTTATTTAACGTCATTACTAAATAAGCCACGAAAATAATTCTTGGTTATCACAAATGGACCACGATATTGTATATTATGTTATGTGCACTTTGCTATATTTTAGAGTACTAAAAATGCACCTTAACCCATTAAAAAACCATACACTTTTATCAAAAACCACGAGCTGAAGTTGATCAGCTGCCTAGGTCGGTCCCATTTTTCCGAGCGGATAACGAACAACCTACTTGAAGATAAGCTTTTCAATCTTCAAATAAAGGTAGTCAACACATACACCCTCCAACAGGTCAGGTGTGGAGACAATTTTGTGAGAAGGAAGTGTATGCATATCAACACAACCCTCCATCTCAAATAATGTCTGAAACAGAAAGAATAAAGGAGAGAAAGAAATGGGGAAAGTGAAACGGGCAATGGGATGGAGTGAGAGGGCAGAAAACAGGTCCCGATATGGAGGGAGACATAACCACTAAAGCGCTAATAACCAAGAGGTATAAACAATATCCCCTGGATATTGTCTAACATTTAACAAAAACGTGGCCAAGCCAAAGCAACCACATTATGTGTTTCACACTCAACATAAATTAAATAATGTTATTTAAAACCAAAATGCTCAACAAAAATAATAAAAAAATCAATAAGTCACTAATTCAGAACCTTGAAAAAAAATATAACGCTGCACAATGGCAATTAAGCTATAACTCTGCACAAAATAAAACTGCTATCTTATAAATAAACCACATTTAGCGTACAAGTAAAAGATAAAAAAACTACAGGTTGAAAGGCCGGGAGAAAAGAAAAGCGCCATCGGAAAAAGGAAAACTAATAAAAACCGGAAATTGCTAAAAACACATTAATTAGGCAATGTAAAAAAACAAATTAAATATTATTAACAAATAACAAAAAATTTGAACAATCAGTGAAGGAATTCAAATTGTATTTTATCAATTAATTATTTAATTAACAGAAAAACGTTGAAAAGAATTTGTCCATAGTGACAAATGTCAACATCTGTTTTTCTTTAAGTCATTTATTATATTTTAAACTCGCAATTTTCTTCCCACATCTAATCAGAGTCACCACACACTCATACCCTTTTATTTTATTGTTTAGGTGCTGGCCCACATCTGCAAGCATTGAAAAGACATTCGCTACAGTCTAAAAACGAAGAAAACGACGTAAAGCAGCTGCGTATAGAGAGAATTGGTGGAAGAGATTTATTAAAGAAAATATCATATTATTTTAGCTAGTGTTGTAAACACCGAATCGAAAACAAGAGTCAGCGAGGGTTTCTGGTCACAATTCATCACGGTTTAGACTGAAGGTCGAACTGATGACAGTTGATACTAAATGTGAAGCAGTCGACGGTTATACCGGTCCAATCGTAATCGTACAACAATTATTTTAAATAAATTAATTAATATCATTAATCTAATGAAATTTTAATTCTAATAAAAAATCAAATTTTATTTAGGATGGGAGGTGTATTAATTATTTTCCACATGCATCTTCATCATCATTTGATGAATTAGTTAGTTGGTTAGGATCTTTACCTATTCTGTTTTATTTATTAGAGAATGCCACGTCGGGATTAGTGGGTTTCTCTTTCAAATCCTCTCATTAATCCAATGGTTTCTGTTTGATACTTAAGGTTTTGGAGGGGAGAGGAGGGGAAGGAAAATTTTTGTAAGATGAATTTTTAAATATTGAAGAAGTGGAGTTGTGATATTTTAATAAAGATAAGATGTTAAATATCATAGTTATATATATTAATTTAAAATTTTCAACCTCACTTCTCAAATTTTTATAAATTCATGTTACAAAAATTTTCCCTCCGCCTATTTTTTGAAAGTTGTCTCTCACACTCTTCACACTTCTTCCATTTTTCCGTTCATCTTCGCTCTGAAAAAACTTCACTCCTTATAGTTTTCTGTTTTCCTCTTTCTCTCTTTCTCGCTTCTCTATTTCGTCTTCTCACCTTTGTATAACAATGTCCATCGACAAACAAAGAGAGCACTTTGCTTACCTCGCTAAGCTCTCCTGGGAAGCTAAGAGATATAACGGTGAGTATTCCTTCTTCCTTTCTTTCTTTCTTTCCATTTATGCGTGTTTTATCTCTACTGTTAGCTGTTCTTGTGTTGGATTTTCATACTGTTTTCATGCTTTTACAGTTTCTTTTGCTGATGAATTGCAATTATAAGTAGCTTTAGCCTTCACTAGATGCACTGCATTTTAATTTGTGTTTCCATTTAGGCTTTGATATCTAGCTCCTATTTTCAAGTTTTCTTGACTACTATGTCGCTGATGAATTGCTTGCTAAGTCATTTAATGGTGATAGATTATATGAAACAACTATTATAATGTGATATATTAATGGTGTTTTCTTTTTCGTTTTTTACTTTCTTGATTTTTTATTTTCCGAATCCTTTTTCATAAAATTATGTTTACTAGAACCCAGAACTGTCTGACCTAAACCTCTGATACAGTTATCTCCAGAGCTGAAGCAAACCTTTGTAACGGTTTAACTTTAATTACTCTATTTTCTTCAATTTGTCCAATTTCTTTTCAATATTTTGTTGTGCTCTTAAAATAAGAGAGTCTCTCTTCTTGTTTCTTTTTTTTTGATAAGATCTCTCTTCTTGTTTCTTATCTGATGATTTTATTTTATTTTTTAAGCTATCATATACTCCCTCCGGTCCCTAATATAAGAGCCCAAAATTTGAATGATTTTGGTCCCTAATATAAGAGCCCAAAATTTGAATGGTTTTGGTCCCTAATATAAGAGCTCATCTCTCATTCTCCCCTCATTAAATGTGTTTTTTCCTACTTTGCCCCTAACTCTCTTTCATATTTATTAATGCTTATATATTTCTCTCTCTTAAAAGTATCATAATAAATATGGGTAATATTGGAAAAGAAGCATTAACTCCAGACACTCAACTAACATTCACATGTTTTCTTAAGTAGCGTTTTTTTGGCGGTTAGCTCTACATTAGGGAACGGAGGGAGTACTTCGTTATAACGAGTCGTGTAACCTATTGTTTAATAATTGACATTATGAAGAAGTTCTTGCATACATGTTGTACGCGTAGGTGTCTTATTCTGAGAATCTACATACACAGAATTAAAATAATAATTGTGAATGAATATATATTATTTACACACAGACATAGTTGGTAACGTAAAGTCGGTAGCAAGGCATAATGTTGATCTTACTTTGGAAGAAAGGAAGCTGTTGTCAATAGGATTTAAGAATACGATTGGTGCAAAGAGAGCCCCATGGCGCAAAGTGTCTTCAATTGAACTTAACGAAGTGATGATTAGGCCAAGGGGGAAACTAGCTGAGTAAATATTGAGAGAACTCTCTAGTGATTTGGAAGAAATGCTGTCAATCATTGATAACAATCTGCTTCCCAATACATCAAATGCAGAAGCTAGAGTTTTCTACCTAATGAAGTGAGTGATAACGTTGCTTCCAGTAAAATTTTTTTTATTGAGGTCCATTTCTTTGCTTTATTTTTTTTTTCTTATATACATACGCGAGAGCATTATCCATATTTTTTTAATGAGAAAGTATTTCTCTTCACTCAATGAAAAATATCTAAAATTTGATATGAATTATCCATATTTGAATTTAATAATGACGAATTTTTCAAAGATGAATTTAGTTTTTTTTAACAAAAGATGGATTACCTTTATTTTTTTATATTGTATCCATTAAAATAAAAATTTATGAATAATATTAAAATGGATCTAGATTTTTAAAATAAAGTCATTGTTCATTAATTTTCTTTAGAGATCATACACTCTCACTCTGATGAGCTTAGTCATCTATTTAATTTGGAGTGAGAATGCTGTGTAGAGTCGCAGGTGAAACAATTTGTCTTATTTTTCTTTTATTTTGTGATACAGTTGGACCTTCTATCTATGATGTCTTTCTACATTTTTCTAGGAAGGGTGGGTGTCATTGGCATCTTGCTAAGCTCAAGACTCGGGAAGAAAAGATGCAGGCAGCTGAGGACGCAAAAGCATCGTATCAGGCCAGCATTTTTCATCTCTTACAAACTAATTGGTTCATGAAAAAAATAATCCCATATTTAATGATAATTTGATGCATTGTATGTCACATGATGATCACACACCCATTTCTATTTTCAGGAGGCTTCACTCCTCGCAAAAGACACCCTTGTACCTACAAATCCAATTCGTCTTGGACTTGCATTCAATTATGTTGTCTTCTACTCTGATATCTTGCATTCTCGGCTAGAGTATTTCACTGGTTCTCTCAATCTAAATTGGCGCCAAAAGTGCCTGTATTTTTAACTTTTTCGCTGATGTCACTACTTCAATTTACAGGGCCATTAAGATGACGAAGCAAGCCATTGATAATGCAGTTGCGGAGTTGGACCACTTGAATGATGAAACAAAGAAGGTCAGCACTTTGCTCATTCAGCGCTTGAAAGACAACCTGAGTCTTTGGACATCTGTTCCGCTTGGTGTTGGAGGTATGATATTTGATTGAGAATTTTTATTATTTTATACTCACTCTGTTCCTGTATATAAGATCACTTTCCCACTCTCCCTAATTTGAGTAGATTAAGGAAATTAGTTAAGTTGGTTATTTACACATAATATTACCAATTTATCCCAATTATATATCATTATCCTCACTCTCCCTCTTTTGCTTGTTACTCCCTCCGGTCCTAAATATAAGACCTAATTGACTTTTCTAAAATATCCTTAAAAAAGCAAAATAAGTTAATTATAAATTGATTTACCTAATTTTTTTCCTTAAACTTGTTTATTTTACCTATAAAATAATGAATAATCTAAAAATATATCAAATATGTCATCATTTAATAACCTATTTCACAACTTTAATCTCTCCAAAAAGAAGTCAATTAGGTCTTATATTTAGGACCGGAGGTAGTATTATATATAAGTATTGTAGAATTAATTTGGGAAAAAGTTGGGATAACTTAGAAAGTAATCTTATAATTAAGAACGAGTTGAATTTCAAAAGTGATCTTATATTTAGGAATAGAGGGAGTACTTTCAAGTAACTCTGCCTGCAATATTCCACAATATAGCAAATCTTGCTCAACAATTTCTCAAGACAAAACAAGGGCATGCCTTGATCTGATCTAGAAATCTTTCACATTCAATATGTGTTTGAACGAATCTGAAGTTGCTTCCTTCATATAACTAAAAGCTTCCTATTTGTACGTTATAAATTCACTCTGATTCCTCCTGACGATGAAATGCTTTTATGCAGGTGAAGATGGCAACAAAAGCTCTCCTAATCCCAATGTATGTGATGATTTTAATGCTTTCTAGTTTCTACTGCTTACTTGATTTTTCAATGGTTTCTGATTGTGAACATTATTTTGCTAATATACGCATTCTATCCTAAATGTAGGACTTCACTGGGGATTAGTTTCTGTTAATCTGATATAGTGATATAGCACAGGAGAAGCAATTACAATAAGCAACGAGTGATATGTACGTGTATTAGGAAGTGTTACAAATGTGGACTATGACTGAATATTGTGTAATGAGTTGTCATATCATTTTGAAAATTCCTGTTCTACTTACTGCTTTATCAATTTTTTTCCTCTTGTGTACTGGCTAGTGAGTAGTGACTAATTCTCTCTCTTTTTTTGGGTCAAATATTGGCTAGATTTTTTGGTCCAAAAAAATACTAACTAGTTAAGTAAGAAATTATATACATGTTGCCATCTATTTCGTGCTCGTTAATTTTGAAGTAATACAGCTCAACATATATTTTATTTTGATCATAATGTGGAAGAAAGGAACTTGATGTTAGTAGGATATAAAAATATGATTGGTGCTCAGAGAGCCTCATGGCGCACAGTGTCTTCATTTGAACATAAGGAAGTGACAATTTGGCCAAGGGGAAACTAGCTGAACTGATCAAGGAGTATCGTTCAAATATTGAGAGAGAACATAACTATCCAGTGATTGCGAAGAAATGCTGTCAATCATTGATAACAATCTGCTTCCCAATACCTTAGACTCAGAAGCCAAAGAAAGTTCTTCTTACTCAAGATGTGAGTGATAATGTTGTTGCTCTGTTTTGTGCTCCAATAAAAAATTATTTATTGAGTCCTTTTCTTTGCTGTATTTTTGTTTCCTCATATCCATACGAGAGAGCATTGTATAGAATGCGATGTGTTGGGAGATCAGTTTCTAATGAGAAAGTATTTCTCTTCACTGAACTGAACGAAAAATATTTAAGATTTGATATGAATTATCCATTTTTGAATTTATTAATGACTAATTTTTGAAAGGTGAATTTAGCTTTTTTTATACATAACTTAGCCTATTTTTACAAGAGATGGATTAACAAAAGATCCAGTTCAACATGAATTTTTTATTTTGCAAGTAGATAGTTGGTTCTTTTGTTGGTGCTAATTATTAGTAAGATTTCGGTCCAATTTTTTAATAATAATATATATGACGATAATTGTGCTATGTGTGTGTGTATATATATATAGACTCACACGACGATAATATTTAAGAATAAGAAAATTTTTTGCAACATGAACCACATTTTAGGAATTGATTTTTTCACGTTTATTAATATTTTTTTTCGGTAGAATCAAGGGTTATTTAAAAAAATTGATATTAGAATATTTTTTATGGCAACTTTTTTTAGTGAAGCCAAGTTAAAAGGCACTTGCATGTAAAGATTAAATTGAAAATACATTAAATACGTATAACATGAAAAAATTCTGATGTAAATTATTATATGACAAACTTTTTGAAATATCCATTAAAAAATATTGATATAGCACACCGTTTACTGTTGATGAACGTAACCATGAACAATATTAAATACATACTACTATTATTCATTGAATCATAACAAATCTTATTATAAACTTACATCAAGACTCAGCACTTAGGAGTAATAATATTTTGTCCCTTCAGAGATTAAATAGTATTTACTAACTACCAACAATTTTTGTATAGTTTTAGTGGAATAATTTTACTATAATTTTGCCTGTCCTTTACCTGTAAAATAGTTTTTAAAGTTGGTTCACAATTTAAGATCACATGTTATTGTACTAATCATAATAATTAATAAATATTGAGTAAAGGTAGATAGATGAAGTGACTTATTGATAAATTTAGAACATTTCCATTGTTTTTTGCTGTCGTCGTACGTCTCTCCACCTGTTTCTTGGACTTCACCGTCGCTTGTGGGGGCTGGCCGAGCGAGGAACATTTATTGATTTAAGAATGATACTTGACTGTGGAAAAACGTTGACCGTGGAGGAGGATGAGGAAGTCAGAAAGATGAGAGATTTTGGTGGTGATGATGATGACAATTATGGAGGTGGTGGTTGAGAGTTTCAGAGATGATGGAAGAAAAGAGTGTTTAATTTAATTTATAAGGGTATTTTAAACTTTTCATGTCTAACTTATTGTTATATTTGTGAAAATATCATTTTTGATCTCATGCCTAATAGTTGAGAATCATTTGTGTACCTTGAAATAGTTATGTACTATTTTTGTTCCTTAGCATATAGTCATGTATCATTTTTGGATCTTCGCCCTTTATTTTATTTTTTGGTAGAATCAAGGGTTTACAATAACTTGAGATTAGAATATTTCCATACCAACTTTATTAGTCAAACCAAGTTGAAAGGCACTTGCATGTAAGGATAAAATCGAAATGCACACACGTATATGAACGACGTGTAAAATTTTATTTAAGAAAAATTAGATAACTTTAACAATCTATTGAAAAAGATTGATATACCACACACTGTATACTTTTGATAAGCCATGAACAATATGACTTAATTATATTACTATTCCATTGAGTCCTAAATATAAGACAGGAGATTGATTTGATCCTAAATATAAGTCCTATTTCTTTTTTTATAAAAAATAAGTCCTATTTCTAATTCTTTCTAACTTTTCCTCAATTTATTTTTATAAATGCTCAAAATAATAGAAAAATATGAAAGAGAGTGAGGGTAAAAGTAAATGATTAAGGTATAATGGTAATATCATGTTATTTTAGCTAGTGTTGTAAACATCGAATCGAAAACAAAGGTCAATGAGAGCTCCTGGTCACAATTCATCAACTAATGATATTTGATACTAAATGTGAAGCAGTCGACAGTTAGACCGATCCAATCGTCTGATCCAATATGGTTCGTACAACAATGATTTTAAATAAATTAATTAATATCATCATTAATCTAATCAAATTTTAATTCAAATAAAGAAAATCAAATTTTAATTAGGATGGGAGGTGTATTAATTATTGTTCACATGCATCTTCATATCATTTGATGAATTAGTTAGTTGGTTTTTCTATCAGAATTAGTTAGTTTGTTAGGATCTACACCTATTTTGTAAAGCCATTTCTCACACTCTTCTAGCTTCTTACATTTTTCTGTTCGTCTTCGATCTGAAAAAACTTCACTCGTTATAGTTTTCTATTTTCCTTTTTCTCTCTTTCTCGCTTCTCTATTTCGTCTTCTCACTTCTCTATAACAATGTCCATCGACAAACAAAGAGAGGACTTCGTTTACCTCGCTAAGCTCGCCGAGCAAGTTGAGAGATATAACGGTTCGTACTCCTTCTTCCTTTCTTTCGATTAATGTGTTTTATTTTTACCTGTACTGTCAGCTGTTCTTGTGCTGAATTTTCATACTGTTTTCATGCTTTTACAATTTCTTTTGTTGATTAATTGCAATTATATGTAACTTTAGCCTTAAGTAGATGCACCGCATTATTTTAATTTGCATTTTGATTTCTTGCTCCTGTTTTTTAAGTTTTGTTGACTACTTTGTCGTTGATGAATTGCTTTGCTTTTTTTTTTTATAAAAATTGATATTGGGCCATCCATTTCAAGTTTTCAAAGATGAATGTTTCAACAAGAAAGATACAAATCTCAATCCAATTTGGTGTGGAAACTTTCATAAATTGGTGCTTCAAGCCAAAAGTTAGAATTGGTCATCTTCAGATGCAATTAACATGCCTTCGAGATGCACTTGGGTTCCTACTGCAACAATCCCAAATTCAATCACCTACAAATTACCCTTTACTTCTGTTTTTGCCCAAAAAAGGTCACATTAAGATTATAGTCCACAACCATAGAATTTCTTGGAAGTTTGATTTCCTTTTAAAGGAAATCAAAACTTTTATGAATATGTTTGTATGTTATTACTTTGTTAATTAATGCATAATTCAATTTTTTTTGATGAATTGCTTTGCTAAGTCATTTAATGGTGATAGATTATATGAAACAACTATTGTAATGTGATATATTAATGGTGTTTTCTTTTTCGTTTTTTACTTTCTTGATTTTTTATTTCCCGATTCCTTTTTCATAAAATTATGTTTACGTAGAAACCAGAACTGCCTAACCTAAACCTCTTATGACAGTTATCTCCAAAGCTGAAGCGAATCTTTGTAACGGTTTACTTTAATTAACTCTATTTTCTTCAGTTCGTCAATTTCTTTTCAATATTGTGTCGTGCTCTAAAAATAAGAGAGATTCTCTTCTTGTTTCTTATCTGATTCTTTTCTTTTTTGAACTATCATATATTTTTGTTATAACTAGTCATGTAACCTATTGTTTAATACTCCCTCTGGTCCTAAATATAAGTCCTAATTGACTTTTCGGAAAAATCTTTAAAAAACAAAATAAGTTAATTATAAATTGATTTCCTTAATTTCTTCCCTTAAACTAGTTTATTTTACATATAAGCTATCGAATAATCTAAAAATATATCAAATATGTCATCATTTAATAACATATTTAGCAACCTCAATCTCTCCAAAAAAGTCAATTAAGTCCTATATTTAGGACCAGAGGTAGTGTTTGACATTATGAAGAAGTTCTTGCCTGCATACTATACGCGTAGGTGTCTTATTCTGAGATACATACACAGTATTAAAATAATTGTGAAATATTATTTACACACAGAAATGGTTGGTAACATGAAGTCAGTAGCAAGGCTAAATATTGATCTCACTGTGGAAGAAAGGACCCTGCTGTCAGTAGGATATAAGAAAATGATTGGTGCAAAGAGAGCCTCATGGCGCAAAGTATCTTCATTTGAACATAACGAAGAGACGATTAGGCCAAGGGGGAAAATAGTTGAGCGGATCAAGGAGTATCGTTTAAAAATTGAGAGAGAACTATCCAGTGATTTGGAAGAAATGCTGTCAATCATTGATAACAATCTGCTTCCCAATACCTTAGATGTAAAAGCGAAAGTTTTTTTCCTCAAATTGTGAGTGATAATGTTGTTGCGCTGTTTTATGTTCCAGCAAAAATTTATTTATTGAGGTCCTTTTCTTTGCTTCATTTTTGTTTCCTCATATTCATTTGAGAGAGCATTATCTAGAATGCAATACTATACAATCTTTTTTTTTGCCAATCTTTATTATCATGTGTGTTTATCACATGATGTGTTGGGAGATCGGTTTCTAATGAGAAAATATTTCTCTTCACTTAAGGAAAAAATATCTAAAATTTGATATGAATTATCCATATTTGAATTTATTAATGACTAATTTTTCAAAGATGAATTTAGTTTTTTTAACTAATGATGGATTGACTTTATTTTTTTATTGTATCCATTGAAATAAAAATTTATTAATAATATTAAAATGGATCTAGATTGTTAAAATAAACTCATTGTTCATTAATTTGCTTTAGAGATCAAACACTCTCAGTCCGATGAGTTTGGCTGTCTATTTAATTTTGAGTCATAATGCTGTGTAGAGTCACGGGTGAAACAATTTATCTTGTTTTCCTTTTATCATTGATGTCTTTCAAATGAAAGACATTGATAAATCACTGATGACGTGGTGCACCAGATTTATGCAAGAATTTTGTCCCTACCTTTGATGTCTTTCTACATTTTTTCAGGAAGGGCGACTGTCATCGGTATCTTGCTGAGTTCACAACTCGAGAAGAAAAAATCCAGGCAACTGAGGGCGCAAAAGCATCATATCAGGCCAGCATTTTACATCTCTTGCAGACAAATTGGTTCATGAAAAAAATAATCCCTTGTTTTATGATAATTCGATGCATTGTCACATGATGATCACACAACCATTTCTATTTTCAGGAGGCTTCACTCCTCGCAAAAGACAACCTTGTACCTACAAATCCAATTCGTCTTGGACTTGCACTCAATTATTCTGTCTTCTACTTTGAGATATTGCATTCTCGGCTAGAGTATTTCACTGGTTCTCTCAATCTATATTGGCACCAAAAGTCCTTGTATTTTTAACTTTTGCGCTGATGTCACTACTTCAATTTACAGGGCCATTATGCTGGCGAAGCAAGCCTTTGATGATGCAGTTGCGAAGTCGTCGGACCACTTGAATGATGAAACAAACAAGGACAGCGCTTTGATCATTAAGAACTTGAGAGATAACCTGACTCTTTGGACCTCTCTTCCACTTGATGATGGAGGTATGATATTTGATTAAGAATTTTTATTACTCTCTCCAGTACTAAATATAAGACCTAGTTGACTTTTTTTTGGAAATTCTTAAAAAAGCAAAATAAGTTAGTTATAAATTGATTTACCTAAGTTTTTCCCTTAAACTAGTTTATATTACCTATAAACTAATGGATAATATAAAAATATATAAGAAATGTTATAATTTATACTCCCTCCATTCCTAAGTATAAGATCACTTTAGCAAATTTTGAGAGATTAAGGAAGACATTCCAATGAGTTAGGATTACATGAAATTTCTAAAATACCTCTCACTTAAGTTTTATAAATATTCTCTCACCTTCAAACCACTATTTTTTCTAGTGGAGAGAGTATAGGGGTAAGTTGGGGAAAACTTGAGTGAAATTAGAAAGAGATCTTATATTTAGGAATAAGTTTTCCTCCCTAAAGTGATCTTATATTTAGGAACAGATGGAGTAACTTATTTTGCAATCTTAATCTCTAAAAAAAAAGTCAACTAAGTCTTATATTTAGGATCGGAGGTAGTATTGTATACTTTCAAGTAACTTTGCCTGGAATATTCCATAATATAACAAATCTTGCTCAACAATGTCTCAAGACAAAACATGGGCATGCCTTGATCTAGAAATCTTTCACATTCATTATGTGTTTGAACCAATCTTAAGTTGCTTCCTTCATATAACTAAAAGCTTCCTATTTAATTTGTATGTTATATATTGATGACTTTGATTCCTCCTGACGATGAAATGCTTTTACGCAGGTGAAGATGGCAACAAAAGCTCTCCTAATCCCAAAGTATGTGATGAATTTGATGCTTTCTACTGCTTACGTGATTTTTCAATGGTTTGTGATTGAGAACATTGTTTTGCTAATATACGCATCCTAAATGTAGGACCTGCCTGAGGATTAGTTTCTGATAATCTGATATAGTGATATAGCACAGCAGGAGCAAATACAATAAGCGACGAGTGATATGTACGTGTATTAGGAAGTGTGCAAATGTGGACTATGACTGAATATTGTGTAATGAGTTGTCTTGTCGTTTTAAAAGTTCCTGTTCTACTGCTTTATCAATTTTTTCCTCTTGTGTACTGGCTAGTGGGTAGTGACTAGTTCTCTCTCTTTTTCTTGGTCAAATATTGGCCAGATTTTTTTTGTCTAGTTAAGTAAGAAATTATATACATGTAGCCATCTATTTTGTGCTCGTTAATTTTGGAGTAATATAGCTCAACATAGATTTTTTTTTATCTTAATGTGGAAGAAAGGAACTTGAACATAGAAAGTATTTCTCCACTGAATGAAAAATATCTAAGATTTGATATGAATTATCCATGTTTAAATTTATTAATAACTAATTTTTCGAAGGTGAATTTAGTTTTTTTTAATGAAAGATGGATTAACAAAAGATCCAGTTCAACGGGGTTTTTTTATTTTGCAAGTAGATAGTTGGTTCTTTTGTTAGTGCTAATTATTAGTAAGATTTTGGTCTAATTTTTTTAATACTCCCTCCTATCCCTAATATAAGAGTTCAAAATTTGAATGATTTTGGTACCTAATATAAGAGTTCATATTACATTCTCTTAAAAGTATCATAATAAATATGTACAATATTGGAAAAGAAGCATTAACTCCAGACACCCAACTAACATTCACATGTTTTCTTAAGAATAATTAATTAGAAACCGGAGGGACTACTAATGTATATGACGATAATATTTAAGAATAAGAAAATTTTTTGCAAGATGAACCACATTTCAGGAATTGATTTTTTCACGTTTATTAATAATTTTTTGGTAGAATCAAGGGTTATTGAAAATAATTTGATATTAGAATATTTTTTATGCCAAGTTTTTTTAGTGAAGCCAAGTTGAAAGGCACTTGCATGATTAAATTGAAAATATATTAAATACGTATAACATGGAAAAAAAACTCAGAGAAAAATTATATAAAAAATACTTTAAAATCCATTAAAAAATATTGATATAGCACACTGTACTTCATAAACAATGAACAATATTTAGATACATACTACTATTATTTATAATTGCTAATAAACAATGCATATATTTTTTAGAGATTATAAACTCAGGAGTCATAAAATCTTGTCCCTTCAGATATTAAATAGTACTCTCTCCGTTCCTAAATATAGGACCGATGACTTTTTTGAAAAATCCTAAAAAAAGCAAAAAATAAGTTAATTATAAATTGATTTACCTATTTTTTCTCTTAAACTAGTTTATTTTACCTATAAGCTAATGGATAATCTAAAAAGATATTAAATATGTCATCATTTAATTACCTATTTCGCAACCTTAATCTTTCCAAAAAAAAATTATCTAGGTCTTATATTTAGGAACAGAGGGAGTAGTATTTACTAACTATCAACGATTATGCTATGATTTTAGTTGAATAACTTTATTATAATTATGTCTAACATTTACGTGTAAAATAGTTTTTAAAGTTGCTTCACAATTTAAGATCACACGTTATCATACTAATCATAACAATTAATAAATATTGAGTAAAGTTAGATAGATGGAGTAACTTATTGATAAATTTAAGAAACTCGAATGATTTCCCTCAGTCAAACAAATTAATCTCAAACTTACACTAAACCGAACAATTGTACGAAGGGTTTTATAACACACAATCATATAACATTTTTTAAGTGGGAAATTGTTGGTTTAATCTCGTTTATAACCTAAAATCATTAGTATTAACCACTTAACCCTTTAATAAAAAAATTCAATTGCTAAAAAGTGGTTACTTTTTTTCTCAGTGAAAGTGGTTACCTTTTGGAAAGCGCCAAAAGGTAATAAATATGGTTAAGACTATTGGGAGCCAATAATGCATGAATGCTAACAACTTCATCCACGACTATGAATCTCTTTCATACACAAACATTTCAACTTTCAATTATTGAAAGCGTCATTCTTCATGCATTCCTCTCGGCCACATACTATCTTTAGAAACTTAAAATCAAAAATTAAAGAAGCAATTTAATATCGCAGGCATATTCCATAATCCATACAAATGTGTATAGTCTATTAGTCTATAATTTCGTTTCTCTATCAAAACAGCAAACTACTTTATTAAATCAGAATCTGTCCCTCTCATCCATGCTTATGAATATGTTCCTATAACTATAAGCCATAATCTCTCATTTAACGTACCAAATCTAAAAATGCAGTCTCATAATCTCAAATGTTCAGCTTTTTGCCAAACTAAAAAAAAAAAACAGTACAAAACATTAAACATATGCCAACTCTGTTCTGACAATACTATGTTTGATCATTCAAGAATCTAACCAAAAATCTCACTCTTTGCTTTGCCATTTCTCTTTTCCTTATAAAGATCATAAATTCCATCTGGGTTTTTGCTTATCTCATCAAAAGGCATTTCCTTTTTCACCAACAAAATAATCAATCTTCAGATCCTTCCTTTGTGGATTGTGTCATTTCGTGTGAGATGACAATGGCTTCTGCAAGTAGCTACCCAGTTCAGTTTTCGATGCTTAGGCCTCGATTTTCATCGGTATATTTGTTCAGTAGAAGGATTTGTACCAACCATGGTTTGGTGAAAGCTCGTTTGGTTAATTCTAAAGAGTCAAGTTTGGTTTTTTCACCATTGTCTGAGAATGGGAAGCATTCTGAAAAGCTGTTTGGTTGGAATCAGAAGCTCATACGACGTCGTTTGGATGGATTTCCTGTTGTGTCTGCATCTGCTGCAGATGCTGATGATGGGTTAGAGAATTTTACACACTTCAAATTTGATCCAATATTGATCAATTTTTTCTCTTGTTTTCATTTTTAAACTTTTTTTTTTTTTTTTTGCAATGGAGAAACTGAGCAATCAATTGATGAAAGGAAGGAGAAAGTGAAAAAGTAGTTGTTTTATGATTAGATAGATAGTGAATATTTCTTTGGGAAAACCAGAGAATTTTTTGTGTTTTTTTTTTTCATTTTTAGCTTCTATTAAATATTTTTGTTTTCCTTTGTCAATTACAGGACTGTTAAAGCTACCAAGAGTTTTGGTGAGAGATTTCCTGCGTTGGTTACTGGTTTCTTTTTCTTCATGTGGTAAGGATCTGTCTTTTCTCTAATTTTTCTATAGTCATGACATGAAAGCTTTGCCAAATAGGCCATTTGGATATGTATGACTACATTTTTAAAATAATGTCACTTGTAACGAATAAAAATATGCAGAACTGGCCAAGTTGCGCTTATTTTATTAAAATCAAGTGGTATTTGAATATATATGCTGACAGTGTCCTGTCTTTTATGCAGGTACTTCTTAAACGTGATATTCAACATACTCAACAAGAAAGTTTACAATTACTTTCCTTATCCCTAGTATGTCTTATACCAAATGTGTATGAGTTTTGTGATTGTGTTGTTTATCTCATATATTGTACTTGCCTAGTGTCCTTGTAAAATAATGTTTTGAGCCTTCAGAAACATCACCATTTGGGTGATTTACGAACTTACTTTCTTACTATTTGCAGCTTTGTTTCTGTTGTGCATCTCCTTGTTGGTGTGGCATATTGCCTTGTTTCCTGGGCTGTAGGTCTACCAAAACGTGCAGTAAGTAATAAGTCACTTTCTAGAAGGAATTTCTGCTCATTATTACTAGTAAAAAAATGTAATGTATTTGAAGATTTGGTTATTAGAGCACAATGACAACTTATAATCTATGTAGCTGATTGTTATAGAATAATAAGACTAATGTAATACCACAACATCGACCCCAATTAGTAGGATAAGAGTTGTTATATTATAAGTCATCAAATTGAGTATTCATTACTTTTCTTCAAGATTGCTCCTATTTGAAGTTTGATGCAATTTTCCTTTTCCACGTCTCCAGATGTACTTCATAGTTTTAAAGTAAGGTCAAACTTGGGGAAAAAATAACCTTTAATCAAATTTAATGATTTAACCTCCTCTCATCAGCTCTAGTGAAGTGGTTAAAGGTGGCATATAATATGGACCAACTGCGGTATATAGGTATGACATTCATTATAACAGCTGTTTTTGTTTTCCCTTTGAACCAGCCAATTGATAAGGAGCTCTTGGCATTATTGACTCCAGTCGCATTTTGCCATGCCCTTGGTCATGTCATGTCCAATGTATCATTTGCTGCTGTTGCTGTCTCTTTTACCCATACCATAAAAGGTATACGAGTTGGAAATTTCTTAGGTCTATTTTATGCTAAATGGTTCTGTTATTAAAGACTTATAATCCATCAACATTTTCTTTTTTCTGGATGTGTGTGATGATGATAATTATGTTTGAATTTTTTTGTTTATTCTGATTTAACAAACCAAGTGGGATAACACTCTATTATTGCTGCTGCTGTTGATTTAAATACTTAAGTTTTGTCAACTGTCACTTATTCACATTGATTGATGACATTGCTGCATGGGATAAACGTATCACTGTATTTGAAACTTGATTTACCATCTATGTTTGAAGATGAGAAGTGAATTATGGATTGAGTTTCCAAAGGAAGTTTCATTAAAATATGTACCAATATGTATGATCTTGGACTATAAATAATGCTATTTCAGAATACTATTCAAAGTATTTCATATATTTGATTTATTGGATTTGGCATCAGTTTGTTCCATTTATTGATTTAATTATTTCCAAGGGCATTAAATTCACATTATTTCTATATATGAAGATTAAATATGTACTCTGGTCTAGCATTCATTCCCAGTTTCATAACTCTCTATTTTTATTATTCCTTCAGCTCTGGAGCCCTTCTTCAATGCCGCAGCTTCCCAGTTTGTCTTGGGCCATCAGATTCCATTGTCTCTATGGCTATCTTTGGCCCCAGTTGTCATTGGTAATTCTCAAAGATAATAATGTACTATATGCATATTTTGTTTTTGTCCGGAGTAGTCCCCAGTATGCTTAAACATAATGTTTGTTTTACTCAAATAGTGGCTGCTTCTTTGAACTTTACCAGTATCATCTGTCAGTTGATGTGAGCTTTCACTTCAGGTGTATCAATGGCATCACTAACTGAACTGTCGTTCAACTGGACCGGGTTTATAAGTGCAATGATTTCAAATATAGCTTTCACTTACAGAAGTATATATTCAAAGAAAGCAATGGTAAGGTCTTATAAAGCACCCACCTCCTCTTCTTCACCTGATTTGTGTATTGCAGATTATTTTTATGTAGCCAGGGCATGTGTGTTTCTTCAATTTCAAGTTCCTTACTTGTTTTTACTTAATCTGCAACATTTAAGTATTTCAAGAGTTGATTTCGATAGCGTCTTTAAGGGTACCAATGAATCAGATAAGAAAACGGGTTTCTTGTTTCCACAATATTCAATACATTTAAGAATTTACTATTGCAAAATGCACTGAATCATTAAACCTCAAAACTGCAACCAAGTCCTTTTAGCCTATGTGGAAGAATAAAAGTGCCTTAGGTTTGTTGAGTTGAGGTAACTGGATTGTTTGACTCAGAATCACAGTCAGTTATTTCATCAGACAGAGACATAACAAAGGATGTTCTGCCACTAAGATTACACGAACACTTTAATAGGCTTAATCCATGCAACATGATGATATATTTATACCATTGCTCTTGAATATCTAATAGGCTCACTCATGTGGCAAGATCTGCTGTCACATGCTAATTGTCAATCTATTTTGAGGCAACCTTACCAGGAACCTATTAAATGTGTTTCAAGAACACAACCAAGTTTATATGATATGTTAACTGATTCTTTTGAATGGTTTGTTTATATTTATTTATTTATTAATTTGAACAGACAGGAATGGACAGTACAAATGTATACGCCTATATCTCAATAATTGCGCTCATCTTCTGCCTCCCCCCTGCAATCTTTGTAAGTTTATGTAATACAAGAACTGATGGATGATTCAATTTTTTCCTGTTAATTCTCAATAAGTTAAGTATTACTTTGGTTGTTGGCTGCTTCTAGATCGAGGGTCCACAACTTATGGAGTATGGTTTTAAAAACGCTATTGCAAAAGTAGGCCTGTACAAATTTTTATCTGATCTGTTCTGGATTGGAATGTTTTACCATCTATACAATCAGGTGTGTTCCTTATGCTGCAATTTGAAACTTTAAGCATCAAAGTTCAATTGACAATCTTCAGCTAACTCTGAATGCTACACCCTGCAGCTGGCCACTAATACCTTGGAACGTGTCGCGCCACTGACACATGCCGTTGGAAATGTGTTGAAGCGAGTTTTTGTCATTGGGTTCTCTATAGTTGTTTTTGGTAATTACTCTCTAGTTTACTGATGGAACTCCACATAGTGGATTTTTCTACATTTCACTGTTCTGAATGTTGTAAACATTTTGCAGGCAACAAGATATCCACCCAAACTGGCATTGGCACTGTGATAGCAATAGCAGGTGTTGCCATCTATTCTCTTATCAAGGCAAACATGGAAGAGGAAAAACGGGTTAGTTTTTGGTTTATTTCTTTCTTACATTTTTGTTTATCCCATCAGACTATGCTAAAATAATGGATTAACTTCTTGTTTAAAATTAGATATGGCTTATTGAGATTAACATTTGCAATACTTGTTTTTATTTCAACTGACTTTCAAACTGAAGTTAGAGTAAAAGTCTCTAGCGCATTGTGATTTAACTTTCAGATAGGATTTTAGAAAGTGAAAGTCAGTTTCACATAAACTTCTTTGGATGATGTATTAAATTCAATTTTAGAAGGTTCTTTTTGAAGAAAAGTCAAAACCAAAAGCTAAGAAGTTGCTTCATTTTCAACTTGACTTTAGGCTCAAGAGCCATCCTCCTACTCATATTTTGTCCCAAATATACTTCTTAGTTTTGAAAGTCACTTTTGCTCTCTATTTTCCTAAATATAAGACTTATTTACTTCATTTGATTGGATTAAACATATTAGTTAAGTTAGTTCGTTTAAATCACATTATTGCACCAAATTACCATGACCATCTATCTCTATTTACGCCCTCTCTTTCTTATTTATTATTGAGGAGTATCAAAACGAATAATATGAGAAAAGTTTAAGAAAAATTAGAAAGAGGTCTCATATTTTAGAACACGCACCTCCATATATAGGTCCTATATTTTCAAATGGAGACAGTATTTTTTCTGGGGTAAATTTTGAAAGCCATTTTTAAAGATGCAGAACATGATTCTAAACATGCCCTTGCACAGTTGAATCCCTTTACTTGAATCCCAAATCATTTTCAGCTGGACAATGCATGTTTTTTACTTCTATAATCCTGAAAAAGATTTTTAGGTTATCTGGTTTTCAAAATTTTATGGGTATCACTAAAATCTTTACTGAAATTTACTATGCTTTTATATGATTTCAGAAAGCTGCTGCAGCTGCTTCATCATAAGGCAGAGTCCTCTTCAATTGGTAAACCTAGACCATGTTACATCAATTCATTGGCATACGTAAATCATGTGGATTGTAATATTATATACAGGGGCGTATCAAATATTCTGTAAAGAATAATTCTGACTAGTTAAGCTTTTGATGTTCCATTGTACCATTAAAATAAAATCCCTTAAGAAACACATTGCATTATGGATCATATCCATTGAGAAAGATGGGGTTACATTTTACATCTTCAAGCTTTGTTTTATATTCATATTTTTGCTGCTTCTCTACTTGATCCCTGAAGTTAACTATATGCATAGTGCGCATAGGCGCCTACAGGAAGGAAAAAAGCTACTCCTTCCAATCCTAGTTATATGAAATAAAATTATTAAGACGTTAGATCAATTGAATCTTAATTGTTAAATTTATTTTCATTCGTTATATATGATTGAAAGTAAATCATCTTAACGTCTCTCTTAGGACACATTTCATTCAGAAGTGAGTTTAGAAAGAGTTTATAGCAGACAGGAACTCCACTCCTCCATTTCTTATAGGTTGTATTTAATAAATGGGCCTATAAGCAGTAATATATTATGAAACTTTTAGAAACATATAAAATAAGGGTTAAAACTATGATTTGTGATTTAGAATGTCACGTAAAGTATGCAACAAATAAAAATGAAACTTCACATTTGCATTTATATTTATGATCAAGTAAATCTTTTGGTAAGGCATGTTATCCAATAAACTATTGGCTCAGGATCATCTGACACAATTTTATTTTGAAGGGTTCTTGTATACCAATAAAGTTTTGAAATTGAGTATTTTAGTAAACACGGTTAAGAAGCATTTAATACAATTTGTTTATGTTGAAACAACACATGTCAACTTGTGTAATGACATGATGAGACACACATCAAATTTATGTGATGACATGGTGAGGCATGCTAGTTAGTGTGTTGTCATGGTGCGCCACGTGGTGGCTACCTGGCGGGTGCTATCACGTGTCGCGCTATATCAATACAAACGAAAACTGTTAGGCAATTTGTAATAACCTTAGTCATATATTCCATTTTAAAACTTTATTGGTATATAAGAATTTTTTGGGAAAATAACACCTAAGTTTCAAATACGAGATTCAATTTCAGATGGGTCAGTTGGCAACTCCTTTACTTGTTAATAAATACTATTGCAGTTGTTAATAGTAGTTGTTATATAAGAAACCTTTGTTATGTAATATGCAAAGATTACGAAAGCAGTTCCTAAAACCTTTGTTAATATGCAAGGTGTAAATACTACTCCCTCTGGTCCTAAATATAAGATCTAATTGACTTTTTTAGAAAATTCTATAAAAAAGCAAACTAAGTTAATTATAAATTGATTTACCTAAATTTTTCCCTTAGATTAGTTTATTTTACTTATAAACTAATGTATAATCTAAAAATATATCAAATATGTCATGATTTAATAGCGTATTTCGCAACTTTAACCTCTCCAAAAAAAATCAATTAGGTTTTATATTTAGGACCAGAGATAGTATTACGAAACAAGGTTTTAGGAACAAGATTACGAAACATAATAACTAAAATATAAAATTGCAAATATGGAAAGTCCGATAACTTCTGTCAACATATCATGGGCCCACTTGTTAAAATAAGAGGGATTTATGAAAAGTTAATGGATTTATCGTATTTGCAATGTTTAAATTTCACTGAGGCCATATTTACACCTTGCATAAGATTACTTTGTCCATTAGTCATCTTCACTTATTCTATTTTCCATCTTTTACTTGATTATTGATGAAGGTGCACTAATACAAGTAATCTGGAAGGTAACAAATGTTAGAATTAGGTCTTGTATTTAGGTTCAAAACAAACTCTTTAAATATGTCTTATATTAAGAATTGAAGGGATTATTGTATTTAGTGCACTTTATGCAATAAGTTTGTCCCTAAATATGCACATTTACCTTAAAACTAAATTTACTAACTCTGTGTGCTTCTAAGTTAGCACCGGATAGTAGTTCAAAAAGAAACTGAGACGAAGTACTTGATATGTCAAAATTTGAATTTCTCTCGTACTCTCATTATTTATTATCTTCCATGATCTCATATGATATTGGATTAAAAATATGATTGATAAGTAACATACTTCATAAAACTATTGTTGAAAAAAAATTATGCATTTTTTTCATAATTCGAGTTTCTACAATCCATAATAAAAATTAACTAATTAAAATTACGATTTTAACATGATGGCTGTTTTTTGTAGCCTTGTATTTAAAATCTATAATAACAGGTATATTACAAAATGAAATTTATTTAAATACAGTTTAGATTATTCTTAATGGACTTCATGGTTTGAACATTTAAAAATCAAGGTTTGTGAAATTAACATAAGATGTGAATGGGGTTAATATTTCCCTTTAATACAACTTGGCTCTTACCTCCCCGTATATCATATATTAAATACTCAATCCGGTACTTATTAAAAGATATTTCCAATATTTTTACGCATAAAAAATGGATAATATTAAATCTGTCTAAAAAATAAATCAAATATACTACCCTTGTTATTGAATTGAACGTAAACATCCACTTACAATTCGTGAGATCACTCGTTAAAATTTGAGGGCAAAAATAATATTCAGTAAATACTTATACAGAATATCAACATATTTTGAACCCAAAATAACAAAATCCTCCAGAAGACAACTTATAATTGTAATCAGATCAGAACCAAAGAGAGACTTTTGTTGCATCAAGCCATTATACTTGAAAATAATACTTGGCTGGTACAGTGAGCTCCATACATAGTACGGAAAACGAAGCTACATGATTAGTAATTCCTCCAAAGATGTTGACCATAATGAAGAGTGAAAAAGTCTAAGACTACGCTGGGGCAAAAGATAGGAGCCACTGAGAAAACAATAGTACTGGCCATGTTTAGCTTGACATTATCTTCTATATTTGGATGTGCCTACAATTATTAGTGAACATTCAAATAACTGCCTACAAAATGCACATCTTTAGTTTTCTCCAAGAAACAACCCTATAGTTGACATCTTCCGATTCAATAATACAATCATAAAAAAATTGCCACGAATAAGCTATTCTTTCCTCAGCCTGCCTCGGCTATCAATCTAACATCATCCAGTAATGTACATGCAAGGATTCTCTGGAAGGGATGCTGTAAAGGATATGCCGGTATGCCTAGATAATTAAATAACAAGTCGACCTGCAAACATGGGAAATCCTCTATATTGATATCAAATATGGCTAACGGATCGCAGTGAGGTAAGAGAAACCATTTATCTTACCAAAAAAGAAAGATGAAACGCAATAGAACATCGATGCTCAAATGTTCCACCCAGTGCATATGTGTGACTGTGGAGCAGCATGAATGGAAAGTATGAAGCAGCATGAATGCGTTACTACCCCGAAAGTAAATGCCATCAAAGAAAGCAATGATAAAAGTTCAAAATTTGGGTGCAGCAGCATAATGTTCTGCAACTTACATTTTAAGCATAATCCATGCTGTAATCAAGATTGAATAGCATGTTCCGACGAGCTTCTGTACCCATTCGCATGTTCAGAGATTTGGCGTAGGACTGAACTCTATCATCACTATCATAGTCCATCTCTCGCATGCATCGCCTTCGGACCTTTTTTAGCATCTCCTTTGAAGGTTCAAATCCAGCAGCCACCTGCCAGCAAGTTTAATGCAGGCTATCAGTAACCTTAAAAATGTTACATAAAACAAACAAATAAATTGCACTTACCATATCATCTATTACAGTTATAGCGTCTTTGACATTTCGGTTCATGAGGTGGGCATCCACAAGCAGAGAATATGACATTGCATTAGGCTTTACACCCAAGCTCACTAGGTGCTCAAACACCTTAGTTGCTTCATGTGTCTGCCACAAGAGAGAAAAATTAATAGATCTACACATGTCACAACCGTTCAAAAATTACAGTCAGTGGTTTTAAACCATGTGGCACAGAAGTTTAGAAACAAGGAAAAAGAGGGCACTGATAAAGCCAAAATATGTTTTTTCTTCCATACACAAGTTCAAATTACAATGCAACGAATCAATATAATTGCTAATCGAGTTGACTGAGTTCTATCATTTTCCATTTCTCTTCCTATCCCTCACCCTTTCACCAATCAAAATGATAAATGACCTAACTTTTGGGTTAGTAAACAATTAACAGTTAACAAGCATATATAAAAAACTTCGCATGCAAAGCCCAGAAAAATATTTCAAGGAATTTTTATTTAGGAATGGAAGAAAGGATGGGACACCTTTTTGAGCTTCCCAAATGCATGCATCAGCGCATTATATGAATGAATATCAGGTGTTAATCCAAAAGAGGATCCGATTGCTTCAAAAGTTTGGTATGCACGATCAAGGTCCCATATGTTTGCACAGCCTAAAATGATGCAGTTTAAAGCAGCAACAGATTTATAAGGAGTCTCTGCATTGCTTAAACTTTCCAGTTGAAAATAAACCTGAATCATATGAAATTAATATGCTTTAGATGGCATTGCATATGCATATGTCATTCTAATATAATAACAAAAATCATATACAGCAGCCAACTTAATCTAAGATGCATGCAGAGTTCAAAGAAAAGGCATACAGAATCCAAAGTCTCATATCCCTTCTTGGAGCATGCTACAACCAATGGGTGTAAAGAAGTAAAGGGAGAGAAAATTTCTTCTGCTTCTTGACTGGAATCTCCATAAGCAACCTCGAAGTCATGTAGCGTGCTAAAAGCCCTTTGTAAGTTCCCCATCGATGCAAGGGCACTTATCTTTCCGAGATAAGATTCAGGGTTAGGAGCCTTTTTTTGACGCAATGAGCGACGTAATATAGTCCATGCTGCATCAAGCAGATTAGAACTATAGGTCCTACCTGCTGTAGCTAGAGCCGACACAATTAAGCCTTCATCTACAGAAAGCATTACTGGCGGTCTTGCCAGCTCACCCCTCGCAATCCACATAGCCATAAACTCCAGGGCATAAAAGGCTAGCTTGCTATTATCCTGATCCATTGCAGTTTCAGCAATTAAGTTGCACACATTCCACGGAGGGCGCAGAGCTTTGTTCTGATCCATTGTCTGGAAGCAGCAACAAGAGCGCCATTAGACAGAAAACACAAACTTAATAATACATCTAAGTAAAACATATTCACACACATCTCAGGCAATAAAAAGGGATTACTCACCTTACACTTCTCAATTATTGCTGCCAAAGTATCTAGCCTACCCTTTCTAATACAACTATTTACACAACTTGTGAACACTTTCATTGACAACACATAATCTGATTTCAAAGCCAAATCTATGTACTTCAATGCAGTATCAATTTGGCCAGTCAAAAACAGCATTCCAATGACCAAATCATATGATTCATTATCAGGGCGAGATTCATTTCCAGTCAGCAGCATCCTGACAGTAACAGAAAATCACGTTGCATTACAAAAATCCAACATGTTTGTCCTGTATACGCACATGAAAGTAATACATTTGTACCATCATCAAACAGGGCATAAACTTCAGAAGAACCCCGAGTACTGCAGATAAATAACTTATATAAGGTATAGAAATGACACAGAGAAATGACTACTCGTAACCCGAATATGATCATTAATACCACATCCTCGACTGAGTCACATTCATTTTCAGATTGTTTATATGCATGTCAACATATGCTAGAAATCGAATGACAATTGACAGCTAAAATATGCCATATTAAGGGGAAAATATTTCTACTGTCTCAATGTATACCCTACTTCGCATTTGCTACTACTTTCACTTGCCCAACAGCAACAAGAAATGAATGTTCAGTAATGCTGCAGAATACCCACACTTTAACCAGTTATTTGATACAGCATTTGTTTCTACTTTTAAATTTACAGACAACTACTCCCTGCATTCCCAAAAATTGGACAACTTTTTAAAAAAAACACTGAGAAAACTAAATAAGTTACTTATAATAAATTGACTTGGCTGTCTTTTCTTTATCTAAACTAGTTAACATATAATCTAATAATATTCAAATACATAATGATTAAGTAGCTCATTTCAATTCCTTAATCTCTCCAAACAGAGTCAACTAATTCTTATATATCTGTTTCAAACCTCCAATCCAAAACTACTTCTCCCACTAGTAAAATTACTCCCCATCTACATAAGCATCCCTAATGCTAAAAAAAAACATTTAACAAATTCACATGCACACGTCATCATTTCCAAAACTAAACAAAATGCTAAAAAATATCTAAAATCTTATCAGTTATTAGATACAGCATTTGTTTCTACTTGTAAATTTACAGACAACTACTCCCTGCATTCCTAAATACAGGACAACATTTTAAAAAATACTCAAAAAGCTAAATAAGTTGCTTATAATAAATTGATTTGGCCACCCCCTTTTTATCTAAACTAATTTATTTGACCTACGATTAAGTAGCTCATTTCAATTCCTTAACCTCTCTAAAGAAAGTCAACTAAGTCTTATATTTAGAAACACAAAAAACATTTGTTTCAAACCTCCAATCCAAAACCACTACTCCCAGTAGTAAAAGAACTACTCCCTCCGTTCCTAAATATAAGATCGCTTAAGGGAGGAAAGCTTGTTACTAAATATAAGATCACTTTCTAATATGACTCATGTTTTCCCAAAATTACCCCTATACTACCTTCACCCAAAAATAGTGGTTTGAAGGTAAGAGGATATTTTTAAAACTTAGGTGAGGGGTATTTTGAAAATTTCATGTAATCCTAAGTCATTAGAATGTCTTCCTTAATCTCTCCAAATTTGCTAAAGTGGTCTTATATTTAGGAACAGAGGGAGTACTAATTTTGAGTAATAACAACTGTACAACTCATAGAAAACCACATTTCCAATTACTTCTTATCTACATAAGCATCCCTATCCCTAATGTTTTTTTCTAAAAAAAAATAAAATTCAACAAATTCCCATTGACACATCATCATTTCCAAAACTCAACAACAACATCATCAATCATCATCTAACCGTTCAAGCAACTTCATAGCAGCCTCAGTCTCCTTAGCATGAAACATAGCCTTAAGCACCAAATTAAACGAAGCAGTATTAGGCATCAACTCAAAACCCTCCATAGCGGCCAAAAAATCAAGCATTTCACCAGCAGAACATCCAATCATCAAATTAGCCCTCAAATAAATATTATACAGTCCCACATCAGGCTTGTTTGGCTTCCCACTATTCCTATCCAAACACTTCACCCAGCTCTCAAACAATTCCTTAATCGCCGCCCACTCCTGCGACGCCATCCAGTCGGCGAACTGGTCCATGAGGCTCGAAGAGTCAAAGGTCTGAGCCATTGTCTGAATGCGATGACCTGGCACGAGGTTGAGAAACCCTAGGGGGATGATTGAGTGGGAAGTGGAGGGAAGGTTAGGGTTTCGCCAATTCTCGGCGTAGAGGGGGCTGCCGGAGGAAGGATTTGGCGGGAGAGGAGAGGGAGAGGGAGATTGGGATTCGGATTGGGATTCTGCGAGTTCGGGAGATTGGGAGAGAGAGGGGAAGGTGGAGATGGATTTGAGGGAGAGGGAGAGGGATTTGTGGAGAGAGCGCGTGCGAGATATGATGGACATTTGGGACGCCATTGATGAAGGTTTGAAGGTTTTTAGGGTTTTGGTGATGAACTGGTAAGCTCAGTTCATTTCAGTGATGAATGTTGGAGGTGGTTGCTTTTGGTGTGGGGACAACGGGGGTGGTTAAATAATTTCCCTCATGTGTATTTAGTAATTAGTACTACCTCCAGTCCTAAATATAGGACCTAGATAACTTTTTTTTGGAGAGGTTAAGATTGCAAAATAGTCTATTAAATCATGGCATATTTGATATATATTTTTAGATTATCCATTAGTTTATAAGTAAAATAAACTAGTTTAAGGGGAAAAAATCAGGTAAATCAATTTATAATTAACTTATTTTGCTTTTTTTTTTAGAATTTTTCAAAAAAGTCAATTAGGTCTTATATTTAGGACCGGAGGGAGTAATTAGTAATACTCCCTCCGGTCCTAAATATAAGACCTAATTGACTATTACTCCCTCCGGTCCTAAATATAAGACCTAATTGACTTTTTCTAGAAAGTCCTTAAAAAAGCAAAATAAGTTAATTATAAATTGATTTACCTAATTTTTTTCCTTAAACTAGTTTATTTCACCTATAAACTAATGAATAATCTAAAAATATATCAAATATGTCATCATTTAATAACCTATTTCGCAACCTTAATCTCTCCAAAAAAAAGTTAATTAGGTCCTATATTTAGGACCAGAGGTAATAGTAATCTCTTGAACTTTTTTATAAGTCACTTCATGGTTTCCAACTACCAATTTTTCTTTAAATTTTTTTATAAGTCACTTCATGGTTTCCACGGTGCATTAATTGTTTTCTTTTTATATATACCCTCATTTAATAGGGGTAGTAGGAGAAAGTAATAGTTAATAGTTTTGAAAATAAGTGTAATTATTGGGGGTAGTATTGGAAATTACTTGCATTCTAAAGACAATTTAACCAATTTTATTAGAATGTGAGAAAAATTAGTTGGTGATTTATAATAAGGATCAGAGAGAGTAAATGTTAATCAGTGCTTAATCTTAATCATGTTATACAATATTCTCTCCCTTCATAATATAAAAGTAAGTTCAACTTCTAAAAAAACATTGCTTAGACCCAAGAACCCTCCTACTCGTATTTATGTTTAATGCATTTTTACTAATAGTTCACATTTAGACAGCTCATATTTAAACTTATGAGATTCAAAGTGGAGGAACTTTCTTTAAACCCACCCTAACACCCGTCATCTTCTTGCATTTTGTGTTTTAGGATGGGGACAATTTTGTCTTTCCGCAAAATTTTAAAATGACAGGTAGGTGTTGATTCCTTCATAGTCTTTTGGAAGCTTAGATTTCTCACTTGTCCTTTTAGTATTGGAAGGGATTTATTTGGGATTTTCCTTAAAATCTAAAGATAATATTAAACACAAAATATTTGATGGCAAAAGCTATAATATAATTTTAAGATATAGAATAAAAGAGAATCAAAAGGGTATGGGAGAAAAGTCAAGCTCATGTTTTCAAATAAAATAGGGGAAAAGACACATAAAGTCTTCCCAAATGGTAAAACGACAATTGAAGTTGCTAAATTGTGGAAAAGACGAGTTGGGTCATTGACACCTAATAGACATTAACAATTTTGGAGAAAATATTATATTGTCCTTAACTTATCAAATTTATTACAACAAAATTAAACATGTAATCCTCACATAACTAACTATCCTTCACACCCCCTTCCATGTAGAACACAAAATGAAAAAACAGAGAATGCCCAAACAAGCCTAATGGTGACGGTGACAGAGATGGTAACAATGACGGAGCTAACGGCGACGTAGACGGCGTTGGACGTCGAGTGACGGCCTTAGGAGGTATTCATCCTTCTTGGATGGAGGTTGGGAGGTATTTACACATTAACAACTTTGTTTTCTTCTTCTTTTTTGGGTTGATAAATGTTGAGGAAGATAATAATCCATGATCAAAAGAAAAGTTAATGCAAGATGAAGATTAAAAAAACTACTCTCTTCAAGTTTATTTGGTCATTGATTCTTTTTTATGATGAAATAAAAAAATTATGTATAACCCTAAAACCTGGTCTGAAATTTATTGGAGGAAGAAGTTCAGGTGAACTTAAATGTAATGAAGATGATGAAGTAGATATTCATTCACTGTTGCATTGGTTATGTTCTGGAAATTAAAAAATGCATCTTTCTATAGTTAACATGCATGAAACAATGGTTAATAAGCATGATATAGTGGTTATTGGTTATTCGACATGTTACATGGAAGCAAAAATGTTTATTTCATGCCTTTTCTTTGTTTTAATTTGGGGGGGGGGGGGGGGGGTTCCTGATGAACCTGATGTTTATTTCATGCTTAATGTATGTTGTTTAATGAAAGGAAAAATGATTAATGAGTATGAAAGCTTATATCTTATGTGTGATTGATAGATTTTACTTGAGATGTTTAGTTTCCTTCCTGATGAATTAGATGACTTTTCTGGAAGAGTTATTATTCAAAACCTATAAAACAACATAAGCGAACGCGGTCATAGAAATTTGTGTAAAACATAAAAATGAGATTTTGACAGAAATGTTTCACAAGTTTGATGTATTGGAATGAAGCTGTTAAAACAAGAATCATTTATGTGGTATAGTATTCTGCTTATTTGCTTTGAGATGAGTAATAGTTTTCTCAATAATCTCCAATTTGCTTATTTGCTTTGAGCTGAGTAATCGTTTTCTCAATAATCTCCAAATCTTGGAAAGAGATAATAGAGTTAAAATATAGATGCATTAATTGAAAATCTAAAAACAAAAAATTTAAGGATTTTATTGGCATTATTTGTAAAAGAATAATTAGGTTGTTATTTTTATTTTGAGAAAATTTATTAATAAAAATATTAATTTAGACATTTTTATTTGGATGATTCAAATAGGAAATCCGTTAAAGATTGTTTGAATTTTAATTTTTAAATATAAAATTTGCTATTTACATTACCCATAAGGCCATAACTAGCGTTTAAGTGCAGTTCCTATCCCAGTACTTTCTAAAACAAGCGGCAGTATAGACGTTATTAGCAGATGACTACAACTGCGCTTGAAGAATTATGATAGCGCCGGAGTTTTGCTAAAACTAATTTTGTTAGTATATGTTTGCGCTTTTCTAGAAAGAAGCGCCGTATTATGGTTGGTAGGCCAAGCCTATCCCGGCGGTTATGCGGAAAAACGCCGGGGTAGAGTTTATTAACCGCGGTGTTTTAAGATCAAAGCACCACCATAGAACTATTTATGTTAGCGTTATTATGATAAACGCTATGGTAATTCATATATCCCGGCACGTTAAACGCGGGGAAAAGTGCTATAATAAAAAAACCATACTATATTACAATCAATATTATCATATAAATCTTGTGGTAGCCCATGTTTTTTTAGAAGCTAATTTGTCAACGACTCTGGCTCTAATTTTTAGTAAAGAGGTCATTGGGTTTTGCGTGTCTTTCCTCATCGATGTGATGGTTTTCAGCTGGCTCAATTGTAGCTGAAGTGAATGTGGCTTTTGTATTAGTTCATGTTCATAAGTCGTTTGATGTAAAACGTAGTCCTATTAACCGGCCATGCATGGAGCTTAGAGAAAAAATGTAGGTAACAATAGGACTATAGAAAATAAGAGTGAAGATGCACATGATTGACTTGCCCACAACGCAAAAGATAAGTACAATAACTAAATGCCAAATTAGGGAAAGGAATGTGAGAAATTATTTATAAAGATTCCAAGATTCAAAACTTAGCAATGTTAAAAGGAAATAGTAGAATTATAAATGAAAGCTATCAAGTAAGGAAGATAAACAGTAAACTCACAGTTGCCTATAAAAGGGTCATTCTACATTCTGATTGATAAGACATCCAATTTAAAGAAAGCAATATCTGGAGCTAAAAATAACGCCACGGAACTCTTTGTGGATCTGTTACATTTTCATAATAATTTAGTTTTACTGAATTTAACAATATTAAATGATACTACCTCCGGTCCTAAATATAGGACCTAGATAACTTTTTTTTTTGGAGAGGTTAAGGTTGCAAAATAGTCTATTAAATCATGACATATTTGATTTATTTTTAGATTATCCATTAGTTTATAAGTAAAATAAACTAGTTTAAGGGAAAAAATTAGGTAAAACAATTTATAATTAACTTATTTTGCTTTTTTAAGGATTTTTCAAAAAAGTCAATTAGGTCTTATATTTAGGACCGGAGGGAGTATTATACAAATACCCAGTTGAGTAATTCCTTATCCTTCAAAATTTATACTAATGACAATCAACCATGAATTATGCACGGCGCACAATACATAGGAAAACAATCGCAACCAAGCTGCAGAAAAAATGTCAAATACAACACAGATAAGAGCAAGTAATGCGTAAAGCAATATATAACAAAAACATGGAATTTGTATTAGACTTCAGTTTAAATTTCAAGTGCTTGTTATATAAAAATCCATTCTCGCTGTAATATATGATAATATTTTGATCATTATAAAAAAAATATTTTCTCATTTTTTAATTAGGTTGTTTTTTATCAGAAAATTAAGTTAAAATAAGTAAGTGGCGTTGCATTTGGATTAATGTGTTGTATCAAGTGCTCAAGGAACCTTTTAAATTTGAAGTTGATTATATTCAACTCCAATTCGATGTCCTATTTTCCAACATAACCTCAAAAATGATTAAATGACACATCACAACAGATGAGTGAAGCATAATTAACAATACTATGTTGCAAGTTCGTTCAATTCTTTGAACTCATCAACTCTATTTGTAAAAAAAGTTGGATATATAACATTAACAAAGACTAACACAAAGTTAATTCAAAAGCACTATATTTCTCCCAATTTCTATGTCATGCAATTCACAAAGCATCACTGACCACAATTCGTGTTATATCAATAACATGAGCAATAAATTAAGATATATGAAGAAGGAAAAGAATTCGTGCAATAACATGGACCACTAGGAATGAATATAGAATGCCAATAAAATTTTGGTAGAAGACCTATACTAGAAGAAAGAATAATTATATAGGATGTAGGCTAAATTTTTGTTTGTATTTTCCTTCCTTTTTGTCAAAAAAAAAGAAAGAATAATTATATATTGGGTTTGCTTCTTATTTAGGTTCGTGTTCTTTTAGTCAACTTTTGCTGCTACCATAGTTTTTATTAAGTTGCTGAATAAGCAAGACAATAGAGCTTTATTAAGGAAGAGGAAAAGCTACCCCTATAAATAGCTAAGTTCTATCATTTATTTTTAGACTTTGAATGAAATAATTAAGGCTTGGTCGTTTTTAATCCCGCTCAAGTTCTTAACTTCCACCTCTTTCTATCTTGTCCTCACTCAATTTCTTCTTCCCCTTCAATTTCTGTTCAGATTTCCCTTCTTTCCTCTTTGTTTTCTATAATTTTTTCCTTCAATCAAATTTGTCCAGCATTTGACCTATCGACTGTTTCAATCAACTAGCTTTGCACGCAACTGCACTACTAACTTCAAGCAAGCTGAAGAGCTGAATAAAGATAATATATAAGCATTTGTATGTTGTAAATGCAATAAAAAATCTGATACAAATACAAAAGAGAGATACACAGGGAAATGATTCAAGGCTCATCCTAATTTTGCTCATCCAATTTCTCATCTACTAAAACGGCACCATTTGGATTAGTTGAGTCATCTGAATGGAAATAAAAAAAATGATAGCACTATTTTTTTTTTCATTTCCATTCAGATGACTCAACTAATCCAAACGGTGCCGTTTTTGTAGATGAGAATTGGATGAGCAAAATTAGGATGAGTCTTGAATCATTTCCCAGATACAACATTAAAGAGACCAAACCATCACCATATTACACACCAAGTCTCTATTGCTGCTTAATCATAATAGCCCCTTAAGATTATTTAAAAGGCACCCAAAAAAAACAAAGACTTTTTCTCTTAGCATTAAAATTAATATACAAAAAATAAAAAGTAGCAGCAGTCACCTTATCAAACCCGTTTATCAAAAGGCACTCCATAAATTTTAAACTATGATCAGTACAAGATTCAGTAGCCAAAGAGGAGGAGATGCAAAAAAAGCATGTTCCAACAAAAGCAAGAGACAAACCATTAATTAACACAAGAGAAATGAAAGCAAGACTTTACAAGCTTTTATCCGGAACACACATATAAGTCAAGAGAGATAAAGAAATACTGGCAGGGGGTTATTGCCTAACATTGAACACATTCTCCTAACCAACCCTGAACTCCAATCCAAAACACATCAGTTCATAGATATAAGTAAAGCCACATAACCAACCAGGAGGCATATATGGAATCTGTCAGATTTATTAGAGAAACAAATCAAGGGTCTTAGCTAAACAACTTAACTTTTGAGTGTCGACAATGACGAAGTATAAGAGCATTTTTATGACCAAGCATTCAGAGAAATCCTTGTTGCCTCCATTTTCTCTATCAAAAGTAACTTTCAAAACCATGTATGATGGGCATGTGTTCTATTCAATTTTCAAATATATAAAGATTGCTGCAGTCAGTGATTACAAGATTCTATTTCCTCAAATTCTAATGCAAGTTGTCCATGGAACAGACCACCGAGTACCACAAAGATATTGATTATGAGGGAAGCTATATGCATTCACATAAAAAATCCCATATGACAAAATGATCTCTCTCACTGACCTACTCACTGACCCAGTATTCCTCATGTAAAAGGAAAACTAAGGTTGCTAAATTTTTAAAATGACAAATAAGGTCACAGGCACTGAATTCACATTACCAAATTAGGTTAAAAGACTCAAATATCCTTAAAAACTTGATAAGTAAAACATAATTACTCTTCAATGCCTTAACACATGATAATCGTTTCTGACCCTCATCTCCCTTGAACTCAATTCAGAATTTTCATTAAATTTAATATATCAATTCGGTACCAGTGACCTAAGTTGTCATTTTAAAAATTTAGCAACCTTAATAGTCTTTTTACATATTCAGAAGGTTTTATTTATCTTTTTCCCTTATTAATTTGCTGTAGACAATTAAATGAACTCGACTACTCGAGGAGGGCTGTAATTTTACCGCTTCATTTCTTTCCTTTTTTCTTTTTGTTTGCATAAATGACAATGTATATGTGTGCGCGCGCATAATTAAAAATTCAGCCGTTGGTTTAGTTAATATGTTGGGCCATCAGCCATGATTTTGTTTTAGACAGAATCTATATTCATACTTTATCAGTTAAGTTAATTATCATGTTGGACCTTGATTTATTATAGAGGCCCTTCCTGTAATGGGCTTCATCCTAAATGTGCGATTGGAACTCCTGGCAACAAATATTTTCAAACAAAATTGAATAGAAAAATTTGTTAAAAAAATTGGTACTTTATAACAGTTCTTATTTAAAATAAAAAACGGTTCCAACTCCTAAAGGGATTTATAGTCAAGTTCTAAAAGTTCTGATAAAAAATTTTCTAAAAGGATATTATAATTAGAAAAAGTTCTAAAAATCCATTGAAAAAACTTTTTATTTGTACTCCTTATTCTAATTTTAAGATCATTTGACTTTTTGGATAAATTAATTATGTAAAGAAAATCACCTTAAAATGTCTATAATTATTTTTTCTCTCAAAACTAATTTATTCTACTCATAAACTAATCTATAGTCCAATTACATGTGGTTGTTTAATAAATTAGCGGTCTTATTTACTTCTTTAACTTCCACAAAAAAAGATAAATGAATCTTATATTTAGTATTGGAGGAAATAGTTTATATATATTCATTATATGATATTTTTCTCAATAAAAAGTATTTGATATTTTTCACAAAAGTTATAAATAATAAAAAGTGTGCCAAATTTTTATCAATTAATGATTGACTTGTTTAACTTGTAATTTGCATAAAGCTTAATTTTTTTGAAGACACGCACATTATATTTTAGTATTGAAGTGTTGAATATTTGTAATTTAATCTTCCAATTTATGTAAAGAACGCATTCTAACTTTGTGTGTGTGTATAAACATTAGTTTATTCCCTTTCGCACTTTGATACTTCAATTTTTTTTAGATTTATTTGCCTTTTTAAAGAGAGATTCAGTAAACTAAATAAGGCCTTTGATCATAATATATGTTGTGTATTATGTTAGCTTATAACTTAAATATATTAATTAAAAAAGAAAATTAAAACAAATCAATTTATTTGTAATTTATTTATAATTCTTATGAGTTAAAAATCAACCAAACATGAACTATTAAAGAAGGAGAAATACTATTCAAAAACCGTTTCAACAATAACGGGAAACTGTGTACTTTCATTTCATGTGAAATCTAACAAAGGACAAATCTTGTATTAAGCTACAATAGGAGAATGGCCAATTGATTAAAATATTTAGTGTATAAACGATGCTCCTTGATAAATTACTATCATAGTACGTGTTTAACAAACCAAACAGTAGAAACTTTATTTTGTTTCATGTATAAAAAAAAAGAGAAACTATATTTTGTTCCCTTCTTAGTTGCTCTTAACCAACCTTTGAACAGATGGGGCCAATGACATCTTCCTAATTCTCACATCTTCTGTTTTTTTATTTCTTCTTTGGGGTAGTGATTTAATTTAGTATTAAGGGTATTTTGGCGAAAACATATAATATAAACCAACTGAACTATCATCATCAATAAACCCAATTTAATTAATTAGCTCCTATATTATTTACGAACGGATGGAGTATATCATTATTTATCTGAGATTACTCCTTTATCCATCATCATATAAAAATGGCCATGTGGGAATTTGGAAGGTGTGTCTGGAAAAAGAGTTACTCTCTCCTGTGATTAATATAAGTTTTTGACAAAAAAAAAGAGATTTTATAAGTTTATTTAGAGAGTCAATATTAGTTTTAAAGATCAACAATAATTAAATATGAGAATGTAAATGAGGGAATCACAGTGATGATTTTGACATTATAAAAAACATGTCATGTTAACTAATTCAAGGATAATTATCCTCAAACAAATAGATGAATGTTATAAAACTAAAGAGAATATAAAATATATATAAAGAAGAAGAAGAGAAGAAGGTGATGAACAAAAGACTAGAGAGAAAATTGGATAGAAAGGGGAGCATCTCTTATTAAATTGTATGTCACAAAGCATTGTACATAGTCTCTATTTATAGGCATCCAAGCACCTCATGAGTTACAAGTACATAAAGAAGAGATTTAAGTAATATAATGGTACACTTGGATGTTATAGAGTAATGTACTTAAAACCCTTCAATATGGGAGTTACATAGCATAGTGTAGTCATGAGAGGGAATTCTAAGAGTCTTTTGATTATGGACATCCATACATATATTATTCATAACACTCCCCCTTGGATGTTCATAAACAAGTACTATTGTGCCTCATTAAAACCTTACCAGGAAAAACCCAATGGGAAAAAAAACCTAGTGAAGGAAAAAGAGTACACAATATCTTTCAAAGTTGTCTCATTAAAAACCTTGCTAGGAAAACCCAGTGGGATAAAACCATAGACAAGGGAAAAAGAGTACAGCACATATTACTCCCCCTTTTTCACAACATGAGTCGATGCTTCTGGATCTATAAAGTCGAACTTCACGAACAACGCATCCAAATCTTTTATTGCCGGAGTGACTTGATAAAAAAATTTGCTAAATTTGCATTCAAACATATTGATCATATATTAAGTCCAATTTTCCTATTGATTTAATTCATCACAATGTCTTCTGGCTTTTGAATCAATTCTCATACAATATCGTTAAGAAACAAAATATTCTCAATCCATATTTAAGGATCATATGCAGTGATCCATACAGAGAAAGCACATTTTTCTTTCAAATTCTTTCATGAGCTAATCTTTTAGCTTCTATAGGCTCTTCAGGAGACTAAGTAATGTTAAAATTTTTACAAGCTCTTTATAATCATCAAGAGGCACAATTGCATTCACGTACACATTATGGATACTTTGTACCTTTCTTTCGAGTGAAATATATCAAATTGTTTACTTCTGGAAACTTTGAACCTTTTGGGGAGTCAAATCAAATGCTTCTAGCAAACTCTTCAAAGAGTTTCATATGTTCATATATAAATCTATACACGTATGCAATCATTCTGAATAATACTTCTAGTATTTGAAATCCTTTTGAATAATACTTCTAGTATTTGAAATTCTTCTAGGATTCAACTAATATTCAACTCACAATATCTACCCATGGGTTATAATCATATTCTTTAGACGCATATATATCAAAAGTTTATTTATTGCCAGATTGTCAAATCGTAATATGAATATTCATTCCACCACGAGACAAAATTTATCACCATTGATCTTTTGCGAAAAATATTCTAACAATACTTCTCCCCCTTTTTCGCATAAGTGGTCTCATTTATATAATTCTAATAGCACTTCGGGTGCATAGATTACAAATTCATGTTATCACATTTCATATAGCGTCTTTTGTTTTCTGCTAGCTAGTCATTTTATGTCTTCTCATGACATCTTTGTATACTAGATCCTCATTTGATCACGTGATTTTGATATCAAAATTTTTGTCGACAAATTTATCTTTTCACGGTTCCTTTTCCATGTGGCATAACATATTGAGCTCTCTTTTTATTTCGTTCAGGTACCTGAGCCACTTCTGGGGTCTTACAAATAGTTATGTCCCAATTAAAGCCTCCTCAAAATGATCATCATAATTGTTTGCTCCATTTTCATTTTCTTTTGGAACCGATCATTTTCTCATGCTTCAAGCATGTTTCGTTCTCATATATAATTATTGGAGCAATCTTCAACTGGATCATGAGATATAAAAATTTTTATTTCGTCACTGATAGCGTCTGGCAAATATTTTGCAACATTTGATGAACATCTAGTTCACATTTACTAATAGTTGAGGATCCACGTTTGTTGCATACAATATATATCTCTTCCAGTTATTCATTTCTCCCCCTCATGTTGGGAACATCAATACTTATCCCAAATTTCAATGTGTATTATTGTGGTGGAACAATAATGAATAAATATTTCAAAACATCATATGGAAAATATTTGGCTACTGACCAATTGCCAATGGGAGAATTCAAAATATTTTGTTGGCATGATGCAATCATAATGGTAGTACATTTTACCCAACTCTAGAATTGAAATTTTTTTGTTCTCGCAAATATTGATCTAGCTATTCAGGGAGGCTTTCACGTGGTATATAAATATTAAAAACACAATTAACAATCACTAGTGATTTCAATGAAAATCATATATATGACTAACGTACTTAACTGACCAAATTTGCAAACTCCAGGTTGCAAATTGATCATATAACATGGACACCAATGTGACCATTCCATAGATGCATCTAATATTCATTAAGTATCATTTAATCTATATGATATCTGTATGAGCCCATATATATATAATTCATACAATACACATTTACATGTGTATAATTTCAATCAAAACTAGTGATATTTCATATTTCATTCTTTTGAGAACATGCAATTGAATCTCGGTTCATTAGTGAGTATTAATACTCTTTCATAATTATATTATTTGCATCATTATGATCCGGGATGATCTGACCGGTTATTGTCTAATATTGCATTCACAAACTTCAGGTTTGTTGCAATATTATTATTATCAAACTAACTTTTGGTTATTGGGAGATTATACAAGCTTTATGGAAAGTTTAGGAGTAAAAACTCTACTTCAATATGACTCATATTATTTCACACAATCTCCCCCTCAAGTGAGTCATATAAATATACAATTATTAGTTCTTCAAGAACTATAATTATATTAGGGTTAAAGGTCATATTTACATGAACTATTAAAAAAGAGAGAAAAACTTTGATCTTTTGAGGCTATGAAAGATTGAAATTCATATTTACATGTGAGTAAGGAAATATTTAACCTTTAAAGTGAAATGTAGGTCATTGAACTACTTAAGATGTCTTTGAATTACATGAATAAGAGAAGTTTATTGGTAGAACTCACACTTGAGGTGGAGATTATTGGAGTATAAATGTGAGTTAATATTGATTTTTATTACCTTCTCACATATTCAAATGATATTTTTATTTATGGTTGGATTTTAATTTTGGTAAAAATCTTATTTATATTGGATTTATAAATCATATAGTAAATAAAAATTAACACCATCGTTCATAATAAAATTTCAAATAAAATTGAATGAATTCTCATTTAATTCATAATTGTCACAAACATATGATTTTTCCTTTCTCTCTCATAACTAAATTTTAAACCAATAATTGATTGATATCAACATATTATAAATTATCATTTGATTCATATGTTATTCCAAGAAAATAGAAATAGAAATGTAGAACATAGAGAGAAGAAACGTACCGTACCATTCTTAATTTGATGATGATATAATATGAAAGATGATATATACTTAGAAAAAATATTGTCAAGGGAAGCAAAACGCAAACTCAAACTCAAGAATATTTGGTATCTAATATCCCATTAGATTTCACCACCATTAAGGGAAAAAAATACTTTTCAACATAATATCATTTTTCCATAAACTTTTGGAATACCTTAATACCTTAGGTATCATTTTTTTTTCATAGAATTTTTGTCATCTTTTTTTTATCTCACAATCTATTCACCATTAACACTTCCACAAATTTATAATATTTCTCTATGACTTCTGGCCACGTATAATTTGCTAATGATTTTGTATCATTTTTCAATGCCATTAAACATTGTTGCCAATAATTTTGATTCATCTTCAAAATATGATCACTATCTTTCCCACTTTCAGTAGTACATTATCAATAATTCAAAATATTGGTTGGTCTTCAGGACCATACCATTGTGTTATTGACTATAACTTTTTAGTCATATAGACTTACCATCAAAATCTTATATTTTTATATCACCAAATGTTAGTTTCCTTAATTCACAACATGGTCATTCTCATGTGTGATTATAGCAAAATGTGCTAATAGTCTTCAGGACTTTTTTTTTTAATGTATTTCTCCCACAAATTAATCACATCAAATGAAATAATAATAATAATATCATCAAGGAAGAAAATATATAAAATGACATATTATCAAAGTATAATATAGGATATATGCATTATATGCAATATGTGAATAACCTTATATATATATATATGAAATAATGAGATAATTAATTAACATTAATAATGAAATAAATATTAACATTAAATTATAAATGAAAACAAACATCAATGACCCTTTGGGGGTTATCAATTTTTTCTTATGTCTTACAACAATGACCCTTCGGGGTTATCAATTTTTCTTATGTTTTACAACAATGACCCTTCGGGGGTTATCAATATTTTTTATGCTTTAAACACAATTTAATAAATATGTTTTCATAACTCATTGCCTATGACCATTCATTTGTATCACAAAAGTGTTACATACTTATTCATATGACATCTAATACATACTTATTCATATGACATCTAGTCATCATTTTGTAAATTTTATTTCTTTTCCTATATGACTTCTGGACATATTTTCACATTTTCTCATAATATTTGTATTTAAAACCACATCAAATATCTTTCAAAGTGAAAATTATAGATTTGATGTTTAGTCCTTTATCATTAACCTTCAGGGCTTTATCGTCCTTTGTCTTAACTTTGAGAACCTTATAGTCCTTTGTCATTAGCCTTCAGGGCCTTATAGTCCTTTGTCATTAGCCTTCAGGGCCTTATATTTCTTTGTCCTTAGTCTTCAAGACCTTTTATTTTATTCTTTAGGACATCAAATTGTCATTCCTCTTTTTATGACATCAAATATCTTGTCATGGCTTCAGGCCATAATAATAAATTGAAAATTAACAAGAAATATAATATTATAAAATTAATTGGAATATAAAAATAATAGTGATAAATAACAAAATAATAAAATGACATAATATAAACAAAATAAAATGTATAATATAAAATGAATAATAATAATAAATAAATGTGAATATTAAATGGCATAATATTGTAATAATACTATATATATATATATATATTGAGTAGTATTATATATATAAGTAATATAATATATATAAGAGTATAAAAGAAGTATAATATATGAGTAGTATATGTGTATATAATCAACAACACTAAAACAAATGTAAAGAACTTACCTTAACATTTTGGAGCAAACTCGTGCTGATAACGTGTTATAAAACTAAAGAGAATATAAAATATATATAAAGAAGAAGAAGAGAAGAAGGTGATGAACAAAAGACTAGAGAGAAAATTGGATAGAAAGGGGAGTATCTCTTATTAAATTGTATGTCACAAAGCATTGTACATAGTCTCTATTTATAGGCATCCAAGCACCTCATGACTTACAAGTACATAAAGAAGAGATTTAAGTAATATAATGGTACACTTGGATGTTATAGAGTAATGTACTTAAAACCCTTCAATATGGGAGTTACATAGCATAGTGTAGTTATGAGAGGGAATTCTAAGAGTCTTTTGATTATGGACATCCATACATATATTATTCATAACAATCAATATGTTATATGTTTAGATTGGGAGGTAGTCCTTTTTATTCTTAGTGAATTTTTTGAAATTAGGAAAAGGGGGTTTATTTTCTTACAATTCCATAAACGTTGAGATATAGATAGTATATCTGATCCTAATTGTAAAACTTAGTTACCAAATTCTCGATAAAAAAAAACTTAGTTACCAAATTCAGTAATATTAAATAATTAATTAAGTCATGAGAGAAAACATTAAAAATGACTATATGAGGATTATTCTTTTCTATCTGCGCTCCATGGAAAATAATTTTTTCTAAAAAACAATTAAAAACACTTTTGAAGACTCACAGATAAAAAGTGATATAAAAGCAACCACAGAATATGATACACCCATATTTCGCTTGTTTCTATGACCCCTCTTGTCTAAAAAGCCAAAAAATTCGTTATATATTCCTTCGAAAGTGCTTTTTTAAAAAAGTTGATACATTGTGTTCATACCAAACAAAAATTGATTTTAGAGTCTAGTTTCACATCATTGCGTGCTCATAATCATCGATTCACGTTATAAAAGTTTAAAGGTAATGAAATTGATCAAACGGAACTTTTATCAGCACTCCTATGTTAATTTAAGCTAGACAAAAAAATTTAAAAAAAATTATAAGACAAAAGTTAATAAACTGATAGACTGTTTAAAATGTATTATCAGTTATAGTGTCGTATATATTAGGTTTGCAATTGTCTCCTATCATGATATATATTAAAATTTAGGTCAATATAATTTTCAATCCAACAAGTTTACCCCCAATTCTAGTTTTTATCCCTCAAGTTTGAAATAAAAGTTTTATCCTTTAAGGGAAAAAGTCTAAGCTTTGCCAACATATAGGAATCAATGCTTTAAGAAAAATAGAATTTGGAGACCAAAACTTCTTTTTTGAAAATTTGATGGTCTAAAATCAAAATTGAGGCAAGTTTAAGGGAACAAAAATAATTTTATTAACCTTTACAATTTTGAAATATGTATTTTTTTAGGCCAATGAAATATGTATTTGCTTGAATGGTAATAGAATGCTTGTATGAACTTCTTTTCTCAGCAACTATATATAAACCCTTGCTTCTTGCTTATAAAGCAACATACTATTTGTGTCTAGTAGTATGGCTATTTCTGATAAAAAAAAATAGTAGTATGGCTATGACAACCAGCCATCCATATTAATGCTATTTTGAAAAGTCAAATGATAATATTGATGAAATAAATGCCCTTAAGGAAGCAAACAAACAACATACTGTACTTATTATGAACAAATGTCTTGTGGGTGATTTTTCTAAGTGTTATATATGTATGTTAGACGATTTATTGATAACTTTGATTAGTCATTAAAGCATGTGCGCTATAATTTAGTTTTTTTAATTGATGTGATAATTTATTTGGATGATTAATTTGACATATATATACATTTGATGATTAGCAATTTGTAATAGATATATACTACCTCCGTTCCTAAATATAAGACATAGATAACTTTTTTTGGAAAGAGTAAGGTTGCGAAATAGGTTATTAAATGATGACATATTTGATATCTTTTTAGATTATCCATTGACTTATAGGTAAAATAAACTAGTTTAAGAGAAAAAATTAGGTAAATCAATTTATAATTAATTTATTTTTTGCTTTTTTTAGGATTTTTCAAAAAAGTCATCTAGTTCCTCTATTTAGGAACGGAGAACAATCACACACTCTCTCTCTCTCTCTCACACACACACACAGCATTTACATTTGAGTAAAATTATACTAGCTTAGCATGTATGAAAATGATATGGACAAGTATTACGTACAAAATATATAGGCATATATGATAATAAATGAAAACATATTAGTATCTAAGTTATTTTTTAGTATTTTATATTATTAAAAATGTTATCTTTATTGAGATAAATCCGACTAAATTTTACTAAATCAATCCTCTAACCAATTCAATACATGGTTTGACTATGTTCTAGCAATCAGTGTCTTGTTCGATCCATGCATAGCACATGAATTCATAGTTGTGAGAAGTGACATTTCATCAAACACTTAGAAATAGCAATAGACTTGTCCGTGAAGCTCTGCCACTCCTTTGGATGACAAAGTTCTATTTCTTCTCAATTCATCTTTAAACAACAACAACGAATATAAAATTAATAATATTTTCGTCAAATTAATTAATTCTGGTTCCAGAAGGATCATTTGCGTTTATTTTTTAATCTACACAGAAAAGCTATGCTATGCAGAATGATTTTCATAACTAATCTCATCATACACTATTCAACATTGAGATTTCACAAGTTTCTATCCCACATTGATCATTACAAAATACTATTTCTTCAGTTGTCTGTTTGACAAGAAGGAAAAATGAAGTGGATGAGAATATTTTAGTATACGACTTTAAAACAAATTGGAGGAATTGGGGTTAAATTTTTTAATTAATTTTTCTTGCTTGTTTATCATACAGACTTTGTTTATTAAAATTTTATAACCCTATTTCCATTTTATTTCTCAAACTAACCTTATTAATTGCCGATGGGAAGAAGGATTTTCAACTATATAAGTAGATTCCAAAATAAATAATAAAATAAATAAATTAAAAATAAAAAAATATGACAATAAAATCTAAATACTTTATAACTAATTTTTTTTATTTGTGTAAGGGCAAAAGCGCTGATCTAATAATTGATTAGTTCACTTCTAGATTAAATAATTGACTACTCCCTCCGTTCCTAAATATAAGAGCATTTTGACTTTTTTGGAGAATCCTAAGAAAGCAAAATAGGGTAATTAAAAATTGATTTTCCCAAATTTTTTCACTAAACTAGTTTATTTGACTTATGAGCTTACATATGATCTAATAATATTTAAAATATGTTATGAGTAAATTGTTCATTTTGCTTTCTTAGGATTCTCCAAAAAAGTCAAAGTGCTCTTATATTTAGGAACGGAGGGAGTATTTCATTGTGCAAAAATAATATCTAACTTTCTAATCCGTTGCAAAAATGATGAAACTGAATACAAACGTTAATTTGTAATTATGTGGAACCTTATCGATATTCTTTTCCAAAGTGAGAATGCCATATTGCCGAAGAAGACGAAACATTGGCAGAGTGAGAAGGGTTGGGTATCAAATTGAAAGGGGCAATATGGTATTTTCACTTTGAAAAATAATACCCCCTCCGGTCCTAAATATAAGACCTAATTGACTTTTTTTTGGAAAATCCTAACAAAAACAAAATAAGTTAATTATAAATTGATGATTTACCTAATTTTTCCCTTAAACTAGTATATTTTGCGTATAAACTAATGGATAATCTAAAAATATATCAAATATGTCATAATTTAATAACCTATTTCGCAACCTTAATCTCTCCAAAAAAAGTCATATAGATCTTATATTTAGGACCGAAGGTAGTATTAACAAAGTTCCATGAAACTAAAAATTACCCTTCGGATCTAGTTTTATCTTTTTTACACCAGATCGGAAAATTGGATATTATTTCTGCACCCGAAATAAGTCATTTGTTATTTATACCAGAAGTGAAATTGTCAATTAATTATTAGATAAACTCTTTTGTCCTTTGTTAAATTGGTTATTTAATTCTTACCATTATGTTTAGGGAGAGAGGATCTATCAAACAATTACTTAAAAATAAATAAGCACTTTTTTTAAAAAATAAAACTCACTTCTACAACAGTAGTTAGTAATATTACTAAACTAAGTTTTGTAAGCCTTGATGAGATGCATATTCACAAAAACCGTATAAAGAGAATGAGAAGCCGTAAGGGACCTTCTATTCTAGATAACACAAGGACCCCACACAGCCACTGATTCTTCCCTTTCATTCAATAATCATTTGCCAAATTAGCTTCATTGTCGAGCACAGAAAAAGTTTGTGCTCCTTTAAGCCCGTGACAGGACTGGAACGAACGAGATGGAGACATTTTAAACAGCCATATTAAAAAAATTACTTCTCCCACAATATAACAATGCAAATTATATGTTCAAGAATGTAACATTCAATGCCTAACAACGCTAATACTAGTACTCACTAAAAAGATAGTCTGAAATCACATATTAAATGTATCATGTACTCTAAAAGCAAGTTTACATGTTTGAACTTATCAACCAAGTGTACGTGTAAATTTTTGTTGGGCTAAGGTTTTTCACTCTTGTCCTTTCATCTGAACAGGGGAATGAGCGAATACTCTTCCTTGTGTAGCAACACAATGGGAGCTAATTAATACACCACTACACCAGTGCTATTTGTGGTCCATATTATGTGTTATCAGTGTTTGTGGTCCATGTTTAATAATGTTAATAGCAACTTAATGTCATGCCAGAGAGTGAAAGACTATACTATATACTACTATACTCTTTTTTTTTAGAACAAAAAGTTTAGGTGAGTTGGGTTGAGTCCTGATGGTTCACCAGGGCTAAGGCAGATCTCTGAGCTCAAAGAGCGCTTACAGAGGTACTTATAGATCGCATATCAAAAAAGTCCTCATATAGGAAGGATTCGAACCCACAACCACATAGTTATGAGTCAAACCACTTTATAGACTGGACAACCTTTATTCGTACTATATACTCTATACTCTCACACATAATAAGTTGAAAAAGAACTATCTTCATATCTTTTTTAATTCTCTTTAAACAATGCAAAAGGGTCTAATGATTTTCATAAAAAAAGTCATGTTTCCTGTCGTAAAATACTTAAGCAGGAATTACTACAAAGCAGCATCAGATACCGACACCCCCACCACCAAAACTCTCACTTCAATCCATTCCTTTGAAACCTTCTTTCTCCATACCTTCCTTCCTTTCTCTCTAGCTCTACAAGACTTAGTTGTTAGAATCATCAGTCATGGTTCTTTTGGTGTACTTTGTGCTCCTCTTAGCTCTCACTGGCCACTCAAGTAAGCACCTCTTGATTCTCCCACTTGAGATGAGTTCTTCATATTATTTTTTCCATTAAGCATTAGCTGGTGAAATGGGTTTTCTGCACTGAAACACTTCTACTATTTGCTTCATTTATACTGATAAAACATTTCAATTCAGGATTTGTTTTTGTTTTATTTATATAGTCTCTGGCGTGAACTAACTGGCTGTTTCTTTTGTTTTGGGTTCTTGGAAATTTGAACAATAGGTGCTTTATACTGTGTGTGTAAAGATGGTGTGGGAGATCAAGCTCTACAGAAAGCTTTGGATTATGCTTGTGGGGCTGGAGCTGACTGTACTCCAATTCTTCAGAACGGTGCTTGTTATCAACCAAACACTGTGAAGGATCATTGCAGCTATGCTGTTAATAGCTTCTTTCAGAAAAAAGGTCAAGCTCAGGGAAGTTGTGACTTTGCCGGCACTGCTATGACCTCTCAAACTGCTCCTGGTTAGCATTCACCTCCTTCTTCTAAGCACACCTTCATTATTTTAGAAATTTAATTTATTTTTGGAGTTTTGTTGTTACTGATATGGATCTATATGTGCTTCTTTTTTTGTTGATGATCCTTAGCTTCATCATCTTCATGTGTTTACCCTTCAAGTGCTAGGTACGTTTCTTCACTTTGGATCATTATACATGTTTTCCACATCCATTGAATTGGATTGAATTTGGCTTGGTGTGTGTGTTTGTGTGTGTGTGTTGAGGTCAGATATCTTGTAGAATATTTTTTTAATTTGCTCATTAACCAAATTTTTTTTTGTCCAAAATCTCCTTTTCAAGAAATCAACCCCCCTTTTGCTTTCCCTTTTGGTTATTTGGTTGCAGCTATTGTTAATCTATAAATGATTTCTGCACAACCCTTTCTAATTGTGTTCAGTATTTGCAAGTAAGTATCACAATTAGCCAAGATTAATGATCAAAGTTCTTAACTTCCCCTGAATCATTGCTCTGTCTCTGCAACCATAAAAATAAAATCCACAAGGATTTTAGCCTCGTTTTGAACCCATTAGTTGATCCAATATATGCACTTAGCCAAACCATAAATGTTTCATCCCAGAAACTACAAGAAGATGAAGTGCTCATATGGGGGGTTTAAAAGTACTATGTCATCTTTTAACTTTTTCAAGAACTCATACTTTCTTCATATTCCATGAAGTGTCTATTAACATGGATTGGTTTTGACATGATGAAATAATATGATGTATCTCTTGTTCTGGTTACAGTAGCACCACCACCACCACATCAACAACACCAACAACATCGCCAACAACCGGCATAACAGGCACAACACCTACCACACCAACCTCAACCACACCAACATCCACAACTACAGGAACAACCACAGGGACAGGATCAACGTTTGGCATAAGTCCTACTGCCACCACAACAACTGGCACTGGATCAACTGGCTTCAATGACTCTAGCAAAGGAGTTTCTCTTCTCAAATCCACTAATATGTTCACCTTACCACTATCCTTTCTTATCTTTTGCTTAATGTACATTCTTAGGGTGTAAGTTTTTGAGTTATATGTATGTTTGTATCAATGTATGTATGTAACTTGGAACATCTGTTAGAGAGTGAGAGGAGATGGATGGTGAGTGGATCAGTGGATGATATTTAGTTACACTATGAGGGGTAGTCATGTAAAATTATGTGAGGAATCATTGAGAAGAGAAACAAAGAATTCCACTTGGTTTTGTTGGTTGGTTTTTCCCCTTCATGTTCATATGGGGGAAAAAGGTGAGGGAATTAGGTTCTTGTGTCAGTGGTGTGGTATGATTCGCTTAGATCATGATATTTATTACCATGGCATCAGTTTCTTGACACGAATATTTTTTTGTTTATGACAATATAAAAGATTCTCCACTGATATGCTCCATTGTAGAAGTACTAATGAGATGAAAAATAATATAAGGAGTATTATTATCTGTAGAAAATTTTGTCATGCATGTATATGTACTTTTTTTTGCCAGTTTATATGTAGTACTTTCTTATGTTTCGAGTGCATGCAAATATTTTTGTGGTTCTTGAAAGAGTCAAAAAATCGTCATTGTAAAAAAATCAAGCAAATCTCAGACATTACCATTCAAATCATACCAATTTCGCCCCTTTTAATGGTTGGTTTGGTATGTGAGAAGTGAAAATGAGGCAAGAATTTAACGAGTTAGATTTAAAATTGTTGGATAACTGGAAATAAAGAATCATACAAATCGTTTTCATTTAGATTTTATAACACCGTCAATTCACTTCTTTAAAATTAAACTCATCAAAGATCACAGTCTCGGTGATAAGAATATGTCAAAAGAACATTGCATTGAACCTGTATAGAATGAATGCTTAAGAAATTATTATGTCATAGTGGTATAGCTAATTATTTTAACATTTTATTATTACTCTTTTTCTTTGTAATTATTTTCTGAGTATGATGTATCATGTCACACCCAATCCGTGTACTAATATGTATATTTCGCGATCACAATTATATTAAAAATTTTATGGTAAAAAAAAACGATCACATTTAAAAATTTGAATTTTTGCATCCTTCAAAAGTAATTCTGAAATATTAAGAATGTATTATGTATCAACATAAAAAATCTATCGAGCAATCTTTAATCATGATTTTTCATATAAAAGGAAAGCATATATTCTTTACGTACTTTATTTGTTAGTATTATTTATTTTTTTCCAACTACTTATTTTTTTTGGATAGAATTCCAACTACTTATTAATTGAAACAAGGTGAGTAATTTTGCTATCCAAAGTCTCGTGGACCAAACAATTATACGGTTCTTTCTCTAGAAGCTATGCGCTATTTCTCTATTGTAAGGGGTCTCGTAATATTTACTTGAAATACTTGATTTGACAAGTATTATAGTCATAAATAAATATATTTATACAACAGCACATTCGATTCAAAATTATATTTTTAATATATTTATTTATAGCCTACAAGTTAATTTATCTATATCAGAAACATTGGACTTGTTGAAAATTTTCGTCATTATGAGAAAATGTATATTCATATTATTTTGAAAAACATAAACAAACCAATAAATCAAAAACCGACAAAGCCCAATCTGTTCATTTTACTATTGGAACCCAATAAAGGCAATAATATTGTTGAATTGTTGACACTACATGCAACATAGTCTCTGAGGGATTGCTTTCAAATGTCACTCTCGACAAGTTCATGATGGAACTAGAAAGAGAAGAAGAAGAATTGGAATAGCATGAAATCAATCACATTCATATTCAGCAATTATTTTTTTCTCTCTTAGGCCGAATGGTAGAATTCTATATCATATATATTATTAACATTTAAGAAATATTCGGTTCATGTAACATATGTCTTACACAGACAACTATATTAGTCCATTACTAATCCTAGCTCACTTTTAACTTCTATGATCACCTTCTATTGTTCCTATCTTTCATACCCCAATAAATCAAATAAATAGCTAGAGAGAAACCTCTAATTAATTACATTCGTACATGTGAAATATAGTGATTTACCATGTTGGTTTCTCTCTGAACAAACTCAAGAATTAATTTGACAGTTGAACCTGGCCTTTCCAGATGAGGGAGATGACCACAATTTGGTACTTGGCGTAATACTGCATCAGGTAACTCAGAATGTAGTCGCTGCAAGATCACATACTTAGTTAACAACTTTAGATCAAATGATAATACCTGGTGTATTAGAGGACTTTTGGGTTCATAAAATGTTGAACATAAGAGTATCATTGAGGGCCCCATAATAAGGAAGATATGGCATTTGGAACATATAATTCAGAAATTATTCTCTAGCCAAATGGAGTACAGTAAAAATGTACTTGAATGTAGAAAGTATAAAATATCAGTACGTGAATTTAAGATATTTTATAATAAACAGTTAGGTGATCAAATATTGACAACAAGGTGTTCAAAGTGCTAACGATTAACTTCCATATGACCATTTACTCAAAGTCCCATGTTGACTAAAAAAAAACTTAACAAGTCACTGATAAATCAATCTTTGGTTGGATCAGGTTGCATTTTTAAAATAAAATTCTGAGCTACCATAAAAAAACAAGAAAAACTCTGCAACTGACTACAACAAATGCAGTTTTTGTCAAGTCAATTGACACAGGTTGCAGTTTTTCTTAAAAAAAAACATTGGAAGTTACCCAGAAAATTAACAAGTTAGGATTCTGCAATTGACAGCAGAACATGCAGATTTTCACAAGTTAATATGTGGATTTTGAGTAAATTACGACTGGAAGAAAGTTACTTATCAAAAGTTGACCAATTTGTTGTCAATATTTAAGCATATAATTGTTAGCTGAAGAACATCTTTTATGTGCATAGTAAGTAGTAATTTCAGAATTTTTACACCAAAACACATTTTTATTTCAGTCATAATGGGCCTGCAGAAGATTTTCATAATCCTATGGGTTCAGAAGAGCCAATATCTTCTTAGTAGTGTTCTTCATGACATCCTCCCTATATTTAATTGAACTTGACCGTACTCAAACATGACATGAAAGTGCAAGATACTACAGAATTTTATGTTTAAAGGACTATATGGTAATTTACCACTGCAAGCTTATTGCTGATGATGCGATCATTCTCACCCCATATAACGAGACTTTTTTGCTTTATCTGTTTCAACAAAGTTACTAGCATCATACTGAGAAGCAGAAAGCAAATGAAGACATGCAGTGAAATGTCAGCTCTCATCTGCACATGCCTACTAATAAAGTGAACTTGTTCAACTCATGATGCAGCAGATATACCTCTTTTATTAGAGAAGAAACATTATATCCGCCACTAGTCATGAAATCCACTGTAGCATCCTCCCACCAAGGTAATAAGCAATGCAAGCGAGCCACCTATATTGGCACCATCAATTGAAAATAACCAAGTTTTCCAGAAGTTTTTGCACTCCCAAAAGTTTTTACAACATCAATAGGAAATTTACAAGAACCGCTACATACTATATTTCCTATGGATTTGGATATTCTGAAATGAGAAAAATAGAGATAAAATTGGAGGGTATAATAAAAGAGGTGAATTCCATACACACTCTCAATCATTCTAGTACCACTATCTATTCTTCTAAAGTCACTTCATAAGTTTCACATTTTGAAGAGGTCCAAAAATCATATCCTATAATTGATAGTTTGGAGTTTTTGAGGTGTGAAGTTGGAGCACATAGTGCATTAATCTAATGACTAAATTCAAAATTCATAATGAAATTTACAACATTGCATCATCTAAAGAGCATGGTACCATGCAACTCACATTAGCCAAGTCCAGACAGGTGCTCAATGATACATCAGAGAAGGTCAAATAGGTTGCATATAAGCGTGAAGGGATGCTCTTCAATAGGGATACCTGAGTGAAAAGAATATAGATATATAAGACCTCGGGATCAAAAGTTAATTGAGAACCTATTGATGAATGCTCTTCAATAGGTCCTATCACAACTGAGATTTAGAGTTTAAGTTTTTTTGTTGAACTGATCTAATACAGATCTTAGAATATTGACCTACCTCGAGAATATTTGATATATGATACTCTGTTCAATCTTAATTATAAAATTGAGTTGACTTTTTTGTAGAGGTTAAGGAGGTAAGTTGCACCACTAAATTGTAACATATATTATATCTCATTAGATATATATTATTTTTAATAATAAAATTAATTAGTTTTGAGGAAAAAAAGATTATACAAACAATTTGAAGTAATTTATTTTGCATACTTCAATTCTCACAAAAGTCACTTGATCTTATGATTAGGATTGGAGGGAGTACATTTTCTGTTATTCTTTTAAAAAAGTTTATGGACAAGTGATGTGTTGTCAAGGCTCTAGTAAGACACTGAGAAATACTCACCCCTGCATAAGCTGCCACTCTAGGTAAGGTTGCTAGCGGTCCTGTTCCCTCTGCATATACACTGGAACCAATCAAAACAAGCTTTTCCACCTGAAAACATGAACTCCAACTAATTGACCTGAGCACATTTCAGTCATTGGAAAGCTAAATTCTCAACAAACTTGATTGATTTAATATAAGAATTAATCATTAACACATACAGCTTCTGGATGATTGGCGGCAAAGTCAATGGCAACAGCAGAACCAAGGCTTGGCCCTACCAATATCATAGGCCTTCTGATGTAGGACTTCCAAAACTGTCATAGATAAATTAGTTTCAGTTTCAACACAGTATGATAGTGAGCACAGCCAATTGTTTGTATAGATAATAAGCTACTATTTGGCTCAGTAGAAGTTTCATGTTTCATTGATTTAGTCCTTTAAGATAATTAGAGAGCAAAAATGTTTTGCAAGCCAATCAATATAACCCTTCCCTCATATTTAACAGATATATAGAGGCCGTATTGATATGATTTTGACAATCTATGGAGTTTAGTGATGGTAATTAATAAGGACTAAACAATGCACCAACTGTGTTAGTTTGCTCCTAATAATAAAAATAAGTACCTGATAGAAATGATGACGCTTGGATGCCACATCACATAATGGGAGATTCTCTGATGGATAACAAGAATAATAGACATAAAGCATCTCTTGAAATCTCTTGCAGAGAAAGAAAAAGTGATGAAAGCAATTAGTAATAGAGAGTGCAAAAGCTAACCTAAATCTGAGAAACCCCAACCAAGAATGTCAATGGCCCAGGCCTCAAAACCAGCTTCTTCAATCAATGGATAAGCATATCTCCATTCTAAACATGAGCTGCATTAACAGTGTTGAGAAATTCAGAAGCAAATTCAGCATAAATATTGATAAATTAATATTAACAGATGTAAGTAACCTTTAAAAAAAATTAGTTATTTAACTTTTGATGGATGTTGAGAACCTGTCAAAACTATGCAGAAGAACAATTGGATTTTCCTTTTTCTGCACCACTGGCTTCACACAACTACTCATGATGGGATTTTCTGAGAAGTTAACCTGATCAGTTCAAATGGAAATATAAAGATTAATAGTTTATAAGCAGCTGAAACAAGATTTTCAAATGGGTTTAAGGCTCTTAAAACTGTGGACTGACCAGACAGGGAATAATTCTATGCACAAGTGAACAATCCTTGGCAATTTGGGAACTTTAAGTCCATATGCATATGACAAGTTTCAATAGTGGTAACTAATGATCGTAACATGCAACAACTGACATAGTTGTATCTTTTATCCTTTTCCAATGCAATGCATTATGTCTTTTGATGTAAAAATAATGTCATCATAAGACTTGCATTCTCAGCTATATCCCCCCTTCCTCCAAACTGACAGAATTTTGCAACAAAGGAAAAATATATCATCATTTCTAGCATCTCTCCATTCCCCTCTTCAAGCAATGCAAATAATAGGAATATAGAATACTATTCAGTAGTCAGTTGTGAATAGTATAGTCTGCTTATACAGGATTCGCGCAATACACAAGTCCTCACAATATAATTTAAAATGAAAAATATATAGAAAAAAATACACACATATAAAGTTCCTCTTCTTTATCTCCATAGATACAACAACAACAACAACAACAACAACAAACTGTTGTAAATTTTAAGAATAAAGAATATATATAATATTTTGGGAAAAAGAAAAATAAAATCCTCTGAATGTGTAAAAGGACAATCAAGGTCACTAAATTTCAAAAAAAAAAAACAAAGTCACAGGATTAACAATGCTCTAGTTGTTAATGGGAATATGCATATTTAAAAACTGCACAATCTACAATAAACAATTGGAGCGTAGCAACTAACCACAATAGCATTCTCATTAACCACAACAAGATACTCATTCTCATTAACAATTAGAGCGTTGTTAATTTAGTTTTTGTGATGTTGGTTGTATTTTTGGAAATTTAGTGACATTCATTGTTTTTTTACATGTTCAAATTCAAATGGTTTTATTTATTTTTTTCCCTAATATTTTTTTTACAATTTGTAGTTAATATATTTTTTATTTTATGTTCTGTTTCTTCTGACAAAAATCATTTAATTTGCAAAGGAACACATTAGTCCTAGGTGACAGTGATTAAGAAAAGGACAACTAAAAAAAGTAAAATGACATATCCTGTCCTCATTTAAGTACTGGATGCAAGTCATCCGGCGGTCACTCCACACTAATGACAAAACAAACAAGAACCAATTAAGTTTAAACATTAAACATTTTGGAAATATGCAAACATAATAATGCATAAGAAAGGTGAGCTACTTTTTTGTCTTTTTCAAAAGCAAATATTATAGCCCCCGGCCCCCTCCCCCTCCCCCCAAATAAAACAAAAAAGAAGAAAACAATCGAACAGTAATGAGATATATATTAATTATAACATTATTTTGACACTCCCCTGTGAATTAAGCTTGAGCTACTTTAATTAAATCAATGAAACCGTATCTTAAAAAAAAGTTATTAATCACTTTGAATTGAATTGTTTGTAGTTACTTTTTCCCTCTAAATTAACTTATTTTACTCATAAATTAATCTAAATATAATTACATGTGATATATGTTACTACCTCCGGTCCTAAATATAAGACCTAATTGACTTTTTTTTGGAGAAGTTAAGGTTGCGAAATAGACTATTAAATCATGACATATTTGATATATTTTAAGATTATACATTAGTTTATAGGTAAAATAAACTAATCTAAGGGAAAAATTTAGGTAAATCAATTTATAATTAACTTATTTTGCTTTTTTAAGATTTTCTAAACAGTCAATTAGGTCTTATATTTAGGACCGGAGGGGGAGTATAATATAGTGGTGTAATTTAGTTAACTTCAACTTCAGAAAAAGAGTACAGAGTAATAATAAAACAGTTCATAACAAAAACAATCAAAGAGAGTACACCATTATTGTACTGGAACGAATTAAAATCCCTGTGTGATTCCTTGAATGTAGCTAAATGAGTGAGCATTATAGTACAGACATTGTAGAGGAAAGTAAAAGGAGAGAGAGAGAGAGAGAGTAAAAGAACTAAAGAAGTACATACAGGAACAGGAAGACGCTGAATCCTGAGAGCTAAGTTCCTAGCAAAAGGATCCTTAATTTGGTGCACTTGCTTCGGAAGAAAAGCAGGAAATCCACCATCACATACAACTTCTAAGCGCGTCGTCGTCGGAAGTTGCTGCCGCCTCGGTTGAGCCACCGCAACGGAAGGGAGAGAAAGAGGAAGAGTAGGCATAGGCATAGTTTTGGGAAATGGAAGAAGCTAAGTCAGGAAGAGAATGTGTTGAGAAGAAAGTGAATAATAGTAGTATATTATAATGATGTGTGGTTTGTTTGTGAGGCCAACATTACATTACAATGACACACTGCTCATATTTCCTGTTTGGGGATAGTGATGGGGTGATGACTGAAGATGAGCAATTACCTTTTACTTGCTTCAACAAACTTACCACATGCTCTCTCTGCACTGCATGCATCCAAAGTCATCTACAACTAGACAACTCATTAATGTTAGTTTGTATTCTTCCTTCTTTGACCACTAATAACTCTCCCTACTTCCAACTCAACTATTCATTCTTCTCCCAAAAATTGCAAGAATGATAATCAGTATAAGAACTATTTATATTTTGAGAAATAATTTTGTCATAAATATTGGACCTATTTTTAATTTGTGTCCATTACTTTTCTATAATTACCCCCCATTATTGCCCCTCCAATAGTATAAGTAAGAGGTGAGGGTGAGGTAAGTTATATGATGGGAGTTATATGATGGGAGTTTTGGGAAAAGAATGTCAAATTAAATAACTTAACTAACATTCTTAATAAAATCAAATTATGAGCCTCCCTCCTCGGCACCCACCCTCGGCCCCCCACCCCCACCCCCACCCCCTCCCTCCTCGCTCCTTGGCCCCCACCCCCACCCCCTCCCCCACCCCTCCTCCCTCCTCGGCCCCCACCCCCACCCCCACCCTCGGCCTCCCTCCTCGGCCCCCACCCTCCCCCCCACCCTCGGCCCCCCACCCCCACCCCCTCCCTCCTCCCTCCTCGGCCCCCACCCCCACCCCCTCCCTCCTCCCTCCTCGGCCCCCACCCCCACCCCTCCCCCACCCCTCCTCCCTCCTCGGCCCCCACCCCCACCCCCACCCCTCCTCGGCCGCCCCCCACCCTCAGCCTCCCTCCTCGGCCCCCACCCTCCCCCCCCACCCTCAGCCTCCCTCCTCGGCCCCCACCCTCCCTCCTCTGTTAAGTTCTTGTTAACAGACGTGTATTTTGGTGTGGGGGCCGAGGAGGGAGGGGGAGGGGGTGGGGGCCGAGGAGGGAGGAGGGAGGGGGTGGGGGTGGGGGGCCGAGGGGGGAGGGGGGAGGGTGCCACGTCATGTCTCACAGTGCCACGTCATTTGCCATATCAGCATTCCAATTCACTTAACGGTCAAATTTAACTCCAATTTTTAAGATGACTAAATTTGCCCCATTTTGGTTTATGGTGTACGGTTTTGCACCCTCGAAATTACGGGTGCCAAAGTTGTCCATTTTGGCAATTACGGTGGCTATTTTTGCCCCTTTGCCCCACAAAAAACTAAGCACTACCAAAAAACAATGTTAAAATTAGGATACATTTTTTTGTTAAACATCGTCCGGTAATCCGGTGCCTATTGACAATCAACTAATCCAGACTCAAGGGGTATGATTGTTGCTCGCATAGGTAAGCTAAGGTTACCTCCTCTCCTAATGAGATCGAGTGCTTCCTGGGATTTAAAAAAATTAGGATACCTTTAACTTGCATCAATTTTATTTTAAAAAAAATGGAATTGATGGTAAACTGCCTTCTAAATTTTAAAATTATATACATGTGATATGCAGTCGTAATATTATTCCTCAACTTTTAAAAAGTTTCAATATGATATTTTGAAACTCTTTTTCTTTGATTTCATTATTCTATTAATTTATCATCCTCAACTTGACCACCAATCAAAATCATAAGCATAAATCTTTACTTATTTTACACGTGCAGAAAATATGCATATGCATGTGGATGAAGGCCATTTGACAACTTGGCTTTGCCATGAAATCAAGGGTTCAAAACTTGGCACTCACCTTTATTGAGCCAAAAAAAATGGGGCCGACATTTTCTCTTGTTTTCAAGAGGACTTTATCTTGACTCGCTTTCAAATGTAAGGAGACTGAAGCAGACAAGTGATCCACATTTCCACATAGGAGTTGCAAATCCACATGATGTTCATGTGAACTCTGTAAAATAAATTTTGAGTCATAACTTAATTTTTTGCGGTGTGAAATACACTAAATACTCCTTTAATCTCAATTATAAGTCCATATGACTTTTTTTAAGAAATAAAGAATACAAGATTAAATGGGCATAAAAATTACTTTAAATTGTTTATACTTATCTTTTCTTTAAAACTATTTTATTCTACTTATCAACTAATAACCTATAATTTAATTACATGTGATATATATTATAATTTAGTGATTTAATTTGCTTCTTTAACTTCCATAAAAAAAGTCAAAAGAGTCATGCATATATTTAAGACTAAGACTAGAGAGGGTAAATTAAATAAAAGATGGCTGGAAGCTTTATTTTAAGGTTTCTAAGCTCCAACTAAAGATGGTGTTCAATAAAAAGAAACTTCAAGCAAGCACTGTTCTATAGCAATCTAGCTATATGCATTACATTTTCTAAGGTCTAAGGGCAATATGGTCAATAGAATTGATTAATCCTTTCCTTCTTTTGTTTTTCTGGCTTTTTTTATAGTAGTAATGTTTTTCTGGTCTTTGGAATTAGCGCGGGTAATGAGGTTTTGAAAGTAAATAAAAGTGACTTCTTTTTTCTTTGGGAGGAGGTAGGAAGTTTCTCCTTGATTCTCTTTAGAAATTCCCTTCATTTTTTTTGGCCAGAAGAAATTCCCTTCATTTTTTTGGCCTGAAGAAATTCCCTTCATTTTTTTGGCCTGAAGAAATTCCCTTCACTCTTCAAAGCGTCTGCCTGGTATTGCACCTTTTGTCGGATTTGATTAGGTATTATTACCTCCGGTCTTAAATATAGGACCTAATTGACTTTTTTTTTGGAGAGATTAAGGTTGCGAAATAGATTATTAAATGATGTCATATTTGATATATTTTTAGATTATCCATTAGTTTATAGGTAAAATAAACTAGTTTAAGAGAAAAAATTAGGTAAATCAATTTATAATTAACTTATTTTGCTTTTTAAGGATTTTCCAGAAAAAGTCAATTAGGTCTTATATTTAGGACCGGAGGGAGTATTATATATAGTGAGCTCTGTGAACTTGGTCATGCGAAAATAATCAAGAGTTTTGATTGTAATTTACTTCATTCAGTCTGTCAAATATTAGCCACCATTTATTCGAAGAAATTGCTTATCAGTATTTACATTTTATAAATAAATAGAACCGGAAAATAGAAGATATGATTAATTGCAATTGTTAGCATTTAATTTAATATGATATAATAAGTATTTGCGATATAATACAAATTTTATTAAATTAATATGCAAGGAGTAATATGTAGTTATAAAATATACATTTCATGATTTTGATTACAAACTCGAGATTTTTTTTAATATATATTTTAGTTAAATACCGCAAATGTCATAAAATTGAATTTTCACTGGAGTTAGTTACAAATGATATGAAAAATAGATTTGATACGTATTTGTAAATTTGAACTCATAGATGAACAATTATAATGTAAATGAAACCATCTTGAAAAATACTTTCCATAGCTAGGTATTATGCTCATTTTTACGTTCACAGTATGCTGGTAAAAAGCTCTTGTATTTTGTAATAAAAGAAACTCTTGTAGTTACGTCAATCCTCAATTTTAACTAAATTATTTAAATATGTCATATATTTAAAATAGATGAGATTGATGTAGTAATCTAATATACGCATGCTCTCTCGTATAAATCAATTAACTCTCTTGGTCGAAAAAAATCATTTGGCTCTAGTGGCCCCTTCAATTCTTAGCGTGGTGTTACTAAGGAGAATGGGGAAATAGTTGTTTTAGTATCAAATTAAACTAATAATAATAATAACTAATGCAGAGAGTCTACCAATTATCTATGTAATCTTTCTGCGTGAACTAGGTGTATGAAATAAGAGTTTGATTTTGTCCGTATAATGAAAAGCATATCGCTAGACAAATTCTTTGAGAATCCTTGCTCATTCCGAACACTTCTGATTGGCTGATTTTACGGAAGAGCAGTAATTAACATACGGTGTTGATTGGCTAATTTTTAGAGATTAGGCAGCTAAAGCTAAATTAAATTTATAATCATATTATACAATACATGATATTTTTGAATTACTTATGTTTATTCTTAGATACTTTGTGTGTTAGTAGCCAATGAAAACAATATTGAAGGAAGGGATTGGCTGTCCACTGTGAAATTGTCTAGGACTTCTTTACTTTTAATGATACTATTCGGTGGCCATTTCACATTGTTGTTTGCCTTGGGCTTTTCAAGATCCAGTTTTTAAACAGAAACTAGCAAGTAATCCCGCGGCCAGCGCGGGTAGAATTTTTCTCAAAATAATTTCTAAGTTTGATTTTTTATATTAGATTGTATGATGTCATAATCCATGTTGACAATTAAGGGAATAACTTAAAATACATATAAGTTAAGAACTACTATCTCTGTTCCTAAATATAAGATCACTTTAGTTAATTTGGGGAGATTAATGAAGACAATAAAATTACATGATCTTCCCAAAAGCCACTCAATTACTTAACTTTAAAAGGAGGAGGGGTTTTCAATGGAAAGAGGGAGTATAAGGGTAGTTTGGGCAAAATTTGAGATAAAATAGGAAGTGATCTTATATTTAGGAACTTATTCATTTTCCCAAAGTGATCTTATATTTAGGAACGGAGGGAGTACTTATTAATTTAGGCTAAACATTTCTTGTAGTATAAAACTTTGGCTTGTACAACAATAAAGTGACATTTATTATATTAAGGATAACTACTACAAGTCTACAACCATCCACAGCATTAAAACATTAAAGTAAAGGTAATGTTGAAATTACTCCATTGTGAGGGCACAAAGGCAAATTGTACTACAACCAAATTTGAAGTTTGTTTCTTCGCCAGATGGTAATCTGTCAAAGAAAAAGGCTAATTGGTTAAAACCACAAATAAGTTAATAAGAAGTCAAACTCATTATCCATATAGGTAAATCTGGTAGAATTAATAAAGTCGCCACATAATATTATACTCCCTCCGTTCCTAAATATAGGACCTAGATAACTTTTTTTTGGAAAGATTAAGGTTGCAAAATAGGTTATTAAATGATGACATATTTGATATCTTTTTAGATTATCCATTAGCTTATAGGTAAAATAAACTAGTTTAAGAGAAAAATTAGGTAAATCAATTTATAATTAACTTATTTTTTGCTTTTTTTAGGATTTTTCAAAAAAGTCATCTAGGTCCTATATTTAGGAACGGAGGGAGTAATAGTTATTATCACTGAAATCTGTTGGTAACCCTATTAAGTGTCTGTTTGGATACATTTCCAAAAAGCTATTTTAGCTCCTAAACCTAGGTTTTACACAAAGACATCCAAACACTAAATATTTTTGGATAAGCTATTTTAAGAAGAAAAGCTAGATTGCGTTTCCAAAAGCTATTTTGAGAAAAAACTACATTTTCTCTTTTTCCAGCTGAAAGATTCGATCTCTCATTCAGGGAAAACACTTATTTGAAATAAAAGAAACATGAAAAGCTATTCATTAAAACTATTTTTCAAAAAAAACTATTATACTCTAAAGTTATTCTTAAAAAACTATTATCAGAAAGCTTAATCCAAACATTCTTATTTCATCAAAAGTTATTGTTCATAAAAATTATTCTACTCAAAAGCTATTCTCAAAAAGCTATTCTTCAACAGCTGAATCCAAACGGTCCTTAAGTTTTATGATGGGATTTGTCGCATAAAGTTGTCTTAATATTTAAGATATGAATACAAATTACCAGGGAAAAAAACAGGCATGACATTTTTTAAAAACATTTTCTGAACCTTGCAAACTAAGTAGCTAATATTGTTTTCCAAAAATTATAAAAAGTAGCGATCAAGAAAAGCGGACCATCAAAAAAACATTGAACGAACTCAAAAGAGGTGAGACAATTATCTTTTATCAAAAAAACAGAGAAAATGCACATTATTAACGTATAACAAATCATAACTCACGATCAATGAGTATCATGGAGGAACAAAAGAACTCAGCAAATACACGTTCCATTTAACCACAACGGACCACCTGAGAAGATTGAGTCCATTCAAGGTAGTTGCACAAGTCATAGCAACAGCACTATCACTACACACAAAGAGACCAAGCTATAATGATACGCAATGGATGGGCGTAATGAACTTAAGGGGGCATTAGTCATTATATAGAAGCCAAGATGATTTGAAAACAAAAATGAAGCAAAATGAGTGGGAAATAAAACAAACCAAACATATTTAAAGAGATTAGTTGACAAAAATGTGTATATATATATATATATATATATATATATATATATATATATATATATACTCCCTCTGTTCCTAAATATAAGATCACTTCCTATTTTATCTCAAGTTTTGCCCAAACTACCCTTATACTCCCTCTTTTCATTGAAAACCCCTCCTCCTTTTAAAGTTAAGTAATTGAGGGGATTTTGGGAAGATCATGTAATTTTATTGTCTTTCTTAATCTCCCCAAATTAACCAAAGTGATCTTATATTTAGGAACGGAGGGAGTATATATGAATGTATAGCTTGTACTAACAGGCTAGTTAATGTATTCAGTTATATAAAAAAAAAAGTAAAGCTAGCATTGAGTTCTACAAAGTTATCAACATACTAATGAAGCTTCACGTGTATGCTCCTATATATCACTAAACAACCACACATGCACACGATTCACTTAAAGCGAGGGCAAGTCACTCATACCAAACAACGACGCTAGGAAGAACCTGACAACATCTAACTTTCACCGCCAACTACGCTGACAAAAGGGGCAAAAGATTGAACATTAAATGTGATATAACAAAACTCTGCAAGGCTTACAATATAACCATACCAAATAATAATACCTGCTTATTACAACTGGAGCAAAATCTAAATGAATATGTATGCATTAAATGTGATATTGACAGAACTAAAAAATGGACTGCTAAGCTTCCATGGCAATGAAAGCAACCATTCTTCGGCAGAGTGCAGGCCTTCTGTGATGGAACATAGTGAAAAGGAGAGACTAAACAATACATACGAAGCTGCATGAATAACTTCTATAGGCAAAGATAATATGGCCATACGGTATATATGGCTAAAAACACTAATAAAAGCAATACTGACTGACATTAATAGACCAAAGGAAGAATATATTACTTTGTAAATAATATAATAGGAAAAATAAATAACTATATATATATATATATATATATATATATATAACAAAAGTATTTAGTAAATTACACAATACAAACTTAAAACAGGCACAGATCATGCTTGCTAAATGTTTATAATCAATCAATTTATGTACATGTCATGGGCTCATGGCCACTATTCATTAAAAACGACGGCAGCACGGTTGAATGAACAATGACGACAGGGATGATCTGAAAACTTTGAGTTTCAGAGAAAACAATGCCTAAAAGAACCGAAAAAAATTTGGAAATAAATGTGACAAAACAAAGCACTGAAAAATTTTTTGCACATACACCAAACAATGATTTCATGCCCATACCAAACGACACAGCAAAGAAATAATGATCTTGTGCATGCAAAGAAATAATGATCTTGTGCATTAAATACGAAACGAAATGACCAGAGGCATGGACTGCCACAAGCAACGAACTCACATGAACGCCGTCATTCAGCACATAAAATTCAGAGTTTACTGATATGAAACCAACTGAAAGGGAAACCCATCAACATACATTAAACGCCTGCAAAGATAACTTTGACAAGTTAAGTTAATATGCCCATACCCTGCATTGGCAGAAAGTAAGTAAAAGAACAGCCTGACGTGAAAGACCAAAGAAGTATCGGCGTGTTTTGACAATTAAATAATCGCATATTAATATATTTCTGTCTCAACAATTATGAAAAATATCTTAAAACAACAATTATGAAAAATGACCCGCCCAATTAATACTTGACAGGTAAAACACTTCATATAACCCAATATAAAAATAATCCTAGGTACCTAAAATTATGAACCCAACACTTCTTTCACAATGGTCGTGACTCGTGAGTACGATTTAAGATATGAATAACTAATGTGGGGTGGTAATAACTTATAAGTATTTGCCAAATAAAGTCAGCATAAACCTAACAGGGAAATTCTATTTAAATTGAAAATTCAATTTTAAAATAAGTCGCGAATTCCTGAGAGTATTTATTTAGTTTTAAATGAATAAGACAATTTAAAACACGACATCGAAATTAAATAAGACATTGAATTAAATATTGAAACAATATATATGTCGCGCAAAAAATTACGAAGAATGTTTTAATGGGGGAAATAAATCAAGATGCCTATTGCATTTGGATGCTACACATTGGCACAAAAAAATGCAAATGCTACATCAAACCACGAGAATAATCATCTTTGATACGAAATATATCAAATTCTTATTATTTCATAGCAAGGCATGAATTAATAAGAGGATGGCAATTTTTCTAAACCAAACATTGTTCAACCAAAATTTGAAAATAAACACTTCAACTTTTAAGAAATTCGACGTTCTAATCACCGGAAAGCTTGAACCAGAGGAAATTGATACCTATAGCATTAAAACATCTGGTAGTAGCCAACAGGAAAAAATGCAACGTGTGTTAAATTCACGCAGCCAAATCACACCAACAAAAACCGCGCACCAAAACTATATGCTCTGGATATAGATGGCAGGGCATATTACTTTAAACAAAGCAAAATGTAGAATGTCTGTTAGTCGAAATCTACTTTGTGTCGGTTGTTACAATTAATTAATTTAAAACAAAATGGCTACACTAATCAACCCAAAATCATTTTTTTAAATAAACAGACATCCGTTATATATATTATATTAATGAGTATAAAGTCAAAGATAAATTTGCATAATCAATTCATATACCATTGTGACACATAAGTGACTCTAATTTAATCCCCTGTAGTTAAATAAGTCATAATGTCAACCAAAAAAAGTCATAATGTCTGTTGATTGGTAGACTATATTACATAAATTCCACGTAAAATTAAGTAAAATATACGATACAGGCGTAGATGGTATTAATGTACCAAAAAAGAAGATTTAAAATGAAACGCAAGTCCAGCCCTATTTCAAGATTAATATAATCATAAACCAATGTTGCATAATACAAGCTAAAACAACAACAAAACTAAACACTAAAATCCTTTAAAATGAATATAAACACTTAATCATATTGGATCACCGGCCTACAGGCCTACTAATAAGTCAACATATAATCACGCTAAAAAGGTTAATGCTTCAGTACAAAAACAATTATAAAAAAACAATATCTTAAATTCAGAATTTCCCATCAAATTAACACCCCTAAAAATGAAGGCATTTCATCACCGAATCACTTCATACATATGGTGTCTTCAACTTAGTCAAAACATCAATCGCATGGCAACTCGTCCATTTTGATACCCTACCACTAACTACATATAAAAGACTAATATACACAGCACACGTTTAAGGAAAAAATGTTGAATCATACACAAGCGATCAAACCTCGAGCAATAGCTCTATAAGTTTAGAAAAAGCCATGAAAGCGATACGATGAACTGCCAAACATAATTAAACATATCAAGACAAGTTATATTACAGAATAACTCGGCCCATCTATATCCCACCGTGTGTGAAATATAAACTGACAGCCAACAAAAGAACCAACAACCATAATTTACACTGACACGATAACATAACTGCGAACAGATGGGTAGAAACAACTAAATTGGACTTTGCAAAATAAAAAACGGTTATTTTAACCATCGTACATAATCATTAACATCAATAAACAAACACAAAAGTCGGACCATTGTAGGCTTCATTAAAGAAGCTTTAACACAAGTAGAGTCGGCCTTCTATCTTCCCAATCTAAACCACGGGGAGAAACTCAGATACACAGCGCGCTCATCACGACCAAGAAAAGCAAGCCTCTGGTGAATTACATCTGGATATAGCGGGTTGAAATGCGGATACGACGCATTGTGGTAAGAATGAAGGGACCGAGCACCTGCACAAGATAATAGAATCACTCGAAATCTGTCATTTTGTTAAGCAAACGACAAACAGTAAAATTGTCACTAACCTTTCTCTGTTGACCAGCAAACTACATACTGAAAGACCACAAAAGGCAAAGTACTAACAGGAACATTCTTATAAGCCTCCAAGGCAACATCAACACAAGACCCACTTAACGCACAATTCATTAGGAAGTTCTGTCTGTAACAAAAACGGTGTACATTAAAGTTTACTACTCTAAAATTTAGCTAAAATCAGCTAAAATAGAACAAAGAATAGAAAAATTCCCTGTCCAAGAACGATCCTCCAAAACTAAATATCAAAGGTTCATGGTGCATTGAACCAGGTGCATAAGCCAACAGACTCTCATACAAAGTGACAAAAAACCACATATATCTAGCCAAAAGAAAACACAAGATGAACAAAAATAAGTATGGAGATATTTGCTAACAACAGGAACTGAAAAGAAAAAAAGCTTTAAACGTACCAAACAATCCACAACGAACAGTGTAGCCGGTAGCAACCTGAGGTATAGTCACAATATTAAAGCAATGACAAGGAAGATGAAGAATATGCCTATGTAGTATATTGTTCAGCTATAACTTAAGATATAATCTAGAACCATCCGAATTGGTTGCCTTGCAAACCATGAAATTCCCCGTGCAAAATGTCCGATCTTCGCCCAAAGAAGGAGAAAATCTAGACATAAATCTTTTATCACCTATAACCAACAGACGACGGCGAAACTGATTTAAAAAGACAAAGAAACAAAAAAAATGAAGCCACAAAGAAGAATAAACGAAAAATATGTGCAAACAGAGCACTCCAAAAGACACACATAAAAAGAATCACACACTTTTATCAAAGGCTAGAGGCTGAAGTTGTTCCATGCCCTGCATTGGACCAAGCCTTTCAAGGGGATATCACATTAACTTGTTTGAATAAAATCCTCTCAATCTTGACATGCAAATAACCAGCACAAACACCCTCCACAAGATCACTGAGCAATACTGCATTCTGCACAAGATCATTGAGACAGATTCTTGAGCACGCTCCATTTAGTAAAAAGTAATATCGAAGAGAAAAAGAAAAAACAAAATATAATTAATCTAAACAGAGAGCAAGAATGCAGCAGCAAAATGGGCATGACCTCGTTTTAAGAAAGTGTAGTAGTAGAACGAATGCTGGAACCAATGGTTACCTCAGGTATCCAATGGTTAAAAGGAAAAGGCTGACACATCCCATAAAATTTCATTCAGTTAGCAAAAAGTTGGAGTTTAAAATAAGGGGACGGGCGGGAAAAATACTAACAAAAACAAATAACCTATATTTTATTTTAGCAGTAAATATTTTAGTGAGAAAAAGAATAAATGAGTAGCAAATAGTAACAACAGCTTCGGAACAGTAAAATATAAAAGAAAACGACACTAAGAACGTGCGTTGAGGAGAGTCTAGTGGAAGAGAATTATAATAGATAGAATCGGATCTGTCATTGTATATAGATTAAAATACTAATTCGTTGCAATATAGGTATCTAGAATAAAAAGTGATAATTGAAGGGAAAAAAATAAAAGTGTGGGCAATGTTTGAGAATGTTTTGAGTTATAACTTTAATTATCTGACTGAACATAATTTTAATATTGCCTCATTTTTTGGATATTTCTACATATAAATATAATTTTAATATTGCCTCTTTTTTTGGATATATCACGTAAAATAATATGAATCCACATGAGAATCGCTGGTCTTTTCAAATGCTGAGAACACAATTTCCTATAATTGTTTCTTTTGCAATAAACATTAACAAAAGTCAAGGTCAATCACTCAAAAAAGTTGGTTTATACCTTTTAGTCATGGACAATTTTATGTAGTTTTATCTCGGGTTAAGAGTCTAGGTGTGATAAAAATCCACCTTTTCGGCGACAGTCATTATCAATCCTCCAAGACATTGAATATTGTCTACAAGGAGATTTTATGAAATATTAGCACCTACCATCCGGGTCTTATTTTGTCAAAACTTTAACTTTCTATCTACACTATAATACGTTTCTTTTACATTTTCCGTATTGTTTATTACTCATGTGTAAACTAACTATATCTTTATTTAACAATAAACTTTATCATTACGTTATCATATTTAGTCGTTGACCATTACTTTGAAGTGAATGCCTCCCGGGCATCGCCCGGGGTTGAAATCTAGTTGGTAGAAAAATAGATAGGAGAAATATGTAAATCACAGTATCACCCTTTATGAAAAAGTACAAGTATCATAACAATTTTTTTAAATTATGGTTTTCCTTTTACAATTATGTTCTTCTCTAATGAAAAAAAGCACTTTGTTTGCCTCCGGTTTTAGCTAACATGATAGACTTGTTTAACAATTATTTGATACATTACACAAACAACATCAAAACAAGAACTATAGTTGAGGAGATATGCTCAATATTTTCATAATTTTACATGTTTGATCAAATGCATCCAATGAATACTACATGGTTGTGCAATATTGAGATCATTCTTAACTAAGAAGCACTTATGCATTGCATTTTGTCCAAGCCATTTACTCCCTCTAGTCCGTAATATAGGAGCTCAAAAGTTGAATGGTTTTAGTCCAAAATATAAGAGTTCATCTCATTCCCCATCTTTTAATGCATTTTTTTCCACTTTACCCTAACTCTCTTTCATATTAATTAATGTTTATGCATTTCTTTCTCTTAAAAATATCATAATAAACACTACAAAAAAAAGAGACCATTTCAGCGTGTGTAACATCGAGCACATTAGCGGTTTTAACAGCTGAAATGGCGCTACAGCGCGCCCAGCAACCGCTAAAATTCAGTGCGTTGAAAACACCACATTAGCGGGCGAACGCGACCGCTGTAGCGTTGGTCAAACCGCTGTTTTGGGGAAGCACGGGGCATATCAGCGCTCAGACCAACCACTGATGTGGTCGATGAATATTTTCCCCATTTTCCTGGCGGGATGATTCGAAATTCAAACATTTCTGGCGCGCTTTTCAAATATTTTAACAAATTCCCCTCACTTCAGCGGTCACGTCGACCGCTAAAGTGGGGGAATTTGTTAAAAATTAAAAAACCACATCAGCGGTTACAACCGCTGATGTGGTAAAAAAAAAACAAAAAAAAAATAATTACAAACCCAGTTGCCTAAGGAGAGAGCTCGACTGGGTTTGACAAGTAGTATAATATTTCAAGAACAACTATGAGTTTGAGTTGATGAAACAATAATAGTTTACATAAAACTTGCAGAATGAAAAAAAAACTTCAAATTATAAAAACAATGAAACAATAATAACAACTATTAGATTAATGTACATATTGCTTGAAGAAGAGCTTTGAGCTTGACTGGAAATTCAGAAGAAAACACCTGGATATTGATATGAGAGGAGGGAATCTGAGGGAATTGGAGCGAATCAGAGAGAGGAGGAGGGAAGAAAATGAGGAAGATTGCAAATGAGTGGGTGGGTGGTGCTCTATTTATAGGCAGACCGTACACACCAGCGTTCCAAGCGCTGATGTGTGTATGACGGTTCATTACAGCGCTTACCAGCGCTGTGATGAAAATGACGGTGCATTTCAGCGGTTGGAACCGCTGAAATGAACCGCTGGAGTGAGGGTTAAAACGGTCAGAAAACTCCCACGCTCCTCTTGGCCTATATATATGCATACATATACCTTCAATGAGGATAAATTCATCTCTGTCTCCATTCTCACTCAAATATATCATATATATGGATAAATCATGGATATCATTGCCACGTTCAACCACCGAATACAAGATCGGTCTCCATCAGTTTTTAGATTTTGCATTTGCGAGGTCGAGTGTGAATGGAGAAATAGCTTGTCCATGTCCCAAATGTAAATTTAAAAGGTGGCAAGTTAGAAGTGTTGTGTATGAACACTGTATAATAAGGCAATTCCCACGCAAATACCTTTTTTGGGCGCAGCACGGTGAATATGATTATGTTGCGAATAATTTTGAAATTGGTTCAAGTTCTCACGTGGGAAGAGACATTGGTGGCACTGACAACAATGTTGAAGAATACCAGACAAATGAGAATGTTCAAGATGACGAGATGTTGGCTATTGAGGCAAATGAGAATGTTGAAGAAGAAGATGTGATCGGGCCAGAGTCGTCTATTCTGCAAAATGATATTGCCAAAAACTTTTTCGATCTAATGAAGGATGATGTGCCATTATATCCAGGTTAATTTAAAATTTTTTTAGGTTTTGGTATATATATATATATAATCATTTTTTTAGGTTTTATATATATATGTGTGTGTGTGTGTAGATATATATATATAATGTTGGTTTTTTTATTTTCTTTAATTTGAAATATGTTTTTCTATCTTGAAAACAGGTTGCACTGATTACACTAAATTATCATTTCTGACCAAATTATATAGAATCAAGTGTAAACGTGGTTTTAGTGATGTTGGGATGTCAGATGTTTTTGAACTGTTGTCAGATGCATTTTCAAAAATGCAAGTTCAGATCCCGCCTACATTTTATGAGGCAAAGAAAACTATTACCAAATTGGGGTCGAATTACATTAAAATTGATGTGTGCAAATATGATTGTATGTTGTATTGGGGGCAAGATGCGGAGCTGGACAGATGTAAAAGATGCAACACCCGTCGGTACAAGAAGCAAAAAGAGGGTAGCAGTCGGAGCAAGAAATTGTCAAGGAAAAGTATGCGATATTTCCCACTTCGAGGGCGATTGCAACGGTTATTTTTGTCGCGACAAACAGCTGAGCACATGTGTTGGCATCATAGAGAACGCAATAATGATGGGAAGATGAGACATCCTAGGGATGGTGATGCGTGGAAAGCATTTAATAATGAATTTCCCGATTTTGCGGGCGAACCTAGAAATGTGAGATTAGGTCTCGCTTCTGATGGTTTCAATCCATTTGGCGCGTGCAACCAAAAGCACAGCATATGGCCTATTGTTTTAATACCTTACAACTTGCCTCCGTGGATGTGCATGAAACAAAGTTCATTCATTCTGTCAACAATTATTCCCGGTCCAAAGTCTCCTGGAAATGACATAGACGTTTATCTTCAACCTTTGATAGAGGAGCTGAGAGAACTTTGGACTCACGGTGTAGAGACGTTTGATGCTCAGACCAATTCGCTATTCACACTGCGTGCAGCATTGATGTGGACAATCAGTGATTTCCCCGGGCTTGGTATGTTATCGGGTTGGAATACGCACACAGAAAAGGCGTGCCCATACTGTAATTTTGATCAAGAACCTCTTCGTCTGATACATAGCAAGAAGTCGTGTTTCATGGGTCATCGACGGTTTCTCCCTCCAGGTCATAGGTTCAGGCGTGAGCGAAATAAATTCAACGGAAAGCAGGAGCGCAGAAACCCGCCCCTTTTGTTGAATGGTGTTGACATCTATGAACAAGTGTGCAATTTGGAGGTTGAGTTTGGAAAGGAACCGTCTTCAGATGAAGAAGATGGAGATCGCAACAATGGTTGTCGCAGAAAGCCACGCAAAACTACTGGACCAGCGCAGCAGTGGAAGAAGAGAAGCATATTCTTCGATCTACCTTACTGGAAACATAATGAGTTGCGACACTGTTTGGATGTCATGCACATTGAGAAGAATGTGGGGAGAGAATGTGTTGTACACAATTTTGAATGAACCTGGAAAGTCAAAAGATCATCTTGCAGCGAGAAAAGATCTTCGAGAAATGAATATACGGTCGGACGCATGGCCGGACGAATTCGATAGAATTGCTCCAGCCATATTTACGCTAACGAGATCGAAAAAGCAAATGTTTCTCTCCACACTTAAGGATATTAAAGTTCCAGATGGTTATGCGAGTAATATCTCTAGATGTGTGGACATGCCTAATATGAAGATTTCTGGTTTCAAAAGTCATGATTATCACGTCTTCCTCCAACAATTCCTTCCGTTGGCAGCTAAACACACGCTCCCGATCGAGGTGACTACAGTTTTGGCTGATCTTAGCTATATATTTAGACAGTTGTGTCGGAAAGTGTTGGATAGGGCAGAACTGGATACTTTACAGGAGAAAGTTGTGATCATGCTCTGTCACATGGAGATGATATTTCCTCCTTCCTTTTTCACTTCTTAGGTTCACCTCATTGTCCACCTTATCCATGAAGCGCAAATGGGAGGACCAGTGCACTATCGTTGGATGTATCCAATTGAGAGGTGCCTGGGGAAATTTAAGTCTTATGTGAGGAACACTGCCTCACCGGAGGGATGTATAGCAGAGTGTTACATCGGCGACGAGGTCATGGAATATGTCACACGTTATTTCAATGATATAGAGATGTCCAACAACAATGATGATAATACAACCAATAATGTGTCATCACCGTCCCACACATTGTTCCCTGAAGTTGATGGTAAACCAGTCGGAGCAGGTCAGATTTTTTATCTAGACCCAATCCAAAAGATGCAAGCGCATAGGCATGTACTGACAAGTTACTCTTGTTTAGATACATATTGCGAATAGAGTTATAATAATTGAACACACACATGTAATAATTCATTCCTTTTAAAAAAAGGAGGATAATAGGTTTTACATCATTAAAAAACATAAATAAAGGTAACTAAAAAAACATAAGTAAAATAAGTAGCTAACTACATAAAAACCCAATCAACCAGCCTCTCATGTCCAACCCCCCCGCCTCCTCATCATCATCCTTTCTTCAACTTCCACCTGGACCCCGCCGCCTCCTCCGATGTCTTTCCTGGCGTCTGCGTTCTCTTTCCTCCCACTGTTGTCTGAATTGCTCAAATTCAGACATCCGACGCTCCAAATCCTCCCTTTCACGCTGAAGCCGCTCCCTTTCCTCCCTGTTCTGCTCATAAAACTCCTCCCTGAGCCTTCGATCTCTCTCCTCTAACTCCTTTTGCAGCCTCTCGTCCCGCTGTCGGTCTTCATATGATTGGCTGCCACTGCTCTCGCCAACCTCCATATTCCGATAGCGAGTACCATAAACTTGTGAAGGTGTCGCACCAAATCCCGCAGTGGGCACGCGCCCGGAATGTTCACGGGCACCGAGGGCCTGCCGTAGTCTGGCTATGATCTGAAATGGGTTGCTATATCTAGCTTCTCTATCAAACTCGTCGTCGTCCATCCCAATTGAGTCTGCAAAATCCTTACAGGCTCGATCAATCACCTCCTGCAAATAAAACTTATTATTATTATTTAATTAAAACTACACAATTCATTTCTATAACTTAGACATCTAATATTATTACCATCTCATCCTCGGCATATGGAACAAATGACCCATCAGCGTGTCTGCGTATTTCCAACAGGAAATCTCTGACGATTTCCTCACATGTTCTTCCTTGCTCCTGGCCCCTCTGCAGCTGGAATTAAGAATTGCAATTATATTATTATCATATTAAACAACAAATTAAAAATTGTATTGAAATTTTCATAATAACTCATCTCGTACCATCTCGCCCATTACCACCGAAAAGGGACGGGATCCAGTGGTGTGACGAACATCTTGCTGACTGCGCGAATTTTTGCCAATCTCAGACCTCTCGCGGCCTTCCGGGCTGAAACGGAATTTCACAAATTTCCTCCACTGATCAGGATCAACCCCAGGCGGTATTTGTGCAGCAACCT